>CM030011.1:78564413-80964413 GCA_017639485.1 Pluvialis apricaria
AGCACTGCACTAATGATTCAGCTATAATTAATGGAAAAAGCAGCTCAGTTTGTGAAGATTTAGACATAGCTTCTTGCGCAGATTGCAAAGAGAGAAACGAGTGGAAGAACCAGCTAGAAAACACACAGCACTGAAGGCACAGGGTGTACGTAATCATCTTGTCAGCTATATTGCATACCAAGCACTTCAGAAGTTTCATGAAACCTATAAAACTACCTACAGCAATGAGCTCAGGCTGGTTAGGGTCTATGCTGGCCTTAAGCAAGCCAATTCCTGCAAGAAAACATATGGGCTTGTTCGTAAACTTTAGTCATTTCAGTGCAATTTCATGTTCATATGATCATAAGATTTCCACAGCAGATTTGGCTTCCTCCTAACCAGCACACAGAGAATGCAGAAGAGCTTGGATCTGTCACTAGGCACTCAAAAACACATACCTAAACATGAGGAGCTGCTAAAAACACCAGTTCTAAGCCCAGTAAATCGAACCCTGCAGAGGATAGAAAATCCATTTCGCAAAGCATTTCAAGAGGTTAGACAGGATCAAAACCTGACCATTAAAGATTTTTCACAAAGACTGATCTGGAAAAATGGGTTGGGTTGAGTAAAACACTTCATTTCAATTTGGTGGGGTGCACTATGCTTTGAAAAAAAATTAAAATACATTTTTTGTGGAAAATCACTTAAAACCAAAAATATAAAAGTTTTCTTTAAAAACTTGTGATCTCTTCCACTGATTTACTTCACAAGAGTATGTTGGTAAAGACATATGATTTCTTGAAAGGAAACTTCTACTTTGATGGAAATGTATTTTCCCACAGAAAAAGCTTGTATTCATTTTTTCCTGACTGGTTCTGCCAACAGTTCCCACTGGTGGCTCAAGCACTAACATGGGGCACCCTGCAGAGATCGGAGCTCCCCCAGGCTGTTGGGGAGCCCTGAGGAGCCCCAAAGCAGGAAAGGGGTTCTGCCAGCAGCCCAGTGCTGGAGGAAGAAGATGATTAAGCAAAGGTTGATGACTACCGGTTAAGAAAACATAAAACTGACAATCCAACGATCCTTCAGGAAGGAAACAGCAAAAACGATGCCATTATAACTGCAAGGAAGAGCCTGAAGGCAACGTTTCAACCATAACAGGACGGCTTGTAGAAATTAATAACAATTTCCCATTTACAAGCTTTTCCTTTGTTTTCGCAGTAGAACCATTCCCAAGGTACAACTGGTTTCAGATGATAATTACCTTGACAGGTGCTGTATCAAATTCATCATTTCTTCCCATTTCTCTCATGTTTGTAACAGGAAGCATTGGATTAATGTTACAAAACTGGTGCTGACTGCACCTTTTTTTCCTGCTGAGTGTGTTTGTTTTCTCACCTTAAATGCCGGCTCTCCCCAAGCCACGAGCATTGCCTGGTTTCTTATTCCACACCTCTCTGCAAGAGCTTACAGGCTTCATATATAAATTACAAATCCCCTTTATTAATCTAATTGATCGTTTGGTTCCAAATGCATATGCAAGATCTTTTGAAACCTTTTAGACCCCTGTGGTTCAATATCAATCTCAAAATATTAAAAGCATCTTGTGGAAAATTAGAAAGCAGATGAGACACTTTGGGACTGGAGATGCTGTAGAAACTGAAACTTTTAAAGCAGCATTGACACAATTATTGAATGCTGTCATTGCTCAAAAGGGCTTTTTATTTTATTGGTTCTTCTGTAATTGTTTTGTACTTTTACTCTCTCTGTGCAACGTGGTTGCCAGGAATTCAGCTTAAATGAGAAATGACGTTTAGATGAAACCAAATGAAACCTTACACCTTGGAGTTTTTGTTTCAATCTTCATTTCACACCCACTTTTCAGGATATTTCCAGATATTGTGCTATCTGGACTTCTTGGAGCATTTTTGTCATCTAAGAACAAAATATTTTGGAAGTACAAGTTCTCATTCCCAACTGAGGAAAAAACCCTTTCGAAAACACAAATGTACAAAAAATGAAACATAACTCTCTACAACGTGGATTACTTTTAAATTCTATTTGCTCACACAACTTTTCCCCTTATTTGAAGCATTTTGGGGAAGAGGTATTTCTCCAGTGACTCCGTAGCTCTTTGGGAAGCCACCCTTGCTGGGAAAGAGAAGACTGTGTTCTGCAACGTACAGCATGCAGAGTCATGACTGCAGGTGGCATGATTGTTCCAACTGAATTAATGTAACAAGTGCTGTTATTGGGATTCCTTACGAAGACAGTAACTGTTTCCTCAAGAAAAGTAAGGGAAAAATATTCCTCTGCTTATGCTTCTTTTCTTAGCTCTTATCGAAGCACACATTGGAAAAGAAACAAGTTGAAAAGAATCAAACTAACCACACCACTCATTGTCACAGAAGAAAGCAAGCACAAAACTTGATCCATATCTCAAGGAATTTTGTTCCACCCATAAGAAACCTTTGTTCAATTTAAAACACCTTCACAGTGTCTTAGTGAAATATTTAGCGTTACGAAGTGCCATGAAGAAACATGAAGTTTAAATTAATGTGGAGCAGCATGAAGTGCCAAGGCATTTTGAGAGTAAGAGGGTAACAGTCTAATTAGTCTAATTTAGAATTTTCAGCCAACTTTCAGAGGCAAATTTTAAATATTTAAAGTTTTTCATTGGAGTTAAGAGACTTTTACAATACATAACAATACTAAACACAACATTGCAAGTGACTTATTAGGAAATGCAAGCAAAATGACATTAAAAGCAATGTTTTTTTCTGAAATTATTTGCTTGAAGACTTGCACAGTGAGCTAGATGGTAAAAAAAAACAATGTACCACAAATACAATCATGTGAATCTCAACAAAAATTCTCAAGTTACAATTATAAAAAATTAAAATTGCCAGATAGCATTTGTTAAAATTGGTCCATATTTTTAAATGATTTCACCTGCAGGGGCCTTTCTGACTGTATCCCAAATGAGCTGAATTTAAAAGTGGAGAACATTGGGCAGAGGACCCCCATGAGTCCTCTCACTTTTGCCCTGGGATCAGGAAAGGTTACTAGGATGAGTATTATGGACGCTAGCAAAGACGGTAATAGGAGGATAAATTAGAATGAAATAGGGAAATTAGGAAAACTAAAGAAGAAATGTTCAGAAGAGTAAACAATTTACAGAAGAAAGTAAATTGTGAGACTTGGCATCATTTATATGAACTTTTTTCTTTACTACTTTTTCATTCTACTTCTTGTTTTAGAGAATTTAGTCCTGCAACTCAATATATCTTACACTTTTTAACTCCCTCGTTGTGTAAATGGCTAACACTAAGCAAATCTTTCATCTCCAGGCACCTCCAAAAAAGATTCCATGAAACCTGTCATTCTTCATTTCTCATCTACCGAGCTCTTCCCATAAAAAGTAAGATATATAAAGATATATAAGAACCAGGAATATTCACCAGCAGATGAGCAGGAAGACAGAAAATGCAGGCATCAGCTGAAAAATAGTTACGTGAAGGCCACAGCTGTCTGCCTTTATCTAATTTAGAGTTAGCCTTCGAAAAGCAAAAGGCTACCTGACAACACAATCCTAATTCAGCAAGGGAAAAGCAGTCATAAGGGAAAATCATCTGCCTACCATGATTGTAAAGAAAAAGAAATAAGACTGTTTTTATATAGGGGAAATATAACTTCAAGCGAATATTCTCATCGGAGTGGAAAGATGTACAAAAGACAGATTGCAAACCTTTGAGAAATCCAGCTTTTATTACTCTGATTTTACCAGTTATCTATTTCAGTTCAATGAAGAGCTAATGGATAATAAACATTGAGCATGAACTTTTTTTCACCAATCACCATGCTGTTCAGCCTACGTTCAAAACCTCTTTCTTCCCCATACCTGAGGGCTATGACCTTTCCCCATTCCCCCAGCTAATATTGCCCGTTACTTGTATAGCAGGACTGTTTATTCCTGGACTATCTTCCCACCACAGCCACTGACCATATCAGGCTGTAGCTTACTTAACTCCACCCCGTTAACTGACAACTGCCCCACTCAGTTGACCCTCTGATTTGGCTCAGCCATCTATTGGCCATCACCATAATACACCTAACACAACTGATTTCTTCCGTTTGAGACCCCCACCCCAGGAAAGCCCACAAGGACTCTGTATCTTCCCAGTTCGCAGGTCAGCAATGGCAAAGGCCATTACTTCAGCGGTGATTCATGAAACAGTGACGACAGCTCCCTTTTATACCTCCTTACAAGGATGTTGGATAAGACCACAACTGGATAATAAGATAAACTTTCCCAATAAATCCTGACTCAGTGTCACTCTGCAGCAAACCACAGCATCATTCACCCGTAAATCAATAATGAAGATGTTAGATGGATGTAATTTGCCCACTAAAGAGTGCGAAGAAGCCAGGAGCTGCTTCTAAATGAGCTTTTTCTCCCCTGCCACCTGATAACCTGAGGTCTGGGCAAGGCTCTCTTACTGTTCTCCAGCCATCTTCTAGGATCCACGCATTATCTGCAAATTTGGATATCCACCTTGTTCTCAATATCTCCAGTCAATTACAATCAGAAAAGACTCATATTCTTCCATTTGCTCCTGCATGTCAACATTATGATCTAGGCAAAGGTCATAACGCTCCAATATCCAAAATCCAGTTAATTGATTCCCTCTGGGTATCAAATCCCTCCAGCACTGCAGTTATTGCTGCATCAATCATATTGCTATTCATACCAAAGAATTAGAAGAATGTCCAAAACACTGATATGTCTTGCTACTCCTGTCCTCAGCTTCTCCTCCGGCCATTTCTAAACACACCAATTTTCTTGATAACACATTTAAAATTCAATTTCCCTCAAAGGATTTGATTGTGCCTATAAATCTGAGCCTGGCCTCTGATCAGATCCCTAAAATGGTCCAGCCCCAAAATTACTCCAAAATTCCTGCCATACTCTCATACATTTTTATCCATATCTTAACAAAAGACCATCTTTACTACCTGTTTTGGGCTACTGTGTCCTAGAACCACTGATAACTCACACCAACTTTTTTGAAGCCATTCAGATAGCCTTTAGTGGTATACAACATGTCTACACTTTAAATCTTACTTCCAAGTATGTCAACTTTTGTGTTTTTTCCTGAGGGACTACTAACAAAGGTATGTGACTCTCACCCGCAAGGTCTTTTTGTTTTGGTTTGGTTTGGGATTTTTTTTTTTTGGTTTTAGTTTTGGTTTTGTGTTTTTTTTTTCCCCCAGTAAATAACAATTCCTTTCTAATAACAAGGTCCTTCCAAGGTCCTTCCAAAACACAGTCTCATAGTTAGTTACCTTTCCAAGCAACAGCTGCAAGTTTGCTGCTCACGAAAGATACACTCAAGCACAAGCAAAATCAGGTCCTCCAGCATTATCTTAGACCTGATAAAGCTGACTTGAAATGAAACTATACATTCAAATATAAGCAGGGATCAATACAGTCATTTGCTGATGAATTTCTGTGGTCAAATATAACACCAATAAACTCTGGGTTTGAGAGATGGAGGCCCTTGAATGGATAGTTGCATCTTCAGCAACAGTAAGTTGAAGGACCCAACCTCTCTCTCAGCAGTTCCTTGCATTGATTTTCTTCTACTTAGAGATATTTGTTCTCACCCTTTAGGTGATTTTAATTTTAGTACCATGTTATTATTAAGTACTCTCCCACTAGAAGGGAATTACTGGAAACCTGGCCCCTACAGAAGGACCCTGATATAAGCCAGGGAGACCTGAGTTATCTTGGGCAAACCTGTGACGATCATGTCCTCTCACAACTAGCACTGAACAACTGAAGAGGGGAGCATCCAGTCCTGTGGGATTTTCAGCAGTTCAGGTTGAAAGGGGATCTACTGCAACATATCCATAAGCCTTTTGTGGAGCCCAGTGGAAGGATTAGTTAAATAGTAAAATATGGTAAAAATGGTAACTAAGTCACAGCAGGTAGACAAAGCAAAAAATCTCTTGGTCTTAGAGGCGGTGCTTTTAGGCTGAGGTGGCCAATCCACGGACAGAATGGGCACCTATTTGTGTCTAATGCCCATTGTTTCCATCATGTCTTTTACATTCACACATATTTCTTCAGCTTTTTGCGAAGATGATGGAAAAATGTTCACTGCAAAAGATGCAGTTTCTGAAGAAAAAAAACGCACAACCATGGAATTTTGAAATTGAAATGTTTTCCAGTCACCTGGTATAAAGTATGTCACTGAACTTTCTTTGACTAATTAGAGAAGCTCTTCAAGCTAGGGATTGTGCTTTCCTCCCCTGAGCACAGCAATAGTTTCAATAAATAACAATAATTGCAGGGTGGATTCAACTACAGCTTTTTTATTGCTGGGGAACTCAAACAACAAATAATGCCTGTACATCTATCAAAGAGAAAACAACACAAGTTCACCAATCCAGCCTAACTGTGTGCATTTGTTTAAAATAAAAATTGTATGTAAATGTATATGCAAATTAAGTGCGGCCCTCAAGCTCCTGGAAAGTTGCCAAAAAGGCCTTCAGTGTTGCAAAGTTGAGCATCCTATCTACCATATGGTAGTACCTATAAATCTCGGAAGGGAAAAGATACCAGCTCCTCACACAGATGGCGCCCGCCACAGTACCTGTAAAAAGTTTGGGGGTACAAAGATGAAAGGAAGGTTTTTTCAATGTTATGAAAAGCATTCAGCTTTCTAATCACAATTTAACCGTTAATACTACAGTAATATGATGTAAAAAGTAATACTAAACTATAGCTAACACACCTCAAATTCTTCTAGGAGGATTTATTAACCAATGATAGACAAAAGAAACTATTTACATAGATCCTTCTTCATTAGTTGGTGAATTTTAACAGGAATGTGTATCCCTGGGATAGAACAGGTACCTCTATCTACATTAATGAGTTAGTTCAGATCCCCAGTGGTCCCTGCTGATTGCTCCTTGATTTGCATTAACAATGTCAAGGCTCCAAATAAACAAACTGGATTCCTTCTGTATAAAACTAAACCAATTTCTGAAACATTTATAGCCTTCAGCATTGTGGTTTCACTCTGCGTATGTGCTCCCACTGCCCCACACTATGGTTGATATACATCTACCCAGCAGCAACACAGGACCTAGAAAAACAGCGAAAGGCAGCTTGGATGCTGCAAAGTATCTCAACTTTTCTCAGTAGTTTGGGGGTTCTCACTTCTCTGAAACGGAGTTTGGAGCGATGGTTTTCGCTTTGATATTGAGCAGTCATGCCAAAGAACGTTCCTGTTCTCCCATGCATACCATTAGCACAGTGTACATCTGAAAAAATGTATTTATATATCTCAGAATGTGAAGTGCTGTGTAATTAGGAGTTTAGATGAGAAATTATCACAGAGAAACAGGACTTGGGAGTTCTATCATCTGTTCGGTGCACCGCTCGCACGGCTCCGCGAGGAAGTTGCACGTACACTGCACGGCGCTTTCCCTATTTATAAAGCGCCGAGAACATCGCCGCTCTGTTGCGAGGCCCACTCAGTCAAGCTGTGTGAATATTTCATAATGAATAACTCATTTGCAAGATTTTGACTCTTTGTCTGTTTACATATTGCTATTTAATGGCAAGGTACTTATTCCCGTGGTCTCTGCCTGAGCAAATCGTGCTCTGGAGCGGATGGGAGTTTCCCTTGCTACGGGCAGAGCATGGATCTTATGATTTGGCCCAGCGGGAGCTGAGGGTGCCCGGAAAAATCAGACTCCCAGGAAGGGAAAACAGTTAACATTGCGTTGACAATGTGCCTTACTTTGATACATTGCCAAACAAGATGTATAGATTTTGTGTAGTGTTGCCTGTAATCAACCTACTGTGGTATAATTAAGGAACTGGTTTAGTTTAGATATAAGAAATGAACTCTCTTTCTCAAATGCAAAATTGGTCAAGGGGTTGGTTGTGGGGTTTTTTTTTTCCTCAATCTTATTATCTTGCAAGTGAGGAGAACATTTATAATGTCTGTTCTTTCTGTTGTAAATTGCGCAGTGCCTAAAGTTAAAAAATATCTGGCAAGCACACTTTGCATATTGCACTCCACATGATTAGTACAGGTCCGTTGGTAACATGAAATCAGTTCAAACAATGGATAAAAATAAATCATTACTAGGTACAGTAGATTTGAGATGGAAAAGGCACTAATGGTTGTTAAATGAGGTATACTGCATAGAAGGATTATATTTTGAATAGTATTAAAATTGCTTTGGGAGTGAATATTCTGACTAATATTATTATTTGTATACTTGAACTGTGGCGTGATGAGGTTGTATTCCTGAAGAGAGTTTATGAAAAGTACAAATAGATTATCGATGCCTTTTTTTTTCCTTTTACATTCTGAATAATAAGAGTGTAAACTACACTTACAGTGTATGAACTGCAGCTTTATCTATTTCTCACTATGACTCAATCAAGTCAGAAGTTTTCTCAGACTTTTTTTTTCCATAAAAACGTGCTGTTCCATCAACACCAAAGGATTTAATAAAAATGTATTGATCCCCATTTAAATTTCAACAGAACAGTGTCTCAGATAGAGCTGGAATTTGGGGAGAGAGGAAGGGATTCACAGAGAAAACCTTCTCATGCCACAAGTAAATATTTCAGAAAAAATCTTTTTCCCCAAAACCAGCAAGAGAATTTTTATTGCAAGATTGCAATAAAACAGAGTGTGCCGAGGTCCGACTCCTGTTGCTGTCCTTTGCAGCTGGAGACAGACTGAGATCTGTCTCTTTTCAGAAGACCCCTTGACCCAAGACGATCTCCTAGCGCACTTCCAAGTCACGATGTAAATATTTGGTAAAAGTTTACATATGGTTAAAGCTTAGCCCCAGACTCACAAGTACAAGCTGGTTGCGTATTGGCTTAAAGTCTTCATAGTAGCTACATGCCTGTCTTAACTATGCTTTCTAGTAAGTCCTCGTGGCCGCTGTGTAGGGGACACAACCCCAACCTCTGGCTCTTGCCACCTGCCAGTGCCATACCCATCTTTTCCCCTCTCCAGGGGCTTTGCCAAGAAACTTGAAAACACACACACACACACACACACACACATTTTGCTCCATCCTGCAAAAGATGCTGCAGGAGATATCTTACTCTCTTCTTATCCTACTTCCTCTTTCTGCTGTGTTGTTTAGTTGGGTATGTTGGTTTTTTTTTTCACTCTTACCTTTTCAGTTGAGAAATTATTCCTAAAATGTGATGCTTTTCTTCGCTGTATGTCTTAGTTTTGGTACTGTGCCATTGTTGAAGGCAAGCTGGCAGACTGTCAGATTGTTTTCAGTAAGTTATACCGCATTCAAAGTTAAAATGGGACCATTTATCCATGTTTGTATTTCTGGGATCATGGTTTGTAGAAACAATTCGTTCCAGGAATGGAACTTTTGTTATCATTTTCAGAGGAACATTTGGCAGGATAGGCCCATTAAAAAAAAAAAAAGTCTTGAAAAGAAAAGAGAAAAAACACTACTGTGCTATTTCAATTCTCCCATCTCTGAGTTATCAATAACTACAGCTAATGCTGGCCTCATATTCTGATAAAATAGAGATTTTCCATTCAGAGCCACTTCCTCTTTCATTACAGCCTCTCTCAGACATAGGTATGTGTGAAAGCAAAGATTGCCTAAAATTTTCTTGTGGTTTAAAACTTTTTAGAATAAAAATAGTGGGATGATGATATAGAATCAGGCTAAGACTGAACTAAGGTTTGATGGATCCACCCTGCGTGAGGGCACCCAGGAGCTCAGAAAGGCTTTAATTGATGTATTAGGACCAGGGAAAGGGTGTAATTTATCTCAGCTCACAGGCTGTAAAATAAATCAGAATTCAAACTTGCTTGCAAACACGTTCCTTTTTATGTGCTTATCAGCTAAATGATGGTTGTTTTATTGTGTCCCACCCCCAGAGTAGAGTGGATGAAGTTTTTGTCTGATTACTGGTGCATTTCACACATAAAAAAATAAAAATTCTGGGAACTAATCTAATCATAAATTCAGATCTCATCTGACAAAAAGGACCACAAGAAGTAGACTTTCCCAATATTTGTTTGAAATGAAATGTGTTTCAGAAATGACGCATTTTGTTTTGACCTTCAAAGTGGAACATCTGTGTTTTGATCTTTAAGTGAAGGTTGAATAGAAAGGGATTCAGAGAAAATTGAAATTTTAAATAATTCAAAAATAAAAAAAAACATTTCACTTTGGTCAGCTATATCAGGTGAATTTACGTTTTCATAACCTAAAATTATTAGTAAGTCCTATTTCTCTTGGGCCAAAAAGTCCCTGTCAAATCTTGTTTAACTTGGCCCCTTTCAGATGCCTGCTAATTTTTATATCCTTACCTGAAACAGAACAAATTAGTTATTTGCCTTTGAGCAACCTGGTCTAGCAGAAGGTGTCCCTGCCTATGGCAGGGGGATTGGAACTAGATGATCTTTAAGGTCCCGTCCAACCCAAACCATTCTATGATTCTTTCATCATTTTCTGGACTTTCAATGGTAGAGTTATCCGATGTCCTCAAAAGATTCAGTGAAAAATTTGAAGACTGTTAACTCTGCCTTGGTGCAATATTTTCACCATAAAATTCACTAATTTTGACTTGCACAGAAGACTCGGTGTCGTGTAATTTTTAACACTGATAGTAAAAGGATATGATTTTCTATAGTGGCTTTATGTCATTATTTCTTATGAGTTATATTTCCCTGCAATTTAATGTAATCAACAATATTTCAAAACTTGCTTTCAGTAATATGTAGTAACCTGCAATTTTTTACATAAACATCTGTGGACCTAGGATAATTTCTAATATATCCCATCACTAATCTTCCTGGCTGGTACAGGGTCCATTGATTGCTGGTGTGCTACACCTTGTTTTGTGTTTTTTAGCCAATTTTAAATCAATTAAACCCAACTTTCCACTTATTCTGTAGCTCCACATCTTAATATTAACCTTTTCTAGGAAACCCTGTCAAAGGATGTCTGAAAATGTAAGTATAGGATGTCTGTTGCATTGCCTTGTCTAGTCCTGGCAGAAATAATAAAGATAAAGGATTCCAGTATATCTGTTAAACATGGGGACTTTTCCCCCCTCGAATTAAATTTGCTTTCTCTAATCAGGCAGTATTTGTCCTACTGTACCTTTCCTTTGATTCCTTAAAATATTATCTAGGACATTCTTCACAGTTTATGCCAGAAGATATGTTCTTTCCCCATATGTCCCTGGACCATTTTAAAATAATGCCTTTCTATTAGATTTTGCCAGTCTTCAAGGATCTGAAATTTCTAATAAAGAATCTCCAATTTCCCTTCTTACTTCCTTTGGCTCTCCTGGATGAATTTTGTCTGATTCTGATGTCCTATCAATTTTTTAAAAGCCTCTAATCTTTTAATAGCCAATTTGAGTGATATCTGCATGCTTCTTAATTCCTCATTTTAAAGCTCTTAATTCTGGTGTTGGATTTATTCAGATGAAGGGGACAGGTGTACAGAAATTGTCTCAGAAAATTTTACATTCCTTTGTGTCTCCACACTATTATGTCTAAGAATGTTTTGAGTTTTTAATAATGCAACAATTACAGTCAACCTTAAAATAAATTTAAGATGCTTTGTAGAATATTTTTAGTTTAAATTTAATTTTGTGTGCTTACACCATATTTGTGGTATTACAGTGATGCCCACTAACCTTGCTGGAGTTAAAATTCTGCCAGCGTGTCTATCCGAAGCCAGTGCTGCAGTTGTAACTTAGCTGTGAAAACCAGCCCCAGGCTAAAATAAGGCATTGAAAGTTTTCTCCAAAGACTGTTTGTTTGGGATTTTGTTAACGGTTTGCATTAAAAAGAATGAGGCTTTTTTTAGTATATGCTTAATTTGAAAAAATAAAAAAAAATAAAAAAAAGACTTCATAAAGAACTTATGCAGACCATTAGTCATAATGTGGACCAGACTTTGTATACGTATGTATCTTTTTAAAAGATTAACTGCAATGTGAAATTATTAGGAACAAAAAAATTGGCAGTGGTAATTTTTTTTCAAAGAACAGTTTAATGAGGATGGATTTTTTTAAACAACAAATAAGTCAGCCTTCGTTAGACTCTCAAGTCAGTGAAATTCTTGCAGAAAGTCAGAAGCATCCCACAAGGTGCAGTACAAGGGTCCCTGCTGCTACGTGCTCATCGTTCTGTCTCCAGTTCCGCACCCATACCATGCAAAGTGCTGAGGACATCTCAGCTTTGATCAAGCCATCAACAGCCTCAAAAGACCAGAGCCAGGAACCGAGAACCAGCAAACACATCTCATGGGTGGAGCTAACAATGGTGCGCAGACGATGGCACCTTTAGCTGCTGCATCTTTGGTCCTATCACGTAGAGTGCCCAGTCTCTACAGGCTGCGTCCCATAGTGGGGACACAGAACCCAGGGTTGTACACAAGTTGTGCATCCAGATTTCAAATTATGGTCCAAAGGAAAACCCCATTGAGCTGGCCCTAGAGCTGTCTCAAGATTTTAGATGCTGATTGACTGGGACAAGACTCATTTCGCCTACCAAAACACGGTCACTACAGCTCAGCAAGTGCTGCTTTTATTCAACTGTTTATGGGTCCCCTCCATGCCTCTCTTGAGCCATGGGTCAGCCTTCTTCCTCAGACTTCTAATTTTTGTATTTTTATATTGAGATTACGTTACACAGTGACAAAAAGTGAAACAGAAAACAAAAAACATTTTATGATTAACAAGTGATAAGAAGGAACAGACCCTTAACCTGTAGGAATTTTGTATTCCCAGAGATTTCCTCCCCGTTGCTAAAAACCTCAAAGAAGTCTTGGTTCATCTACCTGCCCTGTCATGCAGGGCCAGATGAGAAAATTGGGGAAAGACAGAAAGACAGAAAGACAGACAGAAAGAAAGACAGACAGGAAGGAAGGAGGGAGGGAAGGAAGGAGGGAGGGAAGGAGGGAAGGAGGGAAGGAGGGAAGGAGGGAAGGAGGGAAGGAGGGAAGGAGGGAAGGAGGGAAGGAGGGAAGGAAGGAAGGAATCCTCTGCTTTAGACATATATAGTATATAAATATGTACAGTGTATTTATATATATATATATATATGCATATAATGTGATGTCACTCTCCCCAAAAGTGCATATTCAGAAACCAGGAATTAAGAGGGGAAAGCTGAAAATTTCCCACACACTCAATGTTCCAGGAAGTTTGTATGGTGCAGAGGACTGAACATGACCACGAGCTGCTTCTCCTTTGTGAAATGCCTGCCAATGGTGGATTAGCCATGCAGATAACCCCAAAACAAGAAAATTGTACTGATCAGAGTTCACATTCACAAGCATTGCCATTACTTTGTCAATACTTGATAAATAAAGGTATAATATATGCAAATTCAACAGCTGAAAACCATATTTTTGAACCACTTTATATGATGATTTCCATCCCACCAAAACCAGACTCTTCACCTCCAGAAACTTACTGCAAGCAGAGGAGGCACAGACTTGAGAGCAAATTGCCTTACAGTGTAAATGACTTCTTGATAAAACCAGTACATGTTTTTTAAGTCGATGTTTTAAACCACTCCAGAAAATGAAATCTGTGTGTCCGTTCTTCTGTCTCCATGTGCCTGTCATGTCTTCACTGTTGCCATTGGTTTCGAACAATGAACTTCAGCTAACAAAACGCCTAAGTCTTGATGAGAGTTTCACTATGCTCTGATCCAAAAAACAGTCATGTAGCAGATTTAACAGATCAGACCTCAGGAACACCATTGTCCCCCAACTCCTTATCTGCAGGGTCCCGATGGTTGGGGCAGCTCCGGAGAAAAGGCAATACCTGAGCTCAAACCTCCAGCCCCAGTGTCTCCAGGAAAGAATCTGACTCCTGAGACTGGCCCCCTGAAACCTTCTTACTGAGCTTTCCTACATCAAATAAAACATGTTTATTAGGTGAGGGAGCTTGTTTAACAATCAGGTTACATTCGCTCACGGTCACCTGGGAAACGTAGGTTGCAGCCCTTGATATAATAAATCATTATCAGGATTTTGAACACTTCTGAACACATGGGATGTTTTGCCCCATGCTGCGTTTTATACAAGAAAGACCTGAGCAGTTTGCATCTGGATCTAAATTGCCTTTAGGTTTTTTGGAATATTTGTAACTGCTGTTTCAATGCATCTCAAATACACAGGTCTCTCATGATCTGCTTGGGCAACATAGAGATTTGTGTCCTGGCTCTTTGAAATGTATGGATTTATAACTGAGGGCACTTAATATTAGCATAAAGAGAAGAATCAGATAGACAGACTTAAGCACAGAAGTGAGGACACTGAAAACTGAAAGTGATGTCATTGTTCTTCATTCATCCAAACCTGAACATCACCGATTAGATAAAAAACAGATTTATAGTTAAAAACAAACCAATGCTTAACATTGTTAATCTAAGTCACGCTCCAAAGTAAATTACTCAAAATCGCCTAAAAAACCTCAAGTCCCAGTAAACTTTGGTCATTTGAAAATGTTACCTGCAAAATACTAGACCTATTCTTCAAAACACAGAGTAGACATAGCTGTCACTTCCTGTGTGGACTCCGCCAAATCTCTCTCCACGCCACAGGCCACTTATTTTGAAAGAAGGGTTTTAGTAAAAACTGATAGACAGACAGACAAGCTCGTTTGCATTCATTGCATATGTAGAGTCAGTTTATAACACTGAAAAGAAAATTTTTTATTTTATTCTTTTACCTGGACTTCTAGGGATTGTAATCACAAGGACATTTAGACTTTTTATATATTTGTAAAATGTACTGAATGCTATCATTTTGTTGCCACCTGCTCCAAGATTAGCTACCACATGTTTCTGCTCTAAGAAGAAACACATCACACAATGTCACAGCGTTTTCAGAGAAATTTCAAGTAACAAAGTCTGTGTTCTTTAAAAAGAGGACCAACAGGGTCTGCAGAGGTCACAGTCATCCACCAACTTACCCACCCAAATCATATAAATTTACACATTGGAAAGTGTAAATAGTTGAAAGCAAATCTGTTGTTGCTGCAACACTGGGGTATGTTGTTAATAGGTATGACAAAGCAGTAATAGCATACCAGCATTTTTTGTATTTCCACTTCAAACAGCAAATCCGACTGAATTTACCTAATACTTCAATAATCCAATTATAACACTTTACTAGCAGAAATCATCAGCACATAAGCCTCAGAGTCTGTTAAATTAGGACTGTGTCGAGCTGCTCACCCAAGATGCATTTCAAACTCTGGCAAACAAGTTCCTCCAAGATCATCAGGCTCAGTTTATGCCATCACGTTGGCTACAAGAAGTGAGCATAAAAGCACCACTTCAAGCGTAGTGCTACCAAGCTAACAAGAAATCCACACTAACTAAGGCAGTAATGATAGGCACAAGATACCAAGCAACATGCTAAAGGTCACATTTTTCCCATCCAACTAGAATACAACCAATTGGTCAGTTCGTGACTTGGTAGAAATGGTACGTTTTGGTGTCAACCTCAGAAACTGTTGATTTATCGATGAAAGTCCATTTATACTAAATACTTTGTGTTCTAAACACAAATAGCCAATGTTTTTCAATACTGGAGGATTTAGTGCCCATAAGCGTAATTTCATTTATCTTTTCACAGTCATATCACTTCTCTTTACTCTCTTACACCATAAATCTGCACTCGGTGATTGCGGTTCTTGTATATCAATTCAACGCCTTTTTTCCCCGCATGCAGTATTTATTTAATGGATCAAGGGAACTATCCTTCAAACAAAATGGGATATTCTATTCACAGTTAGAACGTTAATGTGTCAGTAAAGTTACTTTCCTTCAAAGTAGGAGAAAATAAATCTTGAAGGCTTAGATTCATACAGGCCTGTTAATGAGCAATGATGGTGTGATTTTTCAAAAATTACGTGACCTAGTCAATTCCTAAAATTTAGACAAGAGTTTCAGTCCATATTTCAGTAATTACAGCAGAAATACTTTATATGATTATAATAGCAAAAAGCTTTCTCGATGTTGAGTGTTCATGAAATGTACCTTGTAACTTGGGGAAGGCTTAGAAACGTGCGACACATTATGACTGGAGAAAGCCTTGTATCAAAGTTAGCTCCCAGTCCCAAAAAGTGAAATTAAACCACAGATTAAATATTACCCACAGAGTAAATATTATTCTGCTTCCACAAACTGGTGCCTCTATGCAGATCTGAGTTTCCTCAAAGCTTCAGAGGTTCAAGCCAATAATTGAGCTGGGCCCACATCTAGTTTTTCAGAGAAATGTATGGTTAAATATCAACTGCAATTAATAGAGTGTTTTGAAAGATAGATTATTACTGTAATTTCTACTGACATTTTGTGTGTGGTATGTTTTTCTTTACTAATTAAATACTGTGATCTATTTTCTGAGGCTAAATACATCTCACAAAATTTCCAATTTATAAATAAGTCAAATTCAGAATACTTATTCGTAGTTACGTGACAATATAAACAAGAGATGGGATAGAAGAGGTAGTGTGGATAAAAAGAAACATAGATTTTATCTATTCCATGTTTGGCAGTTGGCTGTGGAAAATATAATCCTGCCATAAATCTACGAACCAACCCTGAATTTGTATTGCATTATTTTTAAAATAATTGCAGCATTTTCACATCCCCTAAAATGTGCCATAAATCCATAAAAATTATCCATATGTTATATATCTTGGAACGAATTAATTACTTTTCACTGTACTGTAAAATACAGATAAAGAAACTCTACCCAGAAAGTTAAAAATGCCTTTAATAGATGCTTTTCCATATGCATAATAAGGAATTATTGCACTAAGGGATTATCTAAAAACTGAATTTATATGACAAACAGTTAAAATGGGAATTTAAACTGATGCTTCTATCCCTGTAAGAGCCTGTTTGGGCGCTGACATCTGGGAACAGATGTGGATATGGAGTACAAGTTACCTGTGCTGACAAACCCAGCACAAGTAACAGCACAGCCCAAACATGCTGAAAGCCCTAATCCGGTGATCCTCATCTTTCCATAGGAGAGCCTTTATTAAGTGCGTAAATGCAACCCATAGCAATTTTTAAAATATTCTTCCGGTTGTTTAGGACAACAGCATGGAGAGCCTCACGTGTAAGGTCTGTGCAGCCTTTTGCAATGTCGGTAAAGGCGGCAAGACCTCTGCCAGGGAGGAAAAGAAATGAAAAGGAAAAATCACTATGGAAAAAATAGGTTTGTTGTAACAAAGACCTTTTCAAGCTCATTCATTCTTTAAATATTAAGATACTGGATATCCCTGTCCAGTAGGGTTTCTAAATATGTAAAAAAAAAAAAAAAGAAAAGGAAATTAAAAAAAAAAATCCAACACAAAACTGGAATATGTCTTTAAAGACAACGAGAACAAAACCAAATCTGCAGATTCGCCATAGCCCGTCTGTTTAACCACATATTCCTCTAGTTAACATTGCCCCGTCCCTTGCCATCTAATGCTTTTGCTATGCTAATTTGCTAAAAAGGATACCAAAACGGTATGTGAGAAACTGCAACTCTGAGAAAGCCTGGCTTATGTCAGTTTGTCGTGCCAAGGCCGATGCCTGGAACCCCCCTGGCCGCAGCAGAGCTCGGGGAAGGGGGCATGCAGGGATGCAGGTCGAGGTGATTACTCACCCGCACAGGGCAGAAAAATGCTGGGGAGGGGAGAGCAAAGCAGTTAAGAGCCCCAAAGTTTAGACGCTGAATATCTGGAGGACAGCTGGAAGAGATTTAAGCGGTGTTTCAATCTCTCTCCAAGAAAGGGGTGCCAGCAAAAAACAAATGTAAGTCTCTCTCTATATATTTTTCGTGACAAAAGCTGATTCTCAACTTGTGGATGTTTTTAATATTTAGACAGCAAAACCTAACTCTGAAAAGTTATCCAAGAAGTGTTATGAAAAGGGAAGACTGATATTTCAAAAAAGAGAAGGGACAAAGTAATGTGAAATCACAGCAGAGCTGTGACTGACCAAAGACAAAGAGCCAACCCCCTCCCCTGTCCCAAGGTCCCCGCTAGATCTTGGATATTGATGAAGTTGTGATTGTACCATGAAACAAACATTCCTAATTAATCCCTACAAAGCAGTTAAAGTTTGCAAAGGAAGCACCAAGGCCAGGGTGAAACATATGGAGGGTGAATACCCCTATGGTGGTGTGGATAGGTTTGGAAACATACAGTATTAACAAGAAAGGGCCGAGGTGAAAATGTTGCAGTACAGAAAGTGAGAGACCCAAAGCAAATAGCACATAGAAACACACATGCTGTGACAAACAACTTGCGTCAAGGAAAAACCCAACATTCAGAAGAAGGTACAAGCTTTTAATGGATTACCCTGCTTGGGAAGAGATTTTAACCAGACATAAAGAATGCACAGCGTGAAGAAACAGGACAAGCAGCATCACTGCCTTGGAGAATTTTTTCCAAAGAGCCAATGAACAGTACAAGAGCGAAGAAACAAACCACTGATGTGTGACATTCATTAATTCTGTACTGAGTACCTATATCAATAAGGTGCTAGACACAGACAAGGCCAAACTAGTCAGCTAGCATGACTTGAGCTGCTAGAAGACACTTTGTGTGTGCTTAGGGTTGCACAAAAAGACAGTGCTACAACATCTAGAGCTCCAGCTACCAACTTACGAGAGTATCAGGCCTCATGAAAGAAGTTGTACTACAGCTTTACCCCCAATTTATATCTTAACTTGGGATTTTAGAGGCTGCTGTTGGTATGTGCACGTCATGCAGAGGTGACACCTCAAATTCCTTGAATATAGAGCAAAACCTACAAAGCACTTATAGGAGAAACAGCATTTCTGGGGGCAAAAAAAAGAGCACCTGGGTGGGAACAGCATACAGCTTCACAGACACCTTTAAACGGACATAGTTTAATCTCTATAATAGCTTTCACCATGACAGCAACTCTCACAAGATGCTCTGTGAGCAGATCCTGACATCCTCGTGTAAATCTGTGCTTTTTCTCTATCTAGAGACTGTTTTCTTTAATGGTGTGTTTGAACAGTGCCAAGCATAACTGAGGTCTCCTTGGTTGGGACCTTCAGGATTTTTTTCAGTACAAAAAACACAAACAAGTAGCTAATAGCCATCTATCACATCTAAAATCCATCCAGTCATCACTCTGTGGTGCAGCCCTGCCTTTTATGTGGTTTGTTAAATGCCTTGCATAGTGCGTGGGTGTTGCATAAGTAATAAATAATAATAACTAATATTTGTAATGCTCTTATAACAGTGGCTAAACCACTAACATGCTGACTAATACTGTCTCATTGGCTCCCTATACTGTCTGCAATCTATCTGCATTCATCTCAGCTCCTACACAAAAAGCTAACAACCCGAGTGTAGCACAGGAGAGGCCCTCCTACAGCGAGGTGATAATGAAAATGACAAATTAACAATATTAATAATACCTTCGTATGGACACATTTTACAACAGGACACTGTTTCACAACAGACCATGCCTTTGCACATGTGCTACCTTCATCTGCCCCTTCCAAAGACGGATCCCTGAGATTATCTAGCCAAGGAGTCAAATGCACCTTTCACCTTCGAAAGGCAGGAGCCGTCCCAGGGATGGGCATGTAGGATTACACTTCTATTTAACCCATTTATGCTCGTATCTGATCCTATTTGCCTGTATCTGCTCTTTCCCGAGGAGCTGGGGGAGTTGCTCCTCTCTTCTTGGCACCTCCAGGGCCTGCCCTGGCTGGAGGGTGAAGCAGGTGTTGCTGCAGCATCAGGTTCTGGATATGGACTCCAAGAGGATTGAAAGCAAAGCAGATGTAGGGGAAAACACAGAGGGAGTTCAGGTGCAACAGGGAATTATTTCTATCGATACAGGGATGTGGAAAAGTAAAGAGGTCTCTCACTATTCTGTTGGTCAACAATTTTGACCATCAGGAAAGAGCAGATGGGATGGAGGGACTCACCTCTGACTCCTGCATCATTGACAGGTCCTAAAGGATCTGTCAAAATGCTCTAAATACATCTTTTAAGGAGACAATCTTTGCAAGACTGGAAATGAAAGATAAACCATGATCTGAGTTGACACCTCTCTTTATCGCGGGTGGAACCAGGCCCCAGATTTTTAATACTAATGCTTTGGGACATTTAAAATCCACATGTGAGGCTTGGCTCTCTCTCTGCTGTTTACATGATAAAGTGACATCCTGATTCAGTCTAGCTCATCAAACTCATAATTTCAGAAGTTCCTTTAAACATGTCTGCAACATCACGCTAACTTTTCAATACCTCCATGTCAATACATGCCAGTTGCTTAGGGTTATTTTTTTCCTGTTGGAATGAAGGTCAAAACAGTAATGCAAATGTATTAGGGGGAAAAAAATGCATTCAAGTAACGTTACTTGTTTCCGGACTCAAGATGCCAGTCCATCTTTAAATCACACAGTTGAGTATTCAATTCACAAATACAATGAGGGTACTTTTAAATTTTAACTGTCATATTCTGTTATGTTGCCTGATGTTAAGTTGCATTGTGCTAGCAGTGAATGGGATAGGACAGAACATAATTCACCGCATTATAAACAGCATAACATAACTTGACAACTGGAATTTAAAAGGAGGAAATTCTTAACCGTAGGATCATATTGTATATTCCTATACGTTTATAAACCCAGCAGCAAAAGGTCCAAGCATAAAAAGCTGATAATATACCTCTTGCCAAGGAACAAATGTTGTCTCATGTGTGTGGCATGCAAATAATTGGGGGTAGTTTTCTTTACATTTTAATTTCCCAACTGCGGAGCTGCCACTTTCCGTGCTACTTAGGGAGGTACTTGGTGGTGGTATCATCTGAAAACTTCTTTCGTACCTAAGCCGCAGAGCAGCATTCGCTTTTGCGGAAGCTGTTTTGTTTTCTCTCCTGGGCTGAAATAAAGAATGAAGTAACACATTTCTTCAACATGAATATGCTAACAGCCATAAATCTGCTCCCTGGCATTACTGTAGAACAAACCATAGTAAATGTTTAAAAATGTGCTCCTAAAATAAGCCCTGACTGAGCTTTGATGTCACTTTATTTAATTCACATTGGCATTGCATACACAGCTCAGTTTACCAGAGAGGATTCATTCTTTACTGAGGCATAATTACATTATCAGATATTCAGTAGAGGCCATAAACCACAAAATGGAAATTAGACCGTCAATGGCCATTTTATACTACAAGGATTATTGTATTTTAACGTTTGTGTTGTCAACCACTGTGCTGGCAATCTAGCATGTGGACCCCAATTTTCAACATCACTCTAACCTGAATAAAATTTAAATATATGAACACCAAATTGAACAATCAATAACAATCTTTTAAGCTATATAAGCTTCTGACTGACAGCAAACCAAGCAATAGCACAGAGGCAAATCAATCAGGAAGCTCTCTTTTCCTTTCTAGTCCTGAGAATTTCAGGCTGAGGGAAACTTATTTCGGTGCATTGTTTCCTGATTTTCAGTACATATTAAAAAAAAAAAAAAGTGAGCTACAGCTTTCTCTTCGTTGCCCACTCAGATTTGTAAATGGAATTTATTGCACGCAATGTCCTCTTATAGATTAAATTAATGTTATTGTAAAGAGGTTTAATGCTCAAAGATATTTATGACTCATGCTGAGAAAGAAGCTGTACTCAGTTATGATGATTAATATAATTTTCCCAAGTTCTCACAGATGAAATTGCTCCATGTGCATATTTTGAGTACAAAACAGATAACCATAATTCTAAGAAAAGGCAGCCATGATTGTGTTACTGATGCATCATTTGGAATTAGCGAGTTACTTGTGGAGCGCTTGAAATGTTTTTGCTGGATTTGGTTTCTGCTTGATAGGCAACGGGAGAAACAACCTTCACATCATCGCAACCTGTGTTTGTGTTTTGATCTTCCCATAACAAAAGTTAGCGCTTATAGTTAGCTATTACGGCCAACCACTAATAAGACAGGCTGTGATTTAAAACTTATATCCTCTGTCCAGAATGAAAACCAAAGGAGATAGGATTTGACAACTTATATCAAGGAACTGAAGATTTACTAAGTCTTCTGGCACACAGGTTTGAAAATGGTGCAATCTCTACACTGTTGCAGTTAAAGCCTAAAAATGGATCACACGTGTCTGATCAGAAGAGCTCTCCAACAGTTTTGAAAGGGCAGTGAAGATTAGACTAAGAATCTCTGCTCCTTACCTTTTGAACATTGGCCTTCACTAATAATAAAGATTACAAACGTTCGTTTAATATTCTACCTATTATGGACTTAACTTTATTATAATTGGATTGAAGTGCTGTGACCATTACACGGCTCAGTACCAAACTGTGAATTTTCCTTTCAGATTTTAGCTAACCTTTTTGTTGTCATGTGAGAATAGCAAACTAGAGACTGTGTAAAAAAAATGGGGAAATTCTGAAAAGCTAATAGACTGCAATTAATCAAAAAAAATAATTTCCTGCAACAGAGATATGTTCATTCTTAGTATCTTTCTGTGCTCTTCCATTTCTTCATATTATGCCCAAGAAGCTGGTAAACTTGCTAATCTAGATAAATCAATGTTAAAAGTTACCTGAGTTGAATCAATTTTATGATTGAAGTTTGAATGATTGTCTGTGCACTGGAGACCATAAATGTTATAGATAGGAGGGACTCAATACCCTTTCTACGAAAGATAAAGACTTCCGAACCTGGGACAAAGACTGGATTTGGTCTGAAAGTGCAGTGAACGACGAGTGTATAGCCATAAAGGGACTCATGATATTATTGATTGTTATTGATGGGACTGATGTATATTATAAAACTGCACAGTCACATGAGATGACAGAAGTGCCAAAAAAAGAGTTTCTCCAAGTTTTTCGTACTCTTCTAGCACAATGCAAGTGAAGGAAGCCAATTTTTCAAGAAAGACTTAAAGTGAAGGCCTCCTGCCTCTATAGGTCCCGTTGAGGTGAAACCTTAAGGTTACACATGCCTCAACCTGACTGACTTTTTTTGTGCTCTGCCAAAGGCAGGAGTAAGAGTACACAGTATGAATGCTTTGTTGAACGTTACTTCGGTAGATAGTAAATAGCTGATGTTAAACCTTCTTTTTAAATTATTTTTTTTTCTTGAAGTAATATTTAAGATTATTTTTATAAACAGCTTTGGAATAAATGTTTCTCAGAGGAAATACAAATGTATTTCTCACTTCATCGTATCATTGACCCCATGTTTCAATTTCCAGACCCCCTTTGAAAAACCACATGCTATAAGTTAATTGGTTTAATGTGGTTGTGGGAGTTATCTATTTTTACCTGCAGTTATATATGAAACAATTATATATGAAATATTGATTATTCATTAATGCGGGGGATATTGCCTTTAATATATTTTGTAATAGTTCAGGCTTCTAGAGTATAGTAACTCTGAAGAGGTCTAGGGAATTTTAACCAGCTTTTAAAGTTGTAAATGGTATTTCAAATTGCTTGGCATCTGAAGTCAATATGAAGGTGTTATATACCCCAGAAAGGGCATAAAAATGCATCTAAAGAAAATAGCAATGTCATTGTATTAACGAATACATGTTATAATGCCTACAGATATTCCTTTTAATCTGTAGTTAGTTAAAGTGAGAAGAATATACTGCTCTTTACAAATACATTCACTTTCTTTTAGCTTGTCTGGAAGCTGGTCTGTATTTGGGATGCTCATGCTTATCCATTGTTTCAAATTAAAGGGTCAAATCATTTATGGTACAGATATTAATAGCAATAAACACAATTTCTGCAATGATATAAAATAATGCAAACATCAATTTTAAAATAAGAGAGAGTAACTACAGCTTCAGAACTCCAGGAAATTCTGAACTCCCAATTCACTTGTGTATGACGGCTGAATAGAAAAGCACATAGAAAACATAAACCAGGTGGAATACAGTTCTCAGAAAGGAATGAGATAATTTGTAATAACAGTGCAGTTTATTGCATTATCTGTAGCTAATATAAACACTTAAATTTGTTTGCGACGGTTACTGCTGAGAACCCTATGATATATCGATACATGTACCATGCTTCGGGACAAATCTCGATCACAGGGGGAATTCTGACACTTCACTAATATACAGAGATTCCATCCTTAGCAACAAGAATTTACAAGATTTACAAAAACAATACACTATAACTATGATTTTTAAGAGGGAAACATTGCAGTATGGTTGAAGATCTCCATGGATAGGATACCCAAACTCAAATCCATTCAGCCTGAAAACAAAGCCGTTCTGCTACCCCACCATTTATATTCTTAGGTGCCAAATCCCCTTCAATCATAAAAAATCCAGTCTGTCATGCTGGGTTTTCTTCACACTAACTGATACTAGATGTCTGCAAAGTTAAAAAGGGATTTTTTTAAGGGTCCTATTTAAAACAGGTTGAATTTCTCCAAAAGGACGTTTGAAAAATTCAAACATTCCACATTTTTCCAAACTAATGCATAACCTGATTGCTGTGGAAATCCATGCAACATATCAAATTATCAGAAATCTATACATTGCATCGACCATTTTTCTCAAGACTTACAATAGAAGATGCTAGTCCTAAAAATTTCCCAGAAATCTTTCTCCACTCAACAATTTACTCCAGTTTCCATCCTCCTCCCTCTTTATGATAGCTCTTGTCAGCTATCATTATAAGTGAACAACACAAAGGCTTAAAGACATACCCTCTGGTTAAAAATAAAAAATAAAAAACATCCCACAGCTTTCAAGTGTGAACCGGATTAATCACACATAATAATTATACAAAGTGATAACACTTATTATACGATCACATAAACACCGTTAAACGAACAGTGGCAGTAACCTTTAGGAAGGAAAAATAAAGCCACCAAAAATAATACAAATCAAAGTTTCTATTGGAAAGACTTTCTGAGTTAGGCTTCTCTGAAACCCTTAATGAAACTAATGTGCAGCATTTCAAAGCAAATGACAGTCACAGCTGATTTACATGTTCTATACATCTTCAAAATGCAGTATAAAAAATATATACAAAATACGGGTGGGGAAAAATTACTGGTCCCCAATCTCTCCTCCTTCAGCAGTTCTCAACAACTTAAAACCCTCTTTTTCTAAGCTTGTTTTCTAGATCGTCAATGTAATTATACAACAATTCATACTCTCCATATTAGCAATTCTTTGTTGAGCTTCATGCAGTTCTAAACCAAGGCTTTCAAAGACATTTTTGATTTTTTTTTTTTATTGCATTAGCTGTGGCTTCAAACATATCAGCCTTTTCCTTGAAATTGCTTTGTTTTTCTTAAGAAACTCCACTCTGTTGAAAGTTTCGTTTTGATCTCATATTATCACTCATTTTTATAGTTCCCACTAAGTATCTGAGAAATAGTTTCCAAGAAATTCTTCATGGACAACCACACATTTTTTAAGCATAAGCAAATCCTAGTGAACTCTCATACCAAGGAGAAGATTTTTTGCCCGAAGTCATCAGGTGAGCAGAAGATTGTGAGGCACTTCCACAGTGGCAGGACATGCCCCAACACGGGACCTTTTGAATATGAGGATAGCGCAGCCCACAAACCTGCTATGGCTTCCCCATTCCAGGTCGATCAATGTTAGAAACTTTCCAAAGGCACATGGGCAGTTGTGGAGGGGATCATGATCTAAAGATAGAGGTCAGGCAGAGGGGGAAAGTGGGGAGAAGATGGAGAGCGATGTATAAGGTACAGAAGCTTAAGGAGGATGGACTATAAGAAATTTTTCTATACAGGTCGTTAGAAAGGCAAAACATTTTGAAGTTTTTGAATTTCTAAATATATTCAATGTGCAAAACTGTAAGATTAGTAAGCATTATTCTGAAGACAGACTTAGGGCGTGGCAATGACTGTAAGAACGTACTGAGACCACAGATCACGTATATGCTAAAATAAAAACAAAATAATTAAGGAGGATACAAAATTCTGCAGGTCATGACCAGAATGGGTTTTAGGTAATATTCTCAGTATCACAGAGCAGAGAGTAAGCATGAACCTGAACTAAGGGTGCATGGTGCCCAACGTCACAGCGAGAGGTGGGATGGATGCTGGTCAAAAGAGAGGGCTCTGAGCTGACGACAGAGCCTCTGACAAGAGAGGTAGCAAAGAAATCACAGAAATTCTCAGAGAAATCTGCACATTGCAGAAATTCAGGTATGAAAGATTACCTGTCCGTTGCAAAATTTATGTATAATTATAGTACTAAAATGAAGTGGGTGTAATCATCATAGTAATTAACAGCACATAAGCAGCTACTATAAGAAAAATAATTGCAAACATAAGAAATGAACAGCTTGTTCACAGAATTTTTTTCTTCTTCTCTTTCAAACAACTGACATTTTGCTATTTGCCTATTGTCCAAGAAATTGTTTGGGATCATTAAATATATAAGGGTCTCAGATATCTATATTTTACCTTTATGTCAAATATTTACATGTCATACATAAGACCTCACCAAGGAGTTGTTGTGATTAGTTGCCAAGAAGCATCAAGAATCAAATACAATTGTTAGTGTTTAAGGGTTTTCCTGTTTATTTCTACAAACATACAGGATAAACACTGTCAGCCCAAAGTAAACTATAGAGCACACATTTTTTTCCAAAACTAATACCCTATAAAAGCCTAGGATGGTTGAAAACTACATTTAAACCAATTCATTCTGGTGACTAGTACCATGTGTGAAGACTCAAGGATCTTTCATAACCCAGAGACCTTGTTAACTAGTTAAAATTATGATTAAAAAGCTACCCTTGGTTTAGACCTAACAGTTGATGAAGATCCTCCAAAACACATCAAAAAATGTGGTCAACATTTGGATCTGATCAAAGTAAGTAAACCAGATATGGGATATAGTTTTAAGAAACAAAACCTCAATTTCAGCTTAGATTTAAAGAAAAAACAACAACCCGGCAACACATATGTACAGTATCATAAAATCTAAGCCACCACGCCAGGGACTGAATTTTGAGTGACATTCAAAAGATTTTCATTAAAGCATCCATTTGTTTCAGTCATTTGAGAACTATTTAGTCGCTTAACTCTCCCAGCTGAATTTTTTTCAGATGCCAATTGACAGAGGAAATTCATTCCAACTAAAGATAAATCCCTACTTTCACTGCCAAGAGTTTTCCTGCCATAGACAATTATTGGTCTAGAGGGGACTTTTTCTTTCTTCTTGAAATTTAGCTCCTTCTAAGAAACCTATGTAAAATTAAGTACTTCATTAAACTGACAATCTGGTAAGTCTACCTTTGTGCTTTGTTCCTTCTAAGGCAAAGTTAAAGAACATATGAAATGGAAGAAACATTCATATACAGAGATCAGTAAAGAATTTATTCTTCAGTAGCCGGAATGGTAAAATGGGGGAAAAAATAAAATACAGTTTAGGTCAAACAAGCCCTTGTTTTCTTAAAGGTTTAAAAAAAATGCAACGCATTCAAAACCGAGGCATTTGTTTCAAAACAGATCACACACAGTTAGTTTCAAAATTAATTAACTGCATTAAACCCTTATATTACTTGTTTTTAATTTTGTCTCATTCCATGAGTATTCTATGCTGGATAGACCTTTTTCTAAGTATGCATGGTCTTTGAAATCTCTGGGTGTGAATTTATATTTTAGAGGCAACACTTCCATGAGATCTCATGGCCGCCAACCTCTGTTTCAGTGCAATGTTGTTAAATGAGGAAAAAACTCTGGGTTTACTAAGACTTTTCAAATGAGATGTAGAAAATAAGTGTCTACACTTGGGGCCATGGAGGGTCAGGATGATCCTACTTTTCATCAATTAAGAGCATTAAGAGCAATGTCACTTGTTAGATGATGTTCCAGACAGGTGAATTCTTCTTATTTGGAGAAATCCAAGTTTTAGTGCTTATTGTGTCTCCCATCTTTCTATTAGTTGCTGTGCTATTAATTACTGCATACTGTTACCCATTAAAGCATTGAATTCATGCATGTTTTTCTTCTGTGCTCTGCCCTCCTGTGCTTTAAGTGGACAAAATATTATGAAACATCTAAAAACTTCCTCTGAAAAAAAGGACAACAAAAAGGGCAGAGCAGAATGAGAAAGTTCATCATTTTAAACACTTAAAATCAGAGTGGCAGAATAAGAATAATCGATCAAAATTGCTCAAAATTTGGTCCAAAGGAGGCAGAATTTGGCTAGCTGGGAAGTTTTCAGAGGATCGTCATATTAATGAAGAACAGGATAGTCCAAACAAAGAATAAAGCTAAAGTATTGAAAAAGGGAAATATTATAACAGTCTCCTAAGTGCAGGTAGAAGCTTGGTTTAATAATGTCCATAATACAAGATATCTTTCAGTTAGGACTAATTTAAGTGTAATTTAAAATATATAATGATGGCTAAAACACTGCGTGTTATTAGAAAACTCTAAGAAGGAGTTTGAAAACAAGGTTTTGCTACATCCATTATTCACAGTTACATCAAGGAATACCTGGTCACTGAGGTGATGTCAGGAAAAAAAAAAGGCTGTGTAGAGCAACACCCCATGACTGAACAGACATTGAAACAGAACTAAGGAGGTTCATGATATGTGTTTCCTTTTCTCACGATGGTTATGGCACAAATAAAGGCTTCGGCATTTGTGACCTGTGTTTTGCATTTCAATTATTGTATATCAGAAAGACATTTTCGATAGGACTACATTTTGTCTTGTTATCTACATTTTAAAAACTATTCACCATATCTTAAGATAAGAGGCAGAAGAAAAATTAGGGATTGTTGTGTGCTTTGCTGCCCCACTGGCATCACGCCATTATGGTATCTCAAAGAGGAAGGGGTGGGAGGTTATTATTTTGCTCATTAATTGCCAGTGTGTTAATTGTATGAAAACAGTTCCCTTAAAACCAAATTCTGACAAGTTCAGGGGATTTCTCCATTTGTTGGCTTGGAAAGCTTTGCTCCAGAAAGGAAAAATAATGGTGGTAGGCTGCTGGTTAAGGTGATGCCAAAAGAAGTCTTGAGATGTCAATGTGAATGCCCACAGCAGTCATGGGAAAAACCCATTTTGACATCGATGGTCTCCAGGCGATGCTCAAGGGGACCAAAGTGAGTCAGCATCACCACGGGACACACGCAGCCCATGTTCAAACACCAAGCAGCTGCTGGAGCTTGTCTCCATCTGAGAAGGGCCCCAACTTGCGTCCCGCACTATTTAAGAATTGCCATTAATGGAGACCTTCATTTTTCTACATTTTTCTCATACTAGAGGAAAATAGATTAGAAGCGCAAGAAAAAAATCCCTGCGGACTGCTAAGATTTAAAGCAAAAATAGGGTTCAGTCCTAAATCCCACATGTGCCTGAAAATCCCACTGCACTTTTCCCATTTTGGTGCTCAATAATTAGTCATTAACTCCCGTCCTGCGATGAACAGAACACACTCATCTACCACTTACTTGACAAGATCAGGCTCATGTCGATTATTTTAACAGACTAATTTAATTCAGGTTTCTGCAGTTTCTCTAGGAATTTGCCAAGCAGAAATTTATCAGATTCCATATAAATCTATGTCAGGGGGAACTTTAATGGAAATTACTACATTAAGAATTCAGGATCGGGCCCTTAATAGCTGCTATAATTTATCATCTTTTTAATATGGAGAAATCAGTAAAATGAAATATTCTAAAGACATAAAAGTAATAACCCAATCATTTAATATGAAAGAATAACTAGACAATACTGCCCTGAAGAACTATAGATAGCCTGCCGGAAAGCCACTGAATATAAAAGCCAGAAAAGCATCAGTATTAATTTCGGGAAAATACTGTATTCATGTAAAAAAATACCAGCAAAAAAGAAAGCAAACCAATCAGCTCTTCCACATCCTTGGTACCCTTTTAGAGGCCTTCAGACACAGCTTTGAAACCACAATGGCAGTGGTGGTGTGATCGCAGACAAAAATCATTGTCCTTGGTTCTGAGTATGGGAGGGAGAAGGAATATCCTGGCCACAACAAAAAGGAGCTGAATTCCTTGGGAAAATTTGCAATTTGGATATGTTATAAGCAAGAAGATTGCATAAATTTGCAGTGGGTAACTATTAGCTGCATTTTCATCTATAGCCATTATAACTCTATAAATACATGTTTTGAAGGTAATCTAACCCAAATAATAACTCAGAATCAAAGAAAAAATGTATGAAAATGAAAGGCTGTCATTTTAGTCATATTAAAACTAAATACAAATTCCAATAAAATGGATTGCACCTACCCACTACATTGCTTTCAATGAGCGATATCAAATTACTTTAAAATGGGGATTCATACTTATATCCTGCTTTAATCCAAAGGGAAACTGAGGAACAGAAATTTGCCTGCACTGATCTTAGAAACCAGTGGCAGAACCATGCTGGAAGGTGAGCAGTCCAGTAAGCTGGACGTTGGACTGGGCCACCAAAATTGTGCTGGCAGGAGCTGGCATGGGAACATGTTAGGGGTGTGGGTCCACCCTGAATCACAGCTGGTCATTCCATCTTTGTCATTAACCTCAGATTTACTTTCTTTTCAGTGATGGTTGCCAATTCCCAAGAAAGACTGGAGAGCTGATTTTAAAAGGTTGCTTACTCTGGTGGATTTCTACCACTCATGAAGCTTCTACGCTGCTTTGAAAAGCAACATAAATCAAAAATCTCTGCCCAGCTGCTGTCAGAGTCCGAGAGACTCAGGCTTCTGGAAAACTCCAAATTTCCATTCACAAGGTAGGATCTGGACATGCACAGGCCCTTTGGGACCTGGCCTCAAATGTCATCAAATACCAAAAAAAAGTGACTTTTTGCTAGTGGCTATTTTCAAAGGGAAGGTCCTTTCCACTGCGTGGTGATAAAAGAAAAAGGAATAGAATGAAATATATTTAAAAGCAACAAAAATTTCTTAAAACATAGCACAGAACAGAAATGAAAGACCTTTTTTTTTTTTTTTTGTAACAGGAAATTACCATTAGCCTTTTCTAGTATTACATGAACTGTGATAAATTCATCTTTATGTGCCAAAGAAAGAAAAAAAGCCCTCACCCAATTAAACGTATGTGTGCTTCATACCCACTGCTACAGGGGCAGGATGCAAACTTCGAGCTGTGGCTGCCAAAAAAAAAATGGTTGTGTAGCTCTGGAAATGCTTTACTGAACTACAGTAACACCGTTTAACAGTTTTGCTAACTGATAAAACTAAAAATACTGCTAATTCCCATTTGTAATATGCTAAATTGCCTGCAACTAATTTAAACAATAAGTGAGCCAGGCTGTGGGTTGTTATCTGTGGCCAGTTGAGCAAAATACTTTATTTGCCATCTCTATTACTTCATAAACGTGGGGTTTAATAGATTAGCTCCTAAAATATATTTTGCAAGTGGACAACCTGTATGGCCTCAGAACAGTTAAACTCTGCAGAGAATTCACTACCTGAACTTGCCAAACATGCCGTTTTGCGATAAAGTAAATTTATACATCAGCAAAACTTTTAGCCTTAAGCTGAAGATTTTTCTTTTCCTTTTTTTTTTCCTTTTCCCTTTTTTTTTTCTTTTAAAGCTTGAAAGTTTCCTTTGGGTTCAGGTATTTCTAAACACATAACAAAAATGCAACCTTGAAACAAAAAAAAAAGCCAAAGCTTATGATATGCTCTGGTAGCTTCCTGCAACGCTAAAAAAAATTAGCTCAAATCCCAAGATCCATCCTCAGGAGTTTAATTGCTTCAAAGAATAGGAATCTTGTCAAATTCAGTCCAAACAAACATAATCAGTAGCTTTCAAAGCTTGTTTGACATTGAGGAGGCATAGAAAACAACATAGGAACCAAAGAAACATACATCGATGGTCTGTCAAATTTTTTTGTTAGACATGATGCTATTATCAAGGCACATCAGGATGAAATAAAGTGACCTAGCTGACCACAGGCTTACAAATGTCTTGGGAAGGAAGGAAAAACGGTGAATCAAAAGGTAGCTTTGTTGCACGTCCCCCCAGGCCATCTTATTGACAGGGATGACAATGGTCCCAAGATGCACCATTATCTATGACCAGCAAGCAGACATCAAATGCTACCGAGCTGTCTCTGTCAGAATAGAAAATGCTGCTCAAAATATACAGGGCTTGTTACATTTTGTTCAGCAAAGGTTTGTCAAAAGCCAGGGTCACTCTGTGTGTGCACTGCCCTGAAGGGTAATTTTAAAAGGCAGGAGAGATGCACTTGATTCTGCAGTGTTTCTCCTGGAAGGAGACTTCGAGTCTGTGGATGACCGAAATGTTTTGAAAAATCAAAGAGTGACTCAGAAAAAAATAAAATAAAATAAAGTAAAACAAAGCTAATAGATGTTCATTACGGCTGTGTTATTAGAAGGCAAACCACTTTTCAAAATAAACAGGTTAGGGGATTATTCCCATATTTAGACGTTTTTTCAATAAAAATTCAGTTGATTTCTAATACACCAGGGGTGGATGCTACCGTAAAGGCATGACTCAAATTGTAGTGGATAAGTACACCCTCTTCAAGTATCCGTGTTGTACCATTATGCAGCTAATTGCAGTAAAAATATTTATACTGGCGAGAAAAGAATTGTTAATATGGTACCCTTTGGAAAGAAAAGAGAGAGGTTGTATATACAAACTCCAACCTCAGAAATGTTTGGGTAAACTTTGTTTTTCTGGAAACATCTGCTAAGCACACACTGAGGAAAGAAAGTCCAAATGTTCTTCGCTAATTGACACAGAAATCTTTGTTTAAGAAATGTGTTGCTAAGAAAAAAAAAAAAAAACAAAACAAAAAAAAACAAAACAAAACAAAACAAAAAAAAAAAAAAAAAAAAAAAACAAAAAAAACTGAGGGTGAAAAGAATATTTCAGGGGGTGAAAGGCATTATTGATACAGAAAAGGTATTGTGGGATTTGTCCACTGGTTCTTGCTTATGGGTCAGCTCTTGCTTTTTCCCTTAATGGTCATTGCTGCATTATGGGTGGGAATGGCTTTACCAAGAGAGAAAAAAAGGGGCCACGAAAACTCACCAGGCAACACAACGTGACCTTCCGCTGTTGACTTTATGGTTGCATCTTGCCCTGACAACATTAGTTAAATGCCGTATGAACCTTCCCGTTCATGGCCCCAGGTGCCTGGTGGCAGGTAGGTACTGTGATGCTGTCCCCAAAACCCCTGACAAACCGCCCATCCCAAAAGCATCACACCCCTTCCCTTCAGTCCTCAGCTATTCACACCCATCACCCTCCTTGCTTCTGCTATTGATTACTGTGGCTCCTCAGAGCACGTAATTGTCTTGTTTTCTTTCTTTCCTTTTTAAGGATAAATAACAGAGAAAAAAAAAAAAAAAGGAAAAGAAAAGAACAATCCAGTTACAGCCTTTTGCTTCAGGTTTGTGGCTCCGAGGCCGCAGATGATGCTCCGCTGTCTGTACCCGTATGATTTTCAGGACAGAAATTAGGATAATAGTCTATCAAATGTACTTTCTCTCCTCCTAGGCCAATCTCAAGATGATAGGTACAATCCTTTTCCGTCTCATGGGACGTGCTCTTTTGTCCCCAAACACACAGCTATTAATTCAATGCAATAGTTTCTTTTTCCTTTCACTGGAAGTCACAATATGCTGCAAGGAAGGCTGGCTCATCCCTCTTCCTCTTGGAGGACTCGTAAGTGCCCTGAGAGTCAAGGGAGACTTTGCGCACCAAGTCCTTGCCCACCAGTACTGCTTTAGCAGTTTCAGCAAAACCTTTATGTATTTTTCCTTGTCCTTTTTTTTTTCCCCATTACTATTCACGTGGCATACATACATAACATCTAGTTTTCATTGGGGGTGGAGTGGTGTCCATTGGTTAAATCCTACTTACTATTTTTTCAGCTGTCAATTATCGATATAGACATAAATGGCGGGGTGGAAAAAATAACAAAAATTAATATGCTCCTCATCAGTAAATTCAACGTTCGGTTAAAACATCTAAATTAATATGCTTGCACATTCTAGCTCTTAAAACCAGGAAATCTTACTAGTGACTTCCGTGCTGTAATACTCCATGGGAAATTTAGAGCTTTAAGGTATCTTTAGCATTTTGACATCAAAGCCTTTGCAGAAAAATAGTTGCCTGATGCCATCTGGAAGTAAAAGAAGGCACAAATATATCTACAATCCCTTTTGCCCGCTATACAGTCTTGCACGAAGCAACTCCCTGAGACCAGAGACAATGGACCAAGTTTATGGGAACGGTGTGGTAGGTTCATTCTCTCCCGAGCCAGGTTTCAAACAGATATACCATGGAGACAAAAGAGTTTGCAACTGTCCATTTTATAAAATCCTATTTATTAAATAAACCCTGTTCTACTCACCACACTACCAATTTTCATGATTTCTGACCACAACAATATACTTAGTCTCCCACCCTGTTTTCACAGTATTTCACCTTTGTTTAGAATCAAATTAAATTGGAAAAAAAAACCCAAAACCATCAACTCTACTTAATTGTTGTGCATTCCCAGGGTGATCAAAACAAACAACCTAAGGCTAACAGATCCACATCACACACGAGGTTACACTGTGTAATGAGGGAACACACTCATGTGTATAAGCTCTCCACTCCAAAATACGGAGAATAACATCACCTCCAGTCTGTTGCCATCAGCAAGAGATCTAAGCAGTACCTGCAATTCCGCAAAATTTGTCTAGCCCTGCAATAACCACTTTAATTTATGAGTAACAGAGGGCTTACAATTAATGACAGCCAGGTTCTTGCTATGAGGATAGGCACCAAGCAAATGAGTATGATCGCAGATGTTTAAGAGTAAATGTGAAAGGAAAGGAGTGAGCATTAAAGAAAGAGAGAGAGAGTATTGATTCAGTGTGACTGATGTGAATGAGTTAAATGATTGACTATGAAGTGTGAATTCAAATTTACTGTGAGTGGAATTCACTGTGAGTGGAACAGAGTATGCATGACCATGACTGAGTGTGACTAGGTATCATTAGGAAGAACTAAACGAATATGAGTGGAAAGCACTGATTATCTCCCCTGTAATCTATAAATAAACAGTATTGCGGGAAGTTTTGAAAAATGTATTTAATAAGGGATTTCCACTGCCTGAATAAACTTGCTGAGGCCAGACAGCCTGATCTAGAGGAAAATGTATCATTTTACTCAAAGCTCTGTCATGTAATAATACGTGAGCTCATATTTGACAGGAACGAAATAAGCCTAAATTTACAGCAAAATGGAATCGCTGGACTTAAAATAAATGTCTTTCCAATTATCAACAAATTTACTAACTCATATGATATCAATTATCCCCACTTCTACTTATGAGTATTTTCCTAACATACATATTTAAATTCAGAACTATGAATGTTCAGGACCTGCAAATTTGGGAACCGATGCTGTCTTCTGCAGCTCAATATGATAAAGTTGGGTTTTTTTATCACCAAATAACTGTCCAAATAACTAAATCATCACCAAATATCTGCCCTTGTGCAGAGTAACAGAGCTGAGCTTGATGTTGCTCCAGTTTAATTCAGTGAGAGTAAAGGGTGTTTTACATCCCAGGACCTCAGACCCCACACGTGCAGAAGTGTCTCAATATCTTCTCAGCTGCTGCCCTTTCGCTACAAATATCTCTGTTTACTTCAACGAGTTTCAGTACACGTCAGACCAACAGAGTCTTTGTTACTAAAGATCTGTGCGAATAAATGTTGATTCTGAAGGTGGATCCTGCCAGAGATGAAAGCAATGACAAAATCCTGCATCCTGGTGTAAGGAACATGGATTTTACCATTGGATTCAGTTATGTGCCTTACTTGAGTAATTTTTCTCCCCCTAATTCTCCTGCAATCATTACCAATCAAACAATCATCAGAGTTTATAAGGGGTTTTAGTTTTTTTTTTTTTTTTTTTATGTCAGCCTCTGCTTCCACTGAAGAAGAAAAGATGAAAACACTGAGTTCTGTGTTTACACTGAAGTAAATTAATAATCAAAACCAAATAATGTGAAAGAGCAGAGAGACCATTTCAGCTGGCAGAAATCTTTCTTGGGAAACGTGTACTGCTCCTTTCCTCTGCTAATACGCTGGTGATGAATTCACTGGGATGAAGAAATTCCCCAGCTCTGCCTGAATTAGCTGGGGCTTAGTCTAAGCCGTGCACATGAGCATCCTTGAACCCTGCGGTTCTTTGAGTTAGAGGCATTTTAGACTGATGTTCAGTGGATTCACATCCTTATAGCTTTCCAGGCTCTAGGTTAGCTTAGCCGATTAATAATGGCTGAGGATGTGACCCAAACTTCTGCACAAGTTTTTGTTTGCAATAGATTTTGCTTCTAGGTAATTAATAGTGCTATTTACTAGTTTACCTTTACTGCCTGACCAGCTCCAAACCGAATAAATGATTCCTGCTTGGATCTTATTGAGCATCAAGAAACACCTCAAAAATGTTGGCACCATCACCTTACAATTGCAGTTTTCAGAATCTGCAACAGAGCTAAAAAACCCAAAAATTCCTTTGGGGAAAAAAAAAAAGAAAGGCTTATGAGAACGTACTTAATTCATTCAGCCAAAGAACACACATTTCTTAAGATCATGAAAACTCCCCCATCCTGCCGAGTCTGCTTATGAGTCAGGTCAAAGACAGAGTGTCTGCCCTGTCTGAGCAATCCTCTCTAGATGTGCATCTCCCAAGCAAGACAGAAAACCATTGACAGGAAAGAGTGGGTAATTTACGCCACTCGTGCCAAAGGTGCACATGTTCTGTCGATGAATGGAAGACTTAATTCTTCAGGATAGCAATTCAGGCATTTTAAAGGATTTCCTAATGAGGTAAAATTCACTAATGAGACACAGGAAAAAAAAAAAAAATCACCTTCTTCACTTAGAATTACCAAAATACAGAGTAAGTAAATTCCAAAAATTTTCACAGTATTATGTAATAGACATACAGAAGAATGAGACCATTAAAACTTTGCGTTCTTTTTCCAACTCAATATGAAAATCTGTTTATAATAGTTATGCTGAGTTACCTTTACTGCTATAAAAGATTTGCTATTAAAGAAAAGCACAACTGATGTTACTAATTCTGCGACCTTACACTGCAAGACTACCAAGGAAGTCCCACCTTTTCATGTTTCTGAGTAGACACTATTACCAGAGTCCCGTAGATTTAACGCAATCACAAAGCTGCTGGCCACTGCAAACTGATATGCATAGTGATATCTGTTTATTTATAGAATCATAGACTCATAGAATGGTTTAGGTTGGAAGGGACCTTAAAGACCATCTCGTTCCAACCCCCCTGCCCTGGGCAGGGACACCTCCCACCAGCCCAGGTTGCTCCAAGCCCCGTCCAACCTGGCCTTGAACACCTCCAGGGATGGGGTAGCCACAGCTTCTCTGGGTGACCTGGGCCAGGGGCTCACCACCCTCACAGGGAAGAATTTCTTCCTAGTATCTCATCTAAATCTACTCTTTCAGTTTAAACCCATTCCCCTTCATCCTATGGCTCCCCCTCCCCGATCAAGAGTCCCTCTCCAGCTCTCCTGGAGCCCCTTTAGGCACTGGAAAGGGCTCTAAAGTCTCCCCAAAGCCTTCTCTTCTCCAGGCTGAAGGAACCTCAACTCTCCCAGCCTGTCTTCCCCGCAGAGGGGCTCAGCCCTCGCAGCATCTCCGGGCCCTCCTCCGGCCCCGCTCCAACAGCTCCGTGTCCTTCTGCTGTGGGGCCCCCCCGAGCTGGAGGCAGCGCTGCAGGGGGGGCTCCCCAGAGCGCAGCAGAGGGGCACAATCTCCCCTTGCCCGCTGGCCACGCTGCTGGGGATGCAGCCCAGCATGCCGGGGCCTTTCTGGGCTGCCAGAGCACACTGCCGGCTAGTGTTAAGCTTCTCATCCACCAGTACCCCCAAGTCCTTCTCCTCAGGGCTGCTCTCAATCATTATTACAATTAATTGTACTTCTTGCACCTGCCAACTGCCTTCCAATAGCTCACTAGTCTTTTGCAGGGTAAAGACCAGGACCCATGTCCCCTCAGCTTTACCAGGGATTAAATACATCCTCACTCCTAGTTTTAGCCTGGGAAAGATAAAGGGTCTGTCTAGGGTTTTTTTTCGTATTTCTTCCTACTTTGAACAAAGTGTCTTATTCCTGATTTTCTAAACAAATATTTGCTGATTCCAAGGCTCTTTGTACAGCTCACAAAAAGGTTAGGTATTGAGTGGGCAAATACCACTCAATATGCTCAAAGATTTTATTTTTCAGCTAAGCCCCTAAACATTGAACTGAGGTTAATATTTCCACGGCTTGCTTTCCTCTTACCTACCCCTGAGTTACAAAATCAGCTGGGACTACATCTGAATTGCACGTCACGTTGAAGAAGGACATAGCTTCTCATTTGCAGCAGAACAGAAAGAAAGGAAGCGATGCTAAAAGAACAGTTACGGGCCATTTCTAGCAGTCAAACAAAATGTGACACTCTTAAGTATCGGTACTGCCTCAGTAAAGCCAGGTTGTCTATTCACCTTACATTACGCTAGAAATTCTTAACATAGCTTTAGGTTATCCAGCTTTATTTAGCTGCCGACAGAGGGACTTTTCCTATTGTGGATCAAGGCAACTGTCTCTGGAATTGATCTCATTAGCAAAGTTTCCATAGGAAAGAAGATTAGAGAAAGCAACTGATTTTCTTGACTTGTACTGGTATTTCTATGGCAGCGAAGCAATTTCATCTTCCTTAGAGGCATTGGTTTCAGGTCACATTTTTAACTGTCTTTAAGTCCTCAAATAATTCTGAAGACAATAAGTCACCACTGTCCACTACAGCAAAGCAAACGTTCAGCGTGGTCAAGCCGTAGCTTTTGACAAATGTCATTTTCTTTGTAGCCTTTGTATATAACACTCAAAATAAAGACAGCGTTCTGGATTTAAATGCACACTATATACCTCCAGTTTAAGATGATGACAAACTGGTGTGCACATCCAAAGGTAAAATTTGCCCCTAAATTTGGCAGATGAACTCCAAAAATATTTCAGTGTCAGGAAAGAACTGCTTTCTTTCTAATACTTCTGGGATGTTAAAAAAAAGGAGTATTATGCTTCAGTTCTGTATATATATTGGGAAATATTGTAATTTTAATGTAATTGAAATATCTATATACACCTAAAATTTTCACACAAAAATCCTTTAATAAAATCTAAAAAAATCATTTAATTCTGCAGTTGGTACACTCTTTTTTTTACTCTTCTAAAGACAATATCCTGCCCAACATCAGAGCAGGAACACTCTGGACCAGCCAAGAGAAGGAAAGGCAACGGTCGCTATGTTTTGCAAGCAGAAGTAGGAGAATAGGGCATGGCCAGGAGAAAATTAATGTGGCAATTCGGAGGATTGACTATTCGAAATCCCCTAGTTTGGAGAGAACTAAGGGGCTTAGTAATATCTACAAAGTAGCTATGATGTGCTTCTGCCTACTGCAAACAGCATCCGTGCAAATCCCCGTTCACGCAGGCTTGATGCAAGGGTCCAGATTTGGCCAGCAGTCATTATTTTTTGCCTCCAAATCGCAACGGTTTTATTGAAGTCACTTTCAGAGTTGAAGCTGTCATCCTGAAGGAGAAAATTGTTGTAGTTTTTGTCCTATATATGTACGTTATATAATTCTGACTATTATCTCCGGGGCCTCTCTGGCAAACTTTCCACCATTCTTTCTCTGTTAGGTCTCAAAGTTATCAGAGTCAGAGTTTATTTATACTTCTGATCACTGGCTAGACAATGTCCCCAGGGTTGTGAAGTCTACTATGGCAGAACACAAACATAATTTTATGGCCACTATATTCTAATTCATTTAATTAGGGGTTTTCTTGGATCTCTGGGGTGTGTGTCCTTTCATGTTTAGAGGTTTCTATAGAAAATCTATCTCCTTTCCGGAAAGTCACAGGGAAAGTTCTTCTGCAAGTGTAGACCTTGTTTGCTCTCCATCAAATTAATGTTCGTCACAACAGCAGCAGAATATCCCTTTCTGTGTTCTCTCTGCCGTTAATAGCTTTGAGGAAGAATTCTTGCACAACAACCCACAAAGAAATGAACATAATTTAGATATACTAATAACGCAAAAAAATATAACATTTTTATGGTATATTTTTTAAAAGTGGAGACCTTAAAAAGATTTAAATTGAAATGGTTAAAAAAAGCAGACTGACAAGAAGAGCTCTAATTAAGAAACATCTTGCTGCTAAAAAAGTGAACTTCTACACATATTTCATACCTCTGGCAGAGCTCAAGCAGAGGTAGATTGTATCTTCTTTAAATAAATGAAAAAGGGAAGAAAATATATTAATCTGCATTGTACTAATGCTTATGTGCCCGAAGCTGAACCTGCACTTCATTGTGTGATGTTCTCGGCACAGCCATAGCATGGGAGTCTCTGCCTTGAGAAAATGTCAGTCTAACCAAGAAAAGGTGGGAGAAATAATGTGTTATCTTCATTTCACAGACACATGGGGAGGTTACATGATTTCTCCAAGCTGATGCAAGAAAATCCTGGTAATATCCAGATCTGAGTTTTTTGGTGGTTTTTTGCATCTCTGAGGAGGCAGATACTACAGACACACACAGAGCAAAGTTTTCCGTATTTTCCATATTGTCTCTGATGTGATGTACATAAAAGAAAGGAAAATGAGGGAGGATTTCCTAGCTAAATACTTAGTGCTTCAAATGTAACAACAAAATCACACCTAACTGCAGAAAGGAATGTCACCATGCACTTTCTATGTCTATACTAGACCATGTATATTGGAGCAAACAAAATTGTGTTAAATGAGAGCTAAGGTTAAGAAAGCAAATCAGCAAAATAATTTCAGAGGTTTTATAAAAAAATACACTTTCAAAGTGAAATATTTTTGATAAAGAAAACTGAAGGAAAACATTTAAAGTTAAATATTTCATTTAACCTTACAGTGATTTTTTACCTTTTGTTTTTGTGAGAAAATAAGTAGCAATAACAAAAAAGCCATAATTCAAAGTGTTTCAATTTATAATTGTCCAAATTTTTTTTTTTAAATGCTACTTGATAAACTTTGATTTTAAAGCAATGGAAATGAAAAAATTTTTAACAATCCTGACATGCATGGAAATATCTGCCACCCAAAACCTTAAGTGTGTACTTTAATGATTTCCTGCAAAAATAATTCCTTAATTTGCTCTTAATGAGGGATAATGTCTATACACTTAGCTAGAGGAAAGTGAATATTTTGAGGATACTATATTCTATTCCTTCACTTACCATGCTGTAATAACAGTCAGGAGAAGGCTCTCTAAATCAATCACAAAACATAACTGGCTGTGTTTCTTGTGCCATTTGTGGCCACAGTGTCTAAGACCAAAGATAACCAGAACAGACCAGGGTTGATATCAACTTATGGATCTGAAAAAAACTCTCTCGTGTGATCCTGAAACACAAGTGAACAGCAGCTGTGAATTACTTTATTTCTAACATTCTCAGCCTTTTCTGAGGATAGGAAAAATAGCAGAGCACAGGACATCCCTATCACCTTTTGCTGACCAAACTATTTTGGTTCGCAGAGGAGGTGACGGCCAAATTGCTCCTGGTAGTGGGCAGTGGTACAAGTGGCAGTAAGATTCTCACCAAGGTTGTGGTTGTTAAATGGAAAAAAAAAGACGGAAAATTGGGATGTTTTGAATAAGGATACTGTGCTAAAATGAAATACTCAGTAAACTAGATCTATTTATGAGATTCATGTAGAAATAAAACTGATGACCCTTAATTTACTAGCATCAGAGAAACTCCTCCAGGGTGCTCTCATTACAAACACGCAGAACTAAAGAAATATTATCTGGGTAGGGAGAGTATCTACAGCTTTTCTACACTCTTCAGACAACTAGAATCATAATTTGCACAAATACCAGGATGCAGAAATAGCAGTCATCATTTTTCCTTTGTTTGGCATAACAGTAAGAAGAAACTGTAGAAGATGTTAACTGGTGAAATGATAGACAGGCAGCTTTGTCTTGTTTTACACATTTACCGGAGCGATAAATCTGAACAGAGATTTTCAGATTGGCTTTAAAAAATAAAAGTTTTGGTGATTTTTAAATTCAGTCAATAAAAATGAGGAAAGATAATAGGTTGTTGTTTTATTTTATTCTAATAACACCTCAGAGAGCGAAAAGTACTTAGCAAAACAAGGGAAATAGGTGGGAATCTGTCCCACAAGAATCCTCATTGTTCTTGCATGAAACCTCCTTCTTTTCAAGTTCCTTTGGCAGTAGTAGGTAAGGAAACAGTGGAGAAACAACAATTCACTTTCTACTGCTAGCTGTCTCACCGACCTTGGGAGCAGATACCCTGATGGCATTAATGGAGCTATCTGCTATAGCTTGCTCCCTGACATGGAACCCGCCAGGTGATCCAAGCGTTTATATCGTGATGTGCTATTCTGATGCTGACTGTTACTACAAAATGAGCTAATCAAGTTGTCTGGCAAGATCTTTTTCTCCTGTCAAGGAGAATGCCTCACTTTGCTGTTACAAACTTGAAATATTCACAGTACAGGGCTTGCCACCAAAATCCGACAATTTAGCATAAGGTTTTTAGATGCTTAATCACATGTATTAATAAAAAATTATACATTCACTAACTGAGAGACAGATTCTGATTACCTGTCTATGAGGAAATGGACTGCTTTAGAAAATTATTTGGAGTACTCTACTATTGTACCTGTCATACACTTTTAATTAAAAATGTATTGATGCATGACTAAATTGCGCACAGTGAAAAACAGACCTATTTTAGTCCAATTGCAATAATGTACACATAACCCAATGAAGTAAGCCCATACAATTATAACAGGAAGACAGCCCCAGCACAGTTATACTTTTTCAGGTCAACCTCATACCAGATGTATATGCTGCGGAGCCAATCATCACAAATCAATGTGGACGCGATCAGCACAAACGAATTTACTAATCTACTCTAAATACCTGTAATGAAGTAATTTCTCTAATCTATTGTAAATTAAATATGTGGTGAAATGAAGACAGAATAATGATTAACATTATTTTATGTAGCATTTCTTGACAAAGCCTGCTAACGAAGGCAATCTACGCCCAATATTTTAATACAAGAAGTACATGCAACCAGGAATACGCAGGTTACATTCTGCTACAGCCAAACTATGAAATCAATACACCGTTTACAAAAAAACCTGCCTTTTGAGGCCAACATCCTTTGTTGGAGGAATACTGAATTTAGAGGGACTAGAGGTAAATGTGTTTTTGTTTAGAATGCGCTGAAGAAGAGCAGAAATTCAGAACACAGATATTGCATGGCAAAGAACTAACACTTATACTGCAGTGTCACAAAGTTTATGGCAAAACACCCAATTTGAATTAATTTTTAGATTTTCTATGCCATATAAAACATTAGGATAGACATAACAATATGGATTTTCATATAGGGCTTCAGAGCTTCTTGAGAAAGTGTTGATAAAAGTGTTTAATGATGAAAGATTAATTATAACAATAAGAAATGACATCATGATTAGGATTCTGACTATTTGATAGATGGGCTAAGTTCCTTCTTCACTAGAGGGTATCTGCTTGAGAATAAAGGTACATCCCTAATTCATGGAAACGTGCGAAGGACTAAACACAAATCTGTGAGTTGCTTAGATACTGCAGAAATGGGAAGTTTAAAAGTAGTTGGTTTTTCTAGAGTATTCTTGTCCAGACAGGTATATCCTCTTTTGTAATTTGGTATTTTATTTCTGCTATTGAAATTTTATTTACATTGCTCCTCAGTCCCTCCTTTCTACCCTTTTCCACAACAGGAGCTCTGCACTGCCATTGCACTTGCGTCACCTGACATAACTCTTCCAGTGACAGACAAAAATAGTTAAAAAGTGCAGACAGTTTCTTGAACACTGTGGGCTGAATTTCGTCAAATAAGGTTCTTTGCATGTGAAAAAAAAAGAAAAAAAGGTATTAAATGAAGCAGTCTTTGCATCACTGTTTTCATTCTTTCTGTGTTAAGTGCATAAAGATTTTTCCAGCAAAATGTTTTTTAACTGAAAATGCCAAGACGCTGAAATCAAAACTTTGCACAGGCATAAACCTGGAAAGTTTTCATACTCGGAATCAAATCTTCACCAAAATCGCAGGCAGACATATGGAGGACATGGAGGATCTAGCTTCTCCTCACTACCCTGCCTGACTGAGAAAAAGGCAAGTGAGCGCTTCAACAACGATATTCTTGGCTCTCCTGATGTGTGCATCAACTTTCCCAAAGCTGTGAAAATCCTTGTAGCTCCCCAGCATGGGAAGAGACCCTTCTCCCTTTCTCCTTACCTGGACGGCTCTCTGCCTTTTATAAAAAGACACTCCAGAGAAAATTTATAGTATGGCTCTGTTTCACCCTAAGGGGTAATTTTTTTAAGGCACTCCTCAGTTTTCTTAATAAAACATAATTTTATTCCCCCCGTATAGTTCATGTAGATTGCAAAGAACAACAAACATTAAATTTTACCTCTCTTAACTGAACTGAGGAGCAAAAATATGGGAATCATATTTTTAAATATGGAAATTTATATTCCACAAATTACTACTGAAAAATAGCCATTTTAGAAGCTCATATAAATGCAACCTGTATTTGGTCCCAGTCTGAAGAACTGTAACAATTTGATAAAACGATTCTCAAAAGGAATTCCACTTAGTGGTTTGTTCTCCAGAGCGACCGGAGACGAATCACTGTAAGTAACATCACTCCTTGTTACAAGATCTCTGCTGCAGTGAGGAACAATATGATGAATTTTAGATGTAAATCTGAATTTCATGACCTTTCAAGTCAGATTCTTAAAACTCATTTGAGCAGCATTTTCTCTTTACGAATATGCTGTTGAACTGAAGACCCAGAACTGACATAATTTTTTTTCTCTCTCATTTTTTTGGCCCTCTTCAGGTGTAAATTAGGCCTTTTCATTGTCATCCTTATTTACTTTATGCTCTCCAAAGTTAGCAATCATCGATGTTTTTGGTGCATTGCGTTTAGCTGTTTATGCCTGATAGGTAACGCTTTCACTTGAACAGAAGAGACAGGACAATTGTCAAACCACTGAAATACAAATGAATACTAAAAAAGATTCTTGGAGCAACTGTACTCATTTGATTTTAAAAATGTGCTACATTTTTAAATATAAAAAGCTTCAGTGCACTTTGGAAATACAGTGTGTGTAAAGAAGTACAAATAATCTTAAAAAGAAATACTCGATTTTAATTTCATTGTAAGCTAAATATGTCAGCCAAAATATTTAAAGTATATTATATCTTAATTTAAAAATTTAAGGTCACAGAATCATTTCTTTAAGGATGTCACTTATAATAACTCATTACTTTCAAGGGCTTTCAACAGAAATGACTGCATAGTGCTATCTATAAACAAATCTCACAAATATATGTGGGTCATCCTATAACTGTAATACAAATATGACCTAAAAAGTGACAAACCAATGTCATGCTATTTTCCTAAATATACCATGTTGTAAAAATAATAATAAAAAAATTATAATCTCCAGAGCACACAAAGCAGGATTTCAGGTTTAGAAGCCTAAATATATCTGGCTTTGCAAAGAAGACAGTGACAAAATGCTAATACTACAGTATGTCACTTATCAAAATGCACAAACCGTCAAGCAGCAATACATTATTGCACAGCTGCGAGAGGATTTCCACTTGTGCTCCTAATTCACTTAGGTGCCTTTAAAATCTTACCTCTCACAGAGGTAAAAACAGAAGCATTTTTAGACTATGTCACCCTGCTTTCCAAGAGTGCCTCTTCAATTACAAACCTCTCCTTAGTTAGGAAAATTCAGAACCAACTTTTTTTTTTTTTTTTAAGATTAACATATACATTACATAGAGCATCTTACTATTGAAAATGAATGTGTGATCTTGAAAAGTCGTACCAAAGCAGGGCTTGAAGATTATAAGGGTGGGGTTTTTTTTTCCATTTCTGAAAGTAACTTACTTTAAAGTCCCTGAAACGGGGTAACATCCATCACACTATATTTCATTAGTCTTTAAGTCAGCCTTAAATAACTGGGCCTAAAAACAGATCTTGGTTGATATGGCAAGTATCTAAAAAGGATAACTCTGAAAATATCCTTTGCTGGGTTCAGCCTGGATTTTGCCCAAATAAATTCAATCACCTCTCATTATGATTGAGGAGAGGAAGGAAGAGGGGAAAAAAAAAAAAAAAGGAAAAAAAACCTCAGGAAAGCAAAGTGCAGCTCTGTTTAATCCATATAGACATGTCTACCCAAATCCCTTCGCTAATGTATTTCTAATTCAGATAGGCTAACTCATCCTGTAATAATGAGAGCTCCTGTGAAAATGTACTGCATTTTTAGTATTCTTCAAAGGTATTAAGCACTTCTATACCATTTTTTAGGGCTTTAGCAGGAAAAAAAAATATATATATATGCAGCTTTCTGAGGTATGCAAGCTAGTTTCTCTCCTAGTGTAATTGTGAGGCTGTTTAGGAGAAATGAGTACCTGCTGGAGAAAGCCACCCAATAAACAATATTTACTATGCAGGTAGAGGTCCACAAAAGGCATTTCATCTCTTCCCCTGCCCCTCAAGCGTCCTGTTTACCTTGCTAATGTTGACTCCTACCACTAAGAGCTAAATTCTGATTTTTTAGAGCTGCAAACAGACCATATCTGTAAAGCGAGAAACATGGAGCAGTACTTCAAAATATGTATTTTTTTAACTTCAAATACGTTTGGTTTTTTTTAACCTGCCTCATCTTGACGGCTGTGCATGACAATTGCAAATTGAAAATTCAACCTTAACAACAGAAATGTAGACCGAAATTAGGAGAACCAGAGCTTTTGTGCAGCTGTTACACCAGCTTCCCCGTGGCCTGCAGCCCGTGCTCGGCTCCGCGCTCGTTGCCGCTTCCTGGCTCTCCTCCCCTCTCACAATGAACGTTAACGCCCCATGGCAAAGTCCCACTGCCCCAAACCACACACTGCAAACTGAATGCTTCGGCTACAAGAATCAGACCTTTAAATAATCACTAAGGTAGAACTTTTAAATGCATAAAACTGAAACCATCCAGTTCCTGACTCTTTACCATTTACTTACACGAAGTTGAGGGGCTTTTTAAAAGTTTTTTAAGGAGACCTTGAAGGGAGGAACCTGGCTTTTTTTGGTCCCCCCAAAAATCTCTATCAGTAAGACTTTTGCGGATGGAATCTAGTTAGGTAGCCTGCTTCAGCCACAGCTCTAATTATCACCCAGTGTATAGTAACGTAAGACCAAGCTTCCAGCACGTGTCCTTTCTACACTCTACTTGCTTCACCCTCTCGCTATTTCATATACACACACACGACCAGATTTACTACCATACTCCTGTTGGTGTGTACGGTATCTTTACGTAATCTGATTTCACGTTTCATACAAAAGAAGCTTTGATTTAGCGTGATGGCCGTACCAGTTAATTTTCTCCTTCAAATTATATTATTATATAGGGCTGGATCCTCTTTCCTGTGAGGAGAGGCTGAGAGAGTTGGGGGTGTTCAGCCTGGAGAAGAGAAGGCTCCGGGGAGACCTTATTGTGGCCTTCCAGTCCCTAAAGGGGTCCTACAAGAGAGCTGGGGAGGGACTTTTTACAAGGGCATGTAGTGATAGGACGAGGGGGAATGTCTTTAAACTGGAAGAGGGCAGGTTTAGAATAGATATGAGGAAGAAATTTTTCACTCTGAGAGTGGTAAGGCACTGGCCCAGGTTGCCCAGAGAAATTGTTGAGGCCCCAATCCCTGGAGGTTTTCAAGGCCAGGTTGGACAGGGTTTTGAGCAACCTGGTCTAGTGGGAGGTGTTCCTGCCTGTGGCAGGGGGGTTAGAATGAAATGATCTTCAAAGTCCCTTCCAACCCAAACCATTCTATGATTCTATGATATTACATTATATTTTATATATATATATAAAATATCATTCACTAATTAGCACACTATTACTCCAACATTCACTTTATATATCCCCTGCTTTTTCTCTTACAACCTGTTCTTCTCTTTTCTCACCCGTTCTAACCTTCCTTTATTTCCCACACATTTCTTAGTCCACACTGAACTGTGGACAACTGAACATCTTGAGAACCCGTCACCTGTGCAAGTTCTGGTTGTGTTTTGGACACTTGCTCTTGGCGGCAGAAAGAGAACAAGCAGTTGTCCTGCGGGTCATCGGGAGCACAGCAAACAACACGCGCACAGCTGCAAGCACCTACTGATAGGTCAGGCAGGAACTGCAGACCACATGGAGGTTCAAGGCAGCTCACAGCACGTTAAATAAACCAGGAGAGGTAAACGACAGGTCTCCTGGTAACACGTGTCACTATTTATTATTTGCCTTTGGTTATTAATCTTGTGATTGCGTATTTCTGGTAAGATGTTAGCCTTATGCTACTAAATTTTTAAATTACATTATAATCATGTAGAAAAGAACATTTTTCCTCTATTAGTAATGTAGCACACGATAATAAAGTAAGCATATGATTCATGTTTACATATGGTTCATCAGACATTTTAACTGGACTTAAATTAGCAATAGTCATATACTGACACTTCTCTTCTTCAATCATAAGTACACACAGACTATATTTTCTTTTTAAAACTCAGGTGCCTAATATTAAGTAAGAATAATTAGACTTTGAAGGTCACAGAACAGCTGATGCCATTTGCATCCATGATCAGGGAATGAATATCCCATAATCAGATAACCAGTACAGATGGACTTCTTTATAACACATACCACCATGCTTATTTTCATCCATTTTAATATGTCATCATTTAGGTGCTTTAACTAAATCTGTAACATGCAAGGAAATGAATAATTCTACTTAAAGATGGAAAAAAAGTTTCTCATCAGAAAAGGTATAGCAGATGATTTTGAAATGAAAAATTAAAATTACATGGACTTTCCTACATGAAACGCACAGGGAAAATGTTGTGTTCAAAGGATCCTGTTTAATAATTTTACATCTTTGTGACACAATAAAACTATCAAGACATTTGCTCCACCGATAGAAAGTATAACACCTCACCTGCTTCACAGGAAAAGATATTACTTGCACTACAATATTAACTTCATTTTAAGGGCTTATCATTATATTGGGTATAGAACAAGATTTTCTGAGATCTTATAAAATGAGGGATATAGGAAAGAGAAAAGGGTTCTACATTCAGATGGATGTTTGGAAAAGAGCATTATGTGACTCAAGGATACACATCTCTCTCCTCTCTGCAGACACTTTAGGAAATCAAATCATGGGTTTACAATAAAATTACAGCTATTCATTACTACTATCATTTTAAGTGCAGTTGTAATGGCATAGATATTAGTGGCACTTCAAACAGTTGTGACTACTAAAAGGTGCTGGGTACTTACTTTTCCAGTCCCACACAAGCAGCAAAGACGTATGTAGCTTTCCTAGCTCGCTTGTGCTATTCTGAGCATGTAAAATTGTGCACGTGCTCATGTCTCTCTGTGATCAGGACATAATAAATCTTACTATTAAGTTAACGTCTTCCCACAAAACTAGATTCTGGAACAGAAAGACGAGTGGATATTTTAAAAAACTCCACATATATAGATGCTTAAGCATATGCAGAACATTAATATACAATGGCCTTAAAATCGAACAATGTAAATAAATATTAGCTGCTTGACCTTTTTAACTGACAAATATTTTTCCTAATTTAAAAATACGCAGACACGTTCCCTTTTCCAAGCTGTCCTCCACAAAATGCTAGTTTTAAAGGTACTATAGTTTTTAATGGTTCAGTAATGATATACACCACCATGAAAACAGGGGTTTATGATGGCCTTTAGCTACAGCAACGTGAATGGCGCCTCTATGATTTTTATTTGGTTAAAAAAATATACTTGCTTAAGTGATGTAATAGACCTTCCCATCAAATTTCCTTTCCTGCTTTGCAGAACTGCACATGTATTGTTTTTTATATGCCAATGAGTTCGTTGGTGATAAAATGCTGCCAAAAGCTGTCTTTGATGAATGGTAATAAATTCAAAATGCCTCATATTACACTGCACATTTTTTTCTTAAGGAGAGAAGGAAAAACATACAAATTCATCATAATTCACACTATCTATTTGACCCTATAAGTGTGAGCCAAAAAATCACAGCATCAGAAAAGCAGCAATTCGTGCTAGCCTTTTGCTTCTGATACTGCTGAACATAAAGATATTTAACACACAGAGTTTTTTCCACAAAATAAAGAATAGTGCATTTATGCTTGTTAAGCGATGAAACATGAATGGGAAAATAAAATTTAAACTACTTTGCTTCAAATCCCGCCTTCCAAATGAAAGCACTCTGGTAAAAAAGCCAATTGCATCATGAAAGTTTTCTAAGGGTTTGGGTAAAAGAGAGTAACCCTCAACAGCAAAGCCTGAATTCGGAGTGTATCTCCTGTTGTTTGGAAATGGGAAGAAAGAGGATTTCCTAGATGTTCAGGCTGTTGGATTCAAGATTTGGAAGAAGGGGTCAATTCAAAGGTAGTGACATGTCCCTCACTTCATTGCTGTCCCTTGCACCTTGGCCATGCATGATCCTCTGGCCCCCATTTTTAAACCATTATTTTACAACTGAATGTTGCCTTCTTCACCTTATTTATCTTCTATTTTTTTAGCAAAAAATACAGAAACTACCTCTACACATAAATATCAGCGCACCATTTTTCCTACAAATGACTCAACCTCAGTTCTTCTAAGTAGTTTTCAAACCAAGGTTTTGTGTCATTTCTATGCAATGTCTTTCTCATCTTCCCTCTGAAATGACGTAATTATTAATGAGCTGCTCTGAAGATATTTGGCTCTCATACACTTTTTTCTCAAGTGCTACCTATTTCAGAAAGAAAAGGATATAAAGTTGCCCATAATCTGATCCAAGACTTTTTCCAGACTCCCCATTGATACAGCAGCAATACGTGTGGCTGATTCAATTTCTCAGCACATCAGAAATGCTTCACCGTTAGATATTTAAGGAATATTAATCAATGGTGTGGCATCAGTTTCAATACTTTATTGACGGGCTGTATCCTAAATATGGACGAGTGTAAATTCAGTCAGAGATTCTCTATCAAAATAACTATGATGACCTACGTAAACGCAGTCCAGGAGTTGATTTAGACTGAGAAATAAGTACCCGATAAATAAGACATGCTTGCCGCGGGTTGTTTGAAGACAGAAAACACACTGACAATGTGGACTGTTGCAATATAAGGTCTTTTCCTTACACCCCATGGGGTTACTCACTGATACAGCTGAGCACAGCGCACCTTTTTAGCTGCCTTTTCATTATCTCTTTGTATCACTATTCACTACAGTTGTTTGCAATCTGTATCCTTTCAACTTTGGCTGTTTTCTATCTCATATGGCAACTGAACCTGTACAGAGGTCATTAAGCAGCAAATATGTTAAATAGCCTTTAGCATACTTTCAGCATAATCTTCTAATTGCTTTTCTCTCAGTAGGTAAATACAAAATAGTTTCCTTAAAAGACAACAAGAGAAATACAGAAACTTCTCCTGTTTCTTTAATGACTTTTATTGATAGTTTTGTTTTGCTTCTACTTTGGGCCTGAATCCCACAGACTTCCATATCTATGCCGGCATTTTAAATCAGTAATTTATGTCATAGGTTGAATCACATAATAATGGCATTTATAGTTTATCATACTCACATAGCTTTCTGGGTGTGTACCTCGGAGGCAAAAGAAGCAAATTTTTATTAACACATGTTTATACATAATTGACCATTTGGGAAGTAGGAAGGAGAAATGGCTGTGATTTACATAGTTTAAGAAATGTCTTAGAGCACCTCACCCAGTCTGGAGCTCCCACTGTGACAGATGAGCAAATGCCCATGGGAGATGACAGCATGGTATTTATGGTATTTCCTTCTGAGACAATTAAGTAACATATGCCAAGACCATAGGGATTATCTCTGAGCTACACAGTATGTAACTCTATCTGAAGAGAAATATAATATTTTATAAATTTGACAAACCATAAGAAAGAAAAAAAATTGATTCACCCATTTTAATAATGCAGTAACTTTTCTCTGACTTAATCAGACATTTCTTGGGTTTTTTTGCAATAAAATGGTGACAAGCTAACATCCCACACACTACTTCAGAGCTGCTGTGCAGCGCTAGGGAAAAACTCATACTCACACAACGTACACACTGCTATCCCATGATTAAATAATTTGACAGCCCACTGGCTCTAGAAGAGCCCTGATTTTACACCTACTGTAAAGAATAAAGCAAACTTTAAAACCCATACACTTTTCTGAATTTGAAGGCCTTTGATGCAATCCCCAAAATAAGAGCTCATATTCTGTTGTTTAGAAAAGCTCACGGGCCTGGATCTTCTCCCCTTTTCACCTTGTGCAGCCATTTATTCTTTTGCAAAGTGGATGCACTTAAATCCTCATATGTTCAACAACTCTATATATTATGCCAACATTCTGCATCCGTGAAACCAGTATGATACAGGTTATAGTACGAGCAACAGCGCAACCATTCCAGGAATTCATTTTGGGGTTCTTGTTTTAATTTTCTTATAAACTTTTTAGAACAATGGATTTTTTGCTTGTCCTCCAGTAAAGAGAACTAATTCAGAGGAATGCTTAAAGAATCTATCATTCTACAGAAATTTGCTTTACAAAGCAGTAGAAAAACACATATGTTCTTTATATTCAAAATGGTATCAGATATTAGGTGAATGACTACAAGTGAAATCAGATATGCATCGCAACATTTAAGATGTCACATAGACCACTTCAGAAATTCTCACAAGTAAATGTGAAATTTCTCATGCTTAAATAAGAAGAGAGAATGGATCAAGAAACAAGAGATTTACTATATACCAAAAGATCAGGTTGCATATAATCTCTTCGCAAATACCAAAAACACTGAAGAGTATTACTTCATAGATGCAAACTCTTTCATTTTCGATATCGTGTTTTATGAACTGAAATTGAAAAATCCTGATTTTTACGAAAGTTACAGCAATGACCATTTATATCATTGTATGTGCTGTGGGCTGTTCTTTGGCAGCCCCTCGTGTAACAGGATACTGGCTCATGGCTCTAAAACAATAATATTACTCTTCCAAAATTTATAATCGAGTCTTTTGTTACACATCATGTGTTCAAAGAGTTGATAACTTTAACTACTCCTGCTGAAAGAAAACGCAACTCTCCAACAGAGTGTTTTTTAAGATTTCACACCAATTTTTTGTTCCAATTTACCAACCCGTGCCAAATTCCGAACTTGTTTTTTTATTTTATATTTACTCCAACAGCCTTCCATTAACATGGAAATACGTATCATTATTTTTACTTTAGAAATCGCCTAATGGAGAGTGAAAAAAAAACCAAACAAACAAACAAAAAATACAAATCCCAGCAGATATATTGATTAATTCCTCCAATAATTGTAAAACTTAGGTCAAGAATATAATAAAGGCATTAATTACAAAAAAAGCCAAGATGTCAAGGCTACTTTTTCTTTCAACAGTCACGGGTTGAAAGCTTAAGTTCCCCTGCTACAGATATCACATGATAAGAAAGTAATGCTCCAGAGAGGACATTACTGAAAGTTATGGATGGACCAGTTTGGCAACTAATAGATCCTTAATGGCTTTCAGAAGTCGCCTATAATCTCTGGTAATACCATCTCTAGAGGGTCTTCATGATGTATTATGTAATAATTGTGGTGCTTCTAAATATAGTTTGTATTACGCTGATTACTGTGCCATTAAATTTTTTTTGTGAGATTATAATGGGATTTTTGGAGTTTGTTCTATCAACACTGAGAACATTTACAGTTGTTAATGTTTCTTATTATGACATTAACTTTATTTCAAAACACTTGGAGTGTTGATTATTTTGTGAAAAGGGAAATATTTACTTTGAAAGGAAGTCTGGTCCTTTTTTTTTCTTACTGCTCTTCAAAAGCTGATTTTTACACTCAAGATGGTGACAAGAAATCAAAAGACACTGAAAGTAGTTGTGGGTGCTTCCATGAGTGCATCTTTTATTCTTTTTCAGCTGTCCCTGTGCACCACTAGAACTGAGTTTGCACATCCTCACTGGTTTTTTGTTATCCCTACAAACATCTCAGGTGATTGCCCTAGCTACTAGGTGATTTTTATGCAAGTTAAGCGTTCTCAGCACATAAGCAAAATTGAACCCGGTGCTGAGTGTCTCTCTTATTCACGCAGCAACTCAATTAATCTGATTTCACCCTCTGCTCCAAGCTGATCTGCTCTTGCAGGGTCTGATGCCTTTTCCTGGGAGGCTGCGGGCAGCGTAGGAAGGGGCTCAGCACAGACCAACACTTGGTAGCAGCATCCAGCCTCTGCCAAAATACTTCTAGGGCAGGAATAATCCTCCCAGCTATACCTTCTGTTTCCTCCTCTCCCCTCAGCTCGACAGACCTCAGAGCCTCCCAGACACACACTTCTCATGCAAGCACCAAATATACAAATAAACATAAATGTGGATCAGCCACGGTCTGGCTGTACCGCACCACAGCACTGTTGTGCAATGGTCAGGGTGCAGAAGACCTTCTACCCTCCCTTATTATTGTTATTAACTTCACTGTAAATTAATGTATTCAAGAGTAATTATGAAAGTCGGTTCCTCTATTTTCCATATTATAACCATGTCATTATAGTTCAGATCTGAACAATATTTCCAAAAGACACGAGACATGCTCTGTCCATAACCACCCTCCCCTCACCACTCAATTCACAAAACTAACATATAGATGAAAGCCGTTTACTTTCCTTTTGAAGAATTGCTCCTCTTCATGTGAAGACACACCGTTTGGCAAAGTAGGAGGACGGGCATCAGTTCTCGCAGATACTCTTTCCAGTTGCAAGCCTATTAGATAAAACATGGACAATATATACTTAATATACAGAATATCTCATTTTATTGAAAAAGCTCAGTAGGTTTTTTTTGTTCCCCCCCCCCCCCTCGAATTCTTCTTTTAATGCTTTCTGAACTGCCATGCATTTACGTGGTGCAAACTGATGAATACTGAAGTCACTAAAGCAGTATTTGAATATGTAAATACACTGGACAATGGTAAACAAGCAAGAGGTTCATTAGCCACTGCAGGCACTCAACAAAAGGAGATCCAGATACCAGGACATCTTGCTATGCCTCTTCTTGCATTACCTGTGGTCTACAGGATTAGTCCCTGTGTACTAAGAGCTACACCACAGTATGATACACGAAAGGTCAGAGCACCACAGCCTCACAGAGACTGCACAACCTAACTTTCCACTCTAGCCAAAGGTATGTTCACCCTGAGTGGTGATGATCATAGGAACACAGAACCATAGAATGGTTTGGGTTGGAAGGGACCCTAAAGATCATCCAGTTCCAACCCCCCTACCATTGGCAGGGACACCTCCCACCAGACCAGGTTGCTCAAAGCCCCGTCCAACCTGGTCTTGATGACAAAATACAGTATAGGATTTTATGCTTAAGTCTGTTTGGTGGTTGTTTTGGTTTTTTTTTCCTTTTTCCAAGAAGAGGAAATATGAAGTGAGTATTACTGTAGAAAAAGAATCACACGTTGCTATTACAGTGGGGGGAGTTTAAGATGAGTGCAATTACATCAATATTATTGTAATTAATGATTACATCATGCTTTAGAAAAGGAGTACAGAAAGGTTGGTATTAACATGCAAGACACGGCAGAGTGATATCAATACTCATTTTACTGTTCAGATTTTTTTTAAAAAGCTAATAGCTGTCAAAAATACCCATTATAGGCTAGTCTATAATTTGTAGAAGTCAAGTAATACATTTTTTCTGAAGGTATAATGGATGCTCCATGGAGCAATTATTTTAGAAAGACAACTTCATCTCAGCTGTCTCATGCCAGCAGAACTATTTAAGAGCCAGAAATGCATAATTCAACATGGAAGAGCTGTCAGATTTGAGAATACCTTTAAATTATAAAAACTTAGCACCACTAGTCAGTTATAATTATAATGGAAATGTAGTTTTCTGTCGTTTTATCATAGCAAACATCTCTTAAGAAGCAATTTCATGTGTTAAAATATTTTGGCAAAGTGACTTTTGATTCTAAAGGGATACAGATTATCTAGTTTTATACCTGAATATTTTTCTTACAAATTGAATGTAGCAGCTTACATCGTACAAGATGGTAAGAGCAAGAGTATTATTAAAATCCCATTGGAAATTGTTACTATGAAACAATGAGCAGTATAACTCACTAGGACAGGTCAAGTTATGCACAAAAATATTATTTTATTACAAAATATGACAAGACAGTTTTTCATCAGACAGTCAATTATTTTATAGAGCACACAGCCAAAATACAGAAGATGGTTCTTCTTTTGACTTTGGTTTCTTCTAGTAACTATGAAAACCAAATTATGAATAGTTGAAGTAGTCACTTGCATGGTTGTAGGATCGACAAAGCATCCTAAAAGCGCTCTCAGAAAATTAAGGTTATATTTAAATCCTTTTAATTTTCTTTTTTGTGCACAATATTGCAATGCCAGTTCTTTAGGCAGGACCAGAAAAATGATCTATGGCTTCACTCAGAAACAAGCCTACTGACTTATTATAATGTTATATCGGATGCTTAATATGTGTTTTCTGTCAGTTCCCTCCAGCACTTGAACCTGATTGGCACATGAGGGTCATGGGCCATGTTCTAGGTACCACGGCTCAAGTCCACTTTCCTTTTTCACCTTGCTTGCCGAGACCCACAGCAGGTCCCCTTCTACCAGGGAGATCATAAAGTCTAGAGTTGCTGTTGTTTGGGGTTTTTTTAGATGAATTTTCAAAAATTTTATAAATTGAACTCTGTTCAAAACAAAAGAAATAAAGTGGATTCAGAATTTTTTTTAATGTTCACAAATAGTTCGTTCTCCAACTCCTTCTATCATGAAAGTCATGAAATTATGTTTTTGAAACCGTTAACAAAACCGTTAACAAAGTCCTTTGTGTGGCTGTTTTTCAGACTAATTAGCTTTTTGATGTTGTTGTTGTTGCTGATGACCATTAAACTTCCCAGATTTCTATTGGCCTTTTTGCTCAGCCCACACATGCAGTAGCAGAAAAGCATTTTCCCCTCATGGGTGATTAGTTGTGGTCAGTTGATTTTATTTATATAGTAGCTAACTAAATACCCTGATACCGTACATATTCATGCACATGTTTAATTTTAAATATCTTAACCATCTAAAGTGCTCAAGGTAAATTTTAAGCAGGTTTGGGATGAAAAAAATGTTGAATTTTGTCATTAAATATAACGATTGTAACAATGAGGTTTTGATGCATTAAGTTCTTATAATTGTAGTAGCAGTATAGCTTCATCATCATAACACAGGAGGGCAGGAATGATGGCCCTCCTTTTTTGTTATTTACTCCTTTTCTCCTCCCACAGTATAAGAAGCCATTACATCCAAAAAGATGGAAAGTTATCATTCTCTTCCTAAAGATACCAGCATATTAACAAATTGCTGAGAAACAGAAGATCTGATTCAGAAAATATCAATTTCTTGTTTCTATGGACGCAACATGATGTAGTATTGCATAACATAATACAAATTAAGGAATTAAATTGGTTTCATTTCATCTGATTTTCTGGCAGATTTTAATGTGTTAAGTATTTACTAAAGAGGCAATTGGAATGCATACAGCATACAGAATTATAATTTATTAACACATCTTCAGTAGTGGCACACATTATCTTCCACAGTCTCACCTGTAAATTTCTGGGTTAAATCAGGTTCTATCCCAATAGCACATTAAGTCTCAAGATAGACAGTAGTGTACCCAACCAGCAAATTTCCAGCATACTGTAAGATTTACCTTTATTCTGCATCTTTTTCATGTAATACACAGATGTAATTGCTTAAACAGAGCTTTAAAATTAATGCTATAAATACAAATTTGGGTTTTGCAGGACATCGCGTCGTAGACTTTTAATGAGTCAACAAAATTGTAAGTTTGCTACTCTATAGTACTCCACATGCAGGCAATTTACTAATAATGAATAATAAATATATTTTAATAGCTCCTCCGTTTGCTGTGCCACATATTCGATTTAAGTGTAACATGGGACTCCCCCCATCCTCTGTAGACGTGGCTGCTAAAGGTTATCAAAGGGGCTGCTGCTGGTGAGCCATTGTTTCAGAGAAACTACACAGGTTTTCTTATAAGCAATGTTTTCATCTAATTTCTAAGTCCACACAGAAGGAGCAGTAATAATGCAAAGCTGCAGTAACTATTAAATTTTCCATCACATAATTAAAATTAGCAGTGCTGAGACTCCACGCTTGTGTGCCACACAACTCAGGAAAAGTTAATATTGCATGATTGGAGACAGGGAAAGCAAAACACCTTTTTACTTCCTAGCTCTTAACAGCAGACATTTTTTGAAATCCAGATGCTTGGTTTCTATTGACTTCAACAGTATTTGAACAACCCTACAAAAATACTACACAATGTTTGGGACCCAGGCTGGTATCTCCATACCACAGCATATAGGAACCAGGTAGTCCATGCAGAGCTCACCTACAGCCACGCTGCGTTGCAATCCACTGGGCAATGGGGCTGGACTCCGTATGGAAAATGAGGTATTTTAACATGTTTTTATTCCAACGGATACTCCAAATATAGCATTAATAGTTGGTAGATATTTTCTTCTTCATTTGAGAGTGAACGTAAAGATGAAGCAACTCAAGGGCATATTACCTCCGGGCTTCCTTTGACACAAAGTGTATTTACAGTATGGCCTAAAAGTTTTTAGTCCAGTTTCTAAGTCCAACACTCTTGAATTTGATTAATGGAGACATTCTAGCACTTACGTCAAGTTATGCTGCATATAAATGGGGATAAAAGGATTACCAGGTTATAAATCAATTGAGAGATTCAGGGATATAAATCTCAGGGACAGTAGGCTTCAGCATTAATGGAAATGCAGAATTCCATTGGCTAATCACAAGTTAGATTGCTACCAGATACACCACTGGATTTCACATGGTGTCTGAATAAAACTCCCTAGCACTGTGGGGTGGTGGGAAAAGTAGAAAAAAAGCCTTTGAAGGTGGCCCACAAAAATCAGCTTCCACGTGGGCTCATCCAGTAACTCATGAAAAAAGAATGATTTCTTAAACAAGAAATAAGCTACAACATGGTGGTGTTAAGGGTCATTGTTCCTTTCTTTTAATATGAAAAAAGGAGGCCGTTGTACCTAAATTAGCCTCGGGGAAAAGTAGGCACAAAGATAAGTATAGAAAACTATACATGTACGGAAATGCACAACTTGCATAACAAAGTTAAAAAATGTTTTGAGACCATTAAGTAATTTCAGCTTTATAGAAATATAGTTTTCATTATTACATAGAAAAGAAGATGTTTTTCCTTCCCTTTGACAAAATAGTGCAAGATGGAGAGAAGACTCCAGTGTGCAAAAAGTATAATGGAACAGTTCAGGTGCCCCACCTGGTTCTTGCTGAAAAGGAAAGAAGATGGCTACAGATGAGTCAGTTCAAAAGGCAGAAATCTCAGACTTGGTGCTGAGGAATACAGGAAGCAGGAGTAACAGCTGGGAAGATGTCTTCACTTCAGCACAACTGGGGATGGGGGGAAGAATTCGTGGGAACACAAATACTCAACTTTCCTCAAGGGTATGCTATCTTCTGGCTGTGTTTGACAGAGTACATTTCTGCTGAACACTATAAGAAATAAAAGCCAAGGAGACACTATGGGAAAGGAGATGTTCGGCTGGATATGTAAAAACGTAAAGGACAGTTTATACCCAAACGGTCCTCTGTGACTTTATAAATACAATACGTAATTCTTAGAACAAATCAAACACAAACAAGTTAAAAACAACTCAACTCATGCACTGATTAGTTGACGGCTTTTGTAGAGTATGATATATTTTAAGCTTATCTGGAACCTAATATTATCATGAAAATGACCTAATGCTTAACTAAGCATTGTCCTATCTTGTAGATAGAACAAGAGGGGGGGGAAATCTATTTTAAAGGCTTTCCTTTGTAAGAAAGATGACATTAGAAATCCCTTGACTGTTGTATTGTGTACAAAACATATCCAACAGAGAAGCTCTTGTAGGTTCCCATAAATACTCGCTGAACATCGGGATATTCTATTGGAAATAATGAGAATGCACTGAGAAGGCATGACCCTGAGCAACTTGAGTGGGGAGTGTGGCATGGAAGATATTAAATCATGCTTTCTTTTGTCATTGCCAATTATATATTCAGGTTCCATGTCAATGTTTAATATATCATCATAGCAATGTATTACACTTTCAATGTGTACTGCATAATCACAGTAACATCACTCTGATGTCATATTAGACACTGGCAAAGAGCCACATTATGAGTAAAAATTGGGGCTTACCAAGGCATGTCTACAATTTTTTTTTTTTTCAAACATATGATTAATTTTAAGCCAAACCAAAGAAACAAAACATCTGAAGGAGTAGAGGTCACTTCCAACCGTTACTTCATAGTGTACTTTGGCTTAAAGCCAAAGAGACAGAAGGGGAGACCCTGTAATAAAATATCTTTTACTAATTTTTTTTTTTTTTTTTTTTTTTTTTTTTTTTATAGTGAGGCTAAAGATTTAGAAGCACTTTGGCATTTTCTGATGAGGTTGGGGGCTTCCTGAGATTACCACTGTTTCCCTTTTGCTAGGCAGCCAAATATATACACCATAGTGCAATGCATTTTAAGTTAAATGGTCAATCATTACTTAATATATCTGCAATGGCATGCACAGATTTCAAATTTAATTGTTTGGGGCATATTTATGAAACACAACGTTTTACTCGTCATTTAGAAGGTTCTTGGAAATCAAAGAATGTTGAAGATGAGAGGACAGAGTAGCACACTATTAGATTTGTTCTGCCATAATAGAAATGAACGATGTATAAATGGTCAAATTTGGATTTCTGGGATCTGTTCCTAAATTAGGTAATAGCACGCTCTGCAACTTTAGCTAAGTCACTAAATTATGGTAAGCTCTCTCACTTTTTCCCATCCATAAAATAGTTGCATTCCCAAGTTCACAGAGATGATGTGTGCCTTCATTCATTACTCTCCGTAAGACAATTAGACGTATTCAGATGGAAGGCATTAAAGCAGAGTAAAGTATTATTATTTTGTAACTTGTTTTCTATGATAATGACAAATTCAAGACACTAAAAGTGTATTGAATATTTTGTGGCAGAAAGGATAGAGTAATATCCCTTATGGCTACAATGGGGCAATAAACCTTTTTTGCTTTAGAGAAAATCATGTTTTGTAATTTTCTTCCACTCACCTTCAATTGGAGTTAATTGAATGCAGATTAAAAGTAAATAAATATTTTAAATTTATTAAGGTGAATGTGCCACAACCACCACATTTTCAATCAAAAGTGTCTGCCCAACAAGACATGGACAACACACGGGGTGTGTGCAACTAGGCTGCAATTGCTGTGTCCCATGAGGTTCAGTCGCAGGAACTTGTCTTTGTGGCTTATGATAAACGTGGAAAGAAATAGTATTTGGGGAACTTAAGTTGATATGGGTGAACTTTTTTTCCCCCAAATACAAAGATCATTAGGAGATTTTAGCTATGTACCTAAAAAAAGCAGGTTTACGAAAAATCAATATACACAGTAGACCCCTGGCCAAGAAACCATATGTAAAGCTCAAGTTTCCTCTAATTACTGCCTCAATAAATTCAGCTATTGAGCCCATGGACAGCAGTAACCCTGGCCATCCAAGGCTTCCTGTTGAGAGGAGACTTTCTCTGTTGAAAGCATGAGCAATATTTTCTCACACTTCATCCCAGAATTTGATCACAGCCAGTCTCTCACCTTCTTTTCAGGCAAGTGACCAGGAAGTATTTTATCTCTGATGAAATTCCATGTCAACATTGCCATCAGTTTGAGTACCACAAAGATGGCATTACTATTTTTAAATTATCTTACAGGAATGTTGTTTTTATAATATACCATGTCCAATATCTCATTTAGTGACAGGAGAACAACTGTTATTACCTATTTCAGAACTTTGAGACCGTCAGACTATATTACTTAATTATCTCTAATTTTCATTCATTTTACACAGTAATTTTAGTAAGAATAGTGATGTAGGTGATTACAAAGGCAAGTTTTACTCAGGTACGTAGTTCTAAGAGGAAAAGCTCACCCTAAGAACACATCTTTACTTTTTAGCATTTCCCTGCATTAATGCTATTCCCTGTATAACCACTTATGATGGGCCAGACTCAAAGACCCTTATTGACTGAAATCAATAAGCACACTCCATGGCTTTCCCCATCTACGTCAAACTGTGATTGAACATTCAAATGCCCTGTAACAGAACACAAAAAGTGCCTTGTACAAAAATATTACCAGTAGAACACAAACAAAAGGAGTTGAAAAGAAGGTTACTGTACGTTGTGTTGTTGACTAAGACTCAAATGTTTTCTCTGAAGGGAAAAGAAAAAAGAAAGAGAGATGGCCAAAAAGAGAGAGTTATAGAATCATAGAATGGTTTAGGTTGGAAGGGACCTTGAAGATCATCGAGTTCCAACCCCCCTACCATAGGCAGGGATACCTCTCACTAGACCAGGTTGCCCAAGGCCACGTCCAGCCTGGCCTTGAACACCTCCAGGGACGGGGCTTCAACACCCTCTCTGGGCAACCTGGGCCAGTGCCTTTACCACCCTTAAAGTGAAAAACTTCTTCCTAATGTTTAATCTAAACCTGCCCTCTTCCATCTTAAAACCATTCCCCCTCGTCCTATCACTACATGCCCTAGTAAAAAGTCCTTCCCCAGCTCTCCTGTAGGCCCCCTTTAGGTACTGGAAGGCCACAATAAGATCTCCCCGGAGCCTTCTCTTCTCCAGGCTCAACAGCCCCAACTCTCTCAGCCTCTCCTCATAGGAGAGGTGCTCCAGCCCTCGGATCATCCTCATGGCTCTCCTCTGGACACGCTCCAGCAGGTCCATGTCCTTCTTATGTTGGGGGCTCCAGAGCTGGAGGCAGTACTCCAGGTGAGGTCTCATGAGAGCAGAGTAGAGGGGCAGAATCACCTTCTTTGACCTGCTAGCCACACTTTTTTTGATGCAGCCCAGGATACGGTTGGCCGTAGAGAGAGAGGGCAAAACGAGAGAGAGAGAGATGGGCAAAACAAGAGAGAGACTTTTCCTGATACTTTGATTTTATTATTATTATTATTTCAAAGGTTTTGCAAAGGATAGCAGCTGTTTGTCACAAATAAGATTAAAATGAAGGTATCTGTAACTATAAAAAGTATGAAGTGTTTAGTTTTTAAGTATCTAATTTGGTCCTTTTTTGCTGTATCCATCAGTATGTTCTACAGACACAGTCAGAAACCAACATGCCAAGAGCAAATTCGCATCTACAGTAGCAAACAAGGAACACCAGTCAAAGCTCTACTATGCAGTGCTGCCAAATTTATTTTGCTGGGAATGTGGCAGAGCTCAGGTGCCTCGTATTTGTCCCATTACCATCAAAGTGTTCCTCTCCAAAAGAATGAGGTAGGGCAGTAACTGCCACTCCTACCTCAGGCCACCGAAAGGAACTGTTAACGTTGGGAGTTTTTTTGTGACCGAACAGGTGAAATAAAGCAACCCTCAACCCACTTCCAAAGGCAGAAGTAACACATGGCATGCACACACTTTTCATCCAGATGCTCAACACAGAGTGTGTTCTCCCAGAGACACGCTGCACAAAATACCTCCCTTTTTCCTCGGAAATACCAATTTCTGGTCTTACAGGCAGCTAGGTGTAAGTTCGAAGTAACCTGCTCTGTGTATCCCAGTTCATTCCACAGTCAAGCTGAGGTTCAAAAGACTATAGAGGGGGTTCAAAGATCATTTCTACCTGAAAACACTATTCCATTCATCGCTGTTTAGTTGCTTGGGACCACTTTGTGACCTTACTACTGTAAGTATACAGCAAGGAGGGGTTATTGGTGATAATGCAGGAAGAATCTGCTTTGTATAACTACAGAATTTAATAATAATGTGTTTTACAGTGTGGTCCAAACTCAATTACTAGTAGAAAGGAGAATAAAAAAAAAGCAGATGGCTCATAAAAAGCTTCACTATAACTGAAAGATACAAACCACGTTAAAAATTCCATTGAATTAAGGAATGGAAGATGGAGCTGTTCAAATTTTACTTCTATAATTTAATTAGAGAAGACATTATAAATACAGATATATTTTTTGAAAACATGAAGACGAGGAGAAATAGTCTGTGACTAGGTTGAGATATATTTGCAAGGCTGCAGACTTTGGTAAAAATCTTTGTCACTGTCTACATATCTTTAACTCTTTGGGAATATTGCTTTTCATGCTTCCAAAGCTTTTTGGAAGTGATTGTTTAAAAAAAAAATGTTACCTTATTCTTCTATTTGTTAGAAAATAAATGGTAAAATTTATGAGAAATTGCAAAAAAACTCAACCTTCAAAACTAAAATAATGTTAGTAATAATGAAAGAGTCTTTTCTTTATTCATACCATGATAAATATGCACTTTGTCAATAAAGAGCTACGACATTTTTCGAAAGATTTGAAACTGAACCCCAACTGATGAGGAACTCTCAGGGTAAGGATTTAAATCTGGCTCTGAACTCTGTGCATCCTCACTGAGACTCATCACTCAATCGTATTTCTTGGCACAAGAAGGAGAGAATCTTCTTGAGTCGTCAGCAAGAATGTTACAATTCCAAGAAAGAAGGTAAGGAAACAGAAAGACAGAGCACCAAAAAACAAAGCAGGTGACCACAACCTGAACTCAAAAAAACCAAGCCTTCTGCACTGTATAATCCTGTGCATTTGATGTGAAAGTTGCTAAGACAGAGCGAACATTAAGTCACCAAGACATAGTATTTTGGAGAAGAATTACAATTTAAAGCCCAAGCTGGTTCCTAAACAAGTACCTGTGAAATGAATACTTGATTCCTTTTAATCTTTTTCATATGTCTTTAATTGTGACATAACCCGGTCTTTGATAGAACATTTTCACTAAGTTTACTTGATTTCTGCCCTCTGCCTGCTGTGCAGCATGACAAATGCAGCAAAATCCAGTGCAGCCAAATACAACTGTATCTGTTAAAAGAAATGGTTTCCATTTAACTTCCTTTTGTCTTATTGTAATACCTTTTTAATCCAAAGAGCTGTCCATATGTTTGTGTACATCTGTGTGGATGTATGTGTGTAAAGTATTAGAAATGTATAGACGAACAACTGCGTTTCTTGTTATGTTTCAAAGAGGTATATACTGGTACACATAAAATGCATGTATATTTACATACCTATTATGCTTTTATATGCGTATAATATACATATATCTACCTTTGTGTGTTCACCTATCTGTACATATATACATATACACACACACATATATGTATATATACGTGCCCCTCTGAGTTCTTTGCCTCACCATGAGCTGTAGTGCTGCTTTCAGTGAAAGTTTCAAAGTGTCTGCACATTTATTTCTGGATAAAAGAAGCAGTTTGAGCTCCTGACCACTATTCTCTAACAAATAATTCTTTGTGGCTGTAATTAAGATGGCTCTGAAAGACTGTCTTAGTGGTCTGGAGAGCACTCCCCCTCCCCTGAAACAAAATCCTTTATCACATTTTTGAATTAATTATAAAAGTTAAAAATTAAATCTTTCTTGTGTCCCCCATAATAATCCTCCCAGATCAGTTTTTGTCCATATTAATGGAGAACACATCCCTAGTAAGATTTAATTTCAAACTTTTATAATTATGGTTAAAATTAAATCTTACTGTGGCTGTATTACACATTAACATGAATGAAAGCCAGCCTAGGAGGATTATCAATGGTACTCCAGCACGATTTATTTTTAACTTTTGCAATTAATTAAAATCTTTGGATAAAGATCTTGTTTTGGGGTGGGGGAGTCCCTATTAAGATGAAGTCTGCAAAGTGTTTCCATTCTTGTTCGGGGTATTGGAGCTGGGAAGGAAAAGGCTGGGAGCTCAGAGAGATCATCCAATAAATTGCTCATCCCTAGTGGAACAATACTTAGTTCTGAGCTCCCTCTGCTCTGGAGAAAATGGTAATAACACCCCAAAACAGCAATTTGTTTCTAAAAATGTTCGGCAATACTCTGCACAAGCGTGGATATAACCTCACACCATCTCGTAATGCTGCGAGATACACAGAGTGGTTCTGTATTAACAATTCCTAGATGTTAATACCCTTTGGGAGTCTTTGGATTATCGAGCCTGACCTCCCAGATAAGTCAGGTCACAGACTTTTCCATGTGAATCCCTGTTGTGGAAGGAATTATTCTTTCTCTTTTTTTTTTCCCCCTTCCTGTGCAAGTGGAAATTGTTGAGTGCGGTCCCTTGTTGAGCACACATTTCCAGAGGGTGCCACGATGAGGACGCCAAATCATAATGAAGGTATTGTTCCCTTCGGGACCAAACTGGGAATGTCTGCTCGGAAGAGTAAGCCTCGTCACATGCCTTGTGAGGGAGAATTCATCAGCTGCCGTGGGGTGAGGCATGTTAATGGCTGGATGGCACACAGGTTAAATCTCAGAAAGAAACACACAGATGAATTTCACAAATTACTTATAATTTCAGCTGCGGGTATCATCCCATTTAAGTTCTCCCTTTTTTCTTTCTCAGAAAAGAAAAAATATTTCTAAGGGTAAAATGAGTTTTCCTTGTCTTAATTTATTTTTTTTTTTCCCAAGCAGAAATGAACCCAGTTAGCAACGCAGTGAGCAGCATAAGGTATACCTCACACTCAGCATCCTGCAACAGCAGCACTTTGCCAGCCAACAAAAAAAACAGGTGAAGCTCCCAGGGAGCATCATCTTCAGAAATGCCTAATCCCTGCAGGGCTCAGGCTGGTCTCACCCACTGTGCACCAAAGTTTCACAACACCCTGTTCTGCCTCAGATAAACTACAGCACCAGTGTGAGCTCCCTGCCGTGGACTGATCAGGGACTTGAGGGTTTCTTAGAATCATAAGGTTGGAAAAGACCAAAAGGCCTTTAAAATCAAGTCCAACTGTAAACCTAATACTGCCAAGTCCACCACGAAACCATGTCCCTAAACACCATGTTCTGATATCAGCTGAGGATGAGCAGGATTTAAAATGAAAGTCCCAATCGTATTGTGTTCCTCAGAGAGGTTTCTTCAGTCAACAGCTTCATTCTTCCATCATCAAACATATCTTACACTACTGAAAAGTTATGTTAAATCATAACTTATCCAAGTTCTCTCTGACAAGCCAGCACAGGGTTTACAATAAGGGCTCTGCAGCACCTGGCTTTTATAAAATAATTTTTGTTTACAATCAGTTACGCTTATACGCATTGTTTCCATCATTACATGCATGCTTGTGAAAATGGATAAAGGCTTCTCTAAAGGGACTTTTTTCAACCACCAGCCTTCAGATAAGATAGTTGCAAGCACCCAGGTAGCTGAAACAGCATCAGCCTCTACTCTGTACTCTGGCCCAGGTCAGTATTTGGCGCAAGGATGCACCCAAAGCACAGATGGATAAAGGTTTTCCAAAGATGTGAGTGTCTTAGAGAAAAATAAGCAGAAAGAGAAGGGATGCTGAGAAAAGACCAGGCACAGTGAGAGAAACAGTTGTAGCCAGACCCTGAATTAAGTCTTTGAAAGGGACCACACTTGGCTGGAAATAAAAATGCTGTCTCTCATACAATTCCTTCGGCAATCAGGAAATGGGAACTTGCCCATTCTTTGTAAATATGAAAGTATTTATATTGCATCAAAAGTATCCGATTCCACTATCATGTTTTTCTTCTAAGACAAATCACAGAGCTCAAAAACTTTGGCTAACCTCATTCTTTCTCTGTGATTTTCTTTAAGTTACACTAGGAGAATAATCTCAGTTGAGGATATTTGGGGGCTGCAATTTTGTGTTTCCCAGACAGTATCACCTGAAAAATACAAGTTTTGTGAGAAACCTGTTAGACAGGGTTGGATTTTAACATGGGGAGAGGGGCCAGGAGGAGCAGAGAAAACACAGCCTTGCATATCCACCTTGGAAAACCCAACAACATTCCATTCAAAACATTAGTGGCTTCTGTACAGTGAGAGGTTGAAGATTCCTCACCAACTTCTGTGTTCTGAAGGAAATAATTTTACTTCCTTTCTGTGATGTAGTTAATTACCTGCATGCATTCACTCATTAATCAACTAAAGCTCGTTTAGAAGACAAGGTGGAAACATCTAATTTTCAGTAATTGTTAAGCTCAGTATTGTATGTTCAAGTGAAGGGAAGCTTATTCATAATACCAATAAATCCATAAATATAAATATGTATATTCTTATATGGAGACTTTTTTTTTTCCTATTTTCCTTGTCCAAATGAAAGAGTGTCCATATTTGATATTTCTATAAGGGAATATCATACTTAGTCCTTACATAACAATTCTGGTCTGTTCTGACACAACAAAGAATAAGCAGTTCTGCAAAGGACAAATAAAAATCACTTCAGGAAAGTTCAGGCTACTGAATGAGATGTATTAAATGAGGTTGTCTTAAACAGAAAGGTATCAGTAAATCAGGAGAAGATTGAATTATCCAGAGACGGGTGTTGAGGCCATTTTATAGGTCTCCTTCTCTATTACCCCAGGAATAATGGTCGCCCCATGTCATGCCAATAGACTTCATTATCCACTGTATTACATTTAAAGTAGTACCTACGTCTAAGCAAAGTAAGTATAATTTCAAATGTGAAAATAAAACAGCAAACAGTTCACTTGTAGCTTTTCTTCCCCTCCCTTGCATATTGCCCTGTACACTCTTGAATAACTTGAAAGCCATAATTATTTACTTTGGGGAGTCCTGTAGAGCCATGTCATCATGAGTGCCGATGAATTTTCTGGGAATGATTTGAAATGTTTCCAGTTAAACTCTAGTCTTAACATCTCAAGAAGAAAAAATAATGTTTCTACCACGTATTTTATTAAGCCCTTTAGGTCCTTTTACAAGAGAGGAAATACCAATTAACGTATAATTTAGCAGAACAAAATATTATCCCATTTCAACCAGTACCCACTTCCTTGAAGTTTATTCAAGCATTAATAACCATTTAATGCAATTTAACTACACTGAGGTATCCGTTACATTAATATCATATATCCATCAGGAAATTAGAGTTTTGTCTCTATGAATTTTGTATTACAAGAAAGTCTTTATAATTTTATTCTGCACTTTATGGTGGCTAATTTAAGTTTTAAAATGGTTCAGATAGCTTCCCAGTCTCTCTCTTCTACAGTGTAATATGACTAACAAATTGTTACTGATGTTAAAAGATCATGAACACATCATTTATTAAACAGGGCTGGAGAGATAAGTTTGAAAGAAGAGTGCATTTCCCATAAAATCCCCGTGTTTTTAGGAGCTTACATCCAGCCATGGGAACATCCTCTGTGGATCAGGATGCTCAGGACCCTGGGCTCCACATGAGTGGAAAGAAACTCAGAAAATATACTCAGCACCGTGAAGAATTGAATCCCTCAGCTTAAAGAAACTCCCTGCCCACTCTCCAGTAATCTTTAACATGGACATTGGGCTGCAAGCGTAATGAGAAAAAGATTTCCCCCATCCTACCTGGTTTGGGGATTATGGATCAGTAATGCCCATGAGAAAAAGTCCGGTTGAGGTTCAATGATAACCCAAAGGAAAACAGCAAATCCTCCTAAAGTCCTCAAACATGGGACAAGCACATATCCATACAGTTCCTCTGCACTTTCCTCAGAGAGAGAGTAGTTTTGGTTATTTCAGCATCAGTTTGTTCATCTTTAACTTCAGAGGTGCTTTTACATTTTGCATCTGTCAAAATATCAGAATACACACCTACAGCAGCTGAAAGCAACCAGAAATACATTCAGAGACAATGTAAATTATCTACTGATAATACTGATGCTTTTAGTTTCCAAATCCTTTTCCTAATAAATATTTGCTACACTGCAAATCTTTATGTATGTATATATATTTGTCAACTACAAGGTGGGCAATAAATCTTCTTTCTGGCTGATACTATTATTTATTAATTACAGAATACCTTCTCTCTCACTTTTACAAGCTGATCCACTCTAAATGCAGCATAACTTCTTCCAGACACACATTTTTCGTTCACCGCATGAATGTTTTTGCAGGGAAACTATTTGACAAGAGATGAGTTAGGTGCAGCACAGGGTATTTGCCAGCACTGTCTACGTCTGTCCTCCCCTACTGCTACACTCCTGGAGAGCATCCTGCAAATCAGCTGATTGCAGTCGACTCCTTTGATAATCACATTTATCACCTTCTTATGTCACTAGAAAATACCCATGCGCTTCTCAAGCGCGGAGGATCAAATTATACAAAGACGACAGTTACATTATGCCATAACTGTACTCAAGAAGTTTTGTGTTTTGGTTTGAGGGTCAGTACATCTGGACAAGATACACAAAAGATGGTACCAGTTCAAGCATTAGGCAAGTAGCCGAGATCTGTGGAAATTGTTCCATAAAAAGAATTTTATTGAGAGCCTGGGATGGAAGGAAGGGAGCAGCACGCTGAGCAGAAGAACCCAGATAATGTAGAGATCAAGCTGGAAACTCTCCTTACTGGTAGTAAAGTGGTGCCACCACTAAGGTTTCCAGATAAGTGCAAATTCCCAGAGTGCAGATTATAACCTAGGTTGTTTGAGGGAAGAAGTCTTCTCTATACAGCCTTTAAATAAATAAATGGTGCTTCAAAATATCCTGCCTTTTATGTCTCATCAAACAAGATAAGCATAAATAAGCTCTCAAGCCTCTCAACAGTCAAACAGGCAACAGCATAATGCTGCTACTCTTGTAATTTCACTGCAGTATTTAGAAATAAAGTACACTGGAAAAGTACTCCACCACAGAAGTACTGCTTCTCCTCATTCCTTTTCCCAGCACAATATGTTTTTCCGTGTCAGAAAATTACAGATTCTGAGAAGACGAATTTTCCTGGGGTGCATTACTCAGTCACCTGCACGCTTAAATGAGATGGTAGAGCGGGATAAGAGAGCCTATATTAAATTTCTTTTACTGACAGGATCACTATAGGATAAAAAAATATCTGTCACATTGATATGAATCTCCTCCTTGTTGTGCCTTTTGGCATCCGTGGATAATTAAAGAAGCCTGAAACTGCTTTTTCTGCAAGTTCTTTCGATTCTTTAGTTCTTTTTATTTGTCCAGCAGGCTTTGGTCTTGTTAAACTTTGCCTATTGAAGGGAAGAAAAAATAGGCCCGATATATTTTATAATTCCAGAAGCGTTATCTGGCCAGAGGGAACTGGCAAAATTCTTTGGTGGGAGATTCAGCAGTCACAGACAGAGCAGCTTCACAATGCAACCGAGTTTAAGACTCAGAGGAATAACACCATTTAGATATTATAAACGTGTTGGTTTTAATTGGTGCACATGAAATTTCTGTGGTACTAGTGACAGACAGGCAGGACACCTTAGGCATCTGTGTGAAAACAGTTCAATGACACCATTTAGTGCAGGAAAGTAGCACAGGGCATGCACAGAAAACTTGTTGTCATTCCCTTTAACTTTACCTGTATTTTAAAGTATTGTCACAATCAAAAAATTACACCATTGCAATATGCCAGAGGGAGAAAAATTGCCAATCACCGAAATAAAATAAGAACTACCAGTATCTCATGTGTTACAGTGATTTGTGCTGGTATAACTTAATAATATTGCTGTATTTAAATAAACTCCAGAATTAAAATGTGATTATACCAGAAGTTCCCACCTAGGTCCCAGTTAATGATCTTATCAATAAAATTAGCTTGGACCATCTCTACTTTATTTTAATCACTCCTAAAACAGAAGAGATATTTACAAAGCCTCAGCCTGTAGCAAGAACAGACCCCAGAAATACCACTGATGTGAGAGGAAATAATAAGTGACTGCTGGGGTAGCTTACTTTACCTAAAATTCCCCTTTTTCTTTAATGAATTTCACCATAATTCTAACCAATTTCTTACCAAAGCACACACATGTAAGGTTTGTGATCATCTTTGTATGACTTTTTTTTCACATCTATTCAGAAGGTGGAAAAAGAAATAAAGATATTCTGAATTCCTCATAAAAGTCTTCATAATGTTTAGATAAATCAGTAATCCCACATCATATCACTAAACTAAATCACTGTAACAATAAGAAAATCTTTTTAACATAATCATCAATGCTCTAGGCTGCAGGTCACATTTGTCGTATCTACTGGCATTTAATGCAATGCTATAGGTAAAATATATCTCAGTATGTCTTTTGGAGAAAAACAACTATTTTCAATACCTTATGCAGTATAACAAAGTCAAAGTAATATACTCCTTCAGGAATTTAAAAAAAAAGTCTTGCCTGGAAAAAATCAATACTTAAAATATTACTGTACAGAATGATATCATTTGTGATATACAATATATTGCAGTACAGTGCAGTATCATTAGTTCATTTAAGCATGCTTAAAATCAAAATTAAGTTGTGCTTTTATTTACTAAATGTTCTATTCAGAAAAGTATGGTTCAGAGAGACATTAGTGGTTTATGACAAAAAGATGTAGTTTGAGCACAGTTTAATGTCACAAACTTTGCAGATTTCAATTCTAATAAAATCCACTCATGAACTTCTAATAAAAGCTCCATATGCAAGAAAAAACAGACAGTTTACTCAGTTTATGTTGTTAAAATAGTACACCAATAAAATGCAAAGGAAAAAAACCACCACACATCAGAGATGGGAGTTGAATAAAGGAAGTGCTAAATTTTTCTTGAAGCAATATAAAAAGGGGAATATTGTTATGCATGCAACTATTTAAAATATTTTCTTTATAATATGTTCGTTTTCCTTATCAGACCTGTTGAATGACAAATGACACAAAACCTGGGTTATGAAATTTCAGTCGAAAGCAATTTTTATCACTAACACAAATTAGAAATAATATGTGACTTTTCTCAACTTCAGTCTTCAATAATTCAATTGTAGCACGCTAATGAGACCTGGGTTGGGAAATGCACTGTTTCCCATGCCCCAGGTCAGAGGGGACTGAAAACATCTTGAAATCAAGCACATCTGCTGCATACGTGGAGCATCTACATTGCTTGGTGAACCCAAAGAGCACCAGCTACAGAGGCAACCAGGCACTTGACTTCACACCCGGAGGTAAAGCATCGGTCCATTGGTGACTAGGCAAGGAGTAAAGCACAGGTCATCCCTCCTCCCTGTCCCCCCTCAAAAAAAACCCTCTTGCTCTGTGTTCTCACATGATCATAAAACAATTTACACCAACTTGTGTGTCACTGAATATGTGCATATGTCAATACATACCCTATTACTACAGCAGGTGGAGATCAAGGATATGAGTTATTTTACAATTATCCTTTCTATGGCCATCAGGACACCAGAGACCGTTGAACATAATAAAAGTTCATCTTTAATGGAAACTCCACCTATACAACTGAAAATACTTTCCTTCTCTAGGCACCAATTCTTTTTTTCATTATCCTTCCTCATTCCAGAGAATTACCCAAGAATAACTTCCAAACCCACCTTCAGAAGGGATCCACCTTTTTATCTACAAGACAGACCCTTACAACACAATACATATCTACATCAGGAAAGCTTCTACAGAAATCTTCCAGCACCAAGGGGCAACCATGGGAAGTGAGGGGTAAAACACACATTCTTCTCTTTGTTTCACATATTTATTTTTACCCCAGAGCACTTGCTTTGTTTGAGCCAAAGAGACTTTCTTTCACACTTTTTCATTCCCCATTTACTTATACCTTGGATGGTCTAAAAGTCATTTTGCATGAGTTAGCTGGATTTCAACTATCCTGCAACAATCATTTTAGGAATGTGATAAAGTTTTCTTTAAAAAAAAAATCATATATGTAAAATATAGACTAAATTTCTCCATAGAAACACTCATCTTCAGTGATGCTAACGGGTTTTACAGCATACAACTGAGAGGATAGAGAAGAAATGAAAATTCCCATCTACTGCAGCAGTTGAGAAGCCAAAGAGGTTAAAACGTAGCTTCCCTTAGATGCTAAATTTTTTGGTTTATCCTGCACATTAGTTATATTATTAAAATAATAAACTATAGAAAATTTACTTGATATACCCAGGAAAAGCACAATTTTTGAGCCATTGCAAAAATTATCTGTTCTATTGCTGCAGGGTTTTGTGTGTCTAATGAACAAAAATATGCAGTATGGAAACATACATTTTTGTCACAAATCTCATTGATCCATCATTTCAAAATTTTTCATCAGACTTGTCTCAAAGATCTCATTGGACCTACAATAAAAAGCCTAACTAAATAAATTTTGGAAATAAATGCCAAAGAACAATAAAAAAAAAATCACCATAAAAAAATCCTGAGTGAGACCTATTGTTGATCAGTCTGAAGGCTGACAATGGCCTTGGAGAGCAGAACATGACACAACTCCAGTGTTTCAAGATAAGAATGCCCTCAGAATGATCTATTCTGACCTCTGTATAAGCCAGGCCCATAGAAACACACGCAGTAATTTGGGGGGGGGGGGGGGGGTGGGGGTGGGGGGTGGGGTTATTTAAAAAAAAACAAAAACAAAACAATCCAAGAATTCTTAACTTATGTAAGTTACAGCAGTGAGCTTTGATTAGGAGTAGGAAAAAATCCAAACTTGGGTTGGAGAATTCCCATAATCAGCTTGCTCCAGGCAACTCGATCCCAGTGGCCAGTTGTTAGGGTTTTTCCAAGGAATTAGTTGAAGCAATGAATCCCAAAGCATTTTTCTTAAGTGATTTGCACTTCTAGAGATTTGAGATTCAACAAATATTAATTAGAATTCAAAAAAGATCAGAGCAGGAGTTTCTGAAATACTTTGTTCGAGGAGCCTGGAAGTCTGAATTTGCTTCTTCCACCATCACTACTGGCAATGCAGTTTGTAGTGATGAATCAGCAAAGTACTGATAAGAAATTAAAGATTCAGTAAGTTATTTTATCACTGCAGAGCACTGTGGGAGAACAGAATGATGTGTTCACTATGCAATTCTGCTGCAGCTATAGAGAGAGCTGCAAGTTATGAGCTCCCAAACTTTTCTACAATTGCTTTTATAATCTCTTTCTTTTAATATTCACTTTTTAGGCTATAACTTTAAAATTCTCTATAAACCTATTGAGAAGCAGGAAAATAAAAAGCAAGAAATCCAGGGATTTTACACTAAAAGCTATAACTGTGCAAGTTTTTGGAGCAGTTCTACTGCTAAAAAGCAGAAGGGAGAGAAAGCTGAAATTTGAAAGTGTTGACAGGAAATAGTCCCTTTGTTGAATATATTGAAGAAAACGCATTGATATGGAACTTCTCAGTGTGCTTTCTAAATTCTTTAATACCGCATGGCATGATTTGCAGCTTCTGTTTTCTTCCCAGAGCTTTGAGAACTTTCCTTTCGAGACATTGCCCGAAGTTTTCTCAGGCATGTGAATGGGATTTCTCTTTGCTAGATAGTTCTGCTGCACATTCTCCTCTTAGAAATAACCCTCTATTAAGCATCCTCAGGTGCTGAGTATTTAATAGAGCTGAGAGTTTGGATATTTGATCCTGTTTTTGACACAGGGGAAGAATTAATCCCTTAGTCACTCACACTTCTTATGCATTTGTTCAGGACTATGGGGTGTGTTTATGTTTTCTTTCCAAAGAAAAGGAGTGTTTCTTGGAAATCCGGGAGTTTTGCTGAGTGTCTTATTCAAAGCCTTTGCCATATTCTTCCTCATTTCCTACAAGTTCACTTAACATATTTTTGGCTCCTTTACAAAAAAAATTGTATAACAGCAATGATGCACAGTCATAATCATCTGTTGTCCAGTAGCTGAAAGTATTTGATGATATTAGCTCAAGAAAAGTGGGGGTTTAAGTCACCTCATCAAATTTCTGCTCTTTGTTCTATGTCCACAGCACTGCCTCACATTTTTAATTTTACTCATCTGGCTTCTGGTCTCCATCTCAGCATTAGGTTAGATGCTTACCTTTGTGGAGACTGTTATTGACACAAAATACTGTACTCAGAGAAGTCGAGAATGCTCTTATGGGCCCACCTCCATTTCAGAGATCTGTGCTATCGACAGTCACACGTTCTGGGCTAGGAGAATACTTCTGAAGCCACATCCTGGATTGGCTAATACCCAAATTGAAGTTCTAGGAAGAACAGGCAAAAGTTTCGTAGAAGCAAGCAAATCAGGCAGATAAACATATGTTTTATCTTACTGAGCAGATACAGTTTAAATACTCTCCCCCTATCTGAGGGCTCTTCATTCCCATCAACACCTCCAGTGGGAATACAATACAAAAACTGAAACAAGTTTTCTTTCTTTTTCCCAGAACATGCACATAGTAGAGCAGAATAAGCAATGGTTGCCACACATTTCATCTGGTATTTTCCAAAGAGGAGCCCGTGTGCACGCACTATGTCCTACATGGTCCGTAAACCTCATGATACTGGGAAGACTCCAATTTACTGTGCGTGCCCTGACCATGCAGGCGCTGTTTGAGCAGCAGGTTGGACACTTGCTGGAAACACAAGCCTCACTGCACTTGTTCTCTGCAGATGCCATTTCTAGGATTTCCAGATGTCCAGGGAACCATTTGGATCTACTGCTTTTCCCAGGCTGTCAGATGTCCAGAAATCCTGAACAAATGTGTTTAAGTCACTGAATTTCATGCAGACAAAATTTCTAAGTTGGGGGGGGTGTGGGGTGGTGGAGAAGATTTATCTGGGGAATCTTAAACATATGCTAGCCCTACACTATTTGTATTTCTGAAAAAGGAAAGAGTAGTAAATGCTTTTGCAAGACAGTGATTGTCAACCCGATTAAAACCATGAAAATCTATCGTAAACACAGCACTCATCAAGGAGAAACTGAAGTTGAAGGAAGAGAAATGAGGTGGAAAGCAGGAAAAAAAGAAAAAGCAAAACAAACAATATGAAGTACCAACCTCAATATGTTATGCTTTGGAGTTGGAAGGAAGATATTGGGGAAGTTGCTTAAATAAGTTTTTTTTTTTAAATAAGCCTTTGCATTTCATTTGATTTTGCCATAAAGAGTAGGAGTGTGAGAAAGTTTGCTGGTGATAAAGTTATTGGGTATTATTCATACACAGAAGGGTAGTAATATTTCCTACAAACATATTATGTGTCCTTGAGGACCAGATTAATATAAATGTAATTAAATATAGTTACAATATATACAAATATAGTACAAGTTCAAGGTGGCATATTAATCCTAGGCAAAGCAGTAGCAGATGAGGAACATGACTGCTCAGGGCAACAGAAAGGTAAACGAAGAAGAGATCTTAAACTTGGCACAGATATAAACGGGTATAAACTTTCTGTCATTGAGTTTAGGCTGGATACCAGAAAACAGTGGTTAAGCACAAGAGGAACATCATTCCTGCATAGCTGTCTAGTTCTTCCACACCGCAGGCAAAGCAGTGGAAAGGAAAATGTTCAACTAGTTTCAAGAGAGAAGCTGACAAATTTATGAACAGGATTTTAGGTTGTGGGTTTTTTTGCAGTAGCCAAAAATAGAGCCTAAGCTCAGACTGCGTCATTAGCCTACCTCAAAAATCTGTGTTAAAATTCTAGGCAAGAAACTAAAATTTATTACAGTATAACTAGAACACTCACTGGAACAGGTTGCCCAAAGAAGTCGTTGAGGCCCCATCCCTGGAGGTGTTCAAGGCCAGGTTGGACGGGACTTTGAGCCACCTGGTATGGTGGGAGGTGTCCCTGCCTACGGCGGGGGGATTAGAACTCCATGATCTTCAAGGTCCCTTCCAACCTAAACCATTCTATGATTCTATGAACTAGAAGTTGTTCTACTTTCCTAGAAGAGCAGAAAGAAGTTGCTAGGAAGGGTTAGAAAAACCTTATCAAGGGTAAATAGCAGGAGACTTCTGTGCATAGAGAGGTTGGGGAAGAATTTCAAAAACAACTTGAACGCTGCTGACTGGACATCTTTGCAGGATAAGGACCAGATGGAAAACCCAGGGAAGAGACTAGATGAATTCACTTGCAAGTTGTCATTTAGCATTAATTATGCCCAGAAAGCTGCCTCACATTGACGTTTGTATCACCAAATACTACAACACAAATATATCTACGTAAAAGTTTATAATCAAACCCATGCAAACAATTTAAATATTGCAATGCTGTAAACAGATTAAAGATATGATTTTAGTTAAGTATTTGGGTTTGCAGTAAAACATTTCACCATTATGCCATGTGTGGTTTTTCTGCTTAACTGCAATCTACAAAAACGCTGTAATAACACAGCTTTCTGATTAACCAAACAACTAATAACTGAGAAGACATAGTGACTAGTTATCATCCTTATGTAAATAAGGAAAGCTTATTTTTGCTCACTAATAGCCACACATAACAATGAAATGCTTTTAATAAGTTTTAAGAGGATAAGACCAAGAAATCAATTTGGTGAATGCCCTTTTCAATGACCGCACACCATGTCTACGGCTGTAGCATGACATGTTTGCATTGTTATTTGGCTGTAAACAAAATGAAAAGATCTGTCATTGAAATTTAAACAGAGAGACTGGTTACATAAACTGAAACATTCTCAGCCCCAGTACAGTACAATCAACAGTCTGAAGAGACTGTACGGCTAAACAAAGTTTAGGGATGTTTTTGGATAGGGGAGAAAGATTAATAACCAGAAAATAACTCTTGGCTCCCGTTACAAACTCTTAGGAATATAATTTAAAATTTGTGTAAATCCAAAGATTGATGTTCAAGCTTATGAAATAACCATTTTTCCACAGTGTTGAAACACACACCCACATGGAAACAAATCTTTTTGCTAGCCAATTTTAACAGAATATACTGCTTTTACCAAAAAAAGCAAATTAAATAAATCTGACCTATCTGTTCTCCTAGATAATTGTAACTGCGGTCAGCGAACAACAAATCTTCTATAAATGGTCATCTTTCCAAATTACACTGGCTTCAGAACGTGCTTGATTAATTGCACAAACACTGCATGCCTACAAATGCAATTTGTCTGTGGGGACCAACAGAGGATAGCTGAGACATTCCAAACCATCACGTGGGAGAGGATTCTCTCTCTCTCCGTCTGTGTTGCAGGTAAACAATGTTGTGCTTCATCACAAGACCTTGCATATCCCTTTAGTCCCAAACAGAGCTGTCTCCTTGCCCTAAATGGAAACACTAGGACAATTGGGATGAGAAGTAGTGAGCTTGGAGAGGTCTCCATCTAGGAGAAGCTTCCCCTCTCTGACAGCATCTCTTGCTGTCGGCAGGAGGGTGGGAGGTGAGCGCTCCCGGGGTTGGAGCCAGATTTCGGCAGCTGACTTAAATCCCCACGCCTGGCGTGGAGGGAGGGCTGGCGCCGGGTCGGCAGGCTTTTCTCAGCAGGAACCAGCGTGGGGTTCGCTCGAATCCGAGACTGGTTTCTAGATCAGACGGTCACACAGACAGACTGCTCCATGTGCTGAGATCTGTGCTATCCCTGCACATCCCTTGCAAAAAAAAGCATGATGCTCACTTAGCTTAACTCAAGTACATTGTAGTAAACTGAGCTCTAGAAATGGAAATTATGAATCTCAGGCAAATAAACTCTCTTACAGTATTTATCTTCTTTACTAGAATGTAGTAGAATTTCATAAATTCAGATTAAATTTTAGAAGTGATGTATTGTTTCTAAACAGTCTTTGTTATGTGTGATTAAAGCATAATGCCCATAACTCCATCAAACACGTCAGACAGTGATACTGTTTTCCAGGTTGCCCGGTACTTCGTGACAGCAGCAAAAGGGTTAAATAGATCTTTCCACTAAGAAGTTAAGAGTGAAGCACAAAGAGTAATCAGAGAGGCTGTAGAAGCCCCTCTAACTGCACTCTTCCTTCACCTTCAGGAGTAGCAGCTATCCTACTATAAATACCAGGAGAGAAAAAGAAAGATCTTTGAGACAGAGCTGATAAGTAAGGAGCTGAGCACAGATAAGCTGGCTACATGGCTTCCTGCAAAGCAACCGACACCTCCTCTCCATAAATCCCAGAATAGGCATACGGTGTGCAATGTAGAGCACAGGTTTAAGTCTGGAAAGAATCAAAGTGCTTGTGCTTAGAGGTAGGAGATATGATATTTGAATTACACAGACTCGAGGTGTTTGCTGCTGCCCTACGTGCTCCCGAGCTCACACAGGGATGCATTGGCAGCTCCCACCCTCCCTGTCCAGCCCTGATTTTACTCTGTTTCTCCATCAAAGACAAAATGGGATCCACATCCCCTTCTGTTTTGGCGAAACCTTAGCAGCTCATCAAGTTTAGCAAAGCCATTGGAAATTTAGAACTGGGTCCTATCTCGTTCCAGTTGTATACACCCAAAAGAACGCAGAGTTTTTGATAAATGGTCCGGTTTATGGCACATCTCTATTTTCTCCTCTTTTCTCTATAATACTACATCGCAGTTCAATTTGATTAATACTGAAAAACATTTCAGGGTATATACATCTACCCATCCAGTCAACCATATCAGAGGACGAAAAAAGAAAACACATGTTAATAACACAAAGAGATATGTAGCTTAGAAACAGCAGTAAATGTAAGATAGCAAAAGGAATTTTAGGATTTGTTGGGGTTTTTTCTGCCTCGAAAAGGGGTGAAGACTTTCTTCACAACAAGAATAAGTAGTAGAAGGAGCAGTATAACTCAGCCCTTAGATTTTAGATAAAAGCCAGTTTTTTACATTATAATTAAACAAGTTTTTAAGATAGTGAAATCACTGTATTAGTCACCTGGTGTATATGGAAACATGGAAACTATCCCGAAAACTAAGTCAGTCATAGCATAAAGTTAACAAAAAGTTGCTGTTTTGCAGAATTTAAAACATTACACATGCACATTGCCCAGATTGACAACATGAGCTGGAATTGTGCCAAAAGAGCAGCTATGATTTATTAGGTCTGTAGCACTTAATCCAAGAAATAAAAAGGACTTACGTGACAGATGAGCATAAATGAACTCTTGGGTCAGACATTCATTTCTTAAAAAGTAAAATAAAAAAAGGACTGAAGCAAGATATTGTATAGACTTAATATATTTTAATGCATTATATATTTCCTAGTATACTTTTGAATTTCTGAGTTTTAACCAACTACAAAATGATTATTTTTTTTTTTAAACCCGACTAGTTTAAATAAATATTTACCAAATCCCATCACGTCATACTGCCCTTCCCTGGTAATATCATCATGGATTAGAAAATATTCACAAAGAATTAGGACAGAGGCTGAAACCCTGACCACACTGAAGTCAATGACCAAATTCAGATTCTCAGCAGAGGTGTGGAGTCTCATGCTAAACCCTCTCCTCTTCCACAGTGTAAAGCCGTGAAGGAAGAAGGACCATTTACATCATCTTAGTAGAGATCAGAATCTGCCCACAGGGCCAGCTTGTCTTTATAGCTAATTATGGTCTGACTCAACACCAGTAATAAAATAGTACTTGAGTTCCTACACGCACCAATATCATGTTCTACCACAGTTTTCTTCTCAAAAGAATGGTAACAGATCCACGACGTACATACTTCTGTAAGTCTAGGGAGATTTTAATGGGAACGGGATTTTATTCTCTTTGCGACTCTCTGGCAAAGCCATAAGCTTCTATGCTTCGAGGTTTAGTCACCTGAAAAAGAGTAACTTTTTTTTCCTCCTATCTAATGGATTGATAAATCATTTTCAGCACATAAATTTTCCTCTTGCCACAAAAACTTGATCAGAAAGCAAGAAAAGGTACAATAAATAGCCAACAACATGCTAACCTGTGTGGTTTGATACAGCTGAACAAGCTGTGAAAAGGAATATTGTTCCTTTAACAGAACGACTGAAATGGTGCTCAAAACAGATTGGGCTGACAGTTTTTGCAACCTTGGTGTCTCCTCCAAGATTTACAATGGCACAGCTCCCCTTTTTAGCAAATTAAACCTCGTGTCAAGGCTTAAAATTAAATCCAAACTTCTTTTCTTCTCTGTACAGAAGGAACAAATTGGCACCACATGCCGGTAGTCAAGGAGTGCTGATGGGAAACAGAGTGAAGTGAGCGCCCTCCAACCTGGAAGGCGTCACTAGTCAAAATCAACTGGGATAAACAGTCAATTCCACTTAAAGTTTGACATATAAAGGCTTGTAAGATAGAAACATTCAAATATAAGAATTCTTCTGTACCACACAAACCTGTCTCAGTGCCAACACTTAAACTTTCTGTGCTGTGCAAGCACTTTGTGGAAATCTGCCTTTAGTACAGTTTGATATTATAAGATCCTGTGTTGCCAGAGCCTGTTTAGTTTGTTCCAGAAAGGGGGGAAAAAGGAAATACATCAGAGACCCAGAGTGCACGAATGGCAGTGACTTAATATCATATTGCCTACTGTTACCAATATGATTTTTTTCATTATTCAGGATTCACTTTTATAACATTTTAAAGCTTACTCAGATACACCAGATAAAAACAAAAGGGTATTTCTAAGGATGGACATAGGAACTGCTTTTCTCAGACAGAAATGCAAGAGTAGCTTTTACAAAGCTACACAAAAGTCAGGCTTCCCTCCAGTTAAAGGTGGTACCTCATGTAATTATTCTGATGATTACTGAAGCAGGCCCCATGTCTAATCCATCCTGAAATCCACTTTGCCCACTGTTTGCATGCAAAAGCAACCCTACTTTTCGCAGCCCCGGAACCAAATTCAGGCCAGGCACTTCAATAGGACTCTCAAATGTTTAGGAAAGGTTTTGTTTTCAGTTGCTGCAGCACAGAAGCTGCTGCAGGAAAGGGCTCTTTTTACAGTATAACAGAAAAGTTGAATAAACGCAATTTTAAAAGCCCCTTTATCTTTTTAACTGTGTAGATGAGAGAGATTGTTTGAGAGGTGACCTGATTCCCTGCTTCAAGCTTTCGATTGGTCTTCTCCTGGTTTGGCACTGCAAAAGAAAGAATTCTCTCCAGTTTAACCTCAGTTTTAAGCATATGCGTAAGATTTTACAGGACGAGAAGCTAGTTTCACAATTGAAGCACACTGCAGAGCACACACCAGAATCATCAGCTTGCAACCCGGCACCACCAAGGCAGGTACACTTAACAGCAGAGAGACATTGCAATAAAGGTAACAGAAACCAGACCAAGATCCCGGACCCTTTGCTATATTCTCTCTAGCTCCCATTAGTTTTGAGTGGGTTAATATGAAATATTTGTCATACTCTGTCACGGCAATTTATATTGCCTTTCTAGACAAGTTCCATACTTGCCATGCTAGTGTGAGACCAATTTAGGATGGCAACTGGATACCAAGACAGGTTTCTTCCTTTCTTCATCCCAACAACCCCATCAGGGATGGAAATAGCTCCACACACATCTGGCATATCATCTGTGCATGCTCTAAGGTGTATAAATAGGGGCTACTAGTGGCTAGAAATAGCCTTAGAGTTGCAGAGTAGGAATGATGACGTTGGATTGCTGGAGATGGTTAAAGCGTACTGGAATAGGGGGTACAAATTCATTGATTTTTTTTCATGCATACCTACATATGTGTACATTAAAAAAAATCCCTGAGACTTTTATTGAGTTACTTAAATTGGTTCTAACACATACATAGGTTTTAAGCTTTCAAGTATGCTTTTCACATTGACACCTGAGTACTATCTGTGACAACTGCAGGTGATGTCTCCTGGTTTTGAAATGAGTGTCCACGAGCAAGGTTTCTTTACTCTTTGTTACGACACACAAGCTAAAATACAAGAATCCTACAACATAAGCATCATTTCTAACAAACCTATAACAATTTAAACAATTCTTACTAACATTTCCAGTGTTTGAAAGGAGCAAGCATTGAAGACTATCAACAGTTCTAACACCAGACCACTGGAAAGCCAAAATGGAGACAATTAATTGTAAAATAGCATTATCCCAAAGTACCTATTTCAAAGCAGAGTATATGTTTACATAGATTTTTTTATATGCTGCTAAAGGTGGGCTATTCTTTAGTGTTAAAAAAAAAAAACACCTCGGCTGTAATTTTGTTAAAATATGAAGTTTTCCAGACTAGAGAGGCACAAAATCACATAGTTACGATTGCACTGTACTGCTGCACGTTAACGGGAAGAAATGACCCGCCAACTAGAAGGCAGGAGGAAAGCCTGACCCCCCCAGCACTGGACCACGCTCTCAGGTGAGGACCAGGCTATCAGGGTCTCTGCTGAGACAGTGAATCTCTGCTCACCATTCAACCTTAGGAATTGTCCAAAAGCCCCAACAACCACCTTATAAACTTTTTTATTTGCTGGTACATAAGTATTTCATTGGGATCTTTTCATTACACTGGGGTAATTTCAGATGGCAGATACAAAATTTTAAACAAGGGTAAATTAAAGTGTGCAGCCATGCTGAAGGTTTGCACAACTTAGCAGGAACTTTCATTTCATACAGCATTTCTCAGCTAAAGTTGCATTTATGTTTTGCAGTTCACCTCTATGTTTAAATAATAATTATGGTTGTGACATACAGTGACAAAAGCCAGAAAACTCAAAATTAGCAGAGACATACTCTGTCCATTGTTTGAATGTGCTCAGCTGGTTTTGCTTTACTAATACCACCAAGAAAGAAATTTTCATTTCCCAAAAACACAAACTTCTGGCAAGGGGTTACAGAGTGAAATAAATCTTATTCTTGGAAGAGATTTTTGTTTGACACCTGAATCATTTCTGCTGGTTTCTCTCCTTTTTTCCTTCTTCAAATGGAGTCTTAGAACTCTAAGCCAAAATACAGAGTCTTAGAGCTATCACAACAAAAGCTCAGCATCCAGTTTCTCCTTCCAAATAAGCTCTCCTCCTAAAATGTATCAACAAAGCCGTAGCCTTATTAGCCTGCACAGAAGTAAGAAGAAGGCTTGCCACAGCAAGGACGTCTTCTCCAACATTTTGCTGTGCAATTGCTTTCTGAGTGGGTGTGGAAGCAAAGGTGTAAAAGCACACACTTTTAGAGCTTACTATTTTTGATTTAGAAGTTTTAAGATAGATGCACTTCATTTTCATTTATAATAGACTGGCAAATGCTAAACGCATCTGACATCAGCAATAATACTGTACACTAAAGTGGTGAATAATGAGACTATTCTACTGTGTATCGTTATTCCACCTGTTCTCTCTCACATATCACTCCTTTTTTTCCTCCCCTTCTAGATACAAGCGAGAAATCCCCTTTTTTAACTTGTATATATACATGTTACACACCTCCTCTTTTCTTTTACATTGAGTGCATATGAGACTGCCCTAGTATTGATAGAGTGGTTTCACATTGTTATTGTAATACAGTCAGTTTTTAAGCAAATATTTTTTTCTCTTTCTGATATAAAAGAGCTCCAGATCTCTTCATCTGCAATCCTAGTGTACTCACAAGATTTTTCCGATCTCTTCATTAAGTCTCAATCCTATATTTACTGGAATTGACTGGAAATTTGCCATGGACTTCCATGTATGCAGGTTTACAGTTTTGGTTTAGTGGAGTAATTCCAGCATAATGCTATTGTATCTTTGGGTTATATCCCACAGGAATTTGGCCCATAGCTTCACTAATTAGTATATGCTATGATAGGACACTGAATTCGCCAAAGCTTTGAAGTGGATCTGCTGAAGCCATCACCTACAGCGAGATCCCTAAAGACTGAAAGTCTTTTAAACACAAGAAAGCCAGGCTTTATTCGAATAAAATTAGAAATTTTACTTTCAAATAGAGAAAGCTCAAAGTGACTAGGGAAGGCAGGGCTGAAGTAGAAAGGTTTCTGCACAGCTATCTGTCCATGTCCTTGCTTGTGGGCTTTATTTTATCTAACTCAATTCACTTACAGAAAATTTTGCCCAATTCCCTCTCATCCCTACAACAATCCTTGCAGCCTACTTTGGGACCTGGCTGGTGTTTTCTACTCCTCGCTGCCATCTGTGAGCCTCGTGGCATGAGGGGAAGGCTCCTCCATTTGCATCCGTGTCCCACCATCCCTGGCAGTCCTGCTCAACTCACCCTCCAGCCAGAAAGGAGCTGGCCCTCCTGCATCCAGGTACACGGCCACCTCCACCACACTGCTTCATTGACAACTCCACTGGGTCCTCACGTCAACTGACTTCCCCTCCACTTTTAAAACATGCCTCCACTCTGTTCTCTCTCCTGCCTCCACAGCTCTTCGGGCATAGGCTTTCATTGGGAAAATAGGAAAAATGCAATAAAGTTTTCTGCTTTATTTCTTATTCCTTTTCCTCCCAGAATTGTCCTCCTCATCCCTTCGCAAGGTCAGAGGGAGCTCTGCAGGCCTTTAACACCTTGTGCTGGTGGCAGGTCGATATTTGTCTCTCAAATCTATAGAAATCACTTCATCTCTGCAGTCCGCCAAAATCATTCTTCCCCAAAATCTCAAATGATTTCTTCCTTGTTTTCAGTCAGAACCAGAACTTTATAGTCATTTTCATGTGTCACCTAGTCCCTTTGGGAACACATTCAAGTGTCTCTTTCCGAAAGCCTTATTACCCCCAACAATTCTTTACGGTTGTTGTCTATCTTGCTTAATGTGGACAATATTAGCATCACACTGTACAAACATCATTTAAGCTTCATGTCTTGCTTCAAACCAGGCTATCCCTAAGCCTTGCACAGTCTTCCTATAAATCTTATCCAAATTACAGTTTTCTTGAAGAGGTGTAACTTCCCAGGCTGTCACCATTTTATAGCTCTGCACCAGGAACATTACTCTGAATTTGAGAAACACAGTCTGTGTTTCAGAATGCAGTTGCAAAACTCCACCAGCAGCTACTACCTAGACTACACCAGCCCCATTTCCCTTGCTCATCTCTTTTCCTTCTGTCACCAGGGACATTTGCAAGGACTATGACAATCCATCATTTCTAGTTCACTATCAAACCCACAAATTTCACCTCTAGTCCACAACTAAGTCCAATTTACATCACCTATTTGCTACTAGTTCAAAGTCTCAGGATTTTTTTCCTCCCTCACTGTCCCACACTCTCAGATGTTATTGCAAATGTGTTACTAATAGCCAGACCATCTAGTGGGAAAACAACAAGAAAACTGGCTAGTCTTTGATTGTAGGGTTGTTGGGGCTCGTTTGTTTGTTTTAATAGTTCTTCTAGCCTACAGGGATGTCTTTTTACCTTTGTTACATTATTAGTTCTAACAACTGTATTATTTACTTTTGTTGCTTTTCATTCTGTAATTGTTAAAAATCCATTAAACTATAGTAACTGAATAATTTCAGATTATTTCTTTCCCCTTCTTTATGCCGAAGAATCAAGAATTAACTAACAGTTTAATTAAAACAGATAAACTGAGAGAGATGTTAGTTCCCCTGAGAGGATTACATACACATCTGATATATTTCAGAAGAATAACTGGGAAAAAAATTTATGCGATTTTAATTATGTGCAATGCCATAATTATCACTTTTCCTCTTCAATAGACAAAGTGGTCTGCCTTTCCACCTAGATCACAGGCCCAATCTCCACCCAAGGAGGGCAGCAAGGTTCTACAGGTGGAAGCAAGATGAAGTTTTTTCAGAGATGACTTTAGGTATATGTGGGTTGTCTTAAGGGAAAGGTTCCCCACGCTTACACATTACAAATGTCACACACCTGAATAGTGTTACACCTCAGAAACCCCAGGACAATTGGCCAAGTAAAGTACTAATCACTTGCCATATACATCTATTTCTAGATGTGGTCTACCAGTAATGGAAAATTCATATTTTCCAGGGCAGAGGTGCTTGCAAAGCTCACATTTCACACCAAGCAGTCTGTTGTCAATGGACATAGGGCTCCAGCTCTTTGCTCAGTGTTTCAGACACTATTGCTATGCCCAGTATGGCTATAGCACATTACGGCTGTTATTGATATCTATCATGGTCAATACTGGCAGAAGCTCCATGTAACGAATGTGCTACGAACTGTTATAGTAATATATGCATATCGACCTACGGACTGAAATAGTAACTAGCTAACAACGGTGCACCGAAGAGAAACGCAAAGCATACAGTGCCAAATGCCACTGTTGGTGCTGGTTTGTGCAGAGCAGATGCTGGTGTCTTTGGCTCCTCGATGCAGGACCCACAGCCCCCAGGAGGACAGATCCCAGGGTGCTCAGGGAACACAGCATGTTTGAGCACATGGGAATCATGCAGCAGCATGGTACACTCCAGGAGGAAAAAAAAAAAACAAAAAAACACCAAAAACAACTATTTCAAGCCTCCAAATCACACATGGTCCATTTTCAGCACCAGCCCACAAGCTCAAAAGTTTCATACCTTCCTACTAGAAAGAGTTCAGGATGAGGAAAAGCAGCTCCACGCTATCTCCAGCTATTTCTCCAAAGCCATTAGCATAAGTATCAGCCACAGGATTAGGACTGACTTCATATCCCCTATGCTTGTCAAGCCAGTACTTGCTCAACTCAGCTTGCATTGGTCTATAGTAGTGCTAAGATTTGAGGAAAGAGGGAAACATTTTTTTTTTTAGGTGACATCACTATGAAAACCTGGAATCCAGAAGATGTTGGACCCACCACAACCACTTTGGGTTGGAGGGCTGCTTTCAGAGACTCTTTACCGCAGACACCAACGATAGCAAATTTCATGCTTGCCTTGGAAGTCCACCAGGCTTTAAAGCCCCAGTGACACATGGGTCTCACTCTGCTTCTTACACACCAAACAGCATTTATCTCAAACTCAAAGCTTTGGCCCCTGAGAACATGTCAGATCCTTGACAGCTTCCCCTCATCAACCCAGCATAATGCAAAGGCTGAAAGCACACTCATGCTATGAGCAGCCAAAGGTGTAAAACTATGTGCTAAATAACCCTTAGTATATTTTCATTTCTTTTTTTTTTTAACTAAAAAACACACATAATAGAATGCATATCTGGAAATAAGGAGAAAACTTCCTTTAGACCGGTTTTAAGAGACTGCATATTAATTTCGGTAATTTTTCAATATTAATACTATATTGAGGTAAGGCAGAAAAAGCTGAAATCAATGCTGAAAGCAAGTCCCTAGTGAAAATTCTTCAAAATTTTAAACTGCAGATGAAGTAACTGTTAAGAATAACCTCAGAAGTCTTCATCCATTTTTAGCAATTTTTTAAAAATTAAAACAGATTACAGTGGATATACATCTTCTTTTGCTACAAATTGCAATGGCATAATATAGAATGCAGCGGAGAAACCAAGGAATCAGCACAGTCAAAACAGAAATGCATGTGGTAAATGACAAGTTGAAGTTTCACAAGAAGATTAAAAGTGGTGACAAACAGTCTTATCTTTGTTTTCTCTGCAGCAACTGTAAAGAAGCTGCGGGGTCATAATTAGAGTCCTTGATCTTAAAAAAAAAAATTTTTACTATTTCATTCTGATGGAAAATATTCCATTATTTTAATAAGAACATGACATTATTTCTATGTGCATTTTCTGATGAATTCAGGATACATTTTTAAAGCAAAGACTATGCTCTCGGCTACCAAAAAAAACCCCACCCCAAAAAAAACCACCACAAAACATTAAGACCTTACTATTCAGACTAAATTCTGCTTCTGCACCTAAAATAACTGCCACCTCTGCCAGGGAGTATTTTGGTCATGCCTTTTTATTTTTTTAAAAATCAGCAATTAATTTACACTGTCAAGTTGCAGAGGCGTAAGAGGAAGATGCAAAAACTGTAGTCCAGTTAAGAAATGACATTCTTTAAATTATCAGTACAAGGCACAGTAACAAGGATACTTCTTTCTTATTAGTCAATTTAGTAACCAGGCAGGAGAAAGTGTTAACTTCAACTTGTTGAAAATGAGCTTGTATTCTAAAAAACAAAGTCTAAATATCTAGCACAAATATGGCCACACCGCTTGTCCATTAAAAAATTAATTGCAATCAAGTTTTGATACAATTATGTGCAGAATAAGAACTTCTGCGTATTTGGCAGGCAGCCCACTTCTGTATGCAATGCATAAAAACTGTAAGAATGGATTCTATACTAACTACAGGGTGCTTACTTTCCTTCAACGATAATTGTCTTAATGCCTGTTTTAATCAGTATTAACTACTAGCAATAACATGCTTTTAATTATGTTTTAAACGAGTCCTTTATTGGGCTGTTTTGGGAAGCAAATTAGTCAAAAGGAGCTGTTAATCAAAAACGTGTTACTGGCACAAAATAAATGTTCATTTAAGGAGCCATTTGAAATAAACCTGGCTCATTGACTCTGACAACCTACAAGGACACTGGGGCCTCCTGAGGATAACTCCTTCAGTACTCTCCTAGATACGCCTTGCTGCTCAGAAGTTATAAGTAGAAACATTAAGCAGTTTAGGTCATTCATCAGCTAACTTTTACTACTGTACTCAAGAAAATGAGCCTCCTAGGAACTTCACAGCAGATCTATTCCTTCATTAGCTAAGTAATATTGAGAGAGATGTTCCTGTCATTATGAATGGAGAAATCTATTGCAGTGAATTTTACTAGTGTCCCCTTTGTCTATGAACTGTCTTTGTAGATTCCAAGGTATTTAGGCTGAAAAACTAGCATAATTATCTTTGAACATTATTCGTATGTGTTCATTTCCTTCTGCTGAGTGATATCCATGCCCGAAAATTCTACCACGCAAGATTATGTATTCCGCCTAATACACAGGCGCACCACTTGGCACTCGGTACGAGTACATAATACCACCCTCACAGCACAACTTTAAATAGAAATTTCATTAAATCTGTTCTGTCGCCCGGTTTGAAAACTTAATTTTGCTGGAGCCGTTTAATTTGAAGCACTTCAGCTTTAAACAAACTGAGGATTGCTTGAGTTAGGGCAATAGCTAAGAGTCTGGGTTTGAAGTCCGTAGATCATGGTTTATTGGTTGATCCTTTGACTTTCAAATCTTAAACTAATCTTGCTTCATGACAAAGAAAAAAAAAAAACACTTTAAGAATAGGGTGATTTGACTTTACCCACAGAACATGTCTGTTAACCGCTTCAAAATCCTTAACCTTCATCCCCAACACGTGTATCGTAACAAAGTGGGTACCCTAAAAAGGTCACTATGACAGACCATTCCCCCCAACCTGCTTGCTATGACACAAAACATGCTGAAACAATGTAAAATTAGTTATTACAATAACAAAACTGGGCTTTTCTTTATCAAGAGCCCCTTCAGGATCGTATTGGAGTAAGCTCTTATTAGGGAGGCAGGTGGTTAATTAAGCATCAGTTCACAGTATGTCCTTAAGAGACTGAGCCTAGGGGTAGAAATGAACTTGCAAGAGAAGTTATCATTGGATTAACACCACCACAAAAAAAAAATATGGGGGAAGGGTGCTAAAAATTGTATGCACTGAAAACACAGGGCATGCTGTATACCCATGTTTTGTTTTCCAAAGGTCATTATTGTTCTGAAAATGCACTACCAATGGTCGCATCCAGCAGGATCACAAGAACAATGACAATATCAGTATTCAAACTCCCATCTTCAAAAGGCAACTGGAAATCACAGCGAGCCAGGTCTCTGGGGTATCCTTGACACACATTTTAAATGGCCTTCCAATAAGAGTTTACAAGCATAAAAAAAACACCCTTCCTTCCAGCCCAGCCATACCTAGGAAATCTTTAACCTGACCAATTCCCTACTCTTTCATGCCTATTCAAAACAGAAGCTCTAGTCATGAGCACGTCAGCCTGCAGACAACACCAGTGTTTCATCAGCACATCAGCTTGGGCGAGCAGCAGGAGGTGGCAAATGAGGAAGAGGTGCAAAGACCTGGTGGGCAGCAAATTACTCGGGGATGAAGCTGCCTTCCCCTCCCATTTATTTTCTTCAAAGAAAACAACACCACAGCAAACCCCACCTGACAAGTATATCTGTGCCATAAACTGCAAGGAATGTTACAAACCCAACCTGCAGGCAGACCTACGGGACTTCCAAAGCACTAGGAAAAAATAATATGGCATGTCCTGCCCCATGATTGTGCTTAAAGACTTAAGGTCCTGGGGTGGGGCGATAGCAAAAGGTGAGTTTCTTATATCCGACAGAGCACAATTCCTTCTTCGTTAGCAGCGTACCATGTCATGTTTGAAATAGTTTTATGGTCCAATAAACACATCTTGATTTTATTGACTTGTCTTTAATTCTTTCAGCATGTATCTAAGGGAACAAACTGTCCTTTAAACACTTAACATTATGGCTTTAATCCACTTCAAGAAAATACTAAAATAAAAATTTTACTAAGGGGCGATCCAGTAAAACACCTTAAGACAATTACTCTTAATGAAATGCAAAGATTACCAATAGCTACGGATCACTCCCATTACAAAAGCCATTATAAATTATCTCTCTTATGGAGAAACTTTTCAACTCTTTTTGAAGATTTTAACCAGACCATAATTGCAAACCTGATTTTTATTTTATTGCATTCAAAGCTGATTGCACTTTTTGATGGACTTCATAATGCTTCAAAAATAGCATAAATGCTTTCTAAGATGTGGGTTTAAGAAAGTTATTGGGACTGGCAACTTATTTTTCAAATTATCATTCATGGATCTATTTTCAACACCCTCTTTCTCAGTCCATTAAGTGTATTTCTGCAGCCTTCATCTGCAAGCCACAGTAAAAGGTTGCGTCTGACCCTACTCCAGAGTAGCAATACTCTCCTGCTTCCAGTTAGCAGTATAACCACAAACGTGGTTTTTATTTCTTCTTTAAGTTTCTGGAAATGCAGAAATGTGGTCTTTTCAATATACTGTAATTGCTGCTCTTTTTTTTTCCTCTCTTCATCACACACATTTATTCCAGTCAATACTGCCTGTATTTTGGTGTGTTTTGGCTTTTGCATTTCTTGATGCAAACTGTCCTTTGGGGATCCAGTTCCCTTATTTTTGTATTCTAAGTAATGGGGAGTAAGAAGATAACTCTCTTGGACCTGGTGAGAACCTGCAGAGATTTTATGCTTTAAGCAATCAGTTCCTCCAGGTTCAGCATGGGCCTATAACTACAAAGATGATAGCTTAGATTTTGTTACTTTAAGGTAAGTTATTAACTCATTTTCTTGGCCCTCCAACAAAAAAACCCCATACGATTCCAACTGGGTTTTGCTAGAAACGTCACAGAAGCTGAAATCGAGGGACATAGGCTGATGGACTTAAAGAAAAAAAAACAAACACAGTATCTGTTGAATTTAATGGAAGATTCGAGTGTTTTGCCAGTCAGCCCAACGCTTAAAAACCTCCGTCATGAACATGTAAAAGCAAAGATCATACAGTGACACAAGAGCCAGCCCTGTCCTTCAATCACCTTCTTTTAGCACTAAATTCACTAAGTAAACCTCTAAAGTGCAAAAGAAAGATAATGCTCAAATACAAGCAACTAAGACAGGTGGTACAGGAAAAATGATGCAAAAAAGCCATTACAATATATAAGATTTTAATCTCTTATTTATGATTCTTCCATAAAGTTTATTATAAGTCATTATATACATCTCAAAGTATCTCGTCACAAAATGACATTTACAATGTAACCATAGCAAAATAATTCTGCACAGAACAATTTGCAAAATATCACATCAAAGGTAATGTAGGAGTACAACATAATTGTAGCAATTTCACCATATTAATACTATATTGCTTATACTTTGGGCCCCCAAGCAAAATAACTTTACACACAATAGGTAGGCAAAAATACTTATCTCTGTTTATATCACTTTATCTCAGTTAGATCTGCATGGAACAGAGTGAAATATATAAAGTACATTTGACGTGACTAGTAGGTCCCACTATTTTTTCCAGTGAAATCTAGAGATTTTTGATACAGAATTACATAAGTGGTCCAAATCCTGCTTCGCATCTAAAAATCAACTCATCTGTAAAACAACTCTAAAAAGAAATACCCCTAAAAAAAGCAATGGGGAAAAATTTATTACTGAAGTGTCCATTATTCCTATCCCATACTAACAAATCTTTCAAATCCATAAGAGAGAATGAAAGCAGCCCTGAAAATAATTTATGTAATAGTGGAATGAAAAGGAGAGTAAGGGGAAGATAAAAATAGCTTAGGACCAAATTTGCACTAAACATAACATGAAAGTTTACTTCTAGACTTGCAGAGCTTTCTAAGTTGGTCTGTTGCAGGGACATTCATCTAACCAAATATGAGGCCCTATGGGAACTCTGAGGAGATTAAAAAGAAATAATGAAGGCATAATTGTGGGTTAGCTGGGAATAGTTCTTTCTCCTCCTCAGCATATGGAGAAGTGTGTCAGTCAGATGGTGCACACTGGAAGGTATAATACCTAGGGGGTTTGAGCGGCTGATGCTTCTTTATCTCTTCGTTTTGCTTTCAAATTTCTTTTTTCATCTGTTATTTTAAGAGATACCAGGGCTCGAGGTATTCTCTATGGGTTTGTCTCACTATTTATTTTTTTTCCTCGGGGTGGGAAACTGAAGATCCACATTCATTTATACACTGAAAATTGTTTCATATCCTATCCTTACAGGTGAAACATACCTGCTCAGACAAAAGGATCAGAAATTATAAAGTTACATATCTATTACTATTGCAGTTTTTAAAGGGGATTAAAAAGAGCAAAACCAACACTGCAGACAAGAACTTTTGATAGTATTCTTTCATCTTTTTACATCTATTAGTTCTTCCTTATGGCCTTTGCTGGACATAAATTGCTTCTACTTTGTTTAAACTCCAACTTTCAAATCTATCCTTTTCCATCTGACAAACAAAACAGCTACATCAGAGAATGTGGACAGAGAGATTAAACTGGCAATGTTTTTAATGCCATTTTAATTGAACCTCAGTATTCATGCACTTCTATCCACCAGATTTGCATGCAGAAATATTTTTGAGCATATGCAAAATAACTGAAATCCCAAATCACCTTCAAGAAACAGTATTATATCTACAGATTTGGAAGACTGGAAGAGCAAATTTTCAAAAAGAAAAAAGGCAAAAGAGATCAGTAGTCCTCTCCAAGAGCAAGTGGCACTGACAGCAGTTTGCATTCAAATGAGCTCAGATTACAAAATTGAATGTATGCACCTTTCCCTGCCTGGTTATAGGTGTTTATCAGGTGAAACAGTAAAATTATAAGAACCAGACTGTTAATACAAAGTTCTGCCTGCACCTGGCACAGCAAGCTCAGTCCAAATAAAAACACAGTCCTGAAAACTAGATGTCAGTGCCTACATACTACCTTCTCCATTAACAGCAATGAAACGGCCTTGCCTGTATAATCGTCAGCTAATGTAAAAGACAAGTTTAAGTCCCACTGCAAATGCAGAAATGTAAAACGGAGTGACACATCTTAAGGCAAATTGGTTTGGAGCTAGCTTGTGTCCCCTTCTGTTCTTCTCCTTACTCCACGGAGATTATTGCTGGCTGCTTCTGCTGGTATGAGACAGAAAACTACTACACCTCCTCACATCAGCCAACATTTCATCCTGCCCCTGCTGCTGTAATTCAGCAACTCTTCAGCTCCTTATAACTATGCCCCAGGGATAATAATCTGTATTTTAGAACCGAGTTTTAGCTATCTCACTGCACCCATGGCACACTTAGTCAAAATTAGTTGCTCAGTTTACTTACGTCACGCATTGAGGACGTAACAGTGATTAACAAATAGGACAAGAGTGGAGCTGACTTAAATTTTTAGATTTAAAAAACCAACCAACCAAATCATTAACCACCAAGCTGAAGTCCATTTCTTTCTCCTGCTCAGTGAGCACCTCTTTAGCTAAAGTACAACAGCCTTGTCAGGGAAAGAAACTGAACCAAAAAAACCCCACCACAACCTTCAACCCAGAATATGCAATAGGTAAGTGTTTTCTCAAAATTTGAGAAAGAGAGATCTGCTTCAAATAGGGCAAAAACGCAACAATAAAACAAGTTACGACCTCCAGGTTGACTTCTCCAAACCCCAGGCATGGAGAAAAACAACAACTCAGTAGCATACTATTACCTGATTCCCACTTAGGTAATGGTTGACGAAGAAAGATCGCTTGGAAAAAAAAAAATCAGACAAAGCAAAAGGAAGACTTTTAGGTTGAGAATATTTATGCGACTTTTGAACCAATGTTCCGGTACAAGTATGTAAGCCTTTTTGCAATGCTTACAGGAGGCAACTGAGGTACTCATATGAATTAAGGTAGTAGACGGGGTATGGATTTAGAGGTATTCTGCGATTATTTCATTGAAAAAATTTGTCTCCTTTTGTGGACACATTCATGAAATGAGGCAACAGACCATATTGCCTTCTACCCAGTTGGGAAGAAACGGGTTTTAATCTTGCCCAGGGCTGGTAGGCTTGTGTTTGACTCTACTTTCATGTTGAATGGGCATTTAGCCTGAATCATAACCTGGTCCTTCATTTGTAAAGCTTCCAAAAAAATATTTGAGCCCACTTATGAAAATTAAGCAGAGCAACAAAATTATTAATAATTGCTAGAAAAAAGGCAGGAACTAGTGGAGATTAAAAGAAGATGATGTATTAGACTGGAAAGAGCTAGTCTCCAGAAATTATCCTCATTTTTTTTTAAGTTGAAATGGGTGAAAGTATTTTACAAAAGTTGTTTTTAATGAGACATTTTCTCTACATCATATCAAGACAGAACTGTGAACTTTTTTTTAATGGAATTACTTGACAAACTGATCAGTGCCATATCACTGCCTCCAGACACAGTTCTTTTAATGATGTCCAAACTACTTAACTATTAAAATGAAATTGTGAGCCAGCACAGTAGGAAGTAGATTGAGCAAGCTGAAGATCAAAGAAGATACCATCACAGTGGCCTTTGTGTGCTCACTGTAGGTTTGCTCTAACTGAAGGGTAAAGTAGGAGTGAATTGAATTATATTGGGTTGGTTCTATACCAGAGCATTGAAAGCAACATAAAAGAAGGGTCAAATAGAATAGTACAAGCCTACCTACCCTGGGCAAGATTAAAACCTATTCTGTAATGCCATGAGCCATTTTATCACTTCATGTAAATAGTGCTAGCGTGACTGTGAACACAAACCTCAGTGATTTAGTATATTGGTTTGTACCTGTACTCTACACACACTTTACACGCAGGTTGGCTGTGGTATTGGGTACCCAGTGTACAGCAGACTTGATACTTGTAGTCCTACCAGTCTGTTTTCTTCATGCATCAATAATACTTAGAGATATGTTGAGTTTGGGTTTCTTTTAAAATGAGTCTACAGAAGAAAATCATGGCAAATAGCAACATTTCTTCTCTGCCTTCTTATCTTGAATCACAATAAGTTCCGGGTACAACCTGTTTTCTGGGGACTGCAAATCGTGTCTTGAGTTGCTGAGGGAGCAACATGCCTGTGAGGCTTTGTGACTGTCCCCGTCCAAAGACCACCACATCTGTTGGAGAAATACCATCTAAAGTATTGCATCCATACATAAACTGGGATGCAAATTTCTTCTTCTAGAAGGTTAAAAAAAACCCACCAGCTGGGTCTTACAACCCTAAGTGAATTGGTTATATTTGACATCTTGACTATTGTGCCTGTGTAAAGTATTAGGAGAAAATACTGTCTTTCCATGATATTTTTGCAGATCTATTAATTTTTTCTTCTGTGCTAGCTATGGGTTGGCTCACTACTGGAGCAGATGTTCAGGGAACAGCAGTGCTGACCAACTCCACTCCGGGATGCGCTGCTCCTGCCCCAAGTTGGCTCAGGGATGGATGAAAGAAGGTTTTTTTTTCTGGATTTTCCTTTTATGCCACAATACTGTCAGGGTATGAGCATCCACACTTGAAGAGCTTACCATAGCTAGTACTGGTGATAAGATTAAATCATATGAAACACAGCCTTAGTTTTAAGAAAGTCAGATGCAAAATGCAATCCAATAGACAACAACACAAGAAAATAGCAAATATTCATTGACATACAAAGAGGTAGATTTAAGTCCTTTGTATTAGCACGCCCTAAGACACCACCAAAAACGTTGTTAATTTTTGTTGTAAGTTTTTGTTGGTTTACCTACTTTGAACTTGCACTGTTTGGGATTATTTTCAGCTACCATTAGACTCTCTTTGACAAACCCAGGCAAAGCAGCAACCAAACTGCAGGAAAGGCTGTCAAAGTTGCGAGGCAGAACTGGTTTATTATTTACCTTTGCATGTTATTCCACAACCGCCCGTTCTACAGAAGCAGTCCATAATACATATACACAGTATAGATATGCAAGCACACAGAGCTTGTGCTGCAATTTAAAAATTTATTTAAAGGAACGGTAAATAAATTTTAAATATTAGGAAGAAGTTACAGGTGCTCAGGGAGAAGTTATTTGTATTTTATGGGATTCATTTTCCGCACAGTATGTGTAGGGAATTAGTGTAAAACTTTCCATTTTTACTCAGGGAAGTTGCCTGTTTAATTCTCCTTGTGTTGTTAAGAAGATTTACCTCTCTGTGTTGTTTTAATATTTAAAATATCAGAAAGCGGGTTTGTGCAGGGGATGGCAGTGGTGTCTTCGGCTGTTTTGGATGAGGTACACCAGGGTGTCTGTACCCAGCACAGGTGTCCAGGGTCTACAAGGGTTAGTCCATCCCTGCAAGGTTGTCACCTCGCAGAGGGTGAGCCTAGGCAGGTCCAACAGGGGCACAAGGGGAAGAAGACGGAGCTGTACTACTGCAACCACATTGCATGGCAAAGAGTGACCAGAAGCCCAACCAGCCATCTGCTCTGATCCATCATCCTCCACCTCAGACATATGACAGCCCTATCTCCATGAACAAGAACCCATTGCCGTCTCAATAACCTTCTTGTCCTATGTTTCAAAAGGCTTAGCGCAGTCTCTCTTCCTTAAAAGTGTTTATAGTGAAAAACAGAACGAATCAAAACAAGATTTAATGAACATGAAGTGCCTTTGCATCCAGTGCATTCTGGGAGCTAGGCTTGTGAGCCTTATTCACTTGTAGCAAAACATGAAATCAAATCTGCAAAGAGCAGATTAGCTAAAATAGGAATTATGCCACAGACAGTTCAGCCAAAAAGCCCAGAGGTTAAGAGCACCATGTGCACTTCTAATCAACTCAGCATCTGTACCGCAGGTACATAGTGACACCTGTAACCGAGTGCAGTACTGCCTCAGTAATACAGCATCAAATCCCTGCTTATAAATCCTTGAAGCAGGCAATAACGAAATAAGTGCGAGTTGAGCCTAATGCACCAGTGACATGCTAACAGGATCCAGATGATTTATCTGCCACACCTGGGAAGCATTGCACTCCTGTTTATAGCCTTCTCTTTGCTTATTAGTTACAGCACCTAAACTCACCTGTGGAGGAGTTACAGGTTGAGTACCCCAGAAACATACTGTACACCAGCAATGCAATGCAACAGACACTGCACAAGCTCAGGATGTGTTAAGATCTTTCATACATTTCATTGCAACCTAGATACACTTCTACAATGAGTATTTTTGCTAAATTCTACAGAAAATCCTCATTCTGAATTTATTCTCGCATAATGAGACTGAAACAATCCTCTGTTTGACACTGTCCCCCCATCAAAATTCAGACCACTGCTATAGGAAGAACTCATCATGAGAGGAGATAAAAAAGTTTAATGCAGCATAGGTAAAGGGTAACTATTAGTTTTCCCTGAAAGAAGAAAAGAGCAAATCAGCCCCAGACACAGAAAAGCCACAGAACAAAACTTTCCCATGAGCTCTTTCCTTGTGTGCCCTTTTTGAAGTTTTTTGCATAGGAGATTCTTTTTTTTAACTCCTCATTTAATTTTGGCAAGTAGCATCTCACAAACTGAGGAGACAAACTCGTTTTATAGTCTTGATAAGTTCATAATGATTCACTTGGTTAGATCTCAAGCAACAACTCTGATCTAAGATAATACAAACTTGTGTGTCAAGGAACCCTTGGATCTTTGGTGATGGAACAGAGCCCTGAGGCACACACAACATTTCTAAAGCTTCTGTGTTTTCATCCACTTCATAATTTCAAACAGATTTTTAACATATGATTTTGTGAAAGTTAAAAAAAAAACCACAACACTTCTTTCTGCAAATTTTGCAGACTTTAAGTCACATCATGAATTAAAATTGTATCATTAACAAAGACAAATTGAACAGCAGGTTGAATGACCAAGTGGGCTATGTTCTAAGTTTCAGTATCACAATAGGAAATGAGGGACCAGAATCATAATATGATTGAATCATTTAGGTTGGAAGAGACCTTCAAGATCATCGAGTCCAACCATACACCTAACACTGCCAAGTTAGCACTGAACCATGTCCCTCAGCACTACATCTACATGTCTTTTAAATACCTCCAGGGATGGAAACTCAGCCACTTCCCTGGGCAGCCTGTTCTAATCTTTGACAACTCTTTCAATGAAGAAATTTTTCATAATATCCAATCTAAAATTCCCCTGACACAACTTGAGGCCATTTCCTCTTGTCCTATTGCGTATACCTGGGGGAAGCGACTGACCACCCCCTCACTACACCCTCCTTTCAGGGAGCTGTAGAGAGCCATAAAGTCTCCCCTCAGCCTCCTCTTCTCCAGGCTGAACACCCCCAGTTCCCTCAGCCGCTTCTCATAGGACTTGTGCTCCAGACCCCTTGCCAGCTTCGTTGCCCTTCTCTGGACACACTCCAGAACCTCAATGTCCCTCTTGCAGTGAGAGGCTCAAAACTGAACACAGCACCCGAGGTGGGGCATCACCAGTGACAAGTACAGGGGAGCAATCACTGCCCGAGTCCTGCTGGACACACTATTGCTGATACAAGCCAGGTTGCTGTTGGGCTTCTTGGCCACCCGGGCACACTGCTGGGTTGTATTCAGCTGCCTGTTGACCAGCACCTCCAGCTCCTTTTCTGCCGGGCAACTTTCCAGCTACTCTTCCCCAAGCCTGTAGCGCTGCATGGGGTTGTTGTGACCCAAGTGCAGGACCCGGCACTTGGCCGTGTTGAACCTCACACCATCGGCCTCGGCCCATTCAGCCAGCCTGTCCAGGTCCCTCTGTAGAGCCCTCCTACCCTCAAACAAATCAACACTCCCACTCAGCTTGGCATCATCTGCAAACATACTGAAGGTGCACTCAGTCCCCTCATCCAGGACATTAATAAAGATATTAAAGAGATATTAAAGGCACTAGTACTGAGCGCTGGTGAACACCACTTGTGACCAGTCACCAACTGGATTTAACTCCATTCGCCACAAACCAGGGTATGATCCTCTAAAGAAAAGCAGCCAGCGACTTTGAACTGGGAGAACTGAAAAAGCGTGATTAAGTAGTTGTATGCTAAACCTAATCAAAACACTTAAGGAACACTGATTAAACTTGATTTGCTTGTATATTTTTCCACTTCCATGCTAATATACACTTCCCACTTTACCAGAAAGTGTGAAAAGCAAAGAATAGTACCTGCATGCAGGGGGAAGGTAGTCCAGCATACCCAAAGTTTCACTAGAAAGACTTAACTTACAAAAACATTTAATGTTTATAAAGCCATTTAATTAAGGCTCTCATATATATCTCAAAGTAGAAAAAGGTTGGCAGCAATTAACATAAATAAGGAACTGGAATCCATACAAAACTGGTAAGTGGAGCAAAAGATGCAGAAGAAAACTGCTGGAACCCAGCAGCCTTTTTTTTAAAAAAAAAAAAAATGTTGCAAGTTATAATGTGGCAAAAGAAAAAGGTCTTAATACTATTTCTATTTTATTTATGGAAAAGGTAAAATGAGAAAGCAATACTATAAGTAGATGCTAGAACTAGAACACAGACATAACCAGAAGAAAGCTAATGTGTTAAAAAAAAAAACCTGTAAAAGCAAAAATAGTGGAGTATATCTGTCAGCCTGACCTATATCTGGGACAAAGTAATGTAGTGGCTAATACAGGACACAATTTAATAAAGAATTAAGTGTAGTACAATTAATAGGTTTTTCGGAAACTAATTGTATCACAAGAACCTGATCTTTTTAATGAGATTATGAGTTTGGGTGATAAAGGTAATACAGTGTTTATGTAATACACTTCAGTGAAGCATCCAACTTCCTTACACATGACATTATGATTAAGAAACCACAGTAAAGAACAATCAGCCCCACACACACTAAATGGATTAAAAATTGGCTATGCCTCAAAAGGCAGCTGTGAATGGGGTATCCTAATTAAGCAGTTTTAAAGAACCCTGCAAGAGAGGTCTTGACTCTCAAATATCAACCAAAAAAAAGGAAGAAAAGGTATAATTATAATTTCATCAAATCTGAAAGTGGTGAGATTGGAGAAAGGGAAATAATGGTTTGAATATTTGACTAATACAGAGGTTTCTGAATTTTTCTGGGAAACCAGGCTTTTCAGGACAGGCAGCACTGGGGATAAAGATCCCCAGATGTGTCAAGCCTGAGTGAATTACAGGATACACGCCAACGTTGCCATATATACGCATACAGCGACTGCTCAAATGTTACACACGCAGTTCTAGTGTCAGCTCCTCAAAAGAAATTAGGACTAACTGAAGAGTTTTAGAGAAGACCCACAAGAATGGTCAGGTGACTAAATAAGAGACATTTCACAGCTGTATGTTGAACTGGCCACAATCAGTAAATATTTTATGTGGAGGGAAAAAAAAAAAGCTACAAGTTGTGGGTACTTCATATCATCCAAGCCTGATACAAGACCACCCAGCAACTACCACCTCAAACTAGATTAAGATTAGAAATATGGTGATTTTTAAAAAAATATTTCATTAATTAAGCTTTCAATGCAGACTACTAGCGGACTTCCTAGCATCAAAAATAGTAACATCGGTGTTTCATATCGTTCTAAAAAAATATATGCTACAAGTAAAACCTGGTTCCTAGATTTGACACAGAAATTAACTCAGGGAATAGCCTATGGCCTATAATATGTGAAAAGACAGGTACCGCCCTAAGAGGTGTGTCAAAGACAGAGCTGATGAATCTCTTTCCACTCATTATAGAGATATCCTGGCTACATAACCAGACCAAATGCTTTTTCAGGTGGCTGAAGTTACATGAAATGAATCCCATCCGAAAATATTATTTCTGTCCCCTGTGGCAAAACTGAGAAAATGCATCACATGCAACTCCTAAATCTGAAGTTTAAAACAAAAAAAAGTCTCCATCTTTTTGTTCACTCAGATGTGCTTTACGTCATGGCATATGATGGCTCCTTTCGCATATTAATGTGGAAATTGATATACAGGTCTGTCTAAAAAAATTCTTTTTGATCCACCTTCAAGTCAACACACTCTTCTGGACACAACATCTACTGAGCCACCAACACAGCTCCAAAACCTTTGCCGGGAATTTGCACAGTGTCTAAGCCAACAATTTCCATAATATATAAGCACTGTTACAACTTTAATGAAAGCATCTGGCAGCATCCACAGCCCTGCTCTTCCCCCACCATGTCTTGTCTTTTGCGGATATGGGGAAAAAGCAGGAAGAGTTTTTGTTGCCTTGGATCTGCCAGGGAATCACTAATATTATTTTTCTCTACAGTTTAATGTTATTTGTTTGAACTACATTTTCTCACTTACTGTTACCTTAGTTCCTTTAATTTTAATTATCAGCTTTGACAGCACATTAAACAAAGGTGCTGTAGTCTGTGCTGCTTCCAGAGCAGGCTCTCTCCCAAGTGATAAAACTTCTAATATCCATTTCCTTAAGCTTAAGGTGATACCATTGGACAACAAGGCATGAAGACAGAGTATTTTTCCCTTTCCTCAACTCATATACGGCTTTTGGGGGCATATCTGCCCTGAAGTAGATTCCTATTTTCAGCAGCACAATAACATTTAAATAAGGTTAAAAGTCTGTCCTGACCTCTGTCTTTGCCCTGTTCCCTGCTTCCACAGCTATTTCACTCACCTGATTGCCTGCTTATAATATGTCTTGGCTGAACCACTAACAGGAAAGAGGTATTAAAACAAACCTCAACCTCAGGGACAGGAAGGAGCGTTTTAAATCCTGCAACAGGCTCAGGAATTCAAAATACAGAGATCAGACTTCCAGTTTCAAATATATTCTCTCAGAGTAATTTGCTTTATTAACATTGCACCTTCTTGTTGCCATTCCCTGTTGCAACCTGATCATTCTAAACACTAATATACCAAAGATGATAGTGTAGATAGACACGTGCAGATGTGTACTCAAGGCCAGATTCCCTTCTTGACTAGCATTGGATTTCACCCATTATAAATCCAGCAATTCCAGTTTCAGAACTATTTCCACACTCTTGTGAAGATATATTATGTATTTTTCCTTTGCTCTGTAATGTCATACGCACATTAGCCTTCTTTTTTTAAAAAAAAAAAAAAGTTATAATCTTACTTTTCCCATCATTTTTGATCCAGTATTTTTAATTGCTATGGCAATATAAGAAGAAAAAAAAAATACTGTATTGGAATTAGACAGGCTTTTCATTTGTCTTTTGGTATTTGTATGTATAAATGAACAGTGGCATTTTTCTGTTTTAAATTAATTGTGGTGGCCCAGTCACATAACCCAGATCTTTTCTGTAGTGCAAGATGGAGAAACAAGAAGGAAAGCCAAGATTAAAGGAGAAAAAAAAAAAAAAAAAGCGCTTTTCCACTCCCAAACCTATTCCCTATGACTTCTCCTACTTTTCTACTGTGTTTATGAATCATGCAGATGATACGCTTTTTGATGAGATGTTCAGTTTTGTAACTTGCAGAGTATTAAAAAATATTAGCACAGCTCAAGAGATCTCAATAGGCACCATGGCAATGTAAATAAAACATTAATTACACTGATAATATGATTTCAACTACCATTAGAAGTTTGGTAACTTGCCAATGGTAAGAGTACCCCTATCCACACTCAGGAGATACTTCAGTCGACGTACAAAAAAACCCCAAAGAGAAAAAAAAAAAAAGCCACATTTTTACATTTTATTTTTGCTAGCTGCAATTATAGCACAAGGTGTATATTTTTACTTTGACCTTCTTTAACATAAGCACCTTAGCTACATGTCCTCACCTACATCTAGCTGGGGAATACATCTCACATTTCTTTCTCACCAAAATACATGGAGCGTTTCTGCTTCCTAAGTCTTTCATTATATTTATTAACAGTCCAAGTTAAAGCCTAAAGGAAGGATTTGCCAAAGGGTTTAAGGTCATAAGAAGTGAACCATAGTTTTACTCCAGACTATACCAGGTTAAAAGAGACCTTACATTCCCCATTCTCTCATATTAATTCTAGAAATAAATTCTTTTGCAGGACTATACATCTTGACTTTGTCATTACTACAAGGATTTCTTATTTCACAGATGTCTTCCAAGAGTGAAAAAAGACTTTTGCCTTGAATTATTCAAATAACCTTACAAAAACTTCTGTGTGAAGATGAGGTGAAGATCACTATGTAAAATCAAGTGAGAAATGTTTTCCTTGTGAGCATTTTCATGAGATCCTCCATTTAGGTAAAAAAAGGAAGGTTTTCAAATAAAACAGAGTTCTCAAGGAATAAACTATATAATAAAATTAACAAGAGCAGTGGTTTCTCCCTCACAGTCAAACCCCTCTTTTCCTTTAGGTTGAGTAAGCCCCAGTTCACCACATTCATCCAAAACCACCCCTCACCTCAGGACTTACCAAGGACATCAAAGCATCTCCTTTGTGACTCTCCCTGAAGAGAAAAGCCATCTGCGTGTCATAGTGGGCAGGTCTGGAAACCGGCGAGGACACCGCATACCCAGAGAAGTGAGATTTGCAGAAAGGCTTCCTGAGCCTGCATTTTCAATTACTGAAAACACCTGAAGGAATTATGTTAATGAGCTTTATTAAATAAAGCAAAGAGTAGCTAAAGGCTCCTTTGCCTTCTAAACCATTTCCATCCCTCTTCTAGGGAGAAAAATGTGGAAAAACTTTTTCCTACCTCTACATCAGCTGCAATTTAAGTCCCCACAATTCCCTGCATGGCTGAAATACTTTAATCAGCTTCACCTAACAGTATTTTACTTCATTCTCAGCAGCTGAAGCAAAGTGCAACAACCTGCAAAATGCTACCTGCCCTTCCTAAACTTCAGGGTAGGAGCGTAGTGCTCTCTCTCTCTGACAAGTACTGCATGCGAAATTGCTCCATGTCTTCTGAAGTCTTACAGTCCAGCTCCCCAAAAGCAGGGCTTTAATCCTATAACCTCCCAGTATGGCACACAATCACACTGAACGTGGTCACATTTTATTGTTTCAAGGATAAAGATTGTTCAAGGCATCTGACACAACACTTAAATTATTCATTCATCGGTATTATTTATTCATCAGCTCTTGAGTTATCTTGCTTTGCTAAAGTACCTGGTTTCTATTGCTCAGAGAAAAAAAAATAACATGCCATTTTCTTTGTTTTAATTGAGATTTTGTGACTCCTGCAAGTAGCTGATTGCGTAGCACTAATACCCCATAATGTGTATTGCCAAGTGTTTGAATGGAAGTGTCATTTCTGCATGTGTGAAAGGAAAGCACATGCTGCCAGGTCCTGAACTTGACTTTCAGAGGCCTGGCCAGGCTCCGAAATTCTGGGGGGAAATGAGGGGCTCTGGGAGTCCCTTCCCAGGGCCATAGTCCATATTCAGCGCTGAACAGAAGGTTTATTATCTCTGATGGTTCTGATATTTGGCCATGTGAGGGATACATCTCATCTAAACTACTGCCAGAGTAACAATAATTTGAAACCTTCAGTTTGAAAGAGCTCCTTATAGAATCATAGAATGGTTTGGGTTGGAAGGGACCTTAAAGATCACCTAGATCCAACCCCCCTGCCCTGGGCAGGGACACCTCCCACCAGCCCAGGGTGCTCCAAGCCCTGTCCAACCTGGCCTTGAACACCTCCAGGGATGGGACAGACATAGCTTCTCTGGGACACCTGGGCCAGGGGCTCACCACCCTCAGAGGGAAAAATTTCTTCCTGATATCTAATCTAAATCTCCCCTCTTCCAGTTTGAAGCCATTACTCTCTGTCCTATCACTACATGCCCTTGTAAAAAGTCCCTCTCTGTCTTTCTCGTAGGTGCCCTTCAGATACTGGAAAGTTGCTATAAGGTCTCCCTGGAGCCTTCACTTCTCCAGGCTGAACAACCCCAACTCCCTCAGCCTGTCTTCATATGAGAGGTGCTCCAGCCCTCTGATCATCCTCGTGGCCCTCCTCCGGACCCACTCCAACACGTCCATGTCTTTCTTAATCCTTGACCTGGAAGTGTAACATAGGGCAGCCTGGGCTCCTTGCATGTGACAGTATAAGGGAAATACCGGATGTCTTTTATAGCTTATGGCTGTAGCATTTTCCTCTAGGCATAGCCAACCAGCAGAGGCTGTGCTGAAAGAGCAGGAAAGTTGTGTATGTCAGTGCACAAAGCTGGGAATGACAAAGCTTCATAGGTTTTGTGAGCCTCACCCTTCGGAATAAAAGTGTATTTTTGGACTACAGTATTTTCTTACATTTTTTCTGTTCCATGATTACACTCTTCTTCTGATATTTAACATCTCAGAGAAACAGAATAAAATGTAGACTACCCAGCTATGAAGGGAAATATTTCTGACCACAACTGCCATCTTCTACACCTTTGTTCTTTGTTTGTGTGAATCAATAATGTGAAAATGACAATCACATATTTATTCATGTTAGATGGGAAAGCACAAAGGATAATTCCCAAATTTCTTTAAAGCATAGAAATTTTGAGATTTTCATTATAAGCATATCTAGGACTGCAGTCTTAAAAACGAGACTTTCTTATTTATGGAGGTAATACGTAAGGTATGATACCTTCCTGCAAAGAAGACCCCAATACCCCAAGATATATTTAAGAGTAAATTTAAACTACAACAGAGAGATGATCCTACTTTCCGATTTTGCGAAGACGCCACACTGACAAAATCCCCACTTACTCCGGTGGTTTTTGCACCATATGACGCGCGCTAACATTTCCAGCATCAAAAAAAAAAAATCCGCAAGGCTTAACTCACCAGTTCAGACATTTCTCTTGCAGTTAAAAGTTGGCTTGTGATGAAGGCTTCAGTCTGGGAACAATCTTTACCCACTTGAAGGGGAAAAAAACCCAACGTCTTACTACTAGGCACTGTCGTTATGGTGATATAAATTGCTTTTTATCAGTTTCAGCTGTTTTTTTCCTGGCCTGTACATAACAATCTCTTTTTAAACTGAAGTCCTTCAAGGTTTACTAGCCAAATTTTGCTATCAGTTACACATGCAACCCTATTAATGTTAATGAGATGGTTGAATTTAAGCAAGGGTAGAATTTGATCTTTACCCTATTATGTTGTAGGCTGTCTAGATATTTGTCTGTTTTAACTTAAAATCTATTTAGCAATTTCTTCTTTATAATGAGGAAGTCTTACAAAACCGTATCACAAAATGCCAAAGGTATAACATCAGGTCAGAACCGTATCTTCTCTCTGAAAATGGCCACTGCTGGGTGTTTCCTAGAGAGAACACAAAGCCTTGAAATGAGCTATTATAAAATAGTTTGCCTGGAGAAAAATATTCTTGACCTGACTCTCTTCTGGCTTATGCTCTGAACCATGAGTTTTTCCATTCCTTACAGACTTTTTTAAGAGAGGTTCTCATAATCAAATCTCTGAATGACAGTCAAATTTTGCAGCCACAAAGAGGCATGTGCAGTGTGTGCACAACAATTTCCATTAATACACAATTACTAGATGTATTTACAAGCCATTTACTTTGCTAAGATTGCAATTCATTCTGCAGTGGTTCAAAAGCAAACCCTCCTTTTCGGATCATCTCACATTACAACCCCGGCCACAGTTTTTTAATCATTTCTAATTTAAGAAAAATTAACACTCAATTACAATGAGTTTGAACTCAAGAACTGCAGCCTTTCTCTGTTCTCTTTCTGCCTGTCTCTGCCTTTCTCTCACTCAAACATTGCTGAAATAACATCAGTGTTGAAAAATCAAGTGTTTAGACCTTAAGAACTGGGGACAGTCTTAACTCTGCCCCCTGATACTTGTTGTGATGCAACATTTATTTGCCTGATTACTTCTTTACAGGTCTTTTCTTATTTGGTTCGCAACAAACATTTGCTCTGAGGAAGTATTAAGATTAGATAAAAAAGAAGAATTACCTGTGATAATTGTATAATCTGTATAATCATAATTGTATACAAATATATTTAATATCTCCGATATCTAGCAATTTCAGTTGTTGCACAAGCTGGACAGTGTATAACAAATGCAGAAAGAAAATGGATCATCTCTATCACGGACTGTGGTGGGATGTGAAGCAAGTTACCTAACCCAAACTATTCCCAGTAGGCTGTTCTTTCTGGGTCCCTAACTTTCTGGAGCAGCAAGCATGAGCTCCTTCCCAGCTGGAGCTAACATCAATGGAAGTGTGCTCCACACATGGTGAGTATAGTGTCATGATCTGCGTGTCACCTGGAGTATTTGGAGAGCTGGTCTTTGATAACATTCCCATGCTATAGCTCCTAATCTATTAGCAGAGAAATTGCTGTCCCCACTAGGGGGTTGTGACAATTAACTAACATTTCTAAAGCACTCAGATATTTTACAGATATACACTACTGAATAGCAAATGAAACAATTTAGTAATGATGTCTTCAGAGCCAGGTTTGAATAGCACGCGATATGGGAGGTACTCAGATATACAGTGAGCCGCGTGGATAATATATTGGCTGAAGAACTCCCATTCTGGGCGCTGATCAAAGGGAAGATATTACAAGATTGTGTGATTTCAGCCTATGTCATAATGTAGAAGCAGAAAATGCAAAGGCTACTTTAGTTATACCAGGTTGGAAGTATCTGATTTTGCAGCCCTAAAGTTTTCAATGTAATTTTTTAGTTTAATAAACTGGATCAGTGGTACACAAGTGGTTCCTCGAGAAGAAGCAATTATGAAGCATGACTTCCTCCTCTCTCCCGCATGGATTTCTCACTTTGTCACAGCTGAACTGGTGATGCAGCTTTTTCCTCACTAATTTGAGCCTACCCCATCTACCCAACTGCCTATTTCATGAAATTTATAGAAAACTAATAACACTATGACCCTTACTCTCAGTGGCTAAAATTGACCAACAACTTAAGAAGCTACGAGGGAAGGGCAGACACAGACACAGACTACACAGCTACATATGTCTGGTTTCCTTAGGAACAGATTTACAAATCCTGGTTGTGCATCAACAGAACTGCTTGGCATGTTCCACGTTTCTCCCACTATTTCATCACACCTTTCTCTCTCCTGCCACAGTCCTTTATTCATGTACTTGCTTCTCTTCTTCCCAGGCATTTCATTATGACCTCAAGAGGCCTGAATCCTTGTCCTTCCTTCCACACTGGTTCCTGTCCCAGATACTAACCCTGTCCCCAGAATCTCATTTCCACACACTCCCCAGCCCGGCTGATGCCAAGTCCATAACTGCCTTGTTCCCACTTCTCTCTAGTTACTAACCTGGCATTCAGCCTCTCTATCTTTGCCTGATCAACACCTTCTCCCCCTCTCGGGTCTTTCAGACTTTTGGTCCTGGCTACCCTCCACTTCTTCTTCAGTCCCAGACAGGACTGTGTTTCATGAGCACATCAGCCGTAGACAGCAGATGCAATGGGCTGGGGCCCACCAAGCTTGGGCAGATGTAGGAGCTGTGCAATGTACAAACATGCTCCCTGAGGATGGACTCTTTGAATATCCTACCTAGAAAAAGTCCCTACCTCTCACGTTCAGTAGGTTTGTGATGGTTTTGGCAAATTCACAAGGCCAGTAGCAGACAAATTCCTGCAGCTAGAACCCATCTAACTCAGAAGTTGATGAATGTACACCAAAGCGCAGGGGCATGGTGGCTTCTGTGTGTTACTACTTATTTATACTCCTTTAGTAGCAAGAAGCACCAGTTTTTGCACAGTAGCAATATGATGGCAGTTTGCCCTGCTGGAGTGAAAGTCCTCCTGTGCAAACGAGAGGTCAGAGCTGCTCATTTCTCTAGAGCTGGCATTTTGGATGGAGAACAGAAACCAGCCCATCTCTCCGCCTCCCCCTCCTGCAGGATTTGACCTACATTTTTCTCCAAGTCCAGTAACAGAGGACTCAGAAGGTTCACACAGATGTCAGATTTTACACGGTCCAACCTGCCACTCTCTTAATTTAAATAGTCAGTGGCTCCTCTGGATTTCTTGTCAGACTGTCCCAAGATTGGCTGGAACTGCTTGCTGGGGAAGTCCCAGGTATCTAGTGGCTGCTGTCATCCTTGAGAGATGGCAGTGACAAACAGTTGCCCTTCGAGTTGTGCTCCGTGGGCTGGAAGGTGTGGGAGGTGCGCTCCCTGCCTTCCCTTCATTGTGAGTTTCAGGTTGGGCATTACAGAAATCCCTCTGTTACTACCTCTCACACCTACTTGTCCTTCTGAACCTGTTGAGATGACGTCTCAAGACGTCAACAGGACAGGTTCCTCATGAGATTCTTCAGTCCATGAGAAGAATCTCTTTAAACAACTTTCTTCCCAGCAGGCCTGGACACCTCATACGGTCAGGGAAGCAGGGTACAAAGGCATGAGGTTTTGAAGGTTTCTCTGATGAAGAAGCTGTGGAGATGTGTCTTGTGCCTACCTTCTGCAAAGTGGTGCAAAATAAAGGAAAATCCTAAGGTAGGCATTAGGTGGTCAGTGAATACACCAACATACTAAAAACAATGAAAAGAAATTAAAGAGCTGCGATAGAAGAACACAGAAGCTGGAAGGGCTTGTGGGAATTGAAATGCTCTGAAAATAGGGGAAAAAATAGGTAAGTGGCCTTTGCATCCACAATCAGTGAAGACCAGGGCAAAAAAAAAACCAAACAAAAAACCACCAAAAAGACTGTCAAAATTACCCATAGTTCAAAGAGTGATATAATAAACTACATTTGTGTAAGAGTTTTCATTTATGAAAGACAAAGACTGCAATGATGAAACTACCGTACACAAATGGAGATTTTGGCACTTCACATGAACATGGAAACAGCATTCATAGCACAAAGGTTTTAAAGAATAGGTAGGAAGATATGATTGGGGAAAAGTGGTTGGTTTATCTAAAGGCCTTGCTAACACGACCCCAATTCCTGATCTGCACCGAAATCATGTCCAGAATCTGAATAAAACACTGAAAAGAAAGCAGGAATTCTACTTCAATGGAGAATCCCAGATTTAATTAATCCTCTACAAAACAATTTGAGACTATCACCCAAATAAAGCTACTCCATCCCAAAAGGTGGTTAAGAAGAGACAGACGTGTCCTGAAATCGTGGACCTACCATGTATCAAAAATATTTCAGAAGGAGAAATCTGAGACTATTAGGTCCATGAAGCTCAAATTCCACCAGATCCAAATAGATCTGCCTGTACTGCAACATAGAGCACAATACCTAGGATGTGGCATTGGTCTTAGAAATGTCAGGCATTACTTTATACTAGAAGAATTTGGAAAACATGGGCATCATGGATAGGGAGGATAAAACAGCGTTTCTCTTTTAAAAGAATTCTTCACAGGCCGCTTCCGAAAGGCCAAATGGGAAAGTGGTGCAAAGGAAAGCTAAATCGGGTCAGAGAGCTGGCACATCATCTAGCTGCCTGCTCCTGCCATCCAAGCAAGTTACTCTGCTCCAGCTCAGCTTGCTGGAGGAACAGAAAGCAAATTTTAACACCTTGAGGTTTTCAAAAGTTGTGTCAAAGACTGAGTTTTGAGGTGATATGACAGTAAAACTAAATCATCCGTAAATGGAAGGTACGAGTGCCGTTATTTTATAACTCTATGGTCAAAACTGCAGACTCATAATTTATGCATCTTGAGGATACTAAACCTGGGTTTCTATATACCAAAACAAAGAAGGAAACTTGGCTTCAGTCTATGGGCATAAACACTGTCATGTCTTCATTTGTTGGAAATAAACATTATAAGCCACGATACTGCCACTAACAAAAGGACTGTGTCAAGCAAGCTCCGCGGTAACTATTTTTTAGTTTACAAGTACGTGAGAGGTGAACTCAACATAAAACTGGGAAAAGGTTGATGATTGTAGGCATGCTCTCTAGAGCCTTTGGGAAAAGCAAATGAAGCAAAGTTCAGAGTTAGATTTTACACGTACCTGTGTGTATATGTCATATATATAAACACAGACAAAAATAATTTATTCAATGATTGGTAAAAGAAGTTTGAACTTTACTGTATCTTGCTATAAAAGTTGCAAAAACTTCCTGGTTACTATTTCTGCAAATGCTTTCTGTGTATCATTCAGGTGGCGTCAGATCAAACTTGGAGAGTGATATCCTGATTCTGGTCACAGCCCAAGAACCTGGAAAAGTTATTAAGGTTTTTAGCACATTGCAGGGGCAGAGCGTGCTCTCCATCCTACGGCAGATGGAGGATGTGTGAGAACACAGGACCAGGTAAAACACTGGGCTTAACACCTTGGAGACATGAAGGCTTGTTAGATATGCAGAAAACACAAACCACCTTATGTGAAAGAGGTGGTCTTGATGGCAAAAGAAAAATTTTTGCAGCCATTGTCAAACAAAAGGAACAAAGTTGGGCTCGTATCAAATGAAAAGAAAAAAATTACATCGTGCACTGGTCCTGGACTTTTCTTCTCACCTCCTGGGACAACCTGCACCTGGGCCTGAGTGGGCAAACCCATGGAGCAGGGCCAACTTGGCTGTGCTGCAGCAAAAGGAAGGAGCAACCTGCAGCCTGAAGGTGAGTGTTGGGAAGCAAGATGATCTCCATGATCTCCAGTCCAACGCGTTGGTAGAAAATAGCATGAAAACAGCAAAAAGCCTTCAGAAGTGAATGTGGTGTTCGCCTCCGACCGGTATTTAGCCCGAAGCACGTGCATCTCCGTGCTGCTGTGAATTGGCTGTACATGGAAATTCACAACTTTAAAAGGGCAGAAGTTATCACGCCATCAGATGCTCATCACATTTATATTCATTTTAGCAAATCCAGGATAGGCCACAGACTCCTTACATATTTTATGATTTACCGGAATCTGCTTTAGTCTAAGAGACCTAATTCTTCCATTACAGATATCACCCATCTTTCTGGCAGCATAATTTACATCTCAAACTGGAATAATTTTGCATACTTTTCATTTTAGAGTTCTGTCATCCTAAAAAAAAAAATCTTTAATTCTGTGGAGTAAATTATCATCAACCTTGGAAAAAAGTCCTGGAAGTTATTAACGCTCTTTTTATGCATAGTTGTCTGTACAGTTTTGGTGTCTTTCTCTGCTCAGGTCTGTGTTGCAATGTATTAGCAAGAGTGTCGTAGAGCGTATGAAATTCAAAACAGGACCAACATTGTGAGGTTTATAAGAACATTTAACACATGACGTGTAACTTAAGCGCTTTCCCAAGGGACTCGTGCAACCTTTGTTTACTCTTGGACTTTCTTCCACAGACAAGTTTCTAATCTTTCTGTATTTAAAGAATGTGTTTTTTACTCTTCAGTTCATTCACTGGACTGACAGACATCAGTGCTAAAACAACCTGAGAAGCTTCAGAAAAAAAATAATATTGTACTGTTAAACAGGGACCTTGAAGGAAAGCTGAGGTTCTGATTTTCTGTACTTCTGATATCACAAAAAGAGGTCCTTTATTTAACATTAAGTCTGAACAGTTATCACATAAATAGTGATGTTTCTGGAATGTTACTCTAAAACTTCAGCGAGGTCTTGTTTATTCCTTGTTAATGCTGTCTGAGATGAATGCGCTGGAAGCACTTAACCAACAACAGCAACAAACTTCTGGTATATTCAAGCAGAAACAAAACACAGAGGTTGTCAACATACACAAGATAGCAAATTTTCAACATTTTTTAAGGTGTCGGGTTTTGAATAATTTTAAAATAAATCTCCTTTTCTTCTTCCACAAAAAAAACCCAAAATCCTTTTTTTTAAGCTCAAGCTTTCTGAAAACGTCATGTTTGTGTGTTTTATCAGATTTTTAAAATGTTAATTATATACATATAAATGTAGAAACTAAGTCATTTTTACAGAAAATGAATTCAGCCTATACTTTTTTTTTCAGTAAGTTATAGTTGGTGTATATACATAAACGTAGAAGAAATAAATCAAAATAGAACTGTATTTATCAGTAGAAGTCAAATTCCTGCTGGTGTGTGATTTGTTCATACCTAGCATCAGAAAATTCCTGGAAAGATCCCATTTTATTTAAACGCAGGAATCAGGACACCCAACTTATGGTGGGGCCTTACCATAGCTATGTTCCCCGCCCCCCCAGTCCAGCTGCATCCGTTCTTTCCAAGAAAACGGGCTATTTAACGATTAGCCGGGGTAGGCGGTGATGGCATACTGGCAAGGGACATGCTCTATATACCTTTGTGCTGGTATAGAGGGAAGGGCACCAAAAGGGCAGGAGAAAACCATCCTGGCAGGAAAATTCCTGTATCTCCCACATGCCTGCAATGTGCTGTTTGCATCTAGCTAGAGCCCAACGATGCCCCTGCGGGAAACAAGGTCTGTACCCGGGCTACCCCCAGCCCCAGGCAGGGAGAAGGCAGGAGAAAGACATTTCCCACAGCCTCCTCCACCCTTGCTAAGATACAGGTTCTCACAGAAACTGTGTGTGTGTGTTAAGGAAAGGAAAAAAAAAAAAAAAAGTCTTTCTCAATGCTAGGATTTCCTCCCGATGTAAATTTTTCCCGCTGTGCTTGAGCATAAGAGAAAGGTATTTGTTGCGGGTCACTGTGCGTCCTTCGGGTGTGAGGTAATGTGCGTTGAAATCTCCAAAAGCCCCCAGAAAGGCTTCAGCAAAAACTCTGGGACCTTTTCAGGGTGCAGCGTAACCTCGTTATCTGTGCTGCACGGCTTTGTACGGTGCAGGAGACGAGAAATAAAGTTTTGGACTCTCTAATGTACAGCCTGTAGGAAGACGCCTTTAACTGCACATACACAAGGCACCCTGGCTTCCCTAATTCTTTTATTCCCAGTACAGCCAGATCTAAAATTTCCTCGATGGCTGCAAACTTTTTAGGGGTGGATTTTATAATGGTAATCAGTGATTTTAGAAGAAATAAATCTAGCCCGTAGCTCTGTATAAAGCATCCCAAGAAATAAGTCAGGGAGACCGTCAGCAGTGAAGAGTGCTACATTTCATGTGCTGCCACAGAAATGCTTTCTGGCTGAGGTCTAATATTAATCTATTTTGTCCCCGACATCCAGTAAAACTACAGTGTAGCAAATGCTTTTAAAACATACATATTCAATAGCAGACGCAATAAAGTATTTGGAACTGTTGGTATGAAGAAGGTTCACACACACACAAATATCTTTGAAACTCCAGTTAATCAAGGTGTCAAAGTAACTAAAGCAGTTTTACAGATTTTATTGAAAATAAATCACTTTATTATATACTGAAATATATATTATTGTTTCCCCATAGAGTTTTACTATCCAGTTGCCTGCGTTTATTTTTTAAATAGAGTATCTCCTGCCCTCTTTAGTCCAGTTTTTATAACTACATTTACAAAGGAAACTCGGCATTAAAGCATATCTTTAGTCTGCCTTCTCCTATTGCCCTATGCAAATAGCCCATTATTAGCCATTTTCTGGCAGAAGAAGCTGAGAGGAAACAGAAGAGGAAATGATATAATGGCCCCAGGGCCGCGCGTTTCCTTTCTGCCCAGCTGTTTGCGGGATGACCTTACGGTTAACGGGGAATCTGCGAGGTGGCATTGAACCTCAAAAGATTTACACCTTTGTCTTCTCATTTTTCAGACCCAAGCTCCCATGCAGGAATACATAAAACTTCACTGAACTCGGTCTGGGGAAGGTTAAAATGAGTGAAAGGAAATATTTGATTCAATCTAATGGACATCCTAATAGATATTTATAGACTTTGCAGAGAAACTTTTCACTGAACGTTTTTAACTCCTCTTATTGAGTAACTGCTTTCTTTTTTAAGTATGTGAACTGGTTTAGATCTAAAATAGCCAGCGTGTTGTTAGACAATGCCTTTCTTTAAAATTCAATGTTACATGAAGACTCCTATTATTTCATTCATTGGATAATTCTTTCTTTTCTTTTTTTTTTTCAGCCATAGTGCACAGTTTCTAACAGCCTAATGCTATAAATGCACAAATAATCACATCTATAAAGATATTGCATCTCCATGAGAAACTTCTCAATTATTTTTTTCAACATTTCTCCCTAAACTTAAAGAATGTCTAATACAGTCCATGTATATAAAAGATATACTTTCAGCATTTTGGATTGCTTTCTAAACTGATACATTTCACACTGATAAATGTAAATTCAACAGCAGTTCTCTTGAGATTACATTTTTTCACCCCAAAACTAGTTTAAAGTTGAAGCACAGTATCTAAAATGGATTTTAAATATTAAAAAATTGCATCTACACTCAGGAATTTTCTATATTTTGCCAGTGCACAGGCATTATGAATGCAATATATTGGTACCCTAGGTCATGTAAGTGCTTGTTTTACACAGATGCTATATTCTAACTACTAAATCCAAAATTGCTGTACCTAAATAAGCATAAAGGTGTTTCTTATTCTCCACCTGTGAAATTCAACGACATTTTCTGGTCAGCAGCATGATGAGGACTCATCCGGGGCTCTCTATCTCCACTGGTTCCCCAGTGGGTCTGTCTGCAATGGGGTGACCCAGGTGAACGAAGAGGGTCACCTGCAGCACCTTCACCTGGGTACTGAATTCAGAGTCACTGAAACCAGTATTCAGGTTCACTGCTGGGCACTTGTGGGTTTTATGTCACGTTTTAACACTGATCTTTAGAGATCTTTACCTAGGTAAACCCCAGTCACTTTTAATACAGAACTCAAACTCTGTGGTACCTGTAACAATGAATTTTATCTTCACCTCCTAACCTTTAAGTCATGAACATGCCAAAAAATATCAGTTTTCCTGAGAAGGTCCAAAAAAGTACTTCACTGGATTCATTATTCATCACCAGGAAGTCCCCAGGTAATTTCGACCACAGAAAAAAAAATGTATACCACATTTGCAAGTAACGTGTACATGCTTTGCAGCTGATCAGCCCTGATAGCACATCAGGTTCAAAGGATTTTGTCCAGCTAGTATGTTAGTTTTTAATAGCAAAATGTGAGTGTGCCTTCCACACTTTAAAAACTGACTGTAATCAAAATCTAATTAGTATTCTATTTTACTAGTGGGAAAACTGAGAGAAATGCACACAGACATACATGGTGTTAGATATTAAGCCAAAAGATGTCTCCAGAAACCAGCCATTCATCTTTTGCCTTTTTTTTTCTTTATCATCAACATCTTGTCTCTTGAAATATAGACATCACTAAATCAAAAACACTTACCTTTTCACATCATTATAGAATTGCTCAGATTAAATAAGAGCTCTGTACAGCTTTTCAAATCTCAGCTATGTTTTCAAACCACCAGGGAGGGCTAGTTCTTCCTGCTCAGACAATTATCAAATTGTTGCCAATGTGAGCGTCCCTTGTATCAATCTCATTATTATTAAGCAGTCTAAATCACCTATGGAACTCATTACCATCACTTTGAAAAAAGGTCACAAGGTGGCATCTGCAATTTACTTAAAATTTGTCATTAGAAGTAACCCTTTTTTAAAGAAGATTTAGTCTGTTTTAGTGTATTTCTGATGTTAACAAGCAGGACTTTTAGCAACCTTAGAAGCCTGCTCGATTTTCTTTGGTTGTTGTGAGTTTTTATTCTTTGTTTACTTTGGAAGGAACAGGGACATCATCATCCCTCTTTTGTTTTCCTGGTGGAACTCCCGTTGTTATTGGGTGGTTCATATTGTAAAAGAAAGCTAGGTCAAATCACTAAAGATGAAGTCCTTATTGAAAAGTTAATTAGTCACTGAAAATGCATGAGCATTAAGGGAAAAAAAAAAACCACCAAAGGCAGTTTTAGCAGGACTTTCTCTTAGCAACTGCTCAGTTTTCATCATTTCATCTTGTGAAGATATCACTTTATCAATTTTCCAGCCATGACAATCTTAAATAGGTAAGAAACAATTTTTCAATCTGAATAAAAAGTATAAAAATTCCCTTCCTTATTTTTTTGGAAGAAAAAAAGACTGTCAGAACTTGCTTATATATTACAAGTAAACATAAAAGAGAATAATCTTCGCTGTCCATCTCCCACTCACTTTTAAGTAGATCACTCTGCAAAATATTATGCAGTTGGTTTGATATTTTTAGAGGAAAACATTTTTGCCCAGTAATATAGAAATAAAATAATTGCTATCACTTCCTTCCTCTGAGAAAATGACACATAAAATTTTATATTTAAAATTCAATTGAGATAGAAACTGTATTTTTTATCCAAAGCCTTGCAGCTATGCATTCTATTTTTTTTTCCTGGTCTGTACAGCCTTATGCTGCATTTTAGTTATGAATTTAATAGAAGATGCTGCAAAAAGTAGCAACTTCAAGTAGTGACAGAGACTTATCAGACAAATATGCAAGGGCAGAACATACAAGACGAAAGGAACAACACTTCACAAGTTCAGATTATGATTGCTCCGGATGACTATATACTCTTAGATATTTTCATTCCTGTCTCTCATTAATTCCTCTTACTCCTCAAATGGTATCAAGTGTGATTTCTTTCTAAAATAGCAGATAAGATCATCCAGCTTTTTAGGCACAAATCTGTTATATTTCAGCTGTGCAAATCAGTCATAAAAACACAAAAATGATCCTTATCAACATTTTCAGTTGTTGTCATTTATCACAGTACCTAAAGATCATTTTATATTTTATCATTTTCTGTGAAGAAAGGGAAGTTGCATATTTTCATGCATTTCTCAGCAGATAATGCCATACAGCTTTGCATGGGGCTCTTCTACCTGAAGGCTTGCAAAGTATTAGCTCAGTTTCTACGTCCTATAACGACTCAACAATTCTTGCCACAGACAAGCAAATGCCCAAAACAGTTTGGACCAAAACACAAAATGTACAAACACTTTTATGAAACAATGGATTTGTCTGTCTCAGAAATGTACTTGCCTAAAATGAGAAATGTCTTTGTATAGATACAAACATTTCATTAACAAACCATTTATATATCTTTCTATTTATACTTACTCATACAACTCTACATAACAGCTCATAAACGTAGGTCTTGTAATACAAACATCCATAAATATACAACACAGACCCACTATATATGTATGTATATTAATATTTGTAGTAGAAATCTTATCTTTATATCATCCAAAGGCATCCTTTGTAGCTTTCTTGCCTTTTAAATTCAGCTATTCTTGAACACAGTTTGCCTTTGAAATATGTCAGGATAATGCATTATTGAAGTACTGTACTGCTTCCTTTTTGAGACTGTACATAAAATCAGTCACGTTCAACAAATTTCCATTTTACTTAGTTCTTTTTCATAATTATTCCTCACTTCTATCACAGCCCTGTCCTCAAGAGCTCTCTGGTTACGCCACTAAAATTAACCGCACACTACAGGTTATGCCTCCAAGGGACTTACCATCAAGAGAAAGCTAAAGCGACGAAACAAAGCAAAATAAAATCCTCTACTTTTTCTGAAATGGATATGACTAATATATGAACCAAGTTACCAAATTAGGCACCGGACAGATGAACTAGATTTGAGAAAAAGTTTCTTACTTCACCAGATGCGTCAGAAACATTTGGTTTATTTCTTCATGTATGGATTTTGAAAGCTACCGGGGATAGTATATTGGGGATTTAAAACCTGTCTTAAAACTTCTGGCTTAAATTGGTATCATTTTGTTCAAGAAAGAGTTAAGTCTAACAAGCAGAAAAAAAGAAATTAACTAAAGTAAGGCCCTTGTGATACAATGACACTTGCTCTATGCTCTTACAGAGAAAAACATGATGATAAAACACCACAAAGAGGAGTGTTATGAATTTTATTAATGACTAGAAGACAGTGTGCAAAACATCAAAGGTCTGTGGAAAAGATTAATGACCCCGTGTGAGACTGTTTAATTACCTCCAGCTAATTAGATTCTTGACCAAATTTTTAATATCTGCATTCCTTCTAAAGCCTAATTGAGATTCCACATTATTTATCAATCTTTCAAAAAGCCCTTAGTGTGCTGCTTTTTTTAGGGTTTTTTTTTCCCTTTGCACTTTGACTCCATTTATGGTCAATTATTAAATAAATAGCAAAGTAACTGTTCTCTCCAAACTGTATATGTGGAACACTTTATGCCTGTTTATTTTGACTAGGAGACTATCATTGGCATCTTTTATACATAATGAAGCACTCCAACTAATAAACTGACCGACTTCACTGTAAACAACGTCGATAATATTTTTGTTATCTGGGTTGTGCTCAGGAACTCCTCATGTGGTTTCTGTAAATTAGCCTTCGTTATTGTCAGTTAATCCTCATTTCAGTTTACCTTGGTCCAGTCCCAGGGCCGGAGTGGAGCGTTATCATGCAAACTGAAGAAGGCAGCCCTCACCATTTGATTGTTTTTCCCCATTCATTTAGAAGTACTTTAGTGCTATAAACCCCCGCTATTAAATGACTTGCCTTTATATAAGGAAATCGATGTCAGAAGGCAAGGGACACATGCAATAATTACTTCTTTTTTATACCCCTCCGCATCTCCCTCTATCCCCAGTTAGGCACTGGCATGAAAGGAGAGGCCGATGTGTACAACGCATCTAAAGACTGTTTTAGGCTTTTCCACAGAAGTTTTACCATTTCAGTGTGCAGTGTAGGAAACAGGAAAAAGTCAGGCATTTCCAGGCACGTGGTGGGGAACACGTTTTTTGTGTAAAGTTTGATAAAGTAGATACTTCCCAGCACAGACGAGGCAGGGGATCCCTAGTCTCTTTCTTTGTTTTAGCTTAAAAAAAAGTGCATTTGTTTTGATAAGCCTTTTGTCATTTTTAGTATAAATATGAAAAATAAAGTGTGCACATGTGAATTATATATTTATAATGCATGTATAAAAGGGAACACTTTGGGAAAACTTCTTTGCAATTTCATATAGATTTTTTCAAATTATCCACTAGAGTTTAGCTCATAAAATCATACCACATATACAGAAATATATGGGATAGTTTAAAGAAGGGGGAAAAAAACATATTCTCCGTTAAATTTTAATAGGTTTTATGTTATTTGTGTAAAACATTATTGGCTATACCCCTACTAAAATACACAGGATTTTTTTTCTGTGAGGAAGACAGGAGTGTCTGTGTGTACAAACAGACATTGAAAAAAATCTCCTATATGATGGTATATGTAACTGTCATAAATGTAGAGGGGACAGGGCTTTGAGGGAGGGATTGCTTTTTTCATTAACATGTTTGCAACAAGTCTTGTCAATGGGATAAGAACATCTATGCATTATCACAAAACACGTCATTTAATAATATAAAAAGTATATGCCAAAATAGCAAACAATGTAAATCAATACAAAAGTATAATGAACCAGGCATTAAAGAGACACGTAATACATTATGCTTAATTTCTTGAGCTTGACAAGAGTATTTGGTTGCTTACTAAATCGCTCACAGGAATACCACAGCAATGAACTTATTTGGGATGCAGTAGTCAGAGCTACTTGATCTTTCTGATGCAATACAAAGCTTAAAGTGCCTAAAATCTAGGTATATTTATATATTTATATATATTTATATAATGGGTATATAACCCATTACGGATTTTATCCTTATCGCTAGGGATAATAATTGCATCATTTGTATCATATCAGTGCACCTTAATCAAGGGTCATGTTTTTATGTTAGGCACTAGGTAAAGAAAGAATTAGAAAAAACAGGCCTTGTTTAACAGAGCACCCACATTTTGCAAAACTGAGGGTACCTTTGATGGTTTCCCTTGGAAAAGGAACTGAGATTTCACCCTCCACGCTACCCTTATATCTTTCCTCCAGCCATCAGGTTCGGTGGGGTCAGTGGTTTCTCCCTCCCAAACTGTACATACCTGTCTTTGAGTCTCTGTGAGCCTTTTACATCTGATCGATGACGCCAGCCCCAAATGCATGACAGGTGACTGATGCTCCTTGGTTTCCGGAGGACCATAATGGATATTGGTCCTGAAATAACTGATCTGGACAGACAAGCTGGTAATAGGATTAATTCAAATGGCAATTCAGGCCCAGTTTAATCAAATGCTGCATGGATGTGCTATAGATCAAGCACATAAGTCTGGTGTTAGAGCCTCTGCCAACCCAGGGAGATTCTCCCTTAGTTCACATGGGCATCCCCTGCCCAGGCCACCACCAGGCACCCTCCAGCCCCAGAGATTTCCCTTCTCCCAACACCACAAGCAGGAACAATGTTCCGGGGAATGTTCACGCATATCACATTATACCCCAACAAGCTGAGCAATTTTATATTTTACAATACTCCATTTCTTTCCAACTGTACGGATGCTGATGATGGTACAATAAGAAAAATCAATCAAGAAAAAAAAAACAAAACTCAAAACCAAACCCAGAACCAGCAAATCAAACAAAGAAAACTAAAAACTTTGTCCAATTTGGCCCAGTAGAAAAAACATCTGTGATGAGGAAGAAAATTTGTGCAGTTGTAGAGCACCCAGAAAACAGCGCTAGGCTATAGGGAGGGCACGAGGCAGCACAAGCATTTACTTACTTTAAAAAAGAATTTATTAGCCCAGTCTTGCCCCTGTGGCCTTCGAGAGACTCAATAACGAGCTTGTCTCCTTCTGCATCACCCTGCTCTTTCACCTAGGAAAGACGGGCAGGGGCTGGCGGATACCTCCCCTGTGCTGGTCAATAACCTGCTTCCCCCGTGGGAGGGTCAGTCAGCCCGCAGGAGGGCACGTAGGCAAGAGCAGAATTTCTGCGTTTTCGGCAATATTTATTCTCAATATTGTTCTCTGAGAATCTCATGTGGGATGTTTAAAATAACAGAATAATGGAAGCCAAATAAATATCCTGAAAGTATGTAGCAAGACAAATCTTGTTGTTAGAAGTTTTGTTTTGTTGCATTTTTAAATAATTTGCTTTGTCCTAATCTGTTATATCAGTGTTTGCCTTTATACCAATAAGTTCTTGCATATCTGAAGCTCTTTCATAATTTTACATCCTTCGACACTGAGCCTGCCCAAAACCAAGATCAATTCTAACTTAAAGTGCTCCTAAAAATTTGAAGTGCTCTATTAATTTTAAATTGCTCTTCATCATGTCTGCTTAGAATCCCAACTGCTTTTTCACACAAAAAATATTAAACTATAAAATGCACATCTGCAACATAACAGCTACCCAGCTTTTTTTTTTTTTATTTCAGACATCAACTTTCTCTCCTTTTTCTTTATCTTTGAAAGAAAAGAATACTCTGGGAGAGAAATAATAGAACGACTCATCCTGTGTTTTATTGCGAGCCTCCCTCTATTGAAAACCTTTTAGGTATGTCACAGGACTAAATATATTTTATGTCTACCAATTGGTAGCACATAGCCCAGCCCATTAACCCATTGACCTCAATAAATTATGATTTCCTAGCCAAAGCGGTATCGCTAGAAGATTGACACATCACCAAACACGCACTGAGGGTTAACAATACTCCCCAGGATTTTTACAAGACGACTTCTGATCTGAGACTCCTGTCTTGCCGGCAGTTCTTTCGAAAAGGCAAACAAAAAAATGTTTTTGAAGCCTTTGGTGTTTTTAGAAATCTGACTTTATCCTCAGCGATGAGAAAAAAATGGCACCGGTTCCAGCTGAGCCCCTGTCACATTATCTGCGGAACAACAAAGGCAGGGTGAACACCGGCCCAGCCTTCCCCACGGTGGACCTTTGCCAACGCAAACCTTTGCTGCGGCACTGCACACTCGTCTCCCGCTGCGAGGTCGCGCAGAGACGTCTCTCTGCTTCCCTTTGCTCACATCAGTATTTCCACAGAGCAATACTCTCACCTGACCCTTAAAGGTCTATGCAATCTGGTCCTGGCTAGTGATTGCTGGCTATCTCCTACCACCTCCATCTTCTCTTTGATGTTTTTAAATGGAAGTTGTTAAAAGGAACTTGTTGAGTGAAAGACAAAAAAAACTCTATTTACTGAAAAGATAGGGCTGAGTCAATAGAGCAGTGTACTTTGGCAGCCAGGCTGATTTTTAGGGAAGATTTTTTAACTGAAGGCCTATCATTTCTCCCACTTGCATAGGAACTCAAGCACTAACAAGTGGATTCACTGTCAAAGTCATTTTAGTTGTTCTACTGTATCTGAAGTACGTTATATTAATCTATCAAAGGGTCACTGATCCTTTAGTGAGTGACCATAAATATACACAAATAAAAAAAAACCCATGCTCTGAATGTCCCATGTATCAAGCACTTTCAGATCCATATATATTTGCTGCTTTGCCTTGCAGATATAAAACCATCTGAGTGATGTGATGAAGCAGTCACCCTTCACAGCTATCACGCTTTATCATGGGAGTAACTTGGGAGGTGCTGATTATTTACACACAGTCTATCACAATAAGCTGCTCTTGGGATATTTTCCAAGTAACAAATTCAAGCAAAGTTTCTTGACTATGAAGACAGGCTGAGAGAGAGTTGGGATTGTTCAGCCTGGAGAAGAGAAGGCTCCAGGGAGACCTTAGAGCCCCTTCCAGTGTCTAAAGGGGCTGCAGGAGAGCTGGGGAGGGACTCTTGATCAGGGAGGAGAGCCACAGGACAAGGGGGAACAGTTTTAAACTGAAATAGGGGAAATTTAGATGACCTATTAGGAAGAAATTCTTTACTTTGAGGGTAGTGAGGCACCAGCACAGGTTGCCCAGAGAAGCTGTGGCTGCCCCATCCCTGGACGTGTTCAAGGCCAGGTTGGATGGGGTTTTGAGCAACCTGGGCTGGTGGGAGGTGTCCTTGCCCAGGGCAGAGGGGTTGAACTAGGTGGTCTTTAAGGTCCCTTCCAACCCAAACCATTCTATGAGTCTGTGATTGACCTTAAAATACAGCTTTGTCTCTACATACACTCTACACTGCAGAGCATCTCTCTATTACCAGAGTAACCAGGCTCCTGCTGGGAACACAGACTTTTGATCCAGAGGGGCAGGTCACCTGTCATCCAAAATTAAGCAGCACATTCCCAGCTAACAGAGGAGTCACCCCCTGCCTTCACCAAATTCCAGTTTCATTTCTGATTTGGTTGGATCTCATATTCTTCCCTATCCTATTTTACATGGCCTGGAACTGAAGTAATCCCAACTGCCTCTGCACGCTTCTCTGTAGGAGCGCAGCATCAATTTGTTACTGATGCAAACAAGATTTATACATCGAAAAAGAATGTGATTCTTTTTTTGGTACTTGCTGTAATACCTTTTATCCATTTAAACAATTTCCTTTTTATAGCATCACAATGTAACTTGTATTATTGAATGCTAAATCCTATACTACTTTTTCATCCATATGAGATCATGGTGGGGTTTCTGCTCCTGAAGACTTGTTTGACACTCTCAATTTTTCCGTGTGCGAGTACTATCAGGTGAAACTTTTTCAGTCTTCAACAAGACATACTAATCTAAGAGTAGTTAAATGTTTGTTTGCTCTACTTAAAAGACAATCTCTATGACAAAGGCATTGAGGTTTTTGTCTCAAACGAGATTAACAGTTCATTATTCACTGGATCACAAATACATATCAAAGTAGAGGCGGCAGCTTTATTTATGCAGTGTAACATCTCACAAATAGTAATCATTAGACCAGAAATGCTGCGACAAATTAATAGCAACAAAACTCGACAGTGATCTTGGCTTTCAGTCTGGGAATTACATCTGCCCCAGCTGAGAAGAGGCCAGCCACAACCACCCATAGAATCATAGAATGGTTTGGGTTGGAAGGGACCTTAAAGACCACCTAGTTCAACCCCTCTGCCCTGGGCAGGGACACCTCCCACCAGACCAGGTTGCCCAAAACCCCATCCAGCCTGGCCTTGAACACCTCCAGGGATAGGGCCTCAACAGCTTCTCTGGGCAACCAGTCGCAGTGCCTCACCACCCTCAAAGAATTTCTTCCTAATAGGTCATCTAAATTTCCCTTCTTTCAGTTTAAATCCATTCCCCATCATCTTATCACTCCCCTTCCTGATCACAAGTCCCTCCCCAGCTCTCCTGTAGCACCTTTAGGCACTGGAAGGGGCTCTGAGGTCTCCCCAGAGCCTTCACTTCTCCAGGCTGAACACCCCCACCTCTCCCAGCCTGTCCTCCCAGCAGAGGGGCTACAGCCCTCACAGGATCTTCGTGGCCCCCTCTGGCCGCATTCCAACAGGTCCATGTCCTTCTTAAGTTGGGGGTTCCGTCCATGCTGGTTGCAATAGTGGAGCTGCTTCCTCCAGAGGTTAACAGCCTTCTGCAAGACAAATAAATGCTCCTACCTGTAAATATGATGAAAACATCCCATGTAACTTTTAATTATAATTTGCAGCCATATTTCATATTTCTTCTTCCTTACCTCTCCAGGAAGTTATGGGGAAGTTAGGTTTTTGGAAGATTATGAGAAAGTAAGCCTTTGCTAGCAGAAACAGAGTTATGTTCCTGTGAATTCACCTTAGCTATAAAACCTCCATCACTATAGCAATTTCTCCATTCTGCAACTCTTTATCAGGAAAAACTGAATGCAAATCTCCCTTTTTCCCTACTACAAGATATTTAAAATGAAGTGGGTATCGCTGCCATAACAAACCACCCGTCTCTATCCCATCCCCTGGGAACACCTTCTGCTAACTTAAACGTGCTCAGTCAGAGCCAAAAAGAGGCGCAAGTTTCCTGTACAAGCCATTGCTTCAATAAAATATTTGCTGGATGCAAAACATGTGGTTATATTGGGTTTTGTTAAGCAGTTTCCTAATAAAGGGCAATGCATGTTCAGCTTTCATAGTAACTCAGATGTGACACAAATAATACAGCAAATAATTACAATGACCTTTCGCTCACCTCAAATTTAAACAAAGGTTAAGCTGCCCTTTAGAAAAGTAAATATTTTCTGTAGTCAAATAAGTGTAGACACCTTTAGAAACAAGGATATATTGCCAAACTAAACTAGGCTGAAAATGGTTACAATAGAATAATTTCAAAACATAAAGGATGCAGAGCTGCTCAGCAGAAGCAGCAGCCAGACATCCTGGCATCGCGGCCGGTCCCTTACCTTGCAAAACTCCCAGGCTGATCTCCATATGTTTTCCGAGAACTGTTGCTTGAAATTTCTGTCTGGTCACAGCAGATAGGAGAGAGAAATATTAAAAATAAGAAAGTGCATAATCTCCTTGCCCCCTTAAATCTGGTAAACAATTTACGTTCAATTTCATACAACAGAATGAATCCACAGACCTTTAAGTAATTAAGAAACAGACACTGAGGCTTAAAAAATAAACTTAACGGAAAATCTCACATAGTGGCCAGGAAATGGCTCATAGGTTTTATTTAGTTCTCATAGTCCAAGGTTTAGCTGTTAGCTAGATAAGAGCCAGGTGTGTTTTACACATCTAATTTGTTTAGTCTGAGGCTAATTCAAACAGCGCTTTTTTACTACAAGTCTGCAAGCGACTTTTAAAATCTAAATCCAGGATGAATGGGTGTCATATACATTCAGGGTCTCTAAATGAGAAAGATCACCTTCAGGGAAGGAAATTCTCACTTATTCCTGGTGCGTTTGGTCTTTTTTGGGGGTGGTGGTCAAGCACCGCTCTGTTAGCTGTGTTAAGATGATTGCCAAGAGGGCGGTGTTGTCCAATGCAGTCTCTCATACCAAAGGCAAAAGGAAAAAAGCACACTGACAGCCACTTCTGAGGATTTAGGGCCAAATAACATCATTTTGCTGACCTGTCCAGTGAATAGCTGAGAAATGCCCAAAGATGTCTGATTCTTCATTTTGACATGAGCAGGCCATGCATCCCCTCCGGACGGACACAGGGGAGGTGGGTGAGTGCGCAGAAGGAGCCGGGATCCACTGGGAGCTCTGCTGGGAGGAGATCCTGTCACCTCCAGGGACACACGGGGATGAGGGTCCATGGCTGCAAATCTGCAGCCAGCCATCACGTTGGCAGTGGCAGGTAGAGGCTATATAAAGCATGCATAGATGTTAAAATTTTTGATTCTTAATGTTTTGACCTTCAACCACTGCTGGCAAGAGACTTGCGAAATATTTGGTTCAAGAATCACTTTATACATGAAAAACAGTGGGGTAATTTGTGGCAGTAGCATTCATAATGCTCTAATATTGGGGAAATCCTAAGAAAATTGATGTAATATCCACCATTATCATTATAGTGTTGACTAACCTGATTTTCAGACTCTGATTGAGAATCCTACTGCTTTAACATCCAACTTTAACTGTACTTTCATTTTGACAAGTATTAATCATGCCCTTCTCTGTTTGATCTACTAAAAAAGATAGTCAATGAATTTATACCCTGTTACTTATTCATAAACAAGTTGTGCCCCTGAATTTTAACATGCTATGCCTTAAACTGTTAGCTGTATATCTGCTTTATGTGATGTTCCTACATAAGCTGGCAGTCCATCAATTTAGTGTCCATACATTTCTTTGAAAGCTATATTATAATTAGAGCTTAGGTTAATACTATTCAGTAACCATAAAAAAGACATAAAATAATTATAACTCATTTAGTGAAATTAGAAAAAGAGCAATTATTAGACTCCCATTGTGAGGCTTTGCTGTGAGGGACAGATAATCTATCTGCAAGATGTACTTTAAGAACACCATTTTGAAAGAAATAAACTAGATAAATTACTGTTTTGTTTTCGTTTAAGAAAACTTAGACCAATAAATATAAGTTCAACAAACATAAAGGATGCGTGTAAGGGAAGTGAAAGTTCTACTGCAAGAAGAGAGATTAAAATATTTATGTGATGTTTTCCTGACGCTACCTCTCAGGATGTTTTGAAGCTAGATTTGTTAATATTTGCAAAGCATAGAATACTACAGCGATGCAGACACAGGCCTATAAACTGGTACAATTAAACATGAGGACATGCCCGGTTTGATCAGGAGGGAGAGGACTCACGGATGCTAATGTTCGCCTCAGCACGCTTTGAGTACAGGATTTCTGGTAGTTTTAATGAAGTTTTTATATATCAGGAAACCTGGTTTTGAAATTGTCTGTTTCTCATTCTCCAAGCTCCTGGTACACTGAGATATCCAGTTAGATGGGAAGAAATTACTTTTTTTCTGGGAACACACGTTCCTGGCTGGAATACAGTTTAGGACTGTATTGAGCTGACAATTTGTCCATTTTTTCCTTCGTTGATTGGAGACTAGGACAGCAATCTTTCTGATGAATGAGCAGCTAAAAGAAAGTCTCTTCCTGATGGACTGTTGTCCAGCCACTGTTCGCACCGACGAAAATCCCCCAATATCTGTATTTCCAAGCCTTATAAGAACAGAGCCGCCTTCAGATAAGAGGGATTTTTTTTCCCCCAAATACAGGGTCTTTGCATGTATGAATTCTGACTTTCTTTTTGTTCCTTGGTCATATTGGTCTTTCTTCTTTGGATACTTTTAGTAATAAAAATATCACATATTGGTCAATCTGTGCCACTCATCAGGAAGTTTGACTTTGCTCACCTCAGAAGAGCTCCATAAAAGCCAAGTGACTCTTCAAGAGTTCCCATGAGAAGTAAAGGAGGTTCTGAAAGAAAATGTTCCATATGGTACTTAGAATCCAACCCAAACATGAGAGAGACCCATGTCACAGGGAAATCAATAGGTTCATGATAATGTGTAAAACACGTTCTATACCACAGCTACATAAAACAGCACAGAAAGACTACTGCTGCTAACCACTAATATTAAAATGCATAATGAATTAAACACCAAATAGCTTTAAAATGTCGGTAATTTATTCAAAGCAAGACTACACTCATACTTCCCCTTGCTTTTAGGGTCGGCACATTTAAGATTCGTATTTTCAATCTTATCTCTATAGTCGAGAGAGACAGAAAGAAGTCTCTGCTATCAGGCTGATTTCAAAAGCTGGAGGTAAAAACATCAAATGTCACACAACATGGCAAAAATTTATCAATCTCTATTAAATTCTTAATTTCTTTAGGATAATTTCTCTAGAATGCTTTTGAACTTTCAAAGATTCCTATAAATTCCTCCCTACTTAATTTATGGCAATGCTAGAAATGAATCACAATTAAATAAAGCCATTTCATATTAACACACAAAAAAAGAAAAAGCACATACAAAGGACTTATTTTTTTATTTAAAAATGCATGTGTGATTCCATTAAGACTTTTCCGTCTTCATGTAAAACCTTATTTATTGGTTTACATTGAAACATAATTTCTCATTAAATGAACCCTAGGAAACAGAGGTCTGATGAGAGAAATTCATCACTCCCAACATTTATAAAAGTGGAACGGGTTATGTTATGCTTGCTGTTTAAATAGTGTAAATGTACTGTTGTAACTGTAGAAAAGGGGGAATGATCTGACTTCATCACTAATTTTACTTTCCAAGTGACTAGTAAATTCTCCTATGCTTCCTGTTAAAGAAAACAAAAGACAAGTTCAGAGAGCTGGTGCCTCTGACAGTTGTGAAAGACAGGAAAAAAATGAATGACATTCTCCAGAGAATATTTTTCTGTCATTTAAGCAGTTTACATATTTCTCTATTTTTACCGTATTTTTCTTCTTCTGATCACCAGGGATCGTATGTGAGTTTAGGGTCATTAGGGCTATGTCTAGTGCCAGACAGATTCTGCTGCAGTCAGATTTTTATGATGACAGCATGAAATTTTTGGAATGCACTGGTGAGTTGTGTGACTATTGTTAGACTGTCATTAAAAAGAAAAATAAAAAAATATATCTTCCCTTTCGTCTACTGCAGGCAAGACCTTGATTTTAAATTTTGAAAAATATGGTAAGGTTTCTCAGAAAAGATGAAAAAAGTAGCAAGTAACTTTAACAATTAATATTCCAAAATACATCGCAACTGAATTTTTCCATTTCCATCAAGAGAGAGTGAGAGAATATTTTTTCAGCGATAAGAGACAGGGAACAATAATTGGAAGAACGCAAAATAAAAAAGCAAATTAAGAATTTGACCTTTTTGTTTAATTTTTTCTTTCCTTCTGTCTCTCTCCCCTTTCTTTTCAGTGTTTCAGTCTGTTCTCCCCGTCCTTGGGGAACATTGCTTGAACCTGTATTTGTGAATTATAAGCTCTCTGTACTGTACATAGCAGTTGTTAAGGATCAACTGATTAACCATTTTATAGAAGATTTAGAGGACTCATTCCGGTTTTTACAACTCCATGTGGTTTTTAAATATTGTAATGTTTTCAACCAATATGTTTTCTGCCTCCCAGTTGTGAAACAATACCTATTGGCTTGGGGGAAGGGAATTTATTTTTATACAATTTTGTTATAATACAATTTTTTCATGCTACTAACAGCACCTTCTGGGAGAGAATAAAAAAGCCTCAAGATGAAACACTGTGCTCTTCATTCTTCTCTCGCTCACTTGGGTCAGTGTATTACAATAGTCCAAACATTAGGTATCACAGCATACACTGAACAACCTAGAAAGGGACAGATTATGGGGTTCATGAATTCACTTGTTTTTGTTGGTTTAGCAAGACCCTTTACATTTTTTCTTATACTTAATATCCTGTGCATTTTTAAATGGGAGAATAAAAGGCTCATCTAAAATACGCCAAGCTCAAAAGATTTCTCTGCATGGGCACTTGTATTAGTGTATATGTGGTTTTGTAGCAAGACACTAACAACAACATAGGCCAAATTCATCTCCTCTTCAGCTTTTTGCAACACTATTTTCTCTTGGGGTAACTTTGGAGCCCTTTACCTTACAATAACTCAAAAAGTTGCAGAGCAAAAGCTGGCAATCAACCTAAACAAAAAGATGAGTAATTTTAACACTGGTGTATTGACTTGAGGAGGTGTCCTGAGCATCTCATTCTTTGCTTTCTAAAGGCTCTAAAAGGAAAGCCTTTCCTTCAGGAAGTTCAAAAGTGTTTTCCTGGACATTTTATGGATCCAAAATTCTAAGGGGCAATTTTTAGCAGCCATTTTTACTCTTTCTGCTGAACTCACCACAATTGTTAGTGTCATTCATCCCATCATGTTCCTACCATTACTTCAGCTGCACAAAGAATTTACCTATTTACAGAAATGGATATGTATCACTACCAGCACCACTGGTAATGTTATAATACGATCTTATTATCACAATATAACATTTAATACAAAGTAAGCTATAATGATTGTAATTATAATTTTAGCTAATATTATTCAATGTAATATGATAGTGGTCTAACAAATATAATAACAAAAACAATACTTACGGTCCTGAGAAGGAGCAAACATGCTGTTTTGGCTAAAGTAAAATGTATACTACTCAACTGTTGATTTCACTATAAAATCTAAATAATATCAAGGAGTACCAATTTACCTCACATGAACTAACCAGGCAGGACAAATTTAAATGGGTTTATCCCGCTTTCTCTGTGAGATAAGCTACAGTAAATAACCACATTTGCCACAGAGCACGTATGTGGGCATTCACTGCAGCACCACCAATGCCCAGTTAACTCATGCCTAAGCTCAAAATCAGGAAGGCATTTCCATGTGACTGAATAGGCTCTTTTTAATTAGCACTGGAGCATCTTCATTTCACTATAAACTGAAGAGTGGTTAATTAAGACACGATCAAACACATGATCGGATCTGGGATTCTGCAAGACACTGCACCTCTGACTGAATATCGCTTGGAGTTATGAGTTACCAACTGAATTTACCACTTGCTCTGATCCAGAAAAGAGAATTTCCTAAGGAACAACCTGAAACCAGGGACATTCAGGTAGGACGCAGGAGACCCACACCCAGATTCAAACCTGAACCAGTGCAGGTCTCCTGCAGTTAGTAGATTAGGAAGAGCCTCTCCCCTCCAGACTCTTTCTGCACCACATGCTCCATCTGGTACCTGGAAGTTTTTCCAGATGAAAATTCTTTGAAACTGGTATTAATGAATAATTTGGCTCCTGACAAAATAAAAGCCTTTACACAAGTAATACCTAATAAGCTCTACAAAGTACTCCCCAGGAAGACAATGGGAGTTGTACAAGCATTGTACATGTAAAGCAAGAACTTGTATCTGATACGTGCTGGCACTTGGACTTCCATACCTAACACTTACACATTTTCTTTTTTCCTCTACATTAAATGGTGACATTTTCCTCCTAATATCATATTTCTCCAAGTAGAACTTGGAGATTCCTGCACGTACCAATCCAGAGAGCACCACGGAAGAGAGAAAGAATAGTAAATCATACAGAGCTGCAAATAAAAAGGACGAGAGAATCTAGAGACATTAGTTTAATAACTCCTGTGAATCTTACAGAGTCTGTGTAAAACATTTCCCGCCAGGATCTCTTCATTCTTTCTGTGATACCCTGCCACCTCTAGAATGTTATTGCAGTACTTCTCCCAGCACTCACTAACTTAAATTTCCCACTACAGAAACACAGATTGCAAAATCAATGCATTCTTAATATTTTAGCTGATGACATTGTAAGCACGTGCTGTACCTTTCAGAGAAAAGCACTGAAAGCTGTTTTCTTGTGCAACAATTTTTCTTATACAATTTTATTCTGAAAAAAAATTCTGTGTACAATATCACAAATAATTTCTATCCCACAATTTTTTACCGATATGATGTTCCTAATTTTTTTACACTGCTAAGAATTCAACAATATTTCAACTTTTTGACTGCTGCATTTGTTTATGTGTTTAAAAATAGTTGCCACAAGACTCTTAACTGAAAGAAAAATATGAAAACTTCCAAGTTATAATCCCATGAGCTTTTGATTCAAAGCATCACCCACTCTGCTACAAAGATTTTCACAATACATTTTGTGGGTTTGAGCCTTCAGGTCCCTTGAGGTATATAAAAGAAAACATCTTGTAAGGTGTACATCAATTTGACACCAGCCAACTGCTACCAGGAACAGATAAAGCTGCCTTGAGCTTGGAAGTGTACTCACAATCCAAGTCATCTGCTTGATGGCTCCATTACTGCTTATTTATAAAGTATTTGCCACATATTTACAAAGGAGTTACGTGATTATAGGGATCTTGAAAATGGAAACACTGCCAAATTATATAGCTATAAAAGTGAAATGAGAGTCCAAACTGCGGTTGGGATGTCCGTGCCTAAATACAACAAATACTACCCAGGACTGAATGACACAAGTGGTGTTTTCACAGTCAAAGGCATTGCCTCTCCCGTTTCTACCAGATAAATCATTCTTGTATTTCCCTTCTTCAAAACCAATCTATTGTGGTTTGCATGAGACTGAGCTCTGTGTTATGTCTTGCAGTTACTGTATCTCCCATGTCACACTTATATTAATCAGCTTGTTAGATGTGGCTTAGATTGTACTTCAACTTCACATTTATTCACAATTTTCCTTGACTTTATCTGGAAGACTTGGTCCAATCCATATTATGTCTTACCTTTTGGCTGTTAACATTGATAGCATCTCTTTTTATTGGACTCTTGATGCCCACTGATGTTTTATGCATAATGATGCTCAAGTTTAATTGAGCTGTAAGCTTCAGTTTAATTATGAGCCTTCATGATACCTTCAGCACTTTTTCTTCTCTGATTACTGTAACTGGTTCTCTCTAACCCCTTTAAAATCCTTAATCTATTAAACCACTAGTAGACAAGTCATTTTTAGGAGAAAGTCTAATTAGACTATTGTAATTATCTTAATGCATCCTCGGTATTTAGGAAAAAGAAACCCAACCTGAGTGAAATGTCCTTTGTGGAATATTCCAAACATTCACATTTAATGATGTGATTCAAATTGCACGTCTGGTGCTTGAAATGAATTTATGTGGAGGAAGAGAAGTGACACTCAAAGAAGTCATCTTTTTGGGTAAATTTCTGTTCATTAAATTTCCTACAGATTTTACAGCTGTGATTTTCAGACTTACTGTGTAATCCTGCTTCTTTCAGTGTATTAAACTGCTTCCTTCAGTTCCAGAGTCAAAAGAAGTAAAAAATGAAAAAAATCATGGCAGATACACACAGGTACATAAATTGTATTCCTTTTACACAATTCATTTACATGGGTGTCTAATGTAATTTCAGAAGAAAACCAACCATGAAGTATTCAATAGGTCAGCTTGGCCAAAAGTCTGGTGGTTTTTCATGGAGTTGGAATGACGGAAACTAAAATCACATATATTTCAATAAAAATAATGAAGGAAGCTAAGTCTGGACCCATATTTATTGCTTTTGTAAAAGCAGACATATCTCCAAAAATGGCACTTTTGATCCAGTCCATTCTTACAAGTATAAATTCTTTCTATACTTTTTATATTTTTCATTTTACGTATTATATGCATAGTCTCTTCCTACTCGCTATGAATAATTAGTACACACATAAAATATTTTTCTTTCCTGTTTTGAGCGGGATCCTGGGTGTCATTTGACTATCATACACTGCCAACTGCTAATAGTAAGAAGTGTTACTCATATTGGGATTCAAAAATGGTCTCTGGGATCAAGCTACTGCATTTACAATAAAAACCACCCCAAAAGGGACATGGAGCCCTGGAGGTACAATTTTCCTGAGGTGCCTCCAGGGCAACTGAAGGCTGCAGCCTATTTATTGCACAGTACGTCACTCAGCAAAAAAACCCCAAAATTATATCTGTCAAGGATACAGGCAATACTTAATCAGTTTTGAATTGTCTATGAAAATAACACTTTACAATAAATTTCTTAATAAAAAAAGAAAATCACTATGCCAAATAGACAGCACTACCACCTAAGTCCTTTTGGATCCAAATCCGATGGGCTATTGCTGAAACTGAAATTCCTAGTCAGTTAAAATACTTTAAAATACTTGTTAACGGTTTGAATATAAGTATCTAAATAAACCAATTACATGTTATTGAAAAACCCAAAGAAGAGATATCTGACCTTGAGATTCTTTGGGTAAATCATTTTTTCATTTTTCTCCTTTTAAAAATATTTAGGGAATTTTATAAGTTTTATAGCTATCGGACTAGTAATTAAAACCTAAAATGAAAAAGATGTCACACTAAGAAAAAAGAACCACAACAGCCTAACAAATGTGTGTGTGTCAGAGAAGGAGAGAGAGGAGGGAGCTGTACATTGTATGGTTTTGTTCAGTCAGACTTGAAAATCAAATAAAGTCTAAGCTCTCTATTTTTCTATGTCTTAATGTTGTTTGTGTTAATAATGTCCTGCGATTTATATTGGCATCTATATTGTGAATGTGGAAAATAAAAATAAATCAACTTTAAAAATTGGAAGGTCAAAGTTCAGCATTAATGCTGACTTTTCTCTCTTTAGTTCCAATTTCCTTACTTCTCATTGTATAAGCATAACTTTAATGTTACACAAGTTGCACGCATGAAATAGTACTTTATTTAGTATATTGCTTTCCTCTTCAGGATTCGTCACTTGTTCCCTAATTTATATACTTGGTTTCTGCAACAGGGATCTTGATGGTTTTTATTTTTCCATTTCTTCACTTGATGGCCATATAATTAATCTGCCTGTTTGGTTAAAATCCTGGATTTGGGATCAAATAAATTTCTTGCATATAAATGAACATATCAAGTACAAGGAACATATCAATTCCAAATCAGTGATTTGTCTTCTTGCATTACAGGGTACTTTCTCTAAAGGCATCACTTTACATTACGCACTTCACCAAGTGCAAGACTGAGCTTGCAATTCTTGAGATTGCTAAAATTTTCTGCTACGCCTATCCAAACAGCATGATTTGCTGAAACAATCCTTATGGCGGACAATTGTGGTTGCCTAAGGAAATGCAGTATACAAAAGTTTACAGCTTATCAGCAAGTCGTGATTATGTTTTCTTCTTTATTAGAGAAAAGGGCTGATACACTTCCTTGTCTCTTTCTGCTCCTGTTTGGTTTTCTCATTTAAGCTTTCTGTAACTTCAACCCTGTAATTCAAAGCACTGGCCAAATGTGCCCAGACCATATTCATATTTTTGTAGGAAACATATTTAAAATATTTAAAATATATTTGACCTTTCTTAACCAGCCATCTAATTTTACATCAGGGAAAGAGATATAATTTCTTATTTACAGAAGAAATGCCCCATTTTTCTTTATTCCTTCACAGCAGTATATATGACTTTCCATAATATATTTATAGTGGTTGTATTGTTAACACAATTTTTTAGGCTGGAGGCTACTTTTTGTTTCTTCCAGATCCATGACACAGAACACTCAATCTTATCGCGGGGCAATTCAGAGTGAGTTTCGGCAATGCTCAAAGTGAGCCCGGCCCAAGAGGAGAGCGAACAATTGCGGGCCGACAACTCTCAAAAGCAGAAGCACTTCCCTGCCAAAACCATTCACAGCTGCCTTCTCATTTCCTGGGAAAGTCAAGGTGTTCCCCTGGACCTACTTTACGGATTTGTGATTATGCAAGTATTCTGGTCTTCCTTTGTAATATATGTAGATCAATTCAGTCTCGTTAGTATTACCCCATCCTCATTCCTGCAGTCTCGTGCCAGCCTCATCTGCGAGGGTCGGCAGCTCTTAGCAGCTAAATATGCCAGCGTTCACAGCTGCTCTCACTTTGCCCATCTCTCTCTCTGCAGCGGGGTAATCCTTGTTTAGTGCTGTCTGCTGCTCGCTGGATGCCTACGCCTGTGCATACCAAATGCCGGGCAAAGAGGGACATCCGCAGTTGTCTTTCCTTCTACGCGCTTGTTGCTCTTTGGGACGCCAAAGAATTTGCCTTGCTCACTGGTATCACTACTAATCCTGACAAAACCTAATTAATAAGCCTCCCCCACTGTGCTGATCATGCTTTTGCACTCTCTATTAATGCTGTTCACCACAATTTGCCACTTTACCACTTTTGCATTGACTGTACTCCAAAATCCAGCCCGGGAGCAGCCAATGTAATTTCCATTCTGTGGCCATTCTCAGTTTTAGTACTTAAAGCACCAGCTCAGACAATGCATAAAGAAGAGCTACAGTCTGAATATTGCAACTTCCAGCACACAAAATTGCGGTATTCAGGTATTTAAATGTTATCATAGCTCAAATGGTCCACTTGCAGGCTGCCAAATGAATCTCGTGCCTTTTTGTCTGGCCCAGGTCTTACCTTGCTGTATAGATAGTTCACTTCCATCATTATTGCATCTTTGGAATGGAAAACATGCATCATCTTCTGGCCCTCTCTATTTGCTACTTCGATGTCACAAACATGGGAAGGGTTTAAAAAGGTTTCTGAAATTTTTTGAAGATATGCCTTCTTGGGCAGAGACTTACTAAGCTGAGTCCTTCTTGTTTATCCCCAGTAAAGGTTAAACTCTACCTTGACAAAAAGGAAAATATAAAGTCCAGTCACTATTAGAGAAAATGGCATAAGTAGCTCCAAAGGTTGGCAAATGCAAATACACACACTCAAATCCAGAGTAGAAACACAACACAGTTCTCTAATAATTAATCACAAGAACAATTCATACGGACCTCCTTCACTCAAGGTCTTTAAATCGATTCACAATATTTTTCTAAGAGGTTATGCTCTAGTTCAGCAGAAGATACATGCGTGATGTAGAAATGGTTGAGATGCACAACTTTTGTGCTACACAAAATCAGCCTAGGTATTTACAAAAGTTTATTGTGCTATTAGAGGTACGATATCCTGTGCATAAGAAAATATTTCACTCTTTAAGCCACATTGAGCACAAGGAAAACATTCCCATCTATGTATAGTATTTTGGGGAAAAGACTTGCAGTTAACCATAGTTTTTCAAAGTGTTTTAGAGGAGATCAGTTCACACCACCAGCATGAGTGATGGTTGATATACCTGGAAGGTGTGCGCTTTCCTAAACATTCTTACATCTCCATTAATAATTTGCCAAAAATGTGGGTTTTAAATAGGAACATAAATCCATATGAATGAAATCAACTAATTTTGAATAATTCATAATATGAGTCTCTGTATTTAAAACCTGGAGAAAAATAAGATCAATAACTCATTCACTATGTGTTTAGCTGGCTTGCTAATTGTACTGACATTTATTAGAAATTATTCTTCTTTTGGACAATAACCAAATCTGATGTGTTTACTCTTTACACTTTCAATGCATTAGGAAGTGGAACACAGTTCTCATTTGGCCAACACGAAAAACTGAGATCCAATTACCAAACCCAGGGTTTTTCTTCTTGCTTGCTTCAAAGTTTTTGTCATTAACTCTTCTACACTTCAGTAAAGAGTCCTAGTGACCTGTTGGAGCGCTTATGGCAAATGGTCAATGCTAACGGCACCAAAGACCTATAAGGCACATGATTTAAAACTTGAGAGCTGAAATGCTAAGCTGTTGCACTGAACATTTATTGGTCAAACACAATAGCAGAGAGTCCATGGGAGAGACAGAACAGTCCACCTATGACTGCTCTGCCTGGTGCTCTACATCTCTACGTCTGCATCCATAGAGATGGTAGGAAACACAGACACTGGTCACAGCGGCAAAGAACAGAACTGAATCCAACCTTCTAATATATTGGCTCAACTTGACCACTATATTTTCTTCTCAGCTGGAAGTATTTTGCACACTCACAAGTTTGGGGATGATTGCAACCATATTTCTCTACCTCCAACTATAGAGCACCCTCCTGCAATCTCCTCTATACTTGCTGTGTGCCAGAGCAGCTCTTCTTGCGCGAATGTTTCTCGTGGTTTGTATGAAGCACAGACTTAAATTTAATAGATGCAAATGTTGTATCAGATCAAAGTCAAGTTTAATAATATTTCTCTGTTTCACTATCAAAACTGTGAAAAACGGTAATTTGGCAAAAAAGATATATTTGTATATTTTAGGGTCAGTAGGGACTATTAGCGCACCCTTTCGAACATGCTAATGGTGTGGCCAAATGTATTTTATTCACGACTAGATTTTCCTAAGCAATATACACTTCATAATTTCCCAAGAAAACATTTACTTAAAAACTCATAGGAAAAATCTATTTCATGGGGAAAAAGCTGCTGAATTTAAGTAGCATGGCAAAATACCATGTTTTGACTGGCATTCTACAGTTATTAAGACACTGTATTTTTTCATAAGTTTTAATAGTGTATTTCACTTCTGGTTTATACAGTAAACCTCTCAATCACTTGATACTGAAATCACCTTCAAAATTTATTTCCTTCCATCAGGCATATGAACCAGCTTGTTATTTATAGGATAAATGTTATTATTGTAGGGTTTTCCATGGATGTTGACTGCCCACTACTGACTGATTGACTGACTTTGGAAAAACAAGATTACTATGACTTATTTTAAGACAGTATATCAAGAAATTCATAGCCTTTATAAAGAAAATGTGAGAAAATAAATCTAAATGAGTGGGTTTCACTTAAGAACTCATTTCAGTCCATTTGATCTTGTTTCTTTTTTTTTTTTACAAGGGGTCAGAGGTATTTAAAAAAGACTAAATTTGATACTTCTTTCTGCCCATGTACGTGAATGATCTCTGACAAACGTTCCCTGGAGATTTTCAGTGTCTGTCCTGCAGCCCAGGATCTCGCAGCATACCCGAGTCCTCTTGGTCCACTAGTCAATGAAAGACCCTTCTGCTTCTCTTACTGCCTTACTGTCCTCTCCTGGCAGTCAGGATCTCTTCGCTGTATACCTTCTGCCTCATTAGAAAAAGTTCACTTTCAGAGATCCTTCACCGAGATATGCACCCGACCATTAAAGTGAGCTTTCCTTTGAAAACTTCACGTAATTTAACAGTTCCAAACCCTCATTTCAGCTGCAGGAGCCAAGTGGAAAAGAAAGGCGGAAGTTTTTTTCTAGGGAAAGTCAGGATGTGTCTCTGACACACAAGAAGATACTAAGATATCCTCCTGACCTCCCAGAGGAATCCAGAAGCTATATCATGATCCCACGTAGAGTAAATGCTCTGTCTTTGCATAACTACTGTTGTATTGGGAGGGCTATTTCAGACCTATACTTTTATTTTTTGAACATGTAAAGTTAGATATGTCATACATCCATAATGACCATAACTATGAGCGTACTTACTGTAAATTCATGCCAAAGATGGATGCAATAAGGAAAACTGATCCCACAGAACCAGAGGAAAGAAGAAATAAATTACAAGAAAATTAAACAACACCCGTTAGGGGGGAAAAAAAAAAAAGATTACAAGAACCTTGCAGAGTTATACTATTTCTCTTTTCTTCCTGGAAATACAGAAATACCTTTCTTGCTCATGTCTGAGCTTTTTCATAATAGTTTTGTACTGGTAGATCTAAACCATTTGTTAATATTCCTGTGCAATCAAATTGGGGGTTTTGCCTCTTTTTTTCTTTGCTGAGAACTTCCAATTCATAGAAGATTTCTTTCACAAAGTAACTAAGTATCAACAATGTTAAATTTAATCCCACAGAAATTGCTTCAGAATTCAACATGGTGTAGTTCTTCCTGTATATCTCAAATCAGTTTTGAACTGGTGATGGTCCCAAATTTTGTGCTAATAAAATATGCTTTTTTTTAAAAAAAGGTCATTCATGAAAATATTACCCAGAATAAATTTTAAGTCTGATTTTTTATAATGTCTACTCTAATTTTCTTCCAGCATGTCTCTCCACCTTTTTCCATTCCCCAACATGTATTTGCTGTAGCCAGTCCTATAGCTATATCATCATTCTTCCAATTCTTACCGCTTTCCAAATGGTACCACCTTAAATTATTCACTGAAATGGCTCAAGTTGTAAATATTAGGTTTGACCTTAGAGGTCCTAGTATTTTCTATTTGAGTGTTTGTATACAATAGACATGTATTGTGCAGAGGTACACCTTCCACCTCTTTCTGGTCATTTAGCATTTTGGCTATTGACAAGACGGTGTGAAACAGGTCGTTAGAGCTGATCCTGTATCGCTCCTCTAATTTCTCAGACTGAAGTACCGAAGCTGAGGGACTCAAAATATCACAGATGGGTTTAGGGATTGCATCCTGAAAACCACAACTGCTAAGCTACGAAGCCCAGACCATAGGTTATACATATTATAAATAAACTGAGTAGATACAACCAAATGTAATAAATTCTACCAAATTAACAGAGATAATGTAATCAGAGCTTTTAAAAAGGTTATTCGATTCACAGAGGAAAAGATTGAAATTTCTTAGTGCCAGCCTCCAAAATTAAAAACTTATTTATTATGTGTACATCTCTTTTAAAGTCTGATTGCTGCAGTTTACATTTAGAAAATGCAGAAACACTCCTGATCTCCAAAACTAAACCTAATCATCTGTTTTAGCGGTTAGGGGCTTCATCTTCAGAGGCTGAACTTTCAAACAAGGCTCAAATTTTGACTACCATCGACGCAAAATAAGAGGCTTTTCATGACTGCAACACCAGCACACAGCATATTCTAGTCTACAATTTGGCCACCTAAGTTAACTTTTGGGCTTAGCCGTTTATACAATGGATATGTCCCCATATACAAGAACAGGTAAAGCAGATTATCAGCAGGTACACTGAGAACACTGCTTTCCCTGCTGACCGCATTTCAATGGATATCCATATCAATGGATACTGTTATGGGATGAATGTCATTAAAAATTCTTAAGATCACTCGAGTTCATTGTCAGACTGTGTGCCACCAGTTTATTCTTCAAATTCTGAAATGCTAAAATTATGCATAAATCTATCACACACCAGGATTTGTTATTTTTTTTTTTTAATTCTGATCTACAGATCACCGTTATAGAAGCAGACTGCTGACAGATGAAGTTGTGACCTCAGCAGAAGACTTCCAGATAAAGAAGGATTCTGTATTTGGAAATAGAAAGCTTTAGTCTCTGAAATTGTATAGACTGCTCAACACTTGCCAAATTCTTTTGGAAATCAGTTTACACCAGCATAATGCAGATGGCTAATACTATTGAGTAGCAAGTCATTGCTGTCATTAATTTCACTTTATGAAAGATATTACTTTCATTCTTTGTAAAGGAGTATCTGAAAATTGCAGAATTTTCACAAAATGCACCATAAAGCTATAAAGTCAACAAATTCACCCCTTATTCACTACTTTCCCTATTTCATTATCTTAATTTAGCTGCCCTATTTTAAACACACACATATCTGATATCTTCCCCTTTTCAGTAAGAAAATGATGAAGCATCTTTCCATCGGGACCATTTCAGTAGCTGGTGTTTAGCAGATATTGACTAAGAAGATGAACTTTCTGGATTAGAAAACCGATAATCTTTTAAAAAGTAAAAAGATTTTAAATTCTGTGCTTTGGAAAATGACAATTTCTGCCACCAAGTTTAATGACAGAAATCTTTAAATCATGTCTGGTACAAACAGGAAAGGCATTCTGAAAAAAAAAAAAAAAAAAAAAAAAAGAAGCATTTGGGCAAATTTGCCTTGTTAGCTCCAACGGCACAGAGAAGAACTATGCCTAATCTTTGGCTATGCATGAGCTTCATAAACTGCCTGAGGGACTGGCAGAAAGGGACAGAAAAAACAACAGCTACAACCATTTTCGCATAAGAACACAGCTGGAGAGAATGATAATAATGATGCCCTCCTTATGCATAGCATTCCAGTGTTTGGAGCACTTAGGAAAGAGTTTACTGCTTCTCTGGAGACTACCCACAAAGTCAAGCTACAGATTAAGTTGGGAAGGGGATGTCTAATCTTCCAAAAGAACTATAGACCTGGTTCTCTTCCAGATGAAAAAAATGTGGATAAAGAAAAAGGAGAGTCACGGGACAAGAAATAGAGTATGCAAGAGGAAGTCAAACTTTATGTCCTAACAATGAGGGGACAGATAAAGGATTTTTCTGTACTATTATGTTATTGATGGTTTCACTCTGGTGACTGAGCAATGGGAAACTGGCTAAATCATACTCCAGGAGGCACATCATCGGTGCTCTGAATCAAGACACATCTGGCATTGCAAACCCTAACAGGTAAAAGCTTGTTTGTCTTGCAGGAAGTCAAAAGTTTTTATCAATAGCACCGCACTATTCCATTCTTTATCTCCAGAAACTTAAACATACATCCAGTCCATCAGGTTCACCTGAGTTCTCTTTTACATGCTATACTACTTCAAAATACTGGCAGTTAATTTTTTAAATTGAAATTGAGACACGAAGATTCAAGATAAAATTATGGAAATAGAGAAATGCAGAGATCAGCCTCTTATACTAGTTATCACCTGGGCAGCTCCTGTGGGCCACAGCAAAGAGTGCTGAATCCACACCCTGAGCGCTCCATTTCAAGAAACTCGCTGGGATTTTGGGGCCAGGAAGCTAACAAAACTCACATTCATCCTGGATGAATCCACTCCAGTGGTACAGTGTGGCATGCTGTGGTCCTCAGCAGCAGTTGCTTCTCCCAACAGCTCCACTCCCACCACATTACACCACCTTTTCATAGCCCAAGCCAGGACACCTGGGGGCTCCCGTGCCCCTAGTGCTAGTCTGGCATTAGGTTTCTGCAAGTACAAATTTACCCAAAAGTTCTTGCAGGTGAAGTGACCTCGCTAAACAGCACTTACAAGAAATACAGAGGCCCCCGTAAGATTGCACTTTACAGATAGGACAGAAACTATCCCTCAGTCACTAATTACACACCTCGGATAACCGGTTCTATTTCGAGTCTCCCACTGGATATTCTTGTGGTACCTCAGGCTATAATTTTATTTTTCTTTTTTTCCTGGCGACTCTCACATTCTTCATTAATCATTTGGATGCATTTGGCATCAACACAATAGAAAGACTACGTTGACCAAAATATAAGCCATTTATGCCTATGAATAGAACTTCCTGGATTTCCTTAGCTCATTCTTTAATTGTTGGGGTTTTGTTTCTTCTCATGTAACTATTATTGGTTTTCAGAGCAAAGCTGGGCACTGCATTTTGCACTGAGTAAACACAAGTCTATCTGCTGTTTCAAAATGCTAGAGAATTCTTAAAAAAAAAGACACCAAGTTTAACTTCATTTTTTAATAAAAAACAGTTTCTTCTGATCTTCATATGATAATAAACTTTCCTAATATTTTCCATTGAAGATTAATACACTTCTCTAGAAAGTTATATCTAATTTATGTGACTTTAAGGGTCATGCTTTAATAACAATGATGAAACACGATTATTACTTCCTAATGCTGAAATTACAGTTTTTACATTGTAAATTTTTCCTGCTATGCGCCCTGTGGCACTAACATTTTTATCACTCCATGTGTTTCTAGTTTTAAAACCTTTACCCCTGCTGTTTGAAAAATATTTCTCATTTTCGTCCCCTATGGAGTACAGAAATCCCTAAAGGCAAACCATTAGTGATCTTTCTGCCTTTTCCCAAACACTTATTATGATCACCAGTGTTGCTTCCACTGCCTCATTGGCTTTTGGTAAAGTATGCAAATGAGATGTTCAAAATACACACTTTTTGCAACTGTGCAAGTTCATACTGATTTATAAAATGGGAAGGCTATTAAAGTGACTGAAAATGTCAGCAAGATTTATGCATGGGTGACAAATTGTATTGGAAATGCTCATTTTTAACATGCTGGCCTGGGTTCCTTCTTTTTTTAAAAAAGTATTGTATGTGATACATTTGCTTTAAGGCCATTTGCCCCTCCCATCTCCCCATTTGTTTTAAATATACTCTGACAGTGACTTTTTGACCAGGAAAATAAACAAAACTATTCACATTGATTGTTTTTATCATGGAAAGCAGAAATTATTTTTCTATTTGTGCTTTTCCATGAAGCTATTTAAGAAATGACTTTCACCTTTGCTTTGTGGTGAAACACTTGTGGACCAAACAGGTACTTTCCTGGAAAAAATACAGACACTCTCTGATACTGGTGTAGTCTTTGGGTACACACACATGCGTAACACTCCATTTGAGAATGCCAGGCTTATATTTTAAGACAGAAACTGTTCTGACACATGTAGGACCCGATTTATGAGGGCAATGTTCGTTCTCAAGCAACAATTCCCCATCCAAATATCATAAAGACCATTAAAAAAATCAACATGTGCCACATACAAATATTACAGCTGTTAAATTTGCCAAACATGGATAAAGCAGATGTGGAATCATGTGAAAACTAGTAAAGAAACCCTAGTTTATAATTGTACGATAAAGAAATATACTATGAATCAATGAAAACACTGTAGTACATTTCACAATAGCAAGGAAATGATAGAGAAATTTATGAGGGTTCATTTCGATTTCGGCACCAAAGGCAAAAGGAACCTTGTCATTGATGTTAAAGAGAAAAGGTTGAGGCCCGTAATCACACATCATATTATCAACATATGTAAAGGCAGAAACGTAAAGAAAGAAAATCAACAAACTATTGAATGTCTTGAAACACTCATACATAATCTCAGATGTATAATGAGAAATACTAGTCTGATAGCAGTATATTTATAATTTCTGTCAACATGTGCCGTATTATGTGAGGTTTTTTAAATAGTTTAAAGCATGGCGTGTTCTACGATACTAATATTAAGGAAGAGAAGCTGTGCTTTTGTGATTACTTTCTTCTACTCCTATGCGTTCAGTCTGGTGCAAATCCCACCTTTAACAGGTTTCATGTCACCAGTCTGCAGGATCAGCCACCTAAGCTGTATGCTGAAGGTATTTAAGCACCTACTGACCACAGATATCATTATCCCAACAGTATTTAGGGGCACATAAATGCAAATGAAGCTTTTAATGATCTGGTCCTTACTTGTTTGAGTTTTTTAAATCAGTACACGAGTGTACTTACACAGCGAGTTCAGTACCCGAAACAGCAGATCATTTGGGTACCCACAGCAACTACAGATGCAATCCTCCTTCTCCCCAAACTCAAAATGCTCTAAAAGTTGTTATATAATCCTTTGTATTGAAAAATTCAATACCGAGGACTTAATTCTACTTTTTATATTCAGATCAGTCAGTACCAGTACCATTATTGCTCTGATTTTCCTAATTAGTTCATTAAGTTGCATAATAATTGGTTTACTGCCACCCACTTTTTATGATGCTAGAACTGTGAAGATAAAATTGATTTAGGGCCTTATTCTGATCTATTATGCTTACTCACTCACATACCCTGGTGTTTGCTGCAGGTTTTTTTTTCCCCATCGTCTCTCAAAGTCTGCATATCTTTCCCTGGTTTTGCTTAGAATGCAGCCCATATTCCAGTTTTATATAGGTGGGTTTCAGATGTGCATTTTACAAAAATAAACAAACAACCACAGCATTGCCAATGGAAAACATCTGTCGCTCACCTTAGGAGGTCAAGATAAAACTCAGTATGTGAAATACAATGTATGAGTTTGAATTTATTTCCATTGTGTTAATGACATAGATCAATGCCTTGACGTAAGTATCTGGCATATTATAATAATGGGGTACCATCCTAAAAGAGATGGCTCATTGCTGAAATATCCAGACAAAAACATGACGCACTATATGGAAAAGAATAGGACAACTATCTGTCGCTACCCTGTCTGAGTAGCATGGCATACGACAGCAGTACAACAGCAAAGGCAGCGTGTGAATCCCAGTACCTTTCTCTCTGGAGGGCAAAACTAACCACACAACTGTACAGAGTGCCCATTCCACGCTGATGCCTGCCACAATATAGAAAATTCAGGTCAGGAAGGTGGTTTGGATTTGGAAACAATTTAACATGAACCCAGTTTTGCTCAACACTGAGTTTACATGGGTGACTGGAAGAACACAGTACATAATAAAGCCGTAACATCCGTGTTCTGGGTAGTCACGGCCAGAACAGAACAGCAACACTGCACCAAAGGACACAGGAAATATGCTTAGATACAACATACAATCAGCTGTGGACATCACTATTTTAGAATAGAATAAAAATGAAGTGAAATGAAGTGAACAGGTGAAGTAAATTGCTCCTCTGTCATTTCTGTTGCTTTCCCAAAAGCTACCCTGCAAAAAGAGAGCAAGGAATGCTCCATCTCTTCGTTCACTATGTGAAGAAAGCAGAGCAAAAGAAAAAAAAAAAGAAAGAAGAAAAACTCTGAAAAATGATATATTTTCTTACGACTTGAGGCTGTTATTGATTGGAGGCACTTCTGCATGATCCAAGCACCAAAGTTCCAAAAAGAACTCCTGCCATCTCCTCCTGTGGAACAAACAGGCAAGGTTCACACCTTGCGGCTCCCAGTGGCCAAATCCAGAAGCCCAACCCCAGGCTGTAGTGGTCAAATGAATAAAACAGAATTCAAAAACAGCGAACAAATGTTTTCATGAGTTTTTGCAGCTCTTGGCCCGCTTTTATTTTTGGCTGTCGACTTTGCAGCTTTTGGAAATGGAAGCACACAAGCACTGTGTAAATCTGATATTCCCTCCAACAGAAGCAAGGAATTGTCCTCTGTGCATGTGTTTCAAAAGTTAAAAGTTATTGAGATTGCAAACAGTTTAAAATGTTATTGGGAATGCAATATGGTGCATTATATTCTCATGTTTACCAGATGGCTGCCTTAAACAAACGCCATCAGTTGTGCCATTAACGCTTCCAAATGAAGAGACACCGGTTTAGAGGTGGCTAAGACCTTTCATTCCTCCCTGCCAGAAACACCTTTATCCTCTCAGGTTCCAATATACAATCATTGCATTAATTGCTCTGGACCACCGAGCCCCAAAACTTGCGTGCCAACTGAGTGCTGTCCTCCCTCAAAATTTCTCTCGCACGGCAAAGCACTCATCTCATCAGAAATTGAGTTAAAGACACTTCTGAAGACATAGTTGACTGATTCTGACTGTAACCAGTGGTTAAAGCATCCAGATAACAGCGTCTTCGGACTACAATTTGAGAACCACTGTCAATCCTATTTAGTACAGTCCTGAAGCACAACTTTAAAATGTAAGAGATTCATCTACCGATTCCGTGCTGCAGAGCAAGTTCTGGAACTTCTCTCTATGCTGAGATACATTCATCATACTGTATTGATACTACCATTTTCTGGAAAAGGGTGATCGAGTCAAGGGCCAGTTCTCACCATATAATATTTCACTGACATTACTCCATTTTCACTGTTCTCCCAGAATATGGCCTCATCTGATGAACATTTTTTCTTGCTGATGTAAATATTTTCAAACGCCGCAATAAAAATTTCATTACAAAAGTGATTGAGATGTTTTGGGTAGTTTTGTTAAAAAGAGATGATTTGCACATTTTTTTTCAAATATACACTTGAAGCGAACTGATGTGAAGTTAGTGCTATAATAAAAATGTAAATAAAATTCATTATAGTTCATAGATTTCCTGATATCGTCTTTATTGACTCAATATTATTGAAATACATAAAAATAAATATAAAATTATTTTGAGAATACATCAGTACACCTTATTTTATCATCATAAAATAATAATGGAAAATTCCTTCAGGAAAAAAGATGACATTTATAATATATGAATTTCCTTATGTTTTCCACAAGTGTGATGTTACATAAAATTAAATGTATATAATTAATGTTCCTCTGTTTATGAGCAGCATTGCTTTATTCTTACTGCATACAATGTCTCAATGCCAAGATATAATATAGACCCATTGGAGCCAATTTCCCTGCAGTATCACAACATTTTTATGGTTTCTTGTAACCATCTAAATCGTACTACTTGAATGATGTTTGTCAATGAATCTTTCAGCTTAATTGCAAGATGTCGTACGTGTTTCATGACCTGTTTTTGAGGTCAAGCAACATTTATATCTCACTGGAGCAAATATAAGTATTAGCATTGAAATGCGGTATTCAGTAGAGTATATGTTGGAGCTGCCAGACGTCAGAGATGATTTTGGATTCTTGTTACATGTTGTAATTTACTCTTAGTATTTAACTCAGAGCTGACAAAAGTGTGGCTCAGATTTACACTTTTGGATTTTTTTGAACATTTCCTAACATCCATAGGATCACAGAGTAATGTGAGAGGTTAAGGGAGGCCTCTGGTCAGACCTCCTGCCCCAGAGCAGGGTCCGCTCTGGGGTCTGACCTGGTTGCTCAGGTCTTGTTCCACTCGTGCCCTGCAAACATTCAAGGGTGGGAACGGCACATCATCTCTGGACAAGCTGTTCTCCTGCTTTACTGCCCTCATGGGGAAAAAGTTCCTTCTCGTATGCAGTGTGGAACTCTGACTTCCCAGCTGATGCCTGCTGTCCCTCATCATCCTGCCCCACACCAAGTGTTGAGTAAAGGAAGGTAACCACAGCCCTCAGCCTCTGGCCACATCCCTACTCCCACAGCCCAGAATGTTGCTGGCTCCTGCACAGCTCGCTACCCACCAGCACCTGGCCATTTTCCGTAGCCCTGCTCACTAACCAGATTGTCTCCAGAAGAATTATTCACAGCAATCATTCCTTCCAGGGGCACAATTTTGCATATCTCCATGTTGATTTTTCCTGTAGTTCTTACTGAACCACTCCCCCAGCCTGTGCAAGTCCCTCTGAAAGGAAGCCCTGCCCTTGAGCGTATCACCTGGATCCCCAGTCTGGTGTCATCTGCAAACGTGTTGAGAGTACACCACATTGCCTCCTCCAGGTCACTGATGAAGGTGTTAGCACAGAATAAATCTCAGTGAACCCTGCGGGTTCTATCACTTCTCATAGATGTCCAGGGATTAGGATTTAATCCACCCATTAGCTACCGCCCTCTCTGAGCCTGCTCATCCAACCAGGTTTTGTTGGTGGGTTGATTTGGTTTGTTTCCAGCTTCAGTTGAAACCGCCTGAATTCCTTCCTAGTCCATATTCTTCAAATATTGCCCCACATGCTAAACTCTGTTAGGTTGCAAAATTTTATGAAATTTCAGTGAGAAAGAAAAGCTGAAGTTTTAATGTCTCCACAAACAGAATAGGAAACTTCTAGTGCCTGGATAAATTTAAGAGGCTGACTAGGAGTACTACAAAGTCCTATAGTGTCTTAGTCATTCTGTGGTCTACGTCATATGGGAGAGGTGTGGCCTTGCCAGCACCAACTGAACACAAGTTTAGAAACTGGGGAGTTGAATTCCAGTTCTATTTTTAACATTGATTTGTCATATGCGTGGTCAAGTGAGAAACTAATCTCTGACCAGGGTTCAAGAGTATCATACATAGACTTAAGGAGTTGTAGTGCCACATGAGAAATGCCACGACTGTACTGTACAAAGCCCCGGCGCAGTAAAACATCGTTCTGCCACTTGAAATGTGTTCAACCTATGGCAATGGGTCAGCACCCCCCTAACAAGCTTTGTGCCAGAGCAGGTACCATCAACCCTCCTCCAACCAGTATAAAACCAACAAAAATTCCTCTGAACTGTACAGTTCACCAGAAGTCAGTAATGTGTACACGTTGATTGAGAACAAATTGATATTGCTGGGTAACCTGGCCATGGCCACCACCAGTACTTGTGGTCACATCACTTCTCCACAACATCTTCTTCCCTGGTCATAACAAAATAAGCCACCAAATAAAAACCACCACTTTGAGACTGGCAGTGAAGAATCAAAATACATCTTTCCTGAAAAATTATTCAAATAAACTCTGAATATCAAGAATGACACTCTTCCCATTGCTAAAAACTCCATACAGCTGTAACGTTTAACCCAGCCCTGTAATCAGCTCTGGGTGGAATTGAAGAAGTATGACACCAAATCCAGGGATAAACATGTTGTTTTTCTACAGTGGATAAACAGGCATCCTTCTCTGTGCATTCCTCACTGGATCTTCAAGCCTTTGCCAACTTGATTACACAATTCTTAACTAAATATTTGCCAACTACAGCTGCGGTACTAAGTGGCGGTGCTTGAAAATTCCTTTAGCAGAAAGAAGAAAAGCATTATTACAGCACTTTTATTTTTAGCATCTTTTCTTTTTATGAAAAAAAAAATCCATTTAAGAGTATTAAATGGCATGTAAAATTAATAAGAACTTAAAAAATAAATATATCTACCAATAATTTTATATTTATTGCACTTAATTTAACAAATTATTGCACGAACTACATAGACAGCATTTTTCCTGTGAAATTATTATACTTAAATGAACTTTTGACAATGTATTAATTACAAGGACATGACCACATTTATTCTGCTGATCCGGTAATTACATGCATTAAAGAAATATTTATTCAGAAACCATGTAGTATACTTCAAAATGGGCTTTTATTGCCAAGTTACATTTCCTGTATACAACTGCCTTTTTGCCATTTATGAGCCTTTTTTCAAACTTTTACAGAGGGCAGAAAGGGGAACAGAAATGCTTAGTAAACTCTGGGCTGACAACTTTCTCTGCGCACTCGAAAGGACCGTCAGTCTCCCGGTCAGATGGAGAGCTTGGGCTGGATGGAGAGGTTGGGGCAGCTTTGTACAGATGTGCCCTACCTAGGTTTTACACTCCAGTTAATGAAAAAAGACAAGAAATAGGTTCAACAATTTTCATTCTAGCTGGCACAAAATTAATTTTTGTTTTCTAGACATGGAATCTGTGCAACCCTGCATTCCTGTTATTCTGATATTGCTCAACATTTGCCTTGCTAGGTTTGCAGACAGACCTGATAATAAGGTCGTTTGCCATCATAACATGCCTGACCACTCAATATGCATAGGTGAAATGGAAAAGCATTTCAGTCTTTGCCCTTGTCACAGGGAGAGAACCAGAGTCATAGCCAAATTGACCACCAGGCTCACTTTGCAGTTTATGGCACAGCCTTTGAGCTTCGCTCAACATTAAAATCCCGAGTGAATAAAATAAGAACGCCAAAGACTGAAAACTGTAAGTCTCATCTCCAAAACTGAATCTAATTGTTTTTTTAGATGGTGTACATAAGGACTCAAATTATCAATTAATTTCTTATTTTCTTTTAAGATCATTTAGTTCTGTATGTTTGATAGCCAGTGTAAAAATTGAAATATTCTCAGTCTCATCACAATCGTTCCGTTAACTAAAGGATAATATTTTTAAAAAAAGAGAACATTTGTCTAAATTAAAACGACACATTTCTTTTCTTTTCTTTAAAAGGATGTTTCATAATGCCAGGAAACATATTTATGGAGTCTTCTAGTAATGAGCTGTTCTTGACTATCAGCAACAGCCAAAGGGTAAAGCCACCTAAGAAAACCACTGCGTGTTGAAATAACCTAATTCCACTATATAGTTGTTCTTAACTGTTGCTATATAGACCTGGCTTTGGATCCTTTTTAGCATATCATTACTTTCATTTTAAGGAAAAATTATAATACAAGTGAGGAAAGAGTAAAATTTGGAATTCTGAAGGAACAGCCTTAATTATCATAACCACACCAGCCAAAAGAAACAATCTGTTATAAAAGAAGGGACGTCACCTACTATAAGTGGTCTCCACTAAGAAAATACAAAAGACAGCACCAAGGGAAACAGGCACGGTGGTCCAAATATTCTGACTGGAAAAACGTGGGTTTATGTTCATTCATGGTTTAAGTCTCTAAATTAATACACAGGGACCTTTCCTACCCACCTGAAAAGATTAACTCGTGCAACTTTGTGTGCGGAATGTTATTCTAAGGCAATTAGGACTGTTCCATTGTATTTCTGCCATAACCATTTTAGTGATTTTTTTTTTTTTCTTTAACTGACTGAGAAATCCTTTGAATTGAAGTGTAATGGATCAAACAGTTAGATGGACTTACTGTACTAAAAGCAAATGAATATTGACATAAATAATCCTCGCTTACTTCAATTAGTACATTTTGATAAACTGACTGCCACCATAGCATGGTTACTTCATAATCTCTATAAACAAGTTTAGAGAAAAAATACAGGCATTTTTGTTTTAAAATGTGGGCTTATTCAATCATCTATTTTACTCATTACTGGCATATAAATATATACATATTTCACAAAAAAAAAAAAATCACTAAAATAGTGGGTTATTTGCTAGAGCTGACATTGAAAGAACTCTCTGGTGGAAAATACATCAAGCTGATCTTAATATTACAAGCTCTTTTTCAAACCAAATTTTAATTTTTATGGTTTTGATGATTTCTGGCAATTGATTTTCACAGATGGCTAAACTCTACTTCTGTTGTTTCATAAATAATCATAATTTTCCAGGTCACACTTAAAAGTGACATAAATGCCAAACTACTACTTCTCTTCATGCCTAATCAACAGCTTTGGAAAATAATGTAATTATGCAAAATACAACTGGAAGCAAGCTAAGGAAACCTCTGACCAAAGACTTGACTGGCCGATTTGCACCTCCTTTGCAATACATGGGAAACCTGCAATCCTTTCCGGAAAACAACTCTGCCTAGCCCACATGCACTATATTGCTACCAGGGAAAGAACTGTTTTCCACCCATTACCATGGCCAACCATAGCCATTTGTCAGAAAACTGTTACTTCTTCTAGCCATTCATCCTGAAGGCTTTCTTTTTAGAAGCACTGGCAATGAAGCAGAGTAAGTAGAAGACAGTAAAAGACAATAAAAGTAGATGCAACAAAAAAATATTGTTCAACTTTTTCTTTCTCAGGGACCTTTTTTGTTTGATCAAAAACTTTCTGTTTTGCCCCAACAACTAACCAAGATAATTGTTCAAACGATGATACTTCACAGTTCCACTACTACTACTATTATACCCGATTTCTTCCTCGATTTTCCAGCCACTCCTCAAATAGCATTCCTGATAGCATTCTGGCCTCGAAGCAATATCATCCCAACACTCCACTTAAACTAACAACCTGTTCTGCATGCAGGTAGAGTACCTCTGCCCAAGACCGCATGCTGCCACAAATACACAGCTGAGTACTCGCAGGCCAAGACAGTGAAGACACAATACAAAGATGGGTGCAGACGGGAGTTGAAAGAGGCTACCAAGAAGGGTAAAGTAAGTTCTTAGAGAGATCTCAGTAGGTAGACTTTCAAGAAGAGGTGTTTCTGAAGGACTTCAGAGCAATGGAAAAAGGTCAGTGAGCAAAAAATGACCGGATATGAGATATTTAAAAAAAATAATACGTTGAGAAAAAAATAAGTAGCTAAAAGAGAGGAAGCAAAAAGAGACTACAGCAATGTAGTTGAAGCAAAGATTATGGACAGCCCTGGCTCAATTACTGGGTTGTAAAGGGAATTGAGGGTGAAGGTACAAGGAAGGAAAGAGGATCAATGCGCTGGTAGGGATGGAGGGTAAGGTATTTCAGTTACTGCTCTCTGGAAAGACTAAAGAAGGGGAATGAAAAGCTTAAGAGGAAAAGATTACAGTAATCAAGGGAGCTAACGGCCACAATGGGCATGGTGGAGAAAGAGGAGATATAAAAAGGAGCTGAGAGAGAAGACTAAGCTGGAAAATGAATATGTAGGAAAGAGAGAAGGATTAAAGTCAGCTTGGAAGCTGCGATCCTGGCACTGGGAGAAGAAAAGCAGAGCAGCCTGCTATGGTAGTCTCAGGATGGGAAAGGAAAGCATTTGGGGGGAGCAAAATATTGTATTATGTTTTTTTGACTTTATCCTTATTCAAAGCGTGGAAGTTTACTATTTGTGCTGAGACTGCATAGGTTGTTCTGGCACAGGACCATGAGCGGTCCTTGGGGCAGTCACAATCCAGCAAACAGCTCTTTCCCTAAGGAAGGAGCCCCACAGACATCCCACTGGCTGCTGCAACTTTAGGCACCTTGCAGCTTTCCTGCTCCACATTAGAAGTTAAAAGTGGGCTGGCTGAGATCTGCAAGACTACCTGCACCCAGTACTGCTCCATCTGATGTGGCCTCCAGCACAGGAACCATCTAGTCTTTTCTGAACGTGAGATAACTATACATTATTTAAGTGAAAACTAGAGCAGATTTTCTTTTCTTCTGGTTACTGTTAACTATATGAAAAGGACAGCAAAAAGTAAAGAGCATGCTTTCTCGGAGTAATTGCCACAATAGCTGACAGCAACGCTACTTTTTTACCATAGCTATTAAGGCAGGAGGGTAACGATCGCTCTTATCCTTCTTAGTCATCCAAAATAACACAGAGAGGCATCAATCCCGAAGTCACATTACGATATCTGCATAAGTTAAATTAGAGCCTGGCATACAGTATCAAGGCAGAAATTCTGATTTAGTTAAAGGAACTGTTTACAGCCACTGCCTTGGGACCACAATTCAGCTCTAAGCAATTTGCCTCCAGTTGTACTGCAAGATGGCCAGACAGATAAAGTCCAGGTGTCTTAACTCCCAGCTTTCTGGTCAAAAAGTAGACAAAGTTTCCCTAGTAAATAAAGTTGGACTGGCATTTTTCACATAGGCATTACCTAGTGCTGGTCTCTGGTGTCAGCGATGACACTTGTCCTGGCACACAGGGATGTGCCAGGGGAGCCAGAGGCACCAACCTAGAACAGCAGTAGCTTCACGCACCTCTTAGTAAAAAAAGTATAACGTATAACTTTGATTAATTCTTTGTTGTTTGTATTTGTTTGGCAACTGTGTTATACCTAATGTGACTGAAACTTCATTTCTCATAGGGTTTTCCTAATAATGTGCATGTTGAATACTTAGGCTCAAAAATCCCTCATTAGTGCATTTGAATATGTTAAATGAGTCATATTTATCCTTGCTCTAATCCCAAACTGTTTTGTGACCTTGAGAAAGTGACTTTTTGGAAACGATGGCCCTCTCTCATTCATCCACAGGTTATCTGAGCTTGATGGAGATATTACTGAGTGATGCATGACAATCTTTGCCAGAGCACGTAACCAAAATTTTTGGTTCGGGCCTTAAATACTACACTAATCCATGCTGCTTTGCCTAGTTTTTAAGTATTTCTGCAGTAAAGTGGCTGCTATGTACCTGGCAACTGCAACCACGGTACCTATGGATGAGGTTAGCCTTTGCTTTTCATCACTTTGCAAGAGCAATAACCATGACTGACACTGGACAGATTTTGCTTCTCTCTCTTAAGAAGAGCCAACAAAGTCAAACAGACGTATGTTTGGTTTAAGGAAAACAACAGGCCATTTGACTGGAAAACAACGTCATTGTGTGATTTTAGACCCTTTTACTACTATAACAAACATCAATTTTGAATATAGAATAACCACTGCAAGGTGGATCTAAAGTGGATGTTGCTAAAGGTTATGCAAATGTAGGAAATTATAATTCTATCTCAATGTCATTACATGTGTCTACTTAGATGCACATTTTCTGCTATGTTTAAGTTAAACAAAACACTAAATGACTGTGTAGCATGACATCTCATTAATATGTTTCTATTCACATCTGTGCCTTTAGTATAAAAAAATAGGCTGTTCTAGTGATAAGAGATTAAGTCCTTTAATTAGAAACAAATGACAAATCACTGTTAACCCCATGTGATGCTTTCTAAAACTTCCATCAAATATTCCCCTTAAAACATTATTAAGCACAAGTTCAGCAGATCTACTTCCTAGAAAGTGCTATTTAACAAAACCCAGGCAGGATGTTAATACTGAGGCCGAATTACAGGTTGCCAATGCGTTTCCTGCAAGGGGATTGACAGGGGATCATTTTGTTATGGGGCCACCTCCAGCGTGTTGTGACAACCAGTCATTACACCTCTGAGCACAGCACTCAGCTGTAGGTTTCTACAGGATGCAAATAGCTCCAAATGGGTTCAATTTAGAGATAGCAGATAATGTATCATTCCCTTCTTTAAGGTAGAAGCTTTTAATTTTCGAGGAAAAAGAAAGAGGAGTACGTTTCAGTCTCTGGAAATAAAGATCTACTTAACAAAGCATGCCAGAAAAATTGAGAATAGAAATAACTATTATAAAAATAAAAAGCTTAACTTGCTTGTTCTACTTGTCTCAGAGACACACAAGCTGTGTTAGCCAGCATCCTTATTTATTTAGGATGTCATAAAATTCTTCATTTAAAACCTGTGCTTTGCAACTAGTAATGAATATTAGGGAGTAAGATTTCTTATTTGCATAGCAACCCTTTCATCTCGAGTAATCCCAACAGATTTTGCAAAGTACCCATACGTAAGGTCAAAATGGAGAGCGATAAGTAATCACAACAACCAACTCACGACACAGGGACAGTAATAGTTACAAAAAATAGTTTAACCGAAAAAAAAAAGACCCTAGGCATAAGAAATGTCCAGCCTGTTTTAAAATGGCCACATTCATGAAACACAAGAAAGAATTTGCTAGTCCAAAACACAAACATACGCCCACCTATTGCAAGCTTACATACTTTTATAAGTACTGAATATGCAGTAAATAAACACAAGACTCCGGTATATAACAGGCAACAGGTTCATGAAGTTTTGGTTGTAACTTAGGTACTTCTGTCATCTTACTCCTACTAGTAAGCTCCAAACACATACTTTAAACAGTTCTCTAGTTTCTAAAAGTCCATTTCTTTAGGAAATATTCCACACCTAATAAGTCAAGAGACCTCAAACATCTGTGATTAACAGATCTAGAATCTCTCATTCTCCCCCCTACAGTACTCTTCTATATGTATATAGACACATATACACATAGAGCTACTTCACTATCTGTGTATTACATACTTTTAAATATCTTCTATATATATAAAATAACAGGAGGTTTGGTTTGGGTTTGTATTGTGGAGGTTTTTTTAATGAAATATGGTGACCTACAGAAAGTTCAAGAAAACTGTTTTCCACAACTACCTGTCCACCACAGCTTTTAGCAAGCACCACATACAACTTCAGGATTTTGTGTGTTTATTCATTCTTAGTTTGGGTTGGTTTTTTTTTCCGATCATCTACAACACTGTGATTTAACAAAAATGGAAGTTAACATCTGACAAAGCCAAACAGAAAATGTTCGTGTACTGAAAAACATTGTCCTAAGATGCAAATGTGGGTGCATTTCTGCAATCTTAGTGTAAATACAGTCCAAAAGGGAGGTACTTGGTTATTACATGATATATTAGAGCTGGACATTTGGTATCAAGTGTATTTCTCTTTGTCTTCAAAGTAAAGGAAGGAATATGCAAATCAAAAGCCTAAGCAAATTAAAGGTACTTTGTAACTGACATTTTAATTATCTTGTTTGGATATTATTCATTTTATTTATTCTGCTAAACACAAACAATTCTGGACCACTGTATAAATATTATCTCCATTGGAAGTCTACAGTACCTCTAATAAAAACGTACAATTGCTTGGCTACCAAATCCAATGAAACTTATTCTAAACATACTGTATTCATTATAACAATGTAGTTCTGCATAACGCACAAAAGACTTTGGAAAGAGGGGACAGTTTAAAACAGGCCAGTGAAAAGATGTAATTAGAGCTGTGTGGGCTTGGCAGAACCCTCTCGACAAACGAGCTCGAAGTTACTTTTGCCAAAGCACTCCAGGCTTACTGAGGTTTCATTATGGCAAGAAGAGCTTAATTCTGGTAAGTATCAGATACAATAGGATGTAATCAAATATAAAATAATAATAAAAATAGCCAAATGAGAGAGAAGAAACTGAACCCTGCTCAACAAGAGAGTTAAAATACAACCAGCATATTAACTGGCTGTGTTACAAGTGATTTCAGTTGGTGCCCATTTGTTTGGAAAGAGGAAAACCTGCAGATGAATTAGTAGGATTATCATGAGCAATTTATTTTCTGAAGACATTGTCAGGGCCCTTGTCTCCACTTGGACTTTGCCCACAAATATACAGGGAGTTTCATATCTTCCTATCACCACGCAGATGCTTTGAGGAGCACAGCGTCCACACACAAACACACACTTATGACTTGCTCACGTGGCAGACATAAGTTATTCGAGGTTCGTTCCTCTTCAAGGGGGAATGAACCTCTCCAAAAAGGAGCACATAAACAACTCATCCAGCTTTGATTGCTGTTGGATGAGGGAGAGACCAGAACATGTACTTGAAGTGTTTCAAAAGATTTAGAGCTGCTGAGTTCAGAGGGAAGCGTGCAACACTTGGTGCTCCGGTAGAGCAGTCAAGGACCATCCTGTCCTCCACTACACACACTGCTCTCTGCAGGAACATTCCCGACCATGCACAAGCAACATCCTCAACACTGAGCAACATCATTGGAAGCTGGCTTGTGCTTGTAAAAGCTGGCTTCCAGCAGTTATCCCATAGAAGCACCCCAAACTGGAGAAAACGTACAGCTGTCCAAATCAGGGTCCTTTTGTCTCTCATTTGGCCCAGGTAGCTAAATCAATTCCCCCCCAAAAAAACCCAAGGTGCCCACCTGGAGTACTGCGTCTAGCTCTGGAGTCCCCAACAAAGAAAAGACATGGACCTATTGGAGCAGGTCCAGAAGAAGGCCATGAAGATGATCAGAGGACTGGAACCCCTCTGCTGTGAGGACAGGCTGAGAGAGTTGGGGTTGTTCAGCCTGGAGAAGAGAAGGCTCCAGGGAGACCTTATAGCAGCCTTCCAGTACCTAAAGGGGGCCTACAAGAAAGCCAGCGAGGGACTTTTTACAAGGGCGTGTAGTGATAGGATGAGGGGGAATGGCTTTAAACTGGAAGATGGGAGATTTAGATTAGACATCAGGAAGAAATTTTTCACTCTGAGGGTGGTGAGCCCTTGGCGCAGGCTGCCCCGAGAAGCTGTGGCTGCCCCATCCCTGGAGGTGTTCAAGGCCAGGTTGGTCGGGGCTTGGAGCAACCTGGTCTGGTGGGAGGTGTCCCTGCTCATGGCAGGGGGTTGGAACTCAATGATCTTCAAGGTGCCTTCCAACCTAAACCATTCTATGATTCTATGATAATTTGATCTCCTCCTGGCCCCAGCCTTTAGGTACATGGCCGTCCTGTCGTCTTGTGTTGCTCCCACTGGTGTCCTGAGCAAAATGGTGTGTGTTAGGAAAGCAGCCTCTGCACAACCGCTCTGCCCTTCGGTCTTTGCAGCAGACCTTGCCGTGCTCTAGCCAGAATGCAGAAGGACCAGCCATGGCAGTACCCTCTGCCACTTGGAAAAGGAACATTTTCCAGCATCTGACAGAGCATAAAAGCAGCAGTAACAGCTGTTGGTCCCCCTCTGTCTCCCAGTTATTACCAGGAGCTCTGAAATACGGCACCCAGGCAATAACCCATGAATACACCAACAGGTAAGCCCTACGTCACACATCCATATCTTGATGTCTGCCGACAAATTCTCCATTAAATGAAAGTGAATTTCCTTTCTCCGAGAACAGACTTTTTCCACATCAACTATTAGAAAGGAACAACCGACATTCTCAACTCAGTCTGCTAAAATTAGGCTTGAAACACTGTATTCTGAATGTGAGACATGAGCTGGAAAGGTGCAGCATGTTTGCACACCTGCTCATTTCGGTGGGTGTTGAGTGCAGCCCATCAGGGCAGGGGGAGCATCACACTACTTCAATTTGAATGCCTAAATATAGACCTGGGATCCTAAAATTAGCTTCATGGCCTTAAATTTTGGCTTAGACTTCTTATGGAAATGAAACAGCTAAACCAGTTGTTAAACCACAATCTCAGTCAGATAGAAAAAAAATTAAAAATATTTTAAAAAGGCAAAGTCTCATATGATACTATTGCATTACACCTCACTACAGAAATTGGTGGGGTTTTAGAAATTTCTTTCACTCCCTTTGCATTTCTGCATTACTGGAGGAAGACTCGGGCAGCCACCAGTGCGACAGGGTGACTGGTGCCAGCCCACAGTCTTGCTGCACCACAGCAGAAACTCAGCCTGGGCATCACACAGACACACTGGATGGCAAATCAATCGGGGAAAAAAAGCCCAGGAATTTCCATCCTCCCAAACACCATGGGGGAAAGCAGGACCAAGGCCAGCCCAGCACCGCTGGCTCGATTTGCCCCAAACCAGGTCCTATATCTGTGTTCCTGTGGGGCAGAGGGGTTGCCTTCTGCCCTTCACAGCCCACAAAATGTTTTGTTGTTAGGGACATGTCAGAAAGGTGCTGTATAATCACAGTAATCACCATGGACAGCCATAATAATAACATTAATAAGAATATTTAGATATTTTCATCTTCAAAGCACCTTTAAAACATCTGCTAACAGATCTCCCTAGCTGCTCTTTAAAGACGACAATAATTATAACCCTGCCAACACTCAGGGGTGGCAGAGATTTCTGTGCTGTTCTCATCACAGCCAGGCGGTGTTGCTGTCATTTTACAGATACAAAAACCAATGTTTGATGGAAACAGGTGGTTCTCCCCATCATACAAAGCAGCTGTGAGGGAACCAACATTTTGGTGCTCTTAGACCTCCTTCATCCTCCAGCTCATTAGTACACACTGCAGTTTGTAAAGAGTCATAATTTGGGAGGGGACAGAGGAAAATTCAAGAATCTATATTTTGGGATTCTTAATTTATTTTTATAATCTGAATTAGGATTTGCAATACTCCAGAATTTTATTTCCCACGCACTCTCACCTAAGAACCAGGTGGGACATCTCAAGGAGGAACAAAACACCACTACCACTCATAACCTCTGTACCTCAGGTTGAGGCCTGCCTTCTCCTTCTGGTGGCAAATCTGCAAATTGGACCTGAAAAGGGAGCTGTGAACTGCCTTCAAATGCACTTTCAAGTTTATTATAACGGCTTCGTACAGGTCTAGTTTTCCTTTTAAGTTTAAATAATATTTTAGGTATTGCAAGCTCCTTTATTTGTCTGTCCAGACCCCAGCTCATGCCAGCACTCAAAATCTGGACAATCCCTTTGTCCACAAGGGGTTGCAAGGATCTCTCCAAAGCAAACCTTGCTAATTTAAGGTTGACAAAATTACCATGGACGCATACAGTAACATACCAAGTTACCTTGTGTATATACCAGTCAATTTTCACTCTAGTTATTAGGGTTTTGGACCTGGATCTTAAAACATTTGAATCCAGATGAACTCCCTTCATGGAAGCTGAGTCTCAAACAGGTGGATTGCTCACAACCATCACCTTCCCTAGCCCTGACTTGGCTCCACCATCTCCCCTGACATTTAAGTCTTCATTCTGGCAGGCAAAATAACCTGATTTTTTTTTTTAATTATTTATTTATTAAATGTTAATAAATAAAATTGTTCAATTAACTCGAGTTCTGGAGAGGCTTTTCTTTTGTAGAAGGTTGTAGTCCAAAGCCACAGCCTGATAAGAACCTGAGATCCCAGGGGGAAAACACTATTTAACCCCTAGTTCAACTTCTAATGAAAGGAAACATAGAAATGTAGCTATAATTCAAGATATTGTATGGAAGTCTGTTCAAAGTTTTTTTCAAAAATATAAATTACAAGAGATTATTGATTTTTAAAAAGCTTACTTCAACAATCAGCTTTCTATCTCATTCTATTTCACTCTCTCTCGTTTATTCATTTCCTTATGTAAAAGAATTTAACCAAAGGAAACTAGCATTTTAATTCAATTTCTCCTATAAAATATATAATTTTATTTTGTCATAATGGCTGCTTTTATTTCCAGAGTCAGATTTTATTTAAATTTCAGTCCATTAGGAACAAAACTTGCCATTTTCTGATAAACAAAATCAGCAGGGAAGCCTCTTCAAACTAGGAATGTATTTTCTATCAACCTTTGTTCTAGCTGGTCTAAATGACAGGTATATTCCACTTTTCCTGCGTTTAGTTTTAAAGATTCTATGGGGAGGAGGGCGAATACAGAGAGTGACATTTTTAACAACAAAACTAGCAATCAGAAAAGCAGCCCCATGACAGGCATGTGGAAGAAATGGGGGGAAAAAAATAAAAAATATATAATCCATCGCTTTGGACCACCAAAGAGGACTAATATGAGTCATTAACAGAAAACCGTTAATTTTCCTCCCTGTGACTGTTGTTTATAGAAGTACTCGAACCTTTGAGATTGAGTCATTTAACTGTTTCTTGGTAGGGTGGAAAAAAGACTCCAAAGAATTCATTAAAACAAAAAATAGCAAAAAAATCTAAAACAAACGTACATTTAGAGTTTGTTAAAAAACATAAAGATGATTGCTTAAAGCTGCACTCAGTTTAGCCAAAGATCAGATGGTGAGATGACAGCTTTCACAGGCGAAAATAACATCCTGCGGTGTCATGTTCTGTTTGAGTCGAACCAACATCGCCAAAGTCAGCATTCGACCTGATGTCCTGAAATTGAGCTCCCTGGCCCAGTCCAATAACTGGTTTTCCCTTAGAACTACCTTTCAGCTCAGTGTTTTGTTTGGAAGGAAGTGGTAATCTCAAGTACGAGGGTAAAGCGAGCAGCTGCAGTAAATGCATGTAAACCCAACCCCAATGAGCTGGGCAGAGCTTTGGAGTTAACATTAAAATGTTTATTGGGTCCGTGGGGTCCCTCATTCAAGCATGGGGCCATGCAGCTACTTTTGAGGATGTTTAAAAAGTGTTTTCCTAATTTGCAACTTTGGCACACATCCCACAACACGGCACAGAGGTCGCCCTCTGACTGCCTGAGAACAGCAGACATTGTACAGCTGTAAGAGTTTCACCATTCCTTGTAATGCCCAGGCTGGAAGGGAAGATGCTACCGAGAACTTTGCTGGAGAGGAAAGGCACAATCCTGTGGAGAGAACAGCTGTCCAGAGGATGCTCTGTGCCAGCGTCCAGCATCCCCCTTCCAAAGTGACAAGTCGTTTCGGAGCAATGACTCAACTGATGCTGAGCAGTTGCACGGCAAGGACAGAGGAAAGACTGCACATGGCTGTTTTCATCAGCATCAGGCGTGTTTTGAGCAAATCTAAGAAATTAGGTGATGCAGGCAGAAGGACCCTCCATCTGCAAACCTGAGCAATTAAGGGCAGCAGCATCTGAAGATTTGGAAGTAGAAAACTGCTGCAGGAGTTCAGGAGACCAGTAGCGAGCACGTATTTTGGTGCATCCAGCTCTATAATGTTTCCTGACCTCCAAGCAGCACTCCTCCAGGGCAATATTAACGATCAAAATTATAGATTGAGCCTGCAGGATGTAAGCCAGTTACTTTCAAGTTTTGTGCAACCACTATAGGTGTCCCACACATCATCATTTCACATTTTCACTATGGTGAGGGAGAAAGGCATCTGGACGTATCTAGATCATAGTCAGCGCCTGGAGTATAACTCCCCCAAATCCAAGTCCTGACAGTCAGTGTGGAAGGGAGGCACCCCAGAACTTTGGTGTCAAAGTGCATGGGGTTTGGTTTTGGGTTTTTCCTTTTTTTCCAGTCACTACTGGAACTTTCTCTGCAATGTCTTTTCTAGCACTGGCCTTTCTGGTTGAAAGAGTCCAGATTCTTCTGATCTTTGTTTTACTTTTTATTAATTCTGACTTAAGGATTCACAGGGTACTCCAAAAGGAGAGAAAAACTAAGGAGTTATTTCAGTCCTAAGAGACTTAAAGGATTATTTCCTTGTAAAATACAAATGACAGTTTTCCTGTAATATTTCTCCTACATAATGCACATGTTAATCCGTAATTTCCTTTGCCAGATGCAGTGTAATCCTTCTCCTGCAGACACCACAGCACAACTGCTGTTGAGAAAACAGGAGCGAGAAAAGTTCTTCCATTTCAACATGATAAAAGGCAACTTCATTGACCAACATTTTTGGTTATCCTTGAAGGCAGTCATGCAGTCCTGACACAGAGAGATGCAACTCTCTACACCGATAGTTTATCCCTCTTTACAAAATAGCTAAATTGCTTTTTTGCACCTGATTTCAACCAAACTCCTTCTTTAAAGTGTGATACGAGTCAGCCAAAGAGCTGTTATTAATTCAGCCATTGCAACAAACTGCAGCAAAATCTACATCAATATCTAGAAGGGGGATTCCATGAACATGCCACAATCCACTTGTTTAGCAGTTGCTTTTTGTCACTTGTTAATGATTTGTCATGCAAAGGGGCTGTGCTATTAATCTTATGTAGGTTCAGTAAATTAGTTTGTAAACAACATCTTTATAGTCCTTAAGTAGAAAAGCAATCCGATGCATTTAGAAACAAATCCATCACACCCCATTAAAAAAAAAAATAATAAAAGGCATCTGGATGGGTTTGTAGAAAGGACAGAGAAATGGCTGGTAAACCATACAAAAGTCCATTCTGTGGTTCTATAAGAGTAATTTCTGCAGGGGGGTCTCCCAGAGCACAGCAGAGGGGCACAATCCCCTCCCTCACCCTGCTGGGGATGCAGCCCGGGATGTCACGAGCTTTCTGGGCTGCTAGCGCACATTGCTTAACGTAAGCCAGCTTCTCATTCATCAGCACCCCAAAGTCCTTCTTCTCAGGGCTGCTCATAATCCCTTCATCCCTCAGCCTGTGTTGATTGTGGGGGTTGCCCTGACCCAGGTGCAGGACCCTGCACTTGACCTTGTTAAACTTCATGAGGTTCACATGGAACCACTTCTCCAGCCTGTCCAGGTCCCTCAGGTCTATCAAATATGAAGTGCTCAGAAAACACCCAGTGCTAACAAAGCCGGAGAAGTCTGTACTGCAAAGTACTTTAAATTCATCCAGGTATTTGTATCCACTCAGATAAAGAGTTAATCAGGTAGCAACAAGTTAGACCACCAGTGCTAAGTCCAGCAGTACTCATCCCATCTGTCCAACCATAGCACCCCAGGGGCTGCAGAAAAGAAACTCCAAAAGAAGTTTGATTTAATCAGAGTCTTTGCAAATGGTTCTCAATGAACTCTCTAAAGCCACAGGTTCCCCAAAGGTTACAAAGACCCAGACAAGACAGTGAGCTTTAGATTTTAAAATGTGTGATCATTTAAGTCCTGCAGAACAGTTGCAAGAGATACACGGGAGCAGGACAGCACCAAACCCTGCAGGGAGTGAGCTCTCTGCATCTCTCTCTCCCCCAAAACGTGGGACTGGTACACATACACACACCCCATATGCACCCCCAGATCGGTGGGCAAAGTCAGGGAGATTTATACAAAACTTGTTAGACTTTGTGCATTCAACAGCTGAAGGTCACAGACAACAAATAACGCAGTTTTATGCCTACAGTCAGTCTACCCAGTTATCCGAGAGATCCCAGTGATATCTATATTCCCACTCCATCTTTACAAAACATACTCAAGTGATAGGTATTGCAAAATACTTGTCTCGAGTAATTGAAGTGTAAGCGGTAATGCTAAGACAATGTATTGTCTAAAGCATGAAATTCAACAGTTCTCTAAGATTAATGTCCTGTTCCTGTAACTTGGTTGTTCTTGGCTTAAGCATTCAACATAATGCTACTCATTACAGAGAGCAGTGACATCTATATCCAAGGGGGAAATATGGTTCAAGTCAGCTTTCGTGTTTAAATATTAGTAGTAAATTCAAATTCAATTTCACATGATCAGTGTATGTGACACTAACTACATCAAGGTAGACTTGGGGATTTCTCAACTCTATATTGAAGAGAATTACATGACTGAAAACTAATTAGGGAAGCACATAAAGTGAATTTATTTAGTATTCTCTTGTATGTAGTTAACTTAAAGTAATGTATCAAATTTCCTACAGAAAAATGTGGCTACATAGCACTGAGCAAAATGCATCAGAAATCAGATCAAGCAAATTATCCTTTTTTTTTTTTCTCTTTTAAAACTGAAAATGTTTAAGCTGTAATGAAAAAATTATAGTAGTAGGGTTTTTTTCCTTTGGAGAAGAGGAGTGCTTTGGAACCGTGTCTCACACAGGGAATAAGAAACAGCTGCAATGCAAATAAGAAAAAGCAGTCAAATGTTATTTGTCTCTTCTGACCAAATAGCACCTGAATTTTGCTTCCCAAAGCTCCCGGGTGCATTTCTGTCACAGCAGTGCCCTACGCGCAGCCAGAGCAAAGCCCAGCGGCCGCTATGCAAGCAGGAGCAGGATCGTTCCTCGACCAAGCAAACAGCCTTCAATGCAAACGCACACGTCATGCTAAAAAATGCTCTTAAATCTTTTATCTCCTGAATCGAGCAGCCCTTTCCTCCCGTCTACATCATGTTTGAAGATGAGCCCAGCTCCCCACAACCCCTGCCTCTCCATCTCCTCTCTGCGTTGCTGCCCCGTGATGCTGAGCTGTCGCAGTTGGGCTCTCTGCCTTCTCCCTCCGGTCCCTCTGCAGCAGGCGGGTTACCTGCCAGCCAGGCGGAGATGAACGCCACATCCTGAACACGCGGTGCTGGCAACAAAATGCTACCTACAAATGCATAATGAATGTTTTATAATGCTTTTGCTGTGCGTTATAAATGATAAATAGATGACAATAGATGTCTTATAAAGTATTTATATCCTATTGTCGTTATTGTTGCGCTCCAGCTTTGAACAAAGCATTAAGGCAAGTGCAAGTCTAAGTGCTGGTGATGATATGTATTAACAAAACCATTTATGATAAATGGACAAACCTTTGAGGGTCACTGACACTTTGACAAGCTTTACATAGGCATTTTTGCCCTTAATGTTTTTCCTCCAGTTTTACCACCCAACTGAAATAATTGCATTTTAACACCAATAACAAAATATTTTATTAACTGGCAATAAACAAATGAACCTGACCCTCCTGAAGGCGATGGCACTGAAATAAGAGAGTGATGTGCCTGCAATGGCAAAGGGATTCATCCTGTTCACTACTTGCAATACCGTCCTGAAGAGCAGAACATGGGACCACATCATGTCCAAAAAGTTTTTGCACTGCAAGAGGGTAGTTCCTTTAGCTTCAGCCTGGGTTTATGGTTGCTCTTCCAAAGGCAAAAGATAATTTCTGATGAGGTACAAAAGATATCTACAATAGTTACTTTGATGAACTTTGCTTGCTGAAGCTTTCCAGTGGTGTTTTTAGTTAAAAGCTGCCTGTTATGTACAAAGACATGGGAAATGGAATATCGCGCCCCTTTTCTTTTCTGGGAAAGCCCCAACATACAGCCATTGACCACCAGATCAATGTTGCTCCACATTTGTTGTTGTGCTTATACATTCGACAGAAACATTCAGGTTCGTACATTGATCAAGTAAGACAAACCAGACCAGATCAGCACCTGTCTGCAAATATGTTTTAAAACAAGTAAGAAAAACCCCAAACTTATCTCCACATATCGTGACCGTAGCCGGGAGTATGAGAGGAAATCTCAGCAAAAGCCGATGGGAGCGCCCAGTTCTCTGCCCGACTTGGAGGGCAGTCGGGTGATTAGCTCCACTGTAGAAGTCTGCGTTGCAAACACCAGAAGTCAGATAAGGCAAATCCTATCCTGGGGGATAATCTATTTTTTACTTAGGCATGCTGAAGGAAGACTAAATTGATGAGTAAACAGATTTTTGAGGACACAATTTTAAGCTGTGTTGACTGTGGAGGGGGGAGACCATCCTCTTGCATCAGGAGATGAATTTGCCTGTGGTTGGGAAGTCAAACTCTGCTCCCTGCCAGCCCCAGGAGCGTGCTGCAGGGCCTTTGTGTCCCAGAAGCCGGGTTTCCTTACTCAAGTAGGACATTTCTTGAGAGACAGAAAGCTAAAGTTTGCAAAATAAAATAGGATAACTTTCCCGTTTCTTACGTGCACTTTAGGTAAAGGCAATGCTGCTAATTGCTCAGGATTTTTCCAAAATGGGACACTATCAGTTTTAGACACCCACTCTTTTGGTGCAAGAGGCAGGGATACAACTATTAGATTCAATAAAAATAGCAAAGCCTAAATTTAAATAGAAAAAAAACAATGGCCAAAATAGATGGTGAATAGAACAGGGAACTTTGAAGAGAAAAACAAAACAAAACATACCCTTATTTTAAATATAATCATTTAGCAAATCTCTCAAAGGTCATCTCAACATCCAAGTGCTTGTCTGGTAACTTAAATGTATATGTGTGTGTGTGTTATACAAACACAAAAAATGAATGGACCTTATTTTCTTTCTAACACTGGAAATGTACATGAGTTATTTTTTTCTCACCCTCACAAATTAATTTTCCCGGGATTAATATGTGTAAAGTAATATTCAACTGTTGTTTTTCCTTAAACATGCAAAAATTTGGCAAGTTTTTTTCTTTTTTTTTTTTTTAAGTTCATAGTCCGTGTCATGTGTGTTAAAGTGCAAAATAAATTTTCTGCCATGAACTCCTCTGCTTTCTTTTTTAAACAAAGTTGTCAGATCCCAAAAATTATGGGCCTCCGTAGCCTTAGGTCTCAGCCACTAGTGATGGTTTCCTGTACAAAGTAGCCAGAGAGGGGGAAGCAAGAGACAGAGGGCAAGTGTCCTGCACGCTAGTTTTCCAGCTCTGCTGTGAAGGCCCTTTTGCCTTCTGCAAAACCAGTTTACACCAAAAATAATTGTTTCAAAATATTTTCAGGGAGATGTTTCAAATGTAACCTCATTCAGCATAGAGTTTGTTGATAGAATCAACAGGTTTAAGGATATAAGATTGTCCCCATTTTCAAAATAGTCCATCCTCATCCCACATAACTAAAGGACAGATTGGGGAATTATGTTGGACCCTATACATTCAGGGCAAAGGTTAATAAAAATAAATAAATACACCCACAGAAACAAACCCCAAATATCAACATTCATTTCTAATTATTATAGTTGATTGCTTGTGGCTTGAATATTTACCCTGCTCAAGCACTACTCATTTTTATCTAATTTTTCATTCTTCCCTTCCCTCAACCCTTGAGATAAGAAACAAAAGGCTGGTTGGCCTTGAAAAACTTGATCTGTATAAAACGATAGTAATTGAGATGGTTTAACCTAAAGGAAAGAATAAACAATGATCAGTTTTTACATAGATGGTTGGTAGCTGCAAAGAAATTGCTCAGTGTGTCCACTTCAAAAAGAATAACTAGTAACAGGCTAGAACTGCTGAGGAAGAGATTTTGATTAGACATTAGCAAAAAGAGCCTATAGAGATTGCAGAAATTCCATCACTGAAAATTTAAAGAGCAAGTTAGACAAGTATCTGTCATGAACGATTTAGGTATAGTTGATCCTGCCTCCCAGCTCTATTGCCTATAATATCTGTGCCCTTCCCTCTCTACTTGTATTGTTAATTCATACCTTGTTTTTACCATGACTAAAGTGAGAATATTTTTGTATTCTTACTTAACCTGTAAAGGAAAGACATTCAATATTCCTATTTTTCATATTGTTTTCTGAAACTTTAGGCATTTAAGAATTCACTAAGTATTTTAAAGTCTTAAAGTATTATTAAAAAGCCTTCAATAAAGCAAAATAGTGGTTTCTCTTTATGTATATATTTCATTTAGCTAATAGCACACACATTAAACATTTTTCAATGTGACACACAAAAGACAAATTAAAACCTGGATAAAACCTGAATGGAATCAGTAAGTGATACATGTTAAAAGCACTAGAATACAAAATCAAACTGGCATCAGACATCTCAGTGCCTCAAGAGTAGACTTCCTCTCCACCGTTTTTTCAAATTTTGCTGGGGAAAAAAAGAAAATCTTGCTAAGAAACATTCCCCCTGTCCTAATTTAAACGAAAGACTAAAATGAGATACAAAGATGTAAATGAAGTAGTTTTGGTCAAACAACAACAAACAATTAATTTCTGCAAAGATTACACATGAATTTATCTACAAAATCTATTGCTTTTCACCAGATGGCTAAACCCATCTCGGAAGTAAGAGACAAGTGAAACTGCAATGCAAACTGAAAACTACCCAGAAATTTTTCCAGAGTTTTGAAATAGTTTGAATGACCTTCTTGGGGCATTTCCAGAAATAGAAGTGCCCAATACTCAAGTACAGCAAAGAAAGAAAATATTCCTGCTGCAGCAAAATCAAAAATAGTCCTGGAGCTTTCAAAACCTCCTATCATCATTTCTTTAACCTTGTCCCTCTTGCTTGTGCGAATTCTCAGTCTGTGTTCCTCCAATCCACCCAAAGTGTTGGCATCAAGCAAATTTAATGGCACTTTAATGATGCAGTCCCAGCCACACAGACCTCCTTCAGCTGGAACTACTTCAAATCAAGCTCTCCATCCTTCCTTTCTAGGCTTTTCAAAGCCTGTCTCACTTTCAGATTTTTTCTGCTTGCCTAACACATTCCATTTTGCAGTCAGTGCTGAACATTGTTTCCTTCCTAGTTTTTTTTCTGCCTATGTAAAAATAATAATTTTTAAAAATTGGCTTTTGTCTATACAGGCCATTATACTTAGATTTCCTCTGTTATTTCTATATACCGTATAAACTGCCTCTTTCTTCTCACCTACCCCATCCTTCCTCAAACTAGCTTGCTACTGCAAACACTCCAATCTAATGGAACATAGGCAATAAATTTAAGCAATGTATTTCTCCTGTTTTTATAACACCATCTACGATAGAAGTTACAGATCAGAAGTGACTATTAAAAAAAATTCAGAATCTGATAGATAAATCAGGAAAAGGTCTTAGGTTTTGCTTTTTTTTTAATTCCTCTTTCTACTGATACTCCCAATTGCAGCATTTTCTTCAGGAACTGCTTGTTGGAGCCTAGTACCAATGGTATTTAAAATTATATAGATTAAGCTGAAGTTTAGAAAAAGTTAAGGTGATAATTTGATCTCTGATCACCTAATATAAAAATCCTGGTGTTTTGTAATGACATCATACATAATCATAAGGCAAAATGGAATGCCATATATCTGTTTTGCACCATTTCCCTTTGTCTTATTAATCAGAACTGATTTCTGTATCTCACTTTTTCTACTCTGTGTAGATAATTCAATACATGTAGCTCCTTTTGCAATTCACAATTTATCTCAACTTCAGGTTTTCACTGTTCTACCAGCTCACCAATAAATTCAGCATAAAATTAGTTTCCCTTATTTGATATACTATTTTAGGTGTGTGATTGGGTCGTAATTAATTCCAAGAACCCACAAGAAATTTCAGTTATGGTGCAATGATACTTCAACCACATATATTGAAGACAAATGTTTTTTTACATTCTCCTCCTTTTGCTCAAAATTTTTAAGGATCAAAACGTTCCTCATGAGCAAAATCTACTTCATGTGGGTATACAGAACTTTGTACATCATGGACTGTCAGCATTGCTTTACTTCAGCCTCTCATAATAATGACTTCTTCAGCCACATCACATAGGCATATTATTTGTCCCGAATATTTCTGGGAAGTAAATTCTGATTTCAGTCCAGCCTAGACAGTTTTTAGGATATCTGGGTTGGCCATCCAGACATTTTCTTGTAGCTCCCACCCAGAACCGTATTTGTGCCTAAACCCCTTACAGCATCTGTAGAGACTCACATCCTTTCTAGTAGATGGGGGCTGACTGTTAGCATGCAAAAATATCCAATATAAGATTTCTAAACTCAACTGTCTGAAAAAGAAGTTTATTTTTCATAAGTCTGTTTCTGTTGAATGTGTACCCACCTCGCCCCCCGACCGCGAATAGGAGCATTCCTCTCAGCATAAACTCTTCGGGGTACAAACTGTGCCTGCATCTATATTTGAAATTACCTAGCACATTACAGCATTCCCCAAAACAAAATAATAATATGCAGACTGCAGAATGTGCTTCTCCAGCATAAAGCATCTGGTTTCACAGTTCATTAGAAGTTTCTTTTCCTCTTATGGCTTTGTGGATAACTTTATACATACTATTTAGAGCCAACAGTAAATTGGCATTTCCAAAGTCACAGTTTGAACACTTTTCAAAAGCTCAGGCAGATACATGTCGTGTTGGCTTTATCAACTTATGCCCTGCTCTCCTTATTCTCCTGATAGTTTCCTGCACACAAGAAACTGATGTTTGCAGTAAACTTGCGTGGTTGCTTTTCAGGCTACCTTTTTTCACCATTTCTTTTATATTCTCCATTACAGGCTGTTCAGCTTTCTGTGCTGGGCAATGTTATTTATGCGGATGACTGAGCTACGCATTCCTGGATTTTCCCGAGTTCAGGCCTGCCTTCTCTCCTTTATTTTGGGATTAAAAAAAAAATGTAGGGAATCCCTAAACTTGGATAGAGCTGATTTATCTGTTAGCTCTTAGGTATACCATATTTCCTCCAGTCTCAATGCTTTTAGCAGAAAGCCGTTAATCAAGTTTTATGAATCCCTGTTAGTAGCTCTCTCCCTGGCACTCTGCAGACAGGACCACCGCCTTTCAAGTGCAGACCACAGGACTCAACAGTTTTTCAGTAGTGATCACAGGGGTGATGTGCTATCTCCCCGTTAATTCCAGGCTGGGAGTTCACACTCACTGTAAGCCTCATACTCCCCGCACTGTCTCCCACCCCCCAATCTCACATTTGACTCTGGTGGAGCCAGAATTGATCTGAATTCTTAAACCAAATTCAAAACAGCCTTCACAAACGTGCTGGTTTTAAACAAGGCTTTAACACAAAACAGCTTGAAGCGTAAAAACCCACACGGCAGGCTGCCAGGGCGCCCGGGCTGCTCAGCCAGATGAGGAGATGCTGAAGACCTGGACCAGCCTGACAATAGCACAAAGTCCCTGAGCATCCCCGATCCCAAGCTTCAGAGAGGTGGCCAGACTGCTGCCCAAGGCCAGAGCCTTTAACCACCCTGCAAAACAGATGGATAAATTCTTGCTCCTTAAGAAAGCTTCAGAACCTGATTTTGTCTTGGTTTTGTGGCACTACCACTTTCTCCACTGGTTTCTTACCGTTTCCTGGTGGAGCACGAAGTCAGCTTTGAAGCCCTATCTGATAACAAGGCTCTTTCTTCCAAAATCTAGATTATTACATAAATGACTGTTCCTTTTCTTTTTTTATCACCCCTCTAATTCTCGTGCGATCCACAGTCTTTAAGAGGAAAGAGTTTTTTCCAGATCGTTACTCATATTGTGGAAATGCATTAGGCCCTGACTAGATCCCTATGAGACACTGCTGAAAACACCCCAATTACTTTTTGCAATTAGTTTACCAGTTTTAAATCTGTTTATTATCGGTTATACTAATTTTTTAAGTCCTAATTTCTCATATTGAAGTGTCACACAGTACTAAGTCAAGTGTAGGAGTTTAAGTATATTATGACAGCTTAGTAAGCTTTATCAGTCCCTTTAGCTCAGATCTTTGCTCCCAAAGCCTGAAGTCTTGGAGCTAGCTGGCTGTCAAACTTTTCCTTATACCTGTAATTTTTACCACGGCTAGTGCCAAGACTCATCCTTATTTAAAAGCAGTTCAACCAGTGTCTTATATACAAATCAAATGAGGGATAATTAAATAAAATCAGATAGGATTTATTAAAATTCAAGTGTGGTGTGAGCTGTTGATTTGTGGTTTGGTTTTTTTTTTTTTCTTTTCCATTGTTTTTTTTTTGTTTGTTTGTTTCTAAATACACTATCCTGGCAGAAACTATTCCCTCTTGGGAAAAGGTCCTTCCTTCAAGAAGATAATTTAAGCTCTTTTCTTACAACAAAACCGCTTCCAGTTTCAAAGGAGTCCACCTTTGAAAACAGGAGTCATCAAGCTAATAACTGTTTCTAACTTAGTCAAGGAGTAGGAAAGTCTCTTCTAGGCAGATTTTTAAATGTAATTAAACAACTAAATATAAGATTTCTCTCTTCTAGGACTCTCTAAATGGTTTAGGTACTTCATTTCTTTCAACAAGTCTCTAACTAGCAAGTAAAGCATTTTTGTTGGGTTTTTTTGGTTGATCTACCACCCAATCATAGCAGCTCACAATAAGAGTCAGAGCAGGGATGTGCTGGGAACCTCTGACCAGGCAGCTTTTCATAACCACATCATCCTACTTTTTTCTTCCTTTTATTATTAATGACACGTTAAACCTGTCCTTACTCATCCAAGTACCAAGGATCACATGAAGCTTTAGCACCACCACAGATTCCGTAGCCTGAAAGTGTGACCATCTGACAGCACATGATGGCGAGCATCCCCTACGGGAAGGAACAGCTCTGAGGCGAGGTCAACAAATTTATATGGGAATGAGCAGTTAAAATTTACATTTTTCTATGTATTTAAATGACTTCATTTGAATTAACAACCTCTAGCTTCCAGTGCTTGAGAGCTGCACTTTAGTTTTGGTGGTGATGTGTTTATGGAATTTTACAGGAACACTCAGGTCCATTAGTTCTATTTATGCATATTTTTATATATATATGTGTGTGCACGTGCAAATATAACAGCTTTCTACACCAGTTTCCATTGTTGTTCTATTTTTTCCCTATTTTTCTATGAGTATAGTTTGCTCAACTAAGAAAAAAAATAAAATCACATTATTTAACTAAAAAAAGGTAGATATTTACTCTGACTGTATGTCTGGGGTACTGCACTAACACCAATACATGTTTCCAACAGGCAGTAAGTGTCCCCGTTCACTTCAGGTTCAGTATTTCTGTGGTTCTGTCCATCCTGTACAATATTTGCACATGGTTTGTGGTACAGAGTCCATTCTAGTGCCTTTGTGTGCTCAGCCAAGGATATATCATTATATTTGTAGCAATTAGATTTGACTTTAAATCAGCAAAACGGAGATTTCTCCCAATCCCATTTACAATATTCTTGGAGAAAATAGGTACGATTTCCAATCTCAGCCTCCCTTATGCTCCATTATTATACAAAATGGGCACCAGAAGTTACGCATAACTATAAAATGATTATGATTTATCTGGGTATTTTGTTCCTTTAATATATTATGCCAATTGTCCTAAATTAGCTAAGTAATTCTGTTAATTTAACTTTGGGGTTAATCTTGCTTTAAGAACACTTTTTGCTGAACAGTAAGACCTCACTTAGTTGATGCATTTTCTTTCTTTTTTAGACCTGAATGTAACCTTTTTAAAAAAAACAACAAAAGTTTCTAGTATATCATGTGATCAATAGATACAAGTACCTTCATTTTTTAAATTAGTCTAAGGCTATTTTCCTTTTACTGTTGTATAAACAGGGAATTGAAGGGTAAAATAGTTAAAACTTAATGCTATAGTGCTAATGTGGCTTTTAAATCACGTCAGCAGCAATCACTGCATTATAATTAACAATTTATTGAACCAGCAATAAAATGAACATCACATTACTTCTTAAAGCAGCAGAATAAAATGGCTAATAAATAGCATAAGCCAGACAAATTGCAGAGTAATAGAAATTTTCTTAAGATTTATAGTGTGCAGAAAGATGGATGTGCTATTAGTAGGAGCTCCAATACTTGACAAAATTCTTTTGCAAAGACATAGTTACCATGCATGTCAGAGTTCACAAGTCTAAGTGGTTTATCCAAATTTCAACTCACTGCTATTACAGTGGAAAATACTCATTACAAGGTTTTGTAACTGCAAGCAATGTGTACATTTGCCAACATTCAAACTGCTACTGCCAAAAAGATACTAAAATATTTTATAAACTGTCAAATAACAAGTCTGCTAGCTTAATCTGAGTCTATTTTATACTTCACAGGCGGTAAAAACTCCTGGGCCTGATCCTGAGGTCTTCACTCAGGCAAAACTTTCCTTGGCTTCGACATTTAAAAGTTACCAGGAGTTTCTGCCTGTGAGAACTGCTGGATTGGGCCCGACATTACGAGGAAAATTCATTAAGGAAGAAACACAGATTCAGTGAAGCTGGAAGCTCAACTAAATACCTCATCTCTATCAGGGCTGAGGTTACTGACAACGAGACCGTGTTGTGTTTTAAATGTTCCTGCTGTTAAGTTGTGTTGTGATTCGTCATGTCAAAGTGTCTCTCTTATGTTCTTATTTCAACATAACAGATGCAGTTTTACATGACATGTCACAACATGGAGCATCAACTGGAAAGAGTCTAAAAGAGCTCTTTTCTTTTTTTCTCCAAAGGAAAAAAAAAATTTACAAAAAACCCACTGTGCTTTTCACTGAAATGTGTGGCAAGGGAACTTGCTATGCAGATTTTTGTGAGCAGACAGTACATTTAGGCACTGTAAGGAAAGGACTTCCAATCTTCAGTTTTAAATTGAAATATATCCATCAACTAGCTCACGTTCAAATTGTAAATTTATTTTACATACAGATTTTAAGATGAATTCTGCAGTTAATCTCTGCAGTAATTACCTGCTAAGACAATAGATGCTGATAAGAACAGGTATGTCTTTAACAATGCATTTCTTTCTGAACCTTGAAGATAAATTACGATTAACTTACCAGCTAAAGGTGGTGTTGATTACGTCATGAGTTTACTATCCTAACATTTTCCAAAAAAGCAGTTCTCCTAGTGATGGCTCATTTCCAACAGCTGAGGTGCATCTTCGACCTCTTCTGTTGGAGACCATGGGGTGAAGTTGAACCCACACCACGAACACATGCTCACATGCACAGGAGACATTACTGGCTAAGATCACTTTACAGTCATGGTGCCCATATATATTGGATACACTAAAACAATAATAAAAAAAGCTGGACCAACACAGCTGTCTGATTAAATGGGTAAGCACTGGTCTAGCTGCACTGAAGTCATTATTTACATTAACGGAGACTCGGGAGTTTGGTCTCCAGAGACCAAGCAGGAGTTTACTATGCTTCCATTCAACAGAGACTTGACTAGGAGGAGGTATTTATGTCTTTATTAATTAACTCCTCTAACAGGGAACCCCCAAAGAAACAACAGCAATTGCCTCCTTGAGACCTGTAAACTTTTCTCTGCCCCCCATCCCTGCTGAGCTTGTTCAACGGCTGCACTTCTAGTTCCTCCCACACCCAGATCTTTGCAGCACCAGGCTTTGGAGGAGGTTGAACCACATTGCTCGAACAGTGGCAACCACGTCTCTCACCTAAAGATCCAGAGAAACACAAATGAATCTGAGAATGCCAAAGATTTAGATGCAGCCTCAAGTATTAACAGGACTAATGCTCGTTAAACTGATACCAAACACGCTGGCTTTTAGTTCATTTGACAAAATCGCCACAGCACATAACTCTGTGTCATGTTAATATCTGTAATTTCTGGAGCGTAGCAGGGTACGGTTCTTCATTAAAAAAAAAAAGGTGTATTGCCAGCCCCAACTGAAAGCTCACATATTGCAGAGTGCTTCATTCACCCTGAAAATCAGACAAGGTATAGAGAGGCATAACCCCCTCTGGCAGTAGACAGGAATAAACCAAAGCCATAGGGATGGTTTTTTCCCCTAACATTAGTTCAGCTGTAATTCATTGCTGGCAGCAGCTCTTTTCACTTGCACAAAGATACAAATTCTTCTATATCAGCTAAAAGAGCTACCAAAGCATTGAAGAAACTATTGAACACTAAAAAAATGCTTGATTAGAAAGTATGTATGGCCTTCCCTTGTTTATATTTAAAGGATTTGCGATCGAGCTACGTTTCATGAAACAATGAAACTGGGAATTACAATGGAACAACGGATTAAAAATATTTTAAAAAAAGGTTGGTTCTCCTAATGTTTTCAGGGTAACTGTTAAGAACTACAGGAAAAAACTCACACAAATCTTCTATGCCATGTCCAATGCACCCTCTCTAGAACATTAGGTGTGTTATTGAATAAGATGCTAACGTTTGGATGATTGTCCAACTTGAATTTAAGAAATGGTGGCTGTGTACCACAAAAATAAATACTAGCACTTAGTGTGAAAAGAAGGGAAGAGTGATACCAGGAATCTCAAAAAAGTTAAAAATAAAAATTACGTCATAAAAAAAATTTAAAATTCCATCATATGCAATCAGTGTCTGTGTTTCACATCATGCTGAAGACGCGCCTTGGTAGACTTTTTGCTGTTAGGTCTTAAAAGGAACAAATATCCAAAATTTCGGATCAGTTGTGTTAGTGGGAAAGTCATGTGTATGAAAAGAGATCTCTGAAATTCAGGTACTGCCTACATTTAGCTGTACCAAACATTGCAAAACATGAGGGCATCTCAACACGGGAAATTTAGATCTGCATGGAAATTAATTAATTCCTTACATCCGCTGAACCACACCAAGTTCTGCAGTATACTCTGCTTCGGTCAGGTTTTAGTGAACTACTGACAACAGCTCAGCCTTCCCTGAGATTAAAAAAAGTTTAGAGCTTTTAGGTCTGGATGGGTATCACTTGTATATGTGTAAACACACAGACACACACGTGTTTTTTTGAAACCTGTATAAGTAAACTGATAGTACGTGAAGTGCAAATACTGGTTAACCCAGATAACCACATAGTCTTGTATCTGATCTACGTACATTCTCATCACTGTTACAAGTCTTTCGCTGGCTGTGCTGCTGATGCCCGACTAAATCCATAGGTAGCGCCCAGTTTATGTCTTAGAGTTGGAGAGAAAACAAAAAAAGGGAAAAAAAAGAAAAAAGGTGGGGTGAGATATGCTTAATTAAAAAAACCCAACAGTTTAGCTATATACATCTTCCATAAATATGTGCAGATACCCACAGTATTATACATTACATCTAAAGAACATTGTCGGGTTCTCATTTTAACAGGTCTAAGTGGCAGGTGAGAAGGAAAGGCACAGCAGTGACCTGCTGTGTAAAGAACAAGATGCCTCCGTTCACCTCTGAAGTTATATCTGGGTTTGTGATGTACTCCTGACCCTGTATGGCAAGGAGCAAAGCAAAGAACACCGGGGAAATTGTTTGTTTGGTTTTTTTTCTGATTACTTCTGCAGCTATGAAGGGGAACTAAAAACTCTGGGTCCATAAAAGTGACCCAGAAAAGAGAAGCAGGCAAATGTTGCCCCGAGCAGACAACCACCCAATCGCAGTGACTAGGTCCATTACATGAGGCAGGTAAAAGACTTCTCCACAAACTATGGATGCACCCAGACCACTTCATTGCAGTCTATGAATGTAGATCATAATGTACAGAGACTGTTCAAATAAACCATTATTTTAATCAAAGTCTGTTTGGAATCAGAGGATTCATCTGAGCCTGTATGCTCTGTTTCCTTGAAAGGAATGTGGATCCCTGCAGGCAGCTGAGCTGTCTGTATTGGCATGCAGTGGGGCAGAACCCAGAAGTTACAGGGAGGTCTGCAGTGAGGTTGGCTTTCAGGTTTTTTTGGTTGTTTTTTGCTTTTCCCCAAAAAGATCCACATATGTAGAGGCAGGAGACAGGGATCAAGGGTGAGAAAGCTCAGTATCCATGAATCGGATCCACTTTCTTCATTCTGAGCCTTTAAAATATATTTAAGTCACATTTCCAAATTTTGGATGGAAGCTCCCTCTTACATTAGTCATAATGAATATATATATTAATTGGATAGCTCTGAAATTAAGAGACACCAAACATCAGAAGACTTTCAGGATAATCAGGACAGGCCAACAATGCTTTCCCAATCTTATTTCCTAAGCAGAAAAAGCAGCATCCTTTGGGTTAAGGAGAAGACAATAAAAGCCCCAGCGGTGCATCAAAACGCCAGTGCAATCCTCTTGCATCTGTGCAGAGACTGGAAAACATATATGTAACTATCTAGAATTCCATCGCAAAATATACAGATAACTGGATCCGCCTTCCTTGCAGGCTCTCCATTACTACATGGACAATTTCTTTAACATGTTTTTGTTGCTAAACTAGAAGGCAATGTGAATCTAATTATGCCCTGAACACCCCAAGCCTGTTTAATCAATGAGACAGCTTCCATCTTCAAGATGGCTTTAGAAATACTTAGGTGCTTGCATAAATAAATGTGAATATGGATCAGCTTTTTTGTTTGGGCATTTTGTTTTGGTTTTTATTCCCAGAATATATTCTGGGTGGAACAAACTGCAACCCAAGTTTACAGACAGATGTTGGAGGCATGAAAAGGTACAGTAAAACACTACATTTTATATCATAGCTAGGAATCCAAGAGAAAAGCAGCAGAACGAGAGCTTTACGTGAGCTTATACTAAAGAGTTTTGTTATCCTGTGATATGTTCTATAAAACTTTAACAAACTGTACAAACTAATAGCAACACTTGTAGTGTCACAAGTGGCTTATAACAATATCAAAGTTTTTACAGCCATGGCCCTTAGTGGCTTACAGTCACGCACAGAGCTGTCTCTGGCCATCACTGTCTTTATTTTTCACAGAATCACAGAATGGTGAGGGTTGGAAGGGCCTTCTGGAGCTCCCCTAGTCCAACCCCCTGCCACAGCAGGGGCACCTCCAGCAGTGGCACAGGACGGCGTCCAGGCGGGGTTGGGATGGCTCCAGAGTGGGAGAGCCATTGTAGGTGATCACAGGCTGGCTATATAGTAAACCCAAAGGCAATATAGAACTTTTGTGTCTGGCTTTTATGTAGCTCTTTGTTGCCACAACTGCATGGATGGGCAGCACAAACCTCAGAGAAACAGCACACATTTTCCAAAGGCACCAAACTCCCCTAGCATCAATGGGACTTTGTTGATCAGCTCTAGAAAGCAGAGTTGATGCAAAGTAATTTCCATGAGAAAACACCACCTTGTGATTTCGCTTACAGAGAGCATTTCTGCTGACACATTAGCATATCCAGAAAGACTTCTTTGAGTGCAGACTCTCAAGCTAAACAACTATACAGAGCATCATTCCTCCAAAGCATAGAATAACAAACATCAAAGATATCATGAAATTTTTTTTACAAAGTATGCAAATCATAAAGACATACCAAAGGAGTACACTGGGGAGAAGGTAGAAGCCTCAACTGTAGGTTTTCTAACACCTACTATGGTAGCACAACCAGAGTTATGTTAAAAAAAGAAACCAAACTTGTTGAACATTTCTTATTTGGGGTTCTAAAGAGCTGCAATTCCTTACCCAGCAAAGTCAAAGGTGCAATTTCTAGTGAAACAAAGTCAGGCTAGCATCTCCAAATTCAGGGTGGAAGTGTTTAATTCACTATAACTTAGCTTTCTGTTTGAAACAGCACACTGTGCTCTGACAAGTACCTACTAAAGGGACATGCAGGGGACACATTATGACAAAAAAAGCTATCCAGAAAGTGGCTTATAAAGACTAAGTCTCCTGTTGATCTTACTCAAGTTGAAAATAAATAACTGGGGCGAGAGAGACAAACCAGCAAAAAAGTTTATTGAAGAGAAGTTTGAGTTAAGAAAGAAAATTTTTTATAAGATACAAGTTCACTGAGGCGTTGAAAGAGGGAGGGGATTTTTTAAGATGGTCAAGTGATAGATTGTCTGAGTAAGAAGTTTCATTAAATCTTATTAAATCTGCTCAAATAATTTTAAAAACTTAACAAGGACTCTCACATTTTTACAGTTTAGACAAGTCAGATGTTTCTGATGTTAACAAATTTTCCTTATGCTGCCATCTTGTGCCCCAGAATCTCAGCTTACTCTAAGAGGAAAAAAAAAAAAAAAAAAAGAAAGAAACAGAAAAATACACCACCACCACCCCCCCTTATGTATCTGGCTCTCACAGCTCTAAAAATACCCTTCAAAATATACAGGGCATACAGCATAGAAAAAAAAAGTTTGCCAGTGCCTATAGATAGGTTGAAATAACAGTTCAGATACTGATGAATCAAGTCACTGTTACGGGAAGGGGGAGGTTAATCTAAAATAACATCACACTTTTGCTGTCATCTTGCAATATTTTCATTTTTAAATGCTTATATTGCTCATAAAATTGAGACAGAACCACAGAAAAGAGCAGTGCACCATAAGGGGCCAGCAGGAGAGGTGTCCCCATCCGATGCCCCATCTCAAGCCAACAGAGTTCAGCTCACAATTGAAGTTCAGCAGAGTTCTGCTGTTATTTAACTGCTTTTCTTTCCATTTCAGTGTTTATCCATAACCAACTAGATTCAAAAGCTGTTTCAATTATGTTTTCTCTCTTGACACTTACCTTGGCTTTCCAACTCCTAACCTATTAATTATACCAACGTTCCTATTGTATCATGAAATGCTTCACCCACCATCATATGTTAATAAGTTGTATCAGCTATTTCACTACTGCCTTATCTATTTTTCCAAAAGGAAACTATTCAACTTGAGCTACTGAAAACAAAATTGCATCACTGAATTCACCTAATGCATTTAAATAGTGTAAATATAGTAGTATTCAATAGATAGAGCTATTTAGTTACTTTGAATACGTTTCATGGATAATCATTTGTCTGACCAAGGCCCCAAAGGCTTTGCACAAGGACTAGTGCTCCATTATATTGGGTGCTGTAGAAATACAACATAAAATACAGGCCCTATTTCAAAATACAAGAGAGGGTTATGCACAGCTGTACGTGAGCCAGTGAACTACACTGAGCCATCAGTAGTGCACGTGTGACTGACTTAACCTTTATTAAATTCCCTAGCCATAGAGTAAGGTAGGGAAAAGACTGTTTTAAGGAGGGATTTGAAAGAAAGCACTGAGATAACATTGTGAAAGTTATGGGATGCTCCTCCCAAGCATGATAGGACACACACAGTGCTTGTTAATTTATTATGTACAGAAACAACATCAGGCTTTGTGTTCCCATGCTTTAGATCAATAAAAACCAAGCGGTCCTGTTTCGAGGACAGTAACAGCAATGTGACCAGAGTGCTGTAGCATAGTGTTGATGATCAGTCTGACTATTTGTAGTAGTACAAGTAAAAAAAAAAAAAAAAAGGTGGGTCTACAACATTATTGCCACTTCCTCCTTCCCCATTTTCTCATATGATATTACCCTTTTCTTTCCCTGTCCTGGCAGAAATGATATACAATCTATATTTCTCATGAAAGAAACCTTTTTTTTTTAAACTACTGAAATTTAATCATGCCCTCTACATTCCATCAGGGTGCCAAAAATTCAAGACACCTTCCTTTCTCCTGCTTAAGTTCCCCTTTAAAGAACAGGCACGTATGCATGCTCCTTCTTGCTGTCCACCTTACTTAACAACATCACTCCAAAAAAACCTAAAAATCTGCCAAATCCTCCATGCTCAGAATCTAGATCAGATGATTTTTGAGAGCCCGTAAGGATGGATAACCCTCTGAGAGGGGCCTCCATGCACCCAATGCTACTACGTGGGTGGTGACAACACGTGCAGAATTGCACTGCTAAGTTGTTGGCTGCTAGTTACACCTTGAACAGTCAACAGCTATGAATTTTACTCAGCAGGTCAGCTAGTTTCACACCAACCTGGCAGGCCGGCCACCCACCCAGGCTAGCTTTAATTTACCGGTTTCCCATCTCTAGGTTGCTGGAAAGCTGGCCTACAGGTTTTGGAGCTATTCATAACCATTGTGCAGAATACAAAGCACATACTTAGCCCATGCTACGTAAATGGTGTACAAACCTCCACAATTCTTCCCTGTGCTCCTGACTAATGCCGGGGAATAAAGATTATTTTTCTAGCCGTGTATATACTTGCACATCATGTGTAATGTATATCAGGAGATGTTCTTTAAAAAAAAAAATAAAATAAAGCAAAAAATGTCATCAGATTCCCCCATTTCCAAATTAAATTTGGAAAAAATTGCACAAAGTGGACACAGAGCTACAAAATTTTCCCAGTCCCATTGATACTACAAAGAAACTGGAAAGGATAACATCCTTCCCCCTTCTCCTATTGCCCATAAACTCTGACCTTCACAGTACAGAGTTTTTGTACTGAACAAAGCTAAATCAAAGGAGTTAAGAAATAAAGTCTTTTGTAGACGATACAGATGCCTGGAGCACTACCCTTCCTGAAACAGATTTTACTCCACTGTAAATCCACAACTTTTGTGCTTGCTTGAAAAGCCAGAAATCTGACAGAAACAGCTTGATATTTACTAACATAAACCAGTTTATTAGGAATATAAAGAATTTGTATTGGTTCTGGGCCCCAGTTATTGTACAATAATATCAGACTTCTAAATCTAATCCATAGTTCACACCCGAGAAACGTAAGGCAAGATGTCCTGTTCTAGCCAAGCATGAATAAAGTCACTGGGGAAACATACCCACCAACAGAACTTCAAATCATTTTCCCAATTGCCTATACACACATATGACACAAAAGGAAATAAAAAATTGCTTCGGATTGGCAATATTATTACTTATATTAATTTAAACTATTGAACAACACATCTAGTGTCAAAAGCATGAAATGTGGTGTTTACTTCTCATAGGATTTCACAGGAGGTTACACTGGAAAAGTTACTTGCAAAGCATGGTGAGTTTTCATTTAGACAACTTCAGTTCAGATAACTACAGCAAGAAAGTATTATGCACAGTGAAATGGACTACAACACACAGAAATAAAAAATTTGGCAAAACTACTCACGGCACATAAGAAGAACTCAGATTTCATAAGCGGCAAAAAGAATGGCAAACTCCCATTCAGTACTGCAGGTGCAGAATATCCTTACATTTCCAGGAAAAAAAAAAAAAGGAGAAAACAGGAAAAAAAAAAACACACTAAAAAACCCCCAATGTTGTCTTCATTTATCACCCTGATTATACCTACCTCTGTGGGTATATAAAAGCGAACATATCATTAAATCCAACCCAGACAGCATACTAATCCTGTACCTTAATGAAAACAAAACACCATGGGTAAAGTGCCTGTCTTAAAAGCAATAGGACAAATGCCTCCCTGATAGGAGGAGGTTAGCTCAGCAGGTGAAACCAATACTGCTTCCAGGTGGTGGTAGTGGTGGTGGTGCCTTCTCAGTGCCTGAATAAAGGAAGATGGGGGGGGGAAGTTCTGTAAACTATAAAGAGATGGGGGATCAGCTATGTTTCAGAAATTTCTATTAATGCTATTTCACAATAAAGCCAGATGTTGCTCATCCCTGTCAAAGAATCCAGGCCAGTTGCTACATCTTGGATTCAGGATTTTTATCTATATTAATTAACTACCTGCATTACTTTCTGTTTATGGGGCATACTACATTGAGAGTTGATGTATTTTTTTAAAGAAAGGAAGCATCAGCTGTTGGAGATGGACAATCACTGTGATGGTTTCATACTTACAGCCAACATGAAGGTCAGCAAGCTGGGACCCACTAACTAACCCATTCCTTCATGCTTGTTCACAGTGTTCGCGTGCTAGGGACGGTTTTATGGAAGCAGTAGATGTGTGTTCCTCAAAGGAAGAGATGAGTAATTCCCTTTCTAAGACCTTCAGCCCACCACAGGGAAATAGAGGGTTGGGGTTTTTTTTGCTTTAAAAGGTATAGAAAACTGGGAGCGAAAAGTCATTCAACAACGACCCAGAGAGCACAGGGGGCTTCCCAGTGAACTGCAGAGCCCTCCTAAAACCACCTTCAAATGAAACAACTTTTCCTGTGGAACCAGAAAGTTTATATCACGCTAAAACGTCACAGTTTCTTCAGATGGACAGAGCTGTGGAGGACAAGCAGAAGGGCGATTTGGGACATAATTATGGGACCTCCTGAATCACAGCCAAACCTGCAGACCTGGAAGGTCGGTGGGTATGGGCATGCACATCGGGGATGGGGTCCAGCATGAGGCTGGCCTGTGAGCCATGAAGATAAATGTCCTTAGTCAGATGCCACTAAATAAAAACGGGACTCCACTGATTTAAGTGGACATTGGGCTGGAAAATACAGCACTTTTTGTCCAGACACAGCTTTGGTACAGCCCAGAAAGGCTTCAGGGTCTGCACCACAGGCGCCTCCTCTGGCTCCTCTCACGGAGCTGCAGCATCCGACAAGGCCATCCGTCCTACAATGCATTTGGGAACAAACTTACACTTCAGGAGAGTATCTGCGAGCATTTTAATTCTGTTAAGACCAAAATAATGATAAACAAGGATAATAGTCACAAAAAATTCCCCCTCCCAAAAGAGTCCTAGAAATCCTAATTTACTGACTGGTAGCTACTTTCACTAAATAGAAATACAGTAATTTAATAATCTTAGCATAGCAGTTTTCAGTAAGGAAAATTAACTAATTCATTATCGCTTATAATTTGCTGAGGCATAGCTGCCATATTTGTAAAATCAGCAGGTTCAGAAAAAAGCAAGTTTTTAATGAATGTTCTTTTTTTTCCTTCCTAGATACATAAATGATACAATTACTTAGCTCCCTCTAGTGCCAATTTCTAAAATAAATTTCCCACTAATGACTGTATTCACCAATGTAATCATAGGAGCAAATTAAAAATTCACTTGGCAATAATTAACTAGTGAACTCTCAAAGGATTTAGTAAATTGCCATGAACTAAAGCAGAATTCAACTAGTGTCACAATTACAAAGAAAGGTCAAATGTAGGCTTTTTGCAATAACAAAAATATGACATGAATGTTCAGACATTGTGTAGTTTGAACAATCGAGGCACACATGCCAATAAAGAATAGCAGTCAGGGAGCAGTGATAGCAAATGCAGTAGCTCTATCATTCCTCTGACATTTGCAATGCCATTATTAAAGTTGCATTCATGTTTTTTCATTTGCAGTCTTCATTTCTAAGGCCAAATAATTCCAAAAGATACTCCAGGCTGAAGTAAGACACAAACTTAAAAATATTCTTTTTTTTTCAGTCTTAAATAGTAAAAAACCTCTCTGTTTTTTTTGTTATGGGTTTTAAAAATGGGTACAAAACAGTATTGTATACAGTTGCCCTGTATTTAGATTCTTCCCTTGGCATCTACTTTTGGCCAGAGAAGATGCTGAGCTAGATCCAACTCTGGAATAACCACATATAAGAGCCCTAAATTATTATTAATAATAATAGACACTAGTAACAATAATGACACGCAGACACGCAGTAAATCCAGAGCAATGCTTGTGCTCATCCAGATGTTGGAGGAAAGAGGCACCACTGGGGCAGGAGGGGTCCTTAGCTTGTATTACTGCTATGCCTCCTATGAGTTACACTATAAATAAGAATAACCATAAACACAGCCACATGAAACAGTTTATTTGTAAGAATATTTAGGTTTTTCTTACAATTGTGGCATGGTTGTTCTGTGCTCCACTTCTAGATTTCTTTCCTTTGCTATCTTCATACAACACACTTCAAGACAAAATAAATATTCTCTGTGCAGAACATATGTTGTAATTACTTTTTACTTGGAGTTTTAATATAGCATTCATTCTGCAAATACAGGTCTATAAAGTAGTCCGTGATTAACTTTGAAGAGATGTCACAGCCTACTGGAAAACACGTGTGGATGCTACAGTAAAAGTTCTCATTTTTCTTATTCCCTCCTTGGATTTGGACCTGCTCCACATACCACAACAATGACAGTACAACTGATAGACCTGTGATAGCCCACATAAACGATCCAGAGAGCTGAGTTTCCTTGAGAGGCTCAGAAGTGCATTAGAGGCACGAAAGTAGGCTCCTGGGCATCCCCACCACCCCTGCCAGCAGCTGTGGGAAGGTCAACCTCATCTCAGCAATAATGAGATCCCGTCAAAACGGTCATCTTTGGGGAAAACTGCCTCATTAAAAAACTTTTCTCATCCAGCGCTTCCCACCACACCGTCCTGTACCTTTTTCCAAGCTGTTCTAACTGCATTTCTCTGGTTTTTGGGCTAGAGTAACCCATGTGAAAGTAGTTGTGACTATTTATGAAGGGACAGCTAGCTTTTTGCAAACATCAGCCTTAGGGTGTTCTGTAGAAACTGAACTAAACATGCTTTTTTTTTTTTTTTAAAAACAACTGAGCTTTTGTTAAGCATGTGAAGGAAAAGGTAGTCCACCACCTCCCAGTGGTTTGATCCAGCCTTCAGTCACTCTTTCTGCAGGAAAGCCAAGCCTTAATTCCAGGCTGAGGTGGCCTAACTTCAACTTCCAAATATTACTGTCTGCAAAGTTAATAAATGAACAAAACCTCCAAAAAGCAGCCAGTATCTTTCCATCCCAAAGCAGCTCAGAAGGCACTTAGGCCACCTCCGAACCATCAATGACATGAAGGCTGACCTCCTTAAACCTCACGTGGTAAGGCTCGTTTTCAAACAAAACTGTTCGTATTTGTAGTCATCCTGTGAACTCTTGTCAGCAAGTTCACATTCCTCCTTGAAGTGCAGACACTGGAAATAAAAGAGCAGCCCTGAAGAAGCCGTCTTTCAGACCTCACTGTCTCTGGGTGATAGTCCCCTTTTGTAATTCGGGGATTGCATTAAGCTTCTGGTGAGGGCTTATGTGAGCCGGCTGGCTGGAGAGGTCCCCAGGAGGCTTGAAGGTCCCTGTGTCGCTGAGCCAGGGCAATGCCCCCGCCTGCCGCCTTTGCTCTCAGGCATATTTCCTTGTTGTTCTTGGCTTTACTGAAAAATTTTTGAAGCCCCATGTCCAAGATATCTTAAAAAATAACTGCAGCAGCTCATAGAGTTCCTCACCTGGTTCCTTTAAGACTCTTGAATAGAAGTCACCTGGTAATATGGAAATATTCAGTTTAAACAGATGGTGTCTCGTAGACAGGAAAATTTCACATTTCATCCATACTTGTCTTTTTTTTTTCCCTTCTCCCATTCTTTTTAATGAAATGGGTAATAGCAATTGATTTTAATATTCCAGTCATATAACCTATCCCACAAAATGCCAGTAGTTCTATCAATATCACACAACAGCATCTCCACCTCCTCTGTTATTGCCTCTTCATTGAGAGGAGACCTAAACAGGGAGACATCTAAATTAGCTGTATGGCATAAGCTACAGTCTACCTTGAATTTTTTTCAGCTCGACCATAAGCATCCCATATTGTTTCTATTCCTTAAAAAAAAAAAACAACCCAAACTTAAATAAATATTACTGCAGTTGAAGAACATATCTTTATTACCAGTAGAGCAAAAAAAGGATCTGAAACATTAATGTAGAGATTAAAAGCTACAGGCAACCCATAGTGTGACATGCTCCCTCAACACTAAAACACGTTGCTTGCTGTATGCAAAGGACTAACAAAGAAAAAACCCCTCATTAATCATATTATATGCAAAATTATATAAAACGAAGTGAGGAGCACATTTATTATTTTCCTGCAAACATATAGAGCCAAAATATTTTAAAAGCAATGTGGTCATCAGGAAATTTTTAAGCTATCTTAAGTTAGAACAGAACAGAATAGAATAGGTTAGAAAAAAGTAAAATGTATAATGTATCGCAAAACATGAAAATTCAACTCAGGGTAAAATTTTAGATACATTCCATTTACTGAAAAATTAAAAAATGTTTCTTCAACCTTTGGAGAAAGATCTCACACAAAACTGGTCCCAGTTGAATGATAACAAACAAAAATTCAAATTTTCCAATTCAGGGCCAAAACTTAGGCTTCTATATCTATTTTTATTATTAAAATTATCTAATTGGTATTTCCCAATGCCAAGAACCCCACCTGCAGCTGGTATCAACTAACGATATCTCAGAAATCAAGTTATTTTCAAATGTACCCACCTACTAGTCACAATTTTCTATTACAATTTCTTCTTCTGTTACAATTTCACAATTTTTTTCTATTCAATACTGTATTTTACTGAAGATTAAGATTGATCAGACAGTATTGCTTTCCTGTAAAATTATTGTCTCATTCAAAAAACCCTGTTTAAAATAAAAAAAAAATAAAATTTCATTTTTATCTACTTTTGCATTAAAGTTTTTCAATCTAGGTAAACAGTATTTTAATTACAATTGCAATTTTCTACTCTGAATGCTTAAAACCAAACAATTTTCACTGAGATTTTTTTAAACTGTTCAGGTTTTTTGGCAAATTCTTCTGAACACAACTGTATTTGTTCAACTTTCATCAATAAAAATGGAACTGTTTAACTCCAGGTACTCTTTTTGAAGACTGCATTCTTTATGTCGACTTTGCACATTTTCTTGCATATGGGTGCAACAGGGCTAAATAGTTTTTACTCTTGCCTTCCTTCTCTTTTGTGAAACTTTTTATTAACCTTCTTTTGTTTTTTTCCCTTTTTGTATTGTCCTTCCTTCTTCACCTCTAGCCAACACTCTGTTACTTGTTACTCAAAATCATTGGATATTTTCTTTTATTATTTCAATTTTGTTGTATATTTCCATTTTCTAATGTCTTTAAGGTTTTTATCCACACCTTCCCATTCAATTCTCAAATTATTTTTTCCTTTAATGTTTTTTACTTTTGCCATATATGATGATGCTCAGGTTAGGTTCCATTTGTCTCTTACCGTCTTCTTGGGGAAGAAAGCAGGAATGAAGTGAAGGCAGCATTTATGTTAGGAGGAAAGGCATTAGTCGTAATTCAGGCAACATCAGAAGTTTCAGCTGTATGGCAGTGATTCAAAATTGTTTTTTCCAGAGTGGTTATTGCAGGCACTATAACAATATGCGGAAAAAAATATCACATTTAACCTTTGTGGCTTCATTAGACCTCTCCACTAACTTTTGAAATAAACGATCATTGTAGGTCCCTTCCAACTGAAAGAAAAATGTTCTGTTCTGTTCTATTCTATTCTGTTCTGTTCTGAAAAGACAATTCCTCTAATCTTCCCTTTTCCAAATTCTTCCAAGCAACAGCGGTTGAGTGATCAGGTTCATTTCACTATAAGCCAATATTCACCTCCCCATTTTTTCCTAAGCAAACTATATTGGCTTTAAATGACAAACTTATTTCCTACACATACATCCAGAGTGGTCTGAAACTGTTTCATTTAAATTTTCTTTGTAATCTAAAATGTAGAACAGCCTGTAGGTGTTACTGACTCTATTCACATATTTCAAGGGCTCCTTTCTCAGGAACATTTTTCCATTTAAAAAAAACCAAAAAACAAAAAAAAACCAAAAAAAAACCCAAAAAACCAGTGGCATTTGGTAATAAAACAGTGATAAAGCCTACACGCCAGTATCACAGTAGTGTTCTCCATGAGCTGAACTGATGAACTGTTGAACATAATTTTATTAAATAGAAAGGTGCATTATAGATAAATTGTACAGCAGTAATTTCTAAAATGCATGATACTTTTTCCAGTGCTGCCACAGCACCTGCTGCTAAGTATAAAGATGATTAGCCACAAACTAACCCACTACAGAATTATTATCAGTATATATTTGCGCGATGAAGAACTAATGGGAATTATGCAGATTGCATTTCCTTTCCTGCTGAAGGCAACCAACCTTCACCATCAATAGCGAAACGAAAACAGAACTCAGCTGTGGAAGAACAACGCAGGTTTCATTTTCTTTCCAAATATGTATTGTTGATTATTTCAAGACTTTAAGACACATGTTTCTTTTTCACATAATTATATGACAAGCAGTCCAGTATCATTTTTAAAGGCGTACAAAATTCCCCGTGCATTTTAATGGCTTTAAATACGTAATAACTCTACTGCTGTGTGTAGAAACCGGTAAACACACATCAAAGCGACTTTTAAGAATTATAACGTAATCAGTAGGTAGTGCAAATCAGTAGCGATTGGCTTGCTTAATCTGATTAGAAGTGCTGCTTTAAATGCTCTGCCTCCAGTCAGAGGGTGAAAGACGGTTCCGGTCCCACTCCTCCTGCTGAAGCCCTGTCCCCAGGTCGGGATGGGCTTCCTGGGAGGACCCTTTGCCTGCCACTGTCCCCGCAGACCGAAATTCAAAGCCAGGCAAGGTCCCCCGCCAGAGTCACCAGCACAAAGGGGCTCCTGGGGCTGCCCAGTCTCAGGGGCCACTCTCGTTCACGTAAAGAAAGAGCTGTTGATTTAATAGAGCTCTGCCTGTACTTTGTTCAACTTGAATACACTGCCTTAAAAATGAACGGTTAGGAGCGTTATAAAATTAGTAGTTGTTAATCTATGGACAGAAACAAAAATAGGATGACCTAGAAGAGTGTTTGAATTTTTTTTACAGCAGCATCTTCAGGCACGGAGAACGGGCTGCAGGATTTAATTTGCTGTGTTTTGATTTCTTGTTTCTTTAAACTTTTGCCAAAGGTGATGGGAATGCCAGATGCACATTTTTTTGGTATACTTTAAAATCCAAATAAATACATTTATGCTTGGGTTTGGTGTTTCTTTTTTTTTTTTTTCCCCTGTGGAAAAAAGCATTCAATCAAAATTTAGGTATTTCTAGTCTGTCGTAAGAGCAGCTGCTATGAGGATTCAGTAAATCTTTCTGAAAGAATCACTTGCAGAGGGGTGGCAAGATGAAGAAACATTTTTACGTCCATGAAGAGATGTGTAATCAGTGGTTTTCTTTTGTACTGTAATCGATGCTTCACAAAATACACTTACTTGCATAGCAGTATTTCATGTTTCAGACTGAAGAAACAAATAGGTACGAGCACAAACAAACAGAGTGAAATTCTCAGATGATCAGCTTCGTTGCATAGGTCCTCTATGGTTCACTTGAATCAGTTAAATACTCAAAATAACTTCTGTCATTGTAAAACACTTCGTGCCAGTAGTCTGAAGTTTTGCATTCATTGTATGGGAAAAAATGAGATTATTTAAATGTAGCCTTAATGAAAACTTACCAGGATACCTTTAAATGGATTTTTGTAAAGCAGAATGTTTAAAAACAGCAGAGAATAATTTACTGTGTTATAGTCGGTGCATCAGTTCATTATATCCACATGTGCAGTTTAAGTTACTTTAATACCTGGAATATTCTTCAGCATAGCCTGAAGTATTCAAGGCTTTAGATAGCTAGAAATTTCTTTGCACATGCTGAAAATATGGACTGCTTACTGGAAAGGAAATCAAATGTGTATTTGATTAATTGATGTAGTCACATATTAAAAACTTTTGCTTCTTATCCCATTAAAAGTAACACTAATGAGCAATGGCTGTGACCTTCAAGCGGAAAGCCACATGTGCTTCAACCCCTCAATATTTACCACCCAAATTTAATCTTTATAATGGACACCTTAAAAGGAATCTGATAGAAAATACTAAGAGCTGCTCCAAAACTAAAACACTTAAGGAAGATTTTGATTAATGCCTCGTGATTAATCAATTGATTAATATAGTTTTCAATACAGATGTTAGGACACTGTCTACTTTAATCAACCATCCTGAAAACGGTGAAGACAAATGATCTATTTTTTTGTCGATTGAAAAAAGAAAGCCTATTTTAGCAGTTATGTAAATTATAAGACAAGCCTTCCGTATGATGCCCAGATTTCCCTTTTTATAAAAACCTTGCACACTGGAACTGTTAGTTAGGTAAGTGTCATCCTTTTGGGCAGGAACTTGGTATAAAGTCACACATTCAGCCAAATAAGTACACTTTTTAAAAGAAATTGTTTTAGAATTGCACTATAATCCATATTTAAAGTCTCTCTCCCTGATATTTTTTTATTCTGAGACTGTTTCTAATTTGTGATTATGCTTTCTACCATACTAAAACTGAAATCTTTATTCCAGTCAAAAATAATCACCCCGTAATTACTGTGACAAACTGCCCAAGCTGTATCATTGTGGCCATTTCGACTAATGATATTGTATTAGAATGCCTAGCAATAGACTTCAAATGGAAAATATAATTATGTGCATTAGTTTGTCTAAGCATTTATAAGATCACATATCCATCAGTTATCAGGTCTTATAAAAAAAGCCATATATCACTGTCACTGCTAGTTTTGTTATTGGAAATGTGGGCCGTTATGAACTCAGCTTAAGATGTGTGTCTTAAATTTCACTTGTTTTGTTGTCCAGTAAATCCATGTAAGCTGGACTCCTATAAAATGAGCAGAATTTTCAGCTGATGGCACGGGAACAAATTATTTGACAGTCTCACCAAACATAAGCTACCTGTTTAAGGTACTGTTTAAAGCTGGAGGCCTTAATCTTGAAGATATGTTTAACTTTGCATGCTGGACTACTCACTGTGCATAAAGTTAAGTAGTTCCACACATCTTCACTGAACTGTATCTATATGTCCTCCCGTTTTGCAAAGCTAAGGCAGCATCTGAGCAACCTCTTTGCATCCCGAGCAAACTGAGCATCCCTCCCAGCTTCATCGTGTCAGAATCGCAGTTCTGCAATAGCACCTGCCATAATTTCTCCCCTGCTCTTTCTCTATGTGCTCTGCTTTTCTTGGGAAAAACTAAACTGAATATTTCACATTTAAAAATTAAGTGCTGCTTTGATTTATGATCCCCAATATCCAAAAGCTCTGATGGAAGAGCTACCAAAACCCCAAGACGAAATTAGAAAAGTCAAAACAGAAGGGAGGTGTTCCTGCCTGTTGACTTGCTTTGTCTTTTAAACAACATCAGAGGAGAAGCAATGCCTTTGCTGTTCTATCACCACAGTGATAGCGATGGCACATGAAAGTGCCCCGCGATGTTGTATGTCAAGGAGGATACATCTCCCAACATCTGATGTCATCGCGCAACAAGGAGAAGTTATTACATCAGCTGTTATTACATAACAGTGATGAGTTACCCTCAGAAAATATAACCACCATTTTTCTTCCTCTTTTTGGGTCATCTGAGATGCAGATCTGCGGTTCCAACACCACACTTAAATAATATCGCTTGCTGTATTTTGGTGCCAGTATAAATTTAAGCCATCCAAACAAGATTGTATATTTGAACTGACAAAGAATAAATTATTTGCATCTGGCATAACTGATGGTTGTGTCAAAGCCCTGGCATATAATTCTTAATCTTATAGATGCCTGTTTACTTGTGCATAAGATAGCTGTGCTGAGTCTCTTCCCAGAACAATTATCAAGTTATGTCTAGGGGCTAAACTGGAACTTCCAGGGGAAGCCGCATATAAATGCAGCCATCCCAGAGCAGGCTGAAAGGGATATTTTGAATTAGAGATCACTGCTCTGCTTTTTCCTCGGTGCTCCGAGTAAAATGGGAATGGGAGCGTGCCGGGCGGGCACAGAGCTGCAGGTATGTCTTTTGCTTCCATGTGCCCCCCAGCACAAGTAGCCCCAAATATCAGGTAATCGGAGGACAAATGTTACTCACTCTCCTCCGTGGCTGAAAAGGTTCTGTGATAATCTAGCCTGCGTAATGCAATATATTTTTAAAATGAAAACTGTCTTTCAATGGGCTAGGGGTTTTGGGTTTTTTTTATGGTTGGTTTTAATTAATATTGATTTTACATGTTTAGAAAGAAAATCCACCAATTCAGACCTGGGAAATGTTTAAGATATGTTGTTTTTCTAGGAGAATTTTCATTGATTTTTATTAATCCTGTAGTCTGTGATAGCTGTGTTTTATCTGCTGTTGTGTCTTTTATATTAGGATGCTAAAATAATCTATTGTATTTGATATTCAAATATGTAACAGAAGATATGTGAACTACAAATCCTTAAAGGAACCTTCCTAGGATCTACCTGGTTTACCCCAATAAAGGGCTGGGGCCCTATTTTGAAAGATCAATAGGCTATGAAATTTCTGCCTCCTTATTAGCAGAATTAATTTTAAAGTGGCAATATACATCCCAGAAAATTTGTTTCATATTAAGAAGTCCAGATGTTTTTGGTCTCTCTGTCTGACATTCCCACCATCAGAATAAATTGTATTTCCAGACTAATGTAATAGATAAGAGATATGAATAAATCTCATACAGTTCAGTTGATAAAATTAACATGCTGATGATATTTTAATGTTTCCATATAATCAAGGGGGCATGGATCATGCCTCCACCAGTTCCAATGTAATTCTGTTCTTTAATCTTTTCTCAAGAAAAAAAAAAAATAGAGCATTAGAAAGGATTATACAGTAAACAGTATGTGCTCCAGTCTTAAAGCAAGTTGTTTGTGATATGGTTGAATGGCTTTGCCCAAAGGTATTGCAGCAAAGCAACTAATATACTGAAGACTTGGGGTTAGAACCAGTATTCCTGCAGTGCAAGTGTGTCACTTACACATTGTAGCTTCTGGTGGAGAAGATCCACTGATCTGGAGAATAGCATTAACCTATCAGAACCACTCATCATCCATATGACCTTATACAGAGGACATAAAATCACACTTGTCTTATGCATAGGAAATCTAACTGACTTTAAACCTAAGGCAGTCAGAATTTGGCCCAAAATGCACATGTGGGTTTTCTGGAGCAGGGCACTGGTATAAGGCAACTTGAAATAAAATGACATTTGATGACCAAAGACAAACTAAAGACAAAGACATCAAAGGCAAAGGAGGTGAAAAAAAAGGAACAAGAGGGAAAGTCTAAGTATTGAACCTAAGAAGTATCCCTGTTCAGTAGAAATTATTGGTATGTGATGGAATTTATCAGGCAGAAGACTGTTGAACGGGTTTAAAGACCCAGTCCCCAAAGCATTTTGATGCTGGTTGGGTATCTGACTGACTTACATGGCTTTAGACACCAAGCTTTATTCTTTAATGTGAGAAAAAACAGAATGCATCCCCTTCAAATATTTGCAAGGGAAACATTAATCAGCTCCAGGACTAAATGGTACACTTTGAGATTGATAATGCTTAATCTACATCACTCACGCTCTCTCCCTGTGATTTTTTTAAAGTACTGAAGAAACCATTGTTTTCAAGCTAGAAATGGCCACAATTAAGTGTGAATATCATTATATTATATTCATGGAAAAGGAGTAGGAGATTGTGTACTACAGTGAAGATCAACATCATGAGTGTGATATCCAGAAGGGGACAACCTTAAATTTGCATGTGGAATCCTTGTCTTGCCTTCTAAAGGCATTTTTGTGTCAAATCCTAATATAAGTTTGAATTTTCACATGGAAAGAACGTTACCATTCTGTTTACCATGAGTTTTATGACGAATCTTAACATTCCTTTAAAACTGATAATTAGCTGGTTACATTTTGAGGCCTAAAAATTCACATGCAAATAATCTGAAGAGATATAATGAACGTGAAGTTAATGAAGATCAGCCACCAACTATGTGCACAACCCCTATGTCAAGCAATCCTGACAGGAGAAAGAAGCAGGCCCAAATAGCCAGAGGTTCCACTGGAAACTAATCTTAAAGTCTTGTCCAGCATCAACACGTTCGCTGGGGAACCTGCAGAACATTAATACGCAACATGAAAAAAAGCACTGAGACTATGAACACAGCAAAGAAAACTCTGCTGGGAGAAAAGGAACCCATCGGAAATGTACCTTGCTGAATGAAAGCAAAAGTCCCTCCATGGTAATTTCATCGGCATCTCTTTGACCCTTTTCGCAACATGCCCGTACAATTGTCTATGGGAATGTCTCCTTACCATGCCAGTTTCTACAGGGTTTGGTGGCAATGTCAGTGGATGGTAGTTCTGAGCCTCTGATACACTCTTAGCAGTCCCTAGTCTCTCCAGAGCTGGAACTGTGTTTCTAGTGCCTGCCCTGGTCATGAGGATTTTACCTTTATTTAGAGGTAAGGAGCAGCTAACACAGCTCATCTGCTTTCTGCTTAGGAAAACAGCTCTGTAGCAGCTTCCTTCTCATATCTCCCAGCATTTCTCATGAAAAATCCTCAGTGTGTGGCCCTCTACCATGACACAAAGAAGAGGTGAACTTTAGGCAGAAACATTTGTCCTTCAGCCAAAACATTACTGCAGGATAGAAGCCCTGTTTCACCTAACTCCATTTCAACCAAGCAATCAATTTTGACATGGGATTGATTTGTAGTGCTGACAACCACATTCACCTGGAGGAATCACGGACAGAATTTCACACAGGTCAGTTCATAGAATCATAGTTCTTTCTGTTGCCATGAGCTCCATCTCTGCCAGGGGACCATCAAAGGATGTTCCTCCTAGAAGATGTGTGGTCTTTCCTATGTAAGGAATACCAAGTGTCACAGACTTTATTTGATGAAAAAATTATCAGTCTATTCCCTGTTATAGCAAATAATCTTTGAAGAAGAGGCAATATTGTCTTTAGCTAAATACACACACACACACACATATATATATATAAGAAAAAGAAAGTATCTTGCACTGGGAATAAGTACCTAGAGGTCTTTCACTATTAATGGGAAAACAACTGGCACATTAGTTTGAAGCAGAAAAAAGCAGTGTTTAACATGTAACAAAACAAAACAAAACAATCTTATAAGTATACAGAACTAATTTTTTTGTAGCAGCATGCACTGATAAGAATCATTAGCAGATTCCTCTAGGAGGGGAACTTACATACTTTGCTATATGAAAAGCTATACATAAGCTCTGAGTGAAACACCTTTTCCTATTACCCTGAAAAGACCAAGACCATATGCTAGAGTCACAAAGGAATAAGAGATATATAAACATCTTTCTACCTTTTTGATTCACCAGCATAAGAAGATCAACAATCACAACATATTCATATAATCTCTCTACTGCAAGCACGTGTACACAACTTCCTTTGGCGTAGCCAAAAATAGTGATATTATATAAGGGAGCTATTGTAATTATTAGCATGTTTAAAAACTACTTTAGCAAAACAACAAAAAGGAGACCATTCCAACTGAAAAATATGTAAACTTTTTATTCCAAAGAAATTCCTGTAGCTGCACAAGTGCTCTGGCAGTTTAGCAAAAACCAGCTCAGGAGGAAGGGAAAGGCAGGTCTGGCAGGGAAAGGGTGACACTGAAGACACACAGCTCAGGTCTGGACAATGTGAGACAATCCACATAGCAATTGTTGAAACCATCTCAAAATATTTCTGCATTGGGAAAATGACATTGCTGGACGTGTTCCTGGGTGTGTAGGAGGATCAGAAAGAGAATGCACAGATTCGGAGCTAGGTTTATATTCTACAAATTCTTAAGTTATTTCCATTTTTCTGCTGGTGACCGGTGCGTGTGCACTTTCATCCTCCCATCTACCATTTTCTGATCTTAGAGAGATGGACCAGAATCGTGCCATTTCCATCAGAGCGTGGGTCTCCTGTGCACATTGGGACCGTGAATGCAGCGGTACCAAACACATACGCATAAGGTGCTGCAGAAACAGAAAGCTCGACCTTTTGCCTCATAAGTCATCTCTTTCAGAGTGATCTAAGAACGCTACACTCTTTGAGCAGCGCAGCACATTTTAGACACTACAGAACCACTCTGAGCTGTCAGCATATTTCCAACAGATTGATGATTTTGAAGACCTCCAGTGTAGAGGGTAATGTTAAGGATCTGCAGTTACTCAGCTAAAGTTGAGATGAGGGATGCCTTCTTTCCAGTCTTGGTTATTGAATTTGAAAACCCTCATAGGTTTTGCTGTCAGAGTTGTTGCTTAAAACAGACTATTATAGGAATGAGTTAAAAAGGAATGATTGGGAAAAGTTCAAAGGAAAACGAAGATGTATCTTCATCTTTTTCAGGTTAACGCAGTGACAAAAAAACAGACTTTCACAATAAAGTAAAAAAATAATCATTGTGTTAGATTCTTGTCCTTAGAATAGCTTTTTTTTACAGCCAAAAACTCCCTATGTAAAAGTAAGCTCAGGGCCAACACATTTTATTGTACAAATCTTTACCATAAGCAGAGGTTCACTGTGACCTGAAATGCAACTTACATATTGTATTTCACTAATTTTATTCTATTTCACACTGAGTCGCCTTTAAAACCAGATAAAAAATACTAAAGATAGAAAGCAGACTGTAAATAAATGCCAAGGCAAAAAAAAAAAAAACACATTAGAAACCAGAGCAATAAAAAATACTTAAAGATTTTCTAACTTGTTACATTTGAAAGGTAAAGAACTATAGCTCTACCATGCTAATTCTTTCTCATTTTCTGTATAAAAATATTCTGAAGTAAGATGATATACTAACCATCTGCCTTCCCAATCCCTCACATTCCTTCACTTAGCCACTTACTACTCCATGAACTAATCACCCTGTGAATTTGGCCTCCATTGTTCAAGGTATCTTCATGTAATCAGCACTCTGTGAAATGTCTGCTAGAGTTTAATGAGTATAAAATGGCAAAAATGTGAATTGGAGCATATAAGAAATACTGAAATAGCTAACAAATGTAATGCTTATGTGGTGAAGCTGGCTGTACATCTGGAAGTTTGGGAGTAACGTAGTCCGAAGAAATAACATAGTACTGAATACGTATCTCTCTAGAGAGTAGTTTCATTGCACTAGAAAACTACGTATTTGTTAAACATAAATAACAAGTACATTTTTTATTAAGTATCAAGAAGGAAGCCAAAATAGCCTAGTATAGCAGGAATGGAAAGCTTCACACTAGAAGGAATAGTTTGAAAACTGCTTCTTCTATTGAACTTTCATCCGTGACCTGAAATTGAGGGTTGTCATATCATTCTGACATTGCTGACTGGGACATCCATAGGCAAAGCAGGACTTTGGGAATCTTATTGAGAATTTCTCCTCCAGAGGCATTTGCCTTTGCAAAAGAAAGCTGCCTTTCTTTTCTTCCAGCCTCCTGCAGATATTTTATTTCTTCACCTCTCATCGAGCTTCTGGTACCTTTTATGAAATCACCAGCAGGATTTTGGATAGTTCCAGTAGGGGCATTAATCATCTGCAATATGGGCTTATAAATTCAGGAAGTGATATATTGCTCTGACGTCCCTCTTTGCCTCTCCAGCCCTATCTGGAGGACAGCCCACCCCTGCCTACAGAGGGTGGTCAGGCACACTCCTGGCAGACGGCCGATGTGGGCAATGCCCACCATTTACCCAAGACATTTTGTAGAGCTTTTACTTCTTCAGTGAAACACTGGTGTACAACTTTGCATATGGAACAAAAGGCAAAGCTGCTCACAAGGGTTTGTTTCACTCATCTTCATATGACAATGCAATATTTAACAAATCAATCAATGTAAAGTCTCTAGGCAGAAAGGTTCTAAACTTACTGTCATAAGTAGGCATTTAATTTTGATTTACTGAGGTAGTTATTGCCTATTAATAGGATAACATTATGAAAGCTGAGTACGTGTATGTCAGTTATACGTTAATTAGTTAGTATAGTAAGAGATACTAAACAGCACTAGAAGCTGCTTACACATCTCTTGAATAAATTTAATTGCAAGGAAATAAGTTCAGGAGCACATTCTCCCATATGGGTAACCATTCATTTGAAAAACAAATTGTCCTGGTAAGGTCCTTAGATAAAAAAATATTTCTGAAATTCACATAAATAGTAGATATATGATAAAACTGTACACACAACAAATCAAAAGTGGTTTTTTTGTTTGGTTTTTTTTTTTGTCAGGGATGTACAGGAGAGTCAGAAGTTAGCTCTGTTCAGAATTAGCCATATGTTATGGCTGTGATTTAGGAACAGTTTGGTTGTAAAGACGGATATCCTCTGTGAAAGCAGGATCACATCAGGAATTTCTAACTCCCAATAACTTTTAGTAGCCTCTATATATTTTCACTTTCTGTTTAAATGCTTCTCCAGAATATTCACTGGACGCGGGACAGATGGAAACCTCAACATTGTCAGTATTTAACCTGCCTTCTACTCTAGCCAGCCACCCCACACTGCTTCTGCAGCAGGGAAACAGCCTGAGACTCACGGATTTAGTCCCAGTGGTGAGAAGTGCACTTGCTCGCTGCAGGCACAGAAGCTTGCCTCACTTTGCCCACCACACTGGTTTATGTTCCCTCTCCAGCATGGGCTAAAATAAACGTTCTTAATTTGGTAATAGTTTTGCAAATGTCCTTTGGAAAGTTGACTTGTGCAAAAAAATTATTTCTTAGAAGGTAATCACATATTTTCACTGAGACATCATGTTTAAAGTATTTACTGCAGCTGAATGTTAATCCCAAGGGCTAATTGCAATGATTTTCCTGGTGATACCTTTGCGCAACCAGGTGACGACTCTGTGAAAGGATAGTCATCCTGCCTGGTCAGCGTCAGGCCTCTTTCAACATCTCCTCGCCAGCCAGCCCGTCGGTCGGTGAGAAAGTCAGCACCTCTCTATGCACGCACATCCTGGAGTATGTAAAAACAAGTAATAGTCTGTGTCATATGGTGACAAATACAGTTCAAAGTACTGTTATCACTTGTTCTCATGGTGATAATTAATCCCATCACCATTATCATAATGAGAAACCATGTTCAGAAAATGCTGATTGAAAAACTCCAATATAAAAAATGAGTCATTCAATGCCTTATCAACCTAACTGATTTTTACATTTGCCGTTGATTAGCACCCAGTCTTCCAAATAAATTTTATACCCCAATCCAAAATTTTCTAGTGTTCTTATGTTTCACTTCATGATTTTTTATAATGTTCCATTCTAGTATGAAGTGCTAAGATTGCACTTTTGTTCATTAATTTATGATGGATCTTTAATCAGAATCTTTTCCTGATTTTTCTCCTCTCCCAGTGTTGTGGTGACAAAGACAGAGAAAGAAATTCAGAGATATATAAATAAAAAAGTGGGAGAGGAGAGGAGAGGAGAGGAGGGGAGGGGAGGGGAGGGGAGGGGAGGGGAGAGGAGAGGAGAGGAGAGGAGAGGAGAGGAGAGGAGAGGAGAGGAGAGGAGAGGAGAGGAGAGGAGAGGAGAGGAGAGGAGAGGAGAGGAGAGGAGAGGAGAGGAGAGGAGAGGAGAGAAGAGAAGAGAAGAGAAGAGAAGAGAAGAGAAGAGAAGAGAAGAGAAGAGAAGAGAAGAGAAGAGAAGAGAAGAGAAGAGAAGAGAAGAGAAGAGAAGAGAAGAGAAGAGAAGAGAAGAGAAGAGAAGAGAAGAGAAGAGAAGAGAAGAGAAGAGAAGAGAAGAGAAGAGAAGAGAAGGCAAAGAAAAGAAAAAAAAAGCAAAGAAAAGAGAAGAGGAAAAATGAGCTTCAGTCTATGAATTGCCATAACTATAAAAAAGGCATGGTTTTAGGCAGTGAATTGGTGTAATGCCATGGGCTGGCCCCTTGTTTCCAGCCCTGCCCCTTCCCACCAGGCAGAAGTTCAGAGCCTGCCTGTGGCTGCCAAGCATCCCTTGAACATGAGCGACCTGGGGCCCCTGAGAACTAAAAACATCCCCTGGAGCCTCCCCTGTGCTGGGCTGGAGTCAGATGTGGCTCAGGGACACATTGGTGTGGGACACGGGCTGGGCGGCTTGGAGATGGAGCAGTCAAGCAGATGTCAGTGCTTAGACACCTCCGTCATCTCCATGTGTTCTGCAGGCTCAGCCATGCAGAGGGCTGCAAAGGCAATTAAAAGCACTTCAGCTCTTTACTGCAATTTTGAAGTGCAATGCAGACTCTCATTTCAACTTTTCATACATCTTGCTGTATTAACAGTCTGAACCCAATAAATAATAGAAGCCTATCACACATAGACTACTCTTCAGCAAGGCTGATAAGGCAAATCCAAACTACATTAGATAAGCATTACATTTTTATAGGCCTCACATTTTTCTACAGTTTTAAGCTCATGATTAGACTGTGTAAACATAAAATGAGGTGTCTGAACTCACAGGACGTTATACACCACTGGGAATATGGCCCTATTTATATTTGGCCATATGTACACACAAAAATCAATGTAATACTATACAGAGCTACTTTTAAAAATCCTGCACATGAAGAATGTTTCTGAAATATGTGCTGCATATAGAATATACCTATATTTTGTAGCATTATATCTATACAGAATGACCTGATACTGGTTGAAATTAAAGGGTTGCACTGTAAACAAAAGTAAACCAGTTGATCAGAATGGCTTCTTCTAGTATTTTATCTTTTCTGAATATTTGAATTCATTCACAGCACGGCTGTATACATATGCACAATCATTATGTGACAAATTAAAAAGGGGCACATAATAAGCTTAAGTCATCATAAATCATATAATAAACATCTGAATAAGAAAATTTAATAAACGATATGTTTCCACAACAACTTCATCCCCTTCCATTAAATCCATATCCCCCTAGGACTTGTTCTAATATTCTCAATTCCTAAGTACACATCATCTATTAAAAGAAGGGGAAAAAAAAGCACAACACCCTTCCAGGATATGTTTCTTCCTTTCACTTTTCGGTCTGGCAGTTTCTCTTCTGTGGCCGGAATCCAGACTCTTGTTCGTGGCTATTTTGGATGGAAAATGGTTCCCTGTTGCATGAAAACTTCCTTTGTTTTAAAAATGCTTATAATCTGCATCAGCAAGGAATGAAGTGAATGAGTGAATAGGATAGTCACGGGGAAAGACCTGCTTGTAGACTGGTACTATGCCTTCTTGAGACCAACAACAGGGACTCAAGTTTCTTGCATCCTATAGGAATGCCTTATACACTGAATTTTTGGCCAGCAAAACAGGTTGAGTTTCCCTTAGCATGAGCAGAAACTCCAGCCTAAGCGCAACAAGCTTCTCCTATAATAACTGGTGCACATATTGCAAAAACAATGCAGCAAAATCTTTGTCTTTGCTAGAAAGACACGTTTTCCAGGCTTACAGTTTTCTAGTACGTGTTTTGCAGTAAATTTTCCTTTAGAAAGAAAATGAATGTTTCTTTAATATAGAGAACACACTGGGATTTAGACCATCTTCTTCACAGCACTCCAATGTGACTTTGGACAAATCGCTTTTAATCCCACGTTGCCTAGGTGTCAGAATTGATCTTATTTAACAGTTTTGATAATTAATTTGACAGAGAATACTAGTATACCAATTACATTTTTTTTTCATTACATGAATTTGGAAGGCATTGACAACCCAAAGGAATATCAGACTATAGGTAAATTAAATGATCTGGGAACTGCAATGACAGAAGTAGGATAATGTTTAGTAATACAAGACTGCAAGTTGAGGAATTTAGGGGTGAATAATCAGTATTTTTGCTGACAGCTTTAACTTATTGCTTGGAAATGGAAGAGGAAGGCAAAGATTTCACAATATGCTGACTATAAGCCAGCGATACAAAGCACCGATGAACACAAATGGTAGGTACATCTTAGGATAGGGAAGAACTAATGCTGTCATTAGAAACAAGAAAATATTCATACTGCTGTACAAGTCCATGGTAGCACCACGTTGGGATAACCTAGTGCTTCAGATTGTTCACACACAGGAGGAAAATTAATCAAAATATGGAAAAGGGATACTCAGGCAAAAGTCCAGCCTCTCTTAAGTGATGATATACTTGGTCTAGTGGGAGGTGTCCCTGCCCATGGCAGGGGGGGTTGTAATGAGATGATCTTTAAGGTCCCTTCCAACCTAAACCATTCTATGATTCTATGAGAATGATAAAAAGTCATTTATTTAGCCCAGTAAAATCAATGAAGGCTGGGGTTAAAACTATTTTAAATCACTAGACAATGTTGGCACAAATATTAACTGGCATTCACCAGCTACAGATAAATTCAGACTATTAGAAGAATATGTCTAAATGACATCTTCAGGCAGGAGAGAGGTTCTCCCATAGTAGGCAAAAAAATGTCCTGACTTTAAATTAGTTGGGTCACTTTATGAACCCAATTCCATTCTATGTTTGCCTGGAAAAGTTGAGGACTGAATCTGGTAGCCAATGGTGTCGTTTCAAATACGTTGAGTATTTCTAGTCTATTCAATGACATTGGAGCCGAAAGCCTGACATCCTTAGAGCCGCTTGCAAATCCCAGGCAGAAACAAAAGATGTGACTGCAAGAGTTGAGTGTATTGGTTTTATTACCACTTGTCTGAATTGGATCTTTCACCCGGGAGAGACATCTACATTCCATATGTACCCTCATGAAGTGATGTTACAGCACTTCACATCTCTATAAGTACAGACACATCATAGATATCACATATGCGCACCCATATACATTACAGGTATGCACATGCTCACTGTACAGGAATGGACTTTGAAATTATGTATGTTTGACACTCATATAGTTATTATCACATGAAACAACAAACATGTCTGTAAAAGAACTTGTTTCTCTATTTCCACTCGTTCTAAATACAAGTTACAGCGTCCCTCCATTTTGCTACTCAGCCGAACAGCATAGAGAATCCAGGGTGTTGAACTAATTTTTCTTATACTAAAACCTTCCATCTTTTGCAACTAACTCATCTGATTTCCATGATCATAAAGTATGGTATAATATTAAATTATAACAACAGCAATCAAAGGCATGGGGAGCAAGAGGATTCTCGATTGCAGCCCGTGCATCACTCAATATCACCACAGAAGAAGAGATTGAAAAGCACATCAATTCACATAACTTCCTCCCCGTGCCCATTGTCTTTTTCAGTTCCTAATGATGCTGAAGTGTCTCCATGATTAAAATTTAAAGGTTTCCCAGTAACCAAGTAATTTGCCCAAAACTCCTTATCTAGCACTCACCATGAAGACTCTGATTTTAATATACCATTAATCAAGCTCCAGCCAAGTTTACTACTGATACTTTCAATTACAGAGGAACTAACTTCATTCTTCTCAGTGTGTCAGTGAGAGACCACTTCCTTGATTAGCCATAGACCCTAAAAACAGACGGATAACAGGGTTGGGTTTGATGCACTTTGCTGAAGGAACTATTTGTTGTGAATTACGAATCAGTAAACAGAATTGGATATATCTGCTGCAGGATATACTACAGCCAAATTTTTAGCCATACGTATCCTATTATAATAAAAAACATTAACTGATTTCAAGTTTTACAGTGCAATAATAATATGTGATTTGATTAAATGTAAATTAATGCAATGGTGAATCTGACAGGCAAGTTCTAAATATCAGCATATTTCACAACACAAACATTTACACAAATGCGCATGATGCGTGCTTAATTTGAGCGTATGAATAGATCCACAATCTTCAATAGGACATCTCATGCTCTAAGTGATGCACGTGCACAAGTGATTGCAGGATCAGTTATCAGAAAATGATCCCCGGTACAATTTATAAGAATTCCAACAGATTGCAAATAGCTATGATTTGTCACACAACATCTGGTCTCTTCTCTCCGCAATCAAATGGACAAATGGAAATAACAATACAGACTGTGAAATCGCAGCTTGTAAAGAACAATTAGAGGGAAAGGGACCCATACCTTACCCTGCCAGAGTGATGGAATTTGCTCAGGACTGCCTGGCTCAACTAAAAAAGAGTCAGCATTTGTTTGAGCTTGAGTGTGATTTCCACAAGAACAAGGATTTAATGCCGAAGTTATTCCCCCAGCAACAGCCAACAGTCCGGGAAAGCCTCTGGCAAAACAGGATTGGAGGTCCTGTTAGTGCCCCAGCAAGCCCCAAGAGCTTTACTTGTTCTGCAGGACTGACCTGCTGCGTGGCAGCAGCGACAGCATACCTTCACTGTGTGGAGACAGGTGAGGAGGAGAAGTGGCCAGACAAAATTGTGAGGCTTTGCTTAAATACATCAGTAACATCATTCCAATGCACTCGGTTCTGAATGCAACAGGCCATTAGGTAATGATTTAATTTTTTTTGTTCAACTGGAGCATGTTACAGCTCTTCCAGTTACATTGCAAAATTGCAAGAACTGTCTCAACAGTGAAATCAAAGGGACTGGTAAATATTAACTTGGCTGTAATGCCATGGGCTTATCATAAAAGCCACTTGATAGTAATGTTTAGAAATATTCGTCACAAAGCTCAGATTTATGCAATACAATTTAGACCAAAAGGACATATAACATTTTTGAGAAAAAAAAAAGATTAAGAGAGTACATACTCTACATGAACAACAAATAAGATAGATTTTCATTCACGGCATTATTCAAAGTCGCTGGATGGTGCCATTTGCTGGTAAGTTTGATTACCGGGGCTTATCTGACTGAAAATAAGTTTGATATTTAAGAAAAGAGCAATGATACAATTCTTTGAAACATCTGAGTTTACTGTCATTCAAACCCAGCCTTCACATCTGGATTGGCATTCTCAACTTTAGTGAAATAAAAGTTTTAGCTCATAGGCGTGTTGTGAGGTGCCTGAAGACAAACCCCTGGATCCCTTTAGGTTGAGGCTGCAGTGTACAGGTGGAAGCCTGTTTTACTAAAAGGAGAGACATTTAGATAAGATAACAGTCTTCCTTTAGAATGATGTCCAAAGAAACTAAAGATTTCAGTGTTTTTTTCAGAGGATGAACAAATCTGCTCCTTTGGAGTGCCCAACCTCACCACGAACCTCTTCTCAAAAGAAATCCATCACAGCTTTGCCAACAGTGAAAACAAGATGACATTTAGGCAAGAAAACTTTTTTGGTATCCATCCAAAACAAAGTTCCCAAATTTCTGACACTTACTCTTCTTTTAGATTTTTTTTTTTTCTCCAACAATAACCAAGAGTTTAAAGTGGAACGGATAAGGCACACACACACGCACACACACAAAAAATCACTATGATTTTTCCTGAAGTTGTACTTTATCCCAAACATAGTAATACCTTTTTGTAAGATTTACAATGTTAACCAATTCTTTTCTGTCAACTAGCAATTTTTTGGCAGATCCCTTTTGCATGATTCATGAAGGACCAGTAAAAGGCTAATTGTTCAAATTAATTTGCGTAAATGACTAAGCAAGAGATAACAAAATTACATCTGCACTTGTTTGGCAAAGATTCAATAGCAGCGGCCCTGTACTGCCAGCTGCTTCCAGACAACACTCTTGCAGAAATTAAAAGCTACAAATATTAATTAATACACTTTTTTGGTACGTTAATTTGCACTGAAAGGTTCCGGAGTACAAAACTGCTGAGAAGATGAACCATGATAATTAGAATTAATGGGATGGATGCATGTTTTTTGCAGCTGAAGTTTTAAAAACCCATGAATGGAACTGGGAACTTGGAACTGACATTCTCATAAATCTCTATGATAATGCCGCTATTAGTATTAGAAGGATTAAGTACTGTGGCTCCAGCGTTATCCATCACATGACACGTTGTATCCCATCTGTCACTGCAGCAGCTAAGACATGATAGCTGTCCTTGAGGAAGCCGTATGAAAAGCTTTGGGAATTCAAGGAATTGTGGTGCTGAGTGTCGGGCTACAAAATGAATAGCGCAAACCTCTGACTCTCAAACAGAAATAATGGCCGGTGCTCTGTACTTGTCAGCTTAGTGCTTTAACAAATACTCTGACTATGGTATCTGTATTTAAGTTAAGTTAAGCAGTCTGAATTATAGATAAATCAGGCAGGGAAAAAGAACAGTCAAATGTCACAGATTTTTATCTTTAACTCATTTCTGTCTTTGTAGGTTGGACGTCTCTGGAACTGTTTTTACTGATGTTCACCCCATTAATTTTGCATATTTTAGGGCAGCGAGCACCACTGGAGCACTACTCAGTGCGTTGAAATAACAGTGATTTTTTACATGAAATCACTAATGGGACCATTTACCCACTTCACAAGGTTATCTGCACACTACCATGATGCAAATCCCCTTCTACATGGAAATGCTGTCGTGAGAAAATGATATTTTAGACACGTTCTATCTTGAAACTTTGCCTGTCAAATTAACTTTAAATTTTGTCTTAGAGCTTTCCAGACTTTTGAAAAATTATTGCCTTTCTACATTATACAAATATTTTGCGGGGACACAGATGCAGAAAGTCTATGCTACCTATTTTACCAATTAATTTTTCGATGCTAAGAAAAGTCACAGAAAAGGAACTTTCAAGATTTCACAGGTAAGAAATTCTTAAATGGCACTTTTGCTTCTATTTTTAATGATACCTGTGTACACATGTAATGGAACTGGTGTGAAAGGCTGAAGCAGAAGGCATGTCTAAGAAAGACCAGATGGTGTAGATGCAGTGGAGACCGTCTTGGGAAGGAGCAGCTTCCTCACCCTGTTCAACGCAAAAAGCCACACCGGGGTGTTCAAAGCTGGCCAAAGCAGGAAAAGTCCCCCCAAAACCAAGCCTGAGCTAAGTAATATATACTCAAGAGTAGGCTGCCAGGTTCCCTCCAGAATGTGTTGCCCCTGGGTAGGTTGGTAGAAAAAGAAATATCAAATTTATGCTTTCAAAACTCCTCAGACTCCCAGAACATTGCGTTACCTGCCGAGGCTGACCATGAAACCCTCTGTCCTTTTACAGGACAATCACAGCTGCGTTCAATCCATTCAGCTAAAGATTTTGCAGAATAACAATGTTTATTTTTATTTCTAGAGAAGTTTGTAAAATAATGCCAGCAAAGGCAGATGATCAGCAACATAATTTTATCCCCATTTTCTAGCATACAATTTTCACGGGCCGCCGGTGTTATTATTCTTTTACTCTCATTTTCCTCTTCTACAATAAGTCTGCTTCTACTCGGCTTTTATCCATCTGCATGAGCTTAAAAAAAAAAAAAAAAAACAAAACCCCAACTTGTTATGTCCCATCTCTGATGACATCATTGAACAAAATAAAAAATTATTCTTGACCCTGATCCTCAGCATTGGGGTTGTTAATATTGTGCAGTCAGACTGCTCACAATCTCACAGCCCACAAAGTCGACGCAAATCTTTCCGTCTCTGGGCACCGGATCAAACCCAGAGCACAGCAGCGAGGGCTGGTGCTGACTGCTCCCTTCTTGCTCCCCAAACACAGATTTTCAGCACCCCATCCAGCAGAAAAGCCTGAAAAATCACAAGGTATATTCATCTTTTAGAGCTTATCTGTATAATAATAATAAAAATAGATTATAATTGATTAAGTAACGTGAATTACAGAGTATGTAAATACTTTTTCCTCACCGATGGTGTTTGATTTACAGTCCAAAGTATTCAGCCGTGTGGGTAGCAACCACCGAACCTCAGAAATTAATATCTTTCTTCACTCTGAAGAGGCAAGTGTTTACCCCTACACAGAGATGCGAGACAAAAGGTCTCTGTTGGCATACAGCTGCCACATGGAGTAAACTATTCAAAGGGTTTTTTGAGGCAAGTAATATCAGTGATTAAAGAGAAAACTGAATAAGCTCATGAACCGCAACACAACAGATAACAGAAGAAAAAATGAGCATGGCTAAAAAAGAGTACAACACAAAATCAGTTCCTAGCCACCTAAATTGTTAAATATAAAAGAAAATGCGGGGGGGGGGGGGGGGGGGGGGGAGGGGATAAAATCAACAACATCTTGCATTTCTGTAGGAGCTTCCACCCAGAAAATCCAAAGCACTTTATTGATGATTCTGTGGGTTACAATCTCTAAAATCCCAGCAGGTTAACCATTACCACTACGGTTTTGCAGACTGGGAAAAGAAGCACAAAGAGGACAAACAACTTGCCCAGAGCAGAGGAGTACCCAGCTGCAAAGGGTGGCAGTGTCCCGGCTGGGCTGTGATGCTTCCCGGGATGCTGATCTCAGTGCTGGTCCAGAACCCTCCCGGGGTGGCACCCACCGGGCAGGAATGACCTGGACATGGATTATTTTTTCTCTTCCCATTAGAGCACATTCAATTGGAGAGACTGCCAAAGATCACCCTGAGCAATGAGTAGTTTGGTGCACAGGGAATTTGTCTGAAATATAATTATCACCTCTATGTTGTCTCATTAAAGCCAAGAGTAATTGTGGTAACTATTTGATACCAGTTCTTCTAATGTGAATTTTGCTCTCTTTCTCTCCGGCTTTAATCAACATACTGGACCTGATGAAACTTTACAAAATAGGCATATCGTTTTGGCAAAATTTTGGCTTTTTTTCATGATGCTGGGTTTTTTTTGACTTGCATCTGCATTTTAAAATAAATTCCTGGCCGTTTCTGATGCTAAAGTTCATACTGAGACCAACTTGAAGATGAGGAGCTTAATTATTAATTAAATGAACTTCCTTTAGGCTGTAATAATAGGCCAGCATTACTAAAAAGAGTACTTAGATTTGCATTTATGGGCCTTTACTGAAACCATTTTCTTCCCTTGAGACAGTCCTTTCTTTTTCCATCTCACCAGTCTTACGTCCCAGTACAGGGCATCAAAATTATCGCTATCAGTCTTAGTCTGCTTGATGCAGAAACTGGAAGTTTGTTAAAATGTCACAAAATGGTACTAATCTGCACATTTGCTACAGCAAAAAGAAAGGCAACGTAGATCTTAAACACGAGACTGTCTGCGGCTCGGGTAGTCCCCATCTTCTTTCAATAGCATCCTTTACACCTAACTTCTCATGAAGACTTAAGGAATATTACACGTTTCCAGAGATCTAATGGCAGACAGCAGGCAGCTGTCACCCAAAACTAGGGGAATTTGTGCCACGGGGCAGGTAGGAAATAAGTTACAGTGGTCAGTGAGAACAGTATACCTAACTATGCTTCCTCACATCCAGTGCCCGCAAATTCTGCTGAGATTCTGTACAGGTGGATGAATGAATTTCGTGGAACAGATTGATGGCCGATGGGTCTCTTCTTTTCAGCAGATTTCTCGGGACCTCCAGAACACAGGCACTAAGAATGGGACATTTTTTTAAAAATGCAAAAGCAGATGTGAAAAATAACCTGTGGGTCTACAGTGTCTATTTTGTATAGTTTAACCTCAAGAAAATATTCTAACACTCGAATTGAAAAATCCAGATCACCCCAGGTGATCTGTGATGAAGAGGTTTACCCAGTGTTACGTGTTGTCTCCCCAGCATTGCCCCTTACTAGAAAGCAACTGAGTAACTCCTGAGTAACTCTTTTATTTTGGATCTTGGTATTTCCAGCTCGTAACTCTTGCAGATTGGTGAGAATAAAACATCTATTTCTGAGACCTCCAAGCTGGTCTTGTCTGGGATATTCTGCAAGTCCTTTCGGTATGGGCTGGTTGCCTGTGGGAACACATGTCTAAGTTCACATTGACCACTAGAGAGAAGGCAAAACTGCAAAGAAGTTGTGTTCCTGCAAAATAAAGAGTTAAATTCTTGACAACAAATAAAAGATTCATTAGCCACATGAAAAAAAAAAAAAAAAAAAAAAACAAGGAAAGTAAAAGGATTAATTAAAACACAGCAAACTTAGAATATCCTTGGCTCCAATCTCATTTCATAGCACTCTCTTCACAACTCTTAGAAGCAGCTCCTCGTGACAAAGGGATGGTGCTATCTCAAGACCGAATTCAGGTAAGGAGAATTCAGATAAGGACAATAAGAAGCATCTTGGAAAAGTCCATTTATACTCTTCCAATGGAAGGCCTTAGTTGTGCTTTACCTTTGCCTGAACATGTTGGCCTCCACGGAGGACTTAATGAAGCACATGCAGGTTTGTTGGAGGACAACTTCCCTGTGGACATGGCAGGGAACCCTCCCAGGGCTGGTTTTCTTTAATTACGTGCTTTTATTCTCCCCTGAGGAAGTCCAATGAATTACAATATACTAACCAGCAAACATACACCACAGCCGTGTTTTCCCCCATTCCTGTCACACAGCAGTGCCTATTTTCTGCTGTTTTACCAGGGTTTTATGGATGATCCCGGTGACACTATAATATGCCCTGTTTGTTGTTGCTGTCCCTGAGCCACAGGCCATAAATAGGAGCAGGTGGTACCTGCAGTATATAGCACACTGTTACACAAAACATTTGCAACTACTCATACAAAGTCTGGTTTTGGCTTCCAAGTGAAGGCTTAAGGATGGAATTTTTAAAGTGATATGAGATAGTTAGTCTTCCATAACCCTTTAGCACAAACATCTCTGTATCTAATATGTTGCTTCTAATTTCCTCATCAGTTATTCAAAAAAAACAACCCGACAACATCACCAAGCAATAAATGAGTGTTCGCAGTTAACGGACTTAACCAGCACTATGACCATCAGTACTTGCGTCCCTTCTATAACTATCATTTGCATGGGGATTTCTTTTTGTTTTATTTTTTTTTCCACATTTCCCCCTAAATGTCCCTGCCGTGCTTTGCATATTTTGGTTGCTACTGTCACGAAAACAAGACCAAAAAAGTACCAGGCCGGCAGCTGTAGAAAATGAAGTCCTCTGTTTCTACGCAGAACAGATGTAACGTGTATATCAGAAGGGCTGCCTTGATCCGAGCAGCTTACACCATATCAGCCCTGTTCTGCAGGACCATGCCAGAGGGTGGTGAGGAAGAAATTATTTATATTTGTGCATCAGACATCCTAATTCCCTCATGCACAGTTTCAATAGAAAGAGACACCAAGAGCTTTAGAAATGTGTGGCTAATTATACATCTCATCAAATGCTCAACACTTATACTCACGATGAGCACAAAGCACTTGTCTACTCCGCCACCTATCCCCTTCCTGGGTTGTCCTTTTTAATGGTCTCTTATGTAAAGAGAGTCGGACGCTTAAATATTTGAAGTCTGCCAGTTTAAAAGATTTAAAGTATTTTTAAAATGCAGAATAGATTTTTTTTGTGCTCTTATCATTCAAGAAAACCTTCACTGATACTTTTTTTTAATTAAAAAAATCCCTTTGGGCTATGAATGCCAAGTTTTAGCCCAGAGGGAATTTTTATTGCAGATATAAACCCCTGGAAATCAGAGTATGTATACATATACTACAGAGCCTGATAAACCCTTGACTGTGACACTGCTACTGAGGGCTGCTATAATATCTGATGACAAAACTGACAGATTACTTCTGATGAGAATGTGGAACCCTTTTTGTTTTTAACTTGACCCTGAAGACATGTCATAACATTTGTAATATCTGCAATAAAGTGTCAACTATACTGCTGTAAGACTGCTGGAGCTTGGAGTTAAGCATTCAGTTTAGTGCTCCTACAGCTTTCAATTTAAAATAAAAAAAGACTCTTAATTTCCTTTTGGACAGTCCAAACCTAGTATAACTACACTAATTTGTCTTGGCAAATATGAAGCAGTAGTGGGGAACACGACTACTGGAAAAGAAACCCAGAGCAATAGACAAAATGGAATAAAATAAACCTATCAATCGTCTCTACATAAATTCAAGATTTACAGTTCAGTAGAAATAATCTTAAGAAGGGATTGCAATAAAGTGAGTGTCAACGACCACCTCAGTAGCAGGGCTAACTTGATTTCAGTTGGCGGCGAACTAGAATTTTACTCTAACCTCCAAGCTACGCAAGGTTCATGAAGTATTTTAAGACCGTTTCAAGAAGGATAAAAACTTCAATAATATCTCCCATTCCCTGTAGTCAGATGCATTGCTTTGGAGCCCGGTCATTCAATTAGGGAAATGGAACCTCCTGGGCTGGTCTCCCCAGCCCCGTATCTCCCACGCATCGTTGTGTCCTGCTGTTGAACCACATTAGTCATGATGACCATAAAAAGCCCGATCTTACCATTGATATAATGTCTGCTCTTCGACTCGGAGATGGTATTTCTGAAGATGCTCCATGCAGACTGGAATAGAGAAGCCCCACTTCCCTGATAAACTTGTCCCAAAATTAGTAGCTTGATATAAAAGTAAGCACTAGGCGCAAGTCCGTGAAAGACAATATTTTGCTGCCACTAACAAGGGCTGATTTCTTTGTCTAAGTGTACAATATAGTAAAACTAAGCTTTATTTCCCAAGAGATGAAATACTTCATTTATTTGTGTAACTTCCTCAGACTTTATATTCTTGTGCGTTTCAGGACTTCAGTAGTTGCCTTCTTGTAATATTTCAGCTTTTAAGCTGTTTTCTTGCCTCACTGAACTCACATAAGATACATCTGAAAGCTTTAGTACAAATTTACTTCGAATAAAGTCTTCAATTCATTTTCATGGCACCAAAAAGACAGCTTTAATAACTGCAATGACAAATAAACTGGAAATCATTCCAGGCCTTTTCACTTAACTGACAAGTAGAACGCTCTCATAATGAGCCGCAGGTTTTACGTTTTCTCTTTGACCATAATAGCTTCATTTAAGAGCGTCAGACCCTGACACTTCATCATTTATCTACATTATTTCTCATCTTCTTTCAAATAAATTATGGAATACTAGACTGAGCACATAAAAACAAAGTGACTTGTTATCTGTAAACAGCAAGATAAATTGTCCAGAAGTTCCTCATTTAGTTCCCTTTAAATTTAAGGGCAAGTTATTGGTTGTACCTTTTTTTTCTATCCCAATTTTTTGCATTTTTTTACAGCCATCTTATTCTGTTGCCAGTGGCCTTTGTGCAGCCATCCAAAGCCTGATGATAGTGCAGAAGGCATAAAATAATTCCATTATCCCAAGGTTGGACAGGGTAGTACAGAAAAGAAAAAATATTGAAAAAAATCAAATAAACAACTTACATGGATATTTCTCTCCATCTGTAAAATTCCTCGTCCATAATACATCTTGTCATACTAGCAAATGTGACACATCCAAAGTAATGAACAGTGGATCTGTAACTGTCCTCGCCTTTAGAAAGATTGCTCAGATATTTACCATCAGCAAATCCCCCCTTCCCTGCTGAAACACATTAATTCTTGTCTTAGAGCGGTGTCGAACACTTGGAGTTCACATTTATTTTATTTTAAAATCATATTGTCTGAAACACAATTAGCAGCACTGCATTTACATTTTAATTATTAGTGACAGATGAAATTAAGAGAGGTTCAGTTTAATAATACTGCGCGTTTCCACCGTGCCTCCCCCTGTGATAAATCACTGAGCACATCTACCCGACGTCGCGGGGTGCGGAGACCCCCCGGCCCCTGAGCCAAGTTCTGAACCAAAATCTGTAAAGCCACACCAGTGGCCTTAAACAGCCATCATCATGTTTAATCCTGCCAAGAGAGGGATTCTCTGAGAGCCTGGTTAGACTATTCCTGTTTTAGAGATGGGGAAATAGGGACACAGCATGTCTGTAGTAGGATTTCGGTGGCAAAATCCTATACCCTCAGTTTTAACTATAGATTTTAAGCCTTCTATCTCAAGCCAAAATAAAAAAGAGAAAAGCAAAAACTAGGCAGGAAGCCTTTTCAGAATTGCCCTTATTTTTACTTTGACAGATTTATTTATAAAGAAGAACAAAACTATAATGAGACTTTGTCAATAGATTCTCTGTGTTCTCCTCATCCCAAGAGAGACTCTGCCTCTCACTACCATCCTCGAGAAAACAAAAAGCTGAAAAGATCCTCAAAACCTCAAATCACTGGGAAGGACACCTCACCCAAGTGACCCAGCTTGGCTTGAACTTTGAGTTTTGGTGGCAATTTTAGACAGTCTTCTTTGACCAGTGCGCTGCACCACCTCCCAGGTTGAGACATGGGAACATTTCCCAGCATAGAGGAAACTGTCCCAAGCTTTACATCGTGCTCAGATTTGGTAGCAAACCAAACAGTGAAAACACAAGTTTTATTAACAGCCTGGTGCGCAATTCATGCATGAGTCGCATTGCGTCCACAGTGCAGAAAGGCAGCTACACATTGCTGCTGCTCTCACCTTGGACCCACGGAAGTCCACCCATCTTGATGGCCAACCCCACAGACATAACCAGCTTTGCAGAAGAAAACGATATGGTCAGAGAAGGATTTCTCATAGGATTCCTCCACACGTTTAAGGCCAGACCTTGACCAGTTTGATTTTCCACATAATTTTTCTTTCAATCTCTTCCCTCCTCTCTCTTCTCCAAGCTCCGGGTGCTGGCACTGTGGGCACACAGCCATCTTGCAATTCAATCATGTTATCTGTGCAGTGCAGGCAACAATCAAATAAAGACAAAAATAAGAGTTTAAACTGAGGTTCCCATCAGTTGCAATTCCATATACATAACATTTTAATTATATCTCATCTCCAGTGTAATAGTTAGAGATGCCATTTGATACAGCTTTTTTTTTATTTGAAAAATTAAATCTAACTAAATTAGCAAAAATAAAGTAGTAAAAGTTAATTGGGAATTATCTACTCCAAAATAACTCTTACTGGTAAATGCATTGTGTGGTTATAAAAGGCTGATAAATATAATTGTATTTATGTAATGAGTATCATGTTTAATTTACTGTACTTGGTTGTTATACACCATTTTATGCAGGCCTCATAAGTGAGCTTCATATTATTGCTTGTATCGCTTTTAAAAAAAACACAGATGCAGCACACGGGAAATGTCCAACAGATTTCGAACAAGGTAGCGATTAGCAATTTGTCCAGAGAAATATTCAGGATGATCTGCATCTGCGTGACCTAAAAATAAGAGCGTTTAGTAACACTCTGTACACTGATGGTTCATGCCTAAGTGGCTTGACACAACGCGCGGCGGTCTGGCATATGCAGCCTATGGTTTAAGAACTGTGATGTTAATCTCCGAGCTCGCCGTCAGAGGGGCAATTACAGCCGAGTGCATGACAATGGAGTAATGCTTGCTCCTGGCAGGGCTGGAAAAGGGTGAAATTTCATTTTTTGAACCTAATCTTCAGTTAATACAATTTTGGTCAGATGTTTTCACATTCCAGAAAGCACAAGTCAACGCAGCCGCTGATTTTGTGGATTTCTCACTTTGCTCTGGTTTAGGAATGGACTTAAGACTATGCCCCTTTTCTGTTACTGTTATTAAAAATTATATGCAAAAAAGGCAAAAAACCCTTGGCACAAATCCCCTGGTAATGATCTTTAAAACCGAGCAGCATTGTGTCCAACACTGGAGATCTGTACATACTCCATACATGCTCACACAATTTACAATGAAGAAAATACCCAAAAGGAAGGTAAGATTTCTCTTTTATAAAGTTTTTCCTTTTCAGGGTTAATTTGGAGTATATGTCACCAGATGCAATACAAACCAGCCACATGACCCCAGGCAATCAGTGGGAAAATAGCACTCTAAACTGAGAAAAAATACACATAGTACTGTGGCTTGTCCAAACAGAAAATTCACATGCAAGTAACAAGGCAAATTCTACCTTAAATAGCTATGTTCTGCTCCCTCTGAAGCTCGTGGTAGGAACATCTTTGCTCTACAGCTTTGTTCAAAGTCATTATGCTTAAATTACTGTCAGGGGACTGAATTAGATATGTGTATTTATCTGTCCAGTCACAGAGTTTGCCAAATAAATTCAAATTTCAATATATATAAATATTTATCAAATCTAAGTCATGATGTCTCCCGCTGCTTAGAGGAGTAACTATGTTCATTGGTCCTATAAACTTAATACTTTTAATCATTTTGGTGTTGGCTTTTAATTTTGAAAATTATCTACTATTTAACCCATTGACTGCTGGAAACCCTGTGCATATGCAGGATATTGGTTCTTACCTCATAAAAGTCTTTAAAGGCAGTTTGCTTAATGTAAGTCGCCATTCATAAGTGAAGAGTTTGACTTAAATATTTGCCTTCATGTTTACAGGTTCTTGAAGGAGTAACCATCACTTTCAACTCATCTGTCTTGTAGACACAAGGCTTTTCTCTGCAGAAAACCAAAAAAAAAATCCCAGATCTACAGCAAAAACCTATGTGTTCCCACCCAAATCCTCCCAGGTTGACAAAGACCAGTATAGAAATACAAAACTTGTAGATTTATCAGTGCCCCTCATCATGACTGTGAGAAAAACATAAGGTTAATTCTTTCTTATGTTACCAAGACATAAAAACACAAGGTTATACAAAATGCTAGTATCCCTTTAAAAATAAATCTGAACTCCAGGTTATGATCACTATTGAGAAAATCAGTCTCAATCTCAATCCCCTTATAAGTATCCTTCAAGTAGACAAATGAAGAGGCCAACATGTGTTGATTTTTATCACAATTTTAAGATCATTCCATGATATCTTTCAGATCTAAAGAAAGATCTTTTTTTCATATATAAAGATCTTTGAAAGTAGGGTGTTGGCAATACCATAAGGCTACGAAAATCCCGAGTTCCCATCAGTGGTGTGCAACATATGTAGTAGATTAAGTTTCTTTATTCTGCTAGCACCTATGCACACAGGTGCACACACGTATGCAGTTAAGGACCTCTTCGCATCCTCTCCTGCTCTCCAGGTATCACGTGCCACAGCACACCACATCTTGGCAAAAATTCATAACATTATAAAAATAATTAATACTGGACTTTTAGATTTCCTTTTAAACCACTGCAGTTCACAAGACAGCTAGAAATCTGAGATTCTCCTGTAATTACAGCACTGGGGTCTGAAGACCAGCTCTCAAAATGAATATTGAAAATTCCAAAGAACATGTGGATTTTGAAGCTCTGGCAACGCTGCATTGCTTTCAGGCAATGAGTCCAACCAAAAAAAAATCTTCTTTGGATCAAAGTGATTGGCAGCAAGTTGGCAGGAATGACTTGTTGATTTTGGAACACCAGAAAATCACCATATACTTTTAATTAAAGAAAGGGCACTCCCCCATACCTATTCCAGCTTGGCCTGGTTTCTGTTATTTCTGTTGTGGATATGTAGCTGCAACATTTATTGTATCAGATTAAAAGTAAAGGCTATTAATGTTAGATTCCATAGGGATTTTTTGTTAAGGCTTCTTAGTTTTAGTTTATTTATAAATTATCATCCTGAGGCTTGTAAAAAGATCTTCCCCCCCCGCCTCTTATTCTAGTGACATTATAATTTATATTGCTGGTATTTCCATAGGAGAAGTCAATTAAGAATTACAATTTGTTTCATTATAACAGGAACTAAACTGGGGCTGTGCCGCTACACACAAGCTATTAACAGATTTTACACTATTAGAGTGCCAAAAATTCATATATGCTGCACCGAAACCTAAAAAAAACCCAAAACAGTTAAGTCATTTAGCTTCTATGGACCACAAACATCATCATGCAGTTTGTGTGACATTTCTCTACCTGTGCCAGGCTAAGGGGCAAAAGCCCAGATTGTGACGAGTACAAACTTCCAAAGGCTCTTATTGTAAGGAAAAATACATCCACCTGGCTTAGCTGTTGTCGTACCAAGAAATCAGAAAGTTTTCTAAATGCTTTTTATTGTAGTGGGGGGAAGAGGTACTTCATTATTGGCTATCACCCTCTTTAGTGACCCATTCAATGTTTTAAAACAACAGTCTTGTTTCAGTAAAGCTTCTGAATAAGTAATTGTGAGCTAGGTACTACAGCTCCCTCAGCATCCACATGGCTTAATTTTATTCTGCCAAGTTTCTGCTTGAGGTTTGGACAGATATTTAGCAGTGACGAGAAACCTGGCGCTTGTCACTGCCAACTGCAGCCCAACAGAGGGGTTATACTGAGATTTCTAACAGCACGAGACAAAAGATATATAAAGCACTCTTGAGCTAATCTTCCTCTGCTTTTATTTGAGGTTACCTACTCAGATGTCTTAAGACTTTCATACGTTTTTATCTTCAACTATAAGATTCTTTAAACAGAAAGATAGACAGTCATGTACTCCTGCACAGATCATAATAGCATAGATCATTATATACATATATAACTATACTAAACCCCATGAGATGTTCCGTGTAATCTCATTTGCCCCAAATATTACTTTTCCTGTAACTCGGATTCAGAAAATAGTGTGCTTATGTTCGCTTGACTTTCTGCATCAGCAGACTTGAGCTATTTCATGGCAGAAAATTACTATTTGATACAAACATAAAAGATAATAATTAACCGAGAGCCAAAATTCAATGGATGGAAAGCACTTAGGAAAACAGAGAGGACAGGTCTTGCCCCAGACAGTATGTCCTCTCTTCCAGTTCACTGCACCAGCACAACCTTGTAACATCATCCAGCTTTGAGGGTACCAGCAAAGGCCAGTGAACACAGCATAAACAGCAAGTGCATCATAATTACAGAAACATCTGTTCCAGATGTTTTTGCATTGTGCATCACCATTTTTCACAATAGCCTGCAAAAGTTTACATTTCTTATCTACAGTAGATTGATTATTATTATTATTATTATTATTTCAAATAAAATTAATTCTCGTTAAAGGTACTAGATGACAGCTGTAAAGACTGAGCGCCTTCATTTATTACCAGCCAAATAATATCATAATTGCATCAGAAGTGCAGGTTTTTCACAGTGCTGTAGTGACACACATACTCACAATGTTATGGAAGACCCCAGTGTGGGAAATCCGAATGCACTCAGTTGGACCACCCCAAGGAGCCCTGAAATGGGCACATCAATACACAGCTTCACTCAGAATAGCTGAAGTACCGGTGTGGGTTTAGTCATATATTAACTAACATAGAAAACACAGAAATTAACACAGTGATTGCCCAAGTTCTAAAGGAAAACCAATGGTTTAAGAGAAAATTATGTCCTTATAAGGTCTTTAGAATCATTTGGAAACACTGCATTTGCAATAAAGTACACCAAACACGAAAAAATACTGATCTTTTTCTTTTTGACACAGTCGTAGGTGCCTCAGACACTGGAATAAGGCAGTGAAAAATAAACCAATTAAGTCATGATGAGCTTGAGAAGGTATGCATGCATTAGTTTCTTTTTCCCTTTTAAAGCTGTCACATTTCTCCTGCTTCTTGTGTTTTTAAACCGTAAAGGATCCCTGTGTTTCCCCGAGACAAAGGATGGGCTCTAAAACTCTGTCTTCTGAAGTGATGAGTTAAAGAACACTGCAGGAGTACTTGCCAAATCATACCACCATTATTAATTCAGGCATGATGAAAGTGTTCATTTTAGCTATAATCATGTAATTCATCAAAATACTACTAGAGCATATCATTCTGAACTATTACACTGATATAGCACCTTATTGCACCTTCACCGAAAGCAGGAAATGTATTTTTTGATGCTTATCTACTGAAAAGCAATTCAGTTTGGGATTTTGGAAGCACTATCTTATGTTACAATGAAAAGGAAATTTCAAACATATTTTCTTGTACTTGTATGACGTTGTTATTATGTATTTGGGTGATTATTTCCAACGATGAAATTTAAAAATGGTAGAGCACTGAAACAGTGTATTTATCCAGCGCTGAGGGAAGGAAAGATTGGGTTATGAATATACAAAGCTATATGAAGCTTAAATGTAGATTTTGGTCTCTCTGCCCACTTTTAAAATAGCTTTAGAGGCCAAAATCTGTCTGGCCCGAGAACCTTTCAAAAAAAGGTTCTCTGGAGTTCTTTCAATGACAAACAATACTTGTAAAAAACCTGAATCCCGCGATAAATCTCCGGATGTTAAAAGGAATTGGAGCAGCCTGGGCTCCGGCTGAGCTGAAGATCCCCATCTCATCAGCTCGCGCCGTGATTGCCCTCTCGCTCTGCCTATCTGTCTCGTGCTTGGCGCACACTTTTGTGAACAAGTTGAAATAACGGGGGGGGGGGGGGGGGTTAGGGGGTGGAGGGAGAAAAAAAAGGGTAGAAGGAAATGTGAAATTAAATAAAGCCCCGCTAAGTGCAGACCTTGCTGATTCTTTTCACGGATTAGCCGAGGCGCCTTTGGCACAGAGATGGCTGGTGCTGCAGCTGTGCAGACTGCTGAGTGACGCACCTAGATAATTTCCAAAGAACAAAAAGTCGTTAATTGTCCACATCAGGAAAGCTTCATTATTACAGATAGAAAAGCAAAAAGTTATCCATTCTCACTCTCAGGCAAAATCAAAGAAAACGAGATTAATGCATGCTGAACGCATAAAGGGCTACATTTAGAAGAGCTGGCAATGAGCTCCAGTACCCCTTTTTCTCTCCCCCCCTCAACCCCGGTGTGGGCATCATATACGTGAATAAAAAGCAGAATTTGGGAATTGGAGGTGGGTAACTGAGTGTGCAACAGATAGACATGCACCTGAGCTTGCCACGCGAAGATGCCCGACAGGTCCCTTTTCCCGTACACAAATGAGGTGTCAACCTCTCAAAGGTTGGCTAAGAAGGTCAATCGGGATTTATAAAAGCATCTTTTCATCTGGAGCAAAATATCCTTAGCAAAAGAAATAAAATGTAAATTCACGACTAACAGGAAGGCCTCGAGCTGAAGGCATATGCTTCCACTACACGATAACGAGGTGAAGGACCAGGGCTTGGATGACAGCGGAGGAGGAGAAAGAAATCATTTCTGAATTGCCCCTGTCTATTCCACTAATACAATAAAGCTACAGTGCTCCATCCTCCTTCATCCCCACCACTCCATGCTGGCACAACAGATACATCAAAATAGACTCAATGCTTTTAGTTCAAAGTGAAAATAGAAAACACAGAGAAAAGAGGCTTTTACTGTAAAGACTGAGGGATGTAACCAGGTTATACACAGGGAGAATTCAGTAATATATTAGAAATTTACCTTTTAGAGGCAGCTGGCAAACCGAGAAATGTTTGGAAACACTGTTCTAGTGGAAATCTCAATGTTTAAAATGAAACCTAAAGAGGCCCAGAAATGGACTGAATGAAATAGACAGGAATGGAAATTTAAAAACTTAATCCACAAAATAGAGTGAATTAAAGGGCTCTGAAAAGGTGAGCAGCGTAAGAAGAGGTACAATGTAAAAAAAAAGGATATTGTTATTTCATGTGCCATTATTTGATGGTTATGGCACCATGCTCCATGGTTCTGAAGCAAAAATAAAGAAAAAGAATAATACAACTGGACATTTGATGGAAAACATATATTTGTTATAAATAGAGTCCTCTTTTGGGGACTTTGAAGGTTTACAAATTTTTCTGATATTACATGATGCCCTAAAGCTATAGTAGGCTTTTATTCTTGATACATCAAAACCCAAACCCTTTTCCTTCAGCAAAAGAATAAGGTCTCAGGTCAGTTGTAGGCGGCAGAGATTTGTACACTCTCCAAAGAAGATGACGCAATATAAATTACACCACTAGGTCAGGACAAACTAATCATCTCCTTCTGATAATATATATATGTATCTCCCCAACAGAGATGCTGGCCAGCAAGTGCAATCACAGCTCTGCAGACAGCAGGTGCAACACCTGAGCTCTAGTAGTGCTCCCAAATTCTGGAAATCGGAACCATACTTACACACCGAACTCCTATCCGCCTCCTCTTCTGTTTTGTTTTGTTTTGTTTTCTGCTCTTTTCTTTTTCACTATTTAAGTTTGCTTCCAGAGTAAATGGACTTCAATGCAAGCAGAGTATGGCCATACAGTGTATAAGTGTCCTCCCCACAACTCTGAAAATAATTCAATTTATTAAGGATGTTTACAAAGTGACCCAGTTTTACATGTGTATATATTAAAACTGAACAAAGAGTAAATTATTGTTGGAAACAATGTTCTATGCTGAATATTAAAGTAAGCTAATAACATTTACTATTCTATCCAGTAATTATTTGAGAGTAATTAGAAGCTAATAGCTACTAGTTTATAGCTATTAAGTCTCTTTATCACTACAACTTGGATTTATATGATCCTTTTGTTTATTTTCACTATAATTGTCTCTGCAGCCTGCCTTCATGCAAACACAAACCCCTTCTCCACTTCTTAAAGTGCCCAAAAAACAGGGAAAGTAGTAAACCAACCACAAAATAAAATTATTTATTTTATTAAATAAGGTCCTTCTATTCTCCAGCCGCAAAAGTGATTAAATTTAAGCATGTGAGTAATTATATTAACAGATTTACTGGGACAATCAGGAGCATAAGGTGCATCCACACATACCTGGCTCCTCCAGCACAGAAAGCACTTTCATGCAAGAAGAAATGATGAGAAACAGCAGACGACATATTTTACGTATCATGGAAAGAGAGAAGACTACAGTTTCTTTTGTCCCATTTGCCAGTAAGAAATGGATGCTGTTCCGTTGCTGGAGCGATCCTACACCAGGACAATGAAGCAATTTCACAGCGTGTCGGTAAAAAAATGAGTTTTTTTCAAGTGGATTCCCTTTGAGCACATTTCTAAATGTCACACTGGATCCAAGATTTTCCATATCTTAAGTAGTTATTGTCATTGTCCATCTATAGATGTGTTAACACTGCTGGTGTAACGCATCCAAGCTAGGTGCAAACTAGCTTTGCAACCCACACTGATCTGCCGCATGCCCCAAGTGCACAGATCTAGCCATTTGGTACCCAATTCACCGGCAAAAGGTTACCTGCATAATAAAAAAACCAAACGTGTCAAGCATTTAAGTTCCTGTGGAGCAAGATATAAAGCCAGGCCTGAGTTTAAATACATCAGCGAGTAGACCAGGCTCATAAGCCGGTGTGTCATGCAGTGTACGTCTCCTATAAGCTGAAGCAAGCCACAAGATGTATTTGGTGCCACCTACCTTGCAGATGTTTTTAGATGAGAAAGTTTAATTCCATTCGAGGATGCAGAAAACTTTCCTGACAAAAAGGTACAGTAGCAAAACACATAAAGAAAGACCTATGATTTTCAAAAACAAACTTTCATATATCAATATTCATCTACTACCTTCTGTTTTATTGAACTAAGTCTGCGGCTGGGACACAGCAAAGCCCTGCTGTGCTCTCCAAGCTTCTCGGCACCTGTACCTAGAGCAAGAGCTGAAGGAAACAGAGCTGCATCTTCAACTGTCAGAAAGTGCTCTGGAAGAAAGCACGAGTGGTCAGAAATGTTTCAAGAAGGTGTGACAAGAGTGATCCCAAAGCACCGCTTCACTGGGGCAGGGACAGCAGCCTGTGGACTGCTCCTCATCTTGCCAATGCTCAAAGCCATCAAGAAGGTTGACAGGAATAACTGTGGCATTTAACTACTCCTGAACTTTTTGCCTGGACTACGCTTTGCTATAATATAAGCTCACTTGGTTTTTTTAAATCATCATCTAAGCTCATAAGTAATATTTCTGAAAGAATAGAATGTTAGATATAACAAAATAATGATGAAAATCTCATTTACTTAATAAAATTCCTTTGATTTTAAATCAAAACTGATCTCCTTCCATTTGAACTTTAACTACCTAATTCTGTCTCGCATTTCAGATAACACATAGTAAATGTAATTTGTCATCATAAACGTATTATTATTTAATCATATGAAAGTTTTGGTTTATCTTGAGAAAATATTTATAGTAGTTTTAATACACGGGATCCATTCTTGACAGAAATGATGAAACAGATTTATCACCCTTGACAAATTATATTGCAAAATGTCCTCTCCTGACTGCTTACAACAGAAATATTAACAACACACACAACTGGAACACCACCTGTGATTCCCATTTCTTTAAGCTAGTATCATGGCAGCCTCAAATCCCTTTCCATGGAGACCATACAGTACTTCGAATGTGAGTTACGTATAAGAGTAATTCTATGAATGACTGAAACCTGTAGCCCTTTAAATCAAACTAAGTAATGTTTTATTAAAGTACCCAGCAAATCAATCTAAATCCAAGGATAATAAAGTCCTAATCAGGTGGTAGAAAAAATAATAGGTTGTCATGCATGAGGAAAAATAGGCAATCATGGAATGTTTTCTTTAATTAGGTTGTGTAAAGTGGAAGGACTGAGTAGGAACTGGCAAGACATTCATCATGCGCAAGGTGGGAAATTATTTAGATTACTGAGGAAGGAAAATTGAGTGTGAAATACTAAGATTTGACTGGACATAAAATTAAAACTGTTTTGCTATTCATGTCACTTACTTTTGGCAACTTATTGGCAGGTATGCCTTTTCAAAGTGGTATGAATCCAGATATTCCTGTAGTTTAAAGACCTCATACAACTTTAACTTTTAATGGCATTAGCGTATGCAGATCCTGCCTGTGCCTCCCAGATGGACAGAGTAGAAATTCATCTTCATAGAGTTTTAGCTGGAAAAATCATGTGTATTCAATTCCTACTTTAAAATAAAGAGGCTCCTTCTACTATCCCAGGTCATCAGTACATGGCCAGGTATTGAAGCTGCTTCACAAATTATGAACACCATAAGATAGATTATTTAGACAGTCAATGAATTTTCCAAAATTAAGGAAAGTATCTTAGTACATTAGATGATGAAGATGATGATGATTATTATTATTACTATTGGGTTTGTTATTAAAATATTTCTGAGCCATCCAATGCTGAATTCAGCTCTGTTATGTATAAAAATATTGGCAGTATAAAGACAAGCTTATAAATGTTGTCAAAAATAAATAAAGAATATCCTAGAGCTTTTTAGAGACATTCTAATTAGGGAAATTTTAATGCAGTTTAATTTGGTCAGCATTTTTCATACGTATCTTAAAGTCTTAGGCAGAACAGCATACACAGAGGAATCCTAAGTTCTTCCCAGCAACATTTCAGTATCGGGCTGAGATATTGTCTCTCTGTCTTCTCTCTCATTTCATTGAGATGTTAAAATGGCACATCAATGATTATCAAAACAGGTTTTTTTCATTATTGGCTAATGAGGAAGAGAGTCTCGTAGTAGTCCCTTCTCTCATCATTATGCTCAATGGTGGCTTCCATACCATAAATGCAGAGGAAGTTCCTAAACCTCTTTAATGTAACCATGAAAGTAGCAGAAATAATTTTAAACGTAAGCTGGTTTTAAAACCATCTTCTTCTAGGCAGTTTCATGTTTGATGAAAATTGCATCAACATCTAGGAGCCTAAAAAATTTTGCTCAGCTGAAATCTCACTATTTTCTTGTAAAATTGCAGCTGGAGGTATCTAGGAATAAATTATGGTCTACAGATTTTCTTGGAGCAATGGGTGCTGGAAGCCCTGAGGTCTTCAGTAAGAGGCGACCAAGATGTTTGCCCACTTTTGAGCCAGTAACTCCAGCAAAGCAGCCAGGGTAGCAGGCAACAGCACAGGCAGGCTGGCGGGAAATCAGGGACTGTCACATAGTCATCAAACCCCAACCATTTCTACACAGATGCTGACGAAAAAGTGAACTTGACTCCAAAAAGCGTTTGAGCAGAAACCTAGGTCTACTCTGGTAGATACTCTGTGCAGGAGGGGATATGAACAGTTATTGCCAGATTTGTACACAAAGTTTCTATGGAGAAAGTCTTCAGAAAAATAACTAAGTTTGAGTTCAAAAGCTGAGAAAACACTCCAAATCAATGTTCTCTTGTTTTTTAACACAAGTCCTACTCACACCTTTGAAAAATGGTGTTGTTTTGCTTTCTGTGTCATTTTAAGAGTAAATAAAAATGCTGCGTGGAAGAATTTTCACATCAGGAAAGTTTGACAATAATTTTCTCCTTATTAACTGACCTGACCCTCAGGAATGGCAGTCAAGGTTTTCTTCTGAGGCTGCTCGGCTGAGCAAGGATGTGAGGGGGTGCCTGATTTAGCGGTTCAGAGCGCCAAGCAGGAGAGTTGCCACCTCCAGGCCACCACTCCCGAAGAACAAACCTACAAATCACTTGTCACCAACTTTGATCTACCTTGTTTCAGGTGGTTTCCTCTCTGTCTATTATTTCTGCTAAGAGACCCGTGAAAATTAAATACAGACCCCATCAATGCTTGAGTGACCTAGTGCTCTATCATAGCAGCAGTGTAATAGCAATAAATCATTTCAACTTTAATCTATTGTTATTGATGAATGTACAATTATTTGTCATCTAATATGCTGAAAATGATGACCAAAGAAATAGATCAACTTTTTTTCTTCTTCCAAGTACGGCATTGATGGATTGTATCCCTAAGCTGTTATTACACTTATAATGTACTCTTCTGCTATGACAGCACAGCTAGTTTTTTAATCATTCCATAGTAATCAACTTAAGACAACATAGCAAGACTCATAACTCATGTTCTTTTCATTTTTGGCAGTGATGGGAAATGAAAATGTTTTTATTCTTTTGAAATAATTCTTACCTGACTAGGCTGAAGATTGCTTTAAAATTGTAAATAAATGGTTGTTTATTGAGCTGGAACTGAAAAGTGACACATTAAAATGCCCGTTTCTGAAGAAAAAATAATAATTTAGGCCTGAGTGGAGCTAGAGTTGGTTAAAAAATAATACTTTGTTTTTCTTTAAACTGGTTCAGTGCTACGAAAATCTGTACTTGCTGGTTAAGTTGTGCAAGCAATGCTCCTATTGCCATATTTAAGAGCAGAGTAAGTCTGTAAAGACAGACTGGATTAATAAAGTAATCTTGGGGTACATTTTCAAAATTGCCTTTTGAAAATCTGTGGACTTAGGAGGCACTTTCCACTTTCAGCAGCAACCCAGAAGTAAGATTATACTCTAGAAATTGTGATCAACTTAAATTCAGTAGATTAACTGGAACTTGTAAAAATCTCTTGGAAGAGGAAAAAGAAAAGTCATTTCTCAAGGTATTGTAAGGATCAGAAGACCAGATGCTGCTCTCCAGGAGTTACCATGCTTCTGAAACCTGTATGCAATATAAGAAGACAAAATATTTCAAGAAACTGTTTTTTGATCAGATGTCTAGAAAAATGTGGCATTGCAACCCTCCCAAAAACACACTAATAAAACCACCTTTTTTTAAAATGCTGACTCTGATCTGATAGTTTTTATATGGAAAAAAAATTACAGCATTTGCCCCGTTAAATGTGATGTGGCTTTTAGTGCATTCTCTGTATTTTATTTCAAAATGCCTATGCCACATAGCCATAGATAACTTTTTGTCTTACAGCATATACAGGACTAACGAGAGGTCATTGAAGTATTTTATTGCCCAGCAGCCTCAGACAGCTTTTGCACAGCTCAACAGCTTGCACAGGGCAGCTTTCTCTCACTTCTGTCATCTCACCTTTATCTTCATATATTTCTATCTTTTTTTCTGCTCATTTTTCAACTGTTTTGCAGTGTTGCACCCTTTGCCAGGCAAAACCTGACCTCCTGCTTTGCTTCCGCTGTGGCTCCGGGTCTCATCTCATCCCAATCAGGCACCGGTAGCTGCTGGGTTGGGAGTCCCCTGTCCATCCTCTCAGTGACACCCTCTGCCCTCCCCATGCAGCAACACGTCTGCCGGGTTTATTTTGCCTCTGAGAATTCTTAATCATGACCCTTTCATCCTATTTCTCGTTTGTAAATAATAAACTCAGTCACTTGCTCTCCTGTCTTTCATCTATCTGTCTTCCCATCACTCTGATGCCTTCAGTTTCTGGGAAGTAATTTTCACTTTTGAACAGTGTTGCAGACCAAAGTCCAATGTTAGGCTGGGAAAAAGTAAACCTTCTCTTCAACGACCTGGATGAGGGGATCGAGTGCACCCTCTGTAAGTTTGCAGATGATGCCAAGCTGGGTGGGAGTGTTGATCTGTGTGAGGGTAGAATGGCTCTACAGAGGGATCTGGACACATTGACCGATGGACCAACACCAATGGTGTGAGGTTCAACAAGGCCAAGTGCCAGGTCCTGCACTTGGGTCACGCCAACCCCATGCAGCGTTACAGGCTTGGGGAAGAGTATCACAGTATCACAGTATCGTCAGGGCTGGAAGGGACCTCTGGAGATCATCTAAGTCCAACCCCCCTGCCACAGCAGGGACACCTACAGCACGTTGCACGGGATGGCGTCCAGGCGGGTTTTGAATGTCTCCAATGTGGGAGACTCCACCACGTCTCTGGGCAGCCTGTTCCAGTGCTCTGCCACCCTCAAAGTAAAGAAGTTCCTCCTCATGTTAAGATGGAACTTCCTGTGCTCACGTTTGTGCCCATTACCTCTAGTCCTATCACTGGGCACTGGAGTAGCTGGAAAGCTGGAGCTGGAAAAATACCCAGCAGAAAAGGCCCTGGGGGTGTTGGTCAACAGCCGGCTGAATATGAGCCAGCTGTGTGCCCGGGTGGCCAAGAAGCCCAACAGAATCCTGGCCTGTATCAAGAACAGTGTGGCCAGCAGGACTTGGGCAGTGATCATCCCCCTGTACTTGTCACTGGTGGGTCCCCACCTCGAGTGTTGTGTTCAATTTTAGGTCCCTCATGACAAGAAAGACATTGAGGTGCTCAAGTGTGTCCAGAGAAGGGCAATGGAGCTGATGAGGGGTCTGGAGCAGAAGTCTTCTAGGGAGCAGCTGAGGGAACTGGGGATGTTCTGCCTGGAGAAAAGGAGGCTGAGGGGAGACCTTACCGCTCTCTACAGCTCCCTGAAAGGCGGGTGTAGTGAGGGGGGAGTTGGTCTCTTCTCCCAAGTAACAGGCAATAGGACAAGTGGAAATGGCCTCAAGTCGCACCAGGGGAGGTTTAGATTAGATATTAGGAAACATTTCTTCACCCAAAGGCCTGTCAAGCATTGGAACAGGCTGCCCAGGGAAGTGGTGGAATCACCATCTCTGGAGGTACTTCAAAGACGTGTAGACATGGTGCTTAAGGCCATGGTTTAGTGGTGGTTTTGGCAGTGTTAAGTTAATGGTTGGACTCGATCTTCCAACCTAGACGATCCTATGATTCCATGATTCAAAGTGTGATTACCATAACTGAATTGTAGGTTTCAGTGGACTTTTGTGAAAGTTTAATGCGGGTAACACGTCTAGCTTTTCTTTCAAGCTACTAAGCCATTCCTCCCCAATTTCAAGTCCTGACAGGGAATCCGCATGAGTTTAATTCTGCAAAGAAAGAATTTGACAATGATATTTGGCATTACTTTTGTTTTGAAATCCCTTTACTCTTGCCTGTTCCTTGTGGCCACATAGAAAGAAACGAAATAATATTAGAATTTTCCTGACTTACGAACTATTTCCTCATTCACCAAGGGGTTTTTTTTATTGCCTATAACACAACTTCAGTAAATGAAACAGAAACAACAGATAGGGCTAAATGTTGAAAAAGGACACACTGTTAATCAAGAAGCAGCATAATACACATTCAAGAAGCTGATTTTCAAAAATCCCTAAGAAAACAGAGAACTCCAAACTTACTTTTCTGCACCAGGGGCCCAACCTCGTTCAAAAGATCCAATCCAACTCCAAAACTGCAAATCTCAGCAGCAATGATGAATGTATTCCCTAAAGCCCATGTACTGAGAGATGCATTTAACTTTTTGCAGCTCCTATAATAACGGACCATTTATGGCCCCGTCTGTATTGAGGTGTCTGCCAGCCTGGTCCTGTCTACAAGTAAAGGACTGGATTTTAAGTGATACGGCTTCATGGACCCTCATCTCAAATGATTCAATTGGTCTTGAATGCCTACGGAAAATACTTTCACAGAAAATGAACCCTTGCTGCTGGCAGATATAGGCAATATTAGCCGAAACAAGCAGAGAAAGCGATGGTGAGCTTCACTCACTGCTCTGAGCTGGGTGGGAAACCATCTCTCAGCTCACACTCATGCAGCCCACCAGTACTCAGGCAGTTCTCCTCAAATCCAGAAAAACCCTCTTCCAAAACAGGCAGCCCTGGTTCAATGTAGGCCATATGTTCAGAAAACATTTTGGGGGAAAAAAGACAATTTTTTTTTAGTGGATTTTTTGTTTGTTTGTTTTGTTTTGTTTTGTTTATTTGAGTTGGCAGCAAAATTTCACATGAGGAATTTTCAGGGAAGTTCAAGTCATTGTCAGCCTCCTCCTGTGAGAGAACCAAGAAGTACTTATGGCTCCTTCATCCCTGAGTAACTTATAAAGGAAACACCACCAGGAACAATCCTCCAAAGAAACTCGGATCTCTGCACTGCTCTCAAACACGAGTGCTCCTTTACAACCTTTTAAAAATCTTAATCTTTCTAAACATCCAACTCAGTTACCAGAGCTGGTCAGCATGCAACCTCCCCCAAGAGAAAAAAAAAAAAAAAGAAAGTGAAAATGCCACAGTAAGCAATGAGAAATGTAGATTACCAACTTTAACAAGCTTCCACAAATCACCGACGTCTTAGGTTGCAAAGGTCGGCTCCGGCATGGTTACTGATATATTCCACTTGGTGATGGTTGCGCTCTTGTAAGGCTGAAATGGGCTCTATATGTCATACAGATTGGGTTTGGACTGCTGCCGATGGAGCACCGGAGAAGCACCGCAATCACTCTACAGACGCACAAATACCGGGTATCTTGTTACACAGGGAAGTCAGCAGCTGAATGTTTGTCTTCCATCCTAAAAGAGCCATAAGCACCGTAAAATTCCCCCAAAAAAACTCTTTTAAATGTCTACATTTTAAGAAGCTGTTAAAATTAATAAGTTTTGTTCTCATCATAGTATATGATAAAAATACAATATGCAACGTAATTTTTAAAAATGTGATTTAAAACAAACATGGAAATATTCCCCTTAATGTACCGCCTCCATTAGAAAGCTCATGCACACTGATTCGAAAGCGCCATTAATCACCCCCGAAGACAGCCGAGCTACGGAGGAAGCACTGGGCGAGCAGGGTTTTTTTCTGGTTCTGCAAAAGGTCAAGACCTTTTGAAATTATTTTATGGGAAAGTACAGCAACGCTTCACATGTACGCATGGAGAGATGCAAGCAATAAGTCAGAGCCCTTTAGTGACTTCAGTACCGCACTGAGGCGCATGGGTACCAGTTCTCCCCATAATGCAATAGGATATGAGATAAACTCATACCTATTCAACACCTGTTCAAAAATCCTTTGTATAGTCTAATTTCAAGACAGTCCCATGATATAAACCACATCTTTCTAGAATGAAGAACATCTTTTCCTCAAGAACCTTCGTCCCCTGCTTGCTTTGCTTGCACTTTTCATCCCTGACTTGTTGCAAACGCCCGTAGCAGTTTTCGTTGCATCACCTCTACTTCTCATAGCAAAACATTTCTTTATCAGTACAGCATTGATGCAGCAGAGAGACAGACTCGGTAACTCTTTACCAACAAGAATAACCGATTCTGGAAGATAAACTATTACATCTTCACCAAAAGCACACAATACTCAACTCCAGCAATCTCCTTTTTGTTATTCAATGTTGGGACACCATTAATCATGCCTTTATTTTTCATGAGAAAATACTAACAAATAATTAACATGGAATGTTACACTTAAAACAACAACAAAGAGACCCAACAAATAATACCTAAAGTGCTGCCTATTTAGACACCAGACAAAGCTGTATTTGCTTTTCCCCAGAATTTGTTTAGGGAATTATGAATGTTGCTAAGTTGCTTGGCGCTCCTTGCCTTTAGCCATCATTATCAGTTATCTTTAGGGGTAATCATTTTTCTTAAAATCATGACCCATTTGATATCTTAAAAACAGCAACATTAATTTTCATTTGTCACATAGTAGGGTATAAATTGACTAAATGTTAATAGCATTCTTCTTGAGTAATCAGTTCTACATGATTAACCTAAAAATTGCCAAAATATTGTTTACTATTCATTTGTATCTGAAGAAAAAGAGAACCACGATCCATGAGTTAGAGCGAGATTAATTTCGTTTCTGATCTGTATTATAACTTGCCACAATGATTCATAATCATTTTACTCAATATTTATCCTGACAAAACTATTTAATTTGGAGAGCTCCTCGTAGTATAATAACACTGCCCAAAAGCATCACTGCTTCCTCATGCTTACAGTCGGTTTCAGTGTATACAACAGAGAAGTAGGTATGTTTATTTAGTTAGGGGTTTGCTTTTGTTTTTTATTAAAATGTACTCTAACTTTTTCCTCCTCTTTTTTTTTTCCTTGATACAGGAGATCATAGCCAATGGTCTTTACCACCATCTAGTGGATCTAATTATTTACAGCAAGCCACAATACTATCAAAGAACATAGACAAAAAATATTTAACCTGCCGTATATATGGAATTTTTCCATCTTATGGAAAATATGGCATTAGTTATCACATTGTGTTTATTTCCATGTATGGCAGCCTGGAATGCAACACCTCCACCTCACTAAAAATGGAGAAAACAGACTCCCCCTAGACATAGTGCTTAAAATTAAAAAATAAAAAAAAAAAAAGTGAGATGGCATACAGGGCATAATTGAGCTCACAGTTATTTTTATAACTTATAAAGAGCTTTGGGGTCAGAATACTATTCCGGATCTTAAAACATGAACAGCAATTAACCAGTGATTCTCACAAATGAAAGAGCCTGAAATAAAAATTATTTCTCCTCTGAAGCCCTGATCAAGTTTTCAGAAGTGTACAGCTATTTTATCAGTTGTTTCAGTAGCACGACAGCTATTATTATCTACACATGCTTTTATCAGCCTCCAGCATGTGTCCCTGGGGAGTCCTGCTGGGGTCCCTCACCAAACCCCCCGGTGCCATTGCCGGGCTGGGGAGGACGGGCAGAGATTCACTGCCCTGAGTGGGCAGCATTCATATTTACTGCTGCACAAAGAGCTTCATCCAGGGCAGTGGCAGAAAAAAGAGCATTAAAATCACACACTGTCAAAGACAACTTAAAACACACATCGGTGGTATTCCCCCCTTTCAAAATGACTGTGGCTCTTCTTCCTTCAAGCAGCAAAAATGTCTGTAACTAGAAAACATCTCCAGGAATTTTTTTTTTTTTTTTTTTTTTGTTTTTCAGGGAGCGAAAATTCCCCACCACCACTGCATCAAAACAGATTCTAACCCCACCAAAACACTTTTCAAACAGACACTGCCACCCACCACTTGGAAGCTGGAAGGAGGAGTGGTTTTGCCATGCTGGGTTTAGTGAGGAGAATTTGGCTTCTGCTTTTGCTACAGGATCCTGAGGTGACTTTGAGATGGGACCTTTAAATTCTGCTCCCTTACCTGCATACTGGAAGATAAAATACCTCCGTCGTTCGCAAGCATCAGGATTTAAGGCATTCACCATCGGGGAGCGGGGTCTAGTGCACTGTAGGAGGACAGTGGAAGTGCAAATAACAGAAGTAGCGAAACCTTCACAGACTTCATCATCATTAAAAAATAAATAATTGGTAGGTATAGAAAGCTAGTTTTCTTTCTCCACATGTAGCAGAATGAAGATAAAGTGACTCCCGTGGCTCTCACGACACCACAAAATATGAAGCGATATTTTACACCTGCAGAACCAAATGGCCCCAGCACTTCTCAGTCCTCTTTCCCGAGGAAAGAGATGGGCAGAATCACCCACACTCCGCTCTCACAACACCAGCCTTTGCCTTTTGCAACACCTGACAAGTCAAAAACTGCATCAAAACCTGCAAAACCAAATTAATTTAAGATTTGCTTCCAGCCTTCTTCACGGTGGGTTTTACTGGGGAGGTTTGTTCTCCCTTATGTTCCTCGGGTAAGGCTGAGACTAGTGATACTTTTCCAAAAAATCCTTCTTGTTCCAAAATTTTTTGCTTCTTCTGAGCAAAATTTATTGGTGCCCCAAGCAAAATTTATTCTCTAGGTGTCAGAAGGTGCACCTGTACTTTCACCACTGCCATGCTTCTCGACACACTGCCCGCCACTCCTACTGTTTCCCTGAAACCTCCCTCAGATATTTGCCTTCTTAGAAGCACATTCTTTTATAAAATAGCTTCCAAAATAATGTTGAGTGCTGTTGCCTTCAGTTAGCGCTGTGGTGTCTTTCTCTCAAGCACATAAATGCAGCATCCAATTAACTAGTCCATTATTTTGAATTCTGCATCACCGTATTCTTCCCTCAGCCCTGGCCAGGTTACGGGCTCACCGAGCCTTTGCCCACCCACCTGGAAAGAAATAATACATTAATTGCTGTGCATGTGATGTGCTCAATGATCTACATCCACGCCTGCTGCAGATTGCCATGCACATAACCGCACGGGTGTCACCGTATGAATATACACTTCTTCAGTGTTCCCACATCATTTTTAGCATTGCTCCATGTCAGTGAAATTTGCCCGTCTCCTCCCTCATGGCAAACGGCGCATTTTTAAGCAGTGAGCAGAAGTGTCACCATGCCCTGCAGCCCCTTGTGGCTTTCCCCACCTTCCCCCAGTCAGGGAAACTCTCATCACCCAGTTTATGAAGCACAAATGAAATTTTGTGCACTTACCAGGCCGTTGTAGATTTCTTCTCAAACTTACATTTATCTCACTGCTTCATAGTATTTGAAGGCAACATCACAGTTATGATGCCCGGGTTTTTTTTAACCAGTATTTGTGGCCTTCCAGTCCCTAAAAGGGGCCTACAGGAGAGCTGGGGAAGGACTTCTTACAAGGGCATGTAGTGACAGGATGAGAGGGAATGGCTTCAAACTGGAAGAAGGGAGATTTAGACAAGATATAAGGAAGAAGTTCTTGCCTGTGAGGGTGGTGAGCCCCTGGCGCAGGCTGCCCCGAGAAGCTGTGGCTGCCCCATCCCTGGAGGTGTTCAAGGCCAGGTTGGACAGGGCTTGGAGCACCCTGGGCTGCTGGGAGGTGTCCTTGCCCAGGGCAGGGGGGTTGGAACAAGATGGTCTTTAAGGTCCCTTCCAACCCAAACCATTCTATGATTCTATTATTCTATGTTCTCTGTAAAGGAGCTAGCTGTACTGGCAAACCCTAATCTTCTCTAGCACATGATGCTGAATTACCAGCAGTCTCCTTCCCAGCAACTCAGAGTTTTATTCTAAACTTTGGCCTTTAAATAAAAAAAAAATTTTAAAAAGGGGAAAAAAAAATTAAAAGGAAGGAAAGAAGCCCCAAGCAGCTTCTCACATTGATACCCAGTAGCAGGACTGTGTCCTTCCTGGAGGGACGTCTGATTTTGCACCTGATTAAATAGTAACTCAGGGTTAGAGTCGTGCTCTTGGTGACTCAGTGATCTGGTTGACTGGCTGACAATCTCCACAGGGTAGAGTGCAATTTACTTGTGTGCCCCAATTAGCACTGCTAATTGGGGCACAAAATCTGTGTAAATTTTTTATTTTTTATTTTTTTAAAGTCAACCTCCACTCTGGGAATGGCAAGCGGGCACTGAAACGGGGGGGGGGGGGGGCGGCTGATCTGCCTTTCTCTTCAAATGCCTGAACAGAGAGTGGAAGAAGTGCTATCAAAAGGTATTTAGATGAAGGCAGAAGTTTTGGGGTGTTTTCTTAACTGTTTCACGTGCCTGGGTTTGAAATTCTGCGTTTCACCGCACACCAGCAGAGCCAGGCAGCGGCTCAAGGGGGAAGTTCTCAGGGCCTGGCAATCCCCAGGTGATGCTCAGCTCTCCTGGATCTTCTCTGCAAACTTTGTGCGTCCGTAATTCTGTCCTGCATAGGTTGGAGAAGCCCGAACCTCATATTTTACAGCTGTTTTCAATCAGTTATTGAAGAATGCTAAATTGATGAAAAAAGAACAGCAACACAAGATTTTAGAATAATCTAAAAGATTTCTGATAATATCAACTTTTATAAGATTTTCTTAGAACAATATAGCAGAGCAAAGAAGTATTTTTTATTAAAATGTGCAGGGAATTACTCAGGCTTAGACGCAATTATTTCAGATGTATGTCAGATACCACTGGTACGAAATAAATGCTAGTAACTCTTTTAACATCATTATTTTGGTATTTGCATGTAGAAATGGCACTTTGGATGCTTAAGTGTCATTAGCATGCATTAATATTTGGTTTGCAACCACAGTTGTAAGTTAACTGTTTGTGTAAATACAGGCATGAAATAATTTGTACACTTTTGCACACACAAAAATTTGCTCTTTTAAGATCAAGCTGTACTTACCGGATCACTTCTGTGGCTGATGCTTCAAACAGAATCGCAGATTTGAATATAAATATTTATCAATTCAAAGAGGATGTGTAAAATAAACAGCCTAGAAAATGAGATGCTTTTTGCTTTTTTATTATGCCATTTGATAACACTGTAAAAGAATTACTGTACACTTCTCCAGCTAAAAAACTCTCCATTTCAGAAGCGCAAGCTGATTTTATTTTGATCTATTGTAATAATAAAAGAACAATTATCTCCCTCCTAGAAGTTTCAAGCCTAAATCACCTCATGTGCTTAATTCAGGATGCTGTGAACAACTGCAGTATTAAGAAAGGGCCATCTCACATAGCTCCAGTCAAGCAACAAAGGGTATAAAACCAACAAGAAGTTTTAAACCTGGGCTTATTCATGACTGTAATTTGAGGGCCTTAAGGGTGACTGAAATGGTACAAGGGAAAAGCACTTTATGTATGAAAACAACCCTGCACCAGTACCTCCATCCCACCCGAGCCGAGCCAAGAGGTGGAGGAAGGGCTGAGAGCTGGGGGGGGTTTCGGGAGGCGAGTGCTGCCTGGTGCTGGGGAGCTCTGCGGTGGGATGTGGCAGCACCGTGGAGAAAGGTAAGAGGGCAATCTGTCGCAGCTAAACACAAAACTATGCTTTACAGAGGAAATGCTGATAAGTCATCTAAACGAAAGTGTGCTCGCATGTTCCCTAATACCTGGGGCTGACACAAATGCACGGTGTGCTGATAGTTTTAAAAACCACCATTAATTCATTATCCATGTGAATGCAAAAAAAAGTTTGCTCCTAGTTTATTGGGACTTTACCTGATTAGAGCATGTTTGTATACAGTGAAACTTATCCTTAACTTGCAAACTAATTAAGCTCACACATATTCTAAGGTGCCACAGAAGCAAACGGTGAGCCAAAAAGCACACAGCCAAATAGGTTTTAACATCCCACGGTCCCACATACCAGGTGGCATCTCTGTTGCGTTGCTCCATGGTGTGAGGTCCTGCCTGTAGATAAACCGCAGGAAGCATTTTCTCCACTCTATAAATTATCCCTCCTATAAAAAGATTAAACCAGGTTGCATGTGCATGCCCCTGGCACTTTGGCTAATCCAAAGTGTGTCTTTGCAAGGATTTAGAAATAAGAGAGCAACTACACGTCTTCTCTCTGAGGCAAAACCACTGTCTTTATCAGGAGCTAAGCAGGACCATGGATCTGGCCCATTTTAATTACGCACACAGATATAGCCAAATGTATTTGAAGCTGCTAAACAACAGTTTTTAAAACAAATACGGGAAAAAAATTAAAAAAAAAGATAAATAGAAACATTTCCATTTGTATAACTGCTTTGGTCCCAGCAAATACCTATAGGTTACTCTGAAACACACCCAAAAATAGAGACTTGTGACACCAACATCAGCATCCTTCATCACCCACACATTTAGCATTCAGAATTGCATAATAAAGATTTTATTCGGCCAGGGTGAATTATTCCCACATCCTTGCCTATAAAATAATTCCTTTTTTTTTTGCCAAGGCATACGTGTTGCTGCTGGAGCCCCTGCCTCACGTTTTGCAGAAGGGATAAAAGGGAACCTCAGCTCCAAAGCCTTCTCTCAGGACTCACCTCCCAACCATCCCAGGGAGTGCCCTGTGGTCAGTGTGGTCCAGACACACACGCAACTAACAAAGCAGCCAGCCAGCAGACGTTTCTCTCCCGAGACACTAAAACCTGTCCAATTTTGTCTACCAAAATCAACAGTGGACTTTCTGCAGGTCTTCCCATGCCTGCCTTCCCGTCCTCCTCCCTCCATGCCCACGGGGGTTCCTGCTGAAGCCCGGGACCTTTACAAATGCCCAAAGCTAAATCTTAACTTTGTACCCTGGGCTCATCTCACAGCAAGGTACCAGCCCAGATTCCCAAAGCCCTACAGGAGTTAAGTTGCAGCTCCCATGTGTTTTCACTCCCTCCTTTGGGCTCCTCTAAAATCCCAGTGTTTTCATTGTTATTTGGGTGCTTCACCACCTCCCAGCAGGTCCCTTCCCTTCTCCTTCTCCCGGAAAGGTCTAGCAAAAGCATCTCTCCAGCAGGTTTTGAAATGCCATCTCTTCCCCAGTTTGCGTTACTCTCTTCCCTTTGTGTTTTTGACTTTCTAGAGCCATTACCTCGGTCCATTCCTTCCCCGGAGATCCGCTTTGTCCCTCGGGGCTCACAAGTCAGCCGCTTTGCACAACGCAGCCAATTTATTTGCATGCTCCTCATTTCAAAACAGAGGCCACATTAAATTTGATCAGACTACACAAATGCTTAAATTTCAGCACACACCTCTTAGACTGAGACCGAATGTACTGTCCTTATGGGAAATTCAAGGAACAAAAAGCCCACGCAATCACACTCCGTGTCTCCAGCTGGGGTGGGGGAGAGGAATGTATATATGCTTATGTATTTTGAAATAAATGCATATTAAGAAAAATACTTTCAGTAAAACTAATTCTCAACCATTCTTTCTTCCCCACCCCCACCCCCCCCCCCCCCACAGTAAGACAAATAAGCTCAAACGAGAAGGATTGTGATAAAAAGAAAAACCCAAAGAGGAAGGAACAGTCGGGAATTGTGTGCAGCGGGGAAGGAAAACCTTTGCACCAGTAATTAATACGGAAATAATCTTCACCCACTCTGAAGGAAGTGTGACATATGTTAGGGTCATTCCAACTCAGAAAATCTTTTCTAAGCTGAATCCTTAAAGGAGGATGACTTAAATTAATAGGTACAAATACCCTCGGCTACCCAGGCTGCCCAACAGTGACCGCAATTACAAGCACAGGCCAAAGGAGAAGAGAGCAGATTGCCCAAAGTACGGTCTGACCCAACAGCAGCCTCTCGAGAAGGACAACAGAAAGGCTGCTCCTTGAAAGTCCTACCCATCATCACAAAGGTGTAGATGGGGAACTGTGAAAATGGTAATTCCTTCTCAGATATTACCCTTACAGTACATTTAGGAAGAGCACAGAGGAGTTGTAGTAATTAAACAATACCATTATAGCAGGCTGGCAATAACAGCTCTCCTAGTTGACTTCCAGCCACCATCATCGAGGGCACGGACAGACCCAGTTGACCTGCACAAGTTGACCTGTCCTGGTGATTCCAGCACAACCCCGTTCTCTTCCTGGCAATGGCAAACCCTGTCTGCCTTCATCACCGGACTCAAAATGGAATTTCCTATGCAAGTCACACCTGCAAAAATATATTCAACATGACAGAGCTAATCAATGACAATACTGCGGAGACAGTTGAACAGCACTTCCACGGACATCAGCCCTGGTTTGTAAAAACTCTGGGCTGCAAATAATTCATTGCCCCTTTATTAAATAATTAGATATTAACAGAGAACCACTGATTAGACTGTACTGATATCATAGTGTATATTTTCTCTCTTGACTTTGTCACTGAGGTCACCATACAACCCAAGGCTGAGGAGGATAGAGGGAGACAGTGTATGGGCATGGTTAGATAGAGAAGCCTTTCATTAACCTTGCTGATCCCCCATAATTTCATATGTCAGCAGCTAATCAAGGACTCACTGACATCATCAAGGGAAACGGAGAAAAGATCTCCCGAGGGACCGATCACTTCTCACAGGAGAAAATCTATACTTATAACCGGAAGGTTACGTCTATTTTGCAAATAAATAAAGTGTTCTCACAATATTTTTAATTAGTGTTGAAATATATGTTTCTACTGTTGGCGATGATTTATTTTCAGCATGATGGAGATCACAGTTAAAGGAGTCAGTCCTTGATAGTCTGCTCATTTCAGACTTTGTCCAGCTGTTGTACTTGGTCATTTAAGAAACATAAGCAAAATCCTATTCTTACTGACTCTTAGTCCACAGTTTTACTAACGTCATTGGTTTCCCAGCCAAAGAGGAAATACAAGGGACATTGCGTTTTTTGTAGAGTTGGATTTTAATCATTTTGTATTTGCTTAATACTTTTATCCCAAAAGATTCTGTAAATCTAATCAACACAGCAGTTAATTCATCTATGGTTGACATAAAGCCTCCTCTTAAGAGGGATAGAGATGCCTCTTTAACGGCACGCCATGGTACCAAAAGGACAGTGCAGATGGGGGGGGATTCACCCACATCACCACGGGGTCTGTAGAGCTAAGGGTGCTGGCCAGGGGCTGTGAGATTGTATACCTGAGTTTCAAGAAGATATTGTGGGATCTGCAGGGATCTGCATAGCAGATGGTCGAACCTAGCCCATGTAATTCAAAATGTTTCCCAAAGCAATGCATTTTCTCGCACCCTACCGGAGGACAAAAGGAGAAGGTTAGTGCAATGTCCTGCATTGGTGCTGCTGAACATCCCTGGATCTGGGAAGGAGCAGTGGTGGCTCATTTCACAGAATCATAAAATCACAGAATGATAGGGGTTGGAAGGGGCCACTGAAAATCATCTAGTCCACCCCCCTGCCAGAGCTGTTACATCCCCATCCCCCCGTTTGTTTCAGTCCAGCCTAGACCCTGCTGTAGATGTGATCTTATGAGATCACAGCCTGGACTGCTGTAGCTGCAGGGGTATTTCCAGCACATTGTGTGGATGGGGAGCATCCCACAGCTCATTAATATTAATAGAAGGCACTTGCTAACAAGGAAGAGGTGGACAGCATGGACAGAGGTCCCTCACACCCCAAAAAAATGAGCCTTGAAACACTGCATCACTTGTCATGGCCGTACATTTTATATTTGGAAACAGGCAGCCTACCTGTGTAGTCTTTCTATGGTGTATTGTACAGGTATAAATCTAACAAAGCAGACCCATTTGTAGAGCCAAGCAACATTCTCCCTCGCACTGTGCTAAGGAGAAACCTTGCTTACCTCCTGCAATAACATACACCTCCTCCAGTCACTTGCCACAGCGTCCTCCAGCCTGGCTCAGTATCACGTGGCATGGCCATGAGGCAATTACCTCAACGAAAAAGAATAATAAAAAAAATATTCTGTGGTCATCATTACCTTATGGACTGACGGATTTGTGCAACTGGACCTGATTTTGCAGGATGCCAAATGCCCTAATTCCCTAATGACTCCGCGTGCACTGAATGCCCAGTGTCTTTGTGTCTGTATCCGCATCTACACATCCAGCGACCATTCAGCAGGAGACGTGTCATGTCCCCATTGGTTTGCATATGGAAAAACTTGCCATACACCAATAAGGCATTATACGTGTATAACTAATACATCACCATCAACAAGCTAAATAAAGGCTTTCTGAAAAAACAGGTTAGCTTGAATGTATAAGGGTACCTTGTATCCAAAAAGGGTATGCAAAATATAACAACAACAGTGTGCACACACACACTACAGTCTTTCAAAATCATCTCTACAGAATGGGAAAACAGATATTTCTGCCTTAACAGCAAGAATTGTGAGGAAATACATATCCAAACAAGAGATCATGGTATGTCTTTAAAAAAAGCATGTTAAAAACCAGAATTATATAAACAAATAATTTTTGGGGTAGGGGGAATATTACAGTTGAATTCTACTTAGAACTGGATTTTCTTTTCTACTGTAATAGATGCCGTCCTTCAAGTTAGCAGATGTTAAGGAGTCAATGACTATTCAGTTTTTTCAGATTATGGGAGGGTTAAGAGCTAAAAAATGGATTTAGGAGAGGAAGACAGTGTACTTAATTTTACAGAACTCTTGTTTAACAGTAGTAAACTAAGGACATCCCAAATGACTGAAATAAGTAACTCTTAGGGACACGCTCAGGTGATCAAAAAAACAGTAACATGACACATATCTACTTATATTGAACAAAACCCTTCCAGCAGTGGTAGGACTGGAAAACAGCAGCATTCTAAAACATTATTTTTTTAAAGATTTGCACTTTTTTTTCCTGGCTGCAATCATGTATATAAGTATTCCCAGAACTCCATTTCTGATTAGCACCTTTTCTTTTCTTGGCACTGACAGACTCTGCACCTACAGATCTCCTGGATCTCAGCAAATGAGTCCTAATCTGTAATTTAAAATGTTGGAATTACAAAATTACTTCTTGTAATCTTCATTCTGCTTCTTCTGTTTTGTTGAATACAAATATTTTAATTGCTGGGGAACTGTGCCTAATACGCTACGTTCTAGTTCAAATCATGACCATATGCATTATAATACAAAGCAATTAATAGCAACATATCCAGGAAATTGCCACTTACGATCAGCTGCCTGCCAACACATTATAACCACACCAAAATCAAAGAGGAGATAGTATTCGCCTGGTAATGAGAATATTTCCTATTTAAGTTGGTTCAGAGGTTATTCCTTCCACATTTCCTGTGAAGTGGAACATCGTTTATTGGGAAACTTTTGCCTCTGCCCAACAGAGCACCCAAGGGAGACTGAAACGGCAATCGGATCAAGCCCTAAATGCAATAAATCTCAATAGATACTTTTTTACTGAAGAGCTGGAAAAATTACTGAAAAAAACACTATCTAGAGTCAATGTTGAAAAAAAAAATCAGCATTATACATACAGGATAATATTTTAAGAATAAGACCATGATGATGTGGCTACTTAGACACATGAGAATTGCAGAAAGTTATGGTAGTTCAGGTTTCTTCATGTGTAATTCCACCTATGTTGCAAAATCAGAACTCAGAATAAAACAAAAAAAAGTTGCATTGCTTTAAAATTGATTATCGATTTGGTTTGGTTTGGTTTGTTTTTTTCCAGCATGTTATTTATTTATCATTACAGTGAGACTTAATTCCTACTCATTAGGGTCTTTTTATTCACATCTGATTCTCCTACAAAGTTCATTTATGAATGTAAAGCTGAATTTAAATCAGCTTTTACTTTAATTAAATTGGCATATAATTGAGAATAAGACTTTTTCAACCCGGTACCAAATAACCCCATGTTCTCTCTCTGACCTGGGTATCTTCTTTAGGCATATCACCTACATAACCTTAAACAACCACATCCTTAAACAAAACTTACACAAAGAGATACAAGCAAAAGAATAGAACAAAATCCAAACCCGAGGCAAAAACAGTATTTTCCAAGAGTCATCTTTTCAATGGGTCCATAAGAGTAAGTTAATTTGCCATATGCAAACCGAGGTTTCCCAGTGTTCTGGGGTAACCATGGTATAGGAAATTCAGCAAATCTATATATAAACTGGCAATTCTTAGCATATGCAGAAGGCACATCTGAAACTCTCATCATGGTCCACAGCCTCATTATACAGTTTGTTCTACTCGGGATATAATATAACTTCACACCTAAAAATATGTACTTTAAGGGACTAAAGGCGAAATATCTGTTCGCCATTCCTACCTACCCTGAAGTTGCAAAAAAGCTCCTTTTTTTTGCTGGTATTGCTAGCTTAGTGCTGGGAAGAGGATTCACTCAACCTTCTAATTTTAATTTTCTTGAAGAGTCCCCGGAAAGATATGTAAATTGTTTCTTTCAAGATACTGAGCGCTTTGTTTTGCTGCAAAATACATCACTAGAAGCAAAGTCTAGGCTTCAATAACTTCTGAATGTCAGCACATCTCCAAGTTCTAAAATGTGTAGTTTAGTCAGTGATATTGTGAGCGAAGAGCCTGTTCCAACTCCGCGATAATGCCGGCATTAATTTTCACTTATAATTGTTTCCTCCTTAAACAGCCCCACAGAGAGAGACTCGCATCCCTTCATTACACATAACTTATCACGGCATTAAATTTGCCTAAATTGTACTCTAGTGCTGCCACACTGCTGACCCTTAAGTCTGTAAACAAATACATTTGTTCTCTGTATATTTATGTTTTGTCTTCTAAATTGTGAGAAAATGAGCCTAGAATCTTCATATTGTAATTGTATCATCAAAGCCTGTTGAGAATACGATAAAGTAACCAGAAGTGAAATTATCAATAAGAGTCATTTATTTTGCATTTTTATTTTAAAGAATACTTATGAGAATTGTGATAAATTAGCAGTGACAAACTACTTCTTGCAGGCTGATTTTGTGTGGAGAGTTTAATTAAACATTGCAGCTGTTTATCTCTATGGTGATTAAATTTTCATATGTAAATTACATGTATTAAGATCAAGATACTTATGTAAATGTCACTTGCCTTAATGTTTTGTGTTACTGTTATTAACATCTAACCATCAGCTTGTAATCTTCTTGTATTGCATTACGCTGGCATGCACTACATGACTAAAATAAGTAGATTTATATCTTAATAACAAACAAGTTTTTAAAAAGAACATCTTACTATGTAATTGAGATGTAGATAAAAAATAAAAAATAAACCATCGAGTGTGAACCGCTGTAAATTTGAGAACCTCATTGGTTCGAGCCACATCCGTTGAATGCCTCCCATCTGTCAGCAAACAACTACTTGAATAGAAGTTAACTGGGTAGTGATAGTTTTAGATACAAGGGCCAAGCACAGACCCGAGAGGCAAGTGTGCTACTTACAATGCTGGGAGAAAATAGCATAATTTCATTGTATGAACCCTGAGACCAAAATAAATATTACCTGGACGTAAGTGATCCATATGTCCACTTAGAATAACTCTCCCATCTACCTTATAGCAATTGAGGGTATAATGTTTTATTTTATGTCTTCACTGCCCAATAAAACACTGAATACTATTATAGTTCCGATATGAACACTTTCTAAACAACAACAAAAAATGTTTATAATTCAAGAAGAAAAAATAAAAGCTCAAGATCCACTCACATGTATTTCCAACAACCAAAAGAAACTCCTAACTGATCACAAATATATCTTTACTAACAGCACTTTAGAAGCCTGGATCTTATAGAGAGTCAGAAGAAAATTGCTGGGATTTGCCATTTGATAGATTTTCCACTTTTTTTTTCTACTTCTGCTGTACCTTATAAGTATTATTCACTTTGATGATAAAGATTAGCAACAACTTGGAGTGAAGAAACAGGAGGATCTGCCATCTGATCTTAGTCATTAGAGAGAGGGAAGTTCGTAATATAAAACCGTACAACTCCAATGCAAGACAGACTTTTCATTATGCCAGTCATGTTTGGAGCCTACTAAAAGGCAGACACTCATTGATAGCAGGAAATCAAATTCATCATTTGCAAAAACAAATTAAGAGACCAAATTGCAGTAGGCAATACAGAGACAATGAGATAAAAGCAGTTAGGATTAATTTCTTTTGAGGAATCTATAGGTTATATATGATCTCAGAGCCTGCACTTGTTTGTGTGATGGGTAGGAAGAAAGGAGAAGATCCCGGGGAGGTGGGGGCTTCATTTTCTTACATTGTCATCCAGGAGGCATGCCACTATCAAACGAGAGTACATTATCTCAACAATCTACTCAAAAGCAATGAAACACTTTGAAGATGCCCCAAATAATTGTATGGATGTTCTGATGGGCAAATTGAAGATGAGCATTGTCTAGGGGCTTAGAATAAGTTCAATAACTCTCTCAGCAACACAATGAGCTTTGAAGAAAGAGCAGTCAGCTAGCTTGGCAGCATAAGAAATTAGCAGTTATTTTAATGGGTACTATCCCTCAGTGCTAATAACTTCATCAGATGACAGTCTGACTTTGTACTCATAGGGTGTCATATACACATCTTCCTCAACAGCTGTAATCTGCAAATTCATTCTGAGTTTCCTTTTTATTTTAGAGTCTTAAATTACATCCCAAACACTCTTTTGGGATTAATTCAATTTACTTACACAATTTTCTATTTCCAAATTAAAAACACACAATATATCTCCTTTAAATCTAGTCACACATTAAACTGTTAGAAAAGCGCTTGTTCCTTTTCCCAGGACCATATTTCAGCTCTTAACAGGGGATGTTTGTAAGGTTCAAATTCTCCTAAAGTCTTTGTCAATGGTTTGGCTTTGATGGCTTCCAGACATCTCAGCTGCTCCGCTCTAGCTCTAACACATTGTGCCATGAGTCGTACCTTCACTTGTCAAGCTAAAGAGTTGAGAATAACATTTTGGAGAGGACCTACCTTCATTTAAGAAATGTAGTAAATTCAAGAAATGGAACAGGTCTAAGAGGAACTGGTGCTGCAAGGCATTTCACTTGGTCTACTCATCTACCCTGAGGACCATTGCAAATTTACCCTTAACAATTTCTTTTTCAAATTACAATAACTCATATTCCATTGAGTTTCTTTTTTTTTTTTTTCAATTAAATAAGTTCAGATTGCATAAACATCTGGTTTTGCAACTGTTTCTTCCCATGGAAAAGCTGCTGTGTCAGAAAAACGAATCTTTCCAACTTTTATATATAGCCACATCTCCAATTGATTGCAAATAGAGTTCTGGATACTGTAACAGTTTGGGGACTTTTTTTAATCTGCTGTTTTTAAAACTGCTCCTCAGCAGTGCAATGCTGGTGACAGCAGCTTTTCTCTCCTGCACTGAGCACACGTCTTTGATGGGAAACTGCAACCCGTGCCCCTTTACCAGCTGAAACAGGACAGCATTTTTGCAGCAACTGAAAGACCTAATGCAGACAAGCAAAACTGCTGGCACACTCCAAAGTGCCATCTCCAACGTGAGAACAGAAGTCTCGCAGGCTGCCAAGGGGAGAGACAAAGACCACAGGCTCTTTTCTCAGGTCCATCTTCACTGACAGCTCCTTACTTCAGTGGATTTCTTGGGCAATGAAGTTTCATCCAACATAAGTGAAGAATTCGTCCTTGCATGCATAAACGGATTCGTTTTCTATTGCTAAGACGTTTGCAGCAGCTCAGTCTGGAGTGTCTCAGTTTATCACTATTACAACCACCACCATGGTATAAAAAATGGAGTGTGGGACCATAAAGGGACAGAGAAAAGAGGATCGGGATAATTGTAAGGGAGAGAGCTTGTACTTCCTCACGCAAATCTCACTAATCATCGATAATCAGGGAAAAAGAGTGAAATACCGTTTATAGGGGGGTTTGTAAATTGCTGCATTATCATAAAGATTGCTTGAATCTCTCAGCAGCTCTTAAGCACGGACAGATCATGATAAAGTTCACCAAGAGCCATTTTTCTCAACAAGAAAACCTTCTTGTGCTATTTAAGTTTAGTTTGCCATAAAACTTCCTATATTCACTGGCTGACTGTCTACTGAAAATAATAACCCTGAATAATGATCATAGCTGGGATAGCTGGCAGCAGATCCACTACAATTACCAAAAGTTAATTAGAATTATTAAAATAACAAACACAAGGCCACCGATATTATACATCTACATTTAATAATGGAATCCAACAGTGCATCTGATTCATGAACTACATTATATTATTTTAAAGCCTTTTCTTTCTTACCAAATTAAATATTGATGGATTATCCTCTCTGAATCAGTTGGTGGATTGAATTCTATTTATACAGGCCCTAAAAATTAAGCTATGGTGTAGAACTATAAAGAGCCTGTTGCCTCCCTGAACAGTAAAACAACTTGCAGTTCATTTGTGTTTGTTGTTTCCCTATTCACAGTATTATGTTCGGAAAAAGAAATTTGAGACTTAAAAGCAGTTGTTTCATCAAACACACTTTTACCTCCTATTGCTGATTTAATATAAATTTATTTAAGGCCATGCTTAAATAAATTTCAAGTTCAAGTCGTCTACATCTTTGCACCCACATGAACCCTACTAACTCCAGCACACTGTATATATGCACAATCTCTCACGGCTTTAATTTTCACGAGCATTACAACAGCGCTCTGTTCTCAGAAATGTTTGTCTGTGGCCCTCCTGCCTTCTTCCTTCACACTAAGATTATTTTAAGCAGACAACTCAAAGCAGATTTAACACGTGTTTACTTCACTTCGGTGTGTGCACAGTATTGTAAAGAACTTTGCTGTATTTTTAGATCCTAAACTGAATTATGCAGCACATGGTATCAGAAGAGAATTTTTATATTGGCAAGTTTGAAGAGGAGCTGCTGACACATATAATGCTGCTTTACACAGACAAGCATTGTCAAGGCCATGGCATAGTTGTATTTTCTGTTCGCTTTTCTAACAAAATCAACACCATTTCAGGCCACTCTTCTCCTCAGTCATTTGGCAAAATGTAAACATCAGTTTAACTGCCATAATTGAAAAGATACGGAGCTCCCTGAGATGCTCAGAGGGTTTCCTTTCAAGTCACAAGAAAAAGTGCAGTTCTTCTTTCCCTAACCAGCTATCTTACACATCAGCCTTCCCAATTCTTTTATCCTGCATATATCAAAAGAAAATACATAAATAGCCTCAATATTTTAAAGCAAAATATTCCTAAAGGCATTTAGGGACATAAGCAAGAAACCAAATATTGTCTCTTAGGATAAAAAAAATTACAAGCCAGGTAATGTATTTGCACCTGCTCTCCCCTCTGTTAAGTTATCATGCATTTGAATGACACCAATTATTTAAGAAAGATTTGAATGACACCAATTATTTAAGAAACTAAGAAAGAAAGATTCAACAGAAACATCAAAAAATGCTCAGAGGTCTTCAGGACGTAAATTGCTTTTCTGAACTTTACATACAAGAGTGAAAGTGTGGAAGAGGTAGGAGATGAAACTCCACTATAATCACTTAAAATTAAAGATTTTCATTTCTTATATGAGTGCCTACTCTCCAAATTATTTTCAGATACTTGATTATAAGTACTTGCAAGGTTATGAGCCCAAATTTCCCCCGATGCTGAAGAATGTACTGAAGATTTTTTAAAAAAAGGCAAAGATGACTGTGTTGAAAAATCCTTGTACTAATATCCACAAGCTTAAGTTATAAACCGCCCTGCAGCAATTGTAGTTTAGGAAAAAGCAGTGAAACATAACACAGTCATGTCCAGATTTTGACTATAAAATGTAACAATTCTGTAAAGTCCCTTTACACTATGAGCAAATCCTATCGCATATTAGATGAAACATAATCGAATGTATCAAGCACTGCATTTAATATAGGTACAGAAAAATAAGATGTACATTTTAACTTTCAGTGGCAATGTAGATTAATTAAAGGCAAAACCAGAAGCATTGAAATTAGATTTTTATAATTTTAATCCCAAATATAGTCTAACCAATCCATCCAGGTGGCTGGTAGAACAAAACATGCCACCCAGCTAAGCACCCAAAAAAGCTTCTACCCATATTCTGAGGGGAAATACATACGAGGCTGAGCAATAGGTTGCTGTGAGCCAAGTTAGAAACTCAACCTTAAAAAAAGTATAAAAATGGAGAGTTCATCAACAACTTACCGTAGTGATATCTGTAAAAGCCCTACTAAAGGTCAGCCTCCAAACAGCAGCTCTGCAAAGTGAGTAACACATGAAAAGTTATAAAATTGCAAATTGCAACCTTAAAGCATAGGGATAACATAGAAACAACATGAGATGCTGGGGAAAGGGAGACGTCAGGAAGGGCTGATGTCCTGGTCCAGCACTGGAGATGCAGCTGCCGTGCACATGGAAACCCATCTGTACAGACACACTGTTGCACCTGCCTGACAAGTCCTCACCATGCACGTACAACACAGCTAATGTGAGTCCAGCTCACCAGAGAACAAAATTTGCCCTTTTTCTCACTCCTCTAGTAACAATATGAAGCCGTGGAGACTCCCTCACTCATCTCCTTGACCACCTCGACATTGCTTCTCTTCCAGTCTGCTCCTTTTTGTTTCCCAGAATATCTAGGGATTTTTACTAATTAAATAATTTCACACTGTATTATCTATGGTTAACATGAAACCAAGCTTTACTAATTTGATCTCCATATGTCTAGCACCCTTTATTCATGCTGTATCACCATTGCTGAACATAGATTTCAATTGACCTCTTGGTCTCTGTTCTAAAGCTTTCACATCACTCACAGCTAGCAAAAGTCAGAAGATGTGAACGTAACCCAGGGATGCCAGTATCGGGAGTTAGCTAAATATCTAGCCGAGTTGCAGATTGATTAGCTATTTAATAAATTTACATAAATTTTCAAGAAAGTTTGTCCTTCAAGTGGGGCACTGGAAAAGGAGCAATTTTGGAACTTCTTTCTCCTGCCTTTTCCCCTCCCTCTCTCTCTTCCATCCTCTCCATTGCTCTTTCCTTCTTTCAAAACTTGGCCTTTGTTGGTGATCAGTTTTATTTGGCTTTTATTATTGTGAAAACACCCTTTTGATTTCTATGCCATTATGAATTTTTCACTTTTCCCCTTCTATACGCACAGTGCCCCCTCCCGTGTTCGGCACACGGATGTGCCCATCCAGCGTGGGCTCCCCTGCACGCAGAGATCAACCCAATGCATTTTGCTTTTGCATTGAATGGACACTGGGATACCCTTCCCCTTCTTTTTAAAATCTCCCTTTCTAAATTTTCAAGTGGTGGTGATAGCAGTTTTGGTATCATCATTCCCTGAGGATGCTAAACTTAATTATATTGGTTTGACTTATCTCTAATTAAAATAACCACTCTGCACTTCCAAGAGAGCTGTTCCCTCTTGGAAAACAATTCTATCATACTTGAAATTTGTCCAAACTGTGTTTGGGGCATCATGGTTCAAACAGTTGAGAAGTTTTAAAAGTTGGATCCCTTACTAAATCCTGCACAGTGACTTTTTTGAAGACCTAAAATAACAAGCCAATGAAACCCGAAGGGGGAGGCAGTCATTTTTAACATTGATTTCCACCACTATGGCTGAATCAAAGGGAGTTTTGTCACTGACTCACGCTTTCATGAAGCCAGGCCTTCATGTACCAGCTACAGAATCGAAATTCCACCCAACAGAAGTGTGAAAATATTTTCAGCATATTTATCAGCACCTCCTCTTGCTCAGAACAAAAACAAAATGACTTGATTATAGGAGAGTGAAAGACAGAGTATTAGTCCTCTGTGCTGCCAGTGCCCCCAGATTTCTGCCAATACATGTCACTCCCAACCCCAGCGACCTCACGCTATTTTATTTAATCAGCCCATTTCCAAATTCTTTAAAAAAAAACAAATGAAGTTAAATAACAAATAGCATAAATATTTTAATAGGCCTTCACATTACCAACTGCCAGACCAGCTGTCTAAATTGCAAGAGTTTTGGTGGCTTTTTTTTTCTTTTTTTTTTTTTTTTTTTTAATAAACCAGAAACACATACGTCTGCGCTGTGAAAGGCATCTGCCTGGGGAGTGATCTCTGGCCCCAGGCGGAGCAGCACAGACGGGTCCGTGGGGATGCTTGTCCGCTGAGGGATGCTGGGTGCCGGCTCCACGGCCATACCGGCATCGCTTCCCCAGCCTCCCTCCGCTCTCACGCTGAGGAAGGGAGAGGACAAAAAGAGTCCTGATCTCAGCATATCAAGCTCAGCTTCCTTCTTGAATAATTTTCAGCACTACACAGAAAAAAAAATTGAATAAATCATTATAATACTGCGTATTTACCTGCAAACCATAAGGCAGTGGTTTCTTACAGGGACAATAAAAATCAGTTCTGCTCATGGTTCTCCACTTGTGGAAAGTCTTGTTTTGCACAGCCGCGCTCCCAAAGAGCAGGCTTGGCTTCATTCAGCTAATAAGTTTGGAATTTGATGGTTTTTGTTACAGATGCCCCTTTATTTGGAGTATTTTACAACACGCTGTTGGAAAGCACAAGGAAGATGATGCCTGGAACACCAAACGCCAAAGGGATCCGATCAGAAGGAGGTAAAGTGTCAGAAGATAGTATCAGATCAGATGGAGGTTAAGTATCTACAGCTGCATATTTAATGGTATGTTCATAGAAAGAAAGAGGCTTTGAATCTGTAAGCTAAATACCTCTGATACTGCATTAAAAAATAAAAAATCTTAATTAAACACTCCCAGTCCTTTTTTTTTTAGATATTCAGGAAAATGGAGAAGAAAGCTGTAATTTCCAAAAAGCAGAAAAATCTTATTAAAAAGAAAAAAAAGATTATACAAGCTCTCTTTATGAAAGATGAAAAATAAAACTCCCTTATGACACTGAAACAGTGAGATGGTGATAACAATTCACTCATCTCTTTGTGTCTCGTGTAGGCTAACCTCCAAGCAAGTTCAGTTTTTAAAGACAGGCATAATGCCCACCGAATGCAAAAGACAGACAAGCTCACTAGCTGAATATTAAGGAAAAATAGCTGATTTTTTTTTTCCACTACAGAAATTGGAAATCTCACAGAGGCAATGCAAGAGCAGCGTTGTACATTTGACTTTATCCAACTTTCATACCACGAAGGTGTACATGCATACCCATAGCCACGGTTTTCATTCTGAACTTTTTATTAGATTAAATAATAAACAGAGCAAAGATATATATTGATTTCTTTTAACAGGCACTAAGCAACAGTAGGTGATTGTAAAATTTTGTGCTATTTGAGGATACTGATTTTCATTAGGAACACTGATTTTTCTGTAACACCAGACTAATAACATGCTCTCTATTTCCTATAACTTAACTTTAAGTTGCAAACTTACGTGGAGCCTCAGGAATAGTTTACGTTCAGCTAAAAAGATTTTGTTGAAACGTTTACTATCGCTTACTCTCAATGTTCTGCATAATGCTACCGCTATTTTATTTATGATTTTCCTGCTCAGATGATAAATTACTGCCCTGCCCGTCAGTAATAACCACTCTGAACATTGAGTCCCCAGTAGCAAAATCTCCCAGCAGCTTAATGCAGTGAGATTGTTCATCGTGCTTTAATAAGAACTTTACGGGCAGGTTTGCATTTCTTTCTCAAATGCAACTGACGGATGACACGAGTCCAACAGAGAAATACAAGGCTTCAGCAATATTTCTCTCTTTTTCAGCCTCTCGACCAGTGGAAAAGGTTCCCACACGGCTGTGGTAAAACTGTTAGGATGGTCAAAAAAAGAACAATTTTTTGGTTTTCTGCCGAGGGGAAGCAGGAGATGAGGTTTGTGTGGTACGACCACACGAGGGAGCCATCTCCTCAAAAATTTACAGCTGTGGAGGCGTTGAAACCAAAGTAGACCAACCCTGCAGGTCCTGGGTGACTCCGGGGGGGACAGCCGCTGGTCCAGGGCGAGCATCACAAACCCCAAATCAACCCAGTCAAGCTGTCAGCAAAGCCATGGAGAGATGAAATCCCCAGCCAGGGAGATAGAACCCCATTTTTTGTCCTATTCTTATTTAATACAAGTGAACGCAGAGAAAGCGTATAGTAATAACAGTGAGGTGCACTATTTCTGTCCAAAAAGCAAGCTCAGGATGATAATAGCAGTGATCAAATTCACAGGCAATGTATGGCAAAGACATAATCTGGCCCTGGAAAATGAGAGGCGTAAAATTTTTATATTTTACTCCACAAATTGTGCGGCCGTGGCCGCTGTTGCCCCAGCGAGGCAGCTGGCCAGCAGCTTTCCCTGGCCTTCGCCTCCCACCGCTGCCCAGCCTCCAGCACCTCTGGCAGCTTCAGCGCTGCCATCACCACATTTTTAACTTTATTTTAGATGATCTCCAGAGGTCCCTTCCAACCCTGACGATACTGTGATACTGTGTAAGCATTCATGCAGAAGTGCTTGAACCCCACAGCCTAAACCCTATTGCTGACACAATTCATTACCAATTAGGTGCTGAAGTGGGCAAGGCGATTTTTCACTCCAAATTGCACAAAGCTTGTATGCACACAGAAACCTTTAAAATATTTAAATCACAAATTGAAATGATTCAAATTGAGCTTGCTTTGGTATCTTAATCCTCCCCTCGCTGCTGCTGTCATGTGCACTGAATGTGACTGGGTTCCCGCGGAGAAGGCATAATTACAGACTAGATCATACCACGTGCAGAGAAGGGACCTGGATGAAGTTCGCACAGCCTTAAATCCAGTCCTTCCTGCTGTTGAATGTTTAATTTGAAACCTAAATAACGGTGCTTTCCTGCAATCTGGTTCTGTTTCCATTGCAGAAGACCCCGTGACCAGCTTCTGAACATCCATCCACCACTGCCACCATGCAGACAGCTAACCTTTGGCAAGAGTCGCACAAAGAAAAGGTTGTTATCAGCACTCAACCCCGGGCAAGTCCTGATGGACACAGCATGGCACAGAGAGGCAGCACCTCCCCAGTTTGTGGGCATCCCCTTTCCAAATGTCGGAGCCCCAAGCTCAGAAGAGGCAAGATCCAGAAAGCAGAGTGAACCCCCCGTAATGGAAGGTGCTGTTGTGGTCCGTCCTGGTTCCCCTCAGAGGAACTGAAGCAGGTTATAGAGGGGAAGTATTTTGAAAAAGAATCACAGAATCACAGAATGGTCAGGATTGGAAGGGCCCTCTGGAGCTCCCCCAGCCCAACCCCCTGCCACAGCAGGGGCACCTCCAGCAGTGGCACAGGACGGTGTCCAGGCGGGTTTGGGATGGCTCCAGAGTGGGACACTCCCCCCCCTCTCTGGGCAGCTGTGCCACTGCTCTGCCACCCACAAAGGAAAGAAGTTCCTCCTCATGTTTAGATGGAGCTTCCGATGTTCAAGTTTGTGCCCGTTCCCTCTTGTCCTGTCATTGGGCACCACTGAAAAAAGACTGTTCCCATCCCCCTGGCATCCTCCTTTTAAGCGTTCATAAGCATTGACAAGATCCCCCCTCAGTCTTCTCTTCTCCAGAATAAAAAGCCCCAAGTCCCTCAGCCTTTCCTCATAAAAAAGATGCTCCAGTCGCCTCATGACCTTTTTGCCCTTTGCCGGACCCTCTCCAGCAGTTCCCTGTCCTTCCTGACCCGGGGAGCCCAGAACTGCACACAGTGCTCCGGCTGCGGCCTCCCCAGGGCAGAGCAGAGGGGGAGGATGCCCTCCCTCGCCCCGCTGGCCACGCTCTGCTGCGTGCACCCCAGGGTGCCATTGGCCTTCTTGGCCACCAGGGCACATTGCTGGCTCATGGTCACCCTGTTGGCCCCCAGGACTCCCAGGTCCCTTTCCACAGAGCTGCTCTCCAGGAGGTCAGCTCCCAACTCGTACTGATGCATGGGGTAAAATAATCATGGAATAAATGTATAATTTGTCAAGAGTCTATCTGAAATATTAAAACTCAAGGACATTTCTCCTACCTTATACCACTTTATAGCAGCTTCACCTAACTTTACATGTTTTGCAAACTTTAAGTATAACAATTAGCTTAAAGAAGGTGTCTTCACACAGTAAGCCAAAATATTAGGGAACACTATTATATATCTGTCCCCAGTCTCTCACTGCTTATGAAGCCATATGATCCAAAAGCTTAAAGACAAAACTTCTGAGACACAACTTCCACCTACACCAAATTCACTGCTCCCTTATTTAAATCTGTGTACACAAATGCGTATCGTGTAACAGGAGGGTGGCTGAGCGGTGAAGCACCACACTCTTCTACCCACTAATTACCATTAAATGGGAAAAGATTTGACAGTACACTGTGTACTTCTCAGAAGAGGTCTCATTTTCTTTCTTTACTTTTATTAACTAACTTGGTCTATAATTAAAAGAACAGCTTGAATCCTTGCGATAAAGCGACACGACTACTTTACTCTTCACTTTCTCGCTGATGTGCTGCATGCGTTGTACCGTGCATGATCATACTGTTACATTTTCTAATTAATACAGAATGAAAGAGCATTTAAGCTGTGTTCAGCAGCGAGAAATCCTGCACTCCTCCTCTGCCTTATCTACAAATCTTGTGCTGTGGCCTTCCCCCAGTACACGCACGGCGAGGAGACTTGGCAATGGGACTTTGGTACCTCCAGGCAGAGCTCAGGCAAGCCAAGGATGCCTTCGCAGGAGCAGTGCTGCGGGTCTCCAGACATTTAGGTGTTTATGTGAATTAAACATCTTGTGAAGTCAGCACTTGCATAAACATGAAGTAATGGAAAGCAAAGCTTTCCTGAGATCAACTATGCTTCTTTCCTCCCCACACACACACACATTTAATTACAGCGGTTGGATCAAGCTGTCAGTGCCGCGTGCTCTTTTTCTCCCCATAAATTATATGGAAAAAGTAAAGACTTGACAAAGAAACATCCTCTTGGTTTCCTAAAAGATATGTTTTTCATTTTTCTACATTAGCCATCAAATATGTTGTCCTCATCTCATCAATCTCTGCCTCTCATGTTAGACTCTCAGTCTCGGGATGCAAGGTGAGCTTTGCAGGAAGCGTTCACAACGCTGCCCATCCTTGACCACATTGTGTGGGAGAGGATGCAGCTCACACCATCACATCGAATTCCTGTGGTTTCATCCAGAGTAAGAGTTATTTTCAAACTCTTCCTTGGATGCAACAGGGAACTGAGCAGATTTATATATGCCCGTGGGTACGTACATATGCATACAAATCACATGCTGTATTTTACCTTCCTTTAATCTTCATCTCTGTCTATTAATTCAGCATGTGCTCTCAGGATGGGACTACCAGAGGGAAGATGGGCATGCCGAAGTCCCGGCAATGCAACTGGCCTCACCACACTCCCATTGTAGGCAGCACATCATAAATCGAAACTTCATAAACTGATGACGAACTGCCATCGCTACCTGAAAATGCCTTCCAAAAGCAAGAGTGGAATGAATGAGCAAAGAAGCTGTCTCTAATTCATGCACTTATATACTGTCAAAAATGATGTAGCTGATGCTTCCATTCATCTAAATTTGCCTGGCAATAAGTCAGGTTGCCCACAGAATTTTCTATTAACAATTACACATGCACGGCTGCAATTACAGCTTTGCCCACACTGTTCACCTAGTGCTGGATAGTGCCAAAACAACTCTCTGTGTATATACATAAACATCCATTTTCAAGCACAGCATTAAATTTCATCACTTTATCCTGAAATCACTACTAAGAATAAATGTTTAGGGTCACCTAATCTGCTCTCCTATCTCATGTACTTCGGTACCTCTTTCTGCTGCAGGAAAAATGAAATTAGGTCTAACAGACCACACAGACAGAAATTCTTTCTTAATTTCATCCTATTACTTCAGAAGCCCCTCTAGTCTCCCACACAGACTACCCAAGTATTTGTCTAAATATTTGCTTAGCATAAGGCCTACAAATTCATATCTAACACCTAGGAGTAGGAAGACAAGGTTGGAGAACTCTCAGATAATTCATAAATACCAATGAAATCTATTTTTCACGACAAGGCCAGTGATGTAAATACTTAACTACCAATTAAAAGTTTCCAGAAATTTCATTTACACGTTTGTGCAGGACTCACATTTGTCAGGAAGCTAAAAATAAGTGGATTTGTTGACATTCATGATAATGACTGCTTGAGTAAACAGGATTTCAGATCTTAAACTTCTCAATTTTACAGAGAGGGTTCCAACATTGTCGCCTGGCACAATTTACATGGATTTATCATTTATCTATCAGAAACAAAAATTACATTTTGAAAAATAAGTAGAACGAAAACCAAAAACGTAGCCCATCCGAATTGAAATGTAATTACAAACAGCATTCCATTGTTCAATTTTTAATAAAATGTAAGGATTGTGATTGCAGCAGATTTTGCACAGTGTTTGGAGAAGCATCATTTATCTTTAGGTCAAGTGGTTTTCTACATCTCTGAAGACACCACACCAAGAGAAAAAAAGGAGTGAAACATCATCATTCATGGGCAAGAACATAAATTTCTAGATACCTAAAATGTTCTTTTAAATCATTTATTCTTCACCTGCTACTGTAGTTGCCAGGTCTTCTTTCTCTTTAGGAAAGATTACCTCTACATCAACAATTGATTTGGCCTTGTCTTCATCCACTGCAAAAAGAAAACAAACTAACGGTGACAAAAATATTTCCTGATCCAAAATTAATGCCTTAACCCTGAAAAGAAAGTAAATATTAGTTTTTACCAGAAGCCACTGCAGGATGGACACGAGCAACCCAGTCTGACCAGGAGAGACTCAATGCCCCGACGCAATGCAGTGACTTGCACAATGACAAATGTCATGCAGATAAACACTAATTATGGTTATATTGGACTTTAAGGGAAAGTGTTCAGCACAATCACTGCACTGCTGCAGCTCAGATAAAAAGTTGTTTCTCTTAATCAACTAATTCTACTACTTCCAAAGATGACCTTTCTGGAGAATAGTTTTATTTTATTTTTTTTTTATTAATTGCTGTCTGAATAGCCTGCTTAGCAAATAAAAGACGAACAACTCTTCCCTCTCCCTGTAACAATTAGCAGAGATGATAAAGCTTGAATTTCTAACTTAGTTAATTTAGCATGTCAAAAACCAATCTTTCCCTGGTAATTTCAATACACTGAATGTCACAGAAAGGCCAAGTGACAGATTGCTGTATTTCAGTCAGAACACTCATCCTACTAAAAATGTAATCACTGATGTTCAGATTTCATTCGACTATGCACTGTACAATATTTGGCTTATTGCAAGCCTTTGGCATCTTCTTTTCCCCCCTCTCATACAATTAAAAAAATGAATTGATGTTGCATACTGAGTTCCAACACAATTTTTGAAAATTACATGGACAGGTAAGCCTAAACCATGATACTTTAATTTAATTCTGAGTTCAGATTTGACACCGATTAATTCCGGGTTCAGTATTATTACTGAGTAATACCGAGTTCAGATTCAGTAACACTGGTGAGAACTGGAAGTATGCTTCCAATTCATACTCTGGAGACTACAAAGTCCATCAAAAATAAATTAAAACCCTTTACCAATCATTATCATGCCCCATGTTTAATCACATTCCTACAACTGCCTGAACTTCATTATCGCAGGATGAATAGGCTCCAGTTGTAAGCTGAATTTCAGGGCTCTGTTGTCTTTATTGTGCCCCGTCTTCCAGCAAGCTCTTCATGCATCTATTTGTTACAAATGATTTTGTTGTACAGGAAATGTATTTGTCTTCTTTTCCAAGAACGGTTTCATAACCTCACTATGTTCCAAAGCTAAATAACACATATGGTTCGTGTTTAACAACCTCCATTTGGTGCTTCATATGTGTACTTTTCCTTTTTGCTTCCAAGTATATGGCTGCAGAGCACTGAGGATCAGGCACCAGCGTGGGTGAACGCTCTCTGAATAGGCTTTCTTTTCAATTGTCAGACAGCGATTGACTGAAATCAGGGGAAAAATGATTATTCTGACAGCCTTTGATAAGTCATTGGCTCAAAAACTCTTTCTGTTCAAAGTCTCCTATGTCTATCAGATATTCAGTGAGGCATATGGCATCTTCTTGACGCGATACCCATTATTGATATGAAATGGTAACCTCTATGTTCTTCAACAAGCCTCCCATAGTTCTGCCCGTGCTTTACTTTCTGTAACAAAGAGCCTCCTCCAACCAGTCCATGCAAACAGGCCTGAGATTGTCCTCGTCTGCCATGCCCACTGATATTTCCCATTTTAATTTGCACTTCAGGTGTGCGGAAAGTTTGACAAATAGTTGACGTTCACCCAAACTGAAGGTATTTCAGCTGAAGCTACTGTCAACGCGCAAGTGCCAGAAGTAGAAAAAGGAGCCACAATGGAGGGCGAAGAGTTACAATAGTGAGAACATAAGACATGGTCTTTTATGCAACACCTTGCTCTAACTGTTCTTAATATTTACATTAAAATACAAGTCAGCTGAAATGATGGGCAGGAGATCAATCCCTCAATGAAGCGCTAATTGCATGTCAGAACCTGTACATGGGAAAGCGGCACAGTCAAATTATCCCTCTTCAGGCTCTGCTTTACACGTGTCTTATCTTCCCCAGTTTGCCTACATGACCTGGCATACCCATGCAACCTCACCAGAAAACTAATTAAGCCTTAAAATGAATCCTGGATGGAGCGGTATTAGACAGGACCACTTCCAGCCCCTAGACACCAATGCATGAAATAGCATCGGAAACATGCGTTTTTCATTACAGCCCTTGTTAATAGCCTAAGGAAGTGCCTCCTGCAAAGTATCAGATCATAAGTTGTAATGAGGATTTTAATTAATACTACCACACTGCCAGGGAAAAATATTACATGTAAATTCAATAAATTATTTGCACTGGGGAATCATGGCTGTTTGTTCACGGGCAGTGTCAACACAACTTGAAGACCAAAAACGCTGGTGTATCTCAAACATGTTAGTTCCCCAAGAGTAAACATGTACCTGTATCAAAATTTTGAGATACCTTCACAACTGGCTTCTGAATCCAGATCTCTTCATGTATAGTCATTTTTACTCATATTCACAATAAAAGAGTTCAAGGTTCAAGGGGAAACAGTAAGAAAAAAGAAAAGAGTGGAGGAACTGCCATAACACCCTGAGATTCATGGAGAAAGGTTCCTAAATAGGTTATTTTACAAGACACGGCAGCTGCAAATGCATATTAAGTTTTGTATCCTTTCTGGATAGGTAGAAAGAACTGCACCTCTAAGTAATATGAAAAACTTTAGTTCATTAAAGAAACCTTAAGGGGAAGCATAAATGAGAAGTGGTTTATATTCAGTGTCATCAATTCAGCTGAAAACATGTTTGTACCACTCCATGAAATGAATGCTTTTTATAGTGCCTTTCCTGCCAACGTTGCCTCATGAACATAATAAAATTAAACATGTAAAACCAACTCTGGGGCTGGCAGTTAGCAAATAAATTCCAGAGAAACAGCAATACACATTTCTAAACAAACAGCTCTTCAAATATGAGAAGAAAAAACAGGTAAACTGAGGAAAGCATAATGCAGAGGGTGCATTGGAAATGTATATAAGTCAGAGGAAAGGGCAAGAGGCTTTTCAGCAGAAGAAACTTTCTCCCCAGATGTCAGCCCCTGCAAATAACCACTTTAGTCCCTGGGGTCAGTCTTTCCACATGTATTTCCGAAGCCTCCTGTGTTACAGCGTTGGCAGCAACACCGTAGCCCACAAAAGTGATTAATGCACAGATGTTTCTGCACTAGATCCACCGACGGAAGGCAGTTACCATGGAAGCATGCTCAACTCGAGCCCCCAAATTTGGCTTCACACCACTGCCACAGGAATGACCTTGGTGGCCAGAGAAGGGACCCGTGTCCCAGGGGACCGCGTGCCTCCCACCGCAGCAGGATCACAGCGTGCAGGCAAGGCCATCGCCAAGGAAAGGGGTCAGCCTCTGCTGCTGCTGCCCATGGATGCCTTGGCCATGATGCAGGTGAGGACCCTGCTCTCTGCTGCTGAAGCTGAGCAGCCACCTGCAATGTCCCACAGAAATTCGGACATACTCTCCTCTTGCTGTTTTCTCTTCCTTAGCAAAACAAAAAAGTCTAGGTTAAAAGGAGGAAGGGGATGGTGGGTTTGTTTTGGGGTTTTCTGTGGGTGTTTTTCGGCATAGGAAAAGCCCACCCTCCCTCTGTCCCCCTCCACTCCAGCAGCAAACCCTCCAAAGGCAGCAAAGCTGGAAGGACTCTCTCCCCAACTGCCACCCTTTCACATCAGTTGATCTCAAAACAGCTGAAAGGGGGAATATAAAGCGCACAACAAAGATTTCCAAAGTTATGCCACAGTCATCAAATACCAGAAGCGTTTGGAAACCACTCTTGTGGCCCCGAGTAGGAGCAAACCTCTCCAAATAAGGAAGCATTTCTCCTCCAACATGCAGAAATTGGCAGCTCCCCTCCTGGAGTTTATGTAAGATTTCTCAAACAGATTAGCCAACAAACAAATGTCAAATAGCCTCCTTTCTGGCTTCTGAGCGAAATCAGCAGGCTTTCATCTGCAGAAACGGATTCTGATAAGATTTCAAGTTGGGACGCAAGTTTCCATGTTGCCACCATGGAGTTTAAGGAAATTTCCAAATAAGTTATAAAGAGCAACCAAGGAGGAACTGGTGAGGAATCGCCATGCCAAAGTGCCCCCTCTCTCATCCCCATAAGGGTAATGGGCAATTACAGAAAAATGGGGGTTCAGGATCAAATTACAGCAGCACTGCATTAAATAGCAATAGGATCAAAAGCAACATGGCACAACAAACATGAAATACCAATGGAAAAAAGTTAATATGAATACAAAACGTTCCAGAGGGGTCCAATAATGCTGTGTTTTTAATACTTAGCTACACCTATTTCTCTCAGAAGATCGACTAAGTAAATGCAGCTTCACCTTCCGGTAAAAGGCTGCAGGACAGCTATTGAAAACTTTTTGGAGAAAGGATCTTAAAACCAGGCTATCTTGGGTGCTGGTTAACCAATAGATGAGATGGCAAGTGCTTAGCAACGATCTTTCCCAATTTTTTTTAACCTCCACCAGCCTCCCACAGAGAATGACAAGGAGTTATTACCTGCTGACAATGAGCTCTTTCTTCTGCTTCTTGTCCCATTAGGCCCTGATCTTTGATGCTTCTGCACAGAAGTTACTTTGAATATCTAAATACCTAAAAGACATGATTGTGTGCACAAAAGCCTCTTCATAGCGGTGAGAATTTGGGGCTACTGAATACCAAATCTCAGAATAAGGGATCTGGCTTGTTTTGCCTGTAAAGTGCTCAGCCCTTCGGAGCTCAGAGTGGTGGTGGCACTGAAAAATATAGTTTCAGTTATTTATTAAACTGTCTACAAGAATTAGTGATGTTTATATATGCATGCACTTACTCTTACTTTGTGAAATAACTAAGCAACAGACCACTGATATAGTCCAACAAAAAAAGACTGAAATTCCTTCCTTTGAGGCTAAATCCAATTTTGTGGGATTTGAAACCTCACGGCGTATCTGTTGCTTTTTCTTTCAATATACGGAGCAAGTAAGACAGAGGCCGGGCCAGCATCTGTTTCACTGACGAATCTCAATCCTAATAAGATATTCACACACAGACAGCAAAGAAAAAAGGTACCAAAGATAATCAGGTGTTTGGAGGCACCGAATACGACAGGCTTTGATCCATGTTCACAGAAGAAAGGTAAGATGGTCATTTAGCAATGTTTATAGGGCCTAAACATAGAGAAGCAAAATACCGAGGATAGGTTTAATTCTGCTTTTTCCACTTAAAAGCTTTTTCCACGCCATGGATAAAGACAAGCACGCAGCTGATGGCAAAAGAAGGCATGGCAAAGTACTTCTGGGAAGATGCATGAAAAAGTGTTTTTTTCTTATACTGCTCTCTGCGAACTCCACTCTGGTTTGATCATCCCTTCCACCCGCATGATGTCAGTCCCAAGTCCTTTTATGTGGGCAATTAATAACTCTTATCTATTGCTTGATTTATCTGTCTTTAACATGTGTAGATCACATGGAGATGAACCGTGTGAATTATTACCCTGTGGAGCCAAGCAAAGAATTTTGTTTTTGCTGTCCTGAAGTTCTTATTTCCTAACTTGAATGAACAAGAAATACCATATATATATATTTCAAGAGGGACACAAGAAACTTCCTTGCCTAAACACATGCTTTTCTCCTGATTTATTATTCAGACTTATAAATGTACTCTCTTCAGTGTTTGAGTTACACATTTTTTCTCTGTTAAAAAACAAGGATTAAATCTTAACCACAATGCCTTGATTGAAGCTTAATTTTTCTGAGCGCCATTTTCTTCCTTGCTTTCCTGCCTCCTGCAAATCAGAGGTTACGTGACTAAGTTCTTCCTGCTGCCACAAACTGATTTTTTGAACACAAGATTTCTCTTGTTTGGTTCATGCATAGAATACCATAAAATCCAATCATACTGTCTGCATTGACTAAATCTTTGTTTAAAACTGACTATGGAGGCTCAGCACGCCCTTTTCCTCCAGAGCACGCTGGAGACAGCTCTGAGGGAGGCAAAAAACGACAGGATTCCTCCAAGGACATTTTTAAATTGGCCCCAGAAAAGGGGCACTGAGCAAACAGGGACTTCATTAGTTCAGAATTCAGCCTTTCAGTTATATTTTAGGAAAAATATAAAAAGTTCTCATCCCACATGGCACAAACAATGATTACACAGCATGGAGGAGTTTTCAGGGCAAAGGTACAACCAGTGAAGGTAAACGTGAGAAACAATTGCTGATACCTTTTCATGTGCATGACCCTGGATCTTCACCTTTGCCTTGAAGTCCAGGGACAGCTGATTACACAGGCACGATGCCAAGGAGATCTGAGCAGTATTTCTCTTTACATGGCCGTGACAAGTACATTGACTCTAGTTTATTAATTAAAAGCCATTGATGAATGTGAGCTACAAAACTGCGAAGGTTTCTCTAGCTCTCCTTCCAAAATGGAGTTAGGCATCACAAGTTCAAATAAAAATGCAAGAGTGGAAGTTCTGCATTAGATTTATCAATGTTATTCTCTATCTAGACTACAGCAGCTGTAGCCAGCAGCAGTTTTATTCAGATTTGTATCCACAAGGCATTACTGTTTCGGAGTCACTCTGACATCTTCAGAAATTTTCATTGTCATTTACTCAGATAAAAGTGAAAATATCACAACAGCAAGCCCCTGGGCTCTCTGAAAATATAGATTTTTTTTTTTAAGTTGAAGGAGTGGCAGTCAGTCTGTCCATGAGGGTCAGCGTTGTCAACACTAGAATGAACCCATCTCCCCAGACCTGCACAAAGGCAAAGCCAAAGCCATCCTTACTACAAACTCCAGGCCAGCTCCTCTCTTGGCAGAGCTTGTATGCGGACTGTCAGGTTTAAAAGCTCAAAGCATTGAGACTAATGCCCAAGTATGGTTTGCATAGATTTAAGAAAGGTACCAAATTCAAGCTCACACCTGAAGGAGCCTGTTGTTCTTGAAGGAAATGCACTCAAGTTATTAATCACACTGAGTTAGATAACCCTCCTTTGGTTGCCAAAGCGGGTTTGTTAGAGGGCAGAAGACAACAGCTTTTGAAAAACGCTCCATGTTGAAGAGAATCTATTCCCTCTGGAGACAGGGGCGTCTAGTTCATTAGATATAAAGATATATTCTCATTGCACTCAACATTTAGCCTTTTCCAGACTTCCTTCTCCATCTAGTCAAACTGACCTGCAATGATTAATAAGCAGTAAAAAAAAAAGGACTAAAGAATAAAAGTATACTCAAGCCCATACGTAAAATTAGAGATGGTACTTGTATCTGTAAACTTAGAAATTAACCTGAGCTTATAGAAAAGCCCATGTGAAGTTTAATACTTCAATTACAATTTCACAGGAGTAGAAACAGTCAATTGAACATATGCCACAGTGCCTTTCTGTTACGGACAAAGCTTCCAACATGAACCCGATACACATGTTGTGCAATTACAGCCCATTCAGCAAACAGGGATTTCTTTGTAATAATTTCTGTACCAACATACTTTTCAACGAGATGATTTGATGGTTCCCACAGATCTTTCTTTAAGACAATGCTGAGCAACATGGTAATTAACAAAGTATTAAAAAAAAAAAAAACAATAGAAACTATGCTAACCAAAGGTACATAACATGTAAAGCTCTTCTGTGCTACAATAATCTTGTGGCTATATGAGCTAGTGAGTAGTATGAACAGAATGATCCTGATAAACTGAAGAACTGGATAGAGATTAATTAAATCAGAAACAATAACGACATATTAAAAAGATTTCTCAAAAAAGTAAATCAAATCACAAATACATTATCACGGAACCTGGGGTCAGCAGTAACATTATTGGAAAGGATCTTTGTATTAGTTTCTCCTTGATTATTATCTAGGCAACCATCACTGAAGTATCTGAGTAGCTCACAGCTGCCAGTAGATCCGTCCCTCCTAATGCCCTTATGCAATGGGGAGAGTAGCATTTGCTCTTTACAGGTGGAAATCAGTCAAATGAAGGGTTAAATCACTTGTCCAAAGTTACAGGGGATCCTGAGAGAGTAGGAAATTCAGGAATGAAACAGGTTTCCTGCATCCTATTTAGGTAAAGTGCCTGCCAGTGTAAATAAACCTTGTAAAATTAGCTTTGCCAAATTGGTCTCTTTTCCGAGTTCATGTCTCTCTGTGCTTCCCCATGCTCAGTTATTCACTTGCAATGACCTTCTCACCCAGTTTTATGGGAGCAAGAAAAAAATGGCCTAAAAGCCTTACCTTCCATACAAGCAGTAATGTCCTAACTAAATTGTTTTGGTACCTTCTCTGATATTCAGCTGACATGTTTTATCGTAGTCATTTTCATGACTAAAACCACCTTACCTTCTCAGCATAAAAAATCATTTGTCAAGGATTAAAAGCACACAATACCCTATAAAAAGACCAGAATCCTTCCTAAGCAACAGTAGATCAATGGCTAAGACAGGTACATATCATCAGAACATCTTAGCTTGAAGCGTTAATTTTGTTTTCAAGTGAAATCCCTGAAAGACTTTCTGACATTCACAGTGAAAATATCCCAAGTCAAGACTCTGCTCAGCAATTTCATTCAGCTTGTTTTGTTGCATCAGTTGTTTGTTCAATATTTATTCCCAGGTTTTGTTTTCATGTCACCTCCGTACCCACTCTGCTGCCCCTGTTTATCACGTGGGTTTCTACGCGCTCATAATTCTCCGAGCTTCCTTTCAAGTAGCTTGAAAAAAAAAATAATCACAGTATGAATTCATGAAACAATGCATGAATAAGTCATTTCCTGCTTTAAATACGCCTCTGAGTAAATGATCCAGAGACTTTTCAAGAACCATTTACATAACAGTCGCTGATACAGTCTTCAAATTTTCATGTCAATCTCAAAATGGCATTTTAAATCACCCCATTTTCCTAAATGAGGTGAGTGAATTTTAAGAGCAGATTTTCCAACTTCTAGAGCTCTTCTTTTAGTTACAAATCTTCAAATGTTGAATTCCCCTCTTCTTTCTTCATTAGGGGTAGTGCAGCAATGTCAGAAATGCTCTGTATGTATAACCTATAATCCAAATGCAGTAGAGGAGATACTTCAAATAGTACATTTTCTTTTACAACTACAAATGCCATCAATTTCAGCAACTGTCAATCCTACTTCACAGTCTGCAGTTTGAAAATAAAATTTGGAGGCTTTGCTAGATGTGAATAACCATCTACTGCAGTACTACTGGGAAGACACCTATGAATCACAAGATGCTCAACAAGTTACAAATAAATTTAGGTAATTTCCAGGCGTAATTCATAGACAAGTAAATAAGAGAGAGGAATTTGCCTTCCACTTGGATTTCTGAAGTACTGTAGGAACACCTATGTTTTCTTGGGCTCAGAAGCCAAGAACAGGCTCAAAGGTCAATCCCTCCCTCAAATCTTGTTGGAGTGGGAATAGCAGTAACGAAGGTCAAACAGCAGTAACTGGCATCCAGAGAAGTTTCTGGATATGGTTCCTGTAAGAGTGTGATTGCTCCAAAGACACCAAGGGATGCATGCTAAATCATAAAGTGGATCATCAAGGGGTCACAAGCTTCATGTGCTAGCTCCTCACAGGGTGCTACAGGACACTACTGAAAAGTTTTTCTTTGCCTCGGGGCCGTACAGGGCTGTGCTGAAGAGCTTCTCATTCCCTTTGATTACGCAGATGGAGTCAAGGACTTCTGCTTCCAGCCTGAGAACAGAAAGCCAGTGTTCAGATGAGGTTCTCTTGAAATGTCTTTGCACTCAAAGGTCTTGGAGCACAAAAGAAAGGGCAGAGACGGAGATTGTGATCTCTGGCACTGCAAGAATCTCTTTGGAGACCAGCTTCTACATCTGCAACAGTCCTGATTTTTTTTTTTCTTTTTTTTTGCTGAGCCAGGAGTTTAGGAGATGGAGGGATAAAAGAGCACGTCCATAGCAGTTGGCACTTTTGTTTGATTGACCTGAAAGAACTCATGGATTGGGAGACATAAATTCCCAAAGATACTGCCACATTTCTTTTTTTTGGCTTCAAGTCTGAATGCCAAAAAATAGGACAGTTGACTTTGATGTGCCCTACTCCCAGTCAGCAGAGGCAGAAGTTGTGACCCTGAGAGACTAAAACCCACAGAATAGCCTATTCTTCAAGTTCGCTGAAGAGGTCACAGCCTTGTAGGTGTTGAATCCAGAAATACAACGTGATTTAAAACAGAGCTAAAGAAGAAGACAAAGCAACTGGGGGAAGGGAAGTTGCCAGAAGGCTGACTTCAGGCTGAAGCATAAAAAGAACAAGAAAAAGTCAAGGCACATTCATAATGATATTAAAAGGGAATCTGCAAAGAGTCAAAGGGTGAGGACATGTGACCCTATCCTAACACAGCTGAGCATGAGCACTGGGTCACCTAAGCATTTGAAAGGACCTGAGAAGGAGAGGCGCAATCCATCATTTTTATTACCAGCTACGCCATGCACAGGGAAGGGAAGAATGTTAGAGTCACCCCCGTGCTGGGCGATACTGTTAGGATTTCTCAGAAAACCTTCAAGCATAAGGTTTAGCAAAAGGACAGCACTGCCAGAGGAGACGAAATTAAGAAGGACGATGTCAAAATTTGAAAAAGGGGTAACCAGTGGAAAAGCCAGCAGAAATCAGAGGGGAAATCGCTTCTTGGGTTTGTTATAGTAATCTCAGAAGTGCCTCTTTCTGGTAGAAGTCATGATTTTATCAAATTTCAACAGGTAGCAGTGCCAACTCTGTTGCACAATAAAGACTGGAGAAGAGGGTTTAGAGAACAAATTAGTCATAACTACATCATATGTTAGTGGTGCATGTTTCTTAGAGTGAGAACAAACAGTATAATTCAACTTCTAATGAAGTCAAACAACCCAAAAAGTAAAAGAGCAAAAGGAAACACTCTCTCTCTCTCTCTCTCTCTCTCCCCCATCACAAAACACATTAGCAAAATGGAGTGTTCATGATTAATTCACATTCCTTTCCGATCGTCTATCTTGCTAAAGCAGCATAAAATTCAACTCATTGTTTCTTCTCTCTGAAGATATGGGAGACATGACATCATGGCATCTCATGTAACAGTCAAACCAGAAAGCACAGCTGAGAGGTTTTGAGGTTTTCTAGCAAACATCAGGATGTCTGCAGCAATTTTACCTATTTGGTGAGAACTTCAAACTGTCTCCACAAGGAAAGGATTTATTAGACACTCGGCAAAGAGCACAGCATTTGCTGCCCCCGCTGTGTGTTGATGGACAGAATATTCTACAACATCATATTATTTTAGGACTCAAGGCTCCTAAATTAGGCCATAAAAATGCAGAGAGTGAAGATCTTTACAACTATAGAAAGACTCAGGGATAAACAGAGATGGACTCCTTTGCTGGATAGAGAGATAATTAGAAGTTAGTGACAATTTGTACAATATACAAGGAGAGAAAAGGTTTTTCTTTTATAAAGAAGAAAGCTAAAACACTTCAAGTATACTATACTTCTTCACAAGAGCAAGCTTTTTGAAGCAGTTTCAATTAAGCCTAGCAAACTCTTCAAAATCTTTCAGATTGTTCCAGATCTCACCTGACTCTGTTCTACATTTTCATGCAAGGAAAAGTTATTTTACTTTGAAAATCTGCATAATTAAAAACGGTACTGTCTTCTGATTGATAAAGTTTCAAGTGACAGCTTTGCAGCAAGCTGCCTCCCACACAGAAGCAATTTGTAAAAGCCTTTCAGAGTTTTATGTAACTGAAAAATCCGAGTTGCTTTCATCCAGGTCTTTCTTTCCAGCACCAGTTTAGATGTGACTGCAAGGAACTGCAACAAATACATGCTTGAATATAAGATTAATTTAGATACCGATGATTTTGCCTAATTATGAGGCACCAAATGACAGCAAAGGCTTTTTCTTGTTCTTATTCTGTATTTGGCAAATTTTGAAACAATTTTATATTTAAAGCCCAACGTAACCCTAATTTTTCAAACACATCTGGACACACAGCCCACATTTGCTATCAGCTCGAATGGGCTTGCGAGACCCACGAGAGTAAATCCTAAAGGAGCTTAAGCAAGAAGAAAGAAAATATTACATTAATTCTTTCACTGGGTTTGGTTGAAGACAAATCTGTATTTGTTTTCTATTTTCGGTCATATAATACATTAAACACTAGAGGGAGTACAGAAGAAAGTTGACAAAAGTGGAGTATGATCAAAATTTGAACATGAGTTGTAAAGGTTTCATCTGAATCCATGTATCTCCAAAATTCTCAGAGATCTTGAAAGCTGGTAGGGATAGTACAATTATCTAGGCTTGATATAAATTTCGTGATGCTCTATAAGAATTCTAGCTCTTAGAAAATAATCTAAAACCCAAATTAAAAACCTGGGTGTAGGTTTCTGCCTTCCCAAGCACATCTTTAGCTTTTAAGGCAAAGTACAAGTAATGCACTTTGCACAGCAAAAAACCTGAAAGCAATGCAGCTGGATCACTTTGCCCAATATAACTCTTAGTGGGGTTTTTGTTTGTTTGTTTTATAAACTGACCTAGTTCTTATAACCAAATAATTGTGATATTTACAGACCAGCCACTGTAATGTTACACAAATATAGTAGAAGCTGAGTGAAAACATTAACTAGAGTGTCTGTACTGAAAGAAAAGAGAAAAAAGGTGTTAAAAAGAACAAAATACGAAGAAAATTTAAAGACATTTCTATTTTAGTACTGTTAGATACGGCTAGTAAATTATTTTAATGCTTTAAAATTATAGTCAGCTATTTCCTACAGTTCAAAATAAGTACATCTCCAATCACCATGAACATGAATTTTAATTTACTTTGTATTTTGATTGTTCAACAGAAAAAGACTAAAATCAGTAAAAGATAAATCATACTTTAGATGAGACTATGAGGACTAAAAGTTAAGTCAGAAGAAGAGTTGCCGATATGTAATATTTGGCTTTATACTTCTCCTTTCCTTTGTGATAAAGTACCAAACCCAAAATTTAGTGCAATTTCCAAAAAGGAAGACAAGCCAGATAATGACACAAGCATTAAGACAGGTCTACAAATCATCTAATACTGAAGCAAATCCACAGGAAAAAGTTTCTAACCGCTTAAAATAAAATTCTAGTAATTTCCAGTTCTGGTACAGAACCGGGAAATCAGAGACTCAGAGAATAACCTCATCTATAAGACTTCTGCAGGTCTCTGGTCCAAACACCTGCTCCAAACAGAGCCAACTTCAAAGCCAGATCAAGTCACTCGAGGCCTCATCCCCTTCCTCACTTCCCAGAGCGTTTTAAATGTTTTAAATACTATTATCCTGAGGTCACTGCAGCCAGAGCTGCCACTGATCTGTACATCCCCAGCCAGCTCCTTCTCATTCTTCACTACCAGATCCAGCAGAGCACCACCCCTGAGGAACCGGAGAGGGACTTTTTACAAGGGCATGTAGTGATAGGATGAGGGGGAATGGCTTCAAACTGGAAGAGGGGAGATTTAGAAGAGATATCAGGAAGAAATTTTTCACTGTGAGAGTGGTGAGCCCCTGGCCCAGGTTGCCCCGAGAAGCTGTGGCTGCCCCATCCCTGGAGGTGTTCAAGGCCGGGTTGGACGGGGCTGGGAGCACCCTGGGCTGGTGGGAGGTGTCCCTGCCTAGGGCGGGGGGGGTGGAACTAGATGGTCTTTAAGGTCCCTTCCAACTCTAACCATTCTATAATTCTATAATTCTATGATTCTATGAGCTCATCCAGGCAGCACATCAATAAATTGTCCCTAAAACTCCCCAGAAATCTCCTACATTGCCTCCACCCTAACTAGTTGAACTTGCAGCAGATGGCTTAAGTCCCCCACAGAAATGATGAGGCTTCCTCCAGCTGGTTGAAGAAACCTTGGTCCACCTATACTTCTGCACCATATGCCTCCCATGCTGGGTCCTCCATCAGCTTCTCCAATTCTCCTGTCCCAGACCCTCTCCACCAGCTCAGCGCCTGCTCCCTAGCCCAGCTCTGAGCATAAGCATAAACTCCCCCATCCTCATCTCAAACTTCATTACCTAAACATTTGAAATACCCTATTAATACACAAATTCATCACCAAAATGGAAGAAGACAGATCTGTTCCACATTGGTTTCCTGCCCTTATGCAAAGAAGCCATCAGCCAATTAGCTGTACCCCGTGCTTGCAAGTCTTTTGTGTTTCATACAGAAAATGACAGCAGCCTGAATGATGAGGTAAAAATGCTCAAGACAGCAAACCCAGCGTACCCTTTGCCAGGCACATTTGAATGACTCGCTTTTTTTTACAGTCAGTCGACTTTTCTCTTTTGTTCCAGCTCTGGTGTGATCTTTCAACATCCAAGTATTACTTAATTCTTAATTCAGGAGTTTGTCAGATAAAAGAGATTTTTTTTTTTTTTTAGAGGAGGTTTTCATTTGTGAGTGATTTGTTCTTGCTGGGGAGTGTTCTTAACAGCAAATCTATATTAATTGTTATATTATGCAAATCAGAGATTTAAATACTTACTTTATTTTTTGCTAGTTACTTGCAAATGGAAATTGGTTTTTTAACCTGTCCAGTAGAACAGGAAGAAAACACTCACCCTCCATATCTTTGGACTATATAGACTCCAAATTCCTTTATAGGAGAAAGAAAAGGAGGAATTTTGACTCTTGTCCTGTACAATTTTGCTGCAAACTTTGTTGTGTGTGACTGCTTCAAAGAGTGAATGTGGAAAAAGAAAATATTTGTATCGTAGTAATGGTCTCATCTATCTGTAGCACTTGACACCACAGCTGCCAGCTGTACGGATAAATATCATGTTGCAGATAGATTGTGTCTGCAAAGCAGTGAAAATGGAATGTTAATTTCGGCTCAGCCGTGCTAAAACCAGAGAGGGCTCCGAGCATGCTCGGGGTAAACAAGGTCTCCAGAAACGCCTGTGCCTTGCTCTGAGCCAAGGGCTTTCTTCAAGTACTTTAAATTACTAATTTCTCTAACTAGCTTGAGTACTGAGTCTAATAGCTATTAGGGAGAGAAGCACACACATACAGATAATGAAGAGAATCACTCCTAGAGAATCCATTTCACATTTTTTTTCCATGTTCCCTCTTTCCTTTTGGCATCCCCTTTCTTGCTGGCTTGTCCTTTATGGTTTCCCAGAATGTACTCCTTGTCCTCATCCACCCTCTTTATCTCCTCAGAGACGAGGTTCTGCAATGGAGGGAATGACCCATCCTCATTACCCAGCACTGCACAACACTTACGCTGCTATTCCTCTGCAGCCACATCACTCCTCATTGTGCCATAGAGAGGGAAGGACCAGGGTTCAGCTTGCAGCAATCCATGCCAATGCTGGAACCAGCATACCACGGCAGCGAAGATTGCACCAGGACCTTCTGGTGCTCACCAGACATCCACAGAGAGCCACTTGGCAAGCTCAGCATCATCTGTGCCTGCCCACAACAGCACTGTGGCATATGCTTTCAGCATTGCCTCCACCACGGATTGCCTGCTGGAGCCCAAAAGTGACTTACTGTTTTTCCACCTACTGTTGTAGCTTTCAAAAACAAAGCTATGTTTGAAACCTTTTCCTATTCTTCTAACCCAGGTGAAGATATTTTCCCTGTATCCAGCTGCCTGCCCTGGATAGACAAAGGATGGTATCGACCACACCCAACAATTAGAACTCCATCGTTGTCTTCAAAGTGCGATACATCCAGCCCAGCACTGTTTTTCTTGGATTCATGCATGCAAGCAACTTTCTGTGGCTTAATGAACCAACTCATATCACCCAAACTAAAGAAAGTCTCTGCACGGGTTCTTAGCCAAACAGAAGGTAAAGTGCAGTAGCTGGTTAAAATACAATAACATAATTAGGTATCTAAGCCCTCAGAATTCATAACTATTATTCCTAATTAAGCCAAAACTAAGAAGGAATAATACTTACTCAACAGTTCCAAAAAGAAACCTACTGTCAAAATGAACTACTGATGTCATCCTGACATCCAGCATCCAGGGCAAAAAAAAATCAAAAAAAGGGAAATTCAGCTCAACCTCGGCATTTTAACTGCTCATGCTTCTCAACAGTTCTGAGCCATTGTGCTTTCTGTTTAAGTGGTCAGACTTTGCTCTCCGTGAATAGCATTTCCTATTGCACTTTCAGAGAGAGAAGGCTGAACCAAGATCGACACTGGCCTGTTCCAGTAGGTCATTTATTACGTTCTTATCTATTTTCAAAGACAAAACTAAAGCAACTGTTACTGAATATGCAGCCAGAGAAAGCACTTATGTCGGGACAGATTCCAGTACGTTACTGCAGACCATTACAGCAAAAAAAAAATAATAATTGGATTTCCCTTTCTGTTCTCCACACTTTGCCATCAATCTACTGCACTTGCTTATGCAAACCCACTCTTTCATCTTTCATTTCATCAAGATATATAAATCTGCCTCCAACCTTCAATGAGAAGCTCCCAGATGCTTTTCAAATCCTTGTCTTCATCAAACAAGCTTGCAAACTCATTGACTTCATCCACCTGAGGTCAGGCACTTAACTGAGATGCCCACGTGGAATCACAGAATGGTCAGAGTTGGAAGGGGCCTCTGGAGATCATCCAGTCCACCCCCCCTGCCACAGCAGGGTCACCTAAAGCAGGTCGCACAGGATGGCATCCAGTCGGGTTTTGAACGTCTCCAGTGTGGGAGACTCCACAACTTCTCTGGGCAGCCTGTGCCACTGCTCTGCCACCCGCAAAGGAAAGAAGTCCCTCCTTGTGTTAAGATGGAACTTCCTATGTTCAAGTTTATGCCCGTTACCTCTTGTCCTGTCACTGGGCACCACTGAAAAAAGACTGTTCCCATCCCCCCAGCACCCTCCCTTTAGGTATTGATAAGTATTGCTAAGATCCCCCCTCAGTCTTCTCTTCTCCAGACTAAAAGGACCCGAGTCCCTCAGCCTTTCCTCGTAAGAAAGATGCTCCAATTCCCCTCATCATCTTTGTAGCCCTTTGCTGGACCCTCTCCAGCAGTTCCCTGTCCTTCTTGACCCAGGGAGCCCAGAACTGGACACAGTACTCCAGATGCAGCCTCACTAGGGCAGAGTAGAGGGGGAGGATGACCTCCCTTGACCTGCTGGCCACACTCTTCTTGATGCACCCCAGGCAAACTTATTCTAGACTAAATGAGATAATTTCAATTTTTGTTAAGTTCTTAGAGCGCAAGGACTAAATTAGGCTATACGGACCTTAGGAATTATTCATTTCGCCTTCACAGAAGAAGTCAGGATCAAAACCACTATTAACTTACATTCTTCGTAAGTTCTCCAGGCTAGATGAGATAAATATGGGGAGGTTGTATAAAACACTTGGTTGAGAAGGGCTCTGAACAGCAGCGGGGTATCTGGGCACTACAACACTGCAAGAAATTAAAAGAAATATCCAAAGCACAAAAAATAAAGCAGAAGTGGGGAAGGAGAGGAAGAAAGAGCATTGAAATGGGCAATGAGGATATGAGCGAGCCCTTCTTAAAGGACTGTTGTGGTACAGTCCTTTCCATTATCTTTGCTGGTTTTAAATCATTTATGTCAGGCCAAGTAACGAAAGAGACTTTGCTCTCAGGTTATAGACAGTGAATATTCCTGTTGCCAGTCAACTGTTACAGAACTTCAACTAAGCAGGGCTAATTATCTAATATCTAGGCACTTTTTCTACTTCATAGTAATTTTCCATCCTATTAGTTTTTATATCAGAAGTCATGCAGAACTGACTCTATTTATCTTTTGCACACTGGAATAGTTAGAATTTCTTAAAATGCGGCCCTGAATAAAATCTTAATATCCCTGTTAATTTGTCACCGATCTGAAAACTGAACTTGAAATAGTTTGCAGAATCTCTTCCACACAGGTCTTTTGTTTTAATTGAACTTTTCTTTTTCCCACAGGAAAGCTAATTTAGTATGACTTGCCAGTAGTAAAATTGAAATTCTTTGGCTAATTAATTTTTGTACCTGAAACTGAATATAGCTGACATTTTTTTTCCACTAGTTTTTAATACCTCCCTCTCAAAAATTTAATCCTTGGCATATGAAACTGAAGGAGAGTTAGAAAAGTTTTCGGGAATTAGAAAACTTTACTGGAATTACAAGGTTTAACAGGAATTACTTTATAGGGATATAAAAATTTTTCATCTCTGCACAGTCAGTAGCTAAAATACATGTGAAGTCTGGAGCCAGTGTGGGCTTTCAATACAGAAAAGTTGTGTGGTAAGACAGGAACCCATGAACTTTTCAACCTCACTTCCACCAGTAAAAACCAGGAGACACGTTAAAACTAATTTTCACAGACAGAGACAAGATACATTGGTTGGATGATTAGATAAATCCATAAAAGCTAAAAGGAACAACTCTTATGTAGTTACACGCTAAAGGGGTAAATTTCACCCCAGGAATACCACTGGAGGTGAACGTGATTTCAAGCATCAGGACTGCTGCTGACCTTGGGCTTTTATAGTAAAAAGGTTGGATTGCATCAAGTTAGGTGTCTGTTATTTTCTTTAATCTACAACATTCTATTTAAAAACTGCCACGCCTTCAACACTCCAAAATCACCCAGTCTTTCACACTAATGCTTACAGATACTTCTAACCATTCTACATCTTTTAGCAAATGTTCCTCACTTTGGGTTTTTGCCTAGATGATGGAATAATATCTTACTGACTTGTATTTGCCGATTGCAGAGTTAAAATCAACTCCGGTAATTGCAGCAAGACCTGTAATAAATTTAAACCACTTACATTACGCATACAAATGCTTCTGTGCAATGCCCAGAATACATAAAAGGTCACATTTCACACCCAGGTGGGACACGGCACTTCTTCAGCAGCACAACGGAGCAGGGCTGAAGGCCATCTCTCACCACACGGGACTCCCTGGTGTGCATCCAGCAGAATTTGCCTCACCACCCTTGTTTCGCCTTCCTTAACACACCATGCAATGTGTGCCCATGTTGACCTACCAGGGCAACATCAGGACTTGACATACCCCCGGGCAGAAGGTAATGCACGCAACATTTCGCCGTATCTCCAGCTGCGCCATGTCCCTCAACAACGGATGCTGCCAATAAGTTGCAGAACAGTTGTTATCTTTCTCATACATAGTTCTGGAAGCAGAAAAATCACTGGATTTTCTGTTCTCTTTCCCTTTTCCCTTGTACATCTTTCCACACCACTGGAGATGTGGCTGAAAGCTTTCAAAGAATTAATTTGAGACTCTGGAAGAGACAAAGCAGCACCTGCTGAATGTGTGACAGTGACGATATGCTGCGTATTGGCTTGTTTCAGTCCTTCTTGATGGCTTTCTGACCAGTCATACCTTCATCCCGCAAGTTTTGAGAGTACTTGTGGAAAATTCTGCACTGCAAAACGCACGCATTTAAACACTGCACTGGTCAGACACCAAAGTCATTTGCGTACAATATCCGCAGATTTGCAAGGATAACAGTTTCAGTTGCATATGTAATGAATCATTGCTACATACTTAAACCTTTTGAACCTTCAAAAATGAGGGCCAGCCCTCGGGACTGCTGCGATGCAGGTGGGCTAGCTCGGTGTTATAGGGTGAGACACAGAAATTCCTCCTGGAGACAGTTGTCACTTTGGAGCAAACCCTCGAGAGCCGCCTCTCCAAACCAGCCTGGACGGTGATGCAAACAAGACGTGACAGCAGCACCCTTCACAGGCCTGGTTATCTTGAAACACTAAATTAAAGAAAGAGCAGGTGTCTGGTGTGTCTAGGCTTGCGGTTGCTTCAGATATGTGGAGAAGTGTCAGCACTGCGCTCGCATTGATCTGGTTTTGGCGAGCACTACAAGTTCGGAAGGAGAGAGCGGTCCTGTACGTGCCCGAACATCCATCACCCGCAAAGCACAGCTCTCCCCTTCATCTCACCCTCCTTTGAAGGCTTCTTTTCCCTGTCCCACAGCCCAAGTAGAGACCCCGAGCCCTCCCAAGCATTCCCACAAAACCAGTGCTGATTCCCAGCAAACCAAAAGACTCCCTGAACTCATTTTTTAAACTCATTGCCCAATTTGGGAGCTCTGCTCGCGCATTTGAATATATACATGGCAAACATACAAAGAACGATATTTACGCAACTCAGGACGTTTGAAGCAGCAGCAGATAAATATGACTTCTTCAACTCTGCATTTTAAAATTATCTTTTCACACATGCATGTTTGAGGGAAAGAAATGCCACGTTTTATAAGTGCAAGCTATATAGGAAACTATGCGTTCAAGGCCTCATTTGTTGTGACTGTAAGGGTGGATTCCAACCAATAAAACACTTCATCACTTGTACTTTCACATGAAGCATTCCCCCATAAATTATCATCTTTCTCAATCATTGTGGCCATAGCAGAAAACACCTTTCTGAATCTAAGTGGTATCATCAGTGCAGTATTGCATGAAATAATTAAATTTACACTTATTAAATTAATCTGAATTCACAATACATCAACTTCCTGGCCAAAAGACATCTTTCAAGACATGACACAAAAGACAAATATTTAATGAAAGTGGGAAAGAAAAGTTTTGGAGTTATTTTTTCTTCTAATTAATGGCCTCTCAAACACCAGGAGAACCTCGCAGGAACTGAGAGCTCACTCTGCTGCAGATACATTACAAAAACTGCGACAGCTCTGCTGGATTCTGTTTTGAAAACAGACTTTTGGCAAAGCAGTAATACTTTTGAATTCTGCAGAATACAGAAGTATGTCTTATGTTGCGTACCGTAGGTCATTTTACTCAAATCTAAAGGTGGCTTTGTCTTAGAGGGAGATTTAGTTTTCAAGAGACATTCATCAAGCAGTACATCATCTGTCAAACATAAATCAACTAACCTCTGCTGAGCAATTTTTTTTAATTGCTTGAAAAGCAAAACCTTTAGAGGTATACCTGCGACTTTTTTGTTTTTTAATAACACACGATTTTGCTATTTATGTTTTTGTCTTGGTCAGAAGCCTGGTGGTTTGTACATGTGGTTTTGGACCTTATAAATAATCAGTAATAAATAGTTAGATGCCTATAATTCAAGGATAGCTCAGGATCCTGTCACTGCTATGCCTGAGCAATATTTTAATAGGCAGCAGAGCCACACTTCTGTTATTTTCCAACCTGCAAGGGGAAGAAGTGACACCTAAGGCTATGTCTACATTATTTATACCACTTTGATAGATTAAATCTTTACCACAAGGATGAGCTTTTAAAACATGCCCGAAAATGTTTAAAGATTCCACAGGTGCTCTTCCTGAGTGCAAACAAAGGCTTCTCTTTGTAGTACGAAAACAAAATTAAAATGTAACAAAGTCCTGGGAGCTATAGTTTCTGCTTAAAACAAATCCTTGACTGGACATGTTGGATTTATTTATTTTTAACTAACATATTTTTGGAACTCACCAGAGTAATATCTATATATATATGGAGGACAGTAATGTGTGTGCATATACATGTACATATATGTATGTATATCTGTATGTACATATATTTGCAAAAAACTTTCAATGGTCCAGTCAAACTACTTGCTCTGATATCTTTTTTCTCTCTGTGTGACAGTCCTTGAAGACACTAGATTCTAGAAATCACTATTCGCTTTTTTAGCAACATTCTCTGCACTTAATAACAGCCACTGTAGATAACGATAATAAAATGTGGAGATTGATAAAGACCTTCATTAATAACTAATTAATCCTTGTACTTTTGGTTTAATTGTTATGTATGCAGAACTGTAAAAACAAACTTCACACTCTTAGCTGAACTTCTCTTGTCTAGAAAAGCACAGATGACAACTTCATTTGATATCTCTCATACCCATTATTTGTGCAAATTTCAGTTTCACAGCCATACATGGTATTAGTAAAGACTCAACAGTATTATTATATGAAGAAAATAATTTAAAAACAATATATAATACAAATCACAGGTGAATATACAGCACAGAACTACCCAGGCAATATTTTTTTTAATTCCTTTATATATGTCTAAAAACTGTGTTTCCCTCATATACTTCATTTTGGAAGGAATTTAGTACTGGAGGAAAGGCTCCAGAGAAGGTATTCCTCCATAAAACTCATCATCTAAATTATCATAGATGTCCCACGTCATTAGAGAACATGACAGCACAACACAACATGCTGCCTTATGATTTAATGGCTTTTAAATTTTTTGTCAAATCGTTAATGAATTACATTTATCTGACACTGTAAAACCATCTACAGAAATCAAGTTTCTTGAAATATAGCTGGTAAAAAAAGTATATCAGTCCATTTGAAATTTCAGGACATTTCATTTGCTGTCAAAAATACGTAAAATAAGAAATGAGATGTGGTGAGGTCCTTGTGTGGGACTGTGAAGCTAACAGATAGATGAACATGAATGTCCTTGAAATCTGATTTATTAAAATATGTTTCTTAAGTATTGCTGACATTGTTTGTACATGTGGGGATTTCAGTCAAAGTGGCACAAATGGTTATGATTATCTTATCTTATAACATGTAGAGTAATTAAGACGAGCACAACTTGTACCGTTTATGACCGTGGACTACAGCAAGCAATGCAGAATGCAAAAACTCAGTAAAAATTTTCTATATTGTAAACTTCTCTTGGCTCCTCAGAATATTAAATTTTCTAATTACCTTGAATATATCAAACATTCATGCCGTGGCTCTCACAGTCACATAAAGAATTAGGTAACATGAAGATGAGACTGATGGAATGACTTTTGCAGTATCATACAATATGCCCGTGACAGATCTGGGGAGCAGAACCAAGTTCTCCCATCTCTTCAAGTAAGGTTTCTTACAAGAATAATCTTCCTCTCTTTTTCCTGAAAGGAGATGAGCTCTGAAGAAAGTGAATCAATTCGTCATTTTGGGAGAGAATTGCATACAAAGTAAAAAATGTACTGGAAATCCTGTGCATGGGCCCTGGAAGGATGTGCAGAGACATTATTCTGGGAGACTTAAGCCAACTGGAATGCTACACCTTGTACAGGAAAACTGTCTGCTATACTTTAGTCCTTCTGAGTTCAAGGAAACTGAACTTAGGGTATGTTTAATTGTAAATAAATATAGTTCTGCAGAACATATACCAAACTTGCACAACCGTGTTTCCCTCCTCTTGGAGACTGTTTGAGCAAAAAGGTGCAAGTCCTGATAAAAACAAGATCTATGAAGAAAGACAATGAAGGACGGTGCAAAACCTATCTTGGGGCATAAATGGAAACGTCACCAACAGCTCCTGCAGACGTGAAACTCCCCATAGAAACCTGACTTCAAATGGTCCATCTCCAAAGAGAGTAGCTTCGGAAGAAGCACAGAAAATCTCTTCAATGTTAGTTAAGAAGGCCAGAAATCATCAGTTTCCCTAGTGATGTTTTTCTTGTTTCTGAAACCGAATGCTTTGGGTTTTTAATGAGGATTTATCTAAATGGTATTTTCAGAGAATCATAGAATCATAGAATGGTTTAGGTTGGAAGGGACCTTGAAGATCATTGAGTTCCAACCCCCCTGCCATAGGCAGGGACACTTCCCACTAGGCCAGGTTGCCCAAGGCCACGTCCACCTTGGCCTTGAACACCTCCAGGGGCAGGGCTTCAACAACCTCTCTGGGCAACCTGTTCCAGTGCCTCACCACCCTTAAAGTGAAAAACTTCTTCCTAATGTTTAATCTAAACCTGCCCTCTTCCAGCTTAAAGCCATTCCCCCTCATCCTGTCACTACATGCCCTAGTAAAAAGTCCTTCCCCAGCTCTCCTGTAGGCCCCCTTTAGGTACTGTGGAAGGCCGCAATAAGATCTCCCCGGAGCCTTCTCTTCTCCAGGCTCAACAGCCCCAACTCTTTCAGCCTCTCCTCATAGGAGAGGTGCTCCAGCCCTCGGATCATCCTCGTGGCTCTCCTCTGGACACGCTCCAGCAGGTCCATGTCCTTCTTATGTTGGTGGCCCCAGAGCTGGATGCAGTACTCCAGGTGGGGTCTCACGAGAGCGGAGTAGAGGGGCAGAATCACCTCCCTTGACCTGCTGGCCACACTTCTTTTGATGCAGCCCAGGATACGGTTGGCCTTCTGGGCTGCGATCGCACATTGCTGGCTCATGTTGAGCTCCTCGTCAATCAGCACCCCCAGGTCCTTCTCCTCAGGGCTGCTCTCCAGCCATTCCCTGCCGAGCCTGTATTTGTGCTTGGGATTGCCCCAACCCAGATGTAGGACCTTGCACTTGGCCTTGTTGAACTGCATGAGGTTGGCTTGGGCCCACCTCTCCAGCCTGTCCAGGTCCCTCTGCATGGCATCCCTCCCCTCCAGCGTGTCTGCCTCGCCAAACAGCTTGGTATCATCAGCAAACCTGCTGAGGGTGCACTCGACCCCACTGTCCATGTCGCTGACAAAGATGTTGAACAGTACAGGTCCCAGTACCGACCCCTGAGGAACGCCACTCGTCACTGCTCTCCACTTGGACACCGAGCCATTGACCGCAACTCTTTGAGTGCGACCGTCCAGCCAGTTCTTTATCCACCGAGTGGTCCATTTATCGAATCTATGTCTCTTCAATTTAGAGACCAGGATATCGTGTGGGACAGTGTCAATTTTCTTGATGATATAACAAAAGTAATGTAATCATTATATCCTTCCAACTGCACATTTGGAATATTTGTATTTTTATAGTACACGGCATTGGATCTAGTTGCCCAAGATCTTGAAAAGAGCAAGACATTTCTGTAACATCCCTTGACTGGTGTTAAAGTGCCAGGTCCTGCACTTGGGTCACGACAACCCCACGCAGTGCTACAGGCTTGGGGAAGAGTGGCTGGAAAGCTGACTGGCAAAAAAGGCCCTGGGGGTGTTGGTCAACAGCCAGCTGGATATGACCCAGCAGTGTGACCAGGTGGCCAAGAAGGCCAACAGCATCCTGGCCTGTATCAGGAATAGTGTGGCCAGCAGGACTGGGGCAGTGATTGTCCCCCTGTACTCAGCACTGGTAAAACCCCACCTCGAGTGCTGTGTTCAGTTTTGGGTCCCTCACGACAAGAAAGACATTGAGGTGTTGGAGTGTGTCCAGAGAAGGGCAACAGAGCTGGTGAGGGGTCTGGAGCACGTGTCTTCTGGGGAGCAGCTGAGGGAACTGGGGATGTTCAGCCTGGAGAAAAGGAGGCTGAGGGGAGACCTTCTCACTCTCTACAGCTCCCTGAAAGGAGGGCGTAGGAAGGTGGCAGTTGGTCTCTTCTCCCAGGTAACAAGCGAAAAAACAGGAGGAAATGGCCTCAAGTTGCACCAGGGGAGGTTTAGATTGGATATTAGGATAAATTTCTGCACTAAAAGGGTTCCAGACAGGCTGCCCAGGGAAGCGGTTGAGCCACCATCCCTGGAGGTATTCCAAAGGTGTGTAGGCGTGGCACTTAGGGACATAGTTAGTCGTGGACTGGGCAGTATTAGGTTTACAATTGGACTCGATCTTAAAGGTCCTTTCCAACCCAAATGATTCTATGACATTATTATATAAGAGAGAGCATGAGAAGTGACACAAATTCCACCACTACAAATAGCTCTGGACTCATCCTGCCAAATCTCAAGCCCAGTTTTAATAGAAAAATACCCCTAAAACAGTAAGCTTTTTTTTTTTTTTTAAATAAAGTATTGCTATTACACCACTGACATTGATTTTATTTTTTGTTCTTAGGCTACTTAATAATTTCCAAATTTGGAGGCAAGCAAGAATTAAATAATTAAAAACCTATAAACCATATCTGAAGCTGCAATTAGAGCTAGAACAGTTTTAAACAAGTTATCTGTTAACTTACTCCACAGATTACAATGGTATTAATGGAACAGAGTTTGGTCCTTGAATTTGCAACTGAAGAAAGATGCTAAGTTCTATTAAAGTCAATAAAAGCCCAAGTAGAAGGAAGATCAGAAAATGTTCTTTATTCTGATTGCTATAACCTAAGGATGATCACTGCCTTCTCTTTCCTTATGCCTCCATGACAAAGAACAAAAGGCCAGAATTTTAGGACCCATTTCAGCATAAAATTGCTTTAAAATGTGCTTTCTGAAATAGATTTCTTCTTTCTAATTCCCAAGGAGTTCATAACTGTATTTTTAGAAAGGCAATTTGGAATTTAACAAATACAGATACTTGGAAATGTCTTTGTGCTTTCTGACTTTCACAAAAAGACATTAAGGTCATTTTTTTTTTTTCAAAAGTGGAGAATACTTTTGAGTGGTCGTAACCATGGCTACCAAATTCAGAACCAAATAAAACTCCTGAAACTGGAACCCAGCACAATGTATATAATGCACATGATACGATCCACAATAATTGTAACTCAGAATTACGGAAAATCTCCATTGCTATTGCAAGCATTCCCAAACAGGGAAGAGGAGAGACATACACTGCACCAAATTCATTAACAGATCTGTCAGCCCATTTTGTAACATCCACTCCAACGTTACTATCACTCCCACCCCTACTTTTTGTTTGATTTGAGGCTTCACTGTCCTACAGTCTAAGGTCTTTAGTTTTGTTATCAGCTTGTTCTCCCCTCAGCAGAGGGACTGTGAACTTCAGGAACCAGGAATCTGGTTCACTCCGTTAAAACTAAGTAGAAATGAGAAAATCAGATGTCATCTGATTTACTTCAGGAAAAAGGTACACTGCCCGTTTTCATGCTTTGTTCCATCAGCTTTCGTCTCATATCAAAAAGATTTTTCTGTTACAGAATTCAAGACTTTTCAAAGTATGAGAAAGACTGAGACAGAAAGGACTAATAGGGGTGAGTTGACAGGTATATTCATTTTCGAAGAGTGATGACACTGTTTTAAATATTTAATGCACTGAAAAACATATGGAAAGAAAAATAATGTGAAGTTGGCTTTTGCACGATAACATAACACCATATTTTCTGTATCTTTCTATGTTGCAGCTACATTATACAGAACTGTAAAAAAGAAAATGGCAGATTTCAAATCAGTTATCATGGTGCTATCAGCTTTAAAAAAATTATCTTTTTTTCTATTTTTTTCATTCTTCCAGTGCAATCAATAAATAAGCCATGGTTATCAATCTCCATGCTATGTAGCAATATTTTAGTTTCAATCTGATAGCTTCAGATGATGAATTAGAGTCATTAGAAAGTCTGATACTGTGTTACAGTAGCTTCAGCACACTTGGAAGTGTTGCTGACAGAATAAAGTGGGAGGGTTTGCTTATTGTTATGATCTGCATTTGAGATGTAAATATTACTCCAAGTATGAACCATCCCTGACAGCCCATCAAAGCCAAATTTAAATTTTTCTAAGCATGTAAAATGACATTTCAATGTTATTTCCCCAATAAATATCTTTCACTTGCAACATTCAAGTGTGCATTTATGTTCAAATATTTGGATAGGTAACCATTCCTGTTAGCAAAATGTGGGGAAAAAAAAATAATCTGAAGCATTTATCTGCTATCCAGGTACATTGAAATGTCCGCAAAACTGGGAACATGACTGCAGAGTGAATTGTAACTAGGCACCTCTGACTTCGAAAGCGAGACAAACAATACTTTTAGTAAATAATTATGCACGTAGTGTAAGAGAAGTCATCTCAGCAACATGGAGCTCCTGCGTTATGCAGCTTAACAAGCTGCCAGAAGCCTGAACTGAGCTAGTAAAAGTGACTCTCTGTGCCAGTAAAACAGAACAGCTTTACCATCTTTGAGACCTTTCTTCTAAATCTTTTCTACGTAAAAGCTTTTTTGCTCCTGCACTTGTAGCAGCCAACATAAAAGCGAGGCATCTTCCGATGGATTGAGGGACTAGAAATTAAAATAGGTCTCTCTTTAATGTCACAAAAAAACACCCTGACAGGAGGCACACTTGAAGGACAGACAGTGGAAATGGGTTTTGCGGCTGGCGAGTTTGCTCTCCGGAGCTGCGGGATCGGCAGGGGGGAGAGGCAAGGCAGGAGGGGAGATGAGGAGCGGAGTGGGATAAAAGCCCCAGGATAAAACCTGGGAGAAAATTTAGCGGAGGCACTAGAAGTGGAGAAAATGAGGGAAGGGGAAGAAAGCTCCCCATCCTCCCTTTTAGATATGAGACGTCTGGAGCTGAGATTAGAGCTACATTAGAAGAAAAAGCTTCCACTGCCAAACTTAATGGGCTTCCAATCCGAGACGTATCTGGACACCATGTTGTGCTCTTGGACCTGCTAGTAAATAACGTGTCCAAAGATGCTGTAGGTGATAGCTACAAAGTCTGAGCACAGGCTGCTTAGACAATGTTTAGACAATTATTACTGTTTTCTGTTGCATGATCTGCAGTGAAACTTGAAAAATTCCAGGAACATCTGAAAACAGAGGAAGAGATTGAACTTAAAACTAAACAAAGCAAAACAAAATGAAACAGAAATATGAGTTATAAATTTGCACTGAAAAGAATGAGGAGGCCACGGCTAATTACAGGAATGCAGAGGAATATTTTCTAGCTGGGTGCTGGGAGGCGATCCAGGATTACCACTGAAAGATGGATCAGTCACCCCCAAACACAGCACAGTGATTCCAGGTGAGATACTAAGAAACAAGCAAAGAATCAGCTTCTGACAAATTGACTCAGACTGAATTTTCTTCTCTTGTAAAATCTTGCAACAAACAAGAGCTTCAAAACTCCCCCCTACATTTTTGCTAAGGTTTGCTAAATAAACTTGGACTCCATTCTAGTCTGAACCCTGTCTGGTGTTGGGACCCAGAGTGAAGGGGGTCGAAACCTGTTGGGTTCAAATGCAGTCTTTCTGGAGAGACAACATCCTTGTACAAGCAGGAGTGTTCAAAGGGACCAGCATCCTGGGAGATGGCGGGGGAGCCTGAATGGCCCGTATCCTGCTAGTTTGCAGGGGTTTACCCAGAAAAGCTGGCTTTGGGGGAATCGTCCCACCGGCAAGAGCAAACAAGAACCATGCCCAAATGAACAGAAAGCAAAAAATCACTACTTATCTCCAGGTGAACCTCTGTGGCATCACACACCTTTTAGCGGTGTACGGTATTTATTTGAAGCATTAGTGGATTGCCACAAATAAGCATTATAGTGTTACACATCAGTATCGTAACTGAGATAACATTTTGAACATGAATAATAAAGGAATGTTCATTGAATTGATTTTAGCTGATTGGTTGTAATTCTTACAGAAGTGACTTTCAAATGTCTATCTGCTAGTCAAAAGAATAAGAAGCAATATATAAGATAGAAATATTCATAAATTTCAAGTATGTCCTCATCTGAAAAGTAAACATTTGGCATATTAAATTCCAAAGTGAGCATCAAGGCTTTCGGTCTTCTTTACAGAAGGTTATGTTATAACCTACCCACCTTATGTTATACCAGCAGGCTATACGATAACGTACTGGTGAGTTATATTAGAACCAACAGGTGATACTATAACCTATTGTAAATTTAAAAAAACACAAATTTTGTAGTACAAGGAAAAATATTTACAAATATAGTTTTTACATCCTTACATAACGGATAACTAATAACGGATAACTAATTACATAACGGATGTCTACATTAAGTCATATACTCACAAAAACCTCCTGCACCTACAAAAGCCAACTAACTTTGCCTCATCTATGTCTAAAAAACACTTAACACGTCCATTGCATTTGCGTTCACCGACACCAGTAAGAGCCAGACTAGGACAGACTACAGATCTCAGCACAGAACTGCAACACTTTGTACTTTTCCATCTAGTTCAATAAGCAACTGGTTAGAAAGATAGAAATAACACAGCAGCTGTCAGTCATTGCAATAGTCTCATCTCCTTTTTTTTCCTTTATATCTTCCAGCTAGATGCAATGACCCACCTGTCTGTCCCTACTCCAGAATCCTGCTCTGGGCACTTCTTCTAAATCTTCTACCCCCAATACTGAAAATTTCTATAACAAGCATAGCAGAAGCGCATTCAACTCTGACACCGGACAATATTAAGATCACTCCCGTTCAAGAACCTTGCTGCATTCACGCAGCAACGGATCTAAGCCTATTGCACATTTTTTCATTACATGCAAGCTGCCATCTTGTAAGGAAGGAGGAATAAACATATGGATATGAAATATGTTGGAATAATCACTTTCTGCACTGATACTTGACTGTCTGTGTAGACATCAGAGAACACATAATATCTAGCTTTCTACATGTTGTGTTATTTCACACCGCCTCCCATTTCACACAGTAAAGGCATTTGACTTTGTCTAATACGAGCTCAATTTCTCATAGATTTACCACCAAGAAGAATCCAAGTATCTGAAGTAGTCCTATATATTTCAGCAAAAATATTGTAAATGTAAGGTATGAAATGTCAAAAGAGCATCAACATTACAATGACTAATGAAGATAAAGGTCACACAACTTGCTTGAGTGCACAATTCACTATTTTTTTCAAGGGAACATGAAAAAAATGGGTCTAGCATGCAGCAGCTAAAAACCTGGTTTCTTCTTCCACATTTAAGACACACTGTTCAGACTGAAAATTATATAAATTTAGAAAATGTACTGACAGAACTTTATTAGAAACCACAAAAACATAGAATAACTAAGCACAACATTTAAGAATGTCCTTTTGCTTTTCAAAGATGACATGGAGCCAATTAAACATGAAACAACAGTGCAGAGATTTATATCCTACATGATTCAGGCATTTAGACAAGAAAGAATTTGGGGAGAGGGGGAGAAGCAAGTGAGGAGCAGAGACATTGCTCTGTCTGTTCTCCAATGTGATTAAGAAGCAAATTATGTATCATCACTTCTCCAACATTTCAGAAGCGTATCTGGTCTTTTTGGGAATCTATCTTAGTATGCCAAGTAGCTGCCAAGACTTCCACACTCTCCATGCAGATGATTAAACTGGTCAAAATATTGTTATGTGAAAAATGAGTAAGTCAGAGGATAATGAATCTCTGGATTTTGAATCGTCTGAAAAACCTTAGAAGAAATTTGGCAGCATGGAACATGCTCAGGATGAGACGGAGCAGAGGAGAAGACAGACACGAGGTCTCAAAAAACCATCCTGCACCACAGCGCTCAGGAGCTTCTACCACTTTGGAGCTTGAATTTGCTCTGTTTTCTTCCTGTTTGTCTTCATTGAATAAATGTGGATATGAAGCAACAAAACAATGAATCTTTCATAAAAACCTACCTCTGCAACTAAGTGAGCTGTCCAGTTTCATAGCATCTAGCTACCACCAAGAGCTTGCACTGGCATGTGCTGCGCACCTTGTCTGGAGGGAGAAAGTCATGAATTTTAGTCACCGTTCACCCCATGCCATATGGTACGAGCGTGGCACATCCACTTCGCTGCTCACCTCACCTTTTCTCACATGAAAAATGGATAAGATCTGCCAGCATCACAAGGATCTTGCTTTAATTAATTACCTCTTCTCACAGCAGAGTGTTCAGCTCGCAATGCTATTATTATTATTGAAGTACAGATCCTCCACGCTAATGAGTATCCTGGAAACATGCGCAACTAAATGGCTGGATATAGGAGATACTTAATGTTGTCAGATATTTTAATGAAAAATAGAAAATTTTTGAGTCATACTTTGACCTGGGTGTGCTTTCACTAATTAGAGCAAAGCATTGTGAAAGCCATGGAGGGGTGCAGCAGGGGCTCAGCTCTCAATCTGATGCTCCTCACAGCTGAGGGATGTCCAGAGCCAATGTCTGCAGCATGGCTGATCAAAGAGCAAAGGTAATAACATCAATATTCGTGAGCAATATTTTTCAAGTACTTTCATTTTTTTCAAGTCTCCTCCTTCTCAAACCAATTACCTCTCTCTTTCTAGAGAGTCAAGCCAAGCTTCGTCATTTATACCTGGCTTGGAAAGAGATGCAAAAAATTCACCCGTTTCCGTTTTGTATTTGGAAGAGCATTCCCCAGGACTGCTCTGTCTTTACATGGATGTAAAAGCAAGAAATCTTCCAGAACGCAGAGTTACCCGAAGCACATTTTGATCTGTAAATACTATCCTTAAAAAACAAAATCCTCCAAACCTACATTTATAGGCTTATTTTCATGATGACAGTTTCGCTACATTTGTTGAATTGTAAACCATGTAAAGCTCAGCAATAAAACGTCTGCAATCTGTAGCGGTAATGGGAGGCATGTCTCATAAACAAGATAAGTTGTTTCTTGCCAATATTGTTACACTTCATAAATACGAACTCAAGTCTGTTTTGCGTTTCCTAGATCAGTAGCAGACTTTTATTTTAATTAAACACAACATATAAAATATTCATTTAAAAAAGAAACATCATTGTTTTAAAGACATTATGCTAAATTAAATTATAGTGCTTTTGCCATAAAGTTCTTGCACAAAAGAACACTTTTGAATTCTGAGTGGATTGAGACAGCACAAGTGTCCATCAAAAACCTATAGTAGGAAGATGGTAGCTGCCCTACGAATAAATAAACTATTTATATTTCCTGATAATGTAAGTGCTTGTATGAACTCCTTCCAATTTCCAAAGACTACTTATTTCAGCTGTGGTTGTAATTAAGAAACTCTATCACATGGCAGCAAGGAAGATCCTGCCAGTCGCATTTTATGCAGCAGAACTACTAAGTGTTTCACTTCACACTGACATAATTTATAGTCTCATTTCATTAGACTAATGCTGGATGTCTTTGATAGCACCGTCTCTGACAGGCTCTACCCAAAAATACTTCAGTTTTTGAAAGCTACCCTTTTGAGTATAGATTGACCAGGATCCCGGAATACGCGCACAATACATATCAGCTACAGCCCCGTTCAATAAAACTGCTATTTCTAGTTTAGTAACACAAATCCAGCTTCTGGATTTAGCATGGAATCCAAACACATTTCTTCTGACATGAGCCTCAGAGATGGTATAAATTACAGAAATGAAGTTTTTAAATTGTCAGTAAAGAGGAATTTTAGGAATTGAGAAGAAACTAGCGAGAAACATCTGAATACTGATTTGTTCTATAGAACCAGCAACCCATAACCATGGCCTGGGAGGCAGCAGCTATCTACAAAAAGGTTTCTGTGAAACTTGACCAGCATGGAAAAAAGTATTGCTCAGTCACAAATCTACCAAAAGAGCCAGCACCAGGAATTCACTGTGCCACAGGAATAGGCAGGCATTCCCTTCAGAAACTTCTTAGCTGATAGCAATAGCTTGGTCGCATCACACCACCCTTCTGTGCCTTTAAATAAAAGTTTTAAAATAACTGCAATCACTCAGTTCTGGTTTTAAGTGTTACACATTACTACATTGACTTGTTTATTACTAAAGCCATTCAAACAGATTTCAGAAACTAGACTTGGGCTGTCAACATCTGTACCAAACTCATAATTTTCTCAGGTCACTCCTGAAGTGACTCTGCAAAACAGAGCAGTAGCCAGAGCTAGTTCCAGACTGGCCAATGTTGATTTAATTCCATCTTTCTACTCCAGGAGGAAACTGGAAGGAAAAGAATAGGCACTGATGTACTGCTAAAATTTCAGGCTTCCATGGAATTTCAGAAGAGTAGAAATGGAAATGTGAAATATTAGGAATAATTAAAGTCTTGAGATGTGCCTCTTTCTTGGGTCACTGAAAAACAAGATGTGCCTCAAACATATTCTACTAGTAATTTTCCAGACAGGAAGTCCTCAATCAGCCCCAGATTCAAGAAGATGAAGAAAAGATCCACTGAAATCCCTGTCCTGTCAGGCTAGACAAGCTGGCACCTCGTGCTGTCCTGAGTCCTCCAGCTTTGGTGCAAGATATGTGAACTATTTATTTTTTGATGGTAAGATAGTGATGCTAAGAGTCGGTCAATGGAATGAATGGGGAGCATATCCTCAATGGGGGTCTTCAGAGACTTCCTTCCTCAGGCCATCCTTCTACAGGATTTGCCACTTTTCAAGCCTCGAAACCACATTTTTCTCAAGAAAAAGATGAATAAGAAAATGCATAAAACCCTGACCATCACCTTTACTCTGAGTCTGACAGCTGATAAGAGTTATATTCATTTCACACGACCGTATGTTCAACAAGAGCATGAAACATCCTTGCCTTTATATGCTCATCTACACCATGGTTTACCTCAGCTCATTTTTTTCAGTTTATATCTTCTAAAGTTTTAATAACTGTTTCTAATAAGCAAGATCATCGTTTTTCATTTTTTTAAAAAACCTTTCCTTTCAGATTTCCTCCTACTTTCTGTAAATGAACTGTTTTTATTAAAAGTAGAACTGACAATTGCTCATTGGCAAGAGGTTTGATGCTTTTAGCTCATATATACTTCCCCTAATCTCTTAATTTGGCAAGGCAGATACTTTTATTCCGAATTGCTGTTAGTACCTCTACTGATTCATTACACACAGATATGGTGCAAAAGCGAAGTCATTTCAGCAGGTTTCAGGTTTTATGATATTGCAGCATTCCTACATTAAAGAGTCAGTTACAAAAGACAAACCACATGGGGAATATTTCTATTCCTAGGTGATTTACATTAAACAAACAGGAGGCAATTTATATAAATTAATTGCAGTAATAAACAACTGGCACTAATCAGACCAACTATTGTATGGGGTGGGGATGAGGAGAAGGGATTAATTGTATTTCCAGATTGAGAAGGAATCCATGAAGTAGGATTCCTGCACGTCTCCTATATTTAAGCTTATCAAGAAGCAACTTTAGGCCTGGCAAAAATGCTTCGAACTCCTTAAGAGAGGTCTGAATAAGTTGGGTAAGCATTTAGTGAACTAATTTGGTCACTGCTTCCTGTAAACCTGAATTATCAGACTTGATGTTTTCATCACACAGTCATTTATTTTTATAAAATGCGCAAAATTTAAAATTACTAAATTAGACTGGTACTCAATATATCAACAAACTGGTCAGTAATCGCCCTTCATATGGATTCCCTGTGTAGGCTGTTTCCTGATCAGTATTTTTTCTCTAATGAAAAACTTTTAATGTTTTCAGATTTTGCGACAACAGAGCTATAAAAGCTGTCAATTCAGCCCCTTCTGTAGTCTGTGAGCTGTAAAATCACCAGATGGATCCTCTTTGCTTACCCTAAAACCTGAACGAGATTTCTTCAAAATAAATCACGAGCCATGCCGGCTCTGAAAGGACGGGGGCACATCAATTCATTTTGCACTTCAGCGGACTATAACCAAAGTCATGTTTTCTCTCTCCTCCTTTTCAATACATCCCAAGCTGGTGCCGGCGGAGGGGAGCGACGACGGAGAACATTGCTGGCTGTTAGGCTACGGGAGCAGGGAATTCAAAGGGCAGGAGATCTGTTCTTCCCATCGCACCCCACGTCCATCAGCAAGGCAATATTAAACTCTTATTTGGCTGAGAAACATAGAATTTCAGGCCTGGTATCTCCAAAGAGGGACTAATAAGTTGCAATGCAAAGCATCTGCATCCAGACGCCTAATACTTCTGCACATTTTTTCATCCCACAGAGCTTTAGAGAGTCACCACCTTCTCTAATAAACATCTGAACAAAAGCTGGGCCTCTTAAAGCAAGGATTTGGGTTGGCTTTGGAGGTCATTTTGTATCGTCGAGGTCTTTCTGTTCTCCTAAGCAAATACGATCGCCCCAGTTTCTCCCTCTCAGATGTCTAGCCTTTTCCATGCTAGCCAGAAAAGTCTGTTTCTTGATTGGATATCATATTCTTTACAGGCCGTAAATATTTGCATCATGTGAAAGAAGTGACTCACCAACGATATTTAATTGCAGAGTAAACTGACAGGATTATTATTTATGTTGCCAAACGTAGCTCAGATGTGGGCCTCCTCCACAGCACAGACTGTGGTCATCACCACCTTGATTCACGTCTTCAGCAAAGAAAGAGTTTGACCAGGTTAAGATCTCTTACTGCTCTCACTGCCAAGTTTGACATGTTCTTTCTTTGCTGCAGCCTAAAAACAAACACAAAGTGAAGCTCCGGTGAGGATGTCTGCCAGAACTGGACCACGCGCTGCTCAACAAGACCAAGCAGAAGCCCAGCGGAAAGCAGCTTTGTGAACATGCACAGACCACAACAAATTTCTCTGTATTTTTACAATACAAAAGGTGCAGTTATGCCACATTATGGATACGGCACATTGCACCGACCTTGGTGTTAAGAAAACGAAGCAACTTGTTAGCAGAAAGATCGTACGCTGCTTGTAGGGTGGCTGTCCCTGCAGTAAATGCTGGTATGACCCAGGGCAATGTTAACACCTTTGCTAAAGGAGTTTGGCAGAGACAGCTACAGTGAAGCACTACAGAGCCTTCAATTTTCCCTATTCAGTCCAGCGGTATTGTGCTTGCGCTGATATAATCAAATTGGAATAAATTACTCTTTTTTTTTTCAGTGATTGTTATTTATCTTGAGTGGCTGTGAACTGTGTTTTTGCCGATCTGAATGAATTGCTGTTCTAAATAACAACTAAATTAACTTTGGTATTTCGATTAGCATGGCGAGAGCCTTGAGCTGTTTATTTTATAATCATTTAAATAACGCTTTTACTCAACAGCTTTATCATAACATTTTCATAAGCTAGAACTTGCATAGCATTTAGCAAATTGAGAATAGTGACCAATATCAAAACCAATACTGGAACACAATCAGTAGCTAGATGTGCAATGTTACACCATTTTACAGACGGAAATGCAAACAGTACGTTGAAAAACTTCTGCACAGCCACATAGAAAGTCATTAGCAGAATGTATATAACAATTATTTCTGTAAAAGTTAAGGATATGTTTAATAGGGAATATATAAAGCATCTACATGAAATTAAGCATGTTCGTAATTACTGTGATGACTCAAGGAATGTTTCAGCAGGTGTGTAAGCAGAGTCACACCTACTGAATAGAAATGGGAATATGAAATTGCCTTTTTATGATCATACTAGTTAGGCAAACAGCCATTTAGAAAAATATATACTGAAAGTTTCTGCCAAGTTAAATACTTTCTAACATACTAACTATTATTAAAAATGCTTAAGCAAATCCCCAGGTATCTTTATTTTTCCCAAATGTGTACAATATGCCTCAAACATACTGTACGATCCTAATAAGCAGTTACATACCTTCTGTTACATTAAAGCACGGAGCCTACAACAGGATGTATCTGGGTGTAGGATTCTGTGTACGGATTCAGGAAAGGAAGGAGCGTGTCTCACGACTGCTTCACTCTGCCATTAGGAATGATGGAAATCTCTCCCAGGGTTCAGCTGGGGTCCCTGGAGCCGGTAATTCTCAATATCATCGACGTGGCATCAAGAAGCACCACTGATATTTTTCAGCTGGACCAAAGTCCAGCTCAGCAACATTTTCCAAAGTTAAAAAATTTACTTCCACCAATTCTAAATATATGTAGAGCTAAATATAGTAAACCTCAACTTGAAAAATCACGGCTAAAGCTAACATACACTCAGGCTCAGTCTGTGCACCAGCTGTGGATAAAAATGTGCTGAAAAGTAGAACATTTTGTCTCTTTTCATTTATCAAACATTCAGTTGCAAACACACAGTCATCTGTTTAAGAAGAGCTGAGAATCTGTTAAAATTATTCATTTGATGGTTTTGAGAATTTAAATCACAATTTTCTCTGGTATTTCAATTCTCAGGTAACTTTTTATGGGTAATGCTTTCAATCAAAAAAACTTTGGTTACTGGAGGTCTTTTTTTAAATGTACTTACACATTTTGGCAACAATTTTTCATTTATTTGTTCAAATGAGGGATTAATTAATATAAGCAATGTCATTTTGCTAGACAGTTGTAAAACACATATCTGCATCATGCCTGCAGATTAATGAATCAACCAAACTGCTAGTATAAATTCAGATATTATTTTATTTCTTTTCTCGATATGTTACCATAGGTCGCGTGGATTGCCAACGTGTTGTCAAATTTGACATTTCCATCTTTCCCAAGGAAGGATTTAAGTGTTTATACAATTAACTAAGTCCCTAAATGAATCTGCATGATCAAGAATAAGGCAACACAGGACCCAGGTAGGCTGCCTATGAAAGGTTTTAAGCAGACCTAGGACTTTATTTCCTTTTCAAACCTGTAAGAATAATAAAGGATGATTCAACGGTCCATCAAACTGGTGATTCTTTGCACACCAAATAATATTTTCACTGTCTAGAACACAGTTGTCTGTATCTGAACTAATTCTGTGTAGTCTCTTCAAGGCCAAGAGAAAGAAATATGTTTACTTGTCCGCCTTGAACACTCCTATTTCCTCGCTGGCTGTGTCTTGTTCGAGCCCAATCCTAACCCCGCCTTGCGATCACTCTTTTTCTTCTTTCTTCCTTGCACATTTCCATAACAGTTTACTCTCTTCTTCTTTCCCCTCATGGTACAAATATGCATTTAGCCTCTGTCATCTTAAAAATGCCGGATGTTACCTATGCTCCTCTCATTGCCCTTTCTCCTTTTTTCTCCTTTTTTCTCCTTTTTTCACCTTTTTTCACCTTTTTTCTGAGTTCTCTGGTGGTGCTTTGCCATCACTCCCTGGTGTCTCTTCCCCCTAACTTTCTTCCACATTATTTCCCTCCACTTCCCTCCCCTTGGACTTCTTCAGCTCTGCTAAAGAACCACCTTCCAAGGACAGGAACATTGCAAATCTCCCTTACTTCTTAAACTCAAAAGACAGCATGACTTCATCTTTTTTTAGACCACCAATTGCCTAATTTCCTTGCCAGTTTGTTGTTTTTTTTTCTCAACCTCAGCTTCCAAGGCTCCATCACCTTTTTTCTCCTCTCCACTCTCTAGAGAGGAGGATGGGCCTTCAAGACACCCCTACATTACATTTTCCATAAGCAGCTTTGACGTATCCTTACATTTGAGGACACCATCCCACTCAACTACCTCCTCATCCTCTCTCAAATGCTTCCTAAAAACTCATGGCGTTCCTGGTGACAGGAAAAGAGTTCATCAAAGTGCTGGCACTGAATTGCTCTGCAAGTAAACCTCCTACGCCCTAGGATAAAAATAAACAACAACAGTCAAAAATATTGCTAAGAAACCATATGCTTCAGATTTTTGGCTATCACCAAAAGAATGGGAATTGTTGGTACTCTAGGTCCCGGAGAATCAAACCACACATAAAGTAAAAATAATAATAATAAATCTTTCAGATAAGTTTGAAGTATAGACAATCTGATGAAGTGCATTGGCTCTATTTTTTAATTCTTAGCAAACTATTTTAGATTGTTAAAGTATCTGTTATGTTATTTTTCCTCCCAACCCAGAGCCCCAGACAGCTGGAGGTGTTTAAAGAAAAAAAGTAATGTGCATTTTTTCCACAATATGTAGAATTCCTATTCTTATATTAGTTTTTATTCTTAGAAGCTCGAGCTGAAATTTGAGTTCCACTGCAATGCTCCCACTAATTGCCTTGAATAATTCAAATTTTACCACTCTCAAGGGCACAACTGGAGCCAGACTGTTATAAGCCATATTTGTTACTCTGGAGCCAACAAAATAAGTATGCTTTATGCTGTAGAGCACGCTGAGCTTAAGTTACATTATTTTGTTTGTTTCGAATTTAAGACAAGTGAAAAAAATCACAGTGGACTGGCTTGTCAAAGGAGCCTATCAACAAACACAGAACAAGCCAAATTTTACTTTTAAAGCAGCAGGAATACGTCAAAATCACAGTGTAACCCTGAAAATTGTACTTTGCCCAACAAAATTAGAAAAGGCCTGAACTGTGGGATCTCTCTATTTTTGGCTCAAGAGAGAAATTCTGAAGCTGCTGATGATTTGAAATGGGTCCTGAAGAGAAGGAAGGAAATTAGAAATTTTTTTAACTTACAAAATTGTCTTGCCTGTGTAATAACACTGAGCATGACTGTCACTCTGAAGACATATTAGCTCATTTAGGTAATTAGTGTGAGCAGCATGTTTCCCTGCTTATTCCATTCAATTATAGGGTGCTCACTTTGTCATTACTGGAGTATCTTAATGTGACTTGTAATTAGTGTAATTACAATCCAATGTTAATTATATCTGCCACTTAGACATAATTTTATATAGTAATGGTCTTATTCTCAATAACCTTATTATGTTGTTTATTCAAACAGGAATTTAGCCTTCTTTCATGCGTCAAATATGGAGATTACAAAAAGTACTGCCTGTCATTTTTGTAGTTATGACTAGGGGATCTTTGCATTGCGAAATCATATTTGGGGCAATCAATGAATGGAGAAAACCAAATTACAGAGACTGATTATTAGAGACATGCTGAACTAACAAAAATAGTTTGCACAGGAGACACATTAAGACATACTCTGGTTCATGAGTGCCGCCGAGAGAGAGGTCAGCATCCATAAGTTAAGCAGAGAACAGGAGACTGCAACATATGAAGTATACAGGGTGGTGTGTATATTTCTAGTAATGTATTACTGTTTCTCTTATTTGACTAGATGTGCCAAATAAGGTCCTGGGGAAAGCTTCTCGGTGGCAATGACACCTTTTAGTGCAGAGCTCATGCATCTGATAAGGGGCTTTATTTTTTCAACAGCGTTTTTGGGGTGAAGCCACATGGTGGGCTTAGTTCAGACATGGTGTGGGGTTTTGCAGAGTCCTCCCTGCTTCCTCAGCTTTGCTTCACCTTGCAGGGTTGGTCTTCTTCTGGAGGAAGCAAAACTGAAAGAGATGCCCCAGGAAAACTCCCAATGCCCTGGTCAAGGATGCTCTCCCGTGACACCAGACCACGAGTCAGAATAAAAAGCCACCAAACACGGCCAGCAGGTTCTCAGCACCATCTTGCTCTACAGATCTGCTCCCACTGGGCCCCACCACTTGCTGCTACAGCCCTAAGCTCATCAGACAGTAAAGACAGAGTCGTTCTGTAAAACAAGGTTTTCTTGGAATTAGCCCAGACTGGAAAAAAAATCTTTCTGGTAGTAAAGAGTGCTCCAGACCCAAATCACACCCTACCCCACGCGTTCCTACCTGCTATCTCTAACATACATGGTTACATATATTTAGTCTAAAAAGCCCTAAAACAGCCAGTCAAAACAATGCACATATTTCTCCCTCCACAGAGGCCCTAGAGGACAAAGAACACATGACAAATATTAGTCATGTTGTTTAATGTGCAATGTTGAAGAGTGGCATAAGAACCAGAGGAGCAGAGAAGGGAATTTGGCAGCTCCCTGGGAGATGGAAACCGAGATCCCACCTAATCCATGTCTTTTACTGAGAGTCTGAAAAGGGTTTCAAGCTTTGAGCTCACTCTTTGGAGGCTAATGAATCATTCAGATTTCCATGGCTCAGGGTGATGTCCCAAGACAGCTGGCAGCTTTCTTTGAGCTTAAGAAAATCAAGAAGTTTCAAAATGAAAGCAGAGAGTCAGTGAAAATAAAAGTAAATCAGGGGCATGAATAGCGAAGAATGGTGTTATCGCTAACCCAGCTGGATAACCAGGAAACATTCTCCAGTATGAAGAGAAGCTTAAGGAGCAAAATCCTATGTTGTGAGTTAAGCCCTCTCCTTTGCTCTCTGCTGCTGAGGAGCCTTTCTCCCAGGTCCGGGCAGTTCTCCACACCGCCGATCTCTGCCCGTTACCAGACATGTAATGCAAATTCAAAGGTTTGTTCTTGTTCGCCTTCCCAGCTATCGCCTTCTGGAAAACACGTGTGCATAGCCACGTTCCCGCACGACCTATGGGAAGCAAATGCTGCTTCTGCCTTAGGCCCCTCTGAAAGGCGACGAAGCTCTCTTGTTTTTCTCAGGATCACACACAGCTTTTGAACTATTTTAGCAGTCTCACATGCAAGGCATTACCTTAGCCCCTTTATGCTTCTTCCACATAAAATAGAATTAGTTTTACTACTAAATCTGTTGCATTAAGTGGATATGAAATCTGCTTAGATTTACTTTAAAACTGGCAGGCATCCTAGTATCACTCTATTGAAAAAAAAAAAGAAACAAATTTAACATATTTATTGACATTTTAAAAATGCTTCAAAGGAAAAACAAAAATACTTTTTGTTGCTGTTGTTTCATTGGTTGCACAGAACACATCTGGGTTATCTCAATTCTGTAACCTTCAGGTTATTTTAACACAGCAGTTCCTATTATAGGAACTTCATATACAAAATTATCTCAAATACAACAAATAACTTAGCACACAACATTGCTTAGGTAGATACCTCAGTATTATGAAATCAAATATATCACTTGGTTATATTATAACTATAATCTATCCTTCATGAAATATAAACTTTACTGCTACCTCTGCATAAATAGTGATTCCTCCCTGGCTGCCAATTAAATCACGTTTCTGCCAATAATGGTCAGTAAATAGACAGGCCTACCTGTTTTACTTGCTTTTTTTTTTTTTTTTTTTTAAACTCAAAGTCCATCTCCTAATAGCAGGCAGTGAGTTTACAGTTCCCCCGTGATTAAAGTCACTCAGCCTTCAGTCCTGTGCAGTATAACACCACACGAGGACTGCTGTAATCACCTCGAAAAGCACCGCCTGGTGCATTTTATTGCTTGAGTACAGTCCGCAGGGGCATCTCTGGAATGTGTATTCAAACCAAGGCTGCTCAGTAACTATTAACCAGCAGCTATCCTAAGTTCTTCCACTTTCGTTGGTACCTGAAAGGACACAGCAGGAAGAGCAGGTCCACTGTGTGAGAACGGTCTCTTGTCTCTTATCACCTTGCTGCCCTGCTAAAACAGTGCAAAGCTATGCGGGATAAGGTTATGAGGTTAGTTCCCTACCTTTTAGTATTTTTTATGAACAAACTACTGCTACAGGCTGCCACAGCTACAGGGGAACTACGCTTGAAAATGAAATCAAGATGATTGGAAAAAGAGAAGTCTTGGGGAAGCGTGGCTGAAAAGCTGCCTGGTGGAGAAGGAGCTGGGGGTGTTGGTCAACAACCGGCTGAATATGAGCCGGCAGTGTGCCCAGGTGGCCAAGAAGGCCAATGGCATCCTGGCCTGTATCAGCAATAGTGTGGCCAGCAGGACTGGGGCAGTGATTGTCCCCCTGTACTCGGCACTGGTGAGACCCCACCTCGAGTACTGTGTTCAGTTTTGGGTCCCTCACGACAAGAAAGACATTGAGGTGTTGGAGTGTGTCCAGAGAAGGGCAACAGAGCTGGTGAGGGGTCTGGAGGACGTCTTATGAAGAGCAGCTGAGGGAACTGGGGGTGTTCAGCATGGAGAAGAGGAGGCTGAGGGGAGACCTCATCGCTCTCTCCAACTACCTGAAAGGAGGTTGCAGAGAGGTGGGGGCTGACCTCTTCTCCCTAGTCACAAGTGATAGGACAAAAGGAAATGGGTTCAAGTTATGCCAGGGGAGGTTTAGATTGGATATTAGGAAAAATTTTTTCACTGAAAAGGTTATCAACCATTGGAACAGGCTGCCCAGGGAGGTGGTGGGTTCACCATCCCTTGAGGTGTTTAAAAAAAGGGCAGCCATGGTACTTGGGGCCATGGTTTAGAAGTGGTTTTGTCAGGTTAGGTTAATGGTTGGACTTGATGATCTTAAAGGTCCCTTCCAACCTCAACAATTCTATGATTCTAAGTCTGTACTAGCTCTTCATACATATTCTTAACCCTAGGACAGACTGGGAGCTGGTGACACCTCCAGGAATCATTTCCTACCTGGATTTGCTTGTTTCCCTTGGAGAGGTCAGGAGTGACCACGCAGGGGCCCATTGTACCGGTTACGTTGCCTGCTCGGGAGGGATTTCCAAGGCAACCTCCAGGATGGGCTTCTGTCTTCCACATAGCCCCCCAAACAGCAGGGTTTGCCCGCCCTGGAGTCACAGGAATCAGGCTGGAGGAGGTGGCCAAAGATGACGGGGTCCGTTCACCTCTTCCAAGGAGCAATGAAGGTCCACCATGGTGCTTCTCAGAAAGGTTTCCTCAGATACTGTCCTGAGACTTCCAGGGAAGAACTTTTCACAGTCTCTGTAGGGAATTTATTCTGATATTTAACTACCTTAATATTAGAAATTGTTCCCTCGGTTTTTAACCAACTCTTCCCTGCTGTGATTTTTTGAGATCATTACTCTTCTTCTGTCACAAGGGGCAAAGGGAACAGATTGCTTCTCGTCTTCTTGCAGCAGCCTTTTCCATATTTGAAGACTGTATTACTGTCCTTGAGCGTGCTGAAACTAGAGGAGAAAACAGTGCAAGGACGAGATCTGGGAAATATGCTCAACATCTTTGTTCTTAGGCTCTTCCCATTCATTCCTTTACTCTTATTCCTTCTTAGTCACCTTGCACCCTGGGGTCCGTATTTCAGCAAAGATTGCATTGCTTTGCCTCCTAGGCACCACACCACCTCCTGAGGCACCCATATCCCTGATCCCACAGCTAAGGATGTAAAACTGGAAATGGAGTATCATCAGCAGGACATCTATGAAGGCACCAGCAAACGCACTGAGAGCTACCAGGGAGCTCACAGGCAACCCGTGCGGTTACCTAGAGCACAACTGTAACTCTGAAGCTCAGCTATGATGAAGACAAATGGCAGCTGTGCTCCATCAGTGGTCAGACGTCCTGTCAAACAGTCTGCATCTAAGCACCGAATTCCTGTCTTCTTGTACCGGTTCGCAGTAACCATAATGTCAAGTCCCAAACAAGTGATGAATTATGTCAATTACTGTACTGCAGACATACAAGTCACACTAATGCGCAGCAAATACAGCACTCCTTTAATTACAGTTACAGACACGTACATTTGTTTTTCTTAGTAATTAAAATGTTCTATTGTACTTAATACTGTTATCTGTATTCTTTGGTTAAGTGCAATTTAATTTGCTTTCTTAAGAAAGCTGGGTATAATTTAAAATGAAAAATATACCTCTTTTGCTAATATTCTTTTCCTAATGCTATTGCGTTCCATGACTGAGGATCCAGAAGACAGTAACTTCTCCTGAGTTTTTTCACAAAGTTTCCAGAAGGTAATGCTGTTCTAAAGCCCAAGAAAACATATATTTGTGATAGGTTCAGGAAAATGTCCTGCTTGCTAAAGTACTTAATGTGATAAATGACGTACCTGAAGCATTTGCAAGGCAAAGGAGCTTTCGCAAGGAAAGCAGAGGTTGCACTAGGGTACTCCCTTGAGTGCCCTGTTCATAGCTGATGTGCTGTAATTAATTCAAGAGCAGCTGAAGGAACTCCTCTTAAGCCCTCTAAGATGAAAAGTTCCCCTACAAAAGGGGAAACATTTTAGGATATTCCACAGTTGAGAAAAACAAATTGCAGTGGGGATGGAAGCAGCTCAGTCCCACACCCAACTGCACAGGGAACCGGAGACCCTTCTTACTTATTATTTCTTTATTGCAGCTAACAGCCGCACGTGGGAAGGTGCAAATATAAATTCAGTCTGTCATTAACGTTGTTATTATTTGCCTTGTCACAGCATAGGAAGAATTTCTTCCCCATGGGAAATTATTATATTCCTTTTCTGCATACTGTCCCCTCTGCGGCCACAACCCATCCATAATCAGCTCGCCCAGAATGATCAAGGATGGAAAAAGTTACAGGAAGGAAAAGTATTTCAGCAGACATTCAGGGATGAAATACTGCAGACTGTAGTACTGACTACCATACATCCTACACAAACCAGGAAGATATCCAGACCAAGAGCTTTAAACCACGGTTTGGCTGACTTGCATTTCTAGAGAAAGGAGGATTTTTTTTTTTTTGTAAACAGCATGAGCAAACAGCGGGCTCTCACAGACTCTCGAAGAATGTCCTCACTCCTGTTTGCTGTACAGTGAACAATTCATTTCGAAACGCGCTCTCCCCGACGGCTTGCCAACAGCAGGCTTTCTCCATCGTATGGTGTCACAGAAAGGGGGATATTGTGAAAGTGTTCGCAAGGGATGACCTGTTTTAATCTCAGCTGTCATTTCCAATACTGTTTAAGTTTTTGCAGCCTCTCTAGGAAGGATGGAGCAATGTTTAAACATCATCCACTCCCTTCCTGTAAATTCTTATACTGTTTTTATTCTTTATCTCAAGCTGGAGAATCTCAAACTGAATCTGAGATCCTGTTCTCCCTGTATGACTCATTCGTAGCGCACAGAAATAATAACACCAATATTCACGTAAAAGGCTACATTTCAGTCCAGATTCACAAACTTTCATATTTTCCTAGGTCAAGAACTGGAATTTCCCCAGCCCACCTTTTATGCACAGGCTTGACTACAGAAATACTCTTCCAGAGCTGATTTTTGCTCAATATTAAATGCAGTGCTATTCAAACCCAAATACCAATACCAATATTATAGCAAACAGATTCAAACATTATGTCAGAAAACAGCTATCTTGCAGCATTACCAACTTACAGACAGGGAAAGAGTCACGTCCTGCATTCAAAGAGCAGCAGCAAGTTATGGAGAAGTTGCTTCTGGCCTTTGGCTGTGAGCTTGAGACCCACACTGCACCATCTTCCCCTCCACCAGCTGCGCTTATATTGCCCTGGATGCACAGATCCTGCCCTGGTCTGCAGTTTTTTCTCAGATTCAAGGAAACCCGAACCTTACAAAATAATAATAAACATCACAAAGCCTCATGGTATAGAAATAGAAATAGAAAACTGAGGGAGGAAGGCGGTGCCATTAATTCAGAATAAACCCTTGTCCTCCCACAGAAGGTATCTCAAAATCCACCAGTTAATGAATTAAGTCTGCATTTGTAATGAGGTTAAATGAACATTTCACACTGTTTTAATGACAAAAAGGTAAACTTTCAAATGGAAAATTTACACATGCCATTAGGATATGTAACTCCCATTAACTAACAGTTTCAGGTACCTAAAAATCTTTGCAAATCTCTTACAACATCCATTTTTAGCCAAACAGTTGGGAAGGGAATTTACTTCATTACCAAAGCTTTTGCTCTGCATGTCAAGAAGCCGGTTCTCACGCAGGTATTGTAGCTGCACATGGTTAACAGGCCTTCCTAATTTAAAACCACAAAAGAGGGACAACGATATACTGCATATATGATAGGTGTCAGGCCAGTATAATGTGAAGCACACAAAGCGCTGCACTATGCTGTCCTTTACGCCAGTAGTTGCATTTACGATGTGTCAACCAGCCCAGCAGGGCTTTGTATTTCATTAAAACCGTACCGTGTCCCCAGGGGACTGCAGCCCAAAACGCACTGCCTACATCAACCACCTTAACACCATGTGTTGACGTATGGCTCACAAGGATGGACCCTTTCTGATAGGCCATGAACGACTTATTCTTTCAGTTTTCTTTTTATGCCGAGATTTTGCTCATCTTGTGTGCTTAAGCTCCAAGCAACTCATCTACATTTCTTCACGACTACTGCCCAACTCTTCAGAGAGCACATTGAGACCAATGCTATCATAAGCAAGGAAGAAAGCAGCACTCTGAATCTAAATCAGCATGGTTTAAGCCCTCTAGCAAACAAGACCTCAGCTGCAGGCTCTCCTCTCTGTCGCTGCTTCCCAGCCATCTCCACCCTCACGTGAAAGAGCCCCTCCTGCCACCAGTCAACAGGACCCCTTTGACTCAAGCAGCTGGGAACCCATTTGCGCAGCTGGTGAATTTGCCCCACTTGCTATTATTAAAACCTAAACAAGAAAGGCACAGGCACAGAATTCATTTCTTTTCTGTTGGTTTGTTTGGTTTTTTTCACGGCAAACGAAACACTGCCATAACACTGTATTGCTGCAATACTCTAACGTAGGGTTTAACTCAGCCAGCTGACGTTTACTAAAATTACAACTTGTACTCTCAGCACCAAGATTTTAACATGTGCTAGTTAACCTCTGTTAAAAATTCTCCTGATTCCCCTTGTGGCTGCAGGGACATATGTTTTCCCACAATGTGCAGTCACGGTATAAAAGTAAGAGCCCTCCTGGTTAGCAGCCCATCCACCTGAACTGCCCGCGTGAATCCCTTCCTCTGTCCTAAGAGGAAGGGATAATATAATTAATATATATACAGTTATGTATAATTAATAATATAACAAAAGCTTTCTCCTCTGAAAAACAACAGTTAGATATCCAAGCTCTCTGTCAGGCCACATAATATACTTTGTAAAGCACTTAGCAATATGTACGATTTCAATTTTCCAGCAGAGACCAAAACAAATTAGCAGCTTGTATTCCTCTGTGCTTTGATAATAATTTGCTTCCAGTTCTGTGTCGGTGATCAGGGTTAGTGTAATGAGGGGCAGGAAATAGTAACATCCTAATTAAACTGGGGTGTATAGGAAGTAAACCATAAATCAGCTAGTTAGCTGGAGCTCAGTGGGCAGTATTCCTCCCATGTGCTGAAAAGAAATGAATTTTAAAAAAAATAGTAATAAATTAAAGGCCAAAGCAGAAACAGAAAGAGAATTGCTTTGACTTGGATCATATTTTCCCAAGTTCGTTTTCAAAATCTTTTCCAAGACTGCATGCTGTTCCTTAGTACATAGAATCATAGAACCATAGAATGGTTTAGGCTGGAAGGGACCTTGAAGATCATCGAGTTCCAACCCCCTGCCATGGGCAGGGACACCCCCCACCAGCCCAGGTTGCTCCAAGCCCCGTCCAACCTGGCCTTGAACACCTCCAGGGACGGGGCAGCCACAGCTTCTCTGGGCAACCAGTTCCAGTGCCAGGAACATACTGGTTCCTAGATGCCACAGAGAACAGTATATTCATCCCCAAACTTAAAGATGGACTTTCTTGTTTGGGGGGACCAAAAATGCGCTAGTTGCATTTTCCCTTATGAAATTAAGCTACTTTAAATTTACAACAACAATCCCCCTGTACATTTACGGATCAAGAAATAACTGACCTCAGCAGCGATACAGGAGATACAAAACCTACAACCAAGAATAGCAGCATCAGCAAAACTACACTTTTTAAAAAGTTCACCTGCAGTACTTATAGAAAAATATACTTATTATATGAAGTATGCCTTACCTGCACAAGGAAGGCTCTGCACTCTCCTGTGGTTACATATACAGAGCCCCCAGAGTGGAAGCAGCGTATGCTTATGGAAGGACTTTTTCTGCTGGCTTAGTAACATCAGCTTTTAGGAACATAAGCGAAGCAGACAAGAGCCAGGGTAGCCGCATCCACATCACAGACTTTTGCACAGTGATATCATCTAGAGGCATGAATTTTTCACAATGGGAGCAAATGCAGCTATGCCAGCAAAACGTTGCAATAAGGCCACATCGCAGTCTTCTCACACCACGAGGGGAAACTGCGCATGTCTACCAATGAGAGGGAGAGGAACAAACCCAAAGTGCCAAAATGTTTCAGGAGAATCAGTCCATTTCATTTTGGGTTTTCCAGCTGGCTGGCTGGAGGAAATCTTAAGATTATTTCCATAGGAAAGTTATCACGCAAGCCCCAGATCCAAAACCATAAATGTGTTCATGCAGCATTTTTGGCAAATGTATGTGCACCTTCAGGATCAGGACTTCATCATTGCCACATTCAGGCTTTTCCCGTATTGCCTCCAGTTATTACACGTCTTGTTTTATTTGGATATAAACTTGCTTCGGTGGCTTACATCAAAAATTGCGCTGAAATGACTGTCAATAGTATCAGTAGGAATAACACCAAATATCAATAGGAAGATCATAGATCTTTACAGTCATTCAAGGAGAAAAAAAAAAAAAGATATATTTGAAACTAAATTAAAAACATTATCTTCTTCCACTACAGAAAGATTTTTGGGGGATCTGCAGATCACCAAGGGTTTTTCCAGGCTGACTCAATACCTCCCATTTGACTCTGAGACCTACACATGAGGACTGCTGTGCACATGCCATTTCACAGCCATAACTGGTTTTTCTTCATCCTTTCCTAAGCTTTCAGTCTTATCAATGAACAAAATCAGTTAAAGTTTTTGAAGCTACTTGAACACGAAAAAGAGCTAAATGTCTTCAAGTAAACACAAGAAGCTGAAATATCTCAAAGTCCAGAAGACCTCTGCAATGAAACTCCAGAAGCACAATGTGTCACTGCTCTACCTGTCAGAGATTGGGGATGATACCCTAAAAAAATCCCCTGCTGTGCTGCATTAACATTAAATATCCAGCAGAGCACTTGCCCCAATCTATCAAGGAGCCAGTCCGAACTTAGCCTTCATCCATCATTAACCTGATCTATTTATTTCAAAACTGATTTTGTAGCTTCAAATATTACATGCTATTTCTTCCAAATAAATAGCGTATCTGGTGCTAATAAATCCCCTGGGTTGCAGTCATTGCCATTGGCACAGCAGGTCTAATATCTGATGTAAATAATACATACAAGATGTTCTATTAAATCAAGTGTTAGACCCTGATATTAAGTCTTCTGCCTGAGCGCTCAAACCCCTATGGAATATTCATTATGATTACTTCATTAAACCTGCTTCTTTAGTACCTTTACACCAAAGCTATATCACTGAAGGCATTTCAAGGAATCACCTGATAACACTAAGGTAAGTCACAGTAGGGCTGGGACCTCTGATTCTGAAGGATCCCAGTAAATGTCCTTCAGAACCAGTTAAAGACAGACCCCAGTCCCAAAAAGCTGAAAACTTTGGATTTCAGACCCCATCCATTCCATTAGGTTTATGAGCAGAGACTGATGGTGTGAAGTACTGAACATTCATTTCAAATGGCTTCACGCTGAACCAAGCACGGCTCCTGCAATGTGCTCCCCGCAGAGGCAGGAGGACTTACTCAAACTAAGGTACACTGCTCACAGCTTCACCGTCTCTTGTAATAAATTTGTGTTTTACAACATTCACAGAAAGAGCATAACTACAAAAGTTAAGACAAGTGACCATTTCCATGGCCTGTGTCATGCTGAGTGGGACACTGCTCATCCTAAACATCAGGAGTAAATAAACAACTGCAACAGCTCTCTTGGATTGGCCAGACCTGGGATATATTGCCCGCATCAAAGCTAGGAGCAAATAAAGCAGAGTTTATTACTGCTTATAATATTAACAGTGCATATTATTATTTCTTTTTACTGTTTTGTACCAAAAAATTGTATTTCTAAGCAAACAACTTTTTAAACATGTATTAGATCTGCGGTGACGCTGACAAAATCTGTCAAAACGTGGTATCGCTTTTAAGGAAGTAAATCCAAAAAGATTAGATAATCCATTATCTGCTGGGAAATTCCCAAAATGTCTGCTGTCCAGCAGGTTGTGGGATTCCCAAAAGTAGGGCAGTCATGCCTAAACAGTAGAGGTCTAACCTCAGGTGGCAACACAGGCTGCCACGTTGTGAAACAGCACCTCTCCCAGCTGGTCTTGCCCCGAGCCTCTTGTTAACTCAACAGGCTGAGGCGTTGAAGTCAACATGATGCAAGTTTTGTCTTCAGACAGCTAAAAAATGCCCCAAGAATGCTGTTTCATGAAGATCCTGTGTTTGTGACGGGGTTTTTTGCCCTCCTATGTCAGTTCAGTCCTGCATCAGACAAGAGGGATCTCCCAGAACTGTGGGGAACGTCCTGATGATCCCATTAGGAGTTATTCACTCCCTCCTGTCAGATACATACCAGTACATAGAAAGAAAAATACAGTTCTCATCATTCTTTTACACCCAGTATTAAACTAGAGAGGAAAAATGTGTTGGTTGGGAGAACTTGGACTACTACACAAATTCTTACATCCACAAACTCCCTGAGAACATTGGTTGGCAGAAGATATTGTTGGTATCGCAAACACATTAAACAGCAGTGATGGATTTGAACAGCATTTAGCCTTCGGCTAATGCAGATAAGTTTAAGACGTAAAGTGTGCCTTTCCATAAGAAATCAACAGGACTACCTACCTAATCTGCTTAAACTCTCCATAGGGGTCCTTATTTGCATACATATTTAAAGGCTTTTTGAAAACGGAGCCTTTATTCTGCCATGGCCCCAGTCAGAATTGGCACTCCATTGGCCTATGCTTCATCTATACAACAGTACACAAACATTTCCCTCCGGTTGTACCCCAAATGGCAAGTTACAGGTGATGAACATGGGAGAAAGACACAATGTAATGTACATTATCTAACTATAATTTTATTTTTTCCATTTCAGTCTTTGCTTTTCTCTAACCTGGTTTCAGAAAAGCATCGCGCTGACGTGGGATGAAGTTAAAATAAGAAGCATCAGTAGCCCTGGGGTTCAGCCCAAGTCACAGAGTGCCAGCCTGAAAAACTACAGATATTTGAGAAGCCACCGGGTAAAGCCTGAACACAAAGGCCTTCTCATGATGTGCAGCAGTCACCACAGAGGCCAGACCTTGTCTAGAGTGATCTGTTCAAGCACAACATACACATTAACAAAAATACATATTTTTGTTCCTTTTCAACACCATGGTCTTCTTCACAGCTCTCTTTTTAGGATCTTTGTGGCATTTCTTGAGACCATGGTGTTGAAAAGGAACAAAAATGCACCAAGCAGAGTGGTGCGGTCAACACGCTGGAGGGGAGGGATGCCATCCAGAGGGACCTGGACACACTGGAGAGGTGGGACTGTGCAAACCTTATGAAGTATAACAATGCCAAGTGCAAGGTCCTGCACTTGTGTGAGCCAGGACAACTCCCGGTATCAGTACAGGCTGGGGGATTAAGGCATTGAGAGCAGCCCTGGGGAGAAGGACTTCGGAGCACTGATTGATGAGAAGCTCAACATGAATGGGCAATGTGCGCTGGCAGCCCAGCAACCCCCCACGCACACTGGGCTGCATCCCCCGCAGCATGGCCAGCGGGCGAGGGGGGGATTGTGCCCCTCTGCTGCGCTCTGGGGAGCCCCCCCTGCAGTGCCGCCTCCAGCTCGGGGGGGCCCAACAGCAGAAGGACACGGAGCTGTTGGAGCGGGGCCAGAGGAGGGCCCGGAGATGCTGCAAGGGCTGAGCCCCTCTGCTGGGAGGACAGGCTGGGAGAGGGGGGGTTCAGCCTGGAGAGAAGGCTCCGGGGACACCTCAGAGCCCCTTCCAGTGCCTAAAGGGGCTCCAGGAGAGCTGGGGAGGGACTCTGGATCAGGGAGGGGAGCCATAGGATGATGGGGAATGGTTTTACACTGGAAGAGAGGATATTTAGATGAGATATTAGGAAGAAATTTTTTACATTGAGGGTGGTAAGACACTGGCCCAGGTTGCCCTGAGGAGCTGTGGCTGCCCCATCCCTGGAGGTGTCCAAGGCCGGGTTGGATGGGGCTTGGAGCACCCTGGGCTGGTGGGAGGTGTCCCTGCCCAGGGTAGGGGAACGGAATGAGATGGTCTTTAAGGTCCCTTCCAACTCAAACCATTCTATGAATCTATGATTCTATGATTCTACCAGAGATTCACCTCTTAAGGTCTGGGACATATTCCAGCATTGACCTTGAAAACTTTTCATACTTATCAATCTATACACACAAAATACATGCACGCACATATACATAAATAAATACAATTATGGCACTATTCTGATAGATAGATTCTGATGGATTTTTTGTAATATGTTACAAAGTCTTGTAAGTGTCTTATTGAACTATGTTTTGAAAAAAAGTTAAACACTCAGCTCTGAACCAAGCTGTGTCAAACTTATTGCCAACTATAACAAAGGACTACTGTGAAACATAACTCTTCTGCGGAATATACTATAATTGTACTTTTTGAAAGCAATGTCAAATCATTGACATTGACTTGGTATTCGACGGCACGACAAATGCAGAAAAGTTACAATATATATAAGCCGTAAATTAGATCCTAATCCAAACTTATCACTTTGATAGTTGTTAGACAGACTATTTGGGTGAATATTTAGTTCTCTGATTTTTCTATTCCTTTTTCAAGATGTTGTCTATTTCTCAGATTTTCATAATCAGATTTTTCCAATAATCTTTACAATAAATTACATTACAGTTACAACAAAATACAGCTAAAATAAAGATAAAGGTAAACCCATGCCAAATCACAAATACAAGCTTACCAAAGATTCATGAAGAGAAAAATCAGAGTTTGGCAGGTGAAATCCAGAAGGCAGTATTTTGAGCAAATATTAGTTGCCAAGCGTATTCCTGAAGGTAAACATCTGAAAAACAAAATTCACATAAGATCAGAAGTGAGCAGTTATCTCCTTTAGCACATACACTGACCTTTGTAAAATCCATCTTTTCTAATCGATGTTTTGTCATTCACAATACATGATGCAAGGAACAACCTAAGCTATATCTGCATTAGCAAGTGCCGACAGCTAACAGGATGCTCTCATTAGAGCAAAAGAATTGGTGCTGAGGGTCTCCAAGGTGCAAAGCTAGGTGCAGCAATGTGGATGATCACACTCCCAACCCAACCTAAAAGACTCATGTAAACTTTCCTTTAAAAGCAGGAGAAATCCTGGAAGGATTCAGAGTGAGTAGACATTGGCATATAATGGATTTACATACACAAATTCCTCCATGTGATAAAGGAAGATCTTAAAAGTGTCTTGTTAATCATCAGAAGATGTTTAATGTGTTCATTATCACCTTCTTTGATGCTATTTCATAAAGCTACGGCACAAAGTTTTCAAATGAAGATTATACCTTCCAGATGGAAATGAAAACATAACAACACTTATGTGCAAATATAGGAGAAAAAAAGAAAGAAAAGCATATTTTCCAGAGAAAACAAGTTCTTGTTCTCTTGAGGATCCTCCCTCAACTGCCAAAACTATGACAACAAAAACCACTTTGGAGATAGATTTAAGCGAGATTTTAAAAAGATGTTTTGGTGGCATTTTTCTTATCCTGCCATTCCTCATAAAGTCATGCAGTGTAATTAGCCCAGGCCAAACACAAACAGAAGTATGAAACCCAAACTATATTTCCTATGCTTTCTGATATCCTGGAATTTCTCAAATGGAGGATACATTTACATAGCATATTTCAGGCTTGCTGTGCAAATGTACACAGCGTATTTACTCCCACCCTTCAAACCACCTAAAGCCTATGGGACGTGTTGAGAGTATCACACGTGATGATGTCTTACTGGACTTGCTAGGTCTTAAAGAAGTTGGAGATGTCCTCCTTCTCATAAGAAAACAGCTTTTCTGTCCCACCTTCTGGAAAAAGTGCCCTCAGGTCCCTCAGCATTTCTGCACCTCACATGCACAATGTTTCACATCGGGTCACTCCGGAGATCATCAAGACATAGTTTTAAGTTAATAACTAAAAATAACTGCAAATAACCTGACACCTTGGTTATTTTTTAATACTTGAAGTTTTGAAATCAGTGAGTGGAATGGGAAGCTACTTAGTGCATTAGACACCAAATCCAGACAGAAATAGAACAGCGGACCGAGAGCAAGTGAGATGGGTAAAGGTGCCCAACAAAGTCATTTATCGCAGTTTTACAAACTGTTACATGAATCCCTCCTTAAATGACCACGATGTTTTTGCAACAGATCTCTCCCACAGCTTTACGATACATTATGCACCTTTAACTGCTTTCTTTGCCTTCCGCCACCCACTATTCGATCTCTGCCTTGACTACTTCTAACATTTTGAACATCTGAAGAGCTGCCAAGTTTTTGAAGCAACCTATTTCCAGAAATGTTTCTTTACCTCAAGATATGTAATTTCTCCCAAAACACTCCTCTGGAGCAAAGCCCAGGACTGGCAATATGTTACCCAGGATCCGTGAAAGGTTTACGTTTCAATACCTATTGCACCTGTCATGATAATACCAGGCATTTTCCACCCACGATGCAGAAGAGAATCCAAACTTCCTGTGGGATGTGCAAAACTAGCACTCAGCCTTGGGAGCCATCCAGGCATGGTTATCAGGAAGAGAAAAGCTATTTCTGCTGGCTTGCAGGAATTGATGGCACCATTTAATGTCTTGTCTTTATATGCAAGTGTGTATAACCCAGTTTTTTCCACAGCTGCTGTGACGTAAATAAATTCAGTATTATCTCCATTTTGCATTGTGGAATGTAATATAAATAGTACTGGAACTTATGCTGGGCATAATTCGATATTTAAGACATTTACCCTTTTCAAGTACAAGGCACCCATATAGCTGCCTAACATTTAAACAAAATACTTGACCCGCTCAAGGTTCAGTGAGGAGACAAATATTATATATATTCTGTAGATGTATCTCCCTAAGTAGGGTAGTATTTCTGGAAATAACGTCATCGAGCCGATCATTTTTTATCATTGCAAACTGAGACTTCACTTCAAGGACACTTTTTGAACAGTACATCTATACTATACTGACCAATTCATATTAGTACATGTGATACATGAAGAATCCCTAAAATATCTACAGTCTGACACTTGCTTTATATTATTAGCTACATTTGAATAGTATGTATGTATAATATCATGAATTTTTGCACATCCTATTACCTAATCAGACAAAATCATTTGCTTCATCTAAATTTACTAGAGTGAAAATTTATCTCTTGGTACCTATGATTTTGGTTCAGGCTTTTCTTCTTAAGGTAGTAGTGCCTCAGCGGCAGACTGCAGTGAAACCCCACCATTCCCAGAAAAATCTAATCCCCCCTTAGAAATACCTAACGCACAAAAGTAGATACAAACTGATAGTTTTCTTCACAATAAATACAGCTATGGGCAGCAAAATGTCTTCTATTTTGTTTCAGTAATAAATCACTTCCCTGACTGGAGTTAGTAATGAGATTTTTAATCATGTGGATTGAACATATCCTCAAGTTAATAAAAAACTATGGCTTCCTCTTTATCTTTAATAAAAGATTTGTACACTGCTCAAATGATTACTATTATGTTTTTAAAGAACCTGAGATTGATGCTTTTCAATTCTTCCTCCTATTTTTCTATGCTTTTATAATTCAAAGGTAATATAGGGTATAGTTAATAATTCATAAGGTAATTTTAAGGCTTTTATTCAGAAACCTTTTGCCTATTGACTTAAGGATGTGCCATAAAAATACCCAGGTATTACTATCTTAGCAATTTGCAGATCTATACAGATGAAATCTCTGAATTTATGCAAGTCAGAATTCGTGTTTAAGAATCAGAGCACATCATTACAGCCTTGAAAGGGTACAGGGGGAGGAAATAGCTTTACAGGACTATTTAAACCAGTATATTTCATGTCTTCACACAGTTCTGCTTTTTCGCCCTTGTTTGCAGGTTTATTCTTGATGGAGTTATTTTTGCAGTTGCCTAAGAGACAAAGGAGCTAGCTGCATTTTTAAAAAAGGTAAACTCCACTGCACGGGTCCTGTGCTCCCCATCTGCAAGAGACCCAAACCAAAACCACCGCTCAGCTGGACAAAAACCAGATTTTCGCATTCTCTTGGAATCCAAAAAAAAAAAAAAAAAAGGACTTGTTTGAGATGAAAATGTCAAAACTGGCTACCAGTTAATACAATCCAAGTACATCCCATTTCAGTCACTAATGGATGCGAAGTTGATGCTGTGCATGGGCAAGGTCCTGGCTGCCTCCCCGTAGCCCCATAGCCCGTGCACATGGAGCGGCTTCCTCCAAACAGCCGGGAATTGAGCTGACTAAAGAGATCCCTGCCCAATATTTTTCAAAACAGTGGCATTTTTGATTGAGCCCTTTTCCAGTTCACAATGAAGAATGGAAGTCCAAATGGGATTTGGGGGTGTCAATATCTGATTCTTGAAGATGATTTTTTTTTAATTTATTTTTTAAAAAAATCACTTTAACCTCTCATTTCCCTCAAGCAAGAATTTAATCTTCTTCTTTCAGGGTTGCTCATTTTGCTGTCTTCACCAAATACTCAATTAACAACAGCCAAGATTCAACATATTTGGGTATAGCTTTTTTACCTACTTCAGAGAAACAAAGCATTCTTACCAGTGCATGTCCTACTTTCATGTATGTGCATAATAGCTACTGCAAAAGAATCACCCATCTCATGCAAGCTTCCAGGTACTGCTACATAACAATGGTAGAGCGTACTGAAAATTGATAGTAGTTCTTAATTCCACATCTAACAAAGAAAATTGAGTTGAGCTGTGCACAGAGTCATCATTTATTGCCATGACAAAATTAATAGCACCACCTGTATTAGCACTTCCCTGCATATAAAACTACGAGATCCTGCTGCCCGTTCCTCTAAGTTTGCCAAATGTCAGTGCTTTAGGTAAGGGATTTTGGTGTTCTCCGAGGGACACAAGTTTTACCATCCCAAGGAAAATGGTGTCTTTATGACATAATAGTAACACTAACCAGATTGCATTTCATTTCAGACCAGCTCAGAGCACATCCATTGTACCCCATCTAATTGCCACCTCTGCTACAGCAGCTCTGAACTCCTCCTCTTGGTTTGGCCGCCGAGTCCCAAAAACTCCTGACTAAAGCTTACTGCCCCTATTCTGCAGCTCCCAAGATGCAAACTGTTGTCAGGTTCTTCAGTTCCCTCTGCAAGACAGGCAGCATATGTCATGTGCATTATTCAGAGCTTTACATAGCTCCTTTTCCATGCAGGTTTAAAAATGAATAGCAAAATGTGTATCGAAACCAAACCCTTGGCAAAAATGATGATAATGAAGTAAAGTCTAAAACTAGACTAGGGTAGGGATTATCTCTAAAGTAATGGGATAGCAACACAATAAATTTGCTATTTTTCAGATGGACAGGTCCGCAGGTATACTTTACACAGTCCCAAACAGCTGAGGTCTTTTGCAGATGAAAACTTTGACTCAGGAGACAGTTCAAGAGAAAAAACACAGAAAATATAGTTTGTATTATCTTGAGGAAAAGGAAAGCCATAGCAGCAAAGCACGAAGAGAGGAGTCTCCTTTGTGCTCATCCAAAACAATAAATGCAGACACCCTGTAATGATTGGTCTTCAAAATCCTGAGGGCATATCTAGGCTCACGGACTAAGAGAGAGGATCAGAGAGTTCAGGGGAACATCACAGCAGGCAAACGAAGTTTACTAGCTACTAAACATTCCTCTTGGTCACCCATACGCATCTCTACTCTCCTTAAAGAAATATTCCAGGAGGACCCAGACTTAGAGAAACCCCCGAAGAAGATCCATCCTTACAGGGACCCTCACTGGAGTTTCTGCCTCCTGCATTTCCATGACAAAGAGAGATAAATAAAGCACTAAGACATTATGCAAAACCATGCTAATGGTAATGCAGCACGCAACAGCAGCTAAGTGAGTAACCGTATAAGCAGTGTAAGCGTTAATGCTACGATATTCATTTATCTTCCCAGAGATGCAGACTCTGTGCAAGTGTCGAACGTTATTAGAAGCAGCCCGGCCAACTAAGAGAACCCCCAATCTTGCCCCAACTAACATTTTTTTTAAAAAAAGCCCAAAACTTTGAATGACTCCTAGCACTCAGTCTCGTAATGCCTGCCAGGAAAAAGGGAATTTCGGAGATGGCATGCCATCAATTTTCTTCATTTGTGTCAGAAGTTGAGCAGCTGTCTTCTTACCAGACTGAAGTGGAGCCAAAAACCTTGTCAGGCAGCTGAAGAAAAAGCACTTCAGAGGAACTAATCTCAAAGACCCAAAAGTATGTATCACATTTTTGAACAGGCATGTGTTAATATTACTACTACATTATCAATTGGCAATGTTTTGCAGAAGTGGTGGAAAAAAGACTGCTTCGTTTGTTTACACTGCTCGCTAAGGAAAAGCAAAATGCCATACATACTTGAACTCCAGAGTTTGTTTGTTTATTTACTTATGGCCAGCAAAAGATTTTTAGCATTATCTTCCCCTAAGCTGGTGAGGAAAGTGAAATAAGATTCACCTCCACAGAAAAAAGAAGATGCACCTGGATCTTCTGTGGCAAACAGATCTCGATTTCAGCAAGCACTGCTATTCCCCAAGGCACTGCAAACACATCAGCAAGGGATAAATAAGCCCATCGAGAGCCGCGTTTGAATCAGCCCATTGCTCCAGCAGCCACAGATTGTGACAGACTGGGAAAACCCAATTCACAATTTGTTTCTTCTTTAGTCTTGCTCCAGTAACCATGTGCTGGGCTGAAGGATCCTTCAGGACAACCCTAAGAGAAACTTTGTACTTAACCAGCACCAAGGATGTGACAAAGAAAGCAATCAAATTAAAAGATTTATTGCAGAAGGAGCTTTCCCAGGTGAGATTTGCTACCATAAGGCACAGTTTGGTCAAACTGAGAGTATTGCGCTTACAGATCTTAATTCAGACCAGAAGGGAAGCCAGAGAAGGTGGTGGCCTCCTCCCAACGGTGTGTCACCATCCAAACCACTGGGATCCCAACCATTCATTCACTGTAACTCATATTGGTGTCTGACCTCTCACAAGACGTATTTTGTGATCACGGTAACTTGGAAAGCCACAAATCCCCGCTCTGTGTGTGACAGCTCTGCTGATGAAGCAGCTTTCACTCAGCCCGGGATGGGGGGAAGGTTGGCTTTTAGGAAGAGATAGTACCACCGTGGGATTTGCTGCTCTCTCTTGGTGAGATAGGTGCTTCTTCCGACCACGTTCTTGAGTGGGAAGAGCTGGAATTTGCAACCATAGCAAGATATTGTTTAATTATCTTTTGATTGTGGTGGATGAACCCGTCATTTGCCAACCATATCGATATAGGTGCCATATAGAAGGACAGAATTAAAGTGAATAAATAAACAAATAGGCGTTCGAGATCCTACTTGGGCTAGCCATCTTCTTTCAGCCAGCTTTTCCCCGAAATGTTTATTTACTACACAGCTAAGCTTTTGGCAGCATTCCCACTGCGAAATGTGCTGCCCAGATATTACAAAGTGAACTCCAAAGGAAAAGGACTTTTTTTCCTCATGTCTCCCCTTCTTCCACACAGATATCCCTTTACTTCAGAACTGTGCCTTTAAGGCACAATTTTGCCCAGAATTTCTAGTATACTCAGTTTAAGAGAGATGCATTTATAGACTATTGCTAAAAATGAGATTTCCTATGTGGTCTTCAGCAAACTACTTTAAACAGCCATTTTTGCTTCCTCCATTTACTGAAGAAATGCTTCCTTACTTTTCAGAGGTCTACAAATGCAAACAAAGGTACATGAAAAATCACTGGTGGTGTATCGTTAACATGTTTAAATAAAAAAAAAATAAAATCAATTGTATAATAGCCCAACAAGATTCTGGCATTCTGGTATTGAATGCCGGGGAATGAGGTTTCCTTCGATCTAAACACAAAAAAGCAAAGAATAGAAAATAATGATAATGTGATTGGATGACATACCCCTATTTCAGTATCTATATTCAACTACTTCTCACAACGAGGCTCCAGTCATGATTAACAGCTCTGGAAAATCAAGAAATATTAATGCAAACCTGTAAGAAAACATTGTGTCTTAGATACTTTTGCTATGGTCCAGCAGAGATTCTCTGATTAGCATTTGCAGACTGTACTAAGCATATCTAATATAAAGGCAATACATACTGCACAGCTCTCAACAAATATTATCAAGATGGAAATGCCTACTGACAAATTCACAAGCTGCAAATGTACAGTCATGAAATTCAATAGCCTCACAGCTGCACACTTGTAACTTGTGAATGCAGAAAAATGTCTGAATTGGCAGCAGGCTTTCTGGCAGATGATATCATTTTACAGATGACACTGTAGAGTCTGCCAGTTTGACGTTGAACTCTCCTCTAGCTTTTTGTTGTTGTTGTTGTTGTTGTTGTTGTTGTTTCATAGCTCTTTCTCTGAGATCTACTAGGATCACAGTGGCTGTTCTCATAAGAGTCTGCTATTTACTTCTCTGACTCTGCAAAGTGCCGTAATTGCTCAGCTCAGTTCCCTCGGCTCTGCTTATGTACAGCTGACGTTGAACAATGTTTATTCTGGAAAAAAAAACTTTGCCTTTCTCTTCAGTATTTCAGATGCACAAAGTGCATGATTCCGTAGATGTGTCCTAGGTTTTTTTTCCCCAGTTCAGAATAGCATGGATTTCACTGCAAGTGACCGCCCTTCATAAATAGTTGAAATGATTGTGCCCTGATACTTGTAATCTGCATATTTTCAGACCACTTAGAGAGAAGGAAGCACTCCTTTGAAAAGACAAAAGGCCTCTACGCGACCTGCGGTGATGTCCGGTCAGGGCACTAAGTGCTGAGCTGGCCCAGTTCCATCCAAAGCTTGATGACATAGGAAGCCCGTCAAAAAAAGCTCAGAAATAAATTTGAGTATATTTTCTATTATTTTTTCCCCTCTGTGCCCTGTGCAATCACCACTGAAATGTTTGGCTGGGATCTATGACCAGATTCCCTGGAGGTGTTCAAGGCCAGGTTGGATGCGACTTTGGGCAACATGGGCTGGTGGGAAGTGTCCCTGCCCGTGGCAGGGGGGTTGGAACAAGATGATCTTTAAGGTCCCTTCCAACCCAAACCACTCTATGATTCTATGATTCAAGTAAGACACGAACGCAGGGCACCCTCTGAAATGAAGTGGTTCTTTGTACCTCGAAGACCCATCTAACAGCAAAGAAATTCCTATAGAGGCAGCAAGATGACATCATGGTGAACTCCTGGGCTGTTTGGGGTTTTTTAATGCAGTTCAACTCTTAAGTTTTCATCTGCTTGTGCTGTGCTTCTCTTGCTGCCCCATCCTGTTGGAAGAGGTGATCTCTGCACCTTCATGGTTTGCACCCTTTGAAAGGTCACATCTCTATGTAACTTAACACCTCAAATTACCACAAAGTACAATGTGAGTACTTCAGTAGGACTGCATCAAACTTGCTTTAAAAAGCCAAATTTTGAGACATCTCACCAAAGGCTCAACGTGCATTGTTCCACCACTGAACACGGAGGTTCTCCTTTCTGTAAACTCGTGCACTTAACAAAATAAAGTACAGGAACCAAAAAAAAAACCCCAACCCATAACAAACAACCCAAACATATAGGTATGGGTAATCTCCAAATAAGGTGAGAGAAAACACAACTTCACGGATGTTTTACCAATGCTGTTCCAAAAAGTGTTTGAGGTTTCAGCCACGGCTCTGCACCACAGCTATTAGGACTAGCCAAACTCTTTGCATCTATTTTACTAGATGTTTGTTCACATAGTCTGAACCATAAAAGCCCGCAAGCCACAGCAACCTCTATTTTCAACACAACTCTAAGAGCAGTTTCCCTGGTTTACACCTATGCTGCTCTCCTCTGAACTTAGTAAAACCGTAGTAACTCTCCAGTAACCTACACACGAACTATCAGGAGTTTATCCACCGCAACACTGCGTGTACTATTTTGCTTTAGATATTCATGCTCAAGAAGGACCATGCAAAACTCTCTAGCCTGTAGTGATGTATATACCTAATGTATTTATTATGCCGGAAAAATGTATTACATTATTGGCATTTTAGCAAAGGTTGATTGCGATATTAACTGGTTTCCCTGTACAGATTTTTAATGTGAGAAATGCCTTGTGCATTTAAAACTGCCTTTAATCACTAGACTTTGGGGCCCCATTTCTTAAAGCATCCAGCACACAGTAGCTTCCACTGGTCCGCTTAGAAAAAAAGGCAGAACTTTTCCTGAAAAAACAGACTCCTTATATGAAGAATGAAATATTATTTACTGCGTTCTTTGAAGAACAGACACCATCCACTTGAAAAAAAGTTCAAATTCTGGGAGCTTCTGTAGTATCTTTAACAGTTGGAATCATCCGCAAAATATTTTCACCAGAGGCCTTCAGGTTATTGCTGACGGTAAGAAATGGAGAGGAAGGAAAATTATCTGGACTCCCAAAATAACACGCTCTCTTTTGACGTCTCTGATTTTTGAGGGAGAAAGCAAATTGCCCTGCGATACGTTAGCACGAATCACATCACCAAATTCACACGGGGAGCAATGATTAGGGGTGATTTGCTGCATGCCGCTTGCTTAGCTGCAAGAGAGAAAAGGGAGCGCAGTGAGAGGTGCATGGGGAAAAACGTGGAAATCTTTCCCCTTTTGCCCTGCTCTCTGTACCAAAAGAAAGAACAGGACAGAAACTACATAAATATTGCAAAAGGTAATAATTAACCTGAGCTAGCCTCATTTTTCCTATTATTTTGAATGGGCAAGAATCATACTTCACAGCATCTTCCTCACCCTTCTTTTGGATTTTGATGCTCTTGACTAGAACAGAAAAATTTTCCTTGAAAGTGGGTTGAAAATATACACGATAAGCATTTGCTTAACAAGAGATTATGGACCGAACCAGAAGACAGTTCGTTCCTACCCTATTTCTTAAGACAGCAAATATACAGAAGCATTACTTATCCCCCTCCCTTTTTATCTTTTTTGAGAATTGTTGCACAATCTGCCTTTTCACAGGATTTCAGCCAGGAGTATTCACCACTTGTAAGGCTTGGTTTTTTTATTCACCCTAAAAGCTTTAACTTTCCCTGCAAACTTTGTACGTCATCCTCATCAAATCATACACAGAAATGGGCATTAAGTGTTTTGTTTACTCGTAACTTGGCAGAGCCACAAGAAAGAACAGAATGTAAAGAATGAACTCCCTTTGCAAAAGTCATTCATATCGAAACAAAAGCCTTTCCCTTCCTGAAACAGCTTTTCTAAGCAGGCCTCATATATTTCTGAATTGCCCAACATTACAGTGACCTCTCCGATAACTGAGCAACATTTGAAAGCCAATCTAAAAACAGAAGGAATGAGAAAGTTCTCCTGGATTTGATTTTTCATTAAAAAAGCATTAAGAAAATATGGGCTTTTCAACACTGCAATCTGAACAAGCAACCGCTTTTTGTGTAACATGTAGAAACCTGCTGAATTCAGACTACTTCCAACTTCCCCTCGGCTGCAGCAGCTGGATAGATTTGTTTCCACCTGCTTTTATCATTTGTCATTACTGAGGTATGTTTCAGAAAGCCAATTTAGCTCTAAACTGTCAGTTTTGCTGAAGCCAAAACAATTCATTTTTTTACGATTTGATCACATCCTTCAGAGCGTTTCATGTTCCTTTAATTCCCAGCTCCCCGCACCTCTGCACCCAAAGCGAATATAGGTGTTGGTTGGGGGTTTTCAAACCGAAATGCCCTTTACTAAAGCACCTGGAGTAAAGCCGCATGCGGTCGATCCTATGCACGTGCTCCACCGTTTGCTCTAGGAGTTGCAAAACTTCTGTGGTCGCCAGAGAAGAGACCATCCACACATGGCTGCAGAGAACAAAAGACTACTTATTAAAAAAAAATGTTAAAAAGCTCTCCCCCAAAACCCTTTCAAAGGCTGGCTGCCTCCATTGCCTGTACCAGTGTTGGAAATATGGCTGCCGATAGACCGATAGACCTCCTCCCGTTCCCCCAGAATTTAAGGGGGATAGGAGAGAGTGGGTGTGGGGAGGGAAGGTATCTCAAGTACAAGAGAGGATGATTATCAAGTCTAAAGAGAGCACATCACAAAATGAAGAAATATAGGACTATTTTTAAAGCAATTATTTTGTTTTCAAGATTGAAACATGCTGCAGTATTCCCCTCTGCTTAGCATTCCAGAGGAGGTGTTGCATTTAGCTAGCAAAATTAATTCACTTGAATAAAAGAAAATTGAAACACTGGAAGCAAAATAGAAAAGCATAAGATGAGAATTTTGTTTCCTATATTTCAGCTAGGAAAGAAATTATGTTTTCCAAACTTGATTAACTCCAAGGCCCAGTTCTGCAATAACAACCAGAATGATTCACTGAGACTGCTCATGTGCATAAACTCCCCCTGGTACGACTGCGGGAGTAGGACATCAATGTGTGAGTTCAGAGGAACCTCTTAACCATACTATCTGCATAATTTATCTGTAGATATTTCAAAAGTTTACAAAACTCCCCAATAAGCTAGAAAGATTTAGGAACTTTTGAAAAATGTGACCTGTTACATAAACCTGTATTTTAAGAAGTGAACTAGAGACAGGAGGAAGGATCACAGGGGTTGGACACATAACCAGCTGTCCCAATTCGGCTGAGCTGTTTTAGCTGTCAGTGTGTGAATTCTTAATGTGTGATGATTATAAAGTACGGAGATAGTTCAGCTCTCTCATTTGAATTATTTTGCCTTTGCCTCAGAGTAACAGCATATACATGGGCTGCTACCCCAAAGCTAATGCTGGTGACTTCTACGCCTGAGACCCACGTGTCTGAGCCACTTGCAAAGCTTAGACCTCAGAATATTTATTTATTAAGATCAAAAGTGATAAAATCATGCTTATCCCAGGCTCAAATTTTCCTGACACCTTCACTAATTACACAATATAATGAAATCCCAGAAGCACTGAAATAATTGTTCCAGCAGGAACTCAGCCAGCGAAACACCTATGGAAGCTTCTTTCTATTCATTCATCGCTATGGGAAGCAATCTCACAGTCCTCTCCAAAAATCCCTTCAAACAGATGTCTTGCAGCATAGCAAGACATTATCAAATTCAGACTTGGAGTGAGCATGTTCCAGAATCCAAAAGCCCTCCGAGGGAGTGTTTTGCCTGACACACCTTATCATCCATAGGAAAGAGAGCAGGATCCAAGGTGGGCACTTTCAGCAAGACAGGAAGGCGAGGTATGACCAAATAACGCCTTAACCTGAGTAATGCCATAACGTCTATCTAGAGATGAAGTATTAGGCAAGATACAGCTCAGAAAGAGCTCCAGGGTGACTTCGGTGTGATCTCCAAGCTGAGATCATGGATGCTCCATGTCGCTACTCTCCCTTGGTAGCCTGAGTCGGTCACTCAAAGCGCCCATGCTGAGAGCAGCCAGGACAGTTGACCCAGTCCTGGAGCAGGCATCTGTAGACGTGCCCAACGAATGATCACAGCAGCCACTGATCAGGCAGCCACGTCCCCGGCAGCTCTGGTTGAGCACACAGCAGTTGGCACGGGGGCCACCAGCAGCAATATCCTTCCAAGGGCGCATGCACCATGCTCCTACTGAATGGGTGCCCATATCTATTACCAGGCAATACTAAGTTAGGTTCTCAGCTTTCCCAAGAAAATATTTTCAACTGGGATTGATTTTTACTGTTTTAAAACTAACATTAGCAAATGTGATTGCACGGTGCACAGATCTGTCAAATTTCTTCTCAGCTGCAATCTTGAAACATATCATTATCGTGTACTGTGTGAGCAAAGCTGGGCTTGGCTTTCATGTGACTGAGCTCTAAATTAGTTTATGGATAATGTTCCTTTACAATACATTCCATCTTTCGCTCCATCTTATCTTAATGAGTACTTAACCTCTTAAAAATAGGTTACTGCCAGAGAGACTAAATACAGAGTATTAAAGCCTCTGAGAAAACCACAGGAATGAAGGTCCCTGCTCAGGTAGCTCTGTCCTCCTTGAACTCAACTTCTGTAGGGCAAAGTTTGCAGAGTTTTCAACTGCACTGGAAAAAAACAATTTCCACTGCATTTGTTTTAAAACTCATTTGTGATTACGAGGTAGTATTATTTTTTATAAATGCATGTGGAAAATGACAGTCTGAAAAGTATACCTTTCTTCTGGAAAACTCCATGGTTCCTGTACTTGCAACCTCAACATTTTGGGTTTGGATACCTTTTATAAAATCATAGACTCATAGAATGGTTTGGGTTGGAAAGGACTTTGAAGATCATCTCGTTCCAACCCCCCTGCCATGGGCAGGGACACCTCCCACCAGCCCAGGGTGCTCCAAGCCCCGTCCAACCTGGCCTTGAACACCTCCAGGGATGGGGCAGCCACAGCTTCTCTGGGCAACCTGGGCCAGTGTCTCATTGGTCTCATCGTAAAAAATTACTTCCTTATATATATCCAACCCAAACCTACCCTCTTCCAGTTTAAAACCATTGCCCCTTGTCCTGTCACTATAGGCCTTGGTAAAAAATCCTGCTCCATCTTTCTTCTAAGCCCCCTTTATATATTGAAAGACCACAATAAGGTCTCCCCAGAGCCTTTTTGTGCATGTGCATGCTTAGAATCTTTTAAAAAAGGAACCGTTACTTTATAAAAAGTAGTGGCACGGGATCATTGACTGAATCCTAGCTATAACCCACAACAACGCCTCTGACCAGCCACTTCTGTTGGAAGGACACAAATCTCATGCAACATCACCCTGTTTGGCTTGAAAGTCCACCTGGTACGTAGGAGGCTGTGCCTGAGAGCAGCCAGAGGTGCTGCAGGCACTCCTGCAGCAGGCAGGGAGCAGGGCTGGTACCCGCTGGGGTCCAACACAACCCACACCACAATTAACACATTGCAACGAAAGCAGCCGCTCTGCAAATTGGAATTGAAGCAGCCTCCATTTTAAAATTCAGCCAGAGCTGCAGCACACATTATAGAAAACAATTATATCATTTAATCCCCTCCTATCCCCTGGATAAAGCTCCTATTTGAGAAGCCGAGGAGCGGGCTATGGACCAGACGGTTCGTTGGATTTGTGCCATTCCAGCAACAACTTATAAAACTTTTGAGCAGAAAGACAGCAAACAAGAAGGTGTGCAGTTCTGGACTTCCTTCATGAGGATGGCAAAACAGGTGCTACTCCCACGCTGTGTGCAGTTAATGTGAGTGTGTCGCTGGATGAGGGGGAAAAAAAAAAAGATATTAGAATTTCCTTTTAAAATCCCTACTTTCTTCTGCTGGCCTATAATTCATGTTGGGAATTGCAAGAAGTGGGGGATGGACAAACTGTCCCCCACACCCTGTCTCCTCAGGAAATGCACCGTCATGTGGAATTAATTACATACCTTTTTTTTTTTTTTTAAATACATATAATTTCAAGTTCATGGTCCAACATCTCTGATTCATAGTAATAAAGGTTGCACAACAGCAGAACTGTGTAGAACAAAGGTTAATTGGAGGCTACGGCACCCTTCCTAACGAAACACAACTGGAAACATATGCTGGTTTCAACGACAGCCAATACCTGCGGCACTACTGATCTTTAATTTCTGATTTCAAGATTTAGAAATTCGGTGCGTTTCGACATGAGTAAGAGGAGGCAGAGAGAGCAAGCAAAGAGCTAGTCAAACCCTGCAGTTTCTGGCCTGTGATTCTCTTGAGATGTTCCAGGCTAATCCTTCTGTGTCACATAACAGCTTTGTGACACCTACACCTTCTTCACTTCAACGTTGGAGTTTTTAGGCAATTTCAAAAAACCAAAGATCTGAACACAGGTCTCTGCGCCAGCCCCAGACGTTTAGAAACCAGAGCTAGCTCTTTCTCTTACTCCAGTACTAGGAGACAGTTTTAAAATAACACTTTTTAACTGCTAGTTTTTATATTTTCGGCTTCTCTTTCAAACCAGCGAGGACTGGCAGTGTCCTTTTTTGCTGCAGGTCAGACCGAGAGCCTGACGCACTCGCAGGGCTGCGGCTTTGGGAAGAATACCATATATGACGAGACTCCGAACAACATTATGAGATCTGGCAGCCGCGGGATCATGCTCGAAAACATAAATGAAGCAAGAATAAAAGCCACAGAGAAGCAGAGGAAAGGACAGAAAGCGACAGGAGAATAGAGAAATGGCATTTTCCAACCATGAAAAATTATTACTGAGGTCAAAACTAAAGCTGTTCCAGGAGCTTCTGATTAAATTCTGCTTTGTTCAAAAATGCTGACGGGCTGAAATCAAAATGATTTGGGGAACATATCAATCTGATAGGACTTGTTCCTGTCGGGTCATTTGCCTACTCATTTTACTAGAAACCTTGGCTCCCAGACAGCCGCTCAGATGGGCTATTGGGAACGCCAGATTCCCAGGCTCCCCAGAATCTCAGTATTAAAAGAAATTAATTATTGATAAAAGTCTATGTTATGCATGTTTGCCTTATCAAATTATCTGTAGCTGTGCCTGTAGCATGGGTGTAGCACATCTGATATGCTTTAATGATGCAAAAATCTCATTGCAGCAGCAGGGGAGCCAAGACGAGTAATGCTCCTGCTCTGTGCTCCCTCCCGCTAAAAACGTTAAAATAAGGAGAGAAATAAGAAGTGCAGCGCTTCTGTCCACATGTTTTAAACAGTTAAAGCTTCCCCGTTTCTATTAGGCAAATCATTTGAGCCAAGCGCTCTGTCTGCTGCTATGAATGGTTCCTTTGTAGTATAATGCATTTACACGGTGAAATCATAATATCCTGGGCATTTGGAGCTGTATTATGCTATAAAAACGAAGGCCAGCTCCCTCCAGCTATTGCATTTTTTGACTGGCATTTGATCTACGAAGTTCTACAGCTTTCTTCGGCTGGGCACGATGCGCAGCAGGACGAGTGGCAGCTGCGGCGCAGGGATGCACGCTCTGCATTCTGCACCGGAGCCATTAGATGGTGCTTGAAACAGAAGATTGCAAGGAAGAAAAGCAAGATTTTGTATGCTGCCCAGGCAGCCTGCTTAATAAATATTTTATTCTAGCAATTTAAAAAAAAAAAAAAAAGAGAGAGAGTGAGAGAGGAAGGGAAAAAACCTTGTTCTAGGATTCAGTTTAAAAATATATCTGATTTCCAGGCCTTGGCAGTGCTGAGTAATTAAATAAATAAATAGTCAACTCTTCCTCCTGCCTCAAGCATCTCCGCTGACACACACGCACTCCTTTAAATAAGGCTCTGATACTTCAGCGCTCAGCCAAACTTCTGCTCATCATGCCCGAGATCTCTATCTCTCTCCTAGGTTGATAACTGGATTTCCAGTAAGTTTCGAGTCAGAGATTGAAATACTATTTAATGTATCAGCTCCAACAGGGGTTTCCAGGAAAAACTGTCCAAGCGCAGAGGGGCATGAATGCTTTTTTACATAAGGAAGACCTCAGTAGCAATTAGGAAGAAGTCTTGCTTCAGTGTGGAAAAGCAACACCTCACTCCCTTTGCCCTTCTTCAGCAAACACCTACAGGCAGTCCCAAGTCATAAAATGCTCTCTTCAGATATATTTATAAATTTTCATGGTCTTCCTTTAACATTACATTCATGGAAACTGCCCTGTGATAAGCATCAAGAAGAGGGCATCAATGAAATAATTGCATCCTACCAGAGACAGCACGCGACCCTCCTGTCTAACCTTGGGCTCCCATTTTGTTACTCTTTTTTTTTCTCCTTTAACCAACCCTTCAATCATTGGCATTCCTCTCTGTTGCAATGACCTGGAAATATTTCATGGCACTTCACCTCCACCTTCCCAAGCTCAGCAAAAAAAGTTCAGCAAAAAAAATCCTCCAACGCTTTTGTTGCGAAGGTTGGAAGAGCCTCAAAGAGCTGTGCTAGATGTGACCACAGGTTTGGTCCAGCCCCATGCTGTACCCATCACGGTAATGGATAAGGATGCTCAGGGAGCACACAGAGCATGGTAACCCTCTCCTCCTGTGTCCCTCCAGCCACTGCCAGCAGCGTAGGGACTGCCCAAGCGATCCGCTATATCTAGATCATCATGTTTAGTAGCCACAAATAAATTCAAATTTTGCCTTACCCTTTTAGCCAACTCCTGACTTCCACCTCCACCCTGTCGCCCTGAGATCCACGGTTCACTTCTACCCTGTGAGAATAAGCACTCCTTTTATTTCTTTTTAACAACTACCTTATAATTTCAGTTCTTGTATTATTGAATTATCACGAAATAATGAATAACCATTCTTTATTCGTGCTCTCTGTGCCACCTTTGATTTTATAGCAACTATATTTTAACAACCCTCACAGCAAAAGACAAAATGGCTGAACATAAAAAAAAAAAAATAATAATCCTCCAGGAACTGTTTATGAAGCTATTTAGAAAACTACGATTTGCTTACGCACTGCACGGGATGATAAAAAAATAAATACAGAGAAATCCAAAGTTGAATATTGTGTTGAACAAAGGAAGAACTGCTTGTCACGTTTGTACGAGGACTCGGAGTTCATAAATCCCTGGAAGTGGACTAAGCAGCTTTCGCACCTCTTCAGAAGTTATCTTAAATACCAGGAGGTGGGAGGTAGTTGGACAAAAGATATAAAGGGAGGCAGCTGATCCGCTTTAAAGCCTCTCTCATTCCTTTTAGGCTTGAGATTTCACATAAATATTTCTTTAAATGCATACATCTATGTACCAAAACTAACATTTGAGAAGCTTCCAAAACTTGGCTTTTAATTAAACCCATGAAAGTATAATGCTCACAGTGAATAAGTATCAAAAATAGAGACAAAACTGAGAATATATGCAGGCATTTTTCTTGGGTTTTGTCAGGCACTGCAAAGACAATTAAGTTTCTTTTCTTCACTGTACATATAATACTCAGAAGTGAAAGCTTAATTAACTTGTCAGAAACTATGGCATCTCTTTTCTTGAGCTGCTGAACCCACCTTCCCAAAAGACTTGAAGGGAAAATAAAAAAACTAAACGCTCCAGCTGAAATACCTGATCATGCATGACATTCCTGTCCTGTAACACAGTTTGTCTGTCATTACCAGAGGCTTTTTTATCCATCTGGGTGAGCACACTCTTTTTCCATTTGTCTGGGAACGTCTCGGCACTGAACTGCAGTTGCTCCGAGATGATGGACGTTGCGCTGAAGGGGTAAGACACGGTGGCACTAATTACATCGTACAGCACGCACGTTTCTCAGGCAAAACCTCCAAGTTGCAGCAAAACTATCTTTGACCACGCAGCTTTTCACGCCGATTAAAGGCCCTGAGCTGCCCCGTTAGGGGCAGTTGGGAAAGCAAAACTTTTTTTTTTACCCCTAAATACAATTTCCCCACTTTGCTGGGGAGACGGAGAGGGTTCCAGACACAGGGAGAGGAGGAGCCCCGAAAGTGAGGAGACCTATTCATGCTGCAGCGGCCAACACGATGGGCCTGAGACTGCACTCTTCTCTGCTGGCTGGGCTCTGGTTTTTGCAGATATTTTGCATTTCTTCTCGCTGAGTCCCATTGCAGCTGTGGCCAATAAGTCCCTGTCAGCAAGCGTTGCCTGGAATCGTGCTCGCAGCAGCTGGAGGAGCCGCCGCAGCCCCGGAGCCACTCCTGACCCTGTTTCCAAGAACCGGGAGGGTTTTGAACGAGGGTTTGAGCAAGAAGTGTGGGCTCAGCCCGGGGCAGCCCGCAGAGCGGGCGACACCTCACCGCTAACGCCGTTCCCCTGACTGACCGATCCGCTCCAACAGCAGAGAGGAGGTCCTGAGTTTAACAAAGGTTAAGTTTACAAACCTCACATTAACGCTTACATTTGGCAAGTGTAACAAGTGGCTTTCGCGTTTTTAGTTTTTTTAATACAGTCTTTCAACCGGAGCTCACTTAAGTCTGAAAAATATTGTACTTTATCCTCCTGTAATCTCCTCTCCAAGATATGCATGTTTAAACAAAGTGCAAAGGTCCAGGTGCTTTACTGCATTAGTAATGACCCAACATCTCTCCTTTAATAATGCAACACGGAACACAGCACAGCAGCTTTTTTGCTTTCTCATTTTAAAAATGTATTAAAACTTTTCTCTGCGGGACCAGGCGACAGTACGAGGGAGTAGAAATTGTTGGTTTTTTCAAGGCAGAAAATATTGCTGAGGCATTCAAGGGATAATTTTTCACCTCCCATATAAATCACTATCTTCACTTCTCTACTAACTTTTGCTACTGTCTTTCCAGCACTATATCAGATTTTAGTGAGCTCTGGGATTTGCTGGATGTAACTCTCTGCTCAACGGACCCGAAGCCTGTGCGAGTAATTCCGAGCCCATGCAATCCTACCTAATGCGTGATATTGAGAAACTCTTTTCTCTTCTGATAGATATTAAAAACAAACACACACCATTCTTAACCACTCCACATGCATTCATGCTGCGGGTCTTTCTTTTTTCTTAAAAATAAAAGTAAATTAAGGTTTCATATTTTCTCTGTGACGGAGCGCTCCAGAGAGCCACACAGACCCAACCTGCGAGTTTTCAGAGCTATCTTCATTAAGGTATTTCTCTTGATACAAAAGGAAGCTTTTCTGTAATGCATCTTTATATTACCAGGCCTCTTTGGGCTCTCCTGGTGACAAAAGATGCGATACCCTATTGGAGAATACATGTTATAAGCCACTGTCTCTGTTATTTCATATCCACAATGGATCACAGCTCTTTGGTTAGATGTATAACAGCTCACAGCTTTGGCCTTGGAGATACCTGGTCCAGGTCTCTATATACCAGCCAGGACAGGAGGACAAGCAGCTGATGAATGCTAGTGACACCTCTGTATTTATCCGCTTAAACCAAAACCAGTCTATGGGATGAACTTACCACTGGAGACCCAGCGGAGATAAAACATACGGGGCAGACCCCCAGCAAGCGGAGCTGCTACGCGAGCCGAGTTGAAGGCGGGAGGCACGCTTGAAGGCAGAATCTCCTCCAGCAAAAGGGCACCTCCTTCAACTCCCATGCAGGGGCTTCAGACGTGAAAAACTGCAGCCGTAGCTTTCCTATGGGCACAGCAAGCCACACCTTTCTAAACTACCATTTTTACCTGTTATCTACGAAATCCAGACAGAAAAACGAGCCAGTTTCCCAGATGAATATAGACACTAAGCCCTGGTGAGCAGGGAAGTTTCCCCCCACTCATACAGGCTAGCATTGGGCAATAATCCTTCTCCCCATAACAGATTTAGATTAGTAATGCCAGCAGTATTAAAAGGGGCCTTTTGAGCTGGGAAACATGTGCTGGTAGTCTGGGAAGGGTGTTTACAACATGTGTTTTGCAGGTATTAATGCTCATGAGGCACAGCGGTTTGTAAAGGCATAATACGTCCTGCCGTTTCCCCGGGGCCACCGCGCTCCTCCCCACCTCTCTGTCCCTCCTCTCTCTCCAGAGGCACAATTGAATCCTTAATTGTTCTGCCACAGGTATAGGCGAAGCCATAAAATACACCAGTTGGGACACAATTAGCGCTCTAAAAGACGGGAAAACCACATCTGGCAAACGAGTGTGAGAGCCCAGGGAGCGCTTTATTCAAAACTGAACCCTCCAAGGGGGAGAAATATGTTCTTAAGCATGTCTGAGCTTTCCAGCCCTGTTTTGGGCTCTCACCCTCCCTTCCAGGCTGCTCTCTTTCGCTGATAATATAAACGAATCCCTCCCTACCAAGATGCTGCATAAATCCTGGTCACATTAAGGCTGGCTCTCATCCCATGCAGAGAAATGCCAATACCAGCGAGGTCGCTGTGGTCACCGCTGAGGCTTTTCCAAACAAGCCTGAAGGTGTTTGTTCATCAAAGCCGAAACCTCCAGCGAGGCCCTGCTGCAGCACTGGCAACACGTGTTTCCTAATATTTAGCACGCCCAAAACATTGAAACTTAACCAAAGTAAACTTGGAAGTGAAAAGGGAAAACGTTCAAGGTCTGATACTGAAACGAACTGTCCTGAAGTTGCTGCTTCCTATTTCATGATGATGTAGATCATTCTGTCTGTTGACACTGCAGTTATACCACTGGGAGGTGTATATATATATCATAAAACTTTCCTGTTTCTATCTAGACCTTCCAGCATTTGCTTTAACCTCAAAGGATATATTTGGCCTAGAGAAAACTGTACATTGAGAAAAGGAGGTGGAATCAAATGGCTGAATATTCGCACGGACGGACAGACTTGTAGGACAAAGACCTCCTATTCACCTGGCACTGCTTTGGGCACCAAACTCCCAAAATTCAATCCCCAAACGTTGTAATTTAAGGTTACTGCACTTGCGATCTGCCATCTTCCTGACAATAAAAATACACAGGCGCCTTCAATAGCAGCTTATTTGGGTCCATAGTTACAAGTCTATAAAAAGATCTGCGGATAGTAATAATCGATACCTTTGCGCCCAGATTCTGAAGGGAACGAGTTTTTGTTGATCTTCATGATTCAGAGGAGGAACAGGAAGTCATTTATGAGAACGATGCAAAACAGCGGGACAAACGATTTCACCAATTAATCTTCCAATTTTCTGTGCTGTTGGTTTTGAACCTCGTATGTGATTATATGTACGCACCACCCACGAGCAGAGTCAAGACCTGGTCCCCGACTTGTAACTCAAGTGCCCTTCTCACATCAATAACTAAACTCAGAAAACATCACGCAAACAGGGTGGATCCCACAGTCACCCACATGCACTATCACTACGCAGACAGAGCGCCTATCAGGTGTCTAAATAAAGAACAAAATCTCCCTCCTAGCATCTCATTGAGGAAATAGCAAGTTTATGTTACTATCACACATGAAACTTGCCTATCAGAATATCAAAACCATTTAAACTATAGGACCCACACTATATTGGGGGAAAAAAAAAACCAAACCCAACCTTTAAAACTCAGAAGTATTTAAAAGAATGTGTTTTTCCTAAACAAATAAATCATCATTTCAATTGAAATTATCCACTCTAATTAATCTGAACTATGGTTATTAATTGATGCAAACAGCCCGCTGGTCTCATGGATGTGGTTAAGGATCACACAAAAGCCTGTAACGTGATTTAGACTTTTCGCTGCTGGTACTGACATCAGCAGAAAAGCCAAAAAGAAGCCAAAAGTCTAGAAATGTCTTTTGTCTTTTTTCTACCATTCTTTAACAGATATGTCATTGAGACTCTCCCCTATGGTTCAAGCAGTAACACTTTGGTTTTCTGTGATTAATTAGAACAGCAGAAATCTTGCAAAATACACTGGCAAGTATCTAAAAGTCTTGGTGACTCATAATGAACGTAAAAGTTTGACCAGTTCCCTTCACTTACTGATTCATTAAAAATAACAGTAAAGAATGGATTTGAATATTTTTGGGCAGCAAAAATACTTCCAACATGACTTTGATTAAATTATTAGAAGTGATGACTGCACCGAAGTACTCTGAAATACTGGTGATAAGATGTTTGACATTGCCTCCCACAGAACTTGTTACAAAACACACACCAGCCAGATAGACACCAAGTTACTGCCAGTGGAGATTTACGATAAACAATTAATCTGCAGAGTTAAGGGTGTAAAAGGACTCTCTCCATCATTCCTCCTACTGGTAACAAGCCAGTCTTCAGCATTCAGCAGTTCTGTGCTGCTTACCACCATTATATACCCTTATATACATTTTTTTATGTATATATACATATATATATACAGTTTGCCTCTTATGATCAGTCTTGCACAGTAGCTGTACAATGTTATTCAATAGCATCAAGGTCCACCAGCCCCAATATTTACATCTGCCTTCTCAGTTATTTTTCTATCTTATAAATAAAGATTTTTGAATGGAATGGTGCCAGAGAATAAACTCCACCTCTTGTGTCGAAAATTTATCTGTTTTGCTTCAGTGGCTATTGTTAATAAAGCACTCCAGTTTTACAGGGAATTTTTTTTAGCGGGAGAAGGCTGTTTTTCTGCAACAGGGTTTGATTCCTGGCTCCATCTCCAAGTTATTAGCGTGCACGTATAGAGTGGTCCTGGATGAGCCGTGCTGTGCAAGACAGAAGGGATATAAACCTGCAGAAATATCTCGTAGTAAAGAAATACTTGTGTAAGCAGCATATTTTCTCCAAAATAAAAGCCTTTTGACCAAGTTGGTAGAAATACAAATTCCAAACAGCAAACACCACACAGACAAATAAGAGTATTGTTCACATTTGTCTACAAAACATGTTGCAAAATGCATTTAAAACGCAATTCGTGCGTTGAAGGAGCACCAGCAGTTTATGTTTGTTATTTCAGAAAATTCTCAATGAAACTGTCAGTTCCAAGAGGAGGCTGAAGAAATCTGCTTCAGACTCATGAAAATGACTGAACCAACAGTTTTTAATTGAATCTCAAATGACTGTAACTGCCTTTTGCTCAGTAGTCAGCACCCCATTCCATGTAGATACAGTTGGTTATAGGTAATAAGATTACTTCTGGGTTACTGCCTGTAGCCTCTAAAATACTGCCAAGAGTGAATACGCAACATGTTCTAGGGTTAAGGAAGCCTAACACGGTGCCAACATCATACTGTGACATTGCCTGCAGAGTGTGAAAGGATTATATCCTGTCTTAACATACCATTTCATCCATGCCAGAAAATGGAAAAGAGTCTAATCACTGAGTAAGTATGCAAGCCACTAAATATAAATCTAAACCGGTTTCTGCTGCTATAATATCAAGTTTCCCTTAAGAGCAGCTCTCCTCTGAAAAGTGGCTCTGAAAAGTTTGTGCTATAAGTTCTTATATTTATGGCATCTTGGTAATTTCCAGTTGAAATCAAATCACACTACAAGTAAAGAAGTAGAAGGTTGGTGGTGGGTTTTTTGTTTTTTTTTTTTAATACGAGCCGTGCAAACTTACTCCAGTTCTGGATGCTTTCCAAGTCACGCATTACTAAACAACAAAGATTTGGCAGCCAGATTTTACAGCTAATTTTTTCTTCTGGCTGCCTGAGTCAGAACTGGATTCTAACTCTGCTCTCCTTCATACGTACTGGGTCTACAGAGGGAAAAGTAGGTCATGAAAGATAAAAAAAACAAGCAAAACCAGGACAAAACTGTGGCCCTCCCAAAGTAAACAGCAAAGCAGTAATTTGACTGGGGCAAGGGATTCACTGGTGATATGCAAGGACTACATGACACAAAAGCAGCTTGAGTGCGTTACAATAAGGCCATTTTTATACTTTTCAGCATAGCGGTGTACGTACTATTAAAAATTTTAAATTTGGCATCAGAAGTCATGCGGAACCATCTTTCCCTGCTTCTCAGAGGGATGAATCGTAGCACCAGAGAGACCTCATGACAAACCATGCCTAATCTTGCCACCGCCCAGAGTGACTCCGGCAGCTCCTGAAAGCTGTCCTAAGGAGCCAGGCAGCCACGCGCCCCCAGGCTAAGGAGAGGCAGCAGGATCATTTAGGACCTTCTCATGAACGTGCAGGGTATGGGAGCACAGGTTCACCATGCCAAAGGAGAGAGAAATGGCAGCGCATCACATGGGAAACCACAACGTCAGGGAAATACCGCAGCAACCGACCCAGGGCTGCAGTCATACCTTGCTCAGAGTGATTTAGGAGAAGAAAACGACAGCACTCCGGAGGACTGCTGAGGTTTACCTACCTTGCACCATTGGAAAAAAAAAAAAATCTATCATTAAAATAAGAAAGAAAAGAGTAGAGTTTGTGTGCCTTTTTACACTGGTAAAAATGTTTGGCTAGGGTACGTCATTCTCCGCATCTTGATTTACTTAAAGTGTAAATGTGGTGACCTTTAAAAACTTGAACAAAATGTGCTAGAGAAGTTTTTATTGTTATGGTATAAAACGATCAAAAATATGATTGGGAAGAAGAAGGGAGAGCCCTTTTTTTTCTAAGTAACCATTAATGCTCATGCCCTTTAATTCCAATCATAATTCTTATAGTCTTTTAATTTTCTCCTTAAACCCATCTAATAAATGTTACGCTTGTGTCTGTATTTTTTTTATTTGCAAGAAATAATAGAGCTAATGTTCCTCAAAAAGGTGCAAATTTGTACTCAGTTTTACTGCAGCTGCTTCTGATAACGTCGTTTCAGTTTCATCTGACCTCTGATCAGGAAAACAATTTTAAACAATGCCAAGGAATATATACTACAGAACAAAAAAGCAATCATAATTAGAAACTAAAGATTTAAGACCTCCAAAATTGCATCAGACATTTTTCTGCTTAACAGTAAATCAAAATAGTGTTTCCCAATCAGACTTTAAAATCACGTTGAAATATCCTCAATAATTTGCACTTCTTCCCAGAAAGATTTAAGTTACCCACAAAAGAAATTTAAAAGCCCAACAGCTGCAGCAAAACAAAATGCCGGAAAAAGAAACCACAAGATCATGTCTGAATGGAAGTGGAAAAGGCAAATTAATGAATAGACAGAACAAAGACAGAATGGACAGAATAAGAATTATTGATAACCTGAAAAGGCAAATACACTAGAAGATATCTATTGATAGATGAAACTTGCTAGTAAATTAAGATTACTGGTGAATAAAGATTGCTAGTAAATAAAGAAATCTCAGTAAAGGTATTTTCAGTCTTTGTGAGGTATTCAAGGACACTATAGATTTTTCTCATGTGCATATTCCTCATTTTCCCTCCACAACACTTGTAATCCAAATTCTGTTCTGATAATCAGAGTGAGGTACTTACGCATATGAAGAAAAATCTGCAATTGTTAATTCTCATAAGATTAAGCAAGATGGTGTTCTATGGAGTAGATTCAAAATGGATTTTGGATCTTTTGGTACTAACCCAAAAGGCTACTATTTTCTTGCTTCAAAAGAGATTTTCTAGATATCTTACCTGATCTATGAGCAGGTCCACCAGAAAGGGACAGTTCTGCTCCCCTCCTTTTATTCCAGCTGCGTGTCCCCACTGCTTCCCTCCAGTAGCTCTAACATTTATCTGACCCCCTCCATGAGCCAGTTAAGTTCCCTAAACTGGCAGGAAACTAACACAGCAAAAAAAGGAACCATTTTCTACCAGTTCCTGTCCTCAAGCAGAATCAACTCACCAAGGGGAAAAAAAAAGACAGTTTTCACACCAACTGGAAAAGAAGACATGGCAGGGACAAGTCTTTGGTGGTCCCTTGAGCACAGAGGAGGGCAGAAGAAGGAGACTGCCACCTACGTGGTGCCCCAGTACTGCTGGGGGAGCTGCCCACCAAGCTCTGGTGACCTCTGCCAGGTGAACGTCAAATGTACAGGGAAGAGCCCCAATGTCTTTGCAGCAGGACACCACGGCCCCGATGCTGTGTGTGGGCATATCTCCATGTACTGCGTTCAGTGTGACCCTAGTGATGGCACTCAAACACAACAGAACAATAATTTAAGGGTGATTTCACGTTACATGTTCTCAGCAACAGGTATTTTATCACTGCATTTTCGGAAATCTGCCTGATGTTTGGCAATTTTTGACTTCTGTTTACCTTTTGACACATCACAAAAATGAAGTTGTTGGAGCAGCTCTTGCCACCTAAGTGAATCTTCATCTCTGAAACCATTCCTGAAACAAACCTTTTTCTCTCTTCCGAGACAGAGGCAGCTATTCTTTGATCTCAGTGAAACCAGTGACTCAGGCACTGAAATACAGAGAAGCCAAACATAAACAATAATTTCAGTATTAATTAAAATATCAATAGTAATAACAGTAACTTGCAGTAACGTTTATAATTTTCATGGTCTTTTTCCATCTAAAGTTTTACAGTTCTTTATAATAACTCTTAAAGACTATGAGGAACAGCCAGATCCTGCTACAAACTATGGGAGCTCACAAACCCACAGGACGCCACAAAATTTAAAATCTAATTTCAGCTATGAGCTGTAAAGTGCCTTCGGAACGAGTAAGAGAAATGAGAAACGACATGGCTTGCAACTCAACGCTCACGCAAGTTATGTCAGCAAAAGCAATAACAACCACACATTACTTGAGCAGTGGACTTTATGTCCACTATTACCATTGACAGGCGGTGCTTATATTTTTAATTTTCATTCTCGGTGAAGGTGATGGAGGAAAGAGTATGGAAATGTGGCGGTAGTTAGGGATCCAGGAAATAGCAGGTGTTTGATCAGGGACAGCTTTGAGGTGGAAAAAGGCAGACGTACCGAGCGGGGGGATGAGGGAAAGAAGTCATGCCTACGAGCAGGTGGTCCCCAGGGCCTGTCAAGTGACGGGATGGATGTGGACGTGATTGACAGCTTCTGTGCTGGCTGTCAGGGGGGCTTGCTTCAGCTGAAGGAAGTTGCCAGGGACATATGGCAGGAAAGGGATAGCCAAATTTTAGGAGCACGTTGACAATGTAGTCTATAAAAATACCTTCTCTGGAGCTTCTGGTGCCTGGAGGAGTTGCAGGAGGGGAGAAGAGAGGGCAGAATATCTCCCACCCCAGCGCCTTGATTGCAGGTGAGCTTCCAAGAGAGGACAAATGAGCTGTTGGTTCCCAGAGCCACGGCAGTGAGTGCCCCGATTGCCAAGCAGCCCACACACACACCTACGCCCCACCGCCGCCCCAGTCTGGGTCCGCGGAAGATCCTCATCTCATGATTAAAAGTCACCTGAGATAAGCCTGTTGCTAGTAGGAAGACAGATGCAGCAGAGGGTTTCCTGCTCTCAGGGAGCCTTGAGAAACTGGTGTCATGGCTGGAAATCTCCATCTCAAAGGGCAGGTGACTCTGGGAGGGCTGCAGAAAACGTGGTGGGGCAGAACACCTGTGTGGGACACAGCCCTCCATGGGACACAGTCCTACACGGGACACAGCCCCACACAGGACACAGCCCTGTATGTGTCCATCTGACCTGCATGGAGAAGAGGGAAGGCAGAACACAACCCAGGCCCAGAGCCGAGGCTGTGCCGCGGCTGCAAGCCGGCATGGGGAAACCAAAGGCGTCCTGGCCTGCGGCCAACCTCAAAGCAGTCCTGCAAACAGCCCAACATCCACGCGGGCTGCACTAAACCGCCTACCCCACACACACTGAAACTCCCATGGAAGCAGAGACCCACGGAGTTTCCTATTTCTTTTAATTAACAGAATTTGCCCGCAGGCATTTTGGAAGTATTCAGCCAACCATTGTTGCTCGTGTTCCCACACTTTCCCTTCCTCTGCTGCTTCTCTGCTCTTGCAAAACTCGGAGGCAACGACACAAAACAATGTAAGTTCAAAAAACTTAAGGAATGTCATCGTTTGTCCCAGAAGCTGGCTCAGGCCTCTCTCAGACTCTGCACAGACGGCACCTCAAAGCTTGCAAATGTCTACACAGAGGCCAGCGCTGAACTGGCTGCTGACATATTAAAATGCATGCTACTTCAATATACATTCTGCATAGACTTTGAATGCTTTATCAATCACGCAGAAGATAACATCCAAACAAACAAGAAAGGGGTTTAATGATAAACCCTATGGGAAGATACTATCTTCCAGATGCTAAGCAAATATCTCAAAGTTTGGCCAAAGCAAAGGGAGACAAAGCCGAGATGTACAGTTTGAAATGAAAAGAAATACTTACATTAGCTTGATTACAGCGATCTCAATGGATGACTTGCGTATGACTATGACAATCCTGTGAATACAGAGATTATCTTGCAGGGACCGATTATATATTATTACAGTCCATCAGGTTCATCTTCTAAGTGTCACCATTTTAATGCCACCTTTAACGTGAAGCAAATATTGGGGAAAATATCAGTTTTCTCACTCCTTTTTCAGCATTTTGGATCCCCCGCCTAAATTTATCCAAGACCAGTCTCAGAAAATTTCTATTTAAGTTAAAGGAGACTCCACAATTCATTTCACTAGTGCAAAGAAAGCTATCGCATGACCCTACCAATAAAACCTCTTAACACATGTACTAGGATATTTCACCACCAGAGTACAGAAGCTGATGGAGGAGCAGTGGCTCAGCCTGATAGATTTATTATAATCCCGCTGTTGAAGAACTGAAGGGTCTTTCCACCCATAAATACTGGTTAAAATATTAACTACAAATAAACGGAGAGCAGAGCCTCTGTAGAGCCAAGCACCACAGCAAAGAACCCCGCTGCCTTCCGAAGCCGCTGGCAGACAATGGGGTAGGAAACTACCAAGTTTCTCCCTACAGGGTGTTGTAAAAATATTTCCTCCAGTTTCACTCCATGAGAAAGTCAGTTGAAGTCCCCAAGTCTCTGCTGGTTGCTTGCCAAAGCCATGTGAAAATACAATTGTTGCCTGATTTCAACATATAATATAACACAGACTTGACAAATACCGGGCTCAAGTTCATAGGCTTTAGAAACCCGTTTCATTGCATGTTTAAAGGGCTTGATCCTGTTCCAGCTGAAGTCAATGGACGTTCTCTCATTTACCGCAGGATGAGGTCCCAAAGCCTTGAAGGAATCCAGCCTTGCAGTTATAAAACACTGTCTCTCGTGGACAGAAATGTTACAGGCTCATGAAAAAGCCTGCCTGCCTGAAAAAATGCAAGCCACTTACTCCGTGCAAAACCATTTTACAGGGCAGTGCAAAATACCTAACACCGTTTTGATTTGGTTTGGGTTTGTCTGGTTTATTTCTTCTTGGGTTAAGCATTCCCACCATTTTCACCATCCTGTTATTTAATGTCCTGCAGCTGGAAAGGACTGTCAAGCCCTTGCACACAAACCCAAGGTAACAAAAGCAATTTCAGAAGACAAGCCCAAGTACTAAGCACAGCGATGTGGCCTCAGTGGTTTGCATCTGGTTGTATGTGAAGGGACAGTTTTAAAAGTTTTTTTTTAAAAAAAAAGATGCAATCTTGAACTGAAGCTAGTTTGAGCTCATTAAAGATTTTATTCTGTTATATAAACCCACCGCTTAAAACCTTCAATGTTAGGGCAATATTTGTTGTAGAATTCCTTATGAAGGTTCCTCCTAATGGGATGTAAACAAACTAAAACTCTTCTTGTGCCAGAACTTTTAGGACACCTATGTCAAGTTAGTACAAATTCATCAAAGGTTACGGTACTGTGTTCTCATAATTAAGAAACAGAACCTTTAAAACTGGGATTACTGCTAACGCGTGGTTCAAATAATGACTTTTGCTACAAAGCAAAGTTCATCAGACAGCCGAGGTCAAGTAACTCCTGAGTACAGCACCTTGACTCACAGCTACGTTGCTTCCTAAAGGCAACAGCATAAAAAATAGGAAGATGGTTTTCTAGAGTACTCAATACCTGAATCACGCATTAGAAACCGCAGTTCTTCAGATGCAATGGAAGCAACAGCAGCCTCTGCAAATGCAGGAGGGGCAAACGTGTATATAACTAGGGGTGTATGATGGGGATCTACTAAAAATAAGCATTTATGTTCCAAACTCTGACATTTCACTATTACCTTGTCTTGTAAGTCACACCACAGAAATTAAGAACTGCCATCCAGTGAGTAATAGAGGCATAATCTGATCTTCAAAGAGAAAAAGTGCAGCATAGAGATGGCAAAAGGTCAGCACATTGCCACTTGGAAGTAACTCAGCAGCTATCCCAATTTCTGTTCCTTCTTTAAACAGAAGTCCAGCAAACCCCGAGTTTCCGATAACAAATGTGTCATCCTTTGGGAGAAATCTCTTCCTCCTGCCACTGCACAATCCATAAATTTGACAAGAAATCAATCACTACCACTGCAAGAGCATTTTAAAGAAAATCCCTATTGAATTCTATAAGAAACTAAAGAGAATACGCAAAGAATCAAAAAATCCCTAGCCTGAATTTCTTTTAAATGTACAAACTGGCAATGGTTTCTTTCCAAGTACAGAACCATCTCTGACAATTAATCAGATATTTCTCACACATTAGCACTCCCCTCCCCCAGGACACCTAACATGGGGATAAACTTTGCTTTCCAGCGCGCGCTGAATGCCCCACTGCACAATTCTGTCCAAACGTCTCAGCCTGGGGGACGTCCTACGGACACCACAGCTTTACAGATAGGACCATACCGAGACTTGCTCTTCCTTGGTGAGTTGACAGTTGACTTCTTGACACTTCAGACAAGAAGTAGTTGCAGTGATTTCAGCATCTGACAGGTAACAACTGAAGAGGGGAGATGCACAGCGCTGTCTTCAGGAAGAGCCAAGGGCTTTTTTAAAACCCTTCAGATTCTGAGAGACCTACAAGATGACAGCAAGGACACAACTTCTAGGCACACCATTCAGGGAGGCAGCAGGAATCAACACTTTTTAAATAAAAACCAAGTCATCAGATCCTCTGCATATGACGTAGATGTTGATCTGCTTCAAAGTCAGAGGGAGGTCAAAGCCCCCTTCACGATGGAGTGCCCAAATCACTGTACCACCAACCTGCTGGTGAGAGGACCTTGTCTGCTTTTCCTTGTCTATTGTGCTGCCACACAACAAAAACAGAGGAGTCGTGGGACCAAAAGGAGAAAGGTTACAAAGAAAACTGACTCTGCAACATCATGTCTTCAATGGCAAGTCCTGGAGTCTAACCTTGCCGCCAAGACTTGACACATTTAACATCAAACATTGGACATCAAAAAGTTCTTAAAGTTTGAAGTCCAGTCTGCAGGACTTGCCTGTTGTGCCCACACGTGGTAAAGGTTAAGCCACAGTCACATCCTTTTTTTTAATTATTATTATTATTTTAATCTCTGGTGCAATACATCTTGCATTAATTCCCACACAGTGGTAAAACTCCGACAAAAGCTTTAGAAGATCAATCCTCCCAGTCTAGTCTACAGCCTATTGCTCTGACCACTCATCCTGAAGATGGGCAATGCGGTGGTGACTTCCATGAAGATAAGAAGAAGCTGGGTTATGGGCTGCTTGGCTGAATTTCCCTAAAAGCCTGGATACAGGGTACAGAGAAGGCAGCACCACAACCACCTCTTCCATCAGTAACATTTGAAAAGAAGAGAGTTACGGCAATCGAATTCTGCGGGGACCGAGGCCTGCCAGCGTGTGGGAGGATGTGCTCTGAGGATCTACGTGCCGTTCCTCTTCCTTTCTGGCTTCCAGCGAGAGCCAGACATCTCGCAGTCAGGCTGAGGCAGCTGGGCACACAGGGAAGCTGAAAAACAGTGAAATTTCTGAGTAAAGGGGGGACGGCCAGTACATTTTCATTACTTCCACAGTTGAGCTGATGATATTTTGGTAGTGCAGTTTTGGATTTAGGGACTGAAGTCTGCCTCCCTGCTAAATCCTTTTTTGGATTTGGCCTTAAAACCTTATGTTCAGCAGCATTTGTTTTATCTTCGAGACTTAGAACACAAGGAGAATTTGGCTTGACTATTTTCTTTCTTCATTCACACTAGGAATCCTGTGAATTCATGTGGATGGATATATGATAATAATCTCTCCTTTAAATTCATCACCATTATAGGACACTGAAGCTGCACAGCCATACAGAGCAGAAAGTAAGTGATCAGCAGTTAAGGGTGTAAAACATACCTCAAGATTTCTTGGTTTTGACGACAATACGACTTTTGGTAGCAGAATATAACCTCTTATAAAAATAGTTTAGACAAGCCATTTTGTAGAAAATGTTAAAGCATATTAGCTAGTGAATAAAAACTACCGTAGAATAATGTATTTTTGGAGCTATGTAGTTACTGAAGTCATGGCTGTGAGACCTGTAACAGTCTCAAAAGACTTAAGCAAATTATACGTAATGGGCCAGCAAATTCTATATAATAGGGACATTTCTGTTCTGTTTTATACTTTTCTTTTTAATTCGTTGCAGAAGGGTAATAGAGCAGAAGTTAATGCTGTATGCTTCTTTTATTTAAGTGCTCATTAAGGAGTAAGAAAAACTCAGACTAAAAATACATTTCTAAAAGTAACTTGATAGTAAATATTTACTGGCAGAGCTTTATCCCATGGCTGCTGAAACAACAGACATTAAATTAGGACCACCTTGTTGATTAGAATACTTTTTTTAAAAGCTTGGGAGTAGAATAAGTAATGATAAATGTGTAAGTATTTGCATTTAGTCACTGTATGTAAAAACATACAGTTTTCTACAGCATGGAGCTGCAACTGGAGCATGCATCCAATTGCGACTGCTATTCTGTAGGAATCTTTACATATTACAAGGACAGGCAGAATATACATTTTTAGTGAATTTAAATGATTTTTGTTTTTAGAAAAACCATCATAGATTTACGTACATAGATAGTACGACAAAATAAATATAGTATGTTTAGCACTTTCATAAAATACTATAACTTAATGTCCTCGAGACAGAGAGAGAGTACAGTAAAAGGTATTTAAGAGATGAGTGGACAAATACTGTAAGAGATGGGTAAAGATAAAACAAGTTTCTGAAGTGCGATGGAAAGTCTCTTCAGTGAAGTGATGTCGTACAAGAAGAGAGTACCAGATGGCAAACTGGCAGAGTCTGCTCCTCTGCCAAAATGAGTGTGTCAGTAGAAGGAGAAAAGTAGAATTAGACGAACGGAAGGAGATAAGAAGTGATTTGATTTGGAAGCACTAGAGCTGTCAGAAGATGAGGAGGAGTTTGGCTGAACTTTGTGAAAGTGAGAAGCATCCTGCAAAGCAGGGCAACGAGTTTATGCTCCTTCAGTAAAATCTAGCGCTGTGTGTGCTCCCAAGGTAGTCTGGATGTGCTTAGCTACCAGAGGGACTCCGTCTGTGTTACAGGGGCATAAGAGAGTCAGTCCTGCTCCGTAGCGTGGCTAATTAACTTGCGCGTGCTCTGAATGAACGTGGCTATAATTGCAGCTCAGTGCAGGTACCGCTACCCAACGCTTCCCTGGGCTGTGTAAAGGGGGAAAGCCAGAATGGGAAGAAATGTTTCGGTGAATGCAGCGGGAGATGGTGATGTAAAAGAAAATGTCAGTGAGGTCAGGGCGACACGGCGGTGGGCAATGCTGTGAAAAGTGATCCATAAACTTCAACTGTGAGCAGAGATCCTCACACCAATGAATAAAATATAATTAAATATAAACTGGATCTTTCATTGCCCTCATTGATGATCTAAATAGATAGGCTAAGTCTGGTATAAATGCCAGATAGGGAACATAATTGGGGAGTACAACAAAGAGGAGGGTATTTTTAGCTTTCTGCATCAATTCAATTCAACAAATGCGATGCCACCCGTTCCAGTTAGCACAGGAGCCACACCAGCGTCACGCTCCGACATGCACTGCCTTCCCTATTACTTAGTCTCAAAAGCCTATGAAATACATGGGCATTCGCCCACCCACTTTATCTCACTTAATAATCTCTTTCCAATATTAGATAGCATTGGGCATTTAATAAGCATATTGATAGACATAATAGACATTAATAGGCTTTGTATACATGAAGCTTATGAACTGAAACAAGAAAAAATATCTTAATGAGGTTCACTGGAAGAAAGTACAGAGTAGCGATATTAAACATTAAAAAATAATTAAATGATTGTCAAGTCCTAAATTCCCAACTGCTTAAAATAAACACATATGCAACCTTTTGAAATCTATCTCATGTTTATATTTGAACTTTCTTATTCTTCTAAATGGTGATTATTTATTCTGAACAGAGACGAGCAGACTGTCTTGTAATAGTAACTGGATGAAAAAGTCTATTTAGAAAGGGGGTAAGAACAATGGTGAAAGTGTGATATATAAGATTTTAAACAAATTTTAGTAGACATTAATAGAAATTATGTTTGAAATACAATAAAGCCTCCTTTCTGTTACATGTTGCTAGATATGCCTGATCTTACTGAAACTGTAACCCTTACCAAAAAATTCCAATTTGCTTCTCTCTGATTACACTGTTTGTTTTGGCTTGGTTTAGAGCCTGTGTTCTCTCAAGTCGGTTGACCTTCTGGCCTCTGCAAAAAGGATTTATTCTTGCAGCAGCCCTTTGCTGGAGTAACACGTCTCTCAAGAACCTCTTCATAGCTCTTTCTGCAGGTGGCTGCTTGCTGCCTTCCCTGGCTGCAAAATGGCATATGGCTTGAAGGAAAGCTGCATGGCAGCCTCTTCGGCAGTCTTTAAGGAGGCCCTTCTCATCGTGAATAAATAGAGAGAAATGGCAATGAATGAAAAGCACAAAGTCAAACATTGCTCAAGAAAAGTTCACTCCAGAGCCCAGACAGCGAGGCAAGTCTCCTTTCTGTCACTATGAATGCAAGTAAACATCTACGGATCGTTTGTAGCTACAGCTAATGATCAGCTCAGAGGCAGGCAACAAATATTACAAACTTGGTATTCTAAGGAGCAGTCCTACAATCCTATTTACGTAATCTTGCACTGAAACTGATAATTACAATAGGTTTAGAGCAGCAGGATCAAATCCTCACTTGAAACCATCCCAGTTTTCATGTTCAAAGAAATAATAAACTCTCTAGTATATAAATCATAAAGAAAAGCCTTACTATTAGTTAGCATAAAAATAATACATGTGCATGCCATATTACCTACTGATTTATAGCCCGACAGCCTTTAGTTCACTTAATATATGTTACTGATGTTGTAATATTCCAAATTTCATTTCACCTGGAAAACAACACTGTGAGGCAACAGGGAACGAGCAGTTTGAATCTTTGGGATAAATACCAATATGCTGTTGCTCCCGCTTCACTGCAATCATCAAAGTCGCCGAGTTTGAATATGGATCTTAGCTCAGAGCATGAAAAACATACCTTCTCTCCCCTTAGAAAAACCTCGAGTCTTTTTCTTAGCTCTATTTTATACCATGCAAGTTCATACACAGTATGTATCTGAAAGATCTAGAAGGAAAAACCTTTAATCAGTATTATTGTAGATGACAGAGTAAAGATTTCTTTAATTAATTGGTCCTATCTGGCAACCCGTGCCACTGTAAAATTAGCTCCAAATTTGTTCTGCCATGTTTATGGGCTCCAGTTCAAAAATCTATGAAGTGTGGAGTGCTTTACAAGCTCCTACAGCAACACAAAAAAGCAGGTGGTTGGACACAGTATGAGAAGAAAATAAATGCAACCATTTATCTAGAACAATTTGCAACTCACCGGGAGAGCTCAGATACCAAAGGAGTGACAACTTTGGGATATCCATCTAGCAGCACAGCTATAGATTGATTTGATTTCCACAAGAAATCTGCAAAACAATTACGCTGCCAAGGAGAAAGAAACGTGCATTGCACACACGCTCTACTGCATCCATTACTCCCAGGTCTGTATCTACCATGAACTTACGCATCTTCTTGCCAGGTTTTCATCAAGCTCCCTGCTTTTGACATTGTTACTCAAGTCTGTCAGTAACTCCGCAATAGCTAAGTAACTAATTAATTGCTTTGCATGCCTGAGTAGCAAGGAAAGCATCACCAAGGCTGACTTTGTTTATATTGGGGAATATATAGTCACAGCCTGAGATGAGCGCTAGCGCTCATTAGAAGCTGCTATCTACGTACGGACTAGTCAGTGCAATGGGAGGGAAGGCGCTCAGGTGGGTAAGCTGCTCCCCATCTTCCCCAAATAATTTCCTATTGAAATCATTGAACTAACGGGTTGGTCCTTTGTGAGGCACCGTAAGGGCAGAGATCTCTAGGGATGCCAACGTTGGAGGGCAAGAAGGGACTTACTTGCCTGTTCCTGTTCCCCAGCTCCTGGCTTGAGGACCAGATGCTGCCAGTCTTCCCATCACATGCTGAAGTTTTGTGGATTTAGGTTTTTCTGTTTCAAACAATGCAGCTGCTTGGAGTTCATTCTGATGTTACATCGTCTCCAATGCTACATTTCCCCCCCACGAAATAAAGCATTTTTTCTGCCTCAAATAGCACTTTGAAAAGCTAAATTTAGGCCGCCCCCAATACACGTTCACACATCACTATTATTCTTTTTGCGTGCTGTGCAGGTGTCTTCACAAGGATATTCGTCAACAAGATGGGACCTCAAAGCGGCTGTTTGAAATCCATGACACCGTTCTCCAGAAATCACCTGGTACAGAAGCAGGTGCAGATGCAAGCCCACCAGGCACAACTGAAAAGTCCTTCAAGGCTTATAAAACATGCAGTACATCTGTTCCTAACATGGCTTCATGGCTTTGTCTCTGCATCTCTGTAAAACCACACAACAACGAGGCACAAATCTATTTTATTTCTCTAGATATGCTTTTTTTTTTTTTTTTTTTAAGTAGTTCTGAATGCAAAATCAATGACACTGCTCTATTGTTTGGTCTTCTAAGCAAGTTGTCTTGACAGTTTGGTGTTCCCCTGGTGTAACTTCTAAAGAGTAGATTCTTCTCAGACTACTGAATTTTAAATTCATTACGTGAAGCATGGGGTCTGCTCCACGCTTTGCTCCAACATGAAGCACCACATGGAAGTTGTGCTGTTGAACTTCTGTATTTGCTTCTAATAATGGAACATTGCAGGTGAAGCTGGGGCAGAAGACTTCTGTATTCCTAGCCCCTTGGTAAGATCAGCCATCCCTGTTTTGCTCTACTTTTGTGTCTTATTAGGCTCCTCCTATTGTAAGCTGTCATCTCTCTGCTGTACTATTTTTTTTTGTCTCTTTGTTTTAATGCAAGCAGCTTGTTTCTGGGCAAATAATCAGATTAGGAAGTAAAAACACAGGGTTTTGACCTCACCACTTACAAGATCTTTCATCTTGGACAGGTTGTTCGCCTCTCTATTACTCATTTTATGCATCTGTAATAATAGAAGTAACGATGCTCACATTGCTTTGTAAACACAGTCAAGAAGCAGTACATGGGAGAGAAAGGCTATTTCTATGAGTTTCTGCCCTAAGTGGAGATTAATACATCTCTGTTACGAGAAAGTCCCTCCCTGGGCTGGCTCTTAGCTGGAGGAACGGCAAATTTCTCCTGTTATGGGACACATTCCCTGAAGGATATTACGAAAAGTTCAGCGAACATAAACTTCAACAGGTTCATTAATAATTAGATAGTTTAATGTCCTAAACATACGAAATGAACAAGTAGGTCACTGATACAGCGTCAAGTGACTTACTTGGCATAAGCAAACAACATTAATTTCAGCACAATGAAATTTAGGGTGTACTTCTAGGAACAAAGAATGCAGTCCATAGTTATAGGACAGGGGATTCCTAGGAAACAGTGGCTCTGAAAACAAGTCTGCCAGATACTGTGGGCGTAAAGTTGAATAGGAGCTCCCAGTTCAGTGCTCTCTCTGAAAAGACCACCCCTCTGTTTTTGAATGCATAAGAAGAGAACATCCTTTGTAAACCAGGACTCTTTCCCACCATCAGGTCTGACCTGGCCACGTCTCCTGGAGAAATTATACGGTGAAACAATTAGCAGAATAAATGTGTTAAGAGCACGACTTGCCTGTGTTGTTTTCTTAAAACCACCTTCTAGAAAGTATTATCATGGTTAAAAAAATGTTTTCCTTATATAAAAACAGCTTTAAAATGAGACTAGCATAAAAAAACATGGAAAGAAGTAATGGTACAATATATCTATAATTAGAAAGACTTACGTTAACACTTTTTTGTGTATCTTGAAGAATAACAGAGATTGTAATCAACAATCTAGTTAAAATGAAGATAGCCTTGTGCTGCCTACTAATTTTTCATACTCTGTGAGATTAGCTTTACTTCTCCCTATTCAAAACTTTGCTATACGCTTGAAATAATTTCTTCACTTCAGTAAACTCAGTTCTTTTTTTACTTAGGACTCCTGTATAACTCTCATCTTTTTTCCTACTACATATCAGAGGATGAAAAAAAAGCATCTAGATCATACTTTGTGATTACTAATGTTTAGAAATCTGAATATACATCCTTTGAGTTGATGAACTAGCTTTTTCTGCATGGGGAAATAGACCAAGACCTCAGTCATTAAAATATAAGAAACCAAGGATTAAATACGTTCCTATACACAGACCTATCTATCAAACTATCTACATACACATGCACACACACATACAATATATTTCAGACTTGCATGCTAGTGCTAACAAGTTTTGTAGCCAAGCCACATTCCATTGAAAAGAGTTAGTTTTATAGATCCCCATTCAGTGTCCCCTCTTAGGAATTTAGTTTTCAACTCAATCGAAGTACTTTTGAAACTCTTCAGCTTCTTTTTTAAAAAGGAGAATACTTTCCTCAAAGACTACTACTAGCCTTTTTCACATTAACTCACACGAAATGGCACATTTGGGACTTTTGTCATGGTGCTCTGAAACACGATATGCTGTTCTTTAAGGCCTTGGGTGGGGAAAGTAGGGATTGAGAGCCAAGATACTGTACGGGGGGAATTTGGCAGTATAGAAGGATGTAGGAAAAACGAAGCAGATGTAGGAGATACAGGATAATGCTGGACACAAGGTCTTGTCGTTTAAACTTGATACTGTTTTCAAACAAAATTTACCATCAGCTTTAAAGGGCCCAGGATGTGAGCAGACTACTTATTTTGAGTATAACATGCCAGTGAAAAAGAAGAGAAAACAGAAAACAACATCAAGTACACCTTGCTTAGAAAACTTATATATTACGTCAGTTATTAATTATGTTTGGTACTTAAACAGAACAGGCACTCGGATCATTCCCTTAATTCTGATAACACTCCTGTTCATTGTATTCTTATGTATTTATGTTTCATTCCAAGAGTAAAAAATCGTAATATTAATAAAGAAACCACTTCAAAGTTCTGCAAACATTGCTAGCTTGGACTCACATAAGAGCACATAATTTTTCCAGTCCCTTATTAAAAGTCTTTTTAAAACAAAAAAAAGAATAATTCCCTTAAGAAAATGCATTGTTCAGCATTGAGAAAATGAACAATCTTGCTGGCATTAAAAAGCCAACATCATTACTCGATGCAACTCCACTTGTGTTCTTCATTCCTCATCACAAACTGATGCAGTAAACCGCACTGGATTGAGAGCATAAATATTGCATAGACTTTCATTCATTTTCAACTTCTCGAGATTTTCTTTTCCCCTGGGTCTCAAGGAAAATTCTCCTTTCTTATTTGAGAAGTCGCACAGGTAACGTCTCCCCTCCTCTCCCTGGAAATGCTGCCTGCTCTTAGAAAGTTCTCGAATTAAATACTTGTCACAGCTGTTCCGCAGACACAGTATGTCTGCTGTCTACCCTGGAGTGAAAACAAATCGCAGCCAGTTTGCTGGTCACACGTTCCAACTGGGATTTTGCCATCTGTCATTGTGTTTGCAGAGCTATTTAGATTTCCAGTTCATACCAAACAAATTCCACCTCCAGTACCAGGAGGACTTCAAAAGGCGGCCGGAGAGATCATGTAGATGGGGAAACGTGCCCGAGAGTCGGGGGGCCTGCATCTGTTCGCAGCTTCAAATATTGTTCGGCATAATTGCATTAAAGGCTCCTAGAGCAGGGTTGGATCGACGTTACCAGATACAACAGGGCAATAAAAGTAAAAAAGCCCTCGCCCGCTCGTTTCCTGGGCTATTAGCAATCTAGTCGTTGTTTAGGTATGTTAAACCGCGTTAGACAGATCACAGCCTTATACGCGGTATAAAATTCTAATAAAACCAGACTGATCTTAAATACCATGAGTTAAAGGTATTTTTCATTAATTACGCCTGAAAGTGGAGAACCTCAAAACATTTTATAGACATCTAAATTCTCTAAGGTTTTTAGTGTGAAGGAGATTAAAAAGTGAGGTTTTTTCCCTCTTTCCCAGGGCGCTCTCAACAGTACTTCATTTTCTAGACAGCACCTATGGACCCTGGGCAGAGGAGAATTTAGCTTTTTTTTTTTTTTTTGACAAAAAGCAAACAGAGGCTGATTTGACGCCTATTTAATCCCACCAGCCCTCACTGAAGAGGGACCTTCAGCCGTCGGTTGTTCCTCCTCCTCCCCCAAAAGCAAAGCCCATGTGAAGCTGCCAACTCTCATTCTTTTGGAATGAGACACTCTCATTTATTGTCTCAATTTCAATCTGCCCGAGGCCGAAAATAAAGACAGTCACCATTGATTTCAGGCGGATATTTAGAAACACATTCAGATTCTTTCTAAGTCAATTAGATGATCATAAATTGGCAAGTCAGTGAATTTCCTGCTGGGGATTAGGTTGTTGCACCAAAACCTCCTACTCCCTTCACCCGAACTTTCACAGGTTTTGACAAAACAGTATGTCAAAGGGGGTGGCGCTGAGTGATAAATGGAATAAGGAAAGCTCCCTGCCCATAGGGAAAACTCTCTAAAACGTCCCACATGGTAATGGGAATGACCCCAAAAAAATGTAAAATGTTCCTAATTATATTTTGGACCTACTTGCCCTGCTAAGAGCCTGGCCTTGAAACCCTTCAGGAAGCGAAAAGCAGAACAAAATAATAAGTTCAGATACACCAGAGAGAGCACTTCTGACCGTTTAAATACTTTGATGTGCACACAAACAAGTGGCATGCAGATGCTTGGCTTTTTCACTTGCCAGCTAGCTTGGAGCAGATGGGTTTGAAGGAGGATTCCAAAACTGCTGCACATAAGGACAGAGATCCCCAGAGGTGCTAATAATACTAATTTTCCTCCATAAGATGCTGTGCTTCAGCCACAACTACTGCTTCCAAGGCTGTTTGATCAATAACTTTACATCTGAGAGACATTTAAAAACTAGGATGCAAAGTACCTGCTGCTCGGGCAACTGGCTCGTATTTAAAACGCAGCACAAATAAAGTCACTGATACAACAGGACCAAAGAAGACATCTGTGTTACAAGATGAAGTACACTTTGAAATAGCATCATCTTAGCACGTACAGAGTCAAAAAAGCCAAGAAAAGGAAAGAAAACAAAAAAAAAAGTACAAGAATTTTGAGAAGCAGCCCCAAACCACCACACTTTGTGTTTTTTTCCGTCTATTGGGAAGTGTGCAAAGGTTTTACCGGCAGTGCTGCCCAGCTTTGTACACAAACAGTGAAGCCCATTTCTCTTTATACAGTGCTGCTGCTAAGAGGGAAGGGCTATAAAGCACCTGCAGCAGTTATAGCCAATGGCACGCTTGTGTTGCAAGTGAAGAAATAAAAGCAGTTCAACAGTCATACTTACCTTTCTCTAAATTTGTGGTTTAAATTCTAACAATGCTTGCAAATCTTCAAGTGAGTGAGTGTAAGGGCGGAGAAGACCCCAGCAATAAATATCCCATCTATTCTGCCCCCACAAGCAGAAGGCAGTCGGCAAGGCAACGCCTCCCCAGCCCCTCGCCGAAACCGATGTGGAGGATGCAGGGAAAGACGTTAGGAGCAGCACAGGATTCGTAGCCAGTGGTACCCCACTGCTTCCTTGGACATGGGGTAACATTAGGTACACCAAACCGATCCAGCCCCACTCTTGTTCCGGAGTACCAGTTGGGCACGCGAATCTGGACATAAATCATAAAAACTCATGTGGGTACTTGATACATATTACATGCAAAAACAAGGAAAGAAAAGAGATCTTTCATTTGTTATTCAAGGACTACAAGCATTTTTCTTCGCCATTTTAATCATGTTTACTAGAGTAATGCCTAAACAGCCAACCATGTATAAACTCATTTGATTATATCGAGGCACAGATAGTCCCTGCTTATTTTCTAAGCAGACGTTGCTCATGATTTTCCTGTTCATATTTGATCATTTCTTCAAATAACAGTTATAACTGAGAAAAGAATTGAGAAAACATTCTGTGACAGATTTTCGTCTTCTGGATTAACTGAAAAGCATAATCTGATATTCAAGTTGTGCTCTCGAGGAGCGATTCGACACATAACTTGCATCTAAGTGTTTTATTTCCTGCCTGGATGAGTAAGTAAACATTTCTAAGTGGACATACAAAAGCAACCCACTGCTGTGCAGAGGCTATCAGGCATAAATTGCATCGTACTGGCTTGTGGCACTGACGATTCTCACCCAAGGACGTACTTCAAATGCAGCACGCCTCAACAAATGCAAGTTAATTTTCCACCAACACTTACGACTGTACATTTTGGAAGCATTAGTTCACATGGAAAGTGGTTAACAGGGTGCCCGAATCTCACCATGAGAGCACCAGATAAGTTATGCATCAGATAAGTTATGCATCAGATACGTATCGTCTGTATCTTTTTGGTATTTATTCAAAGGAAACTATACTGATGACAGTAGCCGAGAAGATTGGATTTCAACAGATGACAAACCCATCCCAAAAGGGATACTGTGATTAAAATAGCTTTTAAAATAAAATAAATTAAAAAAAAAAAAAAAACACAACAAAAGCAAACCCAAAAATTAGCTTAAGATTTATGTTACATCTTATTCTGAGCTCTTTCCGTTAGTGCATTAATCAAGCTAAAAGCAGGGCAAGAATCATTGTTTGCATAAGCAGAGTCAAATATATTCTAGTACTTTCTGTTGAAGCAAGAAAATATTTTGCAGGAACTGAAGCTAAAACATTATAATACATGCAAAAAAAAAAAAAAACGACCCCCAATTAGATTCCTTTATCCCTAGCATATGGTCTAGAGGTACATGCTATGTACTAATGTCTTTTCAGTGCTATTTTAAGATCATATGAGGCTGCAATCTGAGAGGAGTGGTGACAGATACACAGGCACAACTGGGTTACATTCATCATGTATGCGACTTGATAACTCCTAGCAGAAAGGAACTTCACAGAAAGGATAATAAACTTCCCTCTTCAGCCCTAAAGTCTGTATCCCTAACAATTTTTTGAAAACAAGAGGACAGGAGAAACATTTAGTGGACAGAGAACCTCACAGTGAAAAAGCGTGACCAGTTCACTGGCACCTCATAAACTGGGATGTGACAAAGGGATCAGTGATAAATGATTTTAGGAGATGGCTCTTTATCTTTTTATAGACTTTTTTCTGTAATCAGTTTATGTATTCAGGTTTAAATATTCAACTTTTTCATGCATTAATGTATCTGCCTTAGTCTAAACTTAGTTCAAACCTTAATCAGCAGGGAGAACATATTGAACACTCCGCATCAGTGTTACTTCTAACTGTTCATAGAAATTTGACAGTAAAGTAATATAAATATCTGAGGTATGTATATGCCATTTACAAAAAGTAAGCAGGTCACTTTAGAGAAGCAACTTCAGAGCCTTGCAAAAGCCTGCAAAGAAATACAAATTCCTCTGAAAACAAGGGCAAAATTCCCCATGATTTCAACAGGGACAGGATTTCACAGTGATTTTAGCAGATGAGCTCAGAGGCTGAGCTATATATTCTGTTGGCTAATAACCTGCTCGACGGACCTAATTTTGATATTGCAAATTTATTTTTGATGGAGGGAAGGAGAGGTCAGGTTCTCAGTGATGGCAAGAGGAGGATTGCAAGTAGTCATGGGCTTGCTGCTCTTCTCTTTATGATGCATGCACAGCAGTGGGTTTTACCTCTTTCTATATTATTCCTTTTTCTGATTACCTTGGCAAAGATAGAACTTTCCCCAGCTCCCTTGTTACGTTTTTCAGTAGGGGAAGTCATACCCCATGGCAGGTCTCCATCTCTTTGGTTAGGAACACATTAGAAAGCAAAATAAATAGATCCTATTTCATCCTTAAACGTTTGGGTTTAAATACCTTTAGACCTCAGAGCACTGGAATGTCATCCAGCTTACAGGAGCTTACAACAGAGCAGAATATCTCCAGCTCAGGAACGATCAAGTAACAGAGGGAGTGGCAGGAGAGAGCCTCATTCTTCCAGGCTACCACCATGCTATCATCTACCTGACTGCAGTGATGTATGGGGAACCAAATACCAACCTTTCCCCATGGCTTCCCAAGGTCTGGAAGCTTGCACTGTTGATGAAACAGGTTCTGCCCCTCCCAGAGCAGCAGCTGCACTCCAACACATACCGACGGGATTTGATAGTCCATAGGAAAGGGTACGGGGAGGAGAAATAAGAAAGAATTGCACGCTGCCAGGTACTGAGCACCGCTTGTTCCCGTTGGGTTCAATACGAGATGAGAACATCCATGGCGGCGGGACTGCGTTTAAAAGATGAAAAACATTCACAGATAACTCTGCATAATATTTCATATACAATGAGAATGCAGAAAACCCATTTGCTTCTATTAAATAACTTGATAATTTTTCTGCCTGACACAAGTTTGAGAACACGCTCGCTAGGGAACAGCTACTGTCAAGATGCCCCTACGCTGTGCACATGAGCCTTTTTTAGATTTGTACGCAAATATAAAACCAAGTCAAAATGTGAGACGATAATATAGATGCGAGTTCAGAGGAATAGAATTGCTCTTTTATTTGTAAATGCAAACTTTATCTGTTATTGATGTCAGCGAGTCACTTTCTGTGCCTCCGTTTTATAAAAAAACCCCACAACTTTAATTGCAAAATAATCTTTTAAAAGGCAGGGTTCTTACGACTGCTGAGTTATCTCTCTCACTTCAGCTCCTCGGAGGGTACTTTCTGGAACAATTTGCATGGCAGTCAAAGCATGCAAAAATTTATAAATACCAACACAGATGCCAACATGTCGGGAGAAATGTAGTTATAACATTTGAAAGCTAGGGAGAAATTAATGTTGATCCTGATTGGAACAGTCACCGTAGTTGCAGCGTCTAGTAATTTAAAAAAAAAAAAAACAACAACATAAATTTGGTTTGTTGAAAATACTCCATGTCCCAAACTCTGTTTCTTGGCCCCAGCATGGCCATGTTACAGGAAGAGAAGAAGGGTTTATTTAAAACAGTTCCAGGATTTAAGGCTGAGCTGACATAACTAATTTTTCCACCCAAACAGCGCAGGCTCCCACGTAGGCATCAGCTCCAAACAAGACATCCTGGAAGCTGGGCCTCCGCTGCCGAAGAGCAGCCGGTGCTCTTGCTGGTACTGCTGCCACCGCACTAATAACCACACGCTGAAAAAAAGCAGATCCTCTCCCGAAGACTAAATGGTGCGGCTGCCTCGATTCTTTCAGACTAAATAAAACAACAACCCCATGCAGTGCTACGGGCGTGGGGTGGAGTGGCTGGAAAGCTGCCTGGCAGAAAAGGCCCTGGAGGTGTTGGTGGACAGCTGGCTGAATATGAGCCGGCAGTGTGCCCAGGTGGCCAAGGCGGCCAATGGCTTCCTGGCCTGTATCAGCAATAGTGTAGCCATCAGGACTGGGGCAGTGACCGTCCCCCTGTACTCGGCACTGGTGAGACCTCACCTCGAGTACTGCGTTCAGTTTTGGGCCCCTCACTACAAGAAGGACATTGAGGTGTTGGAGTGTGTCCAGAGAAGGGCAACAGAGCTGGTGAGGAGTCTGGAGAACACGTCTTGTGAGGAACGGCTGAGGGAACTGGGGGTGTTCAGCCTGGAGAAAAGGAGGCTGAGGGGAGACCTTATTGCTCTCTACAGCTCCCTGAAAGGAGGGTGTAGCGAGGCGGGGGTCGGTCGGTTCTCCCTAGTGACAACTGACAGGACGAGAGGAAATGGGTTCAAGTTATGCCAGGCGAGGTTTAGAATGGATATTAGGAAAAATTTCTTCACCAAAAGTGGTGTCAACCATTGGCACAGGCTGCCCAGGGAGGTGGCGGGTTCCCCATCCCTGGAGGTGTTTAAAAAAAGGGCAGATGTGGTACTTGGGGACATGGTTTAGAAGTGGTTTTGTCAGGGTAGGTTAATGGTTGGACTTGATGATCTTAAAGGCCCCTTCCAACCTCAATAATTCTATCATTCTATGATTCTATGAAAACACGTAGTACCTGAGGCTACAGAAGGTTCCTGGGATAGAACCAAAAGGCCATCTGTGTATGCAGGTTGAAGGCAAGGGAAATTTTCTTTACAGGATTTCAACCAAAAGATTTAAAAGCCTTCATAGCTATTACTCAATTAATTTTTTAACAGAGCACTTCGTGGTGGGGAAAGTGATGAATCGATGAAGGGATGAAGTTACAAAGAACCCCAGACTGGTGAGGGTTGGAAGGGACCTCTGGAGCTCCCCCAGTCCAACCCCTGCCACAGCAGGGGCACCTCCAGCAGTGGCACAGGACGGCGTCCAGGCGGGTTTGGGATGGCTCCAGAGTGGGAGACTCCCCCACCTCTCTGGGCAGCCTATAGCAGTGCTCTGCCACCTTCACAGGAAAGCAGTTCCTCCTCATGTTTAGATGGAACTTCCTATGTTCAAGTTTGTGCCCGTTACCTCTTGAACATAGGAAGTTACAAGATTTATTTACAGAGCCCAAGGCAAACTTTTGTTAAGAGTCCCTTAGAAGGTACAGCCCAACCCAGCATCATGCAGAAACAAGCTTCTGTCTCAAAATAAGCGTAGCCATATGTGCTCAGCACTTTCCTCGGTTTAACTAAGTTTTATTTCAGCATTTCTAAACCCTTCCACTCAAACTTAGGGAACCATTCACTTGCTTATATGTTAAAGAAAGTGTGCGGAGAGTCACACACCTGGGAAAAGAAATGCGAATCTTGACTCCTAATTTTCTTCCCAGATATATGAAGTGCTCCTCATTGCCAGTGCTCTGACATTTCTTTTCCCAGTTAAGTCAGTGGGAGATTCACCATTGGTCCTGCAGCCCCAAAGACCTCTCACACCGACGGCAACGCTATTCTGCAAGCAACGCAACAGCATATGCTGGGTAAAGTTGGGCAGACCATGCCTCCCACACACATAAAAAAAACAAAGTGGAACAATAGTTTGCCTTTTTTTCATTAATTCAGTCCTTATTGTCTGCAATAAGTGGAGGAAGCGGAGGACAGCTGAGGCAGAGGAGTGTCAGGACACATTAGGACTCATTAAGACTGCTCAGATGACAAGTCTTCAGGACTTTGTTTTGCCGAGTGGCTAGCAAAGGTGAAAACTTAGTTTAGCTTCTACTTACTTATTATCCATCCAATAGAAGCCCCCTGGGTTAAACAGAAAAAAAAAAAAGAGATGCCAAATAAGAGCTTTTTTCATTTATCAGTTTCATTTTTGCTGTCAACACCGTCCCTCTACAATCTTAAATACGGCTTTCATGGCACGTCCTAAGAGGTGATTCTGATTTATTGGATTAAAGCAAAAAAAGCATCAAAACCTCTCTGCTTTGAAGAGAGGTTTCAGGTACTTTGGAAAACCTGTAAGTTTAGGTGTAAATACTTTGAAACCATTCTGATGAGCAGATTTAGATAACATATCATTCTGCACAGCTGGCTGAGATATAGTATCTATTTTCTCTCTGTCTGTGAGAACTGTTAAGAAAGTTGAATTAAAAAACAGCTGATAAACAGCTTAAATTAGATTTGTAATCTTAGCCACACTTGGAGCTCAGACCTTTGAAACCTTGCAAATGTAAATTGCTTTTACATCTTGCCCCAGGCTTTGGGCACCTCTGTGGGGACGGGGACTGGCTGAGGGCAGGCAGGGACATCAGCCCATGGCATCATGGCTGGGGCAGGACCTGACAGCCCCTGGCTGGGCTGAACCCAGGTCCTGGGCCACCAGCGGGAGTTGGGGAGATGCTGCTCAGGGCCGTTAGGACCTGGTAGTGCTAGTGATAGCATTATATCCCTTTACCGACGAAGCCTTGAGCTAGCATGCTGGTTATCACACTGGCAGGAGACGATAGATCAGAGGACAGTCCCACGTGCCTAATGCCATGGTCCCTGTAAAAACATTTCTTAATAAAATCTTTATATCTTATCTTTATCTTAATAAAAATCTTCACAAAAAATAAATTCCATAGTTACTGCCAACCAGCATGTACAAGTGGCTCTGTGCAGTTTAGTCGCCCGTTACACAGCCATGCTACCAAGGAGTTCATTGAGCAATTCAGTTTGTCCAAAACCATGGAAATCTACAGACCCTCTGCTAAATCAAACGAGTGACTGGAAAAGTGCACACAAAATAAAACCAGAGATTTCTGATAAATGAGTTCCAAAAGCCATTCATAAAGATTATGACTTACACATTTTCATCAATACACAAATTGCTGTGTTTAAATTTAAAAAGCATGCGAAGTAATGGACTCTATATCTTACTTTGAAGATACGTCAAAACAGAAATGAACTTCAGTATGCAATATCAAGGGTTTACTATATTGATTTTGGAAGGCAGTCTATATATACTTTTCTACAAACGTCACATATTTCACAAAGCAACTGCTTTATGCTATTTACACTGCATTAGAGACAGACAAATTGGTTTGGACAAAATGTGCCAAAGCTAAAACAAATTTAAGGTCTGAAAAAAGTTCAGTTAATTTTTACCTCACACATTTCTCGCCTGTCTCCGGTTCCAGGTATTAACCCAGAGTGCTGAAATACCGTGAAGGTCTGTGTCTCCCTCCCGTTCGATGACCAGAAGCAAGAAGAAGCGAGCAAGTCAGAGAGTTCAGACTCGGTCCTGAGCCTGAGCTTCAGAGAGTATTCGGGTCCTGATCCATTTTCGGGTGAAAGCTCTGAAACATCATGAAAAAACACACCTTACGAAATGCTCAGCCCCTTCTGCTGCCCAGAGAAGTTTAATGACTTTCAAAAGGCAGCCAGACTTTTGGGGATCTCGTCCATGTCACAGAAGTTAGCAGAAAAGATCTGTTGGATGAAGTCCATCTTTACGATCACACAGTATTTGCCTATAAAGAGCATCATCACTAAGCTGCCAAATAGTCAAAGGGATATACTCAAACCCTAAAAAGGAATCAGAAAACCTCACCACTCCCCTAGTTTCAGTTTTCCAAATGGCATTTTTTGATAAAACTCTTTTAAAGTTCAGCTTTTCCTCAGAATCCTCTCTGGCGCTCAGAGGACGAAGGCACATCAGAACAGTGCATCCACACATCTGATTGTCAACATTTTTCCAGTCTGGACTGCTCTGAACTCAGAACAGGGTTTAACAGCCGCACATGTCCCTGCCCAGCGCACTGGGGGCAATCCAGACCAAGGCAACATCTCCAGCAGTGAGGCCAACCGACACGGGGCTCTCTTGGAAGGGCATTAATAAGCACCTACTGACTATGGGGAGACATTACAGGGAAACTATGGGTTTTAGATCAAGTCAACCCAGCCAGCAAAGTTTCCTTTTCAGCTGAGACCATGTTATCCTTTAAATAAAGTTTTCATCTCAATAGTTTAAACCATGGTACCATATGCTAAACGACATGAATAGCTTGTTCATCTTTATAATTAACTTTAACTCCCTTGAATTGTCTGTCTGCTTGGTTGTCTTTGGCTGCTACGCTCCAGCCTTGTGTGATCAGCGCTGTGCAAACCTATTTTGAAATTTCACCTTCACCAAGGTCACCCACATTCACAATTAATCAGGAAAAAGGCCCACAGCACTGACCCCACTTGTTTCCCCTCCTCACTCTGAATTTTCTCTTTCACTGACACCCTCCGTTTCATCCCCATAAGCCAGTTCATAATCCATTTCAATGGCTCTTCTCCTAAGCTATTTTTAATCTTAAAAAGCCCCATCAGTCTGTTGTGTCACAGGGTGCCTATTGCTCCTTTGAAATAAGAACTGAAATGAGGCAGCACTTCCCCTCTTATCTAGATAGTTGTTGGTATTTTCAAAGACATTTAGGGGGGATTAATTAATTATTTATGCTTTTTTTTTCCCTTCCTCCCTTTCACTCCAGTGAAGCCACATACAAATACCTAATTTATGCCTTTTTCTCTCTTTCATCTTCACAGTTCCTCCAAGCTAACCCTGCTGGTGGGAAAGCCCGAGTTCTCCATCTCCCCATGGCTCTGCCTTCAGCTCCTTCATGGATCAGCCCCAATTCTACCCAAACACAGTGGTATCATTCCTGGTTTTAGCTGCTGAGCAACCGGAGGTCCTCAGGACCAGGCGGTACCGTGCCCACTACAAGCATCCCTCCCACTCCACAAAACCAGCCTGAAGGAAGCAAACACATAAAGCACGTTGGACTTAGTATAGCCTCCCTTCTCTTCAGTCTTAAAGATTTTGCAAAGCTCTTTCACTGAAAATGTTCACCTGCAAAGTACAGCCTTCCATTTTATCATTTGCTTTGAAATAAAGTGCATTTCAGGTTTTCTTCTCTCCATCCCCCTACTTTCCCCTAGGTCCTCATTCCCCATTGCTGAACTTTCTCCTATTTTCAGTGGCAAATATGAGAAGAAGGAGGAAAAGAGGTGAAGGAGAGGCAACACCAAACATTTGGAATATTTTCCCCTGAAAATCTCCAGAAATAAAAGCATTCTCCCTATTCAGCAAGGACAACAGAGGGAAAAGCAATCGAAAATGTTCAAGAATTGTCACAATTTCCTCATTTTTAACCATCCCTAGAAAATAAACGGGAGCTATTCAACCATGAGTACATTTCACTGAAGTGATACTTAACAATCCAAAAATATGGCATTTAGTTTTGCATTTCTCTGAGCAGTAGATAATTTTGTGGGTGGCTGCTGCAGCAGCTGCACTGGTCCACAAAAAGTCATTGTTTGAGAGGAAAAAGGGGGTTAATCGTGCTGGATTCATGATTTCTTTTTTTTTTTTTTTTTTAAAGCAGACTTTCACATTAAAAAGATTATGAAAATTAATTTTCACAGCCAAATGATACCAAAATATAAACGCTATTTTCTCTTTTCTTCTGACACTGAAGATAGATTATATTGACACAAAACTGGAATCGGTCGCCTAACATGGCTCTGAAATTGCTCGGTAAATGCTGGACACTGATAATTTCTGCTGACTCTGCATTTAGAAGTTAAGATCCAAGTTTAATCAGTCTACTGAAAACAATGACTGGATCCAAGTTCAACTGCTGTTCTGCCAGGGGCATGAATCATTTTACCTGTTCCGTCCTAGATTTTTACGTAGTATTAAATCCACCTCTTTTGTTTCAGAGACTTTTGTGGGCAAAGAAGGGAAAGCCAGGTTAATCTCGAAGCAGGCACGGCATCTTGCTGGCACAGCAAAGGGTGGATTTGTGGGCTGACGGTACAGCTGACGATACAGTTAACTGGTGCTCTGCGGGGGAAAGTATATCTTTTCCCCCAAACCAGCATGCAACATATCCCAGTTGGCCAACAGACCTAAATACAGTCTTATCACTTAGTCATCGGCTTCGGGGCTAATCGATGCTGGCAAATATAGGAGTCACATTTCCTTCCCAGGATGGGACTGGAGTCCAAGCGTCCCTGTGAAGATTTTTAGCTGCGTATTAAAAAAAAAAAAAAAATTAAAAATATTTATTAAAGAATAAATATTGACACAGGGCGGGAGGGTGGAGGAAGGAATAGGGTCACGGTGACTGACTGTATGCAAGAAATATCCAATCATTTATCTGAGCTGCAGCAGCACTGGCAAGGGAAATAAGAAAATCCCAGGCTATAGCCAGCACACGAGTTCTTTAGGTGGTACCCAACTCCACAAAGGACTGAATTTCTACTATCTATTCTAAATTAAGTACACTGGGAAACAAGTGTTTCCTACACACACATCCCAAGAACACAGCCAGATGCACCGATCTGGTTTTCTGATCCCATCCTAACCTGTCTTTTGTGGGTTCTCTGGCTTCACTTCCTTGTGCAAAGGTCTCACCAGCAATTTGAGGGCAAAAAGTACAACACAAAATTAAAACGGTTATTTTAATCCTATGGGTTTTTTAATCTGGGGCCTGATTTATGGTGCTTGCATGGCTAAAATTTTAAAATGGGCCATGCTTTCTTGTGGTTCTTGAGTAGAGAAGTGAGATGGAGAGGGGCAGCAGTGTTGTGCCAGTCTGCAGTCATCTGCAAAAGAACAACCCCACACCACCTCCATCGGCCTCAATAACATGGTTCACCTCAAGGTCTTTTACAGGAAAAAAAGCTGCATATGTAAGTAAAACAAAACCCTAGGTAAAGAAGTAAATAATTACCTTACCAGTTTATTAAACTGTATGTAGTACAAATAACAACCTCAGTGCCACAAAGCAGCACAGTAAACAGAACCTGCACCCTGTGACTTTCTTGTGTGCCAAAAAATAACCCCCTTTAACTTTGGAAAACATACTATCTTTTAATAGCATAAGAGATCAGCCACTATGCTTTATTTTAACCTTGATCCCTTACACCTGATATTTTATGTACTTAAATAATATTAAATATTTGATGTCATAAAATCTGTTCTTGACCTAAGAGATCTTCAAAGTATCTCCCATTTCTGACCGGTATAGGTATCCCCGCACACTGGCCAAGTTCACAGACAGTCTAAACAACCTCCTGGCTTCACCGCGCATTAAGACAGCTGCCAGCCCTGTTCTTTTTTGCTCTGTTTCACAGTTCCAACTGCTCCAGAAGCATTAAATTTCCAGTCGTGTATGGTAGCTAGGATGTAAACAGTAAAATGTTCCACAGTATGGAGACATGTATATATTTTTTTGCCTTATCATCTAAATACTTTGCTAAACGGAGCAATACGTTCAATTTCCAGTCGAAAATGGCAGGAATATGCATTATTTTTGAGCAAGAGTATACCTTTATGCTATATTTAAGCAAAGATGGCTGCGTGAAGATTATTTCTTGGAAATCAATATTCCACTGGGGAGAGCTGATGGTCTCAGATACATGGGAGAATCATTGACTCCAGCTGCATACGACACAGAAAATAGGCTACATGGAGGCTGTCGGGGCTAAAAATAAAAGTATAGGCATATGGATTTTTATATGCATTATGCAGTTCACAATTGCAATACAGTGCATGAGACAGTACCAGAAAATTAATGTTCTATATATTACTCAAATGAATCAAAATCTATTCCATGTATACTATTTCCCAATCGATTGGATTTCCGTAAAATATCAGTAATGTTTACCAATATCATGTACATAAGCTGGGAGCCGAAATGAGAGCAGTAGGTGTAAGCAAATTGGCAGGTTTCTCTCCTCCGTACTGCTCTCATCACACGCTGAACTAGAGTTGACGAGCCAGCGACCGGGTCCCAGAGTCAGGAATATGACGGAATGGCCCAGGGCCAACTCGAAATTACACGCTAATTTTTGTCCTTTTTTTAATTACAAATGTTTCTGTATTGGGAAAGTGGGACGCAGCATGTGTAATTAACTCGTTTGGGCAAGTTAGAGGCCTTTGCTAAAAAACTCCACCTACTTTATCTGATGCGTACACACCCTTGTGCGCCTTCGCTGCTGCATGGGATGCGTGGGATTTCTCTCATGGCAGATTCCCAATTTTGCATAAGGTAAACAAACCAGCTACGTTCAGCAACTCTTTGGCTCCCCTTTAAAATTGCTTGACCCAGGAGTGCGAGCAAAATCAAGCTGTGGCCCATGAGCCAGAGAAAGAGCAAACTAAATCACTTCTAAAAGAGAGCGTGTCTCTGGGGTGAGGGCAACACCTCAGAAGCAGAGCAAATTCCAAGAAAGCGATTTTGGGCTGTTTAAAAATAGCACCGAGCTCCACCGGCTGAATGCAAAACTCTCCAGCGTCACGCGTGGCGCCTGGGACGCCAGCCTGAAGCCACAGCTGGTTTTAGTACGAGTGGAAATAAGGTTTGTCCCTCGCTCTCCGGCCAAGCAGGAAATTACCTGGGATCTCAGGCGGGAATTCGAAAAGTTTTTAAGATGCGCTAAAACTGCAATTAGGCGTTCTGAATATCCACTGCCGGCAAGGACCCTCCATCGCTTTGCACAGGGGGCCACGGAAATGGAGATTTGCAAAGGCAGAAGTCCAGAAATCCCGGGCACAGAGCTAATTTAATATCTTCCCAGCCACTCGGCAGCGCCAACCAGAAGCAAAGCTCGGACAGCAAAAGTAATAACCAAATTCCAGTGAGGATCTGTGCTGCTGAAGGGCTGAAAATTAGGGCCTTTGCAGGGATACTCCCTATGCAAAGCCAGGCTCGTTTTAATTAGTCAGGTGTTAAGGCACCCGAGTAGGAAATACAGTCACATCTCTTGACTATTCTCAAAAGCCAAACTGGTTTTGGGTTGGTTTTTTTTTTTCATTTTTCTTCCCCCTCCTCCCAGTCTAATGAGTTAAAACCGGGTGAAGCGGCTCCTTCCTTATTAAACCAGCTGAGAGCAGATGGCTTGACACCTGGCTGGAGTTGGGTTTGGTGACCTTTTGAGTGACAGCGGGTTGATATATTTAAAGGAGAGAGTCCTTGGGGGGATGCAGGAGGACACAAAGGATTTTATGCAGCAGTTGGAGAGGGTTTGGTGGGAAAAGACACGTTGTTTCTTGCAAACGGGAGCTGACTTGCTCTGCTAAATCTCTCCGAGCCAGCGCGTGCATGCTCGTGCTCTTTTATCTAATCTTCACAGAAACATTAATAGGAACTATGTGAGACCTATAAATGACAAATGGATTAGGAAATGTCCGCAGCTGATTACCATTCACTCATCGCGCAGAACGGATCCCCCGTGGTCCTGCTTCCATGTTTTTCTGCCACCGCTTTGGCACTCTAACATTTGTCTTTGGCACTTCAGATATTTCTGACTGCTTTCTCAGCCTCTAGTGCTGGAAGAATTTTACCTAAAGAGTGGATAGAAATTCATTTTTTCTTTCCTTTTTTAACTTTCCATAGTCTTGGCAGCAAACTGTGTCATGATGATGATGTTGGCAACAACATATTTGTGGCAGAAGGAAGAAAGAGAATCATAAAATATATGAAAGAAAAAGTTGACATTTTAATGAAATACCTTGTAACTTCTTGGAAAAAGTTATTAAAATGCATTCAGTTTATAGCTGTTTGTACAGATAGGAGGAGTAGAATACTTTCTCCTGAAGTCTTTAATAAAAATTGCTTGTTAACTAAAAGTAATAGTGGCTAGAAATCATTTTCAAAATTCGTTGCTGAAGTCAATTTGAGGTTTGGGACATCCTGGGCTTTTCCGAGTGCACATGAAGATTGCTGGCACATGCGTGAGTTTCGGGGAGTACAGCATGACTTGTTCAGGAGCAGAGCGAGCAGAGTGATGGAGCATCTCATGTTCCTTTCAACTGGCTACCAAAGCTGGCACTTATTTCTCACACAGCCACAAATAAATGATTTTTTCTCCTTTTTTTTTATCTTCAATGCTACTCTGTCAGATTGTAGTGCCCAGTATTCCCAGCCCCTGCAAAGGTTTTGTCTGCCTTTGAAGAAGGAATGATGGTTGCGGCTCTGTAGACACCCTCAACACAGCTACAGCCGCGGACGCTGCAGCAAAGGTCTCTCCGGGTGCTACGCAGCAGTGAGGAATCCACTCTTCAGCTAATTAGCGCCAAAGAAGAAATGAAAGGCACTTTTCCTGTTGTAGGCTGCCACTGCATCTAACCTCTGTAATTACACATCTCATTTTAATATGACATAAATCTGAGGAAAAGCCTCTTACTGCAAAGCACAATAAAGCCAGGACCACAATAGCGAGGATAACACATCAGCCACACCTGGGTGTTCTTCACAGAGTAAGAGAGGAGAGAGGGAAAACACTCAGAGCCAGACATGGATTTATCGGGGGGAAAAAAAAAGAAAGCGTTCAGCACCGTAGAAGCTTTGCTCCTCTGCCTTCCCCCCCCACCCCCTCCCCAAATTGGGATGTATTTTCCCTGGCAATAAGGGCATAAGAAAAAATCAAGGGAAAATACTGATCACCCAAGTGTCAAATGCATTGGACAGTCACCAATCAACATTTCTCCCCAAAAACATGCGCAAAGCAGGAACGCAGGAGAGGAATCTCAGACCTCCCTCTATGATAAAGTGATTTCCAGACCCAAATAACCCCGCCTGGTTCTGTGCCTCCTGTTTCACCTTTTCAAACCCTAAACTTGCATTCCAGGTAAATCTTGGGAAAATTATACTTCCAGTTGGTTTCGCTACAGCTGGAAGAAGGAAAGGAGTTGCATTTCGGGAAGGATTCTGACATTTTGATTCCGTTCCAAACCAAACAAACTCCCCGCTATTTAACCAGTCTCTGTGATGAAAATAGAACTTTCTCTTTAGGAAGAGCTGAGACATCTCTGACATGGTTTGGTATGATAATGCCAAAAAAAAGTTTCAAATGGAAGAGTCATTTTGTGAGCAGAATAGCAGGCACCACTGCAAAACTTTTGTTGAAATACAGTGCTTTACCACAGCTGAAATTTCCCTTCTCCTCTTCTCCAGAATTAGCCTTCAGCCCCAAGTGAAATATCACAGAATCATAGAATCATTTAGGTTGGAAGGGACCTTTAAGAGCACCGAGTCCAACCATCAGCCTAGGCACTGCCAAGTCCACCACTAAACCATGTCCCTCAGCACCACGTCTGCACGTCTTTGAAATTGCTCCAGGGATGGTGACTCCACCACTTCCCCGGGCAGCCTGGTCCAATGCTTGACAACCCTTTTTGTGAAGAAATTTTTCCTAATATTCAACCTAAACCTCCCCTGGTGTAACTTGAGGCCATGTATCCTTCCCTTGCACTAGCATTCACATTTGTGTAACACAGAGTAGGGAGTTGATCCATGTTAAATGCAAACACTATCAAAAAATAGAGAGAAACCCCAATAAAAGACGAGTGTGCAGCACGGTCGGCTGCCTGGAGCATCCCACTGCAGGCAGCCGAGCAGCTCCTGGACAGGCACGTGAGCCCCAAACCACAGCAGCTCCCACCGCCACGTAACGCCGCCCTCATTATTTTTAATTAGCTTTAGTTTCAGCTCTGCCAGAGAACTTGTAATCTTAGCTGTGTCACACAATAACCAGGTTTGCTGGGTCTCCCTACCTTTTTAGCACAGGTTAAAGCCCAGGCAGGTTAATTAGCCGTGACTCAACGGGGCGAGGGCTGCTGGTGGGACTCCACCCTGAGTGCTCCAGGGTGGGAGTGGGACACCAGGCTCAGCTCGCCACCGGACGGTCAGAGCGGGGAGAAAAAGCTGTTGTCATTTTGGGTGTGATTTTTAAAACTCACCTTTTCTGGTTAATTAAAGAAGGGGCTACAAAAGATCTGATTCTGTAGAAAGGGGCCTGCTCCCCTCATGCAAGGTCTAGATTTAAAACTCTCCAGTGATTGTCCCTCATCGTGTGTTTGCTCAATGGTGAGCAGAAAAGGTCCTCAGCCTCAGCGGGGGTCCCACAACACCCGTAAATCCCTATGTACTCTATCAGCTTCTGCCACAAGACTCCGATGTACAATGATTTCTTCTTATTATTATTAGGAGATAGTCATTCCAAAAATTACAGAATCACAGACTGGTCAAGGTTGGAAGGGCCCTCTGGAGCTCCCCCAGCCCAACCCCCTGCCACAGCAGGGGCACCTCCAGCAGTGGCACAGGACGGCGTCCAGGCGGGTTTGGGATGGCTCCAGAGTGGGAGACTCCCCCACCTCTCTGGGCAGCTGTGCCACTGCTCTGCCACCCGCACAGGGAAGAAGTTCCTCCTCATGTTAGATGGAACTTCCTATGGTCAAGTTTGTGCCCATTACCTCTTGTCCTGTCCCTGGGCACCACTGAAAAAAGACTGTTCCCATCCCCCCGGCACCCTCCCCTTAAGTACTGATAAGCATTGATAAGATCCCCCCTCAGTCATCTTTTCTCCAGACTAAAAAGCCTCAAGGCCCTCAGCCTTTCCTCATAAGAAAGATGCTCCAATGCCCTCATCATCTCTGTAGCCCTTTGCTGGACTCTCTCCAGCAGTTCCCCGTCCTTCCTGACCCGGGGAGCCCAGAACTGCACACAGTGCTCCGGCTGCGGCCTCCCCAGGGCAGAGCAGAGGGGGAGGATGCCTTCCCTCCACCTGCTGGTCACACTCTGCTGGATGCCCCCCAGGGTGCCATTGGCCTTCTTGGCCACCAGGGCACATTGCTGCCTCATGGTCATCCTGTTGTGCCCCAGGACTCCCAGGTCCCTTTCCACAGAGCTGCTCTCCAGGAGGTCAGCCCCCAACCTGGACTGATGCATGGGGTTATTCCTCCCCAGATGCAGTACCCCACACTGCCTTTGTTGAATTTCATCAGGTTTTTCTCTGCCCAACTCTCCAGCCTGTCCAGGTCACGCCGTATGGTGGCATGACCTATTATTATTAACGATTTCAAAGATAATACTTCTTCTACAATCAGTGCAATTGAACATACCAGACATATAGATACTATACACTAGAATAATCTATACTACGCACTAGAATACCAAAGTGTATACCAAGCACAGATACACTTACGGGATTCTGTTGATAGTGTTCCTGATTTAAGTCATAAAAACAAAGCAGAAATAGCACATAAAAAGTAGAAGACAACTCTGATCAATTAGCGGCCCCAAAGAATACAGACTGTTTTGGCAGATCATTTGAAAATTTCACAGCCTGGAAAAAAGCCTTGGTAACAAAATAAATTTTCTTTTATTGGCAACTACTTATGAAGATTTCAAGCACTGGACTGGATAGCAGGGAATTTAAATGCATATTGACAATTAAAACTTGGGATCACAACTACTGTGTAATAATGCCAATTTGGGAACGCTTATGTTATTTTTATGTAATTTATGTTCTGTTTAAGAACTTTGTTATTAATTATCATACAAACTCCAGTTAATAATCAATTCATGCCACAATTATCTTATCAGTTATACTGTCTAATTAAGAACTGGTGAGTGACTGGAATTCCAATACAGTAATACAGGCACACGCCACAATCCCAAACAAATACAAGTGTGAATTTACTGAATAAAAGATTATCTAAGCTCTAATATCTACTGGCAAAATTCTTTCACTCTGGATCATTAGCTTCCAGTCCTATTATTACATACAAATGACCAATTTCTGCTAATTCCTAAAGCTAATTCCTGTAAACCATTATTTTGTATACATTGTGTTAAGGCTTTTCACTTGTTTAAATTTGCATAATTACAGCAATTGTCTTCTAAGCTTACTCTACTGAAATCAGCCTAAATTGGGATTTAGCCTGTTTTTAAAGATTAGTCAACTTCTATAGAGCAACGTATCTGGAACTGCTATTGCCTAGCTCTTCTCCTGTAAATCAGCCCAAGTACAAGGAGGCAGTTTGGCAGGGCCAGGAAAGGGCCAGGGTGGAAGATCGGTACGTAGAGCGGTCGGCAAAAGTTGCCAGAGTACAACGTATGAAATAAAGCATCTCCAGGATAACCTTTCCTTTATGGATTTACCATTCCTGTATCTACCATTAACAAAATACGGGTCCAGAAGTTGCGTTCCAGCTGTCCCCTCTGATGACAAGGCCGCCTGCCTACTCCTGCTTGGAGATCAGTTCTTGTTTTGTCCTTCTCTCCGAAGAGGATCCGGGAGAGGCTGGCTGCGGCTGTGGAGCTCCCCATAAGGAGAGGCCGGTCAAACCAAAGACGGTTAGCTCTTGCCTTCAGAGCTGTGGAGTGATCAAACCCAGGATCACAGGCTCTCCCCTGTGGGAGGACACTCTGGTGGGAAGGAGCCCCAGAGCCTCTGCCCTGACCTCCTGCCCCGGCAGGGTCAGCTCTGGGCTCTTCGATTTGAGACTGTTCCTTAAACGTGTCCCTCCTAAAGAGCAGCTGTAGCACAGAGCCATCCTCAACCTCCACTGCAGAGAACCACAGCACAAACTCATCTCGTGTTCCTGCGGTGGCCTTATCTCCCTTTAGTGCTCCTGTATGCCTTGATCATCTATCAGTCTGACAGCTTCCCTGGCAAGCTTCCTGCCTCTGATGTGTTCAAAAAAGTTTTTGTTATTAGCTCTTTCACATTCAGTAAGTGCTTAAAATCTTTGGCTTGCCTTTTACGTTTAAATTGTGAGTTGAATCTTTTTCCTTTATTAAAAAAAAAAAAAAAACCAAAAAAAAAAACAAAAAAAAAACAAAAAAAAAAAAAAAAAAAAAAAACAACCACCAAACCTAATACCTCCTCTGTATGGTATGTTGGTTCCTATTTTATTTTTGGCGGATCTTCTTAAAATTATTATGTTGTGCATATTTGTGTTGAGTAGTAAAATAAGTTGTTGCCTTTAAAGCATCTAAGCCGCCTACAAACATATTTCCCTCTTAGCTGCTCCTTTAATTTCCTTTTAATTATCTTCCTCATTATTAGGCAGTTCCTCTGTAGGTGCATTGATTTTTATTTTTTTTCCCCCTCCTACAAGGATGTTCAATGTTGTTATGACTATTCCGGACTGGCTTTTTCACACGTACTGATTGAAGTAGGTGAAGAACTGCAGTGCTCAGAAGTAACTGAAGAATTATTCTTCCTCGTGCCAACTGTTTTAATGTCAAAAAGCATTTCTGGGATGGGAGACCTGGCTGTGGCACCAACAGTCTGAACAGGGATAAACCATCTTACTGTGCTTTGTATTCATCCTGTGGCTGTTTTATCACCAGGGCCATGTATTCTCCCATTGCTGGTGAACTTATGTCCCGCATTATGGCAATTCCTTTCTTTCTGCAACACCTCTTACAACATCCTCTGAGCTTTCAGACTTCTGCTATTCATGTAAAAGCACTCACACAGCTGGTTTTGATCTCTACGTCCCCAAGTTTGGCACAGACATTTCATGTCCTTTACGATTTCCTCCTACCTGAGCCTCACCTGACTTTTTTCCAGAATAAAATTTCCATGGCTTGGTCTTTCCAGGATGGTTTATCCTGAACTTTGTCCACATCTCCTGGCACTAATAATTAGACAGATAAGAGGGTAAAGTGAAAGGATGCCAGAGCTCATCTCTGCTGTAGGTTATCTATATTTCAAAAGCTTCTCATCCCAATACCTAACAGACCCTTTTCTCTGCCTTCTGCCTGTCTGTCTGGCCTTTGAAGCATTTCATCTCACTTTCATCTGCTGCCAATACAACTTACTCCTTCCATACCTGTGTTCTGAAATATGCTGCTGTACACATACAGATTAGATAGTACGCTACTTATTAAAACTCGAGCTATCAAAAGACAATCAGCAGCACTCAATAACACAAGGCAGAGTCCCCAGAATTTTATGCAGATGAGATATTAAGAAGTTGTTCCTTTGAGAAAAAGGATAAACTACTGTTTGGGTTATGATCTGTTCTGTGTAGGATGCACTTAAACAACAACAAAAAAAACCCTTATTTTTCCTTATCTTTTCAGTATGAAAACCCATCTCGTCATCCAAGAATTCGTAGTCGTGTAAATAGCCATGCTCTCCATAAACACCAGTAGCCATAAGTGTCATTTTCCCTTCACGTGCTATAACAAATTGGAGCATTAAACTCTGTTGTATTAGTGTCCTAAGTTTCCTTTGCCGATTTCTTCATTTCAAAAGAAATGAAAAGTTATTGCCCATTTCAGTTACCTGCTTCTCACCAAAACATCTGCCGCGTACTAGATATAGGCTAAAATAATTAGGCTATATCCACACGCAGTTTATTTTCGCTTATTTCAGGAGGAGAAGGAAAAAAGAGGATTTAACTTCTTGCTAGCTGCCCATCTCTATAGTGAGTCAATCGAAAGAATGGCTTTTCACAGTACTGATAAGCTCTGTCACACATTGCTCTACGTTCTCACCATGTATCATAGCATCGTTTTAAGGAACTTTACAAGATTTAAATGTAGTACCTCCAATAACCATAATTTCAGTTATCTAGGACTCAGCGGCAAAAAAAAAAAAAAAAAAAAAGAACACTTTTTGCATACAAAACAGTCCTCAATAATTTTTTTCGAAACAAAACATCAAATAACTCGGTTCCTTCAGATGTTGCAGATGAATGCAGCTTGTCACACTGCCAGGGTGGGAGTATCACCTCCCCAAGCCTCTGTACACGCCAAACAAGGGAATTAGCCCTCTTCAGCCGTTTTAAAGCAACTTTGCTCTGTTTATGTGCTACCAAGTTGACTGATCAGAGGATCTGTCCCCTTTCTTCTATCCCTGCAGGGCCACAGCATATCAGACTTTAAAAGCCATGATATTTGTCATTCATCCAGGAGTTTTGCTCCTCTTCAGCTTCAGGCGGTGGCAATTTGTGTAGGTGAGGCAGCAGAAAAAAAACTCTAATGGATTTCTGCAGTGGGTTAATTTTTTTAAATTAGTATCTTTTGAAAGTAAGTGGCTGGGAGAGATCAATAATGGGCAGAGGATGAGGAAGTGCTCCAAGGTACATGACAGGCACATGTCCCACACAGCCCTAAAGTTTGTCATCGTTTCCAGATGAAAAAAAAAAAAGTGAGCCAAATAATTTCTTCTTTTCGAGTTTTTCCACGCAAACGAGCAAAAGCAAATTTTTCTACTAAATACTCTCTTTGTCAAAAATTCCCATTTCAGCAGAGGTACATCATTTTTTAAATGATACCAAATGGGGGAAAAAAAAAAATAGTATCTTATCTGGTTTCTTTTTTAGTTTCCTTAGCTATAAAAACAAGTTCTAGGAATTAGCGCTCTGATTCTACCAGAAGTCTATTCCTCACGATCAGAAAATGATTTCTGAAAGAGTATATAATGATGCAAATGAATCAATTTGCAAAAGGTCTGCTTCGATATAGAACGTACGTGGCAGTAAAATATACATGAGGTACTCTGAATAGTAACTATGCAGTTAGAGAAGCAATAAGTATAATTATCATCCTGAATTACTTAAGATACAAATTGCCATAAAATTCCAGTAGCCAATACAAGTATAATGATAATTCTGTTTAGACACAATACTTTTTTTGCCTTTGAATGGAAGATAACAAATAAATGCAAAATGCAAACCGTCCTGGTAGGAAGTAATCTTCTAATTTAAATATCGTATGTGGGAGTCCGGCTCATGTTGCTTTTAGACTTAGGAGTACCATTCACTTTCCTATTGCTTTTGTGGAAGAAGAGGAAGGCGAATGAATTCAGAATTAATTTGTATTGATTTTGTTAGATCTCGACTCTGACATTTATTTGTATAAAATAACTTAGAACAGCTAAAATCATTTCCAGGACAAGCAATTAAATAGAAAACCTAAAAGTATAATGCTTCCCCATCCTTGCATTTGCTTAATATACACAATTACCAGATTTTAAACCACAGAATCATAGAATTGTCTCGGTTGGAAGGGACCTTCAAGATCACCGAGTCCAACCATCAACCCAACACTGCCAAACTCACCACTAACCCATGTGCCTCAGCACCACGTCTGCCCGGCTTTGCAATCCCTCCAAGGATGGCGACTCCACCACCGCCCTTAAACAGAGAAAATAAGCAAAGCTGAGTCATACAACTTCTGAATTCAGTCTTAAACTCATAGTTTCATAGAAGGTGCATATTAAAGAACAACTTAAGGATTTCATTAACTAATCTTACCATTTTTAACATGCAATGTCCTCTTGCTTTAATAAGTGTTAGCAAAGAGTAACCATGAAGTATTGAGCCCTGTCATCAACTTGAGTTTTTCAGAAGGAGCTTCAGGACACCAAAGCGAAAATACTTAGCGAGATTTAAGGATTCTGTGCATCTTCTTTCAAAAGAGGCATTCAAAGGTATTGTTAAGGAAATGCTTGTCAAGAAAAACCTTCAAAAAGCAATTCTAATTTCATTAACTGCCACATGTTTTCCTGTTGCAAAGATTGCTCTTCAGTTTGGGGGTTGGTTCAAGGATCTCAACGATCTCAATGCCCTGGGAAAGAGTCCATTTTGTTTCCCCAGGAAAACACAATTTCACAATTTCCAGCTAGATACCAGATACAAAAATGATGCAATGGATCAGAGCTTTTACAGAAAAGCTGATCTGATATCAAAGATGAATGGACTAGTACCAATCTGAAGGGTAAAATTTTCTAGATCCCAGATGTGTGCTGTTCAGAGACCTTCCCGCTTTGAATAGAATACTCTGTAGAGTTTACTTTAAAACCCTTTTTTTTTTTTAAGTTTTAAATCTAGGGTATGCAATATGAAATGACTAGCTGCTTGGATTTAACAAAGCCGCTTGAAACACATGCCAGAATTGCATTTGATATTAATGACCTTTTGATTATGAGGAGATGGTTTAAAAGATTTCTCTTTTTTTCATGTCTTTGGGTGACCTGGTATGAAAAGCCCTTGCAAAGATTACAAAGACCTGCTTTAAATGTACTTATATTGTTTATAAGTTGGGACATTCCTAAACAATATTTTTCTACTGATTATTTATGCTTTGTCATATAACAGCACATGCTTCTATGCCATCTTTCTTGTTTGGGAAAACAGAACTATTGTTACTACAAACACTCAACACATTTCTTTTGCTGTCTGCATAAAAATGCAAAATCATTAAAATACTTTTCTTCAAGTTATTGGCCAAAATAGCCCTGAAGTGAGGCATTTTAGCAATACACGTAACTTCTTTATCAATCGAAAAATCATGTTCATCATTGTCCTCAATTATTAAAAAGTTGTCAGCAGCCATGCAACGTGCATCTGCAAGCTATATGCCCCCACAAAAAATGTATCATAAAAGGAGAAAAAAACAGAACAACCGACTATTTCAGGTGAGAAGGGGTCCCAGGAGGTCTCTGGTTGGACCTCCTGCCCCAGCAGGGGCAACTCTGGGGTCCAACCCAGTTGCTCAGGGCTTGGTCCTCCCAGGTCCAGCAAACCACCAAGGATGGAGATGGCACAACCTGGAGGCACAACTCCAGTACAGTTTGGATCCCTCTACTTCCAATTCAGGTCTGTTGTCCCTTTTCCCTCCACCACCCACCAAGCGCTGAGCAAAGGGGGATAATGTGTCCCTCCACCTCCTGGCCGTGCCCCTGCTCTGCCAGCCCAGGTCACTGCTGGCTCCAGCACCTGCGCCTTTTCCCCGGGACTGCTCCCCAACCAGCTCTACGTACCTGAGATATGTTTCCGAAGGAGCCGAACGCCACGTGGTGTCCTTGGTGATGGCAGCTTTCAGGGCAGAGCTGGTTGCCCCCAGGGGCTCCTGCCTCAGCCCTCGCAGGGCAGGTGGCTGCTACGGAGGGCTCGTGGTACGGGCAGGGATGCTCTGTGATCACTGATTATGCTCCTCATCAAGCTACTCATTTGCCCACCAGTGCAGTAGAGTTTTAGCTATTATTAAATAAAGCTGTATTTTTCATTTACATATAGATTTGGAAGCCCTGCTGGTATATTTAGGATGACAAATAATAGCACTATGTAATGCTACAAGAAAGAGGAGCTATACTGCGACTGTGTGATTAAGGGCAATGCTGACAAGAGCAATTGCTGACTTGTAGCTGACATCTCCAAAACAGCCATCCACAGAAAGCAATGATCTGGCTAACATCAATAATTAACAGATAATAGCAAAACGTTAAAATGGCACGATAGAGCAGGATTTGATCTGCAATGTTCGTGTTTCAGATTCCACATGCAAGAAAGAGAAACTGCAGCCCGTTGTATCCTACGGACGGTCCTTACTGTAGATAAATATTATGATCCGTAATTATTATTTGTTGTACACCTCTGCAATTATAACATCTCCGTAGCCTGCACTTCCATGTGATTCCTCTGAGTTGAGGAGAAAATATTACTGCCATATTAATTACTTGCAAATTGTACTACACAAATTGTACCAAGATAAGACTTCACCTTCTAAACAGAAGTGGTATATAATGCCACTGCTGACTGCACCGGGGACAAGGTGGTATTTGTAATGAGAACCATGCACAGGTTGTATAAAACAAAGCTGGAGAGTGCAATTTGTTGTCAGCCCTTCTGCCAGCTAAAGGAACCACAAGGTATATCTGACTCTGGAGGACTTCATACTGAGTTACAATTTAAACGACAATCTTTCACACCACACACTAAGGCTGGAACAGTAGCACAGATTTCAAACCATCGGGCCGATCTCGATTTGGGAAAGTTCTGCCCCTCCCACCCCAAAGTAAAAGGTGAGGAATCGCAGCATCTGAAAATGGGAAGGATGCGAGATGGGCAGCAGCAAGTCTTAAATTTCTAAAATGCATCAGCACAAGCTTGTATCAGCTGAGCCTTTTTTGAGACATGAGAAAATTATCCCTATTTCACACAGTTGCAACTTTGTAGGTATTAGCCTGCGGAATGACTGACAAATTGGGCTGAAACCTCTCTGGTGTGAAACATCGGGTTATTAGCTTTAACTGTTGACCTGCTCATAGGTCACCCAGTAATCCCTTGGACAGGACATTGATGGGGGGAATGGGCTGTATCTCTAAAAAACCCCCGCTAACTCAGTCCTAACCCACTCATAACTAACCTTCACATCTGTCTATACACAGATTACCACTGGGGTCCACAGCAATTCAAACCAAAACACGGCATTTTGAGAGGATTAAATACGGCACCAAGTGACGCCGCAGTGCCAGGCTGGGAGGTGGCGGTCAGCTCAGCAGCGCAACATCCCTCAAAGGGACGTTTTTGTCCTAGAAAGCAAATCCCTTCTTGGCACCAGGGGCCACAGGCTCTAACTGTTTTAATTAGCTCTGTTCAATTTAGGTTTTGAACAGTAAAGTAGTAGTTTAGCCCTTACATACACAAACAGAACTACCCCAGAATGAAGGATGATAATTTCTTAGGGATTTCTGCTGTTGTTCTTTCTACTTGCGCCCATGTCTCAGCAATATTGAAATTCCAATGGGAAATGGATGAAATTCATTAAATGTCTTTTATAAATCATGTATTGTTTTGCTCCTTGGATGACTGAGTATGCTAAAGAAGTTAAAAAATAAATGAGTGTACTTTGGCAAGACTGCATATGGGTATCACCTAGTTCTGAATAATATTTACATGACTGAAGAATAGGGCATTCCATTGAACTCAAAATGTGAGTTTATTGTTGAATTAAAGAGGACGGAAAATAATTAATGCAGACATACTGAAACAACAAGATGAAGGACTAATCCTGCCATATTTGGAATTATAAAAAACTAAATCATTTCATGTAGCTGCCAAACTAGCTGACTCAGGAGACTGAAAAAAAAAATGCTGATTTTTTTCTTCAATTCTGTGCTTTTAATTTGAGTATAGATCAGAGGTTTGAATGCGTAATACCAGATGATTAGAAAACTGGTTGTTTTCTAAGTCAAAATTTAGGCAGTAGGAAAGGTTACAAAACTATAAATCTTTTCCTAAGTGTACGGTGCTCCTCTTCCCAACATTAGCTCAAATATTATTCAGGGTTCTACTTCTTACCAGGGCTTCCCAGGCGACTATGGGAATGTACGGATCATTTTCTTCCACTTCTGTCTGTGACTCCCAAGTCCCCACTGATCTCTGGACCCTCAGGCGGTTCCCGTTGACACTGATATTGCAAGTTCACGCCTGTAGATGATCGTTGCCATTAGAAGAGATATTTTCTACCAGCTATCGAATGGCTTGGGTCATGATACTATTATAATGGGTGGGAATGAGAATGACCTGTTAAATATATTTTTATTTAAAGAAGAAAGAAAATAAAAACTTAGAAAATTGAAGGAAAATCTTTCCTTTTGCATGAAAGAGGGATTTTTCTGCCTGGGCAGATAACTCCAGTTTCCAACTTGGTTTATCTTGGAAAAAAGACAGTTTCAGTGACCACAAAGGAACAATGTTTTGTTCTCAAACGAGTCCTCTGCAGACTGCCCTCCTCCCAAGTCACCTCTCAAACTTGCACGCTACAACCAAATGCTTTTGCAATCTGCTAAAATTGTGCAAGGTGGATGCCTAAATGACACACCAGGTATAAAGCCAAAACTAGAAGCCTTGCTTTGCAGAGGACAACAGATCATTTTGGATGAAGTATCAAACACCACAATCAAGTGGGATATTACTCACCCAGAAACACAAAATGAATCTTATTATACGTGTGCGGTGTGTGCCATCTGGCACTGAAGTCAACACACGCTACAGCTGGGTAACGCGGAGCGGGAGCCAATTGTCATCACCTGAGTTGCCAACTTTCAGCGAGAACTCGTCTTACTATTTCCAGCCAGCAGACATATTTGTATACTACAAGGAAGGGAAAACACAACAAGCAATCTCCGAGGAAAGGCTAAACCAGGAAATTAAGAAAACCCCTTTAACTATGCACATGTATTGAAACGGAGAGAACACAAGACTCAGACTGTAAAAATCTTCCACGAAAACTAGCACATGCACATGATGTAAAGAATAAATACATTTCTTGCGTTGGTAATGGGAAAACGTAATAGGGAACTATAACCCACGCCATACAGTAATTCAGGTGTTGCAGCTGCAGCTTGCCTTAAAAAAAAAAAAAAAGTCCTCACTAAAGGGGAGAAAGGTTTCAGATTCTCGTACGATAGCTGTTAGATATGTGAGCTGCTTTGTCAGTTTTATGTTGTAACTGAAAAGATAAGCACCTGTTGCCTGAGGAAATACAACCTATTTCTTAACGCAAGGACATTCCACACTTACTGAAATGAGCAGCAAAGAAGAAAAAGGTAAATGAAAAATGAAAAATGATCGTGCTAGCTAGGGGCTTGTTGACTGGTTGGTAAAAAAAAAAAATTGGAAAATACCAGATTGTCTTTTGTGTAAATGAGGAAAGTAAGACAAACACAGAAAACGATCCTACTGTTGTACCATAAGAATAACCAACAGAAAGATGAAAGGAGATTGCTAAAAGATATATTTTTTAAAATGCTGTTTATGTTTCTGCCCATCTGAAATGATCACTCTTGATTTATTGGTGCAGAATATATTGCTGCGGCAATTGAAGTGATGATAATAGCCCAGGAAAAATGTTGATGCTGTTAGTTTGATGATTGATTGAAGCAGTACTGAACCAGCGAGGGGATTTATCAATGTGCCTCTGAACTCGGTAAATGATGCTTCTGGAAGTCTGTAAACAAACTGAACTGGAAGAGAACTGCCAGCGCCTCCCACTGCTGAGACGCACAAGGACTCATTTAGAGTATCGTTTCAATTAGGGATGATTAACTGTAATAACGATCCGAGCATTGCTACACTGGGGCCGATGGGGCTGGTCACACATGGGAGAGCTAAAGCAAAAACATCAAAATGGGTTTGTGCGGCCAGTTGGCCCGCGGCACTCAGCGAGGCTGCACAGACACCAGGAGGCACCTGGAGAGGGGTGGGGGGGTGGGGTTGAAAAAGTCAATCAGTGATGGCAATCAGCCTGGCCATAAACGCCACATAACCCCATCACCACCATTCCCCCCCGTTCCCAGTCTTTTCCTTATCCATCAATTGCCTTTACCCTCTGGTTCTTCTCGTTACTTATTCTCCCAGTTTACTTGATCTCCTAAAAACATTTTGGGCCTTCGCGTCTCCCAAAGCAAAAATTCTCTCACCAGCACGGCTACTTATTTTTTGCCTGCTAAATGTTACGTGAAAGGAAACAAAAAGTTTCCCCCAAAATTCACGAAGAAAGACGGGTTTCCTGCCACCCACTCATCCACTACACGGAGTGGGACCTACGTTTTTAGCTGGGATCCACAGAAAGTTCACGTGATTGTAAAGCCCTTTGCTAGAGCTATAGAAATGAAAAAAAAAAAAAAAAAAACGGAGACAAACCAGCATGTTTACCAAGAGAAAGGTAAAAAATTGCAGCCATGTGATGAGCCTTGAGGACTTAGAAGCCAAGGCGCTTGTCAATCTGCATTTCTGAAATTTTTGCCTTTTCTTCTCAACTGAAGACCAAGGCTTTAAAACACGTAGCCTGCGCTGCTGTTAATGGCTGATTACTCTACTGAACACCACTAGAGAGGGAGGGCTAACTCCCAGCTTCTAGACTCACGTCAGAACGTGTGAATCTCAGTTTTTGTTTTTATTGATACTGGCAGACAAAAGGATAAAAATAATCATCAGAAGCGCTAGGACCAGACAACAAATAAAAGAATCCCAGGAATTCAGTGATTGCGGGTAGGCCTGTCAGACGAATGTCTGAGCTGACAACAGATGAATGTTGCATTTCAATATACAGAGATCCTTCGCATGTTGTCAAACTTCACAACAATGCAGATTAAAGCAAATTAATGAGGCAACCAAATCCGTGCTTCTAACTCCTCTTGTGGCGCTTTGTTTTAAACTTCTCCATTCAAGCCAGAGGAGCACAGACTGGAGCATCAGGGTAGTCACCGGGCATCAAGAGAGCTCCACCACTGACTCGTGCAAATGGCTCTACACCACACAAGGCAGCGGCATGGTTGGACACGAGCTCAGGTCCCAGAAGCAACAAGCAGTAATTGCTCTGTCCTCAGCTAATGAGTCCCGCTGCGATGTGAGGGCAAAGCTGATCTAGCAGCTTGGTGCCGCTGAAACACAGAGCTGCCCGGTCCTCCTCTTCCCTCCTTTCCCTGCAGCCTCCTGAACTTCTCCCATGAACCATGTCAACGCACAAGCCAGCGGAGAACTAAAAAGGAAATAGTTCTCTGCCAGGTTAAAACCACAAGTGAAGGATCTGACAAGTGCTGGGGCAGGGAAGGTGGAGCCGAGAGAGGAGGAGAAGGGGAGGAAAACAGGACCTTTTCTTCCTGCGGGGACAAGCTGTAGGATTCACGTTTCCTTAGCCCAGGCAGACCACAGGGCTGACCTGACCTGCTAGAACACATCTCATCCAAGACTTGCTTGTTTGTTGCAACTCGGGTGTCTCTAAATATCGTTCAGTGCACAGTAAAGACATATCATCTGATGGGGAAAAATACAACTGACCCATCTGCATCTCAGCTTATAAGAAAGACAACTATATTTCACCTTCTTAAACGGAGCAATCTTTATATTACCAGTAGTTTTTAAGCAATGACTGTGGTAGCCCAATGGATTAGCAAAAGGGGTAGCAGAAAGCCCCAAGATGGATTTTGTTGGGGTGGAGAAGAGAACTGGAGAATCAGCAAAATCTATTATATAAATCAAATAAAATTTGACATTTTGGTTTCTTACTAAAAGCTTCCTTACAGCTTGCAAGCATTCATTCGTTCATTAAGCTGCATTTAGGACCATCTGAAGCTGCCCAGTTTACAGACAAGATAACTAAAATAGAGCAATTAAGTTACACTGAAGAAACTCGGGAGGGAAACGCAGGGAGCGATCTCTTCCAGACCAAAATAGGACAGGAACCAACCTGTTCTGTGATTTTTAGCTCCCCAAATGTACGTTCTTCCATTAGCGAAGGGGAAAAGCATTGCAGCTTGCCATAAAGTGTTCCATCAGGTCACGTTTTGCCGCACTCGAACACGTTGCTGTCGGACGTGACAAGGACAAATGCCACGACATGACACAACTAAAGAAAGGGCAGCACCGCAGTGATCGGACGCTGGCTCCCCTTCCCTGGCCACCAACGACTGTCACTCTGGGGAGGAAACGGCTCACCTAGATTTTAAAGTAGTATTGACTAGAAAGTGCTGGGAGGGAGGTTGGCGGAGCCGCTGCCCACAGACCGTCAGAAATCCCCTGTTCGCTTCCAGGACCTGAAGGTCCCCGGTGAGAAGGCGGCCAAACTCTCAGCCTGATGACCCAAGAAACCTCTTTGCAGGCCTAAACTGCTGCAGAGTCGCTCCAAGATTTTCATAGTCCCCGATAGCAATCTTTTGCTCCTATTTTAGCAAAATAAAATGAAAATAACGATGAATTAATTTGAAAGGAAAAGCAGCCACCATTTACATATTACCTGACATTCAGGAAATGGCTGTTTTTACTGCGGGGAGCTGAGAGCCTGAGGATAAATAAACAAATAGGCACAAGTAAAGAGACGAGATTAAATGCAGAGGTTTTTCTATATATACATACAAATTATGTAAAGGAGGCGCCATGAGAGAAGTATGCCTTTGAGTTCGAGTCCACAGTGCACAATTAACCCAGCTGACTGGCACCTCAATTACAGCACCAGGGTTACCCAAGGCGGGCACGAGGATCCTCACGGCTCCCGTCTTGCTGCATCCTCCCGGCGGCATCTCGGAAGGCATCTGCACTCTCTCTCTGTGCCAAAATGCCTTGGCATTCCTCTGCAAATCAATGGCAAGAAAAGGCTCGAAGAAAGGAGCGGAGGGGGCGGGAGGAACCTGAGGTGAAGAGGAGAAGATGAAAGAAAAATGGGATTGAAGCACAGCTCAGATCAGAAAGAAAATCCAGGAAAAACAAAAGAGGCTTCTCCAGGTGTCTTGCGCAGCTTCTCCCACTGGCAGAAATCTCCGCTGCCCTCTCCCTGAAGATTTTTTCGTGTTAGTTTGTTTTGGGGTTTGGGATTTTTAAGGTTTTTCTTTTTTTTCTTTTTTTTTTTTTTTTTTTTTTTTTTTTTTTGCCAGAGCTCATGGGGTATAAGGTAGCAGAAAGGAAGACAGCACTTTTTAAGATGCCCTTAAAGTAAAGGGGGACCTGGACTGGGTTTCGGGGGTGATGGAAATAGGGGTGGACTAAGCCATTCCCCGTATCTGTCATTTGACATCGCTTTCTTCCTTCACCCCTACCAAATCCCAGGCTTTTTGTCTTTAGTCTAGGGCCTGGCTCCTTAATGCCATTTAGGTTCCCTACAGACCACTTTATCTGCAAAGTAACCAAGGTATTTGGTTCTTTAAACACGTTTCCGAAAAATGTTGCATTTCTGAATGCACTGAATGGTAATTTTTAGACTTTATGCCTATAAGTGGAAAGCTCTTCACCATCTGGAGGTCAAGTGTTAACATACATGTTCATACTTTGCAATGGACTTGCTTGAGAAGAATTAAAACATTAAGCCTTGACATACATGAGACACAAGCTTCTAAGATTTTTTAAGGATCTGCCCTGATTTCTTTGGGATGTGGAATTTCTATGTGTTCTTTCAGAGACTACCCAGGTAGAACTTTAATCAACAGTAAGACCTCCGTATATTCCATAAAATAAAACATTACTGACAGAAACAGCAATTTCACTGGAAAAAAAAAAAGCAAACCTATTTACTGTTGAATAAAGTAATACATTAAACTTAAATCTTCAGATTTTTGTATAATTTCAATCCGGAAACGTTAAAAGCCTCAAGTAATTCAAAATAAGTCACAGTAATCTACCACACTTTCCCTCCCTTGACAACTTGGAAGTTGAGTTGAATAGCGCAATTTTGCTCTGCTGAACAAATTTCCCAACTTCAGAAGTTACAGAGCATATGTTTAAAACCTGGCACCTACCGAGGCACACCAGGTTCTGCTATCTTTATCCTGCTGCGCTGCGGCGAAGCCCACAAAGGCATCATAGATGGTGCGGAGGTGCTCAAGGGGTTAAAGGAACACGGCTGAACTTGTCAAGATATTTTTGCATTGTCTAGCAAAGTTGTTTGTTCTGTTGTAGATGCTGCAGGGTATCAGTCACTTTGAAGAAGAGGGTGTCCAAGCAGTCCCAGAGTTAGACAGTGACTGGCACTGTCAGTAAATCGTTTTGTCAAGGATTCCTTTTGCAGCAACGCAAAGGAAATTGTGTGATTGTTTGAAATGAACTGAAGCATTTTGTATTTACAGGCATGCTGAGTCCACAATAAAGTGATCAATTACGGCTTGTTAATACCATTTAATAAGAGTTTGGACATGAGCTTTCAAACTTGCTTTACTGTGGGTAGTTTCATAGTACAGCAGGTCTTCTCTCATTTTTAAGCGGAACAGTGGTATCCTTTCTGTTCTGTGATATTTTTGGTACAAACCAGGGACAAAAGATGGTTTCCCACATACTTGTCTTCATTCAACCCAAGCTAGCATCTTCTGTCACGTAGCTCTGTGCACATGGTATGAGCGATCTGTGAAAACAGCGGAGAGAAGCGGAGTTGCAGTGGTTTTGTAATTCTGTGGTCGTGGTTTTGTCATTCTGGCCAGGTCCTGTACCAAATAACCAGAGGTAACAGGCTACGGAGTTTAAAGCTTTTAAAGAGTGTTGGGATCTTCAAACGTCAGTCTGTAGAGAAAACAATTTTTTGCTGCAACAGAAAGCTATCACACATTTTGCTGGCCAGAGGTTGCACTTGCAAACTGTCATAGACATCCATGTACAACCAAACGCATCTGTGACCAGATACCAAAGCATAAATATAAATCAGATTGGTTTGCAGAGCATTCACTCCTTAACTACTGTTTCCCAATCAGCATTGGTAAAATTTTTTCATACTACCTATAGCACTTATTTCTAATTTACTGACTGACAAGTCCTCTGGGACGAGGTATGGTAGAACTGCGTGAGAAGTTGGGCTGAGTCCCGTGATGTGCTGAGTCCAGCTCTCCAGCTTCCCTCTGATATGGACTGGCAAAGCCAATGGAAGATAAGGAGTGGATGAACAGTGACAATGAAATAAGCAAGTTTTCTACTAATTAGCTTTAGATAGCAGTAGGGTAGTAGTACTTTTCTAGATCTCCCTCTAGGCAAAAAGAGGACTATTAGATCAAAAATCAGCTTAACATGTAGAAGCTGGTGCCGTGGCTAATGCTGTACAATGGCAGGGATTCAAAGTGTATCAAAGGAGAGATTTCAACCCACTTTGAAATCTTTCAGTGAAAGCTTTTACTTTTAGCCCGTAAACACTCCAAATGACAATTCACAGACAAGCCAGAAGATTATGAAAACAGAAATGAGGATAAGTATTTCAGATATACACCAAAGCTGTGCAAGAATTTAGAAAACTACAATTATCAGTTCATGTTGATAACAAATGTGGCCTCTTGCCCTTGCTCTGCTTTTTCCCAAACTTGGGCATCAAACACACTTTTGGGAATAATTTTAACCAACAAGCTACTGGCAAACTAGGCACAGAAAAAGAAAAGTAAAAGAAAAAGATAGCAGGGGCTACAGAGGTGGATATGGGAGGAATAATTAAAAGCATTTCAATTAAATACATATAGTCAAGCCAAGCAATACCTATGGGCAATATATCTGTCAACACACACATGAAGGATGTAAACAGAAAGAATGGAAGGGAAAGATTTACTGCAACTCACTGGGCATAGCTAGGAGTGATGTGATTAAATTAAGAAAGATAATTCAGGTTGAATCTGAAGAACAACTTCCTGACGGTGAAATGTTTCAGCTTCAAACAATCTCCCAAGTAAGCAGTTAATCCCCGTTCTTTAAAACATGACTGGGCAAGAGCTCTCGTACATGCAGAATGGGGAACACTGCTGCTTTTGCCAAAAGATGGATTGGAAAATGAAGTAAGCCTTTAATTTCTTTAATATCTGTGAATGTACCATCCCAGTGGGGATAGCATAATGGGGAAAGTGAGGAAGAAAGAGATGGATGGGAGGCAGAACTGTCCTAAACTCATAGTCAAACGTATTTCTTGGACCAAGTACTTTAACTTTAATACATAAGAAATAAAAGTGATGCTAGGGAGAGGGGATGAAAGTCCTGGGCTCAGCACACCCCTAGTAATTTATTCTGGTAGCTTCCCCAGGGTTTCCAAATAGCTGTGCCTCAGTCTATGGCAGCGCATCCCTCCCTGGATCATGCTCTACTGGTTGCTGGTGTTTCACATGTTTTCTTCTTCAAGTTGCCCTTAAACACAGGGTGAAGCAGTGCAACTTAATGAAGATGAAGTCTGCATCATGCACTTTTCTAGAGCGGGCTCTGGCAGTGAGGCGAGGAGCCCTTTCCCTGCCCTGCTCCCCTGCGGCGGGGTGCACACTCCCATCGCCATCCTCCAGCCAGTCTCTCCTCATCCCCTCCACCCTCTCTCCACCAACGTCCTAGCACCAAAAATAAATAAAAAATAAAGGATGATACTAGCTAAGTCTCATTATCCTGCTACACAAATTAAATCAACTAAGGAGAGGCAAACTTAAGAGCTTTGCCCAAGGTTACAATCATATTCAGAGGCAAAGCCAAGACTAGATCTGGAATCCTGCTTTCTCCTGTAATGTTTAGACTACAGCTCCTGCAGCAAATGCTTTCACACTTTATAGTGTTTACTAACTTCATAATGTCTGCTAACATACTGCTCTGCCTGAAGAAACTACACAAGAAAGAATTTAATCAATGGAAAATAAACGTTGTTATTAGGAATGACGCAAGACGGCACTTAACGCAACAGCTTAGATCAGTTGGACAATTTCTATTGTTTCAGGAGAAGGCCAACAGTTTCGGTATTGCAGTAAGGAAGAAAATCACAGGGATTATTCAGGCTTCACTTGGAAGGTACTAGAAGTGCAAAGCACCATCCATCATCTTTATGGTACATCACATCACCTGAGGCATGAAGTAATCATCTAAAAATGCACTGCCTGACGTGACCATCGTGTATAATCAATAGCCTCTACGATCAGAGAATATTAAGAAAAATCTTTTATTCTATTGATGTCTTGTTTTTATACAAAGATGTCCATTATCAGAATGGCACAACCGGAGAACTTACCTGACATAGATTGAAAAGTACTCATTTTAGAAATAAAAGTGCATGGCTCGATAAATCTGTAAATCATCACTGAGAAGGTCTGATTGGCTCTGGAAATCAGAATTAACTCTTGGAGTATCAAAGAGGTAGCTTCAAAAACCAGCTCTCTATATGTCCGCATGTAATGTTTGCCAATTTCATATTTATAGATACGCATTCAAAAATACATACGAAAAGAAAAATAACTGCCGCGTTCCTGCACTACAAAACCAGTGATGTCGAGGACCAGCTAATGCACCCTTCCGGAAGATGCCAGCCAGCCAACACAGCCCAGAAAGGGCAGGGAACCACACTGGCTGAAACAATGGCTATCGCTGAAGCTTAAGCATATTTTTCTGGCTCTGCAATTCATTTCATACAAACCAGAAGCCATTTCTCAAATGGGCAGTCTTGGAAACTGATAGCTTTGAAGGACACGAAGCACCGCTTTAATGGCCCATTCAATACAGGTTCTTGGGAACATCGTGCAAATGTCTACAGTTCCTCAGGTTCATGACTGAATTGCCACAGACTCACAGAGAAAAATGAAGTATTTTGGAATATATAGAAAAATTATTCTCCACATAGGTCTAACACGTGCGCAATTCAGACCCTTTATGTAAGTTAAAAACAATAAAAGACTAACGTCTCTTCTATCGGCAGTACACGCTGTGTACATATGGGTGTGGATGTGCGAGTGCTGATTTTTTTAGGGGAAAGGGCTGAACTACTGTTCTTGGAGAAATGAGGCAGGCAGGAGGGGAGACAAGATGGGCCACGGGTGTGCTGTGGGACTATACAGACAGACCACGAAAATATTTATCGGCTCTGGGATGGGAGGCTGCGTGCCTCCTTTTATCTGGAGTCGCTTCATATTCAAGCTAATGTGCGATGCAGGTTGGCAAAGTTCCCTGAGTAGGACCATTCAGTAGTCTTATCTGCTGCTACAAAGATGGTCGCAGTCATTCAAAGTCTCAGCAAATCTGGAAAACTCTTTGTCTCTCTGAACTTCTTTACGTACTACGACATCTCGCCAGCGTGCCCCAGCGCAGGTGACCTGGATTCAGGCTGTTCTAACCACATCAGTCCAGAAACCCTATGTCAGAGAGCCACGAACATTACAGAATGGTGTTTCCCTTCTGTAACTTTTCTACACATGATCAGACTCTCTCGCTCTCATTCTTTTTTCACTCTTGCAAAATACTCCCAGCTTAAATTGCAGTCTTTGGAGCCAACATGTCTGGCTGTAGCTGCTCTGTCATTCATAACCTTATTATGCAAATAAAACATAGACAAGCTGTAAGTTCCAATTGAATCCAAACACCCTGGAGCATCCAATAAATGGAGACGTCTAAAAAACATAACTCCATGGATGACATACATTTGTCATCCAGCTGAGAAATCTTAGATAGAAAGATGAATAAGAGTGAATTTACAAATGTCAAGAAGCTTCAGGATCCTTTTCCCCATTTCTATCGCTTCAGGGAAGAGTTGAGACCCAGAAAAAAAAAAAAAATCCCTCTCATGAAATGGCAAGCTGTGTTTGCACTTATTACTTTCCCTGAAAGTTGATCTAGGAAACAAAAGGCTTAACCTGGGATTTATTATTTTCACAAATATTTCTTAGATACCTAAATCAGAAACGAAAAACTTCAACAGGCCTATTTCAAACTACACTTCATCTGCTTGTCAAAAGGAAACAAAAAAGTTAAGAAAAAATAGTTGACAAAATTTAAATATGTAAACATTTTCTTAATGTTTTGAAAGCATGATTATCACTAAATCATGGACTGGGATCCATATGTACAGAATACCTGTGCAAGAATAACTAATATTTTAGACAATGCATTTTGCTGATCACAACCAAAATAGAAAAGACTGTGAGCCACAAAATATCAATTAACAGTACTGGCCAATGGAAGAGATGCTAATCAATATTCTTAATTTAGCAATATTTAATATTGGCAATATTAACAGGGAAATCACCAATTTCTAATTGGTAATACTAATGAGGTCACAAGATTAAGACACTGATTAAGCATGTCAATACTCCTACCAGCTTATGGGTAAGTCATGCTAAATTTCTGGATCTATTTGCCCTCTGTCCGGCATTTCTATTATTATAGCAGGGGTGAAATGAGTATTTAGAAGCCCAATGAAACAATTGAAGTTTTGAAATGCAACCTTTTCGGATTGCAACACGTTCGAAAATTGCTGGGATGTCTTACTAGTACAGACTGGTCCATAAATACCATTGATTACAATCATTTAGATGTGATTCTAAATGCTGCTTTAGATAACCAGAAGGCTGTAGAGTAGGTAAGGATGGAGTGCCGAGAAGTGATAGTGATGATGGCTGCCATGAAATGAGTGTTTATAGAGGTTTGCAATTGCTTTTGGATCAAAGTCAATGGATCTATCAGTCACTTTCAAATGCAGCGGATGGAACATTTGTGCCTCTTACAGAGGCAAAATAGCAGCGGAGATGAGCAAGCCAGGACTAACCCAAGAGTATTGAAAGATTTCATGCAAATTCAGTGATTTTTTTTATTATTATGTACTGGGACATACTCAGTGCAGTGTTGGTATCTGGGTCAGCCCAAGTGGAGTGTAAGTAGCCACCTCCATAGGTCCATCCAGGCTGTGGAGCTGGGTCTCAGGGCGCTGGGGCTCCTCACCTGCACGGAGCATCCCTTATGCTTCCCCAGGGATTAAAGCATCTTACTGAGAACCTCATATATCCTAGTTTGTTCCTGCCAGTCAGAGTAACGTTATAAATGATTAAAAACATCAAGAATTACAATTTCCAGATCCTCAGCTGCTCCAATAAATCAGCGCAGCTCCAAATGCTTCAGTGCCGTCGGATCAGTTTACGCCAAATGACAGCATTTCGGTTAGCGCCTGGAAGGCTCCTTACGCTGCAAAAGTCACAGGTCAGCAATTAGCTGGAGGAATTTCTTTCCACATTTGTTGTTAGCATATAGTGTAACCCTTACCAAAGTTGCTGTGAGCACTGCTTCCTACAAATATAAAATGAGGGTTATAATATAAAAGTATAGAGGTGAGATAAAATCAGATTATAAGATTATTTACTGTCTCCAGTGGTTTACAGTGGTTTTACCAATGAAACACGTCTGTTGACATCTACTGACGAGGGTCGGTGCACATTTCATGGGCAGGAGTGATATCAGAAGCAGGTGCACTTTGTAGCATTACTTGGAAAAAGTATCCACAATAATCGTTACAAAACAAGGGCTTTTTTCAAGCATATTTGTCGTGGTTTAGGCTGCATCAGCCACTAGGGACATAGGGGACCCCAGATGGGACTGACAGATGCTCCCCACCACCTCTCTTCAAAGAGGAGGGAAAAAGAGACTTATGAGTTTAGAAGGAACTGAACTACTTTAATGAAATATTAATAATAAAAATAAAAGGAAATAATGAAATATATACAAAACCGTATCAAGCTCCCAGGATGGCAATCACATCACCGGCAATCACGGCACTGGGGCACTGGGGCAGTCCCAGGCTGGACTCAGTGACGGACAGGAACTGGATTCCAGATCTGCATTCAGGATCGGGACCAAAGGCAGATGAACTCAAACCAGGACAATATTCCACTACGTAAAGACGCAGGAAGGGAAGTCTTTTGTATTTACTTTTACCGGAAAAGCACGACAGACCGGTCCTGACATCGCCTTGTTTTGCAAAGGCCAAGCATAGATATAATTACAGTGCCAAAGCTACCCTCCCTTTGGACCGGCTCCTTAACGCTGCCGGGGAGCTCAGGGATACCCCGGCTCTACCGGGAGGGCTCTACGGAGTCATTTGAGGGAGCAGCCAGCATGGCGGGGCCAACACCACTCCCACCACCACCTACAAGGGCCAACCATGTCTGCAAGCCTGTGAGCAATGGGAACACCTTCCGAGCATTGCTTCAGAAAAGACACCTAGAGATTTGGGTTCGGCAGTACACGCCGAGAACTGGGTGTCCGATTGCTTATTTTCTGAAAGAGATAATTTGAACAATCAGTGACTGCATAATGCTCCGTAGCACAACTACGCTTCTAGCAGCAAGATCCAGTGCAACTGGTATAAATGGATGCTTTTAATAACAGCAATTATAAGTAAATTTAATCAATTTTGTTGCTTCAAAGAAGGGAGAGATTGAAGGGAGGGACTGAAACGGACCTCTCCTGGAGCGTCACGGAGAAGACCACCCATATCCCCCCCAAGAGAGGAGCACAGCCTCTCTTTCCTGCTCTTCAGTGGCATTAGTGAGCAGTGCAAAGACCCCAGATGATGTTACATCCTGTGGCAGTGTCGGAAGGATCCTTTTTCTTCCTCTTTCCCTCCTGTCTGCCCTTCATCTATTGCTCTTTTCCTTCTACTTAACCGCTACCTTCACTATTGAGTTAGGACTTTTTGTCCCCCGAGCACACAAAACCCATCCCACTGTTGCTACCTCATTCTTCACTCCGTCTTTCAGCCGCCTCATCCCCATAAGCCATATGTTTTTCCATGACAGGGAACATTTATTACCCTGTGTTTGCACAGTCCCCAGCAAAGAGGGACCTCCTTCTGGGTAACTTGTAGGTTATTGCAATAAAACGAGCATTAAGAAATTATGACAGCATTAAGACTCGACTGAGTGCTCACTGAGGTATGACTTCATGTTGTTACCATCTTGTTTGGTATTAGATTATCCCATTGTCTGCACTGAGTACCAAATCAGGTCCTTGCACACAAATGTACCAAAAAGATGAAGAGAAATGTGTAAAATACTGAATGAAAATAATTAAAAATTTGTTACATAAAAAATCGTCTTTTCTTTGATTTCATCACCGTCTCATTTAATGAACTCAGAGCATTTCCCAAATCACTTGGTGAATCTTCCCGAGATCCTGCAGCCACAAAAAACCCTACCTGTGATTGACAAAAACTGAATTTCTTTATTGTATCACAAATGGTCTTGATAGAGGTTTATGCTACTGTGTCATGAGCTTTTAGGCTTTCTCTTTTTTTCTCGTTTTTCTATTTTTTTCCCCAAGAATGCTGACTTTCATGAATATTATATCACGTTTCCCAAAAGCAGCTATTTATTGCGTCTGTTTGCCCTTTATTACACAAAAAATAGAAAGCTTGTATTTTCCTTTGCTGGGTAAAGATGCTTCATAAGTAATCTAAGAAGCTACTTTCATGTTTGTTCAATAAGTATTTCAAGATGCTGCTATTTTGATAATATGCTGACTGATACATAATTCACAGCAATGCAAAGTTTAATAATATCTTCAAACTCAAATATAAAATGAGCTCTTCATTCTGACATCGACTTCTAAAGCATACTATTTCTCATTTGCTTTGTAAAATGATACAGAACCGCTATTACTCAACGTAATGCATGTGTTTCTTACACCAATGCATTACAAAAAAAAATTCACTTAATTCCTGAACACAAACACAAACATACCTCCCAGGAAGCGAAGCAGATGAAATGGTAATCACTCACGGAGAAGATCTCTGTCCATTACACGGCAAACACTCACTGAAGAATGAATCGCTCAAGACACCATTCCCTCCCACAAATCCGTTTACCAATTAGTTCTCTCATCGGTAAGGATTTCGACAAGGAAGGTTGACCTGACCTCCGCAAGGAAATATGTTAGAGGACAAGAATCACAAATGACAACGTAATTGCCTGGGTTTCTTGGAGATGTTTGCCTTTTGCCACCAGTTTCGGTTCTTAAGCCTGCTGGAAATTTTGTTTGCTAATGAATGATAGAAGTGGTTTACCTACCATTAAACAGTTGCCACTAGATATAGCCTACTTAAAATATCTGGGGCGCTGCCCTCCCTTTCCCTATTACTTCAGTTTCTGCGATTCTCGGAGCCTTTCATGCATTTTTTCTCACAGTACACCGTGTGGTAGGAAGGTATCACTCTCTGCATTTAATAGACAAAAAGCTGAAATTCGGGAAATTTGCCACTTCCACGAAATCAGAACATTTCACAGGAAAGGTTCAATTTTTGCCAAGTACGACCAGAACCCAGAAGGGTTTCTGAAGGAAATCTGCCTCGTTTCCAACCATCTTCTCCTCCTGGAGACTTGATAGCTACCAGGCAGGATGACAGAGACTCCTTTACTCTGTACGGGAATAAAACACATTTCAGCACCCGATGTTCTTCCACAAGAGGAGCAAAACTCTAGCACAAAAAAAAAGGTAAAAGCTTGTCTAACGTTGTCTTGTCAGCTCCTCCTCCCCTGCCGCCCTTCTCCCCGTGACACAGCCCTGCTGAAGTTGCATGCTTGCTCGGAGAAACCACGCGGAAGCCCTGAGGATCAGCGACAGCCATGGGCATTACTTCATCATTTTCCCGACTTAGCTTTGCCCCAACATGTGTAACTGCGGTGTCGGTTCAGGCCTGGGAAGGATCTGGGAGAGACGAGATGTTCTAGGTGCGGCAATGTCGCCGCGCGTGGCTTTTGCCTCTCTGCTCAAGTCATGAAACCCCATCTGTGCCGCAGAGTCCCCATCTGTCAAGTGGAAATGATTCTTCCCCGCCTCACGCAGATCTTGGTGACGATTACTTTATAAGCACTCTCAGATCCACGGGAAAGGCAGCACAGAGAGGCGAAAGGCATTACTAAGGCATTAAAAGCATACAGCGATCTTTCCACTTTGGGAGATTTATTTTGCAATGCGTATTTGTAAAAAAAATGTATTCACTTATAAGGTGAAGGTGGGGGAAGAAATAAAGAAGCAAAACTAGAGTCCCGCTGCTTTTCCTTGCTCCTGTCCATAAGTCATCTCGTACTGCTTTCAAGGGACTCGGATGTCCTGTCATCTACCCTCAGATTAAATGTTTTCATTTGTGGGCAAATGAATAAATCAGAACAGCGTTTACCTGACTGCTACAACGCTTTTCTCCTTATTCCACTGGCCTCCTCTCCAACCCCCCGACTGCCTTTTATCAATCTCATGACAACGTAGCTTAAATGAGAACAGAAGGTAGACAACCTCACAGCAGGGATCACTTCCTTTACCTAACTTGAAGTACCACGGCATTTGTAGGGCTACAAAACTAAGTTCAACACACTGCAACGGGTTTCCAGCCAGCAGAAAACACGGTAGTCAATGGAAGTATGGCGAATTTACACAAGCAAAAACTCTGCTCCATCAAATACAACAGTTTTCACGTTCTAAATTCATGGCATGTAATGGACTTTCCTGAACACTCCTGATTGCTCCATCTTAACCTAAACGTCACAGTCTGTAATACTCCACAAGCACTCCTCACCCACGAGCCTTCAGAAACCATTTATATGGTATCAATCTCTCCCTAGCTTTACATTATGAATGAGCAAGATGTAACAAATTATAGAATGTTTTAAGAAAATTAAAATGCCAAACATATTTTTCTTCTTTGAAAAATGCTAAACAAAAATCTGCGTCTTCTGCCTCTCTGCATGCATCACTGCCAACAACTACAACCTGATCTGTAACACCAGAAAATTACAAACAGTAGAAAGAAAAAATAAAAAAACAACCCTGCCTTGAATGAGACCCGCTCTCACTCTGCTGCTACATGAATAAGCACATTAAAAATGTAAATAGGACTAGCATAAGGACAGGGTTATGTGGAAAACAAATGATGACACAGACTTCAATCGCTCATATAACAAGTATTTCAGAGTGTCACAACTAAATGAAATCTCGTTTTCCGGCCATTCCAGTAACCATCTACATGAAACAAACCTTCATACTTTATACCTAAAACTACATTAAATTACCTAATTCTCCAATTATAGATAGAAGAACCTATCTATAGTACGGAAGGAACAAGCAAGCCCTGTGTGCCCTTACCAGACTGTGCTTCGCTGGCAGTGTTGTGTGGGATAAATCTCTCCTCTTCAGATATCTCTCTTTGCTTCCTGTGCTTATCTTATGCAATAAACACTAAAATAAGAGAGTTTGCTTGCCCTTTCCCAGCTGTCTTTTCACAAAGACATGGAACTATTGGGTAATATCTGCCTTCTTGTAAACCTCAGTAGAATCACAGAATCATAGAACTGTCTAGGTTGGAAGGGACCTTTAAGATCATCAAGTCCAACCAATAAAAAGAAAGAAAGAAAAATGGAGAAGGTTTTTACCCCACTGTCAGGATCTACTTACTTCTGGTGAGGGACTTGCAGTGGTGCAGCTCATCCAGCTCTGCAAGCTCAATCTCTTGGTGCAGGTGGGTGGTATCAGTGAATAGCAGAGGTGTATCTGCTTCTGTGGAACGAAGAGAAATTAAAAACCCCATCAATAGGATATTCAGGCATGGGAAGAATCCAAACCTTTCATCGGATATGAGTTCAAAAAACTAAAACCGTTTGCGTAAAGCCAGACAGGGAATCTACAGCAATGGCAGAAATGGAATCAAACTGACCAGAACCTTTGGCCAACATCTGCCCACCTTTTACCTTGGGCAAAATGCATGTTGATAGTCATTTTTCTATTTGCATTTAAATGCAATGTGTACACAGAGCCATTGTGCCTCCTCCACGTGTTCCGAGGAACAGGTAGAAACCTCCACAGAAGGAGGAAGGTTTTTTTCAGCCGTTGGCCATGGCCGCGACCACGGCAGCTGGAGCATGGTACAGGCAGCTGCCTGCTCAGCAGTCAGTTCAATTACCAGACGCAAAAAGGTCTAGACATCTCAGCTGAGCCAGCCATTCTTAATATTCCTGCACGGGTCTTTCAGACTGATTCCTGCCTCTGAGATAAGTGATTTCTCCCCCTCTCCTTATCAAATGTATAAAGCCAACCTGGAAATTAATGGCGAGGAAAATAAAGGAAACTAATTGGTTAGTCAGGTCCTGAAAAACACCAAAATCACGTTGCTATTTAAAATAACAAATGTTTGTTTATACTTAGGCTTGTTTCCCCTCTCTTTAGGTCTCTCTGTAGTTTCTGCTGCCAAAATAAAGCCCAGATGCTTCTTCCCTTTGTTACAACTGATGAGTTTGCATTTCCAAATGCAAATTCAATGAGAAGCATTTGCTGTTTGGATTATTGAAACAAAATGAAAACTTCTGGAGGGAGCAAGAAAACCAGTCACCGTGGGTAACACCTGGCAATGCCGAATTTCATAGGTGAAGAGCGATCCCGGAAAGCCTGACCTCCATCAGGTGTGCTGCTGCTCCTCGTCACCAGCACAGCCCAGAGCTTCCCCTGCCTTTCCCAGCCTAGACCAGAAGACCCCTGGGAACCCACTGCTTACCACAGAACAGCCTGTCCTGCTCCAACACGGGATGGATTTCTAAATGCATTCCCTGAAGGGATCTTAGAGGCAGTATACTGATAAAGCCATATTCTTCCCAAGCCAAGCGTATGGGGAACCTACAACTCGCCCCACAGCACTCCATCAGCTGATGCTCTCTTTGTCTTCGACAAACCAAAACGCGGTTTCAGACCGCGCAGCACCACATACTGACGATTATCCAAATAAAGAGAGCCTAAGTGTGTACCTTTCAGCATTTAATAGCATCAGGGTGAACAATTCTTGGCTAAATTAGGAAGAAAGCACTTTGAGTGCCGAGCGGCACAAAGCGTATCCACGATAGATTGCTATCGCCGCACACTTACAGAATTAACAAACAGCAACTTTCGGTAGAAAGCTGAGCACCATTGCTGCAAACTAATAATGATGTACTTTCGGCAGGGCAGCTGTCGCACGTCTAAGTGCCTCATTCATAAACTCTCTTTTTACTTTGAAGATGGAAGAACAGACGTAGCCATACCGCTGTACAGGCTAATGATAAACAGGACTCATTGTACATTTTGGTCCTCTGGAGCAATCGCTCTGTGTTAATGCTGCATCATGGTGCTCAGCGTTTGCCTCTACAATTAGGGACTCCAGAGCCCCTAATAAATCTCATCCGCACAACTGAATGCTTGGAAATGGCACATTATACAAAGATCAGACCTGGATCTAAATCTTTAGGGTGCACAGTGAATCATGACAAAAATATGCTCCCTAGAGACCTGGGAATGCTTCGAGTGAGATGAGGGGGAGGATACGACATTCAATTTAGAACAAAATTCACTTTGTGTAGTGAATTTTCTGTCTTGTTTTCCTTTCCCATTTTTATTACTTAGTAAGCATTCAGGAAAACTGGATCTTTGCTTTTGAGATATTCTGCACCTGCTGTCTAGCCTATAAAAACGCTGTTTTCAATTCAAAGCAATAAAACACCGCAATTAATCTAAATCACATCATTACTGTTGGAGCCTAGACTCGCAAAATTGGCTCCCTCTACCTCAGTGTATACCACTTATCCTATTTTCAAAAAGGTTTCCAAAATGTACTTTGTTATTCTTACCTCTTTCAACGTAACGTTATTACTCTTTATTTCGTTGTTTGCATTAGGACTCACAGGCTCCATTCGAGATCAGCTGGCCAAAGCGCATAGTAAGCATGAAGCGCAGATCCCGGCAATCCAGGTTCAGATGGAGACACGCTCCTGCGCCCAGTCGAGCATCGGCCAGCAGGAAAATTAAAAGCTGGAGGAAATACCACCTGTACCCAATCCCTGCAAGACTGTGATGGTCAGAAAAAGTTGTAGTGGCGGGCCTCCAGGCAGGCGTGATGCTGCTGAACGGCACCCACCACGCACCCCAGTGCTGAGCACTGGACCGTGCCAGAATAAATCCCTGTGGCAGTGAAAAGGCAATGACACCAGTAAGCACTGACAGGGGACAGCACGGGAGCAGGCTGGATGTAGATGGCAAAAAAAAAAGGCTAGAGCATTTCCACCGCCGTGCCTGAGCAGCCATGCATCCTCTCAACATGTTAAGTTATGTGTGACAAACCCAAAGTATAAGCAGCTGCATCCAAATATTGATCCCACGGTGGTATTCAGCAAGAACATGACATCGCGTTCCATTAAAAAATACATGTGCCAAATAAAATGACCCTTTTTAGCTGTTCTCGCTTGGTAATTCCCCACAAAACTCAAACCAGAGGTAGCTTTTGCTAATATTTACTAACTCTGAAATTCCATACACAATAGTTTTGCTTTTTTTCCATAATAGCTTCCACGTTCTCCATTTTTTCAGTCAGGCAACAATATTTACAAGCCCTGGCTGCTGCTGCTACTAAGATGCAAAAGTGTGGACCAACATCAACACGTGATTCCACAATGTAAAGTGACAGAAAAGATTTCCCAGGAATTTCCATTTAACTTCACAAACAGGACTTCTCTCCAGAGGTTTACAGTGCCAGGGCACATGACATTACACCTGAAGCGACACAAATGAATACGTAGCAAAGATGCTACTTGTAGCTACAGCGGAGGATGAATCATTCATTTGAGCAGATTTCTTATTCTTACTTTGAATAAAGTTTGCCAGATTGTCTGGACTCAAATACACGCATAAATTTTTATTCTGCACTTTCTGACATTAGTAGGAATGAAGAAGTTGGAAATTTGTATTAATAAGCTTAAAAGCTGAAGCAAGAGCTAGACTATTCAGCGCAAGGTCAATTAAGTAATCTCCAAGGAAAATAATTCAATTCCTCTTCTTTTCAGTACATGCAGGACTAGGACATAGCTATGCCCCAAAAGAAGACTTTTATTAATTACTTAGCAAGTTGAACATTGAACTGTGGCCTGTGGCAAAGCCACGAACAGCTAGACCACCCCATGCTCGCAAATAAGCAATGCTTTTCAGACTTTGGATTTTAAATATCGTTAAAAGCTTCTGAATTCTGTCTATACTTCAGGTGGAATCTTCCGAACGTCCTCACGTGGTATCAGTCTGTCTCCGAAGGCAATTTTACCGTGGTTTCAGATAGCCAGCCCAGGTCTTTGCTAAGTGATTTTTAGAGGCCTTCTTTAGAAGACGTCTTCCATCACTGTGACAATTGTGACACTCGTTATCGCAAGTAACTTCTTAGGCCTCTTTTCTAGGTCTCATACATTTTACATTGTTTTTCCCATAATGAATAGAGACATCAGGATGATTTCCAGTTTGGATATAAAATGCTCTAACTACTAAGGAAATTGCTCTGTGGGCATTGCCAAAATGGGGGTATAAATAAAGCGCTGAAGTTTATGAGATGAGATGCCTCACAGTGACACAGAAGAAATTAAGTTGTCTCAACTTCCCCTATTTTGTCTGATAGTCTATGTTGACACTTTGTCGTGAGACCACCCCATCATCCATAAGTATATTATGCGATTCTTCTCTCATCTTCTCTCCACTTTCTTTCTCTAATGACATTAAGACTCCTCTATTTCCTCTGTTTTCCAAATTAATCTCCTTCCCCACTATCTCAGGTCTCTGAACCGAGCCTCTCCTATTCAGAGGAGAGCCCATGGAAGATCATATGTGGTTCAGACTCTGATTCCAGCTATCACAGCATTTGCAAAATATTCGGGGAGAGCTTCCCTGGGCTAAAGGCTGCATACGGTATTTGGTAGGAAGAAGCGCATCATGCTTCAAGAGGAAGGCTGGAGTGCTGCGGAGGAGTCAGCTTTCCTATTGTACAAAATTTGTCACTTAGCAGGACACATTTTGAACTATCAAGATTAAACCAAGGCCCTTCGATGTCAAAAACTGGGACTCCAGCAAGCCTACGTGAGCCGGTAGCAGAGTGGTTGGTTCCTCAAGGCAGTCAGGAAAGAACAGACCATTTAATCCGTAACTTTCCATGTTCATGACAAGCCCTTTTTTGATCTACTGGCTGCACTAACAACCAGCATGCTGTATTATTTTGGGGGAAAAAAATATGTTGAAGAAGTGAAAATGCAAAAAAAAAAGCTTTTAACTACATTTTTTTATAGAGCTTGCAGATTTTTTGGAGTGAGATGCTATGGAAGTGTAATTGGGGATTTTTCTGAAGAAATATCCTAGTCCTATTTAATTTTTCTCTGGATCTTTACACCATCGAGAACAAAGAATGCTGGAGGGAGATTTTTATTTCCAAAATAATCAAGTTTCTCTTTACTATGGACTAAGAAGTTAGGAGAAGTTATTATAAAAATAAATTCCATCTGAAGCACGAAGTCTAATGCATGTCTTTCCCATTGTATCTGTATGCTCAGGCCGAACTCAGAAGATTCCCAACCACATTTTAGATATGTACTTTCTTCTGAGATTTTTTCTGGCTGAATCCTCCTTGGCACAAGATCAGAGGATGGGAAATTCAGACTAGGTGGCTTTAAACTACCCATTTCTCTGCAGTCTCGGGAACGCTAATGCGCGCTCAGTCCTGAGTGTGATGGACATCTGTACAGCTGCTGGTTACTGTGAGACGACAGAAAATACAATATGACCTCCATATTCTGGGGAATTGAGGACAAAACAGATTAAGCTGCCATGATGTATGTCAGTGACAATATAATAATCAAATGATAAGTTCTCTCCCAAGTCTGAGCTCAACTCACAACAAGCCAGAAGACATAAAAGACGACCGTGAGAGAAGCAAATGGGAATCAAGTATTTTGGCCTTAATGTTCCTCTTTTGGTTAAAATGTAGATCAGAACAGAAGCAGAAATGGGAGCTGTGAGATAGTGAAATATTTTAGAACGTGAAAAAAGAACAAACAAACAAACAAGAAAAAACAACCAAAAAAACCAAAACCCCAGGAAATTATTCCCATACCATATTCAATTTATAAGACCATGACTGAGATTCTGATAGAGGATAGGTAGGTTATTTTTTTCTTTTCTGTTAAATCACAGTGTTGCAAAAGGGCTTTCCACAAAGCCAAACTCTCATAAATAGAACTATGCCAGCTTGAGTTTCTTGGCATTTAGCAACACTAATTGTCCCTTTTTTCCTTGCTGCTCTTTGCCATATTTCTTGGAAAACAACAGCTGTGTTTATTCAAATAGCAGTATCCTGATGACTTGATGATAGGCTAATCTGCAGGAATTTCAAGTGTGACTGTCCTGTAGGAATCTTTGCAGAGCACCACACAATTGCCTTGGGATGACACAAATCCTTGGAAAGACTTCCATACTTTTGGCCAGTCTGGAAGGTCACCCTTATCCTGGTTAGTTCCCTGAATTTCTTCCAGCAGGCACTGTATTTTTCAGGTTTTGTGGGATGATTTCCTCATGCATCAATGTCAGAAAGTAATTCCACAACATAAACAGTTTCCCTGCCGTACACTCGAACCAGAGGGATGTAGGCAGTATGTTGAATTACAATTGAAACAAGCTCCAGCATTCGTCTGGAAATCAGGGCTATAAATTCAGCAGGACTGTCAGTGTTCTCCACGAAACAATGCGAGCTTCAGACTACATGATATCTTAGTAAGCAGTTTACATAATATATCAAATGATCCAGAAGAAAAGCAACCGTATGAGAGCAGCTGAATTAATCACATGTATTCAAAGATGAAGCTTTCAGAGAAGTGCTCAGCCAGCCCGACGCGTGTCTACTCTCCGTATTGGAGGGGGATGCCCAATGCCCAGCTAATATCTGTGTCAGCAATAGTGTGGCCAGCAGGACCAGGGAAGTGATCATCCTCCTGTACTCAGCACTGGTGAGGCCCCACCTCGAGTGCTGTGTTCAGTTTTGGGTCCCTCACAACAAGAAGGACATTGAGGTGTTGGAGCGTGTCCAGAGAAGGGCAACAGAGCTGGTGAGGGGTCTGGAGCACAAGTCTTATGAGGAGCGGCTGAGGGACCTGGGGGTGTTCAGCCTGGAGAAAAGGAGGCTGAGGGGAGACCTTATCATTCTCTACAGCTCCCTGAAAGGAGGGTGTAGAGAGGTGGGGTCTGACCTCTTCTCCCAGGTGACAAGGGATAGGACGAGAAGAAATGGGTTCAAGTTATGCCAGGCGAGGTTTAGATTGGATATTAGGAAAAATTTTTTCACTGAAAGGGTTATTAACCATTGGAACAGGCTGCCCAGGGAGGGGGTGGGTACACCATCCCTGCAGATGTTTTAAAAAAGGGCAGCCGTGGTACCTGGGGCCATGGTTTAGAAGTGGTTTTGTCAGGTTAGGTTAATGGTTGGACTTGATGATCTTAAAGGTCCTTCCAACCTCAGCAATTCTATGATTCTGTGATTCTAATAATGGATCACAAAATGTTGTGTGCTCAGCACTTTTACTAAGGAGGGGAAACCAGGATAAAAGACAATTTCCTCCCCACCTAAGTCCTGTGTTACCGGACTTCTATTTAAAAAGCAAACTGCTAAAATATATATAAATCAAATGGGAATGAGAATGAGGAGTGAGGTAGATAAAGAACAGGAATAGCGGGATGAGAGGGCTGGATGGTCGTGTCCAGCACTGCAGCCAAAATGCACAGCGACATGCAGAACGACACACAGCGACATGCAGAAGGACACGCAGTACGGGACACAGGACATACACAAGACTGTCCTAACGGCCCAGCTTCCCAGAAAAGCAGGTAGTGATTACGTATTTCAAAAACCAAATGCAGCCTTTCTAAAAGACAGAGCACATTCAGACCCGCTGCCAAACAGAAAGCACCTTAGTCTCATTAGCTGCGTTTTAGGTAATTTGGGCAAATGTTCATTTAGTCATAATTTATTGTAGAGTTGTGCCCTGATCTTTCCATCTGGACTACTGGTTTCTACGAAACTGCACCTCTCCGGCTGATCCATTAAAATCTCTTTGGGGAACTCCAAAGACAAGAACTTGGAAGACAGGACAAGAGCTCCACAGCAAGAACGTGACCACAAAAGCCTTTTGCAGCCCAGCGCAGAAAGGAGGTTCACAGATGTGTGATGGAGACCATGGAGACCTCCTTTATCTCCACTTCCAGTATAACTTAAAGCAAAGTTTCACATTATATTTGATATAACCATACTCGGTCACCGAGAGTCCTGGGAACACAAGCAGATCTACTGCTTCAAAACCAGACAGCAGTTAGATAAAAACCAAAAGTAACGCGGCATTGCACCCATAAACCATAAGAATAATGATTAATCACACCCATTTACAAAAAGCGCACCTGATGGACAGTCAAGTTTGCCGAGTTTCAGCTTCTAGTCCTGGATCTCACTGTACCTTTGCCTGCTAAAGAATATTTTATACACCATGTAGTTCATTATAGATGAAGTTATTGCACAATTTTTAGTTTGGTAAGACCAATACATCATATTCTCCGTATAAAGAGAATATATACTTTGTCTGTAAAGACATTTGCCAGCATTTTAGCGATGCTTTTAGTTCTCCTGAACTCCTGTGAAAAAGGATAGTGAATACTAGGGCTGGAACCACACAGTCGGAGTTTGTGTTAGGGGGAAACACAAATGACCCAATAACCGAGGCTGGAATGGGCCTCCGGAGGTCTCCTGTCCAACCTCCTGCCCCAGGCAGGTCTGGTTAGCTCAAGCTGCTCAGCTGCTCTCTGCAGGCGGCTGTAAGATCCGTCCTTGGCCTTGGCTGCCCCCCTGGCTGCAGGACCCAACTGTCTCAGCATCTCCGCATGCATTCCGTGCTCCAGCCCCCAGCCAGCTCGGTGGCCCACCCCGGACTTGCCCCAGCACATCTGTGTCTATGCTGGACCAAGGAACCCAAACTGGATCCACTCTAAGTCAATGAGCCGGTCTCTTCACCACGCATTACTCCCCATTCTCGCTACCATACACATGTGAGACGATCATACATGCTTTGACATAGAATAGGTCCATATCTCTCTCTCCATATGTACCAGTATACAATCAGAAATAGTTTCTTGTTTCCTTCTAGGTCATTGTCCACCAGGACAAGAGGGAACGGGCACAAACTTGACCATAGGAAGTTCCATCTCAACCTGAGGAGGGACTTCTTCCCTGTGTGGGTGGCAGAGCAGTGGCACAGCTGCCCAGAGAGGTGGGGGAGTCTCCCACTCTGGAGCCATCCCAAACCCGCCTGGACGCCGTCCTGTGCCACTGCTGGAGGTGACCCTGCTGTGGCAGGGGGTTGGGCTGGGGGAGCTCCAGAGGGCCCTTCCAACCCCCACCACTCTGGGATTCTGTGATTCTGTGATTGATAAAGACACGAAACAGCACTGGATCTAGAACCAACCCAGAAGTCTCTCTACAAGGAACTTGCTTCTCAGTTATTTCCTGTTTAAGCTCCCCTTGGAGGCCAGAGAGTTAGCCAGCTCAAATTATTTAATATGAGCCAGATAATGATTTATATTTCTTAATCAACATTTCAAATAAGACTCACTTCAAATGTTTTATTTAAGTTTAGGTTTATTACATTATCTTTTTCAGGCTAACCTGCAGTCTCAGAAAAAACTAAAAATAGAGTAAAATATCGGGTTAGCTCGACCTTCTCTAATTCCAAAACACCCTATTGACTGGCCATTTATTGCTCCCATTTATTTCTTTATTCATACCATTTTATATTCTTTCCTATTATTTTTCTCTGAACTGGGGAAGCAATTTCATTTCTGCTTTTGTCTGTAAGTATGTGTTTAATTACATAGTCCCAATCTGCATAGAAATAGAGTCACTTAATCATTTCCTTGCCCATCTTCAAGACAGGATAATTCAGATTGTTTTCAGATGTACACTGAATCCCTAACCAAGCATTTAAAAAAAAAAAAAAGCTGATGTGCTCTTCTTTTTTCCAGTATTACAGACCAGTCCTTATCTTACCTCTCCTAGAACAAAGAAAAACAAAACAAAACAAAACAAAACAAAAAAAAAACAAACAAATCACAAATACCCCTCAAAAGCACAAATCTCCCCAAGTGGTGATTCAGGAAAAAATGGCTTGATTTACATGTAGTTATACATAAATACTGTCTCATCAATGCAGATGGCTCTCTACAAGTGCATTATCGGTGCTGATGGACTGAATAAAATTGGTGTCATTTTCCTTCACATGACTGAGTTTCTCTTTGCTGGAAAATTAACTACAAGTAACATCTTGGAGCTTTCCAGATTAAAAAACAGGCAAGAGATTTCTTCTGCATTTTGAATATGCAGCCAAAAAAGTTCAAAAGCTTACAGAACCAGTCTACTACACCGTAGCTCTTGAAAATAAATAAATAAAATGCCCTTAAATCAATTAGCACATTTCTATGCTCCAGTCTTCCAGCATGTGTCCATCTTAATTATTCATTTCAATAAAGTTATTAGTTTAATAGCATAGCCATATATTGCCTTATATTAAATGTAACCTTGTCAAAATGAAAAAAAAAATAAAAAAGCACTTTTTTGCTCAGGTATTGTCTGCAATGTCATCACGTAAGAAGCAACCGTCAGCAAAATAAACTGCTCTTAAAGGCCGGATCAGTATATTTAATTATTATTAATGCACTGAACATAGCTGAAGTTCTCAGAATCGTAACGTAGTTTACACACACATTATGCATGCATTCATTCCTTTCTTCTACTTCTTTTTCCTTACCAAACTCGCTTACACTCAGTTCAAACAGCAACTGGCATCGAGCACCAGAGCTCACTTGCACCAGCACAAAGCACCACTGTATTACAAACGCGCAGTAGCAGTATATTCTCTTTCCTGGAGAATCTATTTTCATATAAACGGTTTTAAACTGAGCTGTTGCCCGGCTTTGAAGAAACAAATTACCTTGTGAGTGTATCAGCACTAGCGCAGAGAGCAAACGCTCCAGACCGTGGTCTCTGGTTTCAAGGCAGGGTTGGCGTGTACCTCCCAAAGGCACAGAGGACAAGGTCCACTTTGGAGCCCTCTAGGTACATAAATCAACCCAAAAACTCTAAATTTAAACCTGAAAGGGGAACAGTTACAACCTTACAGTGCAACCATGGCCTCAAGGACATGCACAAAGGGAAGCAATGATCCCACAACACCGTACCCCGCAGCTCTCCACAGCAAAGCCCGTCCCACTGTCTGGACCAGCTCCAGGCACCCATCTCCTGGGGATGCCCCAGCCATGGGACTTGAGGGCCGCTCCTACACGGTGCTTACAAAGCTGATTACGTCTACATCTACCTTGTCCGATGATTTCTGAGGTTTCTTTCCAAAATCCATCAAGTATGGACTTCCAGAGGATCCAGGGGGCTTTAGGTGCCCCATCAACTCCCATCCCCTGCGCCAGCCCAAGGCTGAGGCCAAGGTCAGCCACCTCCGGGTCAGCCATCTCCACAGGCAGAAGGCTTCTCACTCTCTCTGAAAGAGTGAATGCAGATAATTAGATAATTTACAATCCACTCTATAATTAAAATACAGAATGACCTTAATGCCACAGTTCATGTTCACAGTTCATTATTCATCAAGCATCACTCAGACAATGTCAGCCATCTATTTTTAATATTTCCAGGCTATTCAGGAGCTCACCCCAGGCACTCGGCAGGGCCTAAGGCCCCCAGCTGAACTGCTGCTGCTTCTGAATCGCGATCTTTTCCTACTCTTCTCCAGATCCCTTCCTGAGCAGGAAACACTACAACTAGTCCAGCCGCATTTTTTTCCAAGGGAATTAATTGTTGCCCAGCTCTCAGGTGCTCACCATCCATTTACAGAAACCAAGGCTCAGTGTGCTCCAGGAGCTGCCGCAGTAGTTTCGCCTGTGGTCAAGTTTGCAACACCTCAATACACCGAAGCAGTTTGTGAGCAGGTTACCCGAGAAGGCACACGGATACCACAGCAGCAGTTAGGAGAGATATGAGCGAGACATCCTATGCAGAGATCCAGCACCTCTGCAACCCAGGAGACTGTGCCAGCCTTTTGGGTCAAACAGCTAAGCTTGGAGGACACCGTATGCATGTCAGAAATGTCACTGGACAGTCTCTGGAAGGCAAGGCGTGTATAGAATCATAGAATGGTTTAGGTTGGAAGGCACCTTGAAGATCATCCAGTTCCAACTCCCTGGGCAGGGACACCTCCCACCAGCCCAGGGTGCTCCAAGCCCCGTCCAACCTGGCCTCGAATGCCTCCAAGGATGGGGCAGCCGCAGCTTCTCGGGGCAACCTGCGCCAGGGGCTCACCACCCTCGCAGGGAAGAATTTCTTCCTAATGTCTCATCTCAATCTCCCCTCTTCCACTTTGAAGCCATTCCCCCTCGTCCTATCACTCCATGCCCTTGGAAAAAGTCCCTCCCCAGCTCTCCTGCAAGCCCCCTTTAGGGACTGGAAGGCCCCAATAAGGTCTCCCTGGAGCCTTCTCTTCTCCAGGCTGAGCAACAACCCTCTCAGCCTGTATATCCTTAAAGAACTCATGTAGCTACTTTACAACAGATCCACTGCTTCAGCAGTGTATATGGTTATTTTTGCTTCTGGGGTATGCATTTTTTCTTGCAAGTTTAACATTAATGACTCCTAAAACATTTTTTTTTTTCCACCTTGATATTAAATAATAACGTAAAGTCACACCAAGTGAGAAGCAGGCCAGCATGTAGTATGACAGGATTCAAAAAGTACATATAAAACTCTCTTTCAGCATCAGATTCTAAAAGACAGTTAATGTTTTTTAATGTCACTGAGGTCTGGGTTTCTTACTGCTCCTGTGTAAAGCCTCAGTCGCTACGACTGACATCTATGCTGAAGGCTCTTTTGCAGTATTGTAATACAAATGAGAATAACAAGTAATACAATGTATATTTATGCTATAATTTGAATCATTAAATAAAATGTCACTGTATACACACAGCTGCTTTTTGGAGAGCAACAGTAATTTCCCGCTTTTCAATGACTTGAACAAATGTGGTAAGTTTGATTTAAAAGTCTTTTTGCTTGTTTCTTAATTGGTGAATTCTTATGTCAAAGCACCCAAATCATTCACAGAATTGCGAAAAAAAACTGAATTAGCTTTGAAATGCTTACTGGCAGAATACATCTATAGAAGTCGGAAACCCGCAAATACAGGCAGTAATCTCCTGGTTTACTTCTTGCTCGTAATCCTGGGCTGGGTTGGAAAGAGTTGTTATACTTGTAGGGTAACAGATGACTAGAACCTAGTTATCTGGGCCATGAAGATGCTGTGAGGGCTGGAGTACTTCTCCTGGGAGGACAGGCTGAGAGAGTTGGGGCTGTTCAGCCTGGAGAAGAGAAGGCTCCGGGGAGATCTTATTGCGGCCTTCCAGTACCTAAAGGGGCTCCAGGAGAGGTGGGGAGGGACTTTTTACAAGGACATGTAGTGATAGGACGAGGGGGAATGGCTTAAACTGGAAGAGGGGAGGCTTAGATCAAATATTAGGAAGAAATTTTTCACTCTGAGGGTGGTAAGGCACTGGCCCAGGTTGCCCAGAGAAGTTGTGGCTGCCCCATCCCTGGAGGCGTTCAAGGCCAGGCTGGACGGGGCTTGGAGCACCCTGGACTGGTGGGAGGTGTCCCTGCCTATGGCAGGGGGTTGGAACTGGATGATCTTCAAGGTGCCTTCCAACCTAAACCATTCTATGGTTCTATGACTCCGTGATCCGTGCCTTCTCATTAAGATTATGTAATCAGATTATCAGTGCAAAACTGACTTTCCCACTTTGTTACATTTTTATAATCCTAAAATACCTGTTTTCTTTGCAAAGAGAAAAGAATAGCCTGTGAGGAAAGTGATAACATTGAAAAGAATAAACATTTTTTGGTGATGCTGCACTCATGAAACACGCATAGGCAACAAGGACTGTTTTTCACAAGAATCAGTGTTTTACATTTTCCCAATTTAAACGCTGCTCAGCTTTGCTGTGAAAATATGAGAAATGAATTCCCAAACTGTAGCTTAAGGAGATCATTTATCTGGCCCCACAGTCACGGCCAGACGCCTGGAGAACTAGATGTTACCTGAAAGACTGAATGGTTTTGGTAATTCCTGACCAAGTGATGTGAAGGACCTCAGCCATTTGCCTTTCTCCTCCCCAGATGAGATTGGGTCCACCTGGAGGAATCAGCCCAATGGCCCCTCCAGGTCACTGGGACACGGCCACTGAAACCATCACCAGTTTGTATGTAGCCCAGCCGCCTGGGCTGCTGAATGCACAGCTCGGTGTAGGACACAGTATGTGTTCCCACCATCAGGGAGACAGTACAGCTTATCGGAGAGAAATGGGACAGGAAGGTGGGACCTTGTAGTCCTGTCCCAGTAGGAATCCCCAGGGCATAGAGATCAAAACTGCAGTGACTGTGCCACATCTGCAGCCTTCAGAGCCACTTGAATTTTACAAAAAACCTTGACACAAGTTTACAAATCAGTCTGAATAAGACACGAGTATCTACTAATGTTCAAAAAAGGAACATTCATAATTAAATTATTATCCTTAGTTTACTTGCCTGCTCCCTATTTCACACCGAAGGCTTAGCTTCTGTTTAATATCCATAATAGGTAACTTTCATTCTCTATAGAGATTTAAATTTGATCTCCAAAACAGTACAAAGGATTTCACACAAATCTTCCTAATTTACTGTGCATACATCACTGCCACCGCTCTTCAAAGCTACTATTTTGTCTGCTAGTTGCAGTACTCTTTAGGTAACACGTACATACATATATATGTGTATACATGTATGTTAAATACGTGGAATTCCTCACCAGCTTCCTAAAAATAAAGCTCCATCAAATAAAGCTGGTCCTATGGGAAATATACAGATATTTGGAAGAGGCAGATAGAAGGGAAGATTTAATTAATTTTTTCTTTACATGGGTAAAATTTGGACCTTTGAGAAGTTTTGTCCAATGTAGGTCAAAACTGGCAATGCAGATGGTCATGGAAATGTCTTGATTTTGTTTGTTGGTTTTGAAATTTCAAGATGCATCATTTCAAATTCTGAAAGATTTCATATCCTTTGCGACTGAATTAATTTATAGGCCAGCCAATGAAATCTGGATTTGACTAAAAAAATAATTTTGGTGAATACTGACAAGAATGTTATGGATTTTTCCTGGCAAGGAGACCAAAGACTTGGAAAGAAAATGTAGGTATGAGAAGACCGACACTGTTTATTTCCTACAATATTTGGTTAGCGAGATCATTTGCAACAAAAAGGTTCAAATTAATTAAAGCCTGGTGCATGTGCTGAAACAAAACTGTAGGTTGAGTGGGAAAATGAGCACCAAATGAAGAACGAACTTGAGCCCTCTCCTCAGTGACAGACCAAATTTCTGCTGTCATTATTTGTGCCCATTTTGCTTCCTTATTCTGATTCCGCAGTCATCCAGTAAGACTCCGAATAAAATAAATTAACCTTATTAATTATGTACAGCCAAGTTTTTTTTGTTTCATTAGTATGTATCGGACTCTGTGTCTCCACATAAAGTCAAAATGAAAAAGGAATTATTATTATTCTTTCAGTTCTAGGAATTTGTCACAGTGACGTATGGAGAAGGAGATACGTATGTGCATGTATATACATCCACATGCCCACACGTACGGCCATGCAAATCACATGATGTTTTCAGCATCTGGCTAACAAAGTTCAAAACTGACAGTCAAAATACAGCGTACGGATAACAAAAGCCTTGAGGAAAGCAGTGGTGTTCCTTTCTGAGACAAGAATGGGATTTAGCAATCAACCCAAACGCATGCTAATAAAACCAGCGTGCCACCAGATGCGCTGTCCACAGATGAACACACCAATACAAGCGACAAGATGAACCACCTTTAATCGATATTTTCAATCTTACACAGTGGAGGTGAAATCCCAGCTCGAAAAACCTGATGAAGTTTGTGACTTCAGCAAGGCTGGAATTTTACTCAAAGATCTCACGTGACAGTCAACAGCACCAATACAGGTGGTTTGAATGGCTGAGGACTCAGCCAAAAAAAACCACACATACCTTGGTTCTAGCTGGAATTTGCTTCTTTTCAACCAACCTCAGCTTCAGTTTCCAAGGGTTACAACTCACACCAGATAAAGACTGGAGACGAGCCAGCACACCACATCTTGGCCAAGAGGGACAACGCGGCAATGGTGGGATGCATAACAAAGCCGCAAGGACCCTGCTCTGCCGCAGGCGATCTACTTGCTGTTTGGGGAAAAGACGCATCATACTTATAGACCTTCCAATGCTCAAGCCTTGGGCAGCTTGATTAACTGACAGGAATTAATTTATGAATCTTTGCCAGTAAATTCAGTGTGGAACAAATAGGACGATTTTCTTTTCAGGTAGCAACATGTGGTGAACAACTTCTCTCTCAGGTACTTTTTTGCCAGGGAGAGCACAGAACGGCGACTGTGCCCAGGCAGGAGAGCAGCTTCCCCATGGCACTTGGCCACGCTCAGAGCAAGGGCTCTTTGGTACCAAAAGGTGGTACTGCAACACACTTGCTCACAGCAATCGTGTTTCCGACTGCTAACCTGGTAAAATGTAGGCTCCTTTCCGTCGCTGTGGTTTGGGCAGGGGAGAGGAAAGCTAAGGGACAACCCACCCCTCTGAATTTCTCTTCTCTTTATTGACTTCAGCCAGCTATAATTTATTAAGTAAACTACCTGGCACCAGGAGACAAAGTCTATGCTTTCCATTACCACTCAGAGGAGAAAGTATCTAAGATATATGCCAAATGCACATAGGTAAAGTAATCAATATGGGGAGAAGGAGAGCAGATTAATCACAAGTTATGTAGTGCTCTACCCCCAAAGCCGTTCGATTTAATCTCTGCCACTTGTAGCTATTTCTAATCTAGTACTGTACAGGTGTTCGCAGTCAGTTTTGTGCTAGCCTCGTATGACCTGAGTCTGGTTTTAATTGCTTAACAAACGTAATTTTATTAGAGAGATAAAGATATAGCTAACACTAATAAGCTGACTTCAAAATATAAAGAGCCTTTCAAGATTGGATTTTTAGTTAGCTTGCTGCTCTTTCTTTAGTATCTAATTGATTTTCTTGACATCTCTTTAGCCTGGCATACTGCCTGCCTAAGTACTTTATCTGACCTTCAGGCTCCACGCCAGGTATCGATCCGATCCCTCCAATGGCTGTGCTGTAGCTGCTCTTCCAACTTTGATAAGGGCTAATGTACCAGCACCAGCAAGACAGGAAGCCAACGGTCACCAAATTTCTATCATCCTGCTCTCCCCATCTACTTATGTGAGTATTCTGAGCAACGCTGAAATAAGATCCTAAGCAGGCCATATGCGCTTGTATTCCAAATTTCTCTTCCAGGAAATATTTTACCAAAAAAAAGAAAAAAAAGCCTTAAATAAAAGTGTTTAGATAGAATTTTCATCACGCAGCTAAAATAAAGCTTTTCTGATTTGATGGGCAGAAATAGAAGCATACTTGAGCTGTTAAATAAAATATCAAAACAATATGAAAAGAAGGAAAAAAGGAAGTCAGATTTTTCAGTAGCATCTCATATACCCAAGTCAATGAAAATATTTTGGACAAGACCTTAAAGGAATGTAGGAGAAATTGAGCTGTATTTTTAATAACACTCCAAAGACAGCAATTTATTATAAATTACTAATAGCAAAATACAGCACAAATTTAAAGCGGGAAAGAATAAAAGCACATAAAACGTGCTAACATCCTTGTGACAGCAACAGCCAAGGTTAAGTTTTCCCAAATCCCGCTTCACTCAGGTAAGGCCTTGTAGCCACATTATTAGAGCCATTAAGCAATCTGAAGATAAGACTAATATAAGCTGTTTCCACCAGATGTTATACTATACAAAGGGCAACAACATAAGGCAGAGGAAGCGAACGGATCATCTCTGCAACGCAGGCACCTTAAACCAGCCTTCCAGTGCCTAAAGGGGCTACAGGAGAGGTGGGGAGGGACTTTTTACAAGCACATGGAGTGATAGGATGAGGGGAAAGGGTTTTAAACTGGAAGAGGGGAGATTTAGATTAGATATCAGGAAGAAATTCTTTCCTGTGAGGGTGGTGAGCCCCTGGCCCAGGTTGCCCAGAGAAGCTGTGGCTGCCCCATCCCTGGAGGTGCTCAAGGCCAGGTTGGACGGGGCTGGGAGCACCCTGGGCTGGTGGGAGGTGTCCCTGCCCAGGGCAGGGGGGCTGGAACTGGATGATCTTCAAGGTCCCTTCCAACCCAAACCATTCTATGATTCTATGATTCTAACCACCACATCAGATTAAAATGGCAGCCCACCATACAAGATTTTGGGTTGTTCACAAAGCTCTACAGAGCAAATAAATACTTACACCATGTGCAAAAGAGCAATACTCCACTGGAACAGTAGTCAAAGCCCTGAGATAGACAATTGAGTCTGCAGATACGTTCTGAAGACTTGTTCAAGTTTTTCCAGTGGAGCCTTTTAAATATTTTTTGGCTTGTTGGTTTTATACCCCCACAAAGATGCAGTGAGGAGCCATGGACTCACGAGGAGACTCCAGACTTGGGAAGTATTGGCTGAATCCTAACGCTGTTAAAAACACTCTTCACTACTATTGAATCTTTCCGTCTCCATAAAACATTGACAATGGATGCACAAGGAACGCTGCCAGGTAAATACATTAAAAATTGTATTCAAGGACAACTGTTGTAGAGCAAGACAAATCCCACAGACAGACAAGAGCACCGTTCAGCAGATACTGCTGCCCTGAGGCTCCTGCTGCTCCAGAATGATGTCCAGCTTAGCCATAATTGCCAGTTCCTCTGGATGCAAAAAACGCACTGAAATATTCTGCATTTATATGCTCCTTATATTTGTTTGAAACACTTAAAATACACCACATCTCAAAAGCTAGGCTTCCCAGCCCCGCCACCGCAAGGGAGGGATTAGCAGGAGAGTAAATAGAAGTGCTTCAATCACAAACTCTTGTGAAGCGAAAGACAGACTCAAGTTAGCTGGGGGAAAACTTCAGCAGGGAAAATTATGGATTTTTTCAAGTGACAAAGAAAATGTTACAAACAGAATATCACATTAAGGGCCTTTTTCAATACACAGGAAAATCCCCTGCATAATATCTTGCCCTCAGCTGCTCAGGAAACATCACATCCTTCACCTGCTCTGCAAACTCTTGCATCTCCCTACCTCGTCAGTACCAGCCTGGAAAGAGGCTTACTAAGTCCTATCATTTTAGCAAGGACTCATCTGTCCCCCTCCAAAGAAATAACTGAGGTTACAAACGAAGATTTTGTAGATTGATCCACTCTTTAAATTTACGTGGCCTCCCCTAAGTGCTGTGATGCTCCGTGCACCAGGAGAGCAGGAAGACGCCTCCCAGACGGTTTGGCACGGCACCAGCAGACCATCAGCGAAGAGGCAGCCGAAAGATCTGCTCTTGCAAAGTGTCTGTGGAAGGGCAGAAGAGCTCTGCTTTGACTAAGACTGGCTGAAGTCCTGGATCGTAAAATAAATGCATCTGAGAGTGAAGTCAGCAAGGGAGCGAACCAGAATCAGCATAACCGAAACACTGATGTATGGGGCTTTTCATCTGTTTTCTGGGGCTAAACCAAAGCCACTGAAGTAAAGGCACACCTCTCTGCTTGCGTTTCTCAATTTGCTTCTGCTGCAGAAATTTCCTGCTGCGGTTTCTCAATTTCTGCTCCGACGAACCAGTCAAAAAGGAGGAAGGCGAGGGAGGAGCCCACTGCACCCATAAAGGGCTGTTGGAGCGCCCCGTGCTCCACTCGGAGGGGAAAATCCTGCAGGATCTGCCACGGGAATGGTGGCCGGGCAAGAGCTTCTGCTGGCTACGACCCCCCCAGCATCCCCCACAGCAGCGAGCAGGGAATGGGGAGGGTAACGGCGGGGGGGGCTGCACAAAAACTATGGGGAAGTTCCAAAAAGAGGGCAAATAGGGAACGTAGCTCAGACGAAATCTGGATTAGGGAACATGATTAAGTGGGACATGGGGCCAGGGATGAGAGAGATATACAGGATCTGGTTTCCTTATCTTTAGGGGAAGGGCTAATTTGCTTTAGTTGCAATTAGCCTTTTTACCTTATAAGTGCTGACATTTAGTCCAGATTTATATGTTTCTGCGTGTATATCTGGGAACAGTCTGTGTATTTGGAGCCAGCGATTTTTCTTTATTATTACTGCTAATGACACAGGCTGAACAAATGTGGCATGGGAACTACTAAATTCTACAGAAACTTCGCTAGGTCTGGAAAATTTCTTTATCATCACTGACCACGATACTCAGTGGCAAACCTTCCTCTGCAGAGATGTGGGTGGACAAGGTCCTGTTATTCTCTTTCAGGAAAGGAAGAGAGTCATGTTCAGAACAATTCAAATTGACTGATCATCAGAAAAACGTCACAAGGCGTACGTTTTTCCAGGCTTTTGCTAAATTGCTTCATTGAGAGGTTTGAGAACTTAGATACAGGAGGTTATTTTGTTGGCAAATTTGTATTTCATAATCATATTCTCAAGGGGTTTTTTTCCTCTGTCTCTGATAATTTTTTACCTTTGGTTTAGTGAATTTTTAAGTTTAGGCTGAAAGTGCTTTTTAACAGAGATATTACTTAAGGGAACTTAATATAATAAAACCGAAAATTTGGTCATTAACTCTACATCACACAAATGCAGAGTGAATTTTTAAACTGAGAGATCAGTTATATTCTGTTCTTAGACAATCTGCTCCTACTTCCAATTATTTATCTTCTCTGAGAAATTCCTGGCTTTGTGAGTTTCATTCTTATCATAATCCATTCCTGCCTCAATTCTGTGTTATCACTGACCCTGCTACAGTAACACTATTTCCTGACCCAACATATTAATATCTGCTTTTCTGTATTCATCATTCCTTAATTTCTGATCTCCTTTCTTTCTCCTCTTTATGAACTCCTTTTACATAACTTGCTCTACTGATGTTACCCATAATGTGGATTTTTTTACCTATTTTATTTTCAATAAAGCTCACACCTTACACAGAAACTCTCCAACAGATGACTTAAACCAGAAGTATCACAGCATTCACAATTAAATGTACTACAAGATTTTAGATGAGACTAATCCAGTTGAATCTGTAATGATACCATTCCTCTTTTATACAGGATGGGATAATGTAGTCTAGCCCACTTCAAAAGGAACAAAAATCACTATATCTCTATATGCTATATCACTATATGCTCTACCACAGACACATTTTAAGGGAATTGGGAAGAAGGAAAGACAAAAATCTTCCAGGTACTATTCCTTTTTTTCCTTATTTCAGGACCTGCCATATATTTGAGTATTACAGTATTTAGTAAAAACAAAAATATCTGTTGACACAGTACAATGAAGCGTTCTTACAAAGTAAGAAAAAGTATATAGATGTGCAGCAACCGTCTCAGGTACGCAGAGTTTTGAAACTTAACAACACAAAACCAAGCAAAACTTCACTACTTACTCGTAATGAGTGCAGAAGTTTACTACACAGAAAATTAAGCAGCTTAATATCAACATGAGAATACACTTAATAACTGAATTACACTCTCACTTCTTCAGAATTTGGTTCAAATTGGGCTGAAACCACATGGGTGAAATAAGTCTCTCCTTCTCAAGCGAGTGCCATGTTGTAAAGGCACAACAGAATTTCTCCACGCCATCCAGTGTCAACTCTAGAGGTGCCTTGGCCTCGGGCTGACTAGGAGGGCGCTCTGGGTTAGACGCAACAGCAGAGATTTATCGAAAAGCCTATTCAGTCCCTGCATCTATGGTAGCGTCCTCAAAATATATGTCTATATCTCTTTCACGATGACTAAATTTCTCCCAGAAGAGAGTTTGATCCATAAAAGTGCTGGTTTAATCATCATTGACTTAATGATTCTTTTGCAATGTCAATTAAATGGTATGAAAAATTAAACCATTTACAGAACACGAGGACCTTTTAAATTACACATTTCAAAAATATTATTTAAAATTCCAGTTATATAATCTTTTTAGAACTGTCAAAGAATAATGCTGCCTTAACATTTGACTCATTACTCATGCCAATGCTTGTTGGAATTCACAGAGTTGGCAGATATTTAAAAACCAAACTCACCAGAAATTAAGAAATTAGCAAAGTGTAACAGCAAAATTAGCTGGTGGTATGCAGAAGAGGGGCGCACACACCATTCAGGTGGCAAAGCCTGTTGAAACATTAAGTTTTACACCCCTGATGGCATGGTAAATCTCCAATTATATAACAATTTAAAATTTCTATAAGTTAAGTCATATATCCAACGTGGGTTTCTACTTTTGTTCCTCGCAAACACATTGAGCCATTTTGCTGGGAACATTTCTCTTCCTTTCAGGCAGTTTTACCCTTTCTATCCATCCCTCCCCACACCCACGCCACAGTGCACCCCTGAATGGAGGTTTTACTCTTGACTCGTTCGTTTAATTCTCTTAGAAAGTTGCCTTCATACCGCTAAATACCTCAAGAAGTTCTATAATGCTGTGTTTTCAACTTCAATGTACTGTGGAGCGTTTATTTTAGCACCCAGCATTAGCGCTGACAGTCATCAAGCGGGAAACTGCTGGAGCTCGCTCTTCAGGGACGAACGGCTGTTGCCTTCGCCGCCTCTCTTATGGGAAAGAAATGAGAGGTTTTATCTGGGACCTGTATGGATGTGGGATTTCCCCTCAAGGGAAACACATTCAAATAAGCCGAAACACATACAAGACAGACTCCTTTTGCTTCTCCTAACCCAACAGATAGGGCACTGCAGGTCACGGTGTTTGTCATGTGAGTATCAGGGGTAAGCGTTATAATTAAGGAAACCAAATAAAATCTGACAGTTACATTCGTAATAAAAGACACCATTCATGAAGCGATCTGTCTTCCCAACAACCGTCATGCAATACCGTACATAAATTAGCAAAAGACAGTAAAAGAATGGCAGGCAGCCAAATTACCATGATGATTTCTGGCTTCAGTGTCCATCGCAGTCTCCAGTGATTTTTATCGGCACGGAAAGTCTCACGGTTGTTGTTGAGCATGCACTCCCAAAACTCACTTTCTCTTCTCTTTCAGTCCTGCTAAATGATAAATACATTCTGGAAATGAGTCCGCCCCTCCTCTCACTCCACCTTTTATATATATATATTCGTTAAAAAAAAAAAAAGAAAGAACCAAAGAGGCTCAAGAAACATTATAAAAAAACAAAACCACTTTCAAGGGACGAACTTCCCTTTTAATATACAGATTCCTTCAAAGACCCTCACTAATTGGATTTTTGTAGCCAGTGTATCGCCACAGGCTTGCTACTTGTCATGATTTTAGGAAGTACCCGTATTCACCAGCAGTTAGGACAGCCAGCCAGAAGATATTCAGGCCGATTAGGTTAAAAACCTTTGCACAAATTACAAACACCCACTCGATGTACTTGTACACTCATTAAACACTGACAAATACACAAGCAAATAGACTCTTGGCTTTTCTTTACATGGATTTCCCACAGTGTGCGAATACGGTTAAACCTTGCCCACACCTACACCGCAGCAGTCACTGCTCTTTATGCATGAAGAGTTCAAATCATCCTGTCTCCTCCGCGGAGGAGAATCAAGACCTGTGCGACCAGTCATACAGCACAGAGAGTCAAAGATCACAATCCTCAAGCTGAAATGTTCGTGTCTTAAATAAAATCAGCCAACCGCATGCTCCAAACCACAACACTCCCTTTCCTCGACGAATAATTTCCCAATAGCCGTTTGTATTAGTCTTCGTTACACGACGGTAAATCTGGTCAAATGATATCACTGATAATGGTAAGAATATTCTGGAAACAACATTTGTAAAGGTCTATCTGTAACACTGATGAACTTTAAATGAAATTTTGAAGGTATGGGACAATTTTGTTTCCACGGGGTAAGGAGTTATTTAGCAGCTGCCTATGTTTCATATACTTCTGATAACCCGGAGCTAAGGCTGTGTAAATGGAGCATATCTGTCCTGTCCAGACCTCAGCAGTCATTAACATTTTATATTCAAAAGGTTATTCTCCAAATGACCCTATTTTGATTTTTGAAAGAGAATCTAATGGAAACTTCTATTGTGTTAGTAGCTTCTGTTGTGCTTTCTCTTGGCAATGTCAATGGAAGGAAGAAAGTAGAAGCTGGGAAGCTTGGAGTTCTACACCAATTTTAATGTCGTTTTGTGATCCTTCACCTCAATTTCCACGCTTTCCACATAAGCGTACCGTTCAGTTAGATTAAGTAAACTACAACATCACTGAAATGTTGCAAAGCACAGAAGGATAGAGAGATAATTTCTCTTTTGTAGTTACATTCCAATGCTGTGTGGATGCCTACTAATAAAAACAAGAGGAAGTTGTCCCTCTGTGATAAGTAATTATCATTGCTTCACTTGCAGCTCAAGATCACAATGACAAGACAGTTGCTTGTGTCTTCATGATACGGAAAACATTGGCTAACTGGTTGCTTGTGGGGTGTCCCTGGAGTTTGTCTTCAGGCTTCTAATAATTTATGACCTGACAACCTGAGATATCATCTCCTAAGGACACAGGCAGGAGCGACACAGATACTTTGGGATTTGTTTCCAGCTTTATCTTCCCCAAAACTAGACTTTCTCGCCTACTGAACATACTGCAAAATGTCAGCAATGAGGACCGATGTTTCCAATTTCTCAAGCTGCAGAAACATTGTGGTTGCTGCTGGATGACCACTCAGTATTTCGGGGGTGTCAGGACTGGAGGAGAGGTACCTGCTGGATAGGATTCATTTTCATAGGAAATTCCACTAAAGCAGATCGTCTCTTATTTACTCAGACATAAGGATGTCAACAAACCATTTTTGTCAATCATCAACTCAAAATACGGCACTTTGATAATCCAACATTCCATAGCCACAACGAGAGCAAACACTCTGATCACGGCAGAGGAAAAGAGAAAGGGAGGAGCTGTGTTAACTGCAGGTTATTTCTTATTCGTCATTAATACCTTTTTTCTCCGCAATCACATTTTACAAGACAAGGTCCTGGATCTTTGCAAGACACTACAAAGAGAAAAAAAAAAACCTCCTTAATATTACACACATCTGCAAAACACTGGGAAGGTGTACAAATGGCAACTCATCACAGGTGAGATATAACCAAGAATTTCCCACACACGCACACAAGCTTTTTTTTTCTTCCTTTTTTAAGTAGAATCTGGAAGGTTAAATGAGGGGAAGCCTCCAAATAGTCCTGTAAATAATTTCAGAACTACCACAGGCATATTTAAACAAGAGGATGGCAACACACAATTTCTCAGCGAAGAATGATGGCAATTTTTGATATTATCACAATTATCATGCTGTTATTATGAGATAAACAACCTAATATATTACGCTATGTTGCAGCTCAGCTCTGCATATCATCCTGCTGTGTAGCACAGCTAGTTACACATATTTTCTAGACAAACAGCATTGGTATTTAGTAGCTTAGTTTTTTAAAATGCTCTGAAACCCTGTTACATGCCAAGATCCCATCTGAGTAGCAGCAGCCTAGGACTATCTTCTCAGGAAAATTCGGTGATTTATTTTGGAAGTCTGGGACAATATTCTCTGCTATAATTAGCAGTTTTTAAGGAAAGAAAGAATAGAACAAAAATAAATACCAAACCAATTACTTAGTAGCCTAACTAGATTTTGCAGATGACGGTTACTTGAAACAAGATATGTGGGAAACCTTGCAGTAGCAGTTTACTATTCTGACTTCTGATCATCCACTCTGCTGTCCTCTGGGAGGTATGACACCTCCAAGACAGGCAAAAAAACAGAAGGTGTGTGATGTCTCAGCTGACCCTGTTCACCAAGTGGCATCTTGGTTGAAATTGCTGATGAGAGCAGGTTTGAGCCAAGACTCAGTTATGACAGAAGCGTGTTTTCCTTCCTGCCAGTCCTGGCATGGGCTGGTGAGCTCTGGCAGGAAAACAGGACAGACTTCTGGGGCCACCTCAAAGCAAGATTAGCTGGAACTGGTTTGTCAAAGCTCTTGTGCACCACCAACTTGAAAGCGTTTGGTCTAATGCCCTACTGTATGAAACAAAGCCATTTGAGAGGAACACCATCAAAATTTAACTCTTAGCAGCATGGCATTAAAAATACATCACAACGTTCACATCATGAGCTCCATCCTCCGTTCAGGTAAGATTTCTGGGTAGGTTTCCATAGCAGTTTGGAGGACTATCATCCTTCTCCAACAGCTGAGGAAACCTACTGCTATACGCTTGCAGTAAGGGATTTCTACAGCGTACTTCATGCTTTAAAGAAGGCAGGGAAGGAAAAGTGTGTGAGAAGCAATAATTCCTTTTAGCCATAATTTGGCAGCTGCGAATAGGCGGGAGGCACTGCCATCCAGCAAAGACCCAAGGAACTGGCACACATTAACAGAGAGGCTTTTTAACATTATGGGTGCCTTATACCAGCTGTCACATGGGTAACCACAAAGACAGTCAGACAGGAGATGCTTCAGCAGTGATGCCTCCAGAGGAGAAGGGCTGGAGGAGGAGCTGGATACCCACAGGGACATCCAGAAGAGAACACCAGAGGCAGGAGGCAGTACGGTAATCCTAGAATCATAGAATGGTTTAGGTTGGAAGGGACCTTGAAGATCATCCAGATCCAACCCGCTGCCCTGGGCAGGGACACCTCCCACCAGCCCAGGTTGCTCCAAGCCCCGTCCAACCCGGCCTTGAGCACCTCCAGGGATGGGGCAGCCACAACTTCTCGGGGCAACCTGCGCCAGGGCCTCACCACCCTCAGAGTGAAAAATTTCTTCTTAATATTTAATCTAAACCTGCCCTCTTCCAGTTTGAAGTCATTCCCCCTCATCCTATCACTACATGCCCTTGTAAAAAGTCCCTCCCCCGCTCTCCTGTAGGCCCCTGTTAGGTACTGGAAGGCCACAATACGGTTTCCCTGGAGACTTCGCTTCTCCAGGCTGAATAAGCCCAACTTTGGGAATCTTCGGACAGGCCGGGCAGCAGAGCACACCAAGCAGCATCTGGGAGTTACCAAGCAAGATCGACTTTGCACTGCTAATCGCTTCCTCCTCTCCGTGGGCAGTGGATGCGTTGTAACACTAACCCAGATAGCCCGGATAATGAGAGTAGAGAACTGCTTTCCAGGTCATTGATGATTAAAAGGGTAGAGTTAGCACTGATAACAAACTGTTGCTCTGTTTCCTAAATGATTATCAGCACTCGGGTATGACTAAACGGAACCCATCATTTTCTCTGTGTATGAAACACTGGATTATTTTTTCCCCCATCTGTTTTAATTAATCTCATTATATATGAATTAATAGAATATTGCTTAAGGAAATTATATCTTGTTTTGGCAAACGGATGTTTTAGTCATATTAAAACCTTTCTATTATCTAGCATAACCTGATGTGTTAAATGTTTCCAAACCAAATATTTGGTAGGTGAAGATACGTAATCCACCCCATTCAAATTGTCAATACAGACACTGCTTTTGACCACAGTTAATGGAATTAATGTCACTTGTTTCAGTCAAGTCGTATTGCAAAGCCCATGTCTAATCTATGACGTACACAGATAAACAGATTTACAAAGCAATAGCTTACACGACACCTTGTCTTTCAAGGTCACAGGTGACACTGCAAAGAAGCCAACTCCAAGACACACTTGTATATGTACTTACCCCAACCGTAATGGTATATATTGATCTACATATTCATATAGCCTATAGATATGCTCAAAATATCAGTAGGGATAGCTATTTATTAAATTGCATTTACTGTAAGTCTTGTCTATTTTACCACACCTTTGTCTGCTAGGGAGCACATCAAACAATCCCAATAGATATTAAAATTTGTTTTTACCTAAAGTTATCATCGCTTCTTTTTCAAGAATTCAAATTAAAAACCAAACAGAACAAAATTAAACCTAACACTCATTCTGTTAGGTAAATTAGGCTGCACCTAAAACATATTTTATGGGAAACCACTACTTTGTATATCCAATTTCTTCCTGGATTGAACAAAAGAAGTTATTTCTTTCAGGTAACATGATCTTATATACTGAAATATAACACATGGACATAGCATAACTTCTATCAGATTATACTCTGCTTCAGAATACACTGGCCTTCAGTCAGTGAGCTGCTTACAAGACCCAAAAAATGAGATTAACAAATAACTGTGAGATAATGTGGGTACTGCATCTTGAAAGGCTTTTCTATTATTTGTATGTTAACGAACACCTGCCTGTAGAGCTGTATTTTTCCTGGGCATTTGCAGCAACTTAAATTACAGAAGCAAAAGAAGCTAATTTTGTGGCTATCTTCTTATAGTGTCTCAGACCAAGGAGCTACAACTCAATTTTCTAAACCAGTTTAAAAACTCTATTACAACAAATTTCCTTGTTAAAAATAAATAAATAACCAGTATGTATAAGCTGAAGCCATTTTACAAGCTCTTAAAAACTGTGCTATGGGCTAGATCTTAGATTAATGTTTGTGATGCACACTGAAAACCTGTAAAGCATTTATGTAATTGCTAAGCATTATTATTTTTATTACTGTAACAGATGGAACCAATCCATCTTCGTAGATAATATCTCATAAATGATTCATTACTATTCCTTTAACCTAAAGTCTTTTGTATTTTGCAGATCCATGAGAAATCACTATTAGGAGGCTCCGTGCATAAAATAGGACGAAAACTACCTAATGGCTTCCAAATGTAGTGGCCTTGCTAATATTTGGGCCTTACAATTTTCACATGGTTCCTATTCCTCTCGGAATCTGTTCCTTCTGCAAGATACTCCTCCTCATTTTCCACCACTGGCTTTCAGGTGATGTAAAATATCACCACAAGCTACCAGCAACGTTTATAGCTTATATGGCTGCCATTAATTGCAAATATGGACTAGACAAATGCTTTATAAGAGATAGATAGAAATATCTCCCACAAATGCACGGCATAGTTTTATAATGCAGCAGTCTTGGCTTCAGTTGCTAATGAAAGAGAGTTATATGATCACATTGTCCATCTTTTCCTCTATCCAATAACTTTTTGACCAATTTTAATCAAATCGGAAAGCCAGGTAGACATCTCACAGATATGAGTTTCTATCAGCTTAATGAGAACTGATGGCTGGAAGAGAAAAGAAATACACAAATTAGTACTGCCACTGGTAAAAAGGCTTAAATGGGAACTCATCAGTCATCCCCCACGCCTGGGCTGCCTCTGGCCATCCAGACACTGTTAGTTCAGAATCAGACAGAGCAGATGCCAGCTCCTGCCCACCTTACAGCTGAGAGACAGACCACTGGCGATATTTTGAACGAAGGAAAGCTCGTCTAAAAACGTATTAAAGGCTGACACAAGCAAAGTAATCATAACAATATCAGTGACTGATGAATACCCCACCATTTAAAACACAAAAAAAAATGTTCATTTACACACAGAAAAAAAAGCTTTCCTGGATTGTTAGAAGAAAACGCAGAGAGAAAAGCTAAATCAACCACAACTTGCTTATTATTTTGATACAGACCTTGGGAGCATCATTAGCACATCAGTTCCCAGAGCCCAATCTGTGAACCACTGGGCTTGTAGGCCTACGGAGAACGCACAGGCCTCCACTGTTTCTATGGGATTATTTGCGTTCTTCGATGTACCCTTTACACAGAGAACAATTAGCCATATTCAGTAGACTTCCATGTAATGGTAAAAGCTAATTGAAAGTGATGAGCCCTAATATGGTATCTGAAACCTTTATGGGTTTTATCAATGCAAAAACAAATCGGGTTCTCCATGTAATCATACAGACCTCGTGATTTGAACATGAACAAAAGGATACACGTTATGCTGCTTACATTGTGCACGATGTGATAAATTAAGGCATTCTTTTTCTTTGGCTGAGTGGTGTTAGACTCAACACTGACGTCACTTCCTTACCTAGCCGCAATAGCTAAGGATTTGGGGTGTTTGAGTAAGGAACCGATATACAGCTTGATTTTCAAAAAGCAGTCACCACCCATACAACAGAAGTTAAGCTTGTTAGAAGTATACTGGAAATCTCTTTAAACTTCACGAACACCAAATACCAGGGGACCAGAAGTAAAAACTATTGTGAAAGCTTATGTCATTTTATTTGAAGTACAACAAACTTCAAAAATAAAAATTAACAAGACCCTCCAAGACAAGCAAGAACCAATAGGCGAGATAATGGTCTGTGCCACAAAGATCACAGCACGTAGTATCAGCAACAGTTTTTTACTTACCTCTGTAGTTTCCAACGCTGGGGGCCTGGTGCAACCAGAGAAGTGTTTGAGCAGCTGGGGAAGGCAGCAGCCCCATGAAGAGTCCTGAGTGCAAGCTCAAGGTTGGCCAGAGCCCCTGCAGTGCTTCCCTCCATCTTGACTCAATTCATCACTATAAGCTACAGCATGAGAAGTTTTCACAGGCAACCGGCTACTCTACCTGTTAATTCTTCCCACCCCACTAAGCTGTAGCAGTGGAGGTCATGCTGGGGAAATCATTTGTCAATTATATTAAACTCCCAACCTTTCAAACCTCCAGCTCAACCCACCTCTTACAAAGGTCTTTTATTCATCACCAACACATACTTACTTTAGCTGGAAAATGTGTTCGGAGGCTGAAATAATGGAACTTTGCCACCGGCCACTTTGACATTGGGTCTCTTCTAAGGGGTTCACAAGAAGTTACTATTCCCCTTGAGGAACCACATGAAAGCGTTTCTTGAACCAACGGCGCTATCTCTGACTCGTAAACTATCATGTGATCTCAGACCTTCTACATGCCACTAGTTTCAAACTGATTTGGACTCGCAAAATAGTGAGTTGCCTCGAAAGCTTCTCCTTAAAAATCTAAATTCATCTAAAAATTTCATGAAAATTCATGTAAAAAAAACCAGTTTGCAACTCCCAAAAAAGGAAAGTCAAATGTAGAATAACATGTTTTCTAAGCAGCTTCAAATTCCACATTGAAATGAGAGAGTGTGGAGCCAGATTCTCCTCCGGTCGAGGATGACAAGAGGAATGGGCAGGCAGAGCTGCCAGTCTCACTGCTCCGGATGGTGATGTCCTCCTAAAAATCTTTCACAAAGGGGAACCCTACGAAGTGCAGGGTTGAGGTGTCACAGTGAAAAGCACAGATCTGAATCCTTCATCTTTGATTGAGCTTTGCAATATTCCGCTAGAAGGACCAGCATTTATAAACTGCCCTTTTGAAAATAATTTTTTTTCCTTTCGTCTTATCACATAAACGATCCATTCTGCATAAAACCAGCCACAGATTTGTTCTTTTTGCTAATACCTCAGTTGAATACGCTGAACTAAATTTTACTCTGCTGTGAAGAGCATTCACTTAAATGAAATGACATTGCTGTAAGCAGGAGAACAAAATTTGCTCTAATTCAAGAAAATCCCCCTAATGCACATCATTTTTAACAATCTCTTATAAGTGGTTCCATATGACTTTTAACAACATAGATTTGGCAAGTTATTAAAATAAGTCATGCTTACGAGAACAATGTGCAAGCAAAACTCAATTTTTTCCTAGACATATTTTCACTTGTACTCAGCTGTTCTTGCGAAGAGGTGAGTGGCTTTGTTACCACGTTGGCCTCTCCGTGTATAGATTTTAACTCTGTTACTTAGTTAATTTGCTTGCTTTAGTGTAGACATTTTTAAATACAACTACCAGCTGTTCAACATAACGAGGTTTCGTTTACAATTTTCTAATGACCATAAGGGTAGACAGAAAAGAAAAACCTCAGTTTTAAAATACACTTTATTTTATACCAAGGGAGAGAACAGCAAGCGTTCATCTGAAGTGAGTGGTTAGGATGACAGTTTTGTAGTGAAATATATTTTCACTCGAGGTCCCCGCAGCTATTTTGAATTTAATTGCATGAAAGACCACCAAGATTTCTTCCTCAAACACAATTCAAAAGCGTATCGCCAAAGTAACAACTATTACGTGCGGGAAACCAATCTTCAGTGTCTCATATGTTGAAATGTTTAAAAAGGAACCAAAAGGTAAAAAATTACAGGAAGCTGCGACGAAGTTGGCCAGAGCCCTCCCGGTGGGGGATGTGTGTGGTGTACTGGCTGCCGGAGCCGGTTCCTGGGGGTGATGCTCTGCTCCGACTGCCGCACGCAGAAACAGCTCGCCAAGAAGAACAGCTCCAGGGCCCGGAGGCTGGAGAAGGATTATGAGGAGGAGAGGAGGAGACTGCGTGGAGAGCAAGGAGGAGGAGGGGGAGGAACATTACTCACTTGTCACTTCTGTCCATTACATGGTGGTGCTGTTCACTAAAATTGCGCTTTCCAAAAGAAAAACAAAAAAAAACCAACCCAAACAAACAGACCAAAAAAAAAAAAAAAGAAAACAAAAAAACACCTCCAAATAACACCAGGACAGCAATCTGCCCTGTCCGTCCGGCAAGTGGAAGCCTACGAACAGCTAAATGAAAGAAGCCTGACATTTTGATTCCAGTTGGTCCTCAATGACAATTTGTAAAATTCCTAATAGATACTCGAGCAGAAATTTCAATACTGAGACAACACAATGCTAAGGAGTCTGGCACATGACCTCGATGGCACTGAGTTAAAGTCACCCAAGTAAACAGAGCAAGGGTTATTTGCCAAACTGCAAAAGTTAATTTAAGGCTCCCAGGCAAGAAGCGAATGTCATCTACTCGCTTTGCACGAACACAATGAAAATAGTTTGGGTTTCAATGCTTTGGACGGCCGATCCCGGCACATGCCAGAGGGCAGTATGTGGTCCTTCAGTTCAAATGCTGACCCTAACCCTGACCCCCCCACTCCCCGATTCCAAAATCACTAATGTACCGCAATACCCCATTTCTGCTGCGGCACAAAACGGAGTTTCTGAAGTAACAGCAGATTTGGAAAAACGATGTATTATCTCCAGTACCCACTCCCCATATAACCCACCTGTCTGGTGGGTTCAGAAACCAGACGGAGGTGGCGTTTAACAACTGAGACTCCCAACAAGGCATTTAACAATTGATTATCGGCGCTCGGGTGCTAACGCAGCCCCACTCACGGCTGCTGTACCAAACCTTGCAAAATTAACAGCTACTTTGCAAGCAGCTGCACACCCACGGATGGCGGCGCTAGATGTGAAAGATACAGCCTTTATGGTCCTCTTACAAGAAAAGGATAAAGAGAAATTTGCTTTTACTTGGGAAGTATAGGTTCATGCTGGTGATGAATACTGCTGTGAGAACCAAAGGTATACAACATACCTTTAACAGACTCCCACAGGGGTATAAACTTTCACCAACGACTGCCCATGCTGCACTTGCTGAACTTTTACACACAGTTAAATGTGAAACTATGCCGATATATAGATGATATAGATGATATATAGATGATATCCTGATCGGAGGAACTTCCCCTGAGACAGTGGGGAAAGTGGCAGCAGCAGTGTGGCAAACACCGCGCAAAGCAGAAATTGAAATGCCACCCAAGAAATGTCAGGGGCCAAGTACAGAAGTAATGGTTTTAGGTACTTGGTGGCTAGCGGGCAGTGCAGTGATTCCAGACACCTTAAGAAAAATCAAACAATTGCAGATTCCCCAATCTAGGAATAAGTTACAACAGTTAATGGGAACTTTAGGATACTGGAGAAAGCATGTACCTGGATTTTCTGTCATTGCTCACCCACTATACTCACTTTTACGAAAGGGAAAACCGTGGAAAAGGAACCCGGAACACAAAGAGGCAGTCAAAACTTTAATACAGGAATTAAAAACATATCGATCGCTAGGGTCAGTACACCCCCGCGACCCTACTGCAGTAGAATGGGGGTTTGCAGAACATGGTACTTACTGTAACCTGTTCCAAACTGGCCGCAACGGACTAAAAAGGCCTTTATTATTCATCTCAACTGCATTTGAAGAGTCAGAACAGAGATACTCTAAGTGGCAAAAGGGATGTTTGTCTTTAGTCCCAGCAGTTAACCAAGTTGAGCTGCTAAGGGGTAACCCATCCAGAAAAACCCTTCCGAGACTTGTCTTGTTTTCCTTTCCAGGAATGATACCGGGAATAATACCAACACACCTCCCCTAGAGATCGGGTTAACCATCGCAGGACTGCTTATCCTTCTCACAGCAGTAATCACCACCAGCATGAACCAAATTTGGTTCACACGCCAACAAGCCCAACGCACGGGGTGGAGACCCTCATTTCCTTTATCCGTGCTAATCAGTGCGGTAACTATAATACACTCTGCACCATCCATGTTTAGGTTTGATGGGAATACAGGAATATTGGGAAAGCCAGCACAGAACCTTACAAGGACAATCACTAGTAGTCACCTAATGATAAATGCAAATAAAAGTCCCCTTATTTCTGCTACACCAGGTGACAGAATCTCTACTGAATATAGCGTAACAAATTATTTAAAGGAAAACACCTATGTGGTCATCAAAAGGACAAATCAAACTCCATCAAAAAGCAGAGCAAACTGCTTCTCATGCTCCTACTGTATGATATTGTATGTTGCTCCTTGGGCAACCTGGGCTGGTGGGAGGTGTCCCTGCCCGTGGCAGGGGGGTTGGAACTTGATGATCTTCAAGGTCCTTTCCAACCTAAACCGTTCTATGATTCTGTGATTAGCGTTGTCTTTAGTGACACGACTATGGAAGCAGATAGGGCAGATACAGGGGAAAAAGAATGGAAAGAGGCTTACTGATCCTTAAAGATCATGCTAACACCTATTCCCAGACCTCACACTGCTCCAACAGTTACCCCTATTCCCTACCCTATCACCCACACAACCAACCGAACTACATCCCCACTGGTTTCTAAAATTGGACACTATGCCATCAAATATACAGGCCAGCAACAAGCGCTGTTTAATCCATCGTGGTCCCTCAAACGAGGGGAACTATCAATGCAGGTTAATATCTCTGCAATTAAACCTATTTGCTCACCATTTTTAGGTACGTCCTATGCAGGATTGTTAGCGTGGTTGCATGAACGAGCCCTCACCTCTCCAAAAGGATCAAGAAGAGATGTGACTGGTATCCTCGGAACAGGATTAGGGGTATTAAATAGTGTGGGCACTGAAGTTTTAGCAAACCAAATAAGCTTGGCAACAAGTGATTTGCATAAACTAGAACATCCATTGCGGTCGTCTTTGATGGCACTGGAAACTAATCAATGGCTCTCATCTGAGATATTACTTCAATGGAAAAGAATTAATCAAAAGGACCACCAACTAATTATGAATGTGCTCGGTGCAGCCCAAAATAATGTCTCTCTCGCTCTTAGTTGTATTCGAGACCAATTGTGGGTACAATCTACTGTGGCAGTGGAGAGAGAAGGTGAAGAGAGCACCTTACCCACTGAAATTCGAAAAGTAACCTGAATGGATGCATTTGGATAAGAACCCTTTGTGATTCTATATTTACAGACACCACCACTGTAGAGGCAAATAATCACTCAAATAACTGTATTTGTAATTTTATCACAATTATGGGATGCAACTTCAACTATTCAGCTTCTTTCACAACCCACCAATTACTACAATCTACCTATACATTGTATCAAGATCTATTGCCTACTCCTGTTGGAATGAACCTCACATTGGTGAGCAAACTTGCAACATGATGACCTGATTCAATTGCTAAAACAAGATCGGAACAACAGACAAAAAAACCCTGATTACCACCCATCATGATGCAGAGAAGATACACCATGTCCTAGAAAGGGTAAAGACCACACTCCCCGATCCAGAGTCCCTCCCCAGCTCTCCTGGAGCCCCTTTAGGCACTGGAAGGGGCTCTAAGGTCTCCCCGGAGCCTTCTCTTCTCCAGGCTGAACACCCCCCCCTCTCCCAGCCTGTCCTCCCAGCAGAGGGGCTCAGCCCTCGCAGCATCTCCGGGCCCTCCTCTGGACCCACTCCAACAGCTCTTTCCTATGTTGGGCACTCCAGAGCTGGATGCAGTACTCCAGGTGGGGTCTCACAAGAGCGGAGCAGAGGGGCAGAATCCCCTCCCTCGCCCTGCTGGCCACACTTCTCATGCAGCCCAGGATGGCATTGGCCTTCTGGGCTGCGATCGCACATTGCCAGCTCATGTTGAGCTTCTCGTCAGTCAGCACCCCCAGGTCCTTCTCCTCAGAGCTGAAGTTTTCAAATTAAGCTATTAGCAGGGCACAGGGCTGTATACAAATAATGTCCTCCTAATCCAGATGGTAAGGGACAAGTGGGCACAATAGGAAAATAGGTCTCAGCCCCTCTTTCTGTATCAGTGGGGAGGAGAACTGAGACTTGGAAGCTCACAACGTACAATTGAAAGTGTCCCAGCATTGTCTTACCTTCTGGGAGCCGGGCACGTGGAAACGGGGGCCACCAGGTTTAAAGAAATGTGACAACTGCCAAAAGAGAGAGAAAGACGGTTATTCCATTTTGCAGGTAAATTGGGGTATGTTTTGAAACAAGAAAATACTCTTTGTGTAAAAAAGATACGAGAGTGCAGATGAATTCTGAAACATTTAATACAGAAAATTTCCCCCCCTACTTGGTCACATTGCAGGGAGCTGAATATTTTCTAACTAGGCAGCAGAGAATGGTTGAACAAATGGCAAAGTGTCAGATATAGACAGGTAATAATGGGTTTGTTCTGTAGATAACCTACTCCAGAGAAAACATGTTAAATTAGAAATGCTGAACTAGGGGGAAGTAAACAAAAGTTACTAAATTGTGCTACTCTAACACTTCCCATTCTGAGAGAGCACATGAATCATAGATAAGGCGGAATATTTGTCACAGCTGTGATTTCAGCATCAAAAAGAAATAATTTTAGCCCAGATTTTAGGGGAGTTTCCAGAAAATTTGTCAGTTCAGCCAACCGGATACTAGACTTCTCTGTGATCTTCTGCAAGTTTAGCTTTCTTTGGGTTTGGACCCACAAAGCAGCAAGCACTCACTTTTGAAACCACTGCGATGACTAACATGGTTAAGTGTCTTGGTGTCTTCTTGGATGAGGCCAAAGCTCTCGGCACACTGAGATATCAAGCTGTATTTTGATGGGTTTCGGTGCTCTTAAACTGATGTGTGCACTGAATATTTTTAATTTCAAAGATGAAGAAATGTCAGCAATACAAAAATACGAAAATGCTGAACCGCTGCTTTTCACTTTTTATGTTAAAAAAAAATGATGCCCTGAAGTTCTCTGCGCTGATAAAGCAGTGTGTTTTTATTCTTGGCAATGACAAAACTCAAGTTCCACCCGCAGTCCTGACTCACTGAGAGCGTATGGTAGGGGAAGTGGCCTAGCTTCATAAGCCTGCATTAGAAGCTATAGCTGGCAGCGAAAATGCATAGTTTATATTCAAAAAAAAAAAAAAAAAAATGATTCTGGAGTAAACAAAGTATTTGCAAGTTCAGATTTAATTTTATAGCAGAGCAGAGGAGATCTGAAACTTGGGAAGTATTTGAAAAGCTCAAACCAAAATATTTTATGTGAAACACAATCTTGCATTCAATTCTAAGTTAATTGTTTCTACATTTTCTGTTTAGGCGCTGAACTGAAAAAAAAAGGCTAACGATTCTGATTTTATTTTTTAAAAAGAATTCCTGTATATTGATGTTCTTACAAACCCTGCCAAAACACAGGCGCATGCATAAGTCTATCCAAACTTTAACCCCCATGAGTTCAGTTGGACTTTCCAGACTTATTTGAACAATTAGATGATGAAGAAAGTTGCATTTTCACAGATTCGTGCTATCACCCAAAATTTAAAAACAGCTTTCATTCACTCTAAAATTTTAAGGAGGAGATTTTAGATTAGACTGAAGTCAATCTAAAAGCTAGCTGCAACTGAAGGTGGTGTCCTGCTGGCTCCCCTCCTTTGCTGGTCTGCCCACGCTCTGCTTCTCCTCTCCTGGCTTTGGAGTTTGTCTCACTTTGTGGTGAATCAGTGCAGAAAATGAGACAGCAAAGAACTAACTATCCAAAACCCAGCAAGTCGTTTTCTGCCAATTTAGCTGCTTAAATCAGCTCACCACGGGGCAAATGAGCCACAGAGCCTGCACTGGGGTCACACGGTTAGGGGAACAGGAGAGAAAAAAGATGACTCTTTGTATATATGTATTTTTTTTACATCAGCTAATTTTTGGATGTCTCAGCTCTAATGTAAGACCTTACAGCGAGTTCTAGCAGCCGTCTGCTTCATACCTTCTGGGCCGAGCTCTCTCCTTTCAGGTACAAATAATCTATTCTTAAGCCCACCGACAGAAGGGGAAAAAAAAGCCTTCTGACAGTTTTAAAACATCTTAAAAAAATTAAAAGCATATTTAAGCAATTAGAAGGCAATTTATGCAGTTGTTAGACCTCAAAAATAAAGGAGGCTGATATTATTCTCCTATGCAGTTTTTAAAAAGCTCATGATTCTGGTCAACCTCTTATTTTTGCACCTTTACTTCTCAGGAGGTGCACATTCAGAGAAAAAAGCAGCATTCTATTGGCGAAGACATCCGCCACCTCAGATCCACGCTACAGGCTCCCCGTGGGCTTCTGGAGCCAGGCGGAGGCAGGGACGAGCCTGCTGTGCGCTTCAGAGACGCTGGAATCTCAACTGGCAACGCAGAAAGACATCTCCAGCTTTCATCCTCAGGGCAAACTGCTCAGGGAGCAGGATATACTTTAAACGTCTAATATCCCGCAGGATGATTTTCGGGCATATTGTCGGAGATTGATCCATCAGCTGCTTCACAGCTTGTGTTAAGCTAATACATTTTTTTCCTGTGGAAATCCCGCCTAACAGGTTAAAAGGGAATTTTCCATTTTTTCCCGTATCAGCCAGACAACCCGAAATGCCGTCGCACAGTTAGCTAAAGCTAACCTGAGACACCCCTCCCCGTTGCCTCCGGTCCTTCTTTTCATCTCCAGCTGCACACCCTCACCGCCCTTCCCTGCAGCAGAGGGGACTCTGGATCAGACCCAAGAGCTCCGCTCCGGAAAGCTCAGCCTGAAGGACAGAGAGAGAAAATTACTGTTCAGCTACATCCCTGAGCTGATGCCCGGTCCAGCTGCGGGACCCCCTGGTCCCCCTGCTAAGTCCCCAGGGGAGGTGTGGGAGTGTGGCTAAACGCGGGTGGGAGGACAGGGCTGGCCCTTTCAACAGTTTCAGACTGCAGCTTCAGGGTAGAGCTGGTCCGAGACAAGTACGTTCACAGGAAATCTTCCGCCTAAAATAGGCGTTGTTCTTCTACACCTCCTACTGAACAGTGGGTACAATTCATGAATATAGACTTTTGAAACTGATTCAGAAGAGATCTGAGGAATGTATCAAAAAGTCCATATGGTTTTGCCAAATCAAGTATGCAGAACTGGGTAAATTTAGCCATGTGCTTGAGATCTAAAATTTGTCTCGTTTGACCCAACTGGAAGGAACATAGTCATGAGGCACTTGTACACACACCAATCTGACTAATTCTTCAGCTCAGTAAGGTCAAAAATTGATGAGTAACACATTATTTAATGTGTAGAAACAAAAGGACACCTCAGTTACCAAAGAAGTGCAGTGGAAAATGAAAGCACTAACCCAAACAGGTCTAAATAATGCTATTTTCTCTAACATATTTAGGTAGTGAAATTAAAGTGACAAGTGGTTGGCGCTTTGACAGCTGGGCCTACGTTTCCAAGTTTTCCTCCTGTAACTCAGAAGAGTGAAAGCTTTGTTTTGAACGAAGGCTGAAATTCTTACAATAAGACAGGAGGTGAAGGCTCTAAGAAATATTCCACGTTGTTCATTGTAGAAATCACCGGTGTTAGTAAGAGTGAGGTGGCAGGCGCATAAGGAGAGGCTTCCCAAAACTCCCTACACCATCACATTTCCATTTGCATTGAGATAGCTCAGCCGAACACCGTTCGACACCACGCGCCCAGAGCCCCATGGACCTAACTTTCCAATTTAATTCCACCCCCAAAGGCCACCTCTCCGCAGCCTTCGGAAACCACGCTCTAAATCAGACTCAGATTCCCCAAAGTTCCAGCGGCTGAGCTTTTCCATACATATACTTAAAGGAGTAAATCTTGAACATAAGCTAGTTGTTCTCCCCCCTCCTCTCCTCCCCTCTGGGATCAGAGGCTTTACCAATAGTTCCTTGTATTCCCCTAAAAAACAGGGGCATTGGGATGCCCACCAAACCCCCCTATTTTCTGGCATATCAAAAGAGCGGCGAGTAATCAAGCAGCACGCAACAAAGCACCCCAAATTCACGCAGCAATACAAGGTGCAACTTTAAGGACCAACACTAATTGCAAGATAAGCATGCAGAAGGTAATTACTTATAAAACCGACTAAGAAACATTGCAATGCAATGCTTTTGCAATGGGAAATACGTATAATAACATACCTACATACCAAAGAAACAAATGGAAGTCATTTGGTGATGGAACTCGCAGACTTACCTGGAAAAATTTTAAAGATTTATAGCTCATTTTTTAGTCACGTTAACCCAGCCCTTCGAATATACACCGAAACGTACGATCCTTGCGGCTGAAACGTTCAGGACGGTATTCCAAGAGCAGTGAAATCCCAGATTGCAGGAACCCGCAGGTGAATCCTGGCAGTGAACGAGAAGGTAGTTTTACCTTCCACGGCTGCACTTTTACAAGTCCTGTGCATATTAAAAAACACGATAACACTTTTCAAAAACATCGGCCTATGGTTATAAAACTCTCACTGTCCTCTCTTCTCCCTTGAACATCTAATTAAGGCTCCACACTGCTTCGAAGCAGCAGCAGTCTAATGGGTTCAGAATCTTTTCTTACAAATAAACTGTTCAGAAGACACAGACTTGCTGTGAGTTGTAGTCTTTGAACACAAGCTTCTTAAATAAACCCTGTTATTTTTATTTATTTTTGGAAATACCAGATTCTAATCCTCTCTAACCAATGTACGCTATCAGTAATAAAAAAAAAATATCATTGCTCTCTGAATTGTTTTTTTCTTTTTCGCTGTTTTGCGACGAATACATGTATAACTATGCAGGATTTCCCACATGAAAAGAGTTCACAACCGCAAGAAAGCATGAAAATGGTTTGTTTTCAGCAGCAGATCTTAAAGTACTTTTACAAAGTGCTATTCTTTAACAGATGGGGAACCTGAGACTCGGGCAGATAAAATAACTCGCCTAAAGTCACCCAACAAGGTATTACAAGTTGGACTTCTGCCCTGCTGGTAGTTTGCTCCTGTGACTCTTTAGGACTATCTGGAATAAATCCACTATGTGTTAGACCTTCAAGAATGATTTTATGGCATCAGATTCCAAGTTTTCTTTGAAGGGAGGGATACACACCCTCAAAAATTACACCTTGGGAAGCTAGGAGGGAAGGAGAAAAGCCAACATTGAGCTAAGGGGAAAGGAATAAGAGTGCAATGACTACAAAAACCTGGATCCACCTGTCCATGTGGCTACAGCACTCTCCCTACCAACACGGTGCAAAAATAAAGTGCTAACGAAAGAAGTGGACTATTGGTCTTTGCTTCACTAGCCTGATCCTGCGGTGCGAAAACTATAAATCTGCGTGCCTTGCACAATAAAACATCACTTCTTTTGTTAGGGATGCTTGAGGTCTCTGCCTGGAAAACCTCTATTAGATTTCTGGACAAAGTAGGTATTTAATCTAAAACTAATATTGCAGTACATTTGTACTGGCAGACATTCACTCTGTGCTATGGGGCCACCCCGCAAAGAGCCCTCTACAGCGGAGTTCGGGGTGTTTGGCAGCTGGAAACACCGTAACAGAACTACTAGTATAATTTAGCGTCAGGTAGTTGCGCTAGCAATAAAATACCTGGACTGTATATCTAGGCGTGAATGGTTCTATCACATCCCACGCAAAATATGATGACTTTCTAGACCTGTATGAATCATCCTATATTTTCACAGAATCCCAGCCTGGTGGGGGTTGGCAGGGCCCTCTGGAGCTCCCCCAGCCCAACCCCCCTGCCACAGCAGGGGCACCTCCAGCAGTGGCACAGGACGGCGTCCAGGCGGGTTTGGGATGGCTCCAGAGTGGGAGACTCCCCCCCCTCTCTGGGCAGCTGTGCCACTGCTCTGCCACCCGCACAGGGAAGAAGTCCCTCCTCATGTTCAGATGGAACTTCCTATGCTCAAGTTTGTGCCCATTCCCTCTTGTCCTGTCACTGGGCACCACTGAAAAAAAACTCTTCTTATCTACCTGGCACCCTCCCTTTGAGTATTTATAAGCATTAATAAGATCCCCCCTCAGTCTTCTTTTCTCCAGACTAAACAGACCCAAATCCCTCAGCCTTTCCTCATAAGAGACATGCTCCAAACCCACTTTTTGCTGCTAAATAAACAGCTGAAAGATCATACTGCAGAGGAAACGCATTTGGGTGAGTATCTTTTCCACCCTTACAGGCAAACCTTATCTTCCACTTTAACCGTAAACCGTGGTTTTGAGCAGCTGAAGATTAATACATAGAAGTTGTATTTTTATTTACTGTTAGCAGAGCACTGCTTCTAGTAGTTTTCTAAAAATCTCCACTTATTCTGCCCGTACTGCCATGCTTATTTAAGATTCCCATGATACATTAGTACAGCAGCGCATGCAGCGCCTGTTGTAAATGCAAGACACATTTTCCCACAGAATTGTTTGAAATATAAATTCAGTGCTTAGTTTGCCAATAATTTGTTTTCTTCACATTTCGGTATTTAGAAAGAAAACAGATAGCTCACAATTAGTAAAACATTCATTGCAGAACGAAACAACCAACAGTCCCTTTAATCTGTCATTCAGAAGTCCGTAATAACTGTGTCTCTATAAATTTCTGCTTGCTCTTTTATATTTGTACTTGTGGCAAGAAATTCTCGACTCTAACTTGATAACAAAGCCTTTAGCACTATATTCTTGAGGTGTGAACCAACAATGAAAGCTACTATGTTTTATTACTTGCCCGTTTAAACAAAAGACGGCAAAGCCTACGATACTCAGCTTTGCAACATCAAAGTAAACTCTGTTACTTGACAGATATTTAATAAAGTATCGCAAGTCATGCATGGCAAACACGACTTCTGTAAACGTTAGCTGGCATGCCTAATATTTCTTGGTGGTCTGAGTTCACAGTTTTATATTTCAAAGGCTACGAATGAGGACAGCTTTACAGTTTGCACGTGTCTTCTTGCCTGAAAGAGCTCTTTAAGAGTTCTGAAAGTAGTAACTTTAACGTTGTACCCACCTCGTCTTACCAGAGACTGACGATGAACATTTATAGTGGTATTTTGAATGGGAATAACCCAACGTTTTCCCATCTGAACATACGCGTCACTCAGAGCTACATGATTCTTTTCATATATCTTAGTGGGTTTTGTTCAGCTAGAAGTGTGCAGAGCATATATTCTAAATTACATGTCAGCTTGCAGCAATTTTTAATTTGCAGCAGTGTAATAGCCTGTGAAAATGAAAGGTTTGAAATAATTGTCCACTTTCCTTTGACACAAACCAATTCCCACTATTCAGACATTTTCAAACAAAGTCCCACTGACAGACTGGAGTGTAATGCTTAAAAATTGCTATTTCAACAAATAGAAACCTATTTTAAGTAGATGTTAGGGAACAATCGTCAAAAACACAAAACCTTCAGCTTTGCGAGTTCAACAGAATAATCTGCTGCTCAAGACCTACTTGAACACCTCAGCTGAAGAATAAATATTGAATCAACAGATCTGAGAACTGACTTGCTAGCACTTTGTTTTTTGGAGGATGGGAAAGGCTTGACACTATTCATGTTGAAGTTCTGTATCTCATTCAAACAAATTGAAGCAAAATTCATAAAGCTGAATGAAGTAAGAGTTTTTTTCATCCTCTATCAAGCTTGTAACTTATCGGTGCCCAACCTCCAAAACAAGGTCATTGTGTTGTGAAGGCCACACGAGATTTGCATTACATGTACGTTGCAGCGTAGTAGAGAGGTCTATGAGCTTAGGCTGACCGTTCCAACTACCACCCAACCAAAACCATACATGGCAGCAGAGCATTACGGGCCGAACAACTCCACTGAGCACTGCAGAAATGTAATAGAAAAAAATTCAGCCATTTTTACTGGAACTCTGGTACTCCAGCGGTAGCAGCAGATGCTGTATGCACTCATTTGGAGAAGTGTTGAACATCCAGGATACGAAGGGAAGTCAACAGCAGCTGTACGCACTCAGCACCTCTGAAATTAGCAGCTACACAGCCTTGAGGTCTTAGGTGTTAGGAGTTCAATTAGAGGAAAATTAAAACAGTTCCATTACAAAGTTACTTTAAAAGCTGTTTAGACAAAAGATACTTAACTTCAACTATGTGTATTTTTAAATTCCTGCACCCTTAGAAATAAACACTAGGTACCACGTTTTGAAGTCACAAGTTTCCACAATTTCAGTAATATAAACTATTATATAATAATATAATATAGTAATATAATAAGTAATATAAACTATACATATGTTGCCTTGGCACTTATGCACAAGGCATGTGCTTTCCTCCAAAAACATGGGTATAGGATTCAGTCAACTCATAACACTACTAACCACCCAAGTGACTAATTGAGAGGTAATTTCTGGTCTTGTAATAAACAGTGCACATTAATCCCGTATATAATTTTGCATAAAGAATGCATGCCAATTTATATTATTTATGTAAAATTATAACACTAAGGGAGTAAAAAATCTTCAGACTTGAGATTTGGCTGTTGCCTCACTAAGTAATTTGCTGTTTGGATTAATGACTCACTAATATTTCAATCAAGCATAAGAGGCGATTGCACATGGCGTGCCAAAGAGGTTTTAGTGGCTCCAAAAACTGAGGGCAGCCGAGAGCTCAGCAAAAGAAGTCTCCAAACTACATTCCCCTGGAGGCACAGAATTACATATACTAGGAGCATTGAGATGCTCATACTAAACCTCCCACCAGCTAGCAGGGTACGGCATTCAGCGTGCTTCTCCCGCCGATGAACTGCAACACCGCACAGGTGCTAGGACTCGATTACTCTTCAGGCAATAAATAACAGCAGACAGCTAGTGAAACAGATCGATAAGGGATGACTTTCGGGATTTGACAGGTTTGAAAATGTAGAGGGTTTCTTTTCTGTCATCTCTATCGTGACAAACTTCCACAATGGCATTCATTTGTTTGGGATTTTGCAAAAAGTCTTGATTTCTTTTACGTTTGTCACATCAGGCTAAGGTAAAGGCATTTCAGTCCTTCAAAATAGCTATTCCTGAAAGAGGATCGCGAGAGCACTCTAGCAATGCTGAGCGCCAGAAGCTCACTAAGGTACACATCTTCTGGGCTGCATGGCCCACCTGAGGAGCGAGCGGCAGAACTGTCTTGCAGTGATTTTCATCAGCCAACCAATAAGCTTTCTAGAAACACATAGGACAAAGCTCTTCTGAATCCCAAGCAATTTTGCAATATGTCACCTGATAGAAAGTATCGCACATCATCAATTTCAGAGCAGTAACTTCAAATCTTTGTAAAAGACCAGAGAAAAACAGGAGATGATAATTTTTCTTGCATTTTGATTTACATGATGGCTATCTGAAGCTAATGAGAGGGTGTTATGGTTTGAGAAACCCACAACAATATATTGTCGTTTAGACAATTATTCTCTCACCCGATGACCCCTCCCCACCCGGGAAGGGGAATCAGGAAGAAACAAGGAAACCCAAGGGTTGAAATATAAACAGATTTAATAGAATAAGATCACATAATTAACAGTAATAGCACTAAAGAACCAGTATTGATCCCAATACCAATACAGAATATGCAAAGATTATACTCACCCCATTCTCCCCATAGAAGCTGTGCACTCCCAGCAGTGACAGCGATGTGGGACCCTGTGAGTGCTGCAGCGTCGGGAGGAAGGGAAGGGCTCAGGGCTCCGGCAGCGGGGCAAGGACTTGTCAGGGTGGCAGCCATGAAGGCAGAGAGAGAACGCCTCAGCAAACTTGCTAATTTATACTGAATGTGCCGTTCACGGTATGAAATAACCCTGTTGGGCAGCTTGGGTCAAGTGCCCGGGTCTCGCTCCTCCTCATCCCCGTGCCTGGCGAGCTCGAAAACACTGAGACCTTCAAATCCACACACCATAGCTGGCTATAAAGTCAATGTTTTCACAAATTCAGACACTAGAGTCTTTAAAAAGTGCACTCTTCCCAAGTATTAGAAGAGAAATTAGTCCTATGTCATTCAAATGAGGACAGAGGGCTGACACATTGGAACTGACACAGCGATGTGGACGGTAGAGAGCAAGACTACACATCCATAGCCTTCACTGCACGCTCAGCATCTCCACTTGTACACAAAATATGTTTCTGGAGCCCCTCCGAGAGACGATGCCGTTTTTCATCAGTTTAATGCAGACAGATAAACTGGAAAAAACGGACAGTGTGACACCTCCAGCCCTTTCTGCATGCTGATCTCAGGCCACAGAGCACACGTGGCTGAGACACACAGGTGCTCTGAGCCACGTCTATGGTGTGGCTTAGGGCAGACTCCCAAAACCTGATGGCACTAAAGCATTATGAAAAAAGATTTATTTCCCAGGCCTGAGCTGACCCAACTTTTATCAATCTTGAAGATATTTACCTGAAAAAGCACTGGGTCTACCTAGCCATAAAACTTCAGACAGACCGGGATACAATAAGAGCACTCAACATAGGAGCACAAGGCTACTTCGCAAACCGGTCGGTTCTGCGGCGTTCATCTGCAACGAGGTGAAAGCAAACATCACAATCTTGTGATCAAAAGCAGAACAAATAGCTTCAACGCAAAGCACAGCACGGGCGGTGCAGCCTCGCACTGTTCAATCCCATCTCCTGCATTAGGCCTTCCTCTGGTACCAAGAAAGTGCCAACTCATTGTGGAAAAGCTGCATCCACCGGTACACGAGTTCGTACAGTACCTTAACTCAGTTTTCAGGAGAAAACTTAAGTGGGAGTAGCAGTAGTTTCACACATACAAAAGAAGCCCTATTTTTTAAAAAAATAAAAAAAAAAAAAAAAAGAAAAGAAAAGGCTAAAGAACCAGGAAGTGGAGGAGTAAATGACAGTGGTAGAGAGAAGAGATGTCTCCTTCCATTTAGACAAGCAGACATACTCTTGCAATTTAATGGATTATAAGGACTCAAAGATATTTACTGTCTAGCCACGTAAGTACATTCCAGCTCTTGATTTGCTTTTAGCATTGAAACCAGTCATATATTACATCAATGTGATTCTTGTTTGTTGAAATAAGTGAATAATTTGGGGAGTATATTCAATTCACTGTTTTTACATTCCCTTGTTTCATCTGTTCTCAATTTCCACAATCTGCTGTTTGGCAAACTGCAGCTGGAAGCACATGGCCAGTCAGACAGATTGGTCAAGAACTCTGACTTCTTAACTAATTTGCCCAACTACATGTTAATTTAATAACATACAGGCTAAGTTGTTACCAACATGCCATACACCACTTTTTGGGGTTTTGGTATGCAGAGCTCAAGCGATTTGAGGACACAATTCAGTTAAGCCAATTTAATGGCTCGCTTCTGCCCAAAGGTGTTACATTTTCCCCCCGCAGACACAAACTCCCCATCCCTGTCCTCACACTGGTACTCACCTGCCGGTACTGGTCCACCTTCAAGATGAGCCAGTTGCGGGGGAACTAAACTGGCAGGAACCATCCACTTTTGTTGGTAATGTTGGTTTTCTGCTGGTTTAGAGCTCTCAGCTGGCTCCCTGAAAGGTCAAGAAGTCAGTACAGAAAAAAAAGCACCAGCATGCAGCCAGGGAAAAGAGGAAGGAGCAGATTGTCATGTCATAGAACCTCACCATCAGAGTGGACTCGGTGATGGCTTCACTCTTGTTCTTCTCATGTGAAAAAACTTTAACAGTTCTGAAACAGGCAGAAATATTGTTTCCATTGCTAAAGCCTGTAACTTCTGAAGTTGCTAGCTTCTGACGTTCTGCGGAATAATTACTAAGACAATTTTCCCCAAAATCTTTTAAACCATAATTTTTTTTCTATTGTAGGGCTTAAAATTCAGCTAGTCAGAGATAGCCAGTGAAAACAGAAACATCAGCCATCTAAATTCCCATAATATTGACTTGAAACAAAATACAACAATGTTTACTCTATTGCTTTGGCGTGGGTTGGTTTGTTTGCAGTCAAACCGTAATTTATACTGGCTCCTCACATATTGATATGTTGAGGAAATAAACAGTAAATACTATTTCCAATCCATCTGTTTAACTTGTTAGAAAAACAGCAGTCAGAGGCTTTTCGGAATTGTTTTTTTCTGTATAAAAAAAACCAAATAGGGAACTAGGTTTTTGTTATGGTTAAAAAGTACTCTGTGTGTGCATTTGGATGAAGCATCGTTCCAGCCTGACTTCCCAACGCTCGCTCCAGCCCTGGTCCTGGCAGAGGTTTGTGGAGCGAGTGACGATCGTCTGGAGGAGACCCACCACATCTGCGAGCCTGGCGAGAGCCGCGGTCGTCTCTCCTCGCTGTTTCTCTTTGTCTGACACATGCCTCTGCCTTTCCGAGAAAACCTCACCCACCTAACAAGGAGCTTTCTCTGCACGGTGCTGCGAGGAGAATCGGGTCGGCTCCTTCACTGTTCACCTGCGGGCTGGGGAGTGTGGAAGACACTCAGCTGGCACGTAAGAAAGGAGATTTTTGCCTTGCAATCTTCAGGGCTTCACAGCCAGAAAAATGAAGGTACTTATCTAATATTTATTCTTGAAAACTCAGCAAGTTCTGAACAGCTTATGCGAACTGCCTCATGTACATCCTATTTCCAGGCTGTGGTACTGCTATCAGGGTTTACCCCAGTCAGCAATACTTCTGAAGAACATAGCCTGGTTAACTCCCTTCAACTCCAGTAGTCTCATTAGGTTTACTTCATGAAAGTGAAGTAAAACAGCCTCACAGTGCTATAGCCACATTTTTCTGGCATTCAGCAATGTTGTCTTGTAGTATGGACTATATCAAGGCCTATAACAAAAAGATACATTTAAATATAAAGCCAAAACCATGCATGTTTCAGCCATCTTGTCTAGCACGTCACGGACACCAAAGGGGACATGATGCTTCTTGGCCTTTTGAGCTAATCCATTCCTGCCTGCTTAAAAAATAAAAGAAAAAAAAGAATTAAAAAAAAAAACACACCGACAGACCTGGCTTACAATGGCTCAGGTGAATGCCAGAGAAGATAGGAGGGAGCACCCAGTTTACCAGTGAGAGAAGGTGGAAAGGAGAGGAAAGGGGTAGGAGCCCCTTTTGGGCTCAGCCACCAAGCAGACAAGGCGGTGGAGTCTCACTGCATCTGTTAGGATTCATGTTCTGTTGAAAGATGGAATAGTCTAGGGAAAAAAATTCCTTCTCTTCAGATTGTCATTTTCTGAGTCTGAGTAATTAACTGCCAATGAACCAGAGAGGGAAAAAGAAAAAAAATAAAAGTATTTGTTGACTCCTGTAAAATGAGATGGAACTAGCAGCGTTTAAGGGTTCAATTATGCTGCTTTCGAGAGCTAGGCCAGCAAGTTAGTACCTTTTTTTAAATATTATAAATGTTGAGATGGGTATGAGATTTACACTCGAACCCTGAGGTAGGTAATTTAAACCATCTGAACTGCAGAGCTGTTGCTGAAGCCAATAAAAATATTTCATAATTACTTTTTCCTTCCTTTTTCGCCAGTATCAAAACCCATCATTGTTAAAGTTCAGAAACACGCCACTTTTCAACACTTTGAGAACAGATCCTTACCTAACTAGCCAGATCAGTACTTGAAACAGTTGTCAATAGCAGGAATATTCTCAGATGTAAGTTATGAGCTTTGGAAAAGCAGATTTCAGACACTCACCAGATTGCTGATACTATGAGATTTCGGAATGATTTTATTTCATTCTGTGATTTTGAGTGTTTTCCTACAACACCCACTCAGAAGAATCTTACAATGTATTTTAGATGCATTCCATATAAACTAAAATTATTGACAAATTTTGCATTTCTTTTTGTAGCCTGTCTTGGTCAACTGCAGATCTTTTTTGAAAAAGGATTTAATATGTTCTTGGTTTCTTTGTTTAATTTCCAGTCCTCTAACAATGGATTAAAATACATAAACAGGCTACAGCTGTTTAGACTTCTAAATTCGGACACCTCCTTCCTCCATGTGGGACTATATTCTCTTTTTCTTTTTGTCTTTGACTTTTTGTAGACTGAAATCCAATACTTTTGTCTGCATCTGCTGCTAAAAGCCATTTCTCCCCAGCCACAGACCAGTCCCCTTGTGTCTCATTAAGCACATTTACATTTGGCTCTTAAAATCCGAAACGGAGCTTTTCATGCCTAGCAATAGCGCACTGATGAAAGATGCACTCTACTCATGGCTTCTGTAACGACACATGGTATTACCCCACTATTTGGAGGCACTCAAACAGAATCTTTTTAAAAAAAAAAGTGACTGTCCTGTTACAGACTTTTTTAAAAAAAAAAAAAATCACTACTTTTCTATATAGGCAGCAATTAAATTTAACTAAAAGGCATATAAGAAGTAAAATTTTGCATTGTGGATTAATTCAGTGGGGTGGGTATTTTTGTGAAGCTCCTCCTAAAGTCAATCAAGAAGGATTATTTCCTCAAGAAGATATTAGCGACACTGAGAGTCCCAAGGTATGCAAGCCATTTGGTGCCATCAGCCTTCTCAAAGGCACGATTCGATCGGGAATAGCAGGCATACTAGATCACCACCATGTAATTAAATACAATTAATCAACTCTGAACCAATTCCTTCCACAAGTGCCCACTGAAGCTTTTCAGGTGGCAGGAATGTCAGGAATTCATGATTCTGGCACACAACTGTAGGAAGTAATTCCAGACTGGCTCCTACAAGTCATGTTGGCTTCAGTTCAAGGCTTCTATTGATCATTCCTGTGGTAGCATAAAATAAACAAAACAAAATAAAACAAAACAAAAAAAAAAAACAAGAAGGAAGCAAGCATTCAGGAACGCAGCCCTGAATCACTCGGGATTTAACACGAACAAATAGTATCTTGCATCATATTACAAGCCAACAAGTAGAACAACCTGTAGGCCACAGGTGCAGCGTGCTCACCACGAGAAGCTATCTTGAATCACCTGGCTGTGCTATCCGAACTAACTGTATATTCTACGCAGCTCCTACATGTAGCTCCATGAAAAATGAGTAGCATTAGACTAATCTAAAGCTAATGAAGGAAGTCAGGTCTGTCCCCAGAGTGTATTGTCACATACGCCTTTGCAAGAGCAGATGGGAAAAGCAGGCTTTTGGATGGCTCTCTAGGAGTTTACAGCCAACAGCTCAAGGTCTAGTAGACCTTGAGCTTTCAAAACATGGCTTTCAAAGAATGGACAGCTATCATCGTCTCCAGCTGACACAATTAAACAACGCTCTGATTCCTGCATAACACTTGCCAGCAGTGTCAGTTTTAGCTGGATTATGCCTCAAGGCACACCACCACCAGAAGATGTTGTGTCAGCCACTCTAGTGATCACAAAAGCACAATGGAGACCTCTCCACTTAACATGGATAGTATCAGAATGGGCTCGAAGTCTTTTGCCATACGTTGGAGGATATCGTTAATCCAACAGCACTAGCATTGATTCAACTTCAAAGGCAGAATAAAATCAAGGAACTATTAAGAACATTAAGGTTGCTTAGACAAAACCAACAATTAGTAAATATGACCTATCATGTAAAAAAATGTGAGATCATTAAAAACCAGAGACCTTAAAGGAGAATGATCTCAAGAAAACCTGGCAAAGGAGTACCAACTAGCTCCGTGATGGCTGGTCCTTACAAGCCAACAGACATAGTGAGACCATTATACAAGTAGTAGCCTGAAGTACACTCCTGCCGTTCAGAGTCACAAGCCAGAAGAAGGCTCGGTTTAGCCCTTTGAAACATTCTTCTCCACCCACAGAAGCTGCAAGTTTTATCTGAGAAATTCTGCCTGTGGTACAACCAGCAAATTCCTCAGCTGGAAACAAAGGAGTATTGCTGTCATCCAGCAGTCGTGGGCTGAGGAACTTCCTGCCCCCAGCCAACAGAAGAACTCCCGTTAGTGCTGCAATCAGCATTTACCAACCTACTTCCCATTCTCTATTCTGTGGCCAAACTTGCCTCCAACCAGAAGGAAAAATAGGCAGCCTTCTGCCTGCATTTCCCCTTTGCCGTCCTTATGCATGCACACAGAAGAGAAGAACTCAGAAAGAATAAATACTCAGACAAGGTCAAATGTAAGAGCCACCTGAACTCTTTTTCTTTTAAATCTTTATTCTGATTTCATTTGTTTCTGTTGTCCCCACTCACTACCACCTTTGCAGAATCCCTAGTGTGGAGACATTCTTTGTCACTGAAATCATCCTCAAAAACCTTTGGTACCTCTTATAGAATCATAGAACGGTTTGGGTTGGAAGGGACCTTGAAGACCATCTAGTCCAACCCCCCTGCCATGGGCAGGGACACCTCCCACCAGCCCAGGGTGCTCCCAGCCCCGTCCAACCTGGCCTTGAACACATCCAGGGATGGCGGAAACATATCCAGGGATGGCGGAAACACATCCAGGGATGGGGGCCTTCTTTTCTGTAAGACAAGAGTTTGAAGGACCAACACCTTTCTCTGGAGATCTCAATTATCTCCTGTTCTAAAAAAATCTGTAACCTTCATCACAGGCATCCATTTCACACTCAGTTAAAAGAAACGAGTCTATCCCTGTTACTTAAAGTCATGAAAATACTGCAATATACTATTTTCAGCTGGCTATGCATAAACAAGCAGAAGGAAAGCTTTTCCTTCCTTCTTTGACCCAGACAGACCTCTAATTGCAATAGGTATTTGAGTCTGCATTATACTTCCTGAGCGGAGTCCCCCAGCTGTGCCTAACCGATGTGAATAACAGTATCTGGGAGATTATTTGAGTCATTTTTTTCTTCAAATGACTTTACCTCTGAACCGCAAAATAGAAAGAAGCAAAAAAGTGCTCTCAGGTATCACTTACAATCGAGTACTGAACAGAACCAATCTCTCAGCACTCTGTTTGAGCTTTACTCAAACTCCTTCTTAAAATTTATTTCTTCTGTTGATGCGTACAGAAAGTTGGAAAACAAATTATGATCCCTAAAAGGCAAAAGACTCAAAAAATCTTGCATGTATTAAGTTGTGTTTTACCCTGACTGGTGCAAACATGACTCAATAGTTCTGACATGGCACTAGAGAGACCCAGATTCAAGTAAATTCACTGCTGCAGAGTCTTTAAAGTCCTCTCGCATAACCAGGAATCTCACAAAGAATGTATAAACTTCCTCAGTTATTCCAGATTTTTCAATGTTCACAAAAGTGTCAAATATTCAGCCACGGGCAGGGGTTCCACAGAAATGGATATAAGTTAATTATTTCAATTTAATATCCAATTATCCTTTGTATATGTAGGCGCTTCACGTTAGTAACAGAATTCTTTCAAAAAGTTCAGAGGAAGGAAAACGAGAGCTACATGCCTAAGGTAGGACTAAATATTGTAATCACTTTTCATGCATTTCTGAATGTTAATTCTGTTTGAAATATTTAGACGATTTCCTCACACCTGTGAATAAATAACCCCATGCCTACATGTACATTGTTTGTAGGCACAGGCAAAAATACAGCAATGAATCTTAATTCTTTTCTGCATCATCCAGCAGGCTACAGCCACCCAGCAGACAGGAGAAAAAGGATGTGAAATGGAATAGATCTTAATTCTCAGAGATGACAATGTTTTGAAAAATCCAGGTGACAGATAGCTGATGCCACCACACGGTGCTTTATAGGCTGCTACTAAGTGAAATTTTACTCTCCTGGGGAGGTTGATTAGACTTGTAAGAAAGTTACTTCAATTTTCACTTCTGAGACATTTGGAACAACAAGCAAAAGAACTTCTTCTAGCAAGCAGTCAGAGTGAACCATGGTAAAAGTGACTGCTTGGGCAGTGCAAGAAAAAATAGGAGACCACGTGGTCTTGATACTATATAAAAATGAGCAAAAGGGGCAGGGAAAGCCTCTCGTACCGTTCATGATGATCAAAAAAAGATTAGAAATATCGAGCTATTTAATAAACCATTAGGTACTGTATATAACGGTGCCACTTTTGACCAAAGCCAAACATTGAAATGTAGTCTTTATGGGGTCAGGGTAAAACTAGCTCTCCTGAGCTGAGCGCACTGGTGGGTTTGCTTGTACCCATGTAGGTGGCTGCTTGACTTAATTTTGTCCAGGAACTCAAATTTGGTCGCAAAACAGATTTTAAGGACCTTCAAGATAAAACACTCAGGAAAAAAACTGGTAGACTGGATGCAGACTTGCGTATTCAAAAGAATTTACAAGTACCATTTCTCCTAAATATAGGAGGCATCGAACAAGAGCTTTATGTTCTTTCAACTTTGCCAAAAAGGTGTGTGAATATGAGTTCTCCTGCCATTTCCTTTCTCTGTCTCCTTTTTTTCTCAAGTTCATGCTCAGCAGTGCTTCAGGGTCTCTGGAGCTTCTCTGACAACCACCGTGTCTGGGTAAGAGGTTAAATGACAAAAGAACATCTGCTCTTGGATGCACATCCTCACTTCTTTTAAAAAACTGCATTTAGCAATAGCATATATGTCAAGTTTTGTACACGTTCACATGAAATGCAGTCAGTGGCCCTGTAGTCTACACATGTAGGCACATGTGTATTAGGTAAGATTAATCTTTTTGTCCCTCAAATGATGTATTTCAGAAATAGACTGCTCTATTCAACTGGCGAGGAAGCCAGTCTTCTGTTAAAGGCCCTTGCTTTGCTAATACATCCTCAAACTTCTGTTCTTCCAAATAATAGAAATAGTTAGCAACGCACAGTGATTCTTCACCTGATGAGGTCCTACTGAAATCAGTGGGGCTCTTCTACAAATTGTAACGGGCGTCAAGTATATCAACTCACGTCTTGCGTTCAGAATTTTGTTCCTGCAGCAATACAAGCTGGGCACAGGTAAGAACCAGTCACAGCACAGCCTGCGCAAAAACAGAACAGAAAAAAAATAATAGATTGTGAGCTGTCTGGGGGACAGATTAAATTTAGCTCAAGAGCCAAGCAAAGGAGAAAAACTGTAACAGTTGGACTGCTGATGGCTCTGATTAATACCTCTCGTGCTGACCATTACTGCCTCATTTTTTCTGGCGGCACTGTTGGGAAAAGAAGAATTGCTGACAATATTTACATAAGGCTCTTCTCAAGGGTGAGGGGGAGTAGGAGAGAAGCACCGAATTCTGATTTACCAGGGGGTGGAAGAGGCAGCCCTAACATCATCACTAATCTGATTAACATCACCTCGTGCTTCATGTGCCACAGGATACAGTCCCGGGTCCCACCACCTTTCAGATTGCAGCGTGGGCTATGGCATCTGTTAAAAAATGTCATCGGTATGTAGCAGAGACCGGCTTAAAAAGTAAAAGTAAGGCTATCATTAAGGATATGTTACTACTGTTTTCAGTCCAGGAAGCCAGGTCACTTTGGGTTCCCATAAATAGAAAGTGGCAAGCCAGTAAAAAAAGACTTGGATTCTTGTTGCATAATTTTTCTCCTCCTGTTCTTGATTTCATGCCAATGTAACCAAAAGATTGACCTACAAGAGCTCAGATTTCCTTCCTGTTTCTTCCCTCCCCTCTCCAAGTTTCAAGCTAACAACTTTGTTATCTGTAAACCCTGCTATAGTTCTCTTCAACAAAGTTAAACAGTCTGTCGAATGAATCAGCAGTTAAAGTATGAGCTAACCCCATCCAAACACCATCAAAGGTTATATCAACATAGTGATGGCTTTTTAGCATGGTTTCTTAAGAAAGCAAGGCTTATGCAAATATATTAGTTACCAGTCTGCCTATGACACTGTTCTCCCACTCCACCAATAATTTTTGAACCTTTGGCCAATTTCAAACATATTTAATGAAAGGACAGTAATGTCAATGCCATCATGGTGGGTTGGAAGGGAAATCAGAGATACCCAAAACAGTGCTCCTGCAGGCATGAGACTCAAGTGTGGGGTGCTAAGATTCCTAAATCTCATCTGTATTCAGTTCTTACTCCATTAATTTCAGAGAAACTCCTTATCCTTATCCTGAAAAGGACCAAAAGCGCTCCGGCACTTGTTCGGTTTCATGATGGAGCCGTGACCAAGAGGTGAAAGGCCAGGAGGAACAACCGCTCAAGTCTCAGGACTAAAACCTGCTCTTATTTCCTTGCTGTCACAAGGCAAGAACAAGAGATTCACATGCAAGCCTGCAGCTCTGGGAGATTTTATCTAGCAATGTACTTCAGTCACCTCGAGCTCCACAATATCTTGCACTGGAGCATTTGCCATTAATAGGACACTAATCCTCAAGCACAGACTCAGTGTGACACTGCCATGCTCATACTGAAGTCAGGCCTGCATTTGGTAGCCCACATTAAAGTTCTTGACCAAGTTTGAGTTCCTGAACAAAATCAAGTCAAGCAGCCATCTACATGGGTACAAGCAAACCCAACAGCGGGCTCAGGAGAGCTAGTTTTACCCTGAGCCCATAAAAACTACTTCTCATTTAGTTCTTGGCAAAACCTCATGAAGTTCACCAAGGGCAAGTGTAGGGTACTGCATCTGGGGAGGAATAACCCCATGCACCAGTACAGGTTGGGGGCTGACCTCCTGGTGAGCAGCTCTGTGGAAAGGGACCTGGGAGTCCTGGGGGCCAACAGGGTGCCCATGAGCCAGCAATGTGCCCTGGTGGCCAAGAAGGCCAATGGCACCCTGGGGTGCACCCAGCAGAGTGTGGCCAGCGGGGCGAGGGAGGGCATCCTCCCCCTCTGCTCTGCCCTGGGGAGGCCGCAGCCGGAGCACTGTGTGCAGTTCTGGGCTCCCCGGGTCAGGAAGGACAGGGAACTGCTGGAGACGGTCCAGCAAAGGACTGCAAAGATGATGAGGGGATTGGAGCATCTTTCTTATGAGGAAAGGCTGAGGGCCTTGGGGCTTTTTAGTCTGGGGAAGAGAAGACTGAGGGGGGATCTTATCAATACTTAAGGGGAGGATGCCAGGGGGATGGGAACAGTCTTTTTCCAGTGGTGCCCAGTGACAGGACAAGAGGTAATGGGCACCAACTTGAGCATAGGCAGTTCCATCTAAACACGAGGAGGAACTTCTTCCCTTTGCGGGTGGCAGAGCAGTGGCACAGCTGCCCAGAGAGGGGGGGGAGTCTCCCACTCTGGAGCCATCCCAAACCCGCCTGGACGCCGTCCTGTGCCACTGCTGGAGGTGCCCCTGCTCTGGCAGGGGGTTGGGCTGGGGGAGCTCCAGAGGGCCCTTCCAACCCTGACCAGTCTCGGATTCTGGCATTCTGTGACAACAGGGTTCCTTCCCTCTTTGAATCTTTTACAGTCAATGCAATCTCTCTCCGTCCCCTGTCATCACACCCAGCTCGCTAACAGCAAAAGAGCTCATCTCATCAGCTTCTCAGTGTGGCACTAGTGCTGCCTTTTGACTTCTTTCTGCAGAGTGGAAAGATATTATATTATTAACTGCTAATGGCAAGCCCTCGCTGCATATTAATAAGCCAGCCAATGAACAGCATGTACTTTATTATCCGTATTACAGCTAGCACAACAAGCTGAGGTGGCAGACAAGTACTGAAAAAAATAAAAGCTAAAAGGTATCAAAAAGCGTACATATGCTCCAAGTTGCTGAAAAACATGTTATATCCAGGGAGATATTTTTAGGCTTCCATAAACCGACAGGTGCCTACATTATGCTAGATGTCTTTAATCTATAAAATTGGATTTACAGCCAGTGCTTCAAGAATGAACACACCTAACAGCCACAAAGGTCTCCATTCTCTGTACATTTAACTGGCACAAATTTGTAGGACCCACTTAGAATTGCAGACAAGCTTACACGTCCTCCTTCTCAATTTTCTTTAAGTTTTAATGGCCGCAAAGCAGAAGCCGGGGTTGTTTATATTTTTTTATTATTGTTTTGGGTGAGCTTTCACTTAATCAAAGCTTTAACACTACGTAACTTTTTCCTTGGAAAGCTGCCCTGCAATCAGCATACTTAAATAGCAAACAGTTTACCGTTAACTTGACAGAATCTAACAGCTAATGACTCAAGCATGGGTTAAAGAAAACCATTACCGATGGCTTCCCTACTCAGTACATCTGTTTTGACTGTAAAAACAAAAACTCACCAGCTGTGAGGATTTCTCCCCCAGTCTCCAAACAGAGCAGATTATTTCACCCCAAATGCCATCAAGTCCTTGTCTGACGGGCAGAATTCCTTTCTTGGTCAGCTCCCTTCACCACTGACCTGTTAACAGAAAGCATTTGGAAGGTTTTACTTATTACACAGAGTATATAGGTATTAAACCACTGTAAATAATTAAGTTCATACAATCCTGAACACTCAATTATTGCATCAGCACGACCCCCAAAACCAACTCTGGAATTCAAAACTAGATGTTTCACTACCAGTTTCCTACATAATCCAAACTACCAAGTATCTTTTATCATGTGGAGCTCCGTACATCTTCCTCCAGACCCTAAAACACACTCGGGAAAACAATGGCTTTTCAACAGTGAGATAACCTTGTTTACTGCCTCGTTATGTATTTCTAAATCTTTTAAAGCCCAAAGAAAACAAATTCCTAGTACGTACTGTAAAACGAGAGTTACTGGAGTTACTACAAGGATTTGGTATATTGAAGAGCATTGTATCAGTTATAAAACTGAGTAATACTCACATTACAAAATGCTTCTACTCACGTGGTTCCACCAATTTCAAGCAATATTTATTTATTGAACCACTACCAAAGAGTTTCCTCCATTTAAAATGAATCAATGACCTTTCAACTCTTAACAGACGCTCCCACACATGAAACTTGTAAATGTTATGAGGAAACACCGGATTGCCTTCCCTCTCCCGGCGGTTCAGTAGAAACAGCTAGGCAGCCACTGAAACAGCCATTTGTCAGCTCGCTAGCTGCCCGTGACGCAAAAAAAGGTGATCGCTGATGATTCTGTGCTTCTGAGAGCATCCTGAATTGACTAGTTTTATCATTTTCCTCAGATCAGCATATTCTGTCACCCTTATTTTCTCTAAGCACTCCTGTCTTAGTCCCTCGGCAATTTCATTTAAGTCAATTACGTTCTTACGGACCGAAAAGTTATTCGAAGTGAGAAAATAACTATATTTAAAGGAGGATATGAGTAACTTATTTTTTTTTATACCTTCAACAATGTAACTCGATTTCCCATTAATAACATCTCGTTTTAATGTCTTACTGTTAACTCCACTTCACAATAGGGAAGCTGAGTCACTGAAAAGTTGAATAGCTTGTCCAGATAAATTCAGCCCATTAGATTCCCAGCCTAGATACCGACCCCTAGATTAGCCTGCCCGCCAATTGCTTCTGTAGGAGGATCCTCTCACTATTATTGACTGCTATTAATTTCTACACATCCATACTACACCAACGCCAACGGTGAACAAAGAAGAAATCGCAAGTTCTATAATAAACACTTGGCAAATTGCTCAGTGGAAGATATGTCTCCTGTCTGACCTTATTATCCCTGAAGTAGAATGACAGTGGGATTTAGCAATTCAAACTGAAAAGGGAAAAAAAAAAAGAAAAAAAAAAAGAAATTTATGCTTAAAGTTATTCTAGCAAAAGCATTAATCCTTTCTGCCCTTTTAGGAACTGGCTTAAAGTTATTCTACCAAAAGCATTAATCCTTTCTGCCCTTTCAGGAACTGGTTACTTATTTTCCCGGAGCAACTGAGCAATAAATATAAATTGCGCAATTCTAAGCAGTGGAGAGAAAATGTTGCTTTGGTTTTAGTAGGATATAGGAGTTACCATAAAAGCAAATCACTAAGATCGGTTCCTTATTCCACAAATATGGAATGAAAGGGATGCATCCTTCACCAGATTCGTTTGAACACTAAGTATGGGGGGGGGGGTGAACAGAGAAAAAAATACACATCCAAACAGCTCACAAATCTCTGGGACAGAAATAGAGATTCCAGATACAGCAGAATCCGCAAGTGAGAATCATCATACAACTAGTGTGTGTCCAGCACACCCAAAATGTTTCTCTTAAAATCTAAAGGACAACAAATGGCAAATGACTGAGGAAACTCTGAAATCAAAGAAGTCTTCTGCCTGCGTGAATCCTTCCAGAAACACAAGAGAGTGTTCTTAAATGCTAGAAGGCAGCACTCAATCTGGTGTCAGAGGTCAGCCTCTGAGGAGGAGTAATTCACTGAAGAAGATGGTGATGTCAGCTCCAAACATGAGATGGAAAGGATCCAGGAAACTTGTTAGTGCTGCAGCCATTCAGGAACCAATATTTAACTCGGGAATTAGCAAGGAGACCAACTTGGAACTGGCAAGGGATCTCTGCAGAGAAGCAAAGCAGGAATTATATAAGAAATGCAGGTCAGAGTCTGCAGAGAGCAGGTCCTGTTCTGCTCGTTCCTCCAGCTGTTCCACCCAGACCGAAGCATTTGCATCAGTCAGGCATCTCCGCTTTGCATCAGCTTCACCCAGACTGGAAGCATCCACGCTACCTTACGCGGCGCCTGGGATGCCTTAAAAATGGCGAGCTCCTGCCTGATGGGGACAAAAAATAACTTCAATGAAATCACTGTTCCTTGGAATAAAAAAGTAACCCTTTTTTGAACCTGCCATGGTCTGATACTCTTTTCACATCAGCCTAAGGCTGGAAGAACCGGTTTTAGACGTCCACTAATTTCCACCTTCTGCTCTTGGAACTTTTTCCGCCCGTAGAAACAAGGCTGAAAAGCCCTCATGTGGGCAGGCAACGGCTGATACACAAGTTCATAAAACCACAATTCAAGCCTCTTTCAGGCAATGAAAACTTTAGCTACCTGAGCCTCATTTCTCTCTCATGCATCGTTTTCATAGCCATCATTAAATCTTTTTCTGGAATTTCTGCATCGACAACTATACATCCCTTTTCTTTTTGTGCTTCAAATACCTCGGTATTTATTAAATATTTCCCCTTTCTCTGTCATTCAAAGCGAAACATCTCCCCAGCAGCAGCAAGAGCAGCCCTAGGCTCTGCCCACCTGCTGGCTATGACATTTTCGAGCCCGCAAGCACACGTACGCTGGCCCGAGATGCCGAGCAGGAACCATCACAGGTGGTGTGCAGAGAATGAGCTTAGGTAAATGCAGTATAATTCAAAGGATGGAGAGAGAGAGATTTGAGCCCTGATTTAAAGAGCTGAAAAACAGAACAGGGAGGAACTGCATTGGTGTGGGAAGCTGGAGCGCACGGTCTGGGAAGTCCAGAACTGCTGCTGCTGCCACCACAGCCATAAAACCTGGGAACTCATAACATGCCACTGATCCCTCTGACTTTCCCTACAAATGTTCTCATCTGGTATTCACTGCCATTTACTTCCTCTTTCCTAGTCTTTATTCAGGGTGTTGTTGTTTGTTCTACTGCCAATTATTTTCATATTTGTCTTAAGTGGGTTACTTCTTGACCAAATTTTTTGATGTCTGTGGAGCCACAAGTTTTTGATACCCCAGATGACATTTTCAGATAACTCCCAGTTTCCAATAGTATTCCCCACACTAAGTTACATTCTCGAATGCATTCTGCAACTGTATGCATCAGCATGACTTTGGAAAATTCTTCTTATTGATGTGGTGTGTATATACATGTGCAGCACATGGGTGCATGTGCACATACATTTGAGCGCATAAACCATAGCTAAATAGCTGGAGCCATGTCCTGTTTAGAGAAGGTAAGTGCAACCAGATTGTGATCAGTACATACGGATACATAAGGAAGCGCTCCGTTTTAGGGTGACAAAGAAGCATTCTTTCTTTGTCCCTCAGAATTAGATTAGTCTATGCGGTAACACAAGCTTTCTGTGTTAAGAAAAAACATTTATATTTTTAGATGACTGGCCTTCAATAGTTTATTATCTACATGCAACAATTTTCTAACCAGAAAATCTTTTCAGAGTTATAAAAAAAGCATATTCATGCAGGACTCCAAGAAGACTGGCCCAGAATTCACTCAACAGTGAGCACCAATCTCAAATTCGAGGAGATAAGAGGACCTGGTAACAAGTTCTATTATGCTCAAGAGAAAACTGAATATAAAACTCATGTCTTAGCAATTTAAGTGAAAGTGTTGCCCTTCTGCATGGCTGAAAGCTTCACACTGTGCTGAGAATAAACTTGCAGACAGCAATGACAGCTGTGGGAATGATGCCACATATTAAAATGTTTAAACTTTCCTCACAGATGACAACAGGAGTAGTCACCCAACAGAGCATCGTTCTGCTCAGGTACAGGTCAGCTGAGACAAGGAGCAACACTTTGGGGAAGACTATAAAAAGAAAAGAAAAATAAAGCCAAAGTAAGTTTTTGAAGATAACCCTGTATAATAAGGAAGAACGCTTAAAAACATAGATTAAAATTAAGAAATTATTAAACTCCACATCAAACTAATCCATTTAATCTGTAAGCAGAACACATATCTTGCCCTTGAAAGATGGAAAGCTTCAAACTGATCTCAAGAAATTAGGAAAAAATGCAAGGGTAGGTAAATAAATGTACATTAGGCATCTCCTGCCACCATCATTGATAAAAGGCAAATACCTACACTGAGCCATGTCTATTTGCACCAAGAATCAAGTTAGAATATAGCATACATAACAATCTTTTCATTGATTCACTCAAAACCATGTGAAAGATGCTGCATTGAGACAGCCCCTGGGATTCCTTCTCACCATCAAATCCGGAAATTGTAAGGTTTTAATAAGATTAGAGACAGACAAAGGGAAGAAGCCGTAGTTTGGAATTCCTGATTTGCGCATCGCTACTTGCACCTAAGTGTCAGGAGTCTCAATCGGGCACAAAAGCAGTGCACGCACCTCGAAGGCACGTCAGAAAGCTGTGGCCTGTTGCAGTAGGAAGTTACTTATCAAAACGTGAATCTTTGCCAAATCCCCAAAAAGAGCATGAAAAGGCAAACTGCTGTCCGTACGAAGGGCAGTTCTCTGCAGCCGTAGCACAAAGCTTTCCGTTTGGCTTTCCGTAGCCACCGAGTGCAGGGGCCGTACAGACGGCCTGGGGTTAGCTGACCTCCCCCGGCTCTGAGATACGGCCAACTGAAAGCCTTCTGCAGGATCCCATTCTTCACGAAAAACAACCCGGGGATGAAAGATGCTGTCTTATCCCGGATTGCATTTTAGCCCCCTCTGCCCATATGGCCTTAGCCGAGAGTAGAAAGATGTTTGCCCGGGAAGGAAGGAATTAATTTTCTCGGCCTGGTACGGAGCCAGCATTTGCAGCCCTCCTAGGCCCGACGGCTGCTCCAGGGGCTAATTCACAAAACGCAGATAAACGTCCCGAGCTTTACAGAACACCACCAAGCGCACGTTTGACAAGGCGTTGGGTGCATTTGTTTACTTTTCGCTGCAAAACCTGCTGTGATGTAAGCTCTGCCCTGGCACTCTCCCTTCCTGTGCCTCCCCTTAACTCCGGGCAGGAGAATGGTGGGTGAAGGAATGGCTGGAATGTGGTTGCTGTAGCACAGTTTTCTGCTCCGCAATCGCTTGCCGCTTCCTGTCAGACTGCAGGGGAAAAAAACAACCCAAACAAAACAGGCGTCTTTTAATACCCCCAGTTCAAAATGTATCTAATGCTCCATTTTCTTGGGATAAAAGAATGTTTTATTAATGGAAATTATGCAAATAAAAATATTCTTAATTCATTTTTTTTTTTCCATTAATTTGCTCCTTTTTATACCAGGACTCAAGCATGTAGGTCTCCGTATCTTATCCATTATCTATTCTTATGTACATATTTTGCAGAACAAAGACATTGAAATCGTGGATCCAGTTCTCCAATCTCGGCGCTTCATGCTGTCACAGCCACATGAAGAGGCACCGAAGCAAGCAGAACAAGATTCACAAGGAATAACCTCAGGACGAGGGAGTTTCCCAGCTGTCACCGAGCCAATGGAGCAGCTCTGCAAAGTTCCTCCCTGAGCCCTTGTAACCAGGGCAAAAAGTGCTCAAAGAGACTTTCTGAATGAACCCTCCTGGCCCTCACAACTCAGCATCAACCTCCCAGCAGGAGCTCCAGAAGCTCATTTGCCCCTTCAGCCTTACTGAAGAGGTGGCAACAAGCAGAACCAACCGGAAGGGGGGAGATTTCGAAAAGATATTAGGAAGACATTTTCTTCAAACTGGAAGAGGGGAGATTTAGATGAGATATTAGGATGAAAATTTTCACTCTGAGGGTGGTGAGGCACTGGCCCAGGTTGCCCCGAGAAGCTGTGACTGCCCCATACCTGGAGGTGTTCAAGGCCAGGTTGGACGGGGCTTGGAGCACCCTGGGCTGGGGGAAGGTGTCCCTGCCCAGGGCAGGGGAGTGGAACTGGATGGTATTCAAGGTCTTTTCCAACACAAACCATTCTATGATTCTAACAAATCCAGCTTGGGTTCTTTTGGTACCACCAAAACCCCCACCTAAAATACGTCTGTTTCAAAGTCGGGATTGTTGTTCCTCAAAAGGAAGGAGCATATTTTTAATAAAAAATGTTCTAGTCTGCTACAATTCATACAAAATTTTTCATAGCAGCAGTAGTTAAATCTTTATATCTGGTATAATATCAGAGCAGCTGCCCTCAGCTGTTTAGCTTTAAAAAACAGTTTCTTATTGCAAGCTTTACAGTTGCTTCATATACGGCATTTTCATCTGTCAGATGACATCTGAAATTCGTTACTGGTTTACAAGACTCCAGTTTGCATTTTTAGATATATTCCTTAAATGTCATTTACAGAGGTTACTGCCTTTGAATATCTAAAGGCAACTGCAGCTGTATCTACCTAAAAAAAGAAAACGAGTTCCATTTATATTGTATTCACGATGCTAGAACCAAAAGCAGCTATGGATTCCAAATTATTGAAGTATGTATCTATTTTTGCTTCCACTATAATTGTGAGGAAAATAACCACCAAAAAATAGTAACATATTTCATAACAGGCAGTACAGTTTTAAAAACCCGTCCTATTTCTTGTTGATATTTCATCTGCTTTCTTCAAAAGATGAAGACATGAATCTGTAGATTTTTATTCAGGCATGTTTATACCATAAATTAAAAGTCACAAGACTTACAAAGCACTACCCTCAAATATCTATACCCCAAATTGCTCTTTTCTGATAAATACTCACAGGGGAGCAGGGGTAAGGCTTAGCACACATCTCTATCCCCGCTGGAAACTTCCCCTCAGAGTATTTTCACTAGAACACAAGCAAGAAAGGGAGAGATCCACTATTACATTATTCTGGCCATTTTCCATACTGGCTTTTTCCTACAGTACAGTTCCCAGGTTTTGGTATGGGTTTATTATAAATTGAGGTTTAAAAAAAAATATGAACTGTCACCAGTTCTCGAACACTGCCATCCCTCCCAGTGTTTTTACATATGCTCTCCGTGCAGCTCCATGCCATCACTGCTAGCTAAGATCCTCTCTGCTGTTTACAATCTCGAAATATTTGCAAGTAGAAGGCAAATCTGCACAAATTATAAAGAGAAAAATCAGCCGCAGAGAAGTGTTAAATAATGGCACTTTTAAGCTACAACAGCAACACAAGACACTTTCTCTTTCACAAGTACATTTTTGAAAGCAATAATATAGAGTGTTAGTTAAACAAAGATGTTGGCACCAAAGGGACTGCAAAATTATTCAAAATGAGTGTTTGTAAAGGCTAATGTATGGAGTGCACTTAGTAGTAAGTTTTGGGCTATTTAAAAGTTCGGTATCTTTAAACTACAAGTTAATAAGAAGCAGAGTTTGCAGCTATGGGTGCACTAGGCCCAAACACTCATCAAACGCATTCCCCAAACTCCCACTGACTCCAGTGCCTTCCACATGGCTCCAGGCCTGTGCTGGTTGGCAGTGAAGACTTTATGATGAAACTGGAGAGCCAAAACCAACTATCCCACCACTGCAAATTGCATCAGGCCATTGCTCAACTAATCATGGAAACGTATTTCCTCCTCGTAGTGATCAAATTCCTTAAATCGCATCATCAGAGCAGCTACAACAACATTTTGCTTTCATAATTTGCAGCTATTTTGCAAAATGTTTTATCAAAAAGGAAAATACCTGGCGTTTCAACAGTTATTTTGCAGAATAAATCCATTTTGCATAGTGAAACCTTTTTTTTTAATGGCTGATATTTCCATCTCTGGAAGCCTCCCTGTCTAAGCACGCTTAATTGCTCCCTGTGCAAAATAAATCTCCCCTTTTCCTTCCAGGGATTTCCACTTTGCCCACTTATCCTAAAGGAGCATAACATAATTAGGCATAAAGCAAAGAACCAAACATTACTGATCCCGACACCGTGCTTCTGTTTGCAACATTGCTAAGCAGAGTACACCAGATTCATTTGCAAAAGACTTCTCAATACAGAGAAAGTTCATACTTGTCGGAAGAGAGAGCTTCAGAGGAGTAGACTTCGGATCTCGGGACAGGGAAGTGCTACAGGTGACTGTCAACTAGAAAGACTGGCTTTTCAGCAACAGCTTTTCTTTAAAACAATAACAACATTCAACACTCCAGCAAGGGAAACTGGGTCTTCTCCTCTACTGCCAGAGCAGTCCAAAGCCAAGAATAACAACCTCAGGAACCAGCTGTGTTCTCTCTGCATGAATTACTACTCCTGGAGCTATGAAGGAGCTATGAAGCCCTTTGTGAAAAAGGTGCAGGGCAATAAGAGCACACCAAATATTAAAGGTGTGACAAGGTTAGCAATATACCTTTATAGCTCCCCTATACATTTAAGGATATGAATATTAGAACAAATTATATGAATTAAGGAAAAAAAATCACTGGAAAGGAGAGGTGGGGAGCGGCCCTGCCAGGCAGGGACTGCAGGAGAGGGCAAGCTGGTGAGTAGAAGTCACATTGAACCCACCTTTCACAAGACAGGCTTATAGAGTTGGGGTTGTTCAGCCTGGAGAAGAGATGACAACGGAGAGATCTTATTGTGGCCTTTCAGTATCTAAAGGGGCTACAGGAGAGCTGGGGAAGGACTTTTTACAAGGGCATGTAGTGATAGGACGAGGGGGAATGGCTTAAATTGGAAAAGGGGAGATTTAGATGAGATATTAGGAAGAAATTTTTCACTTTGAGGGTGGTGAGCCCCTGGTGCAGGTTGCCCAGAGAAGCTGTGGCTGCCCCATCCCTGGAGGTGTCCAAGGCCAGGTTGGACGGGGCTTGGAGCAACCTGGGCTGGTGGGAGGTGTCCCTGCCCAGGGCAGGGGGATTGGATCTAGATGATCTTTAAGGTCCCTTCCAACCCAAACCATTCTATGATTCTATGAAGAGGCTTAAAGATCACTGCAGGCAGCAGCAGTCTTTTGGTTTTAAGATCTTTAGTGAGAAAACTATTTTCATGTGGGTTAATACAGATGTTGCTGTGAAGGCAGCGAGGAACAGTGATGCCCAGCGCTGGGTTTTCAGCCCAACCAGACCAGTCACCAGAGGCAACCGTCCCCATTCAGCAGTATTGTCTCTTCTAGAAAGGGGGTTAGGTGCATGAGTTCTCATTGCATTTGTGTGCCTCCATATCTCCAATTTAATATTAGATGGGAACCTGCCCCAAGAAGCAAGAAAGACTTTAGGGTTGTTGGTGGGCATTGTCCCCCCACATACTAACCTTCTCCAACACCAAACAATTGTGGGAAATGAAGTAAAATGGAATTAAATTGCAGAAAGTATGCAAGCCACTAACGCTGCATGAAAAATGCATTGTATATTGAAGTGGTTTTCTTTAAAATGTGCTAAGAGAACGTTATAGAATCATAGAACGGTTTGGGTTGGAAGGGACCTTAAAGATCATCCAGTTCCAACTGCCTGCCATGGGCAGGGACACCTCCCACCAGCCCAGGTTGCTCCAAGCCCCGTCCAACCTGGCCTTGAACACCTCCGTTCTGCATTCTTAAATGACACATCAGTAAGGCAATTCCATGAAAGCCTTGGGATACATTCTGTACAATCTGGAATTAATGTAGGAAAATATTTTGAATTAAAAAATAACCAATAGATTCTCATATGAAATATGAACAGCACCTAGTTCCTTAAGCGGGAAACATTTGTTTATTTGAGCAACAAGAAAAATAACATGTTAAACTTAATAATTATATGACAGCCAAAAGACTTTAAAGTTAATGGGTGGCCATTTCTGCTAGAATAGGAGCATTAAGCGCAGAGCGCCCTGACATGAGCTTTCTCCCATTCTCAGTTCACGCTCTACTCTGGTACTGCCCCGATCAGGCCAGTTGACAACTGACACAGGTTTGCTCATCCTCTGCATTCCAGTAGACAAAGATTAAAGTAATGTCAAAGACAAAACTGTAATTAAAATGTTACCCTGTTGGGCAGATACAGGGTTGCATCTAATTCAGAGTAAAGACAAAATAACCCTAACGACTCTAGGGCCACCACTTGAGATTTCTATCAGTATTCACCCTTGATAGAACCTCACCAGTTTAAAAAAATGTTGGTCCAAAAGATCAGATTTCCTATTTTTTCTACATTCTATAATGACCTAGTGGGGATTTTATTGTTTGGATTTTAAGGTTAAATTCAGCAATATTTAATACTTTTTATTCATTTTTGTCATTACTTGGATTTCAAAAGAGGCCATTTATCGCCAGATGGAAAAAAAAATTAAAAATCCTCTGCATTAATAAAATATGTAAATAAGCATCTTTTAAAGCATTAATGTATTTTCAATTTATTTTAATGCAATTGAAGAAAGACTGTGCAGCTAACTCTAAATTGGAATCCCACCATAAGGCTGAGAAAAAAAACTACTTTGTCTACCACATTACAAAAGTGCTTGAATGTCTCCACAAAATCAGATGTTCATATAGATCAGTGAACTACTGTTGTAAATAATCACAGAATCATAGAATCGTCTCGGTTGGAAGGGACCTTTAAGATCACCAAGTCCAACCATCAACCCACCACTGCCAAACCCACCACTAACCCATGTCCCTCAGCACCACGGCTACTCGTCTTTTAAATCCCTCCAGGGATGGTGACTCCACCGCTTCCCTGGGCAGCCTGTGCCAGGGCTTGACAACCCTTTCGGTGAAGAATTTTTTCCTAATATCCAACCCGAACCTACCTATAGACAGAATAAAAGTAAAAAAACCTGCCTAACTTTTAGGGCAACTAAAACTTCCAGTGTTCTTCGCATGCGTATTTTGTCTTCTCTGAAATTGCACAATAACTGTGTGGACTTAATGGTCTCAGAGGTTTCTTACTGCTGTGTCAGCATTCAGCTGGTTAAGCTGAGACCCTCAGACTTCTCGCCATCCTTAAAACAAAACAAATACTGCTCACAAAACAGCAGGCTTTTTGCATCTACAGGAGAGCAAATATCAATACTGAACCAAGAAGCGGAAGAGCTCATCAACGATTTAGATCCCTCCCTTTGTCTTCAAAAAGTAATTTTCTGGCAGGTAAGAGGAAACTAGGCCAATGTATGTGTGCATAGGTGGGCTCCCTAGGATGCAATAACATTTTTGCTATCGAAGTCCAGCCCAAAGATGGATCTTTATTGCCCAGTACGGGCAGTTGCCACTGTTGGCACTGGGTGGTACTCTCAGAAAGCCTCTCTGCCTTTAGCCCAGCTGTTTACACTCTCGCATTTAGAGACAGAAAATAACTTTTTCCCAGGATCATATCTGATTTCAACATTCACGTCTTTTTCTCATGCTAGTACATGTCCGGTAAAGTGTTGAAACTTAATTTTAAACACAGTACAATATCCAACTCCCACGTACACATTATTTGTAACAACCACTCTGCTATTTGGCCTAGGAAAGAAGCACAAACACCAAACTTACAAACTCAGAATTAAGGTGTTGAGGGAAAGTTCCTGGGAGAAGACCGAACGTAAGCATTGAAAACGGGCCTTATGCATTCCTAAAACAAACATCTTTAAGACTCTGTCGGCATGCCGCAAAGGTACACGGTGGTACTGAGAAAAGGAATAAGAATATTAACAGCTCTGCGGTGATGAGGGTGAGGATCTTGGTACGTTTATGACAGCCACGGTCTCCAAATCCACAAATGCAGAACCTACCTGTTAACTAGTTTGCCTCAACATTAGACGTGGCTCTGACTATAGGATGTCATAGTTTCTATTTCTATTTCATATTTCTATTACGCATCATTGAGGAAACTTGTGGGTTCCACTAACCATTCTCATTAGCTACCGAATGAAGAATAAGCTGTCTAATTGGAGGTTAACTCTGAGATGAGACAGAGGGTACGGTGAAGTCCTATGCTCTTTGCAAATTTTACTGCAGAGAGGGATGGGAAAGAAGGAAAGGAGTAAAGGAACAGAAGAATAAGGAATTCACAGCCTACCTAACATTTCTAATAGCTTGTGTTCAAACACAGAGCCAGAGCTGCTCTGTTTCCACATGAGCGATGCAGAAATCACTCGGAGCACAACAAGCTGAGGAGGAATAGCTCCCTGAGCATGAGCGCGTCGCCGCTGTGTAACCCAGCCACTGCTCAGTGCTGTGCCACCACCCTCTCTGAAGGAAGTCCTTAAGGCGGCAGCTCCTCGTTAACTGCTCGAGAGAGATCCAGCCCAACCCCATGGCTTCTGCAGGACTCCAGGAGAGAAGAGATGCCGTCAGCCGGGGCACAAATACACGGGGACGTTGTACTGTCGCTCACACCACTGAATACGGGAGAGTACAATTGCACAGGATTTCCTGGCATCTCCCCATGGGACCCGCTCTCCATGCGAGGACCACCAGACAATCCAAGTCAGGAGGGCCCTCAGGAGGCCTCCAGTCCAACCCTCCTCTCCTGGCAGGACCAGATAAGAGCTCACACTGCCTTTAACTAGTCTGGCCTTGAAAACCTCCAAGGCACCACACAACGTTTCTGGGCAACCTATTCCCCAGCTTGACTATCTAAAGAGCAAAAAAGGATTGTTTTAAATAGCCATTACACCATTAGCCAGGTTTGGCTTGGCTTTTGTAAATAAACAGAGGAACTAAATCATTTTATGTGAAATTAGTTAATAGACAGATCCCTGAATATACCAGAACACCACCTACAGATGCATACAGCATATGTAACTTGCTGTAGAAAGAAGATGCATTACCATCCTCCACAATAACAAAGTGGATAGGAGCTATAAATACTCACGGTTTTGTAACATATTTGGGTTTTTTCTTTTTGTAATTCAGAAGGTGGGAGACTCTAACCAAGTATGGTACAACTCGGAAAGCCGATGCATACGTAACGTGACTGAATTTTGCTGCAAAATTATGCAGGCATGTTCACATACATCCACGCTTACAAGCCTGCACAGACTTTTGCATATACCTACTGTCATCCATGATCCCAGAATTGATACGATATATTTCAGTACTGTAAGCCAAACGGCAAAGCGTTCCCTTGCTGACTGTGCTGAAAATCCAGCTTCCTGGCCAGTTACGAACACCTTTTAATTGATGTTAAATCCACACACAAATATGTACACTAATCTCTTCTATAAAGATAACAACCAAGAAAGTCAGTATTCTGTGAAAAGCAAAAGATAGAAATTTCTGCATTTGACATTTAAAGAGTAAACTAATGATGTTAATAAGCTACCAGGAACTGTAAGCCAGATAAATATATAGGCTTTTATTTTTCTCTTGCAACTTCCAACTCCTATCCAAAGCAGGTGGCGGCTTTCCACTCTGCAGATGATCAGCTCTTATTCACAGCTAAGTGCACATGTAAGCAGTTACTCAAAGATTCAGCTTTCCATGTAATTCTCTTTACATCATCCTTTAGGACAGCTAATGTTCTTTATGTACCTGCACTTGCTGGCACTGCACGCTCCCTAAAACCTGATTCCTTCTTTTTTTTTATATATATTTTAATGTAGTTTCTCACACAGTTACAAGGCTAAGATAGATGAGGCCCCATACTCTGTTTAATAGAAGATTGTTTTACAAAATGTTATTTTTGTGATATACGTATTTAATAAACAATGAGAAAAAGGAGAAAAATAGGTATTTTTAGTGGGACTATTATTGACGATGTTGTACACCGTGATCATATTCCACAAGACGTAGCTCTTATAGCATCATTACACCAAGCTAGCATGAAAGTACTAAAGGGTATTTTCTTCCATAAATCCAATTAGTATTAATTGGAGCTACATCCACATTTTGAAAGAGAAACACACACTAAGAAGTGACTTATCATAGTAGGATAACTCACCCATACCAACTATCAAAATGTAAGAATGGTGATAAACACAGCTGAGTCAGTTCTACACTGAGATCGTTACTCAAGTAAAACTGCTATTGAACTCCCTGTGCACTCCAAACTCTTTGACGAGAGCCATTAGAAGTTGCTCTTGCTCTTGAAATGATCTCTTCATAGAAAAACTTATTTCAGCGATCATCAGATTTTCTTACCGTTTCTCTAATCAGCACCTGCTGCTGGAAAACTAATTTGGGGAAAAAGACATACATATACGCACATACAGATTAAAATACACCTGCTTACTATATATAGATATAGTCAACATTTCAAAGTAAATGATACAGCAACATACAAGAATCTCTTCATATATTTCATGACCTGTTTGCTAATAAATCACTTATTCAGAAACTTCATTCACGAAAAAGAGAAGGGGAAAGAAAATGAATCCGGTTTATTTTAGGAAATGCAAAGAGAAGTATGTAACAATAGCTCTGGAATGGCTCCCTATCTTTGAAGAAGGATGCATCTCAGTCTTCGTTGAAAACCATACCCATATGTCTTGAAACAGTCAACTGTGCTTTGTGGCACAGGGTCTGCTATGAACTAACAGTCACTTTTTATTTTTTAAGTTGATAGTTATTAGAAAACTATGAATAGGGCAGGTAAGTGTTCAATCAAGCTACTATGACATTGGCTACTTTACTTTTAAATGTTGATAGGACAACACAGAATAAAAATCCAACAAAAGCATCTATGTTGATATTCCTTCTCACAACTGAGACTTGGAAACTAGTCCACCGACCTTAAGCATTGCTAAAAAGCAAAGGAAAATCACAGCTGGAAGTGGATCATAATGTCAGTTAAGAGCGATTAGCTTATTATAGTTGGCAAATACTGATTCTTTACGAATTACTTGCTCATCCTTCACAGAGGTAATCTGAAAAGACCGCAAATGTAAGTGCTAAGTGAAATGTGTCACCCGAAGATTACCAGGTAGTGGAATTGTAAGTGTAGTAACAAGATTTTCACACCTATTTGAACCCTCCGTCCAAAGGTTATATGATAATGATGAAGCTCTGTGAAATTCCCCTTCCTTCTTTGTGGTGCCACAAACAGAAGAGATACAAAGAATAAGATTCTGGAAAGAAAGTATTATTATTTCTCAAGAGAAAGGGCATAACTCTAACTACAAACTGCTTGCATAAGCCTTGAATTTTTTCAAGGCACAGAACTCTTTCCAAAGCTATTTGTCCAGTAGTAGAATCAGAAATTATTCCTAGCGGAGAAATAATTATTTAACCAGAGATACTGTTCAAGGAGGGGGGCAGGAAGAGAGAAAGAGACATTTATTCTTTGAACTAAAACGTGCTCCTAAACACAGAACATGTCGGGTATGTTTCAAATCCGGAACAGATTTTATAGCAGAGTTAAATTAAAAATTCTTGAAGTCTTACAGTGGAAATGCTGACAGACCCTAAAATATAGCGACACTAGTGGGCGTCACTATAATAAAGTGGCATTTAAGATTTCTTTTTGCGAGACTTCGATTTCGGCAAAGGTCACATTTGAATAAAACTCTCTATCAGTAAACCTCGTTGAAAGTATTACCTTTGCCAGAAAGGCATTTTATTTATTTTTTTTTACCTAACTTGCATAGTTTTAAAGAACAAAGCACTGTGTATATTGAATCTTTTCTCATGTATCATTGTTAACAGAAGTCCTCTAAAAGGTAAGAGAGGAATGAAGGACTTCCCTCTCGAGCTGAATTCCCTGCTGACGGAGCACTGGGGCTGTGACACAGCAGCAAGGGAAACACTCTTGGCTCTTTCCCAAGCTTCTTTTCTCTTTGATTATATCCCCATGGGGTGCTTAGGAAGCTTAAATACTATACAGGATTTTAAAGCAAGAGAAGGGAGGGAGTGCAAGAGGTTCAAGAACAAAAATTCACAATTAGCTTTGCAGAAAAAGAAACCAGACTTCAGGTCAAACCTACCTTTCATCGTATTTAAACTTGCTAGCCCTGGCTAGACCAGGCAAACCTTAGCTGTGGCAAACAGCCACTGCAAAACAGCTTTTACCCTCTTATTTATCGTTAGCTGAAACACAGAAGGACCACAATGGGGAAAATTTAGAAATATTCCTTGGTTAGAATCTCATCCAAGGCTTAAGGAATTCTTACGGCTTTGCTTCCTTTACACTAGTGTTTGTTAATATATAGCTTCATGGGAAAGTTATTAAAATTTCATTTTAATCATATGAACAACTGACAGTACTGCTTGTAATTAAGGTTGACTCACATTCCGCGCTGTAAAATTCAGCAAAATGTTGAAGGCGCACACAGGCATTAGGACCCCAAGTTCCATTTCCTAAGAGGGTTTCAGCTCTTAGCTGAGCCCACAGAGAGATTTAACTTTGGCGATACGGGACTGCTAAAATAAACATCTGTTTTCGGATGCCTTACTCCAGGGACAAAATCCACAGCCCCGCGTTGGAGTCCTCAACCCCCCACCCCCCCCCCCGATCCATGGAAGGAGAGAAACATCAGGGAATGGAAGCAAAGGAGCTGGTGTGCTGAGCAGGGAGCCTCATGGGGCTCGCACAGGGCTTCAGAGGAGTTAAAAAAACCCAAACAAACAAACAAACAAAAGAAACCACCACAAAACTCCACCATATAAAACTTCTACATAAATTCTGATCGGACTCTGGTTTCCTCTTCTAAGGAATTCAATATCTAATACCAGTTTAGTAAAAAAACAACACTGGCCATTACTGCTGATGAACTACAGAGCATTTTAGTTTTTAAAAAGAAAGGATAAAGAATAGAAGAAAGAAAATATTTTCATTCTGGTCTCCTTTGCATGGAAAATGCGCTTTACCTTCAAAACATTCTGCACTATACATTTAGCCAGCCTATGGCATAGATATCCAACTGAATTACTATAGTCAATGTAATGAAAAATATCTTACTTTCACGCTGCAAACTACAGACTACCTGATAAACTGCAATGAGGGAATGCACAAAAAGCCTTTCCTCTTATCACTTCTGCATGTGCCGCTTCCGCAACACAATCTCAAAAGGGGCAACGCTACAGCTGTATGAAAGAAGGATTCACAAACACATTCCCAGAGTGTTCATGAATCAGGTGTGAAAAAGGTAGCACATTTATGTATGTTCAATTCACATTCACTGCACACAAAATCATTAAGAAGTGGAGTAGCATAATTTGCCCTCGTATAAATTACCTGAATCCAAAACCTTATGTCTGTCCTTAACTGGCTCATAACATCACAGAGTTATCCCAGTCAGAGAACTGTGACCAAAGATCATTTTACCATTCATCCTTGCGCACGGAAGCTTCATCTGAGCCACATTCGGATGCACAAAACCTTAGTTTTGTAAGGCATGATGGGTTTACAGAAGCCTTACAAAAAGGGAAATAAGAAATCACAAGTCTCCAAGACAAGTCAGAGGTCATGAGATGATCTGTTTGATTAATAAAGGAATACATCGAAGCTCTCTTCCTCCCACATTAGTGAGTCCCGACCGGTTTTGCAGATTTTGCACAGTACATATCCTTTTATGCTGTCCTAAAGCAGTAATTATATTGCTCTATGCGCTGCTGTTTTACTTACTGTAAACATCGTTGCTCTGGTTTGATCCACTTCCTTCGCAAAACGAAGCCGCTTTTTTCACATGCCGCAGGGGAATTCTGTCGACCATATCAAAGCCACTTCATTAACTGTAAAGGGGTCAACTTCCTCGTTACTCTCTTCTCTCCCATTTGCCCTCGCCCACAGAGAGATGAAAGTTTGCAGCACTGGGAGCTCACTAAGGACTGATGGTTCTTGATGGTATCAAGAACAGTCCCCGAGAGCTCAACGGCCACAGTCCCCGAGAGCTCAACGGCCGAGGTGCCAGTACACTTCAGTGATCATTAAGAAACCAGCATCTCACTGGATCATACTCAGTCTTCTAAAACGAGTTTCAGACATCGCTAACAGTCCAGAAACCCCATATAGAAAATTCTTCTCCACTACGGATATAACTGCAAAAGGAGATTCTGCTGTCTTATCTTATCCTTCTCTCATCCCCTCCATTAGCAGGACGCTAAAGATTAGCTAGATCCCATTTATTACCAGTTTGGTTATTTTTTTTAAGCACCCACATTTATGTTTAAATTCGACACTATTTCCATATTTCATCTGCATTATATCTAAATAATTTCAAAATAAAGTTAATTAACAGTGCTTCCAGAAATATATCCTTTGATTCACATATAAAATTTTCTGTGCATATTTTTCCTTTAATACCTCTGCTCAAAATGTTCTCTTTTGCAGCTAGACTTCATCCGTATTAGGCTATCTTTTCTCTTAATTCTTTAAAATTAATAGTCATTTGTCTACATGGGCTGAGTGACTTCATTTTATTATTTCTTGCTTTCTTTTGATTTGTACAATTTCCTACTTTATTTATGTTATCTTCTCGATGTTATTAGTTGCATAGAATATCTACTGAAAAGCTTTTTTCAGGGATACCTACAGAAATCCTGTTCCTCTCTCATATTTGCTCTGACCTTCCCAGAACTATCTACTTGTGCAAAAGATAACAGGAGAGAAAAGAGGTTCTTCTTTCTCCTTTCCACTCACAACCCCCCTTTTTTTTTTCCCCTAAATATTATCGCATAGTCCAACGATTTTCTAACTCGGTGCTGAAATCACTAAAATCTCTAAAATCTCATTATTCACTTAGACCCCTTGCTGGAAGAAGGAATCAAGCAGAACCCAAATTAAAAGCAAGCGGGCTGTTTCTTACGCGGCGTTATTTTGCCATGTTCTGGCTGGGCTGGTGCAGTCTGGAGAGGCCAATTCAAACTCGGAACATCCGTCGAGCAAAGAGCTTCACTCGAGCGCCCGCTGAGGAGCATTCGCTGCCAGCCCCCGAGCCCCTGCCATTCTGCCACGAGGATGCTTTTAGCCAACAACTCAACTAAAGAGGAGACGAACGGCTAAAAAGCAGTTTAGGAAATCACTTGCCTCTCCTGTGCTAATTACTGGCTCACAAACGAGACCTCGTAACCAACTTTATGACTGGTTCCAGTCAGGACAAAGTCAGACAAGTTAGCTCGCACCATTGCCAGGACTGGAGCCACTAATGACTACCTGAGAGGAGGCAGTTGATACCAGCTCTCGTGGGTTTAAGATAAGATGTTCGACGCCGCGCTGGGACCATGAAGAGATGGAGAAATCTCCCACCGACACGCCAGGCTGCTCTCCCACGTGGCAACCTACCTACAATACGAAGGCCCTTTGGCTGGCCCGGCTGATGAAATGAGCCGCCAGGCTGCTGAGCACAGAGCCAGGGCTACAGCTCACACGGTAGCCTGGGGAGAGCTTGAGGAGTGAGATTTGCAGAAGCAAAGGTTTTTGTAAGGAGACAGAAGAATCATTTGGATCATGTACGATGGAGTGATGGGGCACACGCATGCCACGCCAGGAGAGAGGGCTCCTCACAGGGGCACGCTTCAGCACTAACCGACCCACGAGTAGCGTATCCAGATGAAGGGACAGAATGTACCATCAGCAAGTTTGCTGATGACACAAAACTGGGAGAGGTGGCTGACAGACTGGAAGGCTGTGTTGCCATACAGCGTGACCTGGACAGGCTGGAGAGTTGGGCAGAGAAAAAACTGATGAAATCCAACAAGGGCAAGTGTGGGGTACTGCATCTGGGGAGGAATAACCCCATGCATCAGTACAGGCTGGGGGCTGACCTCCTGGAGAGCAGCTCTGTGGAAAGGGACCTGGGAGTCCTGGGGGCCAACAGGGTGACCATGAGCCAGCAATGTGCCCTGGTGGCCAAGAAGGCCAATGGCACCCTGGGGTGCACCCAGCAGAGTGTGGCCAGCGGGGCAAGGGAGGGCATCCTCCCCCTCTGCTCTGCCCTGGGGAGGCCGCAGCCGGAGCACTGTGTGCAGTTCTGGGCTCCCCGGGTCAGGAAGGATGGGGAACTGCTGGAGAGGGTCCAGCAAAGGGCTACGGAGATGATGAGGGGATTGGAGCATCTCTCTGATGAGGAAAGGCTGAGGGCCGTGGGGCTTTTTAGTCTAGAAAAAAGAAGACTCAGGGGGGATCTTATCAGTGCTTATAAATACCCAAAGGGAGGGTGCCAGGGGGATGGGAACAGTCTTTTTTCAGCAGTGCCCCGTGACAGGACAAGAGGGAACGGGCACAAACTTGACCATAGGACGTTCCATCTCAACCTGAGGAGGGACTTCTTCCCTGTGCGGGTGGCAGAGCAGTGGCACAGCTGCCCAGAGAGGTGGGGGAGTCTCCCACTCTGGAGCCATCCCAAACCCGCCTGGACGCCGTCCTGTGCCACTGCTGGAGGTGACCCTGCTGTGGCAGGGGGTTGGACTGGGGGAGCTTCAGAGGTCCTTTCCAACCCTGACCATTCTGTGATTCTGTGACCGCTTTCTGGACCAAAAGCCCAAATTTCAGCTGTGCCAATATATATCCTTCCCCCTCTCCCCTCAAAATCTCTGCCCCAAAGAGCCCAGGAGCCATTATCTTCAACAGCAGGTATGTTTTGGATTTCCCTGTTTTCGGAAAGACCAAAGAACAACTGCAGCTAATCAATGCCACTCAATAATCCCTACCACTCACCCTGAGTGAAATTCAGCTCTTCCATTAAAAGCGCACAGCCTTGTAAATGTTTCCGGATTGCTACTGCAACGGAGCTTTTAATAAATCGACTCCCAATAGCTGTGAATGCTAATAAAAATAATCAATTCAGCACTTAACACTTCAATCACAAGACATATTTTTAGCCCATTACTGATAGCCATGTTATAAAAAGAGTAGTCTGTTATGTTTGATACTTTTCTTGTGAAACTCATGTAACAGCACCAGAAACAAGCAAATAGTTTAAGCATGTTCCTCCTAAATACCCATTATATCTCAAACTAAAATAATAACACAGAATCTCAGTTAACTTTCACTCCACTGTTATCTGGGTGACTCTTCAGTAGATCAGGCAGGCAACAAAGACATATATTCGGCAATTACCTGGCTTCTTCTTCAGCAGTGATAACCTCTGAATTTAATTTTGTAGGGGATATTTGACTGAAACCGTTTACATATCTACAAATCCAGCTTGAAGTTTTATTCTATCATGTCTCACCTTTGAATTGGTTTTTTTCCAGTTCTCCTTCTTGAAAAAAAATTCAAACTGACGGGAGAAAGCCACAAGACACCAAGTATGCTTTTGTTTTCCGGAGGTTTTTTAACTTCTTTTTCCACACATAAATACATAGATGAATATGTCATTTGAATATGTCATTTTAATTAGGAGAGCTTAATAGTCAGGAAAGCTACACTGCCTTGCGCAAGGCAATGACTATTGCAGCAACCGTTTATATTCTCTGCAAGCCCCAGATGCATCTACATCTTGATTCTAACCATAAGCTTAATTACAAGCATGTGACTTGTTACACTGAGGTCAGAGAGATCTGGACAATCCACAGCTTGTCTAAGTAGAGAGTTCAATGCAATGTAGGGTGTTTAAGTTTCATGTAAGAATTTAAAAGATACTCTGTAGTACCAGCAGCGCCTAGAATCAGTTCCTATCATTGATTTTCAATTCCTTTATGCCTACACATATAGTAATGGTCCCCGTCTGACCAGATCCATGCACTGGTCCTGCTGATCCACAAGGCACACTCAGGCCACAAAGCAGAGCAAGCATTCGCCCTCGTTCATGAAAACCCCCTCAGTGGCTGGAGGACAGAAATGCCCTCGAGAAGAATGCCCATGAGGCAGCAATGTGTCCTGGTGGCCAAGAAGGCCAATGGCACCCTGGGGGGCACCCAGCAGAGCGTGGCCAGCAGGGCGAGGGAGGGCATCCTCCCCCTCTGCTCTGCCCTGGGGAGGCCGCAGCCGGAGCACTGTGTGCAGTTCTGGGCTCCCCGGGTCGGGAAGGACAGGGAACTGCTGGAGAGGGTCCAGCAAAGGGCTACGGAGATGATGAGGGGATTGGAACATCTTTCTTATGAGGAAACGCTGAGGGCCTTGGGGCTTTTTAGTCTGGAGAAGAGAAGACTGAGGGGGGATCTTATCAATGCTGATAAATACTCAAAGGGACGCTGCCAGAGGGATGGGAACAGTCTTTTTCCAGCGGTGCCCAGTGACAGGACAAGAGGGAACGGGCACAAACTTGAACATAGGACGTTCCATCTCAACCTGAGGAGGGACTTCTTCCCTGTGCGGGTGGCAGAGCAGTGGCACAGCTGCCCAGAGAGGTGGGGGAGTCTCCCACTCTGGAGCCATCCCAAACCCGCCTGGATGCTGTCCTGTGCCACTGCTGGAGGTGCCCCTGCTGTGGCAGGGGGTTGGGCTGGGGGAGCTCCAGAGGGCCCTGCCAACCCTCACCACTCTGGGATTCTGGGATTCTGTGAAGAAGCAAGTGCCACAGTCAGAACTACTGATGAAGCCCAGTTGTCCTGGCAAAAAAAAACCAAAACCCTTTTGAAGCAAGGCAACTTGCAACGTTTAACTCACCCTTCTGGTTTGAAATTTCTCATGAGAAAAATGCAGAACAATTACATTTGATTCCAATCGAACAGAAGCTTGGAGGCATTATCTTTCTGTCACTGAGTTATCATGTTCACTTTACATAATGAACCTGAATCCAAACTAAAGAGCTAGGCCTAAGGAACAAAGGCATTACAGCAACCCAATTGCAGAGACGCGCACCCGCCTCCCGAAGAAACCTTTCCAAGCCAGTATGAATAACGTTAGGACCCAGTCCAAACATTGTGAGGGCCAGAATGCCCACAGCCCTCTCTCTGTGCCTGAGGAGCACCATGGGCTCCACGGCACCCCGAGAAACTCACCGTCTCCTGACCACCGCTGAGTGCTACAGCAGCAGAGGCGTGCCTCCGTGGACACCAGGATTGAGGCCAAAATCCAGAGACTCTTTTGAGAAAGAAGCAAGATTAATTATTGCAGGGATACTGCCTTCCTCATCTCTGATATATTGTTATTGATTACTGTAAGCGAACAGCTAAAAACAATTCATACCAATATTTTAACCCCTAATGAATAAAACTGCAAGGGACAAAAATGTAAATAACCTTAAACTAGAAAAGACCTACTTTTTTTGATCTTAAGCTTGTTATTGAATGTGCTGAAGCAATGCCCGAAATAACTCTTAGTGCACCAGAAGGCCCAAAGATTCTGAGCAGTGAAAACCTTTCCAAATTACATACATACACATGCACAAATGCATTCCCACTCTCGCTCTGCCTTGTGGCGTCAGGAGTCTGACTCACAGCCTTTAAGTGCAGTAAGGTCAATGTTCGAGCTCACTAGTATGTTTAGCCACTATCCCAGGCGTTTTAATGCATCTATTAAATTTCCGTTTTATTAACCTTAGCTAAAATGTATAGTAGGAACACTACAGCAATTAAAGCATCCATGGTTCCATATCTCCTAGACAAAATTAAAAAAGAGAAGAAAGGAGAAGGAAGGGGAAGAAAAGGGAAGGGAAGGGGAAGGGGAAGGGGAAGGAGAAAAAGAGAACGATGCATTTGCTTATTTTCTAAGCATTAGCATTATCTAAAATGAAAGAATAAGTAATTTGAGATCATGACAATGCTATGAAAGCAATGAGAAAGTCACAGAGTTGCCCGGTGCAAAGATCTCTGCGGCAGAAGCCCAAAGGTACAAAACAGAGAACAACACACTCCAGAAACGCATGCCACAAATTGAAATGACATTAATATCTCTACCTCACACCAGTTTGATTTTGAAGCAAGTTGTGGTACCTTGTTACCAGCGAGAACAATTTGTGATCATATTTAGTCAAGTTTTAGCTTTAGTTGGAATACACTGTTTTCTCCAGCGTTACTTTTTTCAGCTAATCCTGCAGAAATCTGTTGTGCGCAAGGAATGACATGGAGTACGGAGACTGGTATTGACATATCTTACACGGGATTTCCAAGTGCGCCAAAGCTCCGATTGCTTTAGGAATGCAGGAATTCAAGATTCAGTCTGCAGCTTGATATTTGCCGTACCTTAGACATAGCAAATGTCACATTAGGAAACAGTACGTCAGATAATATCGTTTATTTTTATTACAGTTGGTTACACTTGATTGTCATAATAAACTCCTGTGGCCCACATGCACAAAGCAAATGTTCATTACATTATGATCAGATCATGGAGTGATGGACATTTTCTGTGCGTTAAGCTTCTGTAAAAGTCTCACCGGCCGCCAGTTTATCTAATCTTTGCTCCCTGCTGACTCTGAGAAAGATGGGCTGCTATACAGCAGGGTTATTTGCACAAGCCTGTTATTGATCAGCAGAAATGATCTGTGCAGTTTATCTCTGCTGATTTGATTTTTACTGTTCCCTATCCTCGCATAATGAGGACCTCCAGGCTAATTCTGGTAGATTTTTATCCACTGAAGTCATCACCATGTCCTAATTCCAAATACTTTTTGTGTTGGTTGGAGTTTAAAGGCACAGCCCGGCACGACGATGCTCTGCCCCACAACCCCTCCCAGCAGGACGCCGAGCCAGGCAGGCGGCCCCACTCCAAGATCTCCTTTGAGGACCTCGTCTTGCTTAACCCCCTTTTACCTGCACGAAAGATAACCTTTCACAGAGGGTGAGAAGTCAGGAAAATGTTTGCTGCACGTTTCCTTTGTCATTTACCATGCCTTGAGCTGACTGCAGTCTCAGCCTCAGACTAAAAAATAGCAGTAAAAGAGTACTAAGGAGGATCTCAGCTGAGGAAAGACCCCACTTGGCAGGAAAGTCTGGGGATGTATTTCTTCTCCTCTTCATTTTTTCCTGTGGAGGTACCACCTTTTGCAATTGCCAGTCTGGCTAAATTAGAATTTGGTCCTGGAAACCCTCTCTCAAAGGGTACTTGGATTATACAGAATTTATACTGCCAAATTATGATGACTGTCCTTTGGGCACAAAATTCATCCCACAGAATGGTGAAAAATCACTCTGCTGCTGAATCTTTTCTTTCCAGAAGAGGGTATGTAAAGGAAAAAGGGCATTGGATTAAAGGACAACAAAGAAAAGAAGACAAGAGTTTGTTATGGACAATATTCTATCTATAAACTTGAACACAGGCCTTGAAATGTTGCCCTTTTAAATATAACTAGCAATATAATATCTGTAACATCTGGAATTATTTATTTATGCATAATAATTGTTACTGTTGCTATTTAAAGAACCTCTCTGTAAATTCAGGAAATGGTATACATATGCATAGGTCCCTTAAAAAAAAAAAAAAAAAAAAACAAACAGAAAATCACTTTCTAAGTTACTGGGAACCTTTACTGCTGATTTTCCAGTCCCAGAGGTAGGCTAGATTTCTGTTTCACCCAATTCCTTTGCCAACAGTCAATATTCCATTTTCTGCAAACTGTCCAATAATTCCAGTGCGGTTTCATAACTGATTTCCAAACTGCAACAGGCTTTGCAAGGGAGATTTGATTTTATTCAGAATTATTCCATAAGCAAGTATGAAAACTCAACACTTACTTATTATTTTCATGTCAAGAAGATAATTCCAAGAATAATCATGAAAAATCAGAAACTTGATAGGTAACGTTAACTCCAGGTACCTCTTTTCAGCTCTGAAAGAAACTATATGGACCATTTAAATGCATATGCTTGCGGGCTGAGTACTCAAAGAGCAAAAAAGACTAAAAAATGAAAATTCCTAAAGCAAGTACAAAAATAAATTATGCCCCTATGACAAGAAAACTTGGCTGAAACATAACAGATTTAATCAAAGGAGGCCCTCGCACCCCACCCCGCCCCCCCGTTTCTCAAAGTCACGTCTCTAATCAAGGGTGCACCCTCAAGGAGTTTCAAAACTCTCCATTAAATGAGGTCTCTGCCAAAACGTTACAGACACTTTGTGGTGCTCAGGCTCCAGCCCTTCCCCTGGAACAAACAGCCCATCAAACATGCTCAAAAGTCTGGGAAAGATTAGAGGACCATCCAAATATCAAGGGCTTGTTCAAACTGCAAAATACGTACAACTTTCAAATTATAAGGAAAGCTGAGAGGGACATTCCTTAACGCTCCTAAGGTCAAACTACTTCTCCCTCTCACACGCTGAATTTAATCATGATTTAAAAATGAGATATGGAGAATCTCAAGCTACTTTTTTTTTTTTTTTTCCTTAAAATCATTGGGAAAAAAACCACTCTAATTTAACAGGCAACACAGTTTCTGTGTTCCGCTTCATGATCAGTAGCAGCCATCATTCATACTCTGTGCAACAGAAAACAATTCATGACCTTCAGAGAGATGCAATAAACCCAGAATCAATAAAAAAAAAAATTGTAAAGCCCCCTCCTTTCCATGCAAAGGCTGACATTTGTTATACCAAACCTACAAATTCTGAGTTTCACTAAGTCCTTCACTTTTAACCAGATGCCTCATGAATTCCACGAAGAGCGAGCTGGAGAAATGAAGCACCAAGAGCCAGTGAAGCAAACCCTTGTGTGGACACGTGAGTTCCTGTTGCTGCCTGAGGACGCTGCTTCTGGATCTTGGTCTGGTGGGAGGTGCCCCTGCCCATGGCAGGGGGTTGGAAGGAGATGATCTTCAAGGTCCCTTCCAACCTAAACCAGTCTATGACTCTATGATGGTGCAGCCTGCTGCTCCAAGTGATGCCCAGCCAAACAGCAAAACCCTCACTTGAGGAATTATTAAAACAAATTAAATTTAAGAAAAAAAAAAAATCCTACATCTGATGTCACTATATACCTGAACCAAAAGTACGGATGACAAAAAAAAAAATGATTCTTTTTTTTTAATTTAACGAGTGAATCAGAAACAGTCAGACTCAGCACTCTAATTTCCTCACTTCCTATAATTAACTGAGCTTTCAACACCTCTTCTAATTTACTGATGATTATCTTTTTATTCACCAATCTAGATTAGAACATAACTGACATTCTTTGCTACCCACTGGTTCAGATGTTCTCATCTTTCTGCCTCTAAAGATAAGAAGTAGTTGTTCTCTGGTGGATTTATTTTCTTTCCTTTCACCCGGCACAGACTGCCCCGCATGTTATGGAGAAGTAGGAATCCTTCAAAACCACATGAGGTTGCCTTTCTCTGATCACTGCCCATGAATTTTTTCAAGAATCAGCTCCTTGTTTCTTTTAACCTAAATTATATTTCATTTTGCAAAGGGGTGTCTATTTTAGCAACCTGTTTGCTCGACTCTCCAGCACAGTTCATGCAGCAAATTTCTCACGCTTTGATACAGCACCATGCATGTGTGCTCCAAAAAAATCGTGGTACCAGAAACTGGAATTTTCCAGGTAATTTCCATAGCTCTTCATGATGAGAACGTATCTTAAGAACGCAAGAAGGAATTAGAACATAAGAAACAGAAAACAAAAATATTTCTCAGAATTATTCTGAGGTTTTTCCTTGTTTTTCAAACGTAACGGGTATTCTCTGATTTTCTTTTCCATGCTTTCAAATAACGCAGAGAATCTTCTGTAGCATAATTTTTTTAAGTAACAGTACCTGGGTGACTATTACACAGTAACCACCAAACTGCAAGATGTTTTCTCCAACCGCCCAGTCAGTGTTTCTGCAGACATGAGCAAACACGCAACTTTCAACTCTCTCAATTGGTTTTAATCTGACAGTATAATCAATTGTAAACCAAGAAAATCTTGTCTCACGAGATCCTGTCCCAGCCTACTCCAAAACTGATCATTCCCACCTCTGCTTTTCTAGCTTCCCTTTGCTATTTTTACACTGCTGTTCTTTTAGGATGGCTCACAAATGTTGCTCCCCCAAATATGTTTTCAGCAACAGAAACCATCTAAGAATACTGGATGATATCCAGAGTCGTCTGTATTACAGGAGATTTTCACGTGCAGTAAATTCTGAAGAACTACAAACCGCTTTAATAGGAAATTCCTGAGAAGTGATAAGCAGATAATTTTCCCAGTTTCTGAAATAATCTTCCAAGCAGCCATAACCCACTGTGTCAAAACCAAGGGATTAACAGAAGAGCACATACGACGTTCATAGGGAATGAATATTCAATGCTTTTGACAAGCATCAGGTTTACACTCTACATCCCCAGAACAAGTGTCATAGGGACTTTTGCAGTATGAACCTCCCAAAGTCCTTGTTTCACCCAAGAAATACATATCTGCAAACGCAATCACGGTTCCATCTCCGATCTGATCTCAATGCACTTGCCTGACTTCTCATGAATCAGATCACTTACTGTTATTTCTCACCTAATTTAACCTCTTCTGTTTCATAGCCCACAATTACTGCATTATTGTAACACACATTCCCTGAAAAAAATTAACATGCTTTGTAAGAATTGCTGACATCAGGTAAGTGGGTCTATGGACCCCTTCTCTTCCCTTTCTACAGTGTCTGTACAGCTGATCTGTCCACAAACAGAAATCGATCTAGTCGGTATATTAATGACTCATAGATCTATTTCTTTCATAGCTCACTGATCTCAAAATTCAGTTCAGCCTCTCTCTCCTAAACCTCCTTGGGACTGGCTAAGAACCAAACTTCAGGTACTTTACATAAGCGATTAACACTCCACGTTGCCCTGCACTCTCCAACCTTCTGCACCACCACAGACAGTAACAACAGTTTTAACAGGTGTCATCTTTAACATCTTATTTTTAAAGCCTTCACACCTAAGCAGGATCTAAGTTGAGAAGCTATTTTTGCAGGAAATCTCTGCACTGCAGCCATTACCGTTAGAACCATAGAATCATAGAACAGTTGGGGTTGGAAGGGACCTTGAAGACCACCCAGTTTCACCCCCCTGCCCTGAGCAGGGACACCTCCCACCAGCCCAGGTTGCTCCAAGCTCCATCCAACCTGGCCTTAGACACCTTCAGGGATGGGGCAGCCACAGCTTCTCGGGGCAACCTGTGCCAGGGGCTCACCACCCTCACAGGCAACAATTTCTTCCTAATATCTCATCTAAATCTCCCCTCTTCCAGTTTGTAGTTACCTGGGGCTTTGCTCACCAACTTCCTCTATGCCATCCTTACCCATCACCATGACTGCGATATGCTGTCCACAGTTTCTCGTGCCTTTTTCTCAAACTTACTCAACTTCACTCTCTCTCTCCAGACCCACCTCTTATTCACCATTTAGAAGACTGCCTTCCAAGATGAAGCAGCCTATAAGCCAGAATCTATACGCCTTTCACATTTTTCAAATACGTATTTTATACTTTCCCTGGTGCTGTTCCTCACGTGTGGAAATTGTTTCCTGTAAACATGGAAAAGCTGCCCAGTTGCCTTCTTTCAAATCCCGGTTGAAAACTGTATTTTGGAAGTTACCTGTGAAAACAAACAATGTTTTGCTTAAACCACTGCTGGCCAAACAGATCCATTTCATCAGTATGTTGTCAGGGGCTTCCCTGTTTTACTGACTTCGTACTTAAATTGTCTCTTAAAACTGAATTGTCATATCTAGGGGACACTTTTAATCCAAAATCGGAACAAAACATCGCAGAGCAGAACATGTTCCATAACTTCACTCCCTAGGCACTGTGGTTGTACAAACACCAGTGAACAATAAAAAGTGTGCGTTTGGGTTGTTGTTTTTTTAATCAGTTTCCCACACAGAAATGCAAATATAACAAGAATTTAAATGATTTTCAGTATCAGAAACAGATTAACGGTACGTGCCAGAGAATTCCATTTATGGTTCTTGATATTGCTCTGCTTGTGCTTCTCCTGCTTTTAATAGATGTATTTCCTGGGACAGGTACACCATCCCCTTTTAGGCACCTAACTTACGGGTCTAAACCAGGAGTTGGTTGGGAAGACACTTCTCCAACGACCTGTGTGGAGCACCGGCTGCTCCCTTTGGTACATAAATTACAGGCACAAAAGTAGATGGTGGGAATTGTATGATTCCACTCTACAACTGTGCAAATGCAGCAATCAATAATGGCCTTGACATGGATACCAGAAGCCCACTCAAGTGGTGCATTCAAAATTATTTTTCTGCGTTCGCTGAGAATATTTGCAGATTTGGGGGTGGGGGGGGGTGGAGGGGGAGCATTTTACACTTTCAGTTCTGAGCTGCAGGGTTTTTCTGCTTTAGGTAATTAGTAATACTGGTCCCTCAGCCGTCTGTAAACTCAAGTAACAATAACAAAACAATGTATCTCGATTTATGACTAAAGGAAATTCTTGGCACTGTGAGCACACTGCTGTATTTACTGATTTTACAGTGTAAACACATATGTTGCAAGACAGATGGACCTTTCCCCCCCAGCTTTCAGCAATGGGTGTCTCATCAGGGAAGGGATTAAGAAGATCTTAAAATCTTTTAAACAAGGTTTCACAGTCCTTGTCATGGACGGCCATCTCCAAAGGCCAGGATTATTAGACACAAAGGGGTGTGCTTTCGGGGAGCAGCCAGGCCACACTAAACAGATAATTCAGCAGTGTTTTAATTACATTACAGAAAAGGGGTTAACAATAGATCTTACTATCAACTGCAGCCAGGTGGCTTTACAAGACAAAAATTTTGGCTTTTTAGTCTGTGGAATGCAGTTCCTGAATTATCCATGTTCTGAACAACAGTGGGGTCCGTGATTTTAAACAGACCACCTCTCACGCAAAACTACTTTTGCCAGACAGCCGCAATATCAAAATTTTTTTTTGACACATTTTCTATGAAAATGTAGTGGATTTTATATAAGCATAAACCCTGTGTTTGGGGGTAAAACAAAATACACATCAAGGCACTTACAGATCTGCCAGAGCACAGACTTTTACCCTCAGTAAAAACCTTGATCAAAGGTCTATTATTATATTTGTAGAAGGAAAGTCCATGTTATAATAATCTACTTTCTTTTTAAACTGAGGAAAACTCAGGCGGTGCCAAACGCACTCAGTCTACAAACTAAAGAGGCAGATGCACCCATGGGACCCTACCTGTGCTCCGCACCTTCGGTGAAGGATCCCTATTTACAGTCAGATCTACCTCTGCCCTCTCTCTCACTCTTTGCAGCATAATCACAAGTTTTTCTTTCAAAGAATTGCAGGAGCCGTCATAGTTCCTATTTCTTCCTAAAATTTTTTAACCACCAAGAACATATTTCTCCCATGTTTAGCTCGGGAAGGCTTCACACAAACCTCGGCATCACCACCGTAGAGCTATCGGGAACAGCACCGCTAGGTCAGCCGTCTTTACCGCTGGCTCCGTGAATTACATAGGTATCTTTTATTTCTGGGTTTTGCCCTGTTTTGAGGTGGCTTTTTGCTACTAGCAGATGATACAGCTAGTTTCAGAGACAGAAGCTTTAAAATTACATACAGTAGGACCCAAAAGCCTCTGTCTTTTTATTAAGTTATGAAATTTGCCTCAAGTAGACTACAAGCTTTCAAAGGCAAAAATCTACACGCAAACAGCAAAGTAAAGCTGTGCAATGACTGGAAAGATGATGGGCAGAAGACTTTTGTCTCATAATTTAGAAGTTATTAATTAATTTTCGTCTGCAAGACTGAGTAAGGGAAGGTAGTAAGAATGGACGTGTAAACAGGTTTGAGAGAAAAGGAAACGAGGAGGCAAGGAAGAAGAGATAAGCATGAAGGGCAATACAAGCAATCTTTTTTTACAACTAGCGAAATCTGACAAGAGTAAGAAATTAGTTATTTCCTAAAGGAAAACAAGCTGCTATATTCAATTTAGGTTATGGGTTCAGATGAAAGCTCTTTTAACAAAATAAGATGCTGTACAAAGAGCACCTTATAGCTTTCTCTTGTACACTTACTGTCTCATCTTATGACCTTGCATACAACAGAATCGTGTACAACGACCACTCTAGTTCCATCACGACAGTCTTGCAAATGAGACTTCAAACTTGTTCTGAAGTGCTCTTCATAAAGGTTGGTAATCTAACAGTGTGAGACGGCTTCTTCCCCCCGTGTGCACCTTGTCTTCCTCTCTAATTGATACTGTCAGTCTGATTTTGAATACTAATTTTTTTTTTTTTTTCAGTTCACAACAACCCTGCCTTGCCAGCAAAGTCTTCACGGAATGAAATCTCATTTTTCAGCACAGTGACTTGCTAAACAGCAAACATTTTGTAAAAAGTAGGTGATAAGAACTGACTGGCGTTCTCATATGTTATGGATGAACACACACTCTAATGCTACTTAAAAGATTTAATGTCTGATATTCTCCTAATGAGATTAAGGGGACAAAGAATTGAAAACAAGGGATGTTTACAATTACTGGCACCTGAAGAGCAGTGATGTCACACGGAAAAATAAACTTTCCACCATAGACGAATTTCCTTGACAAGGTAAACGTATTCATCTCTAATTTGTCTCCTTGTACCTAAGATCGTTTCAACACTGTAACCGAGAATAGAAATAAATACAAAAAAGTGTAACAGTCAATTATCAGCAGTTAAAAGGCAAGCACATTTAAGTTACAGTAAAAATCCACATGTAACTGAATAACTGAAAGAATAAAACTATCGTTAGAAACATCCCACTGCAGGTGGACAAGAGTCTTACCACTCAAACACGTCACAGTTTCCAGAATGACATTTTCTTTGCCTTTGGACCAAACTACTTTTACCTGGACAAAACCTTTGAAGTTGGATTTTTCGTTATTATCTTGCTGTAATTTCAAGACAGTTGTGACTTTAAGGAATGGAAGCTGGGACAATATTTGGATCACCTTTTTTGTGAAAGTTTGGTCTCACTAAAATCAGAACTAAATTTCCATCTTCCTTCAGGAAAGCAGTATCTTATTCCTCATCTTTACCACTAAAACTGTGTAGAACTCTGCCCCTTCTGACATCTTTTTCTTGTCTGTCTTTGCTTTCCCTATCATGCTACATAGCCTGTTAATTCTTCTTGACCTGTTGCTATGTTAGGGTCTGATCCAAAGGCCTCTGAACTAGAGAAAAAAAATCCTATTCATCTCAGTGCTGAGTAACCTTATTTTATCTTTATGACATACTAAAATCTCTTGTCCCCATTGTAGCCAATAAATTTGCCATTTCATAGTGTCTGCATCTCTAATCTTCCTTCTGCAAATCTCCACTTTCACTCTACTGTGTTATTTTCAAAAGGCAAATTTTTAAAGGGATGAAATTTCAAATTCCCCAAGTGACAGGAAAAGGGGCAATAAAGTTTAAAAAAATAGCCATTTGCCTGAATAAACAGTACAAAACCCAACTGAAAAGCTGGATAAAATTGTGTCACTTATTTCTGTTTACTCAGTTGTGTTCTACAAATATGTATCCGAGTTCTACTCAAAGGTGCAGTCCCACTGACTTTCTGAGCACATGAAAATGGGCCCTTCATCTGTTAAACTGTAGATTTATTTCTTTGTTCATTTTTACTTTTCAAGAGCTGCATATGCAGAACATCGTAATTTGAGCTTGGACCCCCAATCTGTCCCAGGTGAGCACCCCGGCTCTGAGGTCGCACAATACAACGCCGTTGTGCGCCCCGTGTTGGGGGATCACAGCTCCCCGGCTGGGCAGCGTGTGGCCTTCAGCACATTCATCCTCACAGCTCTGCCCCGCGAGCTGCCCTCGGGGAGTTGCATTTGAGATCTTTCGGATCTCTAAGGAGGCTGAACACTTCAGCATACCCTTTCACAGGTCAGTGCTCTGTTACGCTCCAATAAAAAAAAAAAAACCAAAAAGCGATTAACTACTTCCACTGTTAGGCACTTGGGGCTTTTTAGTCTGGAGAAGAGAAGACTGAGGGGGGATCTTATCAATGCTTATAAATACTCAAAGGGAGGGTGCCAGGTAGATAAGAAGAGTCTTTTTTCAGCGGTGCCCAGTGACAGGACAAGAGGGAACGGGCACAAACTTGACCATAGGAAGTTCCATCTCAGCCTGAGGAGGGACTTCTTCCCTGTGCGGGTGGCAGAGCAGTGGCACAGCTGCCCAGAGAGGTGGGGGAGTCTCCCACTCTGGAGCCATCCCAAACCCGCCTGGACGCCGTCCTGTGCCACTGCTGGAGGTGCCCCTGCTGTGGCAGGGGGTTGGGCTGGGGGAGCTCCAGAGGGGCCTGCCAACCCCCACCACTCTGGGATTCTGGGATTCTAAAAGGAATGAGAACTTCCACATCCTTTAGTGATGAGTCTGCTAATGACCCCAAGTGAATGGAGCCTGACGTAGGCACCGAGTTCCAAAGGAGTGTTTTCTCTTGCCTGCCTCCAGAAATTTCTCTAAACCTCCTAGGTGACTCCTGACAACATCTAATACTCCACGCTGACTGCACTTGATGCCAAAGGACCCGAGCGGGACACAGTGAGCGGCCTTCCCAAAGCCACACATCCGTACTTCAGGCCCTGCTACACCTAAGCAGTAGGTGCTTAAGCCAGAACTCAACATCCCAGATCTTCTAGAGATCTGTAACACTTCACCACAGAGTTTTGTTTCTGTTACGGCCATCGAAAGCTCAGACCACATACCACCGAGTTAAAAAAAAAACAACCCCAAAACAACAAACAAAAACCTTATTTATTTCCGGAGCCTTGATCCATGCTGTACTTACTCTTGAAAACCTCTTATCAGCTTCTAGCAGGTAAAATACTATGATAAGATACGCAGATCTCATTAAGCTAATTTTCATCTAATGCTATCTACACTTTTAAAAGAGAATCTAGTAAAAATACTGAAGGCAAGGAATCTCTCTTACTTTCTCGTAGATTTTTTTAAGTTGGGGAGTTTTGAGGTCATATTTGGAGGCTTCTCCAGGGTTTTGTTTGCACAGCACACACCAGCGTTTTATTCTTCAGAGGTAAGGTAGACTGCCAAAGTAAAATTTACTTTTGAACCTAGTTTTTAATAAAAATATTGAACTAGAGATATAGTGTTTGGCAAGAATGAAAAACAAAAACAAGCACACAAGAAAATGACACCTTTCCCGAAGGGACAAACTAGAATCTCATCTCCTGAAAATACAAAAACTGCTTTCAAAAGCAGTTTTCAAACTGCTTTCAAAAAAAGGCAGTCTTTCAACTTTTCAGTACACATTTTAGCTGCTGTGTTTAAATATCTGCTTCACTGATTATATGGAAATGAAACAGCTCAAACCTTTAAATTAGTCATACTAAGCTTCTACCCGTTAGTGATGCGTCATACCGCTGATATATGTCACAATTTCCTCAAATAAAAATGTTCTTTCAAAAGGCAGAAAGTTCTCAAATGCAAATATAAAATGGAAGAAGGGCTCAAAAGAAGTGTAACATTTTTAGACAACGGGAACTGTTTATTTTCTTCTCCTGTACTTTTTGCTCCAGCTAAGGGAGGCTGAAAATTTTCAAGAGACGTTCTTCAAAATTCAGAATTGCCATTTTGCCACTTACCCTGCCCTTTTCCTAACCCAGTGCATTCAGGACCTCTTACTGAGTTAATGTTTTCTTCCCATAATCATTATAATGAACGACCTTTATAAATAATACATTTCCTTTGTTTCCTTTTGTTCTGTGGGGACAGTTCAGTCTCATAAAAGATCGTGTATGAGAGAAAAGAATCATAATTTTAAAAGACAGAAAAATATTTAAGCATCGGATCAATTTTTTCCATTTAATAATGCATTTTTTGTATTTAATTTAAATACTCAGTATAATGCAATTTTGCTATAAAATACTCATGCTGTACGTATTAAAAAATTACTGGTCTCAAGCTCTTCTCTTTTACGTGCTTTCTGTCAACAACTAGACACATTTTGCCTCTTATTTTATACAGCCATTTCAAGAAATGTCATTATTCTCTAGTCATAACCCATAACTTCATTATAGTTGTCAGCCTGCTCCTTGAATATTTATCTCTAGGATTTTCTTTCACTTCAGTGGCATAGAGGGACTTGGAGGAATGAAGATGAAATACAGTCTTTTTTTTTCACCTTATATTATGAAGGCTTCGTTCAGGAATATATGACTAATTTAAACAGTATGCTTAATTCTAAATACACAAACAGTCCTACTGACTTGCAAGATGCTTACTATTATTTAAGCACATATTTACTTAAGTTTATGAATCATTATTTATTTCTGCCCCAGTTACTTGACAAGATGCTGTGCATGTTTACATCTTGTTCGAAACATACTGATCTATATTCAAGAATGTTTCTCAAAACAAAAAGCTAGGACTGCCTAGAAATTACAGGAGCGTGGATGTCCAAAGCTTCAGAATAAACACACAGACACATGGGGCTATATTCATTGCAAGTAGGATGGGACATTATCTTTCACCATCACAAGCAAGGACAGTAGCCAGAAACACAGTAGCACATCTAAAAACAGCAAATAATTAAAGCTGGAACTGCAATAAATATAGGTGTTCCCATGCTGGCTCCGCTCTACCACGCTCAGGTTAACAATTGCAAACTTGACTTCAACGAAGTGACTTAATGATATATTTAGTAATTGGTAACAAGCAAAAATAATTTCTAAATAAAGTTATGTGTACGTTTCTAGAGCCATCTGCTATATATAAAGAGCTGGATGTTAGAAGCATTCTCCCAGAGCAATCTCATCTGTCTTGTTGTCTGTGGAGTTAAGAGTTTGATGACTAAAATCGAAACCTATAAATAAAGATTTTGTGTAGTTTTTAAATTTATACTCTGGAGCCTTTCATATAATACAGCTTTTCTGTATTCCTTTGCTTTCTACATTCTGCTTTCATACTCCATATGAATCCTTTCTATCCATATCGCTTTTCTATAATCTGGAGCCTTTTGGTCTGAACGCCTTTCAGGCAGAAGGGAGAAGAAGTGGAGAAGTCAACTCTGTGCAAACACTCCTTACAAACCCTCCTCCTCTCTAAGGTGTTGAGGGTGTATCGTCACACGGCAGGAAAATGTGGACTCGTGTGGACTCCAGGACTGGAGCCACCCCAGTGAAGAGCTGCTGAGCAGGCACAAGTCCCATGGTTTTCATTTTCTGTCCAAGGCACCACATCATCATTCCATTTGGATCCCCCTGCAGCCGCTGGATACATAAAGGCAGTGGGTTTGCAGGGAATATTGATTTAGCGCAAAGGTTCAGGTGCTGGGAGATAAGAGGAGCACCCACCTCTCCTCATTACTAGAACAAATTCTAGAAGCAAGTGCTTGCCCTGACAAGCCTCCCCACAAGATACAAAGAGCTGGATCCTTTACCACAAACACGTCTGTATTGATTCAAACTAACTGATAACCTAGTCCACAGCATCGGCTACGAATTCATGTCCTGGTTTAGGCCGAATCGGCTACTGGGGATGTGGGGGACCCCAGATGGGACTGACAGATGCTCCCCCCTACCCTTCTGCTAAGAGAGAGGCAGAGGAGGGAAAAAGAGACTTAGGAGTTTAGAAGGAACTAAACTGCTTTCATGAAATATTAATAATAAAATAAAAGGAAATAACGAAAATATATACAAAACCGTATCAAGCTCTCAGGATGACAGTCACGACACTGGCTGGCACTGGGGCAGTCCCAGGCTGGACTCGGTGACGGATGGGAACTGGATTCCGGATCTGCATTCAGGATCGGGATCAAAGGCAGATGAACAGACAGAGTCCTCCTCGGACGCGGCCACTGAAGAAAGAGGGCTGACCCTTTGATCCCTCAGCTTTATACTGAGCATGCGGCAGATGGGATGGAATACGCTGTGGGTCAGTTTTGGGTCACCTGTCCTGTCCACTCCTCCCCGCAGGTGGGACCCCTCTGCGCTTTTCCGCTGCCGACTCTCCGATGGGGCGAGTAACAAAGTCGGTTGGCCTTGGGTGTTATAGCAATAAGGATAAGCAGGAGCCTCTCTGCATACCATGCCTGGGCATCAGCTATAAACATAGTGCTTATCACTCTGAGAGGGAAGAGTTTCTGCATAATACGCTGTTAATTTCCGTAGTTAGAAGAGGCCTGGCTAAAAAGTAAAGTTACTGAACAAAATTGGTCCCGTTTTACCTCAAACCAGGACAATTCAGTAAATAGCTTGAGTAAAAATGAAACAAATTACGTGGAAAATGTGTTTGTTTTCAAAAGCACAAGTGTGCTTCCACCCGAAATACATTCCTGCAGTTTGGGAGAAAGTCTACCTCGGCAAGCTACAAAGAAGGTGGTTTTGGCACTCCTTGAAGCACTGGTTGTATAGAATGACAGCAGCTCGGCTGGCAGAGCAAATAACCAAAGGAAAACTCTGGAGCCCTCTACTTTCCCTGGCTAAACAGATTAGCAGGCCAATCCTACGCTCCTTAGCCAGACAAGTCAGCGTTAGCTCAATGGCATCCATTGGCGACGCGAGCCAGCCCTGCTTGTGACGGGCTTTGTCCTGGTCTCCCTCACTTCCGCAGAAGGAAGAACGTGGGCTGCTACAGCTGCATCCCTCCTACGCTCTGAGGGTGGGGACCATGCAAGGGACTCCTCTGGAATGCCTGAAGAGCACAGAAATTATTGCTTCTGCAAACACCCAGAACGAACATTACCCCAAACCAACCAGAACAGATCATGAGTACCAGGAGAAGCAGGCGTCTCTCTCCCAGCTTTCTCGCTGCTTTTGAGCCGTAAGCCACAGTGGGGAAAAGACCCTCCTTGCAACTTTTTTTGGATGGATACACTTCCACAGCAAACATCACAACATTAGTAAAGGATGAATATCCAAAATCAGATGAGCACACGTGAAAGCCACTCTTACCCTTTTAGCTGTAATGGCTAAGCTAAAATTTATGAGCCTTTAGTTTTTTTCCTGATCTTGAGAGAAAGCTGCTGACGGAGGCAGCTACTTCTTTGCTGGTTTGTTTACAAGAACACAAGAACACCTTCCCTGAGAGGAGAAGGAATTAAATATCAGGGCTGGTTTCTTTGCTCGCAGTTCCCTTCCCAGGCTGCTCGCGCTACGGAAGCATCCGGGGCTACAGGTCCCATCTGCTTTCTCCCTCTCCTCCCTAAGTAACCTTCCAAAACACGCTGCTCTAACTAGCAATACCTGATGAACTCCTTCACTCACACAATTCTAATTAGCCCTGCCTAGACTGTTTAGCAGTGACTATGTTTTAAACTATCTATCTAGGATATAAATTAGGCAAGGGGGGGTTAACATCAGTAAGAGGCAGAGCTCACTAATTAACTTTTACTCACACACTGGCTCAGAGATGATTTCAAGGTTATTAATCAATAGCGTATTGATACTATTAATTGTAGGCAATCTATTGTATAGAATCAATGAATGGAACCAGTAGATAAATGTGCTCACAGAAAGACATAGATGTATCACCCTCACCAAAATTGTAATGGCTCCATTTGAAGGCGTCTGGTTTCACCGCAGGCACTCTCTAGGTAAGAACATACCAGAACAATTTTAAAAGGTATTAATGAAGCAGCATTACATTCTTGGGGTAAGATATCACCATAATTTTTGCGAAAAAAATGAAATTACAGATTACAGTCCCTCAAGATAGACAACACTTCAATTTTACTTTTCAGACAATTATGTTATTTCAGACATAAACATTTATATGCATATATATATAAACATATATTTTATATTGTTGTTTTTATATATACTTTTAAAATTCAGATTATTGTATCAGTAACTTTAAAGGTATCCTCTCTCAAATCAAGAACTTTGCAGTCAGGTTATTAATATCTACTTAAATGATATGATCCAACTGAGAGGCAGTGGGAATTTTATCTATTTATTTATTTATCTGTTCTTTGAATGCCATATATCTCGGGAACACCTCTAGCGTTAATATATAAATATATAAAATACAAAATAAAGGAGTTTTTCTCTCAGATTTCTCACACGGATTCAGCCTACTTCCGTAATATCTTTAAGAGCTTTTCTACTGACTTCATGTTAGATCAAAGCATAAAGACAGAATTCCAACATAGGCTTTCGTTTCCTCTTTTCAAGAGCTCTATGGAAATTGCCAAAGAAATGATGACTCGGATCACAAATAATACGCCTTTTTTTTCAAGTTCTGCAATGAATCCATAAATAAAGAACTATGTCAGAATAAATGCACAGCATTTTCCTTTTTACTTAAAAAAGCCGTTCTAACACAGTGTGTTTCCTTTCTGTCCCTTCTAACTTCTGCCGCAATGGAAGCTCATGTAGAGGTCTATTATTTTTTTTTGGAATGGACTGTACTGTGCAAACTTCATTCTCACCTACAAAGTGGCTGGTTTGTAAATTATAAAGCACTAATACACGAATGTCATATTATTATAATGTTCCTGCAACATGCTCTGTAAAGAATACAACCTGCTGGTACAGAATAATCAAGATGTTACAATATTTGCTTTTAAAGAAGCCAGCTCCCAAGAAAACAAACAAGAACACCCTTCCACTGTTTAGAAAGGTCATATGTGAAAATACTACCATTGCCAGAAGTAATGCTGACGCTTGCAAGTAGGAAAATAATCGTACCTCCTTTGCATGGGATTAATAGTTTTATTTCTTTGCATAAAATACAAGACTAAAGATACCACAACAATCTCTTGAAAGCTGTTCTTGACTTCTACAGCAATGCCACTTCTCACCAATGTACAGCAATAGTATTTTTACTGAACTTAAAAATAATTTATAATTATCTGTATTTCAATGTAATACAAAACAAATGTGTGCTGGCTGTTCAAAACTAGGTAGAGACCCAGTCTAGAAAGTTATATATCATTCAAAATTATCTCAAAACTTACCACTGCAAACAAAGGTAGCAAAAAGACAACGATCAAAACTGATGGCTGGATTGCACTTTCTACTACACCAGTATGAGCCTGACCCAGGAGTTCATTAAAAAAACAGTCACATATTGCAGACGTTTTCTGCTAAGAGCAAAATTCAACACCAATACTGCACCTACTTCCACCCATCCCTGTTTACGAAGGCCCATCCAAGACACGGCCACACAAAAGTAACAACTGGAAACTTCGCATAGGTACTCTAAGAGGGAATTGCAAGAGTGAATTTTTCAACATAAAAGTTTAAAGTTTGTAAAGTTTATAACTCACAGAAATGTAAAAAAGAAATGATCATACAGTACTTCGCTAAAAAGCAGTCTTTGATGTTTTGAAAACTTTCTAATGGATTATAGTCTTAAATGATGCCCTTCCCCTGGCAGTGAAACTCTGCTAGAGAAATATTAAGCATGCTGTTCTGCAGAAATGGGAATAAACACATGCCAGCAAGAAATTTTAGCCTGAACCAATTTCCTATGTTTTCTAGAAGAAAATATAAGTAAAATCTTAATCTGGGCCACCTGTCCAGTAAAGCATTCAACATTTGAATCTGGATCTGATTTTAACATGACGCCGTAGCTAGCATCAATAGATCAAAATAGATCAAAATCAAATAATCAAAAGATTATTAAAGAAAGTATTATTTAAAAAAATACAAATTCTTAATTTCCAATTGCAAACCAAGTATCACAAACAACTCAATCATGCATTTTTGAAACAGCTTTTAAAAATGAATGTCGAAACCATGACTGAGGCTTTTTAATCAGTAAATGTTTGTGTTAGGGTTGACAATTTATAACTTTCAACCTACTGCCAAAAGAATGGGAAATTCAGTAGTAATCTGGGTTTAGCCAAAAAAAAAAAGTGCTGACAGGATACTCATAAGCAACTTTTCCTGAAAGCAGCTTTAAATGACTATATTGCTTTTTTTTTTTTTCCTAATTATTATTCTAGTATGTATTGCATGTGCCAATATGATGGGTTGCGATCAATGTATTGGTTGTAGTCGAAAACATCAGCAAGTCCTTGCAGGAAAACGCTTCATGTATTCAACTCTGGTTGTTCAATAAATAATTTCTAGCAAAACTGATGGTCTGCTCGGGCTCTGAGCAACCCTGAATTTCTTGTTGCTTCTAAAATACACTGTGATTTCTCAACTATGACAAATATGTTGAGATTAAAGCCCCATGAATGTCCTGAGACCCACTCTGATATTTTTAACTTTACCCACAAAAGGAACATAGTTTTAGGGCATGATTCTCATTAACAGCATGTATAGTGAACTCTAAAATGTCACCGAGAGATTGTGCTGTTTTTATTTTGGCTCCCCAGGGAATCCACCAGGCTGAAGTAACAATAAAAAAACCACAAAAAAATATTCAACGCTACTAAGCTAACCTAACCAAATGTCCCTGTAAGCAAGAAAAATATATAACTGTTCAATGAGATACACGGGTTAGTTTTTCTATTTGGCTCACCCGAATAGAAAAGAGTTATTTGTAAAATTGGAATCAATGGTTATAGTAATTAAATGTTATTCTAGCTCTCTCCGTCATTTTGCTTCTCATATACAGTAACAGATATTGCACCTAGTCTAGCTCACAAAAACCGAGTCAATATGTGATGCTATCACAGGACTCCGTTTCCAGATCACGATCACAAAGGCTGAATATATCTGAAATCACAAAGGGACTTTGTTTTCCAGGTGACGTATGTGGAGTATGTGACCTGTAAAATGTCAACTCAATAAGTACATTACAAGAAATCATGTAACTTTTTAGCAGATTTTAGAATGAAGTGGGAACAGAACTGAGAAAAACAAAAGTAGAAGACGAGAGATTTCCACACAGAAAGCACACGTCAATCAATGGAGTCAACTTCGAGATCTGGTAACATTTCAGTGCTGAAATCCGATCAAACTGGTACTTAATGTAATTAAAACATTTCTAAAGTTCAGAAAAAAAACTGTTATTTTATTTAGTAAAAACCATTCATCCATGTAGATTTTCAGTATGCCAATAAACACTAGAATTGGCTACTAATAATGAGTAGAAATAATCTTTTACTGAATCTGAATTAGCAGAACACCAGTAAGGAATATTTTTTTTTCTTCTTTTTTAGCTCATTACATTATCAGGAACTTATGACTAGCTGTGGATTTTAACGTACAAGTTCAGATGAAACAAGTAAATAACACGCTTACACAGCCGCTGACCAAATTTCTGGCACATTTGAAGGACAGAAAAGGGCCTCAGATAGATGAGGTTTGCAACAGTTTGCTTAAAAATTGGAAATTGGGACTGAGTAACCGAGGGGTAGGCAGCGAAGAAGTTCAGGCCCCCACCCGTACTGAGACGCAGCAACGCGAGCGCACCGGGCAGCCAACGAGCACACAAATCCTATGAGCAAGACAGGGAACTTTGCCACGCTGCCCAAAGGGCCCCGTTGCCCTCGCTGTCCTCCAGTTCACTACAGAACTTATTTGCTTATGAAACCGACTGAAACTACAGAAAACACACTTCATTTTGAAACCAAACCCAGTAATGATGAATTCGGGTTTGATGCTTTAAAGGTTGTAGAAGTGTTTTATTCACCAAATGTGGTGAATAACATTCGCTCTAATTTCCTAAGTGACGTTTCAAGCAGTTTTCATTAGACAAATTCTTCTTTTTAACATTTCAATACACATGCACGTTTGTATCTTTTTAATGAGTTTATAGGATTTTACAGCCTTTGAGCCTGCTCCTACTTAGGTCAGTGTCAAAACTTTGTCCGAGTTCAGTGAAAGCAAATCAATCCACTGGCAAGAAAAAACATACTTAGAAGGATCTGCTTTTTTGCTGATTTCTGGAAAAAAAACATAGAAACAAGGCTAAGAAAAATCGTTCTCCTCATTGTCACTGACTTAGTACTTCATTTACAACTATTCACAAATAAATTTTCAATTATCATTTTTCTTCCTTAACTGGACACTTATCATCCCACGTTAGTGGCTGCCCCAGTACCGGATCCCAATTAAGGCCACAGCCACACCAGCGGAAAGCTGCGTTTGCTGTTTAATCACAGTTATACGTGCTTTAGGCTAAAACCCTTTGTAAAACTGCTACGCCCGATTTACAGTCCAGACAAACTGTTTGAACAGGACCTAAGAGGATTCTGCGTTAATACTCAGAAGGAATAAGGCTCTTTAATGCAGAAAAAGCCTCCTAATGGAGTCTGCATGTGAGTCCTCACCACCACCCAAGCACGACAGAGGTACCTGGCAGTCTCTTCACCAGCACTCCTAACCTACAAACGCTAATGGCTCTGACTTCTAAATGGCTAATGCTTACGGAAATGCTGAAGTTAAACACTTTAATGTTGTTGGTTTTTTTTTTTTTTACTTAGCGAGTAATGCTTTCTCACCACACAAAGTGCTAGACGGCGACATTAAAATTGGAACTGTTCCTTTCAAACTTCCCAGTTTCCACAATAAGTGTTGTCTCATAAAGTTTGTGTTTCAAGGGAAAGGTTCAAAGACCTGAGTGTTTGATCACACAAAGAAGTCTTCTGTACTGCAAGTTCACAAAATCATCCATTTTATTTAATGCCTAACTATTTGGTAATTGCTCATATTCAGTCTCACACCAGCTTGAATGATTTCAGCTTTTAATGTGCCTCATCTCATTCGGAGGCACATCAATCCATGAGTAGATCGCAGCACCTTGAAATACTAATGCTTGTCACATACTTTAATCTCCTCTAAAATGTCTTGTTCGTTGTGTGCTTAAATCTGTTAATAGCTTTTTCTTCTCCTTAGGTTTTTACTTTTGTGGCAACTGATTCTAGTTAGGATGAAGTTTGTTTAATTTTCATTTTAGTGAAGTGCAGGAGCAATAATCTAAAAGCCTGAATTATTACTGTATTAATAGAAAGGTAAAATTGCTTTTTCTAAAAAATGATTTTTTTCCCCCCAAGCATGAAACTCTCTCAAAAATGTATCTATAGTAATAAAATAAACTTTCCAGAATGTCAGAAGACACACGAGAACTTATACTTGAGGATCACTCAGATACGCACAATTTCCTATCACAGCTAAATTTCTAACATTATTGTATAGCACAAAGTCTGGGAATGACTGACACTGTGCTGCTAAACAGCTCTTAAAATAATGAGATTATTCTTTTATTCCAGACTCATTTTTATTCTATTGTCTATTTAACTAGAAACGTGTAATTGCTATCGGTTTATCTCCTTGCACGCGTTCCGACTCTGGCTACCCTGCTAATTCCCCTCCCACACCAGCCCCTCTATGGGACTCGCCTTCCCAGCTGCGGTGAGGTCGGACGCACGCTGGAGGTTGACGCTGCCGCGCTGTAAGATCTCATTTGTCGTGGGGGCTCGGCTGAGAACGGACGCATTCACACGCGCCGCTCCCTGCACGCGGCGGTTCGCTCCCATATTGGGTCAGCTCTGTGCTCAGCCTGCTGCAGGAGTGAGTCACGGCTCCGCATCGTACCAGCCCTTTTGACAACCCTTCCTTACAAATCAAACTACAGCATAACTGATTTCCGTCATTTTCCTTCCACTATTCTAAAAGAAACCTAACGAAAAGGAATTGCTCACCTGTAGGGCTTTCCCCAAACCCTTTGGAGAACAGCCGCACCTCTTGGGAGAGCATTTTAAGGCTAAATTAATACCATCCGGACAATAGCAACAGTTCTTAAAATGATTCTCCTCTAAAAAGCTGCTGCTGTCACACACATACACTTTTTTTTTTTTTTAATCCTTTACTCATTGCTTATTTCAGACCTCATGAAGAAATATTGTGAGGCTACCTAGTCTCGTTATTCAGTCCACAGTTTCAGACTCATCAATGCTCATTTAGCCCTTCAGCTATCTCCAGTAGATACACAAAATACTGCACTGGTCAGGATGATTAGGGACCTGCTATGTGATAAACAAACAAAAAAAAAGCTAAATAAATAAAAATATACTCTATCTTCTCTGTGGAAATATTAAGCAATCATCTTCTGTGTTTGGGGCTTTTTTCCACTCACTGTTATCCAGTATGCTTAACAGTAATTGTCCCGAATCTTGAAGATGGCTATATTTCAGTCATCTTTATTTTTAAATGAATGATACTTGATGATTTGAAGTGCTCTTACGTTGCTGTTCCTACTTAAACGGCATTTTAGCAGTAATAGTACCAGGGATGCGGTAGGGTTAAAATATTTTCTTGTTTTAGTCTGTCAAAATACTCATTGAAACTAACATATCTGATACATTAAAATATTTATGTGAAATCTGTCTGTTCAGCACTCAAGCACAGAACTGATAAGTATAGTCAAATTCTTACTGGATGTCAATCAACTTACGAATGAATGGAACCATTCAATTAAAGAGCAATGATACAGCAGCAGACACGCATTTACACCTTGCGATCCAGTAAATACCGCCCATTTTCACTTCAGTTATGCGGGAAAATGCTATCCTTATGCTTGTCCACAGTTCTTCGTATTTTCTTTCAAAACTATGAGGCAAAGGAGATTAAAATCAATACGTGAGCTGGTTATGAAATGTCACTTGGGCAGTCTAGGAATCTCGCTCTATTCATCAAAGATGATACTTAATTTCTCAAAACGTCTACTCAAAAAAGGGTCATCTGCAAAGGTGTTAGCACAGTTCCAACTCTACTCTCATTTTGTTAAAATTTCTTGGTTTTCAATTGGAACGGTGGGGTTTTTTTTGTTTGCTTGACCTCTATATGTGACCTCTATACTTTAGGAAGAGACCACCAGACAATAAAGCGCAGGTCAACAGCCATCTTGATGACTAGACTGAGTTCAGGTAGCACCTGAACTTTCACATTCTTCTTCCAAACCCAAAGATATTCTGTTCTGGAGCAAAAACTCTATTTTCTCTCAACACTTTTCATATTTGGTGGGAGGTGAGGGAAGCTCAGCATTTCCTGAATGTATGTTTCCCACACCCTAATATGCCTTGTGTCTCTCTTCTCCTCTCTCTCACTGTTCAAAGGGCAAACAGGAGCAGGGGCAATTGCGGGGCCTTACGAAGTAGCTGTCAATGCCTCCCCACTGGCAGGGGATGAAACACACCACTTATTCGCCACTGTATGTGCGAGATTTCAGCAGAGCTGTCATGGAGCCACACACTGGGGACCAAATAAGTGTCAAGTGTGACACTTGGCAGGGCTGTCTGCCAGGATTTGAACCTGTGGTTCCAGAGAGTCTAGATGTTAGTCTAGGAAATCCAACCTGCTGCTTAGATGATGAAACCATCCCCAATTTAAAACTTGCAGCCTTATTCCCCTGGAATGTGCCTTCAGATGAATGGAATATCCAACCATGCTGGATAAGCACATTAACTGGATGCTTTTACTAAAATGATCAGAAGTAAAATAACTCTGTTGACATTTAAATCGCCATAATCTGTCTGCAAAGCTAACACTCCATTGAGATGAACAGGAACATTCATTCCTTCGGTTTGTATCTGCATAGAGTACGATTGCACAATATCCACTGATATTCAAGAGCTTACCTTTGCAGTCAGAGGGCAGTTAAATTAAAACGTTGCAGGAGATGCCTGTTGCACGTACATACGGTCATACGGTCAAGGTAAACATTAATATCATTCCACATAGTCTTTAACAACTAACGAGAAACATCGCATCCACGTTGAACAGAACTGCAGTGGCTGTCTGATCGGAAAATAAACAATCTCAAACATTTGTAAAAAATTGTTAAGTGTTGGTTTTTATGAGGACCATTGAAGATTGCAACGATGAATTGCCAACAGAAAGATTTCACTCGTTTTCCCAAATACTAAATGCCTGTCTTAAAATTACTGGTGCTTAACAGCTGCAATAACTATAATTGGGTCACTACAGCTTTAATCCCCACTTTCACACTTGCATCTTGAATCTAAACAGCTGAAAATAAAATCAGAACCGAAGTAGCAAAACACACCTTAAATTTCTGAAGCAGTAGCACTATTCTAACACTCCAGAGGTAATTATTATCCTTAATAACACCAGATATGATTGAGGCTTTTAACAAAAGGAATGCTGCCTTGAAACCGTCTGCTAGTACTCAGAATTTGACTGCTATGAAAAATTGTCAGCTGAGGAATAAAAGTGCATTATTAATGATAGGTACGTGATGGGTTGTGCAAACTCCCTGCCCAGAAAGGGTTGGGAAAGGTTAAATTCCTTTACTGTTAGAAGGAGAAAGTTGCACAATATGTCTTAGCCAAGGCTAAAAGGAAGCCCTTCTAACATCAAAAACAACAGGTTTGAAAGAAGAGGGTTTAGATCAGGACATATTTGTGGGTAGGAATGGATTTCCTAAATATTGAACAATTAAACAGCCATTGTTTTAATAACGGTTCTTTCCAAATACAGTGCTGTTGGATGCTGCAATGATTAAAGTATTTCTTAATATGAAGTTTTTTATTGAAATCAGTCAAATTAAGCACAATTTATCAGGTAAGATAATCACATTTTTTCACATATTATCAATTCTAACATTTTCTGCTGAATAAGTCCTGAAACTATGTGCATATTTATTTCAGCACCGCGTGAAGGGGACTGCTGGTATTTGGGTTGAAGAAATCAGGGATGATAACAGATGCTCGAAATAACAGAGCATAGCTCTTCGTGAGCTTTCCCCGAAGGTTTTTGCATAACTCGGAACCAGACCGGACTTCTGTTTTTAAGATATGGAGCAAACCAAAATCACATGTTGCCTCGTGAGCCACCCCCTGCAGCTCAGATTCAAAACAGTCTTTCAACAATTACTCCCAGTTATGTCACCTACAGACAGCAGTTCAAGCAAGCCCAGTACATCTGTAAGTATGTGATTAATACAGTGCCATCTCTCTCGAATGCGCAAGTAGGAGCATTGCCATATTCACGTAAAAGTCTCAAAAAGAAAATACACCTGATCCTGAGACATGCTGTGTAGGTAACTTTGTGTTTTGAACTTCTAATGCAAAGACCAAAACAGTGATTAGGATCCTGCTATTGACTTTACCATGTATTCTTTTAAACTCTGTTTAAAAAGGTAGAGTTAAAAGTCTGAGCAGCTCTTTGAGAAATATTTGTTTGACTGGGATGCTTTCACTTGAATTTTTAAAGACACATTTTTTAGGAGAAAGATATTAGCGAATAATAAAGACTCTGAAAATTAACCTTGCAAAAAATTCTGATGAAAATTATGCCCGTTAGGATAAGCCTGTGCCAAGACCAACACTGGAGAGTGCTCTCAGGGGAGCAATCAGTTGCAAGGGCTGGAACTGTACAAGCTGCCCTTTCATTGCGATGGTGTTCAGATGTGTAGAACATACATGAAAAATCCAGATGGATTTACGGAGGTTGAAGGAATATTATGGCACGCTATTATTTATTGTGCTACAATGCTTTCTTCTTTCTTGTAATACTCCTGACCAGTGCTGTTCACTGGAATGAAAGATGAAGCCATGGCTTCTAACCATTCCTGCCTTCCTTATATTTACATATTTTAAATAATTCTTCCTAAATACTACAACAGGTACTATGAAAAATACCCTTACATTTCTCTCTGCTGTATACCGAAGCACAGAGAGCCTTTTCTCAAATTATAAAGGAACTCTGTGACAAATTGGGAAGAGAACAGGTATTTTCTGAATCTGTCAAGCACCAATGGCATCCAGAATTTGTCCCAAATTCACCTTTTCTATCTTAAAAAGCAGTAAGAAGAAAAGAAAGCTGTTTGACACACAAGATAGCTAGATCAATATCAGAAAGCATGACTCACGAGCAAAAGTGATGATAAGAATGTGAAGACAGAAGAAAATTCAGGAAGATGGGCTAGAACATGCAGAAATATAGGTAAAGTTGTATAAGAAGTGAAAGTGAAGGACCAAGAGCCGAAATAAAGCTTTGATGAAGGGAAGAAGTCCTCTGGCAAGCAGCGAGCATCACACTAGTAAGGAAAGGCAATACTGACAGAGCTCCACTGATGGAATTCTTGTTCCGCCTCTGTCTACCCACTGACAGACAGGCAATATATATTGCACAAACACCAAGTATACACCAAGTCTAACAGCACGCATCACAATGGCTGGTGTTGTTCACCAATGGAATAGGGTAAAATTCCATTAAACAAAAATGAAATTTTTATATTGAAATCAGGAAAACCATGTAACTGTTGCGCCTGCCAGTTTGAACCAAGGGTCAGTATGAATTCTTAGTAATTGTCCTATTCTACCTCTTTCAGCGCTCTTAAGCTCCACTGCAAATTGTGTGATTATAAAAAATGGTTTCAGAAGTTTTCAGTTGAGGGCTCTTTTACAACAGGAAAACGTCAGCAATCACCATGCTTTTACACAAAGAATTCAGCTCAAGTCAAGATAGATTTCAACTTTGACACAAAAAGCAGAGAAACAGATTAGCTGGCAGCTTTTTAAGCAGTTGGCAGAGAATAACTATAAATTCACTTCTCCCACTGGCTTAAAAAGAAATTTGCTATACTTATTACTGGAAAGAGACTCATACAGGAGATTGTTCCAATCAGAACGTTATACGGTAGAGCAGCATTTGAGTTCAGAGCTTCAAAAATATTTGTACTGAGACTTCGAAGTCATGTGAACACTACCTTATTTTCTAATTATTCCTTTGATACTTAGGATTGAGTTGCTTCAAGAGGTATAAACTTAGTCCCCCACATTTACCCAGTCCCTTCAGAAGTCTCACCTTTCTCTTTTTTACTAAAATTTTTTTCACCAAAGACAAAACATTGTCTGGTACACAGACACAGAAGTGCGATTTTCAGTTTCTCACTGCAAGACATGACGGCAAATTGTTTAATTTTAACTTCCCAGACCGTAAGGTGTGCGAATACAACATCTATACCTCCAATGAAATAAACATGAACAGAAAGACGCACTCAACTACTAATCTGCCTTATACTGCCAAGGTCACGGAGGGCACACCAGGTCAGTGCATTAAGTCCTGAGTGCTAGTAATAGCCGCTCTTCCTTTAACATGTCACTTTGCATTTGTCTAGAGAAATCAAGAAAGGAGTTAAATACGCTGTAATGTAGGTGACAGGCAGAGTACGCAATTTTTAATCAGTAAATTGGTTTACAGAAGCAAACTTTCTGTTAAATTGGCTTTCAACATTAGAGCAACATACAGTAAATATACTTTTACCACAGAATGATTCTATTCATAACGAACTTACCTTGTGTAGGACTGTCTCTTTTTTTTTTGTCTTTTTTTCCTCGGAATTCATATGTGTAGGTGATCCACGTTCTGGGCTTCATCTCAGATACAAAGATATGAAAACACTACAACTGCAGTGAAACAGTGAAGGTAAGAGAGAGGTGAACACATACCGTCACATTACGATGTCCAGGCCAGGCAACCCAATACCTTCTGTAATTTTCAAAAGTAGACGATGGGAGTGCTTATGCCTCTTTTTCCTATGAACATTCAATATGATTTGGACATCTAAATATCTCTTGGGCTCCTTTAAATCACAAAATTATCAGAAGGCCTCAAAATATATCTTAATAAGGTAAAAGGGGTTTTGTGTGTTGTTTGTGGGTTTTTTTTTAAAATCATCATTGTGCAATGTGGCAAGATGTCAGAATTCCCAGCATTTCTTTCAAAGTATTTTCTTCATGGGAATGTACATAAGAGGTGAAAGAATGGAAAAAAACTGTAGCATCTCTGGTCATTGTGTAATCTAAAGGCCTCTGTAGTGGACATTTTGACTATAACCAGATGGCTGCAGGCTGCCAAACTATTCCCATCTTCAGCGCAAATAATATTTTAGTAACTCTTGTTATTCTCAGCAGCATTACAGAGTTTAGTCTGTGTCCCCTACTTTTGTCAAGTGTCTAAAACAAGGCAGCACCGCGGCTTCCAACCTTTTAGAAGTGAACCTGACAGTCATTACCTTCTGCCCTTCATACCTCATCTCCACTTGCAGGCTACCGCCTCTTCACTACTTCAAGCCTTTTACCCACTTGATTACAAACCTTAGAATGGACACAATTTTACTAGTAGAAAAATACTTAATTAAGTCATCATCTTAGTCTACTTGTATGGAAACACAGTACAGCAATGTAAGGCCTCAAAAAAAGAGAGGTACAGCTTTAAAACCACAGAATCTTTTTTTATTCACTCAGACCGCAGCACGGGCATTTTATGACGGTTATAACAGCCTGTTAAATAATACTATAAGATACAAAAACCTGTGGTGTCCAGCATGCAGAGGCAAACCTACAAAGAAGTCAATGCTCTAATGTCCTAATTCCCTGTCCCTTCTGGTGTGCACTGCAGCCCCGGGTTACGGACTATCAACAGTTCTGCAGTGTTTCACAGCTTCCCGACTCTCTGCCCGAGAGCGGCTGCCTCACCAGAGCCGTAACTCCTCCACTATCTGCTGTTCCCTCCCACGCTCCGAGCCATGCAGAAACATCAATTGCTGCTCTTGTCCAAAAAACACGCAGCACTCGGGTTTGGCTTTGGGCACAGAATCACAGAATCTCCTCGATTGGAAAAGCCCTGTAAGATCATCCAGTCCAACCATTAACCTAACACTGACAGCCCACCACGAAACCATGTCCCTGAGCACTGTATCTACACCACCCTTAAATCCCTCCAGGGATGGGGACTCCACCACTGCCCTGGGGAATGCGTTCCAATGCCCGATGACCCTTTCAGTAAAGAAATTCTTCCTAATATCCAATCTAAACTTCCCCTGGCACAACTTGAAGCCATTTCCTCTTGTTCTATCACCCGTTACTCGACAGAACAGGTCGACTCTCACCTCTCTGCAACCTCCTTTCAGGTAGTTGCAGAGAGCGAGGTCTCCCCTCAGCCTCCTTTTCTCCAGGCTGAACACCCCCAGTTCCTTCAGCTGCTCCCCAGAAGACGTGTCCTCCAGACCCCTCACCAGCTCCGTTGCCCTTCTCTGGACACGCTCCAACACCTCAATGTCCTTCGTGTGGTGAGGGGCCCAAAGCTGAATGCAGTACTCGAGATGCAGACCAAGGTGGTTCTGCACTGCAGCTGATCACTGCTGTTTTCTTGTTATGCCTGCACCCCAGACCTCTCCACTGCACCCAAATTCCTGCTTCCCACGCCCTCCACTGCCCTGTGAACACCTTCCACCCAGCCCCACACGTCTCCACTGCCTCTTCTATAAACCCCAAGGCTCCTTGAGTAATTTTGGGTCCGCATCCTCAACTCTCTCAGGTTCTCTTGCTTCCAGATCCCTCTCCCACTTCGCCACTCTCCATCTCCCATATTTTTCAACCCTTTTCCATGCCTCCAAAATCCACATTGGCCAGAACTTGCTGGCGAGTTTGGTCACTTTTGGAGTAAAATTATATTCATAAACATAACTGTTTGCGAGGTCACGCCACTTCAGTTCATAATATCCTGGCTAACAGAACTATTCACTGCAGAAGACAAATTCTGCATGAGAGCCTTGACTATCAAATACTACTTCCAAGGCTGGGAAGCCAGCACAAGTCACAGCCTTCTGTGGAAGGCTGTAAATCATCCCACCTCAACAGCCAGTTGAGAGGGACTGAATCATTTTTCTGATTGCCCACATGTCTCCCACAGAATATACTGGGGAGAAAAGCTGATTAGCATTCCAGTTAATAGAGCCCAAAGCTATTAATAATAAATCCATTAGAACTTTTAATTAAAACCCCGAAACTAGTCAGACAAAATCCACCCCATGTAATAAAATAAATCTATAATATCTGTAATAATTAGCAATGTATCCTGTAGGATTAAAAATAATTAAAATAATTACATTTTGAAGTATTTTTAAATAGGTAATAGACTGCTTCAAAGAAGCTAATAAAATTATATTCAGAACCTGTAGGCTACTGTCCTGGCAGGATGTACTTTGAGTATAGTCTAAAATAATGAATTTACAAGTAATTAAGAAGTATCAGCACTGGATAATTATTTTTCATGATCTTGCCTTCCTTCTTGAAGATAACAAAGATTTTGGGTCCCTTTTTTTTTTAGCAAAATTTTGTAACAGTCAAACTTAGTGTGCTGCCCACTGTTCACAACATCCAAGAAGCAAACTGGTATCAAAGTATTCCAAGACAGCTAACAACTGCGGTTACAGTGGTATACAACAGCATACGCAAGTGTGAAGCCCAAAATTCCTATGTAGGCACCAAAATAAATAGCCAGTTGTCAAGGGTGATAAGACCTGGCCTTACTAGCAATGGACAAAATAATTGCTAATAATCTGAAGATTTTTTCTGGGGCAGCTGACATGAAAAAGGGCAGTGAGTAAAGAAGAGCAAAGCAGCTAAGAAGCCTGTGCAGACCGAACAGGAAAAACTCTTTGTGACACTATAAAGCTAGGGGAGATTTACAGTGGACATAGAGTAGATGAGAAAAAAACCCCAAACCCAACCAAAAAAAACCATATTTGCATTGCATTATATAAAGACTCAATGGACTTGGTCAAAATTTGACCAAAGGCGGCACCCTCCTCCAAAGCACGACAGGGAAAATGACTCTGCAGTATAAATTCACTAGTTGATTGGAAGTTTAAGTGATCTACCTTGTCAGAGGTTTGCTGCTTACAGGCACTACAGAATCTTTGCAGATAATATGCAAAACATGAAGAACATGGGAGAAAAGGAAAGAGAAATATACAATTTCCATGAGGCCTGACAAGTTTAGGCATACAGCTTAAGATTTAAAAAAGCAGTTCTACTATACATAATTGGCTCTTACCCAACAATTTAGCTAAGCAAGATTTATGTAAACTCCTGTTTCTCAAGACAGATATCTAAACTGCACTCCACCCATACTGAAGCTGCCAAACTTTTTTGTTCATAAACAACCCCATTTAGAGATGTATGGAGCTTAGGGAAAGAGAAGAGGAAAGCTCCATGCTAAAAATCCCCCAGAAGGAAGTATCTTCCTGGAAAAATTATTAGATGCAGAGGAGTTTAAACAGCTTACCAAAATTAAAACTGTGTATGGAGAACAGACAAGCATTACATGGACAAACTGAGTTGCCATACTATAAGCCTAGATGAAATGATCAGACTTACAAAACAACTTCTTTGTACAGCATCAAAACTCAAAACCCAGAAGCAATGCGTTTCTTTGCCCAAAATAAAGTTTTGTTTCAAAATTAAGTTTGTTTTTAAAAGAAATCTAGAACTATTAATTTCTAAATGCCAATTAAAAATGACAGAATAACACTGACAAAGCAAGCCAAACAAAACCTGCGGCAGATTAAATTTCATACACCTATACATTGATAACCCAAAATCTAAAATGCTGGGTACACAAAATTGATGGAACACGTCTGGTTATTTCTCTTTGAACTCTAAAATGAATTTTCAACCTCTGTTGCTAAATTCCTCAGTTAATATTATCAATACCTCCTTCACAGAAGAACTAATGCATGGGTTTGGGGTTGGGTTTTATTTAAGTTATTACCTTAGCTCTTAAACCATGACATAAATAGTAGATACCTTGAAAGGATACGAATGAAAATATGGGAGAATGAACTAGAAGCAGAAAATATAAGAGGTGGTGATTTGGAAGGCAAGAGCAGCAAAAGCAAACAACTGAGGCATCAAACTTAGTATCATAACAAAGTGAAGCTATTTATAATAAAAGAAATTTCCATGTTAGACGGTAAAGAATTTAATCACGTAGACAGGATGTTTTCCTTTAAACATCTACTATTCCACAGCTAGAAGTCCAGAGCACGGTTCTGGAGTCTACAGTTCCCTCCCGCTCAAGTAATGAGGGCGCTGGTTCAAGAGAAAAGATGCACAAGAATTCTGATGTCAGATCGCCAAAATACTCGCTAAATTACTGTTTTCCAAACAAGGTACTGTATCTTCCTCTTGTCCCCGTCCCTCCTAGGTCAGTTTCCAGAGTATGAGATACACTGGCAAAGTCTTCCCTCCCACATACGTGCCAGAGAGGCCATGCATGATATCCAGTAAAACTTAATGCTGCATCAGCGGATTTGGAAATAAAAATTCCTTTGGGTGCTAAGGGATCCACAGAAACAAGGGTGATCTGTAACTTGAAGTTCAACCAAGGTCTTGTGCAGAAAACTATCCATAAGACCTCAGAGAGAGGAGCTAAAGAAAAGTCAGCAGTTGCAACGAAGTGTTTTCCTGTCTTTTTCAATACATGCTGATGACGTAAAGCCTAGTTTTATGGATTTGCCGCCACTGCCATTTTACAGACCGTAAGCACAAGCACTGTACCTTGTTTGCCCACGCCACTTCATTCTTAATTCTCCTCTCAATCTACTTTTGAAGCAATCCAGCTAGATTTCCCCAAGACAAACCTAGGCCACAACTCTGGGCATAGTTCTCTTCAGTAACAGTTGCAAGAGTCAGCGAGGAAAGCATGTCATCAGCACTGGCTCCCTCCTCCCAAAACAGTCTGTCCGCACCGTCTTAGAAGTTTTTGCATCCACAATCTCCCCTAAATGCCTTCATACCACAGACAGAAAATCTAACTTGGGTGGCGTGGAATTAAAGCACTGTTCTGGTGCACCGCAGCAAAGATTGCATGTTGTTCAACTGTGGGCTGAACCTGCCCGCTCCTCAGAACGGTACCTTAGGTGTACCGAGCTGCCACATGCTGCCCAGAGGAGATGGATGCAATGGGACGGATGTGACCAACCGGATTTTAGAGTAGCCATCCAAAGTCTTTGCACCTTTTGGATCTGGGGTCAGGGACTGCGGCCAAACTTTCTCTAATTCAGCAGTATAGGTGTGCCCAAGCAGTTCACTCTCAAGTCATGTTTGTTCTTCCCTTTGAAGCCCTTTCAATTCACTGAAGATTGCTCTCCAAATCTGAACAGGAAACAGGACCAAGAGCAGAACCAGAACTTTGGTTTGTCTGGCAGCTGTATACAGAGGTGTGAACTTCGAGATCCTTTTGTGAACTGCGTTTTTGTAACTGAGAGCTGCATGGCTGAGTGTGGTTAAGCATTCTCATATGTTTATCAGAACAGCTACATTCCCTTTCTCACGTAAGCAGAACATTAGGTGAGATTGTCAGATGTTATGGACTAACGTGCTGACAACATGTCAGAAATGCACAGCGATTATTCTTCTCATCAGAAGCCCCTAATGGTGTCATTTAGCTAACCGAGCACCTGAAAGACACAAGCAGCTGGCTCCTACTTACCTGTTTAACACACTAGTAAAGAACGGAAAGCGATTTGATAAACGGGCACTTGCCTGTTCCTGTTACTGAAGACATTTGTCTCTAAGCAGTGAGCAGACTTGGAAACTTCCTTGACATTATCTTTGCTTGATATCAAATCAACACATATGCCAAGAATTAAAATTTTCCAGTGATGACTAGAAAGTCTCACAGAAATACATCATCTTTGCTAACTTTGTAAACAAAATGCAACAATCCTTCTATACCCTGGAATGGAAATGAATGCCACGTAAGAGCTCCCCAATGCCACACAGGTAAACACCTCAAACCTCACCTGCGTTAGAGAAATCCCATCCTATTGGTGTTTTCTGGTTATCCATCCGCCACGAAGCTCATAGTCTGCACATCCTTCTAAAGTCCACACACATAGAGACTGAAAATAAATACACGGTGCTAATAAACAGAATGCAAAAATGAAGTAATTAAAAGCAAATGTAATGAACTGTTATGTCTAGACTATTCCACAAAGACTGGCAATAGGCTGGATTTTTAGCTCTTTTATTATGTGTCCTGGAATAAAAAGTAACCAACATGAAAATGAACACTAAGAAAAAAAATCCCTCAGAAGATGTTGCAGTTTTAAGGAAGAATGATAAAAAACATTCTAAAAAGGAATCAAGAGAGAAGGCAAACTGACAGAACAGGATGAAAAAAACCTTCAGCTTAGAAAATCTGCAAGAAGTCAAAAACTGAGAAAATTATCTGAAATGCTTTTGCAGTAGAAAAAAAAATAAATAAAAAACATTTAGCAAGGTAACAGCGAATAGCAGCTCTATGAGTTAGCAATTGAGCTTGGCAGTAAAAATAAAAAGCTGAAGTGATACACACTTGCATACACTGAGACTCCAACTGAGGTTTTTCATTACCAGAAAGATTTAAATTAATGACAGCAGATTCAGGGAAGAATAATAAAACTTGTAAGTGAACAGAGACAAATGAAAAATCATCAGAACTTTGAAAAAAACCCTCAGATATAGACACCATAGTTTAACACAATTATGAATTAAATTGGGGGGAAATGAGGTACTGCCTACACATTTTTAAATGGTATAAATATTAGTGCTGAAATTGCTGTATTTAACTGAATGGGAGTTTTGCCATTGTCTTTATGGGGGCAATGAGTTGACTTAGAAGAAGGAAGGGAGAAATATAAGACATAATCAGAAACCAGCTTCAAGTTAGACTTGTTAAATTTGTCGAAAGTAGGGTATTTTGAACTGAGAAAGCTACTTAAAAGAAACGATGGAAGCTTCAGCACATGTGGTACTTAAAATAGCCTGAAAAACAGCCTGGAAAACATATAGCAGGTATAGTCCTATACTGTCAACTGAATTGAATGTTCTCAGCAAATTTCTGTGGTATGCAAATTCACCAATACTGCTGCAATAATTTAAAAAGTCAATAGAGAGACTGTCCAGAGACAAAGTTCGTATCCACCAGCACCAATTCTAATAATAATCATAGTCCCATAATAGGCTCTGCACTCGTGTCAGTCCTTATTCTATATTCCTCGGACTCTGAGTCACCATCAGATTCTGTTTCTATATCCTCCTGCTTAACTTGGATGTAGATTGAGCTGGTATTAGACAGCAACACATGGTACAACCTGATGGAAACTCTTAAATGCTTGTTAGTTCTGCAACAGACTCCTACAAGATCTTAGTCTTTTATTAGGACACATCTACACATCACAACAAAGCATGGTGCATAGACCTTCAAGTTAATAGTGACCGAATTACTGTCACAGCTTGAGTTTGCGCCCCTAAAGCTACACAACTGCATCCTCACGGGGTCTGTTCAAGCTGAAATGCTCTACAAGAACCTCTTGCCACAAAGGCATGAAGGCATAGCTACCTTGCTTCCAACACTGGAGCTAACTCAAGTGGGACTCAGGGCCTCACCATACCCTACTCTTGAGAACAGATGTGCTCTAATTACTCTTTTTCAACAGGGAAACAAAATTAGAATCTGAGATGTCTAGGATGATGTTTGTATCACCGCGCTTTCACCCTAAAATTAGCAACAAGAAAACTCATAAAATAACAGCCCAGAAGCTCTATGCAAACAATTTACAAGTCTCCCCCTCCCACCCAAAAGAGGATGTGTCAGGGTGAGTAGAAGGGAAACAAGCTATCTGCAGAAGCAAACTTGCGGAAAATCGCAGGTTTTAAAGAAGTCTCATGCACTTAACAGAACACAGAACAAAAGCTGCAATAATTGCACTTACAAACATACACAGAGCCAAATGCACCAGAAGTTAAACCCTCCAGAGCTGTTATTGTTTTTATAGGTAAAGGATGGCAATGTCCTCCTTTCTAAGATGCACAACAATTCATGTCTCGGTTCACTACTGTCATTGGATCAAGTCTGGACATTTCAAGGACTACAGAAAAGCAGACAGTAATTGAGCTCAATGAGGGATTTTTATACTTAAAGTAGAATTTCATGTACTTACATCACCTCTTCACCTGAACCAGGCTCATATTTACAATCATGGTGTGAAAGACACCCTGCCATCTGTGATTTTTATTGAAAGAAAATACCAAGCCATAAGAAGCAGCTAATACTAACTGCAGCAGCTGTGCACTGTCTCCAAAGAGAATTATGGGACATGCATCGAATGCATGGCATTGCTTTGTAAGGATTTGATTAGATACAGTTTGGTAAGAAAAAATGTTATCCATCAAATAAACAGTCTGCTATTTTAGAAGTTAACTTCTGTATGTAGAGCCTAACACATTTTCTTGCCTATATTTCAAATGTAGGGTAATTCCAAAATCTACTTGACTAGTTATAGAAGTAATTAATTCTGTCTATAGAATAGAGAGCGAAGCTAATTACAGACAAAAAGTATCTATAAAATGAATTAAAAGTCACAGGAAAACGTTACTAAAGGCAGTTGACCATTTATTTTAAATGCTTTTAGGAGCATCTGCTCTTGAAATGAAGAGCATAACAGCATCTAGCAAAGAATTCTTTTGAAGAATACAATTTTTAAAAGTGGAATGCACATTGTAACTGTATTTAAGATGCTATCCTACAAGTTCTCGAGCTACTACTGACACATATGGTACAAATTCTGCTGTCTTTGAAGTCATAAGCTGCCTATAACACAGTGGAAGTATACAGAGGATTTAGTTAAATTTTAGCTGTACCTACACAAAATACTAGAAAATACTGGTTACTTCTGACTTTTGTTAATTATTTATATCTACTTAAGGTGCTTTAACAGAAAATAAATAAATGATTGTGCCACGGGAATAAAATTCTCATCTACTACAAGCACTACACTTAACTCCTACACAACTGTTGCAACTGTACATTAGGGAAAATCATGTTACAGCCCTTATGATGTAGTTGAAAACTCAGCCCCGTTTACTTAAGAGCTGACAGTGATACAATCGACACATTCTGACTTTCCATCATCTACAAAACTTTTTCTGACGCAATATTTCATGCACCTGTAAAACTTAATGAATGAACACAAAATAACGTGCATTTATTTTCATGGCTTTCATTGAGTTCTACCATCCTCGCTTTTTTTCTGTTAATAACGGGAAAAGATTATTCTGTGAGATTGATTCTGCAAGTTTTTGAGAACTGTCCTGTTCTAACAGACAGATCATAGTTTATAAGAATCAAGGATGCAGAGCTTTGTTGTTTTGTTTAATCACAATATAAAAGGGAAGAGTAACAGTCATTCTAATTTACATATGGAACCATAATTTTTTGGTACACGAGAATGCATGACGCTTACTAATTATCTTGAATGGTAATTTTTGTTCATGTGACGCTCTTTTAAAATTTAAGAATAAACAAATGTGAGAAAACAACATGCAATAAACAAATGGCCGTTCTTTTCTTACAAAGATTTTATACATCAGTGGCTTGAAATAATATGGATGCTATTTCCATCCACTTAAAAATAACTCATAGTGCAGTATTTTCTTGTTACTATTGGGGGTGGGCGCAAAAATAGCTTTCGAAAAGAATATTTGGCATAGGAACAGTGTGCTATATTTTTTTAAATAAAATATCTCATGACACCCAGGCATTTGCAACTCAAGAACACGCGAAATCAGCTGGAAGTCTCACACCAGTGAACATAAGAAAATGCACCTTATATTCCCCCAAATTGTTGATATGCAAAGCAGCACATCCTAATGATGTGGGATTATAAATATTAAACATATTGCAACAAGCTGATTTATAGTGGCAAATAAAAACAGACTATCAGGCAATTAACATACTATTAAGTGTAGTGTTTACTATCATGAGGCATCCATCAGCGTAAATAAACTTCTTCCATTAGCTTTTTATTGGTGCCCACCAGTACACTTCTCCTTCAAGCTCTCTTAACTGAAGGATATTGTTAGATCCTCACCTGCTGCAAAATAAAAGAGCTCACCCACGGTGTTTCTTTCTAGCAAACTCATAGCACTGGAAGGAAAACAAACTGTACAGGCAGCAGTTTATTAGTTGATGATCAATCCTGACTGAAGCGCTTTCTGCCACACTTCATTCTTATCCCAGTACTGGATTCTGCCCAAGTATGCGAGCAAATCACCCTCTGATACACCATACAGCTAAAAATGTTGTCTTAGGTTATCAAAATGACTCAAACTAGCGCAGTGAAGCACAGTAAACAGCTGGTCACGTGGCTACACACAGCGACCCAGGAGGTCACTCTGTAAGGACAGTGTGAGCTTAAAAAAGATATAGAAAGAAATAGGAAACTGAGCCAATAACCAAAATGCTCCTATGATCTCATCCTTCATTTTAAGAGATACTGTAGTAGCAGTAAAGAGAATATTAGCACTATTTTGGCTTCAGCTATGCACGGAGGATTGGTTAGCTGTCTACAGGGAAATACTGGTCTTTAAAAATGGTCACACGGCTTTTGAAGTGAAACTGTATCGTGGTAAGCAAATAACAGCACTCACCCAGGACCCCGGTTTCAGACAGTTGACACGATCATCCACTGATGATCTTACCTGGAACTCACGGCAACGAAAACACAAAAAGATATCAAAAAATGAAAAAAAGCAGCTATGTTCATAGTTCCTCAGTCTCCCCCCCACACACACACAATTTGTCATTTAAAAATATCATTAGCTCAATTTTTTCATGGAATTAGTGCATTCACCAGCTACATCTTATTACAAAACCTGTTAAGTATTTTATTTGCACCTCTGGTGTGAACTGTATTTTAAGCTGGGCTTGGCGTAGCTCCGAGGTCTGGAGCTAGGACAGGGAACGGACACCTCGCTAACTGTACCTCTCTTACCCCGGTGAAGGCGAATCCCAGCCTAACGCTGACTCGGGTGCGCTGTAACATACGCGAGTTACACAATGTATTTACTGCACTTATATGCAGGGATCCACGGGGTATGGACCCTCTATCCTCCTTCCAATGCTTCTATGTCCAGGATGGATGGAGGTGCAGAACTTGGGTCCGTGTCCCTCACTCAGGAACTCCTTTCCCACTTTGAGAAATCATCCCTCAAAGATGACTCGAATAACACAGCATCAGTAAAGTATTATTTTTATTGTCATATTATCTGTTCTCGAGTTCTAGCTATAACCCCAGAAGGGACCGGCCAGGTTCTAAAATGAAACGAAACAAACCATCCACAATATCAAATGTTCGACGCAAAGCCGAGACTTGGGAATTGCAGCAAAGATGTTCAGTTGGTTCCTCGCGTTTATGTCAATACTCAAGAACGCACGGGAACACCACCTGCATTTTAATTATTTCATATTCCGCCCCCTCCGCTAGATTTCTGTAGGGCAACAGTTTCCATTTCTCAGTTACTCATATAAACGTCTTCTCCCTTTGTTCCGTACCTCCATTGCCCCAGATAAAATACCTTACTTCTAACCTGAAAGACCTTTTTTCTTCAAATTTGCCCTTAAATCCCACTTCTATCTATGATGCCCACAAGAAACTGCCAGCTGATAATGTTTAGATAGCTCAGAGGATGGGGGCTTTGGGGCTCTACTGAGTTTATGGGGGTTTTGTACTACACAAAGGAAAACTGCCAGTATCATGATCCAGTTTTGTATGAGGAAGTGTAGAAAAATGAAACATCCCAATGGATTTCAGAGAATCCTGCTTCTGGCAACTCGTCGGGGTTTTTTGGTTTGTTTAACATACTGACAACAGATTATAGACACTATCAATTATAGAGCAGGGCCCATATGGCATAATTTTGCCCTATTTTGTAATTGACACCTCAGAAAGTATTCATAGCTGCATGGCCATGACTAGAGTTTTTGTTGACTATAATGGGATTTCCAAACTCTCCACATTTAGGAAATCTAAATGCGAGTATCTGCCATGCTGCTACTAACTCCATACGTTATAAGGCACGTCACGACAACAAGCACATTTTCCTTAAATCTGCAAATCCTAGAGTCATGGGATAAAGAGAGAATTTGAGATGAAAAGAGACTTTATGTTTCCAAAGCATTTTTTTCCCAAGTAAATAGCTCAGGAAACAAGGAAAAAAAAAAAAAAAGATTAAAATACTTTACAAGGTAAATTTCCTTCAGCCACGCTGAGCGCACGGCAGATTGGCATGCAGTACACATACTGAGTGCTGCTCCTCTTCAGCGATGTTTCCTGTGCCAACTGTGACAATGGTTCATGGTGGAAAAGGTACAGGACAGCCTGGGCTGCTGGGAGTCCTTCACATAACTGTTTTTTTCCTCCTTGCTTAAACTGTGAACTCTTTCTACAGACGTAGTCTTTCAAATGCCTGTGATATTTAACACAAAATGAAACCCAAGATCAAATGACACTTTTGTAAAGTACTCAACAGGCAGCAGCTTCTGCACAAGTACTTCAACTTTCCCTTTGCAGATCTCTCTTTCCCAACAAAGGTGGAATACTGATTAATTTCTACAGTAACTACAACAGTGTATAGTGGACTCATGAAAAATGTTCTAATGAAAGGTTAACTTTATCAAAACAGGAAAAGCCATGATAAAAAGAAAAGCTTTGTTACATGGTTATAGCAGAATTTATCTGCCATTTTCTACGTGTTACTGACAGATGTAGAGTTGCACAATACTCTTATTTAAATCTAATGGAAGAAAAATAATGATGTCGTGGGCTTAAATTTTCTTCCTGTAAGACAGCTCTAACTTCATATTCTATTCTTAATCCTGAATTAATAATTAAAAATAATTATATTATTAAATAATAATTCATAAGAATTATGCTAATTCTCAATGATTCAAAGACATTTTCTTATTTAACTATTTCCATCCTGTATCTAGTAAGTATCAATTTTAGTGACCCTAAAAGAGAGTGGTGCGATTGACACGCCTGAGGGACAGGACACCATCCAGAGGACGTCCACCTGGACAGGCTGGAGTGGTGGGCCCGTATGAACCTCATGAGGTTCAACAAGGCCAAGTGCAAGGTCCTGCACCTGATTCGGGACAAACCCCGCTATCAATACAGGCTGGGGGATGACGGGATTGAGAGTAGCATTGCTGAGAAGGGCTTGGGGGTACTGGTGGGTGAGCAGCTCAACAGGAGCCGACAATGTGCACTGGCAGCCCAGCGAGCCCCCGGCACCCCGGGCTGCATCCCCAGCAGCGTGGCCAGCGGGCGAGGGGGGACTGTGCCCCTCTGCTGCGCTCTGGGGAGCCCCCCCTGCAGCGCCGCCTCCAGCTCGGGGGGGCCCCACAGCAGAAGGACACGGAGCTGTTGGAGCGGGGCCAGAGGAGGGCCCGGAGATGCTGCGAGGGCTGAGCCCCTCTGCGGGGAGGACAGGCTGGGAGAGGGGGGGGTTCAGCCTGGAGAAGAGAAGGGTCCACAGAGACCTTATTGCAGGTTCCAGTACTTAAAGTGGACTTATAACAAAGATGGGGACAAACTTTTTAGCAGGGCCTGTTGTGACAGGACAAGGGGGAATAGCTTTAAACTTAAAGAGGGCAGATTCAGCCTAGATATGAGGAAGAAACTGTTTACATTGAGGGTGGTGAAACCCTGGCACGAGGTTGCCCAGAGAGCTGGTAGATGTCCCACCCCTGGAAACATTCAATGTCAGGCTGGACGGGGCTCTGAGCAACCTGGTCTAGTTGAAGATGTCACTTCTCATTGCAAGGGGGGTGGATTACATCACCTTTTAAGATCCCTTCCAACCCAAACTATTCTCTGATTCTACATTCCTCATTAAAAAGAGCTACACAGAATTTGCAAGGAAGAGAATATACGTTACATCAACTGATATAATTCAGACAAAAGAGACAGATTTGGGGGCACAAAGCCCTTCTTCAGGTCAGGAGAAAAACTGCCATAGAACTTTTTATATAGCTAAAAGCGTGTTTTTCTGACTTATTCCTTGACCAGCTCTTGGAATCTGTTCTCCCCGGATCAACAAAACTTCCCATTTTAAGACCTCACGAGAAAGACAGTGGACCACTATTCCAAATATAAGGTCACAAATTTTTTTCTTAGTTTTAGAATAATGAAACTTAATTTCTTCCCTAAAAGTAAAGAAAGGGCATTTTCAGTCTGGTTAATTGTTTGCTGCAACTCTGTCTAAAAAAACCAGCAGGCTAGTCAACGAGGACTGGCAGCAAAAGCCGTCGCATAAGCCTAAAGATATATCAAAAACCCAGCTCAAAAAGAGGCTTTTTAATCCTGATTTATAGGATTTCTTGAGGCTCAAAGCTTTGATCACTTTTTTAACATCACAAAAAATGGTGAGATCTTGTGAAATACATGTGACAGATTATGCGAGCTGTATATCAACACAGCAAACACGAGTTCAGCCACCACCTCTAACCTACAAGACTGCTTGCTGTCACAAGCACCCAGACACAAGAAAGAAATCAGTGCATACACGAACACTATGCAAATGTTTCCACCAATCCATCGTTACCCTGAAGGATATCAATCTCAACAACAGAGGCACTATCAAAACCAACATGAAAATACTAAATTTTCCACAATTTTTAAAACAAACACTGACAAACCTCATGCAATATTTAGGCATAATACCTTTTGAATAGTAATCAGGGGCTCTAGAGAGCTAATGAATTACTAAATTCTCACCAACTAAGCAACGGCAAACTTCAGCATTAATACATGTACGGAGAAGGTACCCCAATAACCAAGTACAGCAAAACCTCAGTTTGAACTGTCATGGACTATTACACAACTGCTGCGCTCAATGCCAAAGGTGGCTGCATTTCAGCAACGAGAGAGTGAGTCAGAGTTTGCACAATCGGAAAAACTCTTGGGATGAAAAGTACTGTACAAATCATTCATAGTATCACTAGTGTTCCGGCACTGAAATTGGCTACATGCATGAAAACACTCCCACTTGCTGAAAAAACAAAGCATGACTGTCAAGTGTTTGGCTATACATCCTATAGCTACTTACACCTGTTATCTTTGTTATTTTTGGCAACAGTGGTGGAGGAGTCCAGTTTAAGTGTAGATTTCACTACAGCTCCAGCACACTGTTCAACCTGTTGGCAAATTCAATCAAGCGGCGTTCTCCGTGCTTGCTGTCGCAGACGGAGAAGTGCAATACAAAAGAAAACATGAAAATTGGAGGGGCGAGCCCCTGTTATGACGCTCCCCACCAGGATGATGTGCGGCCGTAACGGAAGTAAACGACGGGTTGAACTCTGCAGCGCACCCATGCTATTTGTATTCTCCAATCTCTCCCAATTCTGCTGCTGCTTTGGAGTCACTTCCCTCTGGCTACATTTAAGTAGGTAAAGAACAGCTTAAATGAAGAATAAAAACACCAAGCTGAAGACCAGGGACTTTGGGTAGATTTTTACAATATGGACTGATATCAACAAAATTCAATTTTTGTAATGGTTCTAGCGATGCAAGCAAAGATAAACCATAAAATGTTTATATCCCTGATGGACAGCCATTTGGGTCTGAATAATATTCATCCAACACATTACCCTGGCTCCGGGTGTACCCAAGGCTCCTAACACCTCTGCCTCCTGCAATGAGCCGTTTAGGATCTTCCTGAACAGGAGTCTGTACCCTGCAGAGTTGTTTTGTGTGTGTTTTTAGGGCTTTTGTTTCACTTCAATAGCCACTGATGGCGATTTAAAAATCTATTCATGCTTTTGGCCTCCACAATCTCCTGTGGTAGCGCGTTCCAAAATTTAATTCTGTGCTATTTAGGAACACTTCACGTTTGTATACTGCCTATTTCTTGCATTATGAAAAATGATGAAAAATTATGTTCTGTGCACCTTTCCCACACTATTCACGATTTCACAGGCCCCCTCCATAACTCTCCATTTAGTGTTCTCTCCGCAAAGTGGAAAAATCCTAAACAATTCAATCTCTCTTCACAGAGCAGTTGTTTCACAATTTTGATCACTATATCTCCTCGCTGTGCCTTCTCGGGTTACTGTCTAATCTTTGTCAGATCACAGTGCTGTTTTCAATAAACCATTGTTTTGCTCATCACAGTTAAAAATCACAGTTACAGTTAAAAAACAAATCATAATCACAGTTAAAAAACACAGTTAAAAGTTTTCTCATTCATAAATATAGGGAAAAATGAGCACTTACAAGTGACTACCAGGCACTGTATCATTTACATGTGATAACGTTGGTCCAAAGATCTCTCATATAAAAGTTTTAGACCTTGGGGCACTGCCTTAAAATGAAAAATCATAATTAATGTTGAGCAGAAAATATGTTTCCTAACCTACACAAAGATTTCAAATTTAAATTTGCGGCAGTCAACCTTGCTGTGAAACTTCCCCGTCAGCCCCAAGTCAGCACTGGAGCTTTGTGACTGGAAGCTGATGATTTCTTGGTAGCTCCCAAGTAGGTTTCCCACTGCATGACAGACGGAAAGTAAAAATACTGTTCTGGCTGCCTCGTAATTCTCTTCTCTAGTCCTCTCAGAGTACCCAAGAGGGGCAGAATGAAAACTCTTACCACCACAGAGGAGGAGGGAATCTAAAAGTTATAAAAAGACAGATTCTTATCTATCACACAGAGACTGCACGAGAACGATGCTGACCGTACCTGTAATTAGAGAAATGCAGCAGTTATATACAGGTAAACTCTCAGCAGTATAAGGTTGTCACTCTGGGTACAAATACACTGTGGAGAAATACCAAAGAGAGCATATGGGGCAGTAAATCAGCCACTGGGCCTAAGAAGATCTCAGACAGGCAAAAAACCACAGCAAGCTGAAACAGCTGTGCCCCAGGAAACAGCAGAACGAATGGATTTACTGCCTCCTGACTCCAGCGATACCAATACCTCTGTAGAGAACAGCAGGGCAAATAAGGGAAACTGAAAACTGTAAGTTAATTTATTTGATAAACAAGTTATAAATATCCAAAATGCTGCTTCATCTCAGTACTTAACATGGTGTTTTGCTCAGAAAGGAAAATATAGATGACTAACGTTAACAGGGCAACTCTGATATCAGACACTGAAAATCGGGTGCTGCGTTGCGCACAAGCTTATGTTACACAGTGCTCACCAGTTAGTTACAGCAAAGACAAAAGTATCTGCCTTTCTGTAGTTCTATTTACGCTAAACAATGCGGTGCAACTCTGAGATACATGACAAACTGAATGAGGTCGTATTTTTACGCGGCAAAGAGCATTGCTGTGCATAGATAGCAGGGCAGGTCTTTAACGTAGTACAGCTGCTTCAGCGTAACCCAAGCTAGTTCATGAGAAACACGATAATCCTAATGCAGCTATGCTGCTTTCAGTTCTGGAGAGGGCTTTCACATTGATCTGGGTAGCTCAACTTGGCGCTGCACCGCACACAATGAGCGTACCGAGACAGATCCTCTGTTCTTAGTAATTTCTGTGCTATAAAATAGATAGGATGGTCCTTTATCATGGAATTTGAAGGTGAGAGGTGCTGAGGCAGAACGGCTTTCCACCAGAACAATTAACTGAACTCGGCCAGTGCACATCCCATAATCGGCAAATTCAGTGTGGAACTGTGCAACAAGCAGAACTGGGGTCTCAATTCAGACCAATGGTACAAACCCATAGCCTATAACGAGATATATTTTGGATTAAAAGATCACTGCCCCTGGCCAGAGGCATTTACATTACCATCTTTACCCTCTCTAAAGGAGGTTACCATCCTCTCCCATCACTTACACGACTGCATAGGCAAATGTTCTCTGATCCACCTGTATCAAACAGATTCCATCTACCATAGAGTAAGTACACTGTATGTTAATAGTTCCATTCAACCTCAGCCATTTTGACAGAACTGGATTAAGAAACTACTATACGTGCAGTTTTGTCAGCAGCTTTCCTAGCTTCTGGCATAAACGAAGGGATGAAGAAGTGTGTAAGTACCTTTTAGTAAGTCTCAGTCGCAGCTTGAATGGTACATCCAGCCACAGCAGTACGTTTTTGCTGCTTTTACAAAAGTAGAAGAAAATTAAGTAGAGCTTGATTTACAATTTATCCACCTCAATTCATTACTGTATTCTATTTTTCTGCATGCTGTAGGATAGGTATTTCATTCTAGGCATCACCTTGTTACCCTGAACATTTGGTTTTAATTAATTCTTCCGGACTCTTTGACAAAGGCCTGGCCAACAGAATCATTATAATACTGAGACTTGTTGGTATGAGGTGAGAATATTTATACTATTTTATTTCTGTAGCAGGAAATAAAGTAACAGATTAATTTTAGCTTTTAAAAACATACATGGGAGCCCTAAAAAATGGAGAACAAGAAAAAAAAAAGAGAACAAGAGAAGTAAATATCAAAACCCATAATGATCTAAAGCTGCTTACTACAAAAATAGACAAGACGCTATCCGGTAAATTTCAAAAACCTGTAATTAACTGTGCAATTTTCAGTTGTTAATGACATTGGGTTACTGTGTCCCTACATATAACTCAACGCCCAAACTGTCATTTTTCTGCTAAATTAGAACTTCTTTTCATTCCAAATAAGATTTTTCCTGAAAAACTACTGAGAGAGAAAAGCTTTATTACAGTTGGAAAAATATAAGATGGTATTTTGAAACCGTGACATGAAAGACTCAAAAGACCCTGAAACAAATAGTTCAAATGAATAAACTGAACTAAATTTTGAAAATGCACACAGGGATTTATTCCAGATTGGCACATACATTACAGGAAACCAAGATTTATTTACAATAATGAAACTCATATGACAAGCATTTCTTCTGAAAAAATAAACTAGAGGAAAAAAAAAAAAAGAAAATTAGTACTAAGGACTAAGTTTACTAACATATTAGCGTTCCGTGGCACATAAAAAGAAAATTGCATCTCCCATGAATTTTGTTCCCAGAACTGTTTATTAACAACAAACAAAGAAATTCAAGTTCGAAAGGAATGCTATCTTCTCTGCCACCATCTGCAGTGGGAAACCATCCACCAAAAATATTCCCCTGAAAAATATCTAACTAGTATTGGATATCATTCTCAGAAAAATTCCTAATCCTACTGAACGCCATCAAACGCTCTCGTTTTCATTAGCTGAATTAGTAACGCTACACAAATCCCTTGACTGGCCCATGACAAGTCAAACCCAAATCAGACCTACAGTCCTCAAGAGCCATTACCATCCGATTAAACGCCTTATGGCCTGTGAGAAAGAAAAGGCAGGTGTCCTAACAAAAACTGGTAACGCAACTGGCGCGTGACCACTCTCAAAAAGGAGGCAGAAACTGAACTGAGGTGAATATTACAATTGTCTCGCCTCTCCAATTCAAGGCAGAAACAAACTCACCGCTTTATATATTTTTTTCTATTTTAAAGATGTTTTCTGTTAGGAGATATAGCAGTAAAGCAGCGATATTCAACAGATTGTCTATGCTTGATAAGGCTTGGGATGTGGCTGAACAAGGTTTGATCGGAACATGAGCAAGCGTGCCCCGGAACTAGGGAAGAACAAGAACAGACGGGAACAGTGATGGCATTAATGTTAATGTGGTTTTAGAATAAAAGTCCTTAGTTTTACCCTCAGAAGAATAAACTGCTGCCTGTTTTGTTAATCTACATCTATAAATGACATACCGTTCCTTTATTAAGCATTATCCTAGCATTTAAGGCAAAAAACCAGCCATTATTTCATCTATTCAACATTCTCTAACAGAGACCCTCACGTTTCAATCAATTACACTGGAACTGATCTCATGAAGAATATTTGATGACTGTAACTATGTTTAGACAGAAAAAAAATTATTTATTTCCATATTTATCAAAAACAATACTTAGGATTTAACGAGTCTCCAAGATAGTGTGTAGAATGAGTTAAACATTAAAATTGATCATAAAATGTTTTTAAAAAGTTTATTCATTTGCAGTTATCATTGGGAAAAGGGATTCAAATGAATCAGCTTAAATAAATTTAAAATTCTTCTTCAGGCCAGCCATTAGAAAAATGTTTTAATGTACCTAAGATTGTAAGTATTAAGATATGGCAAAAAAAAAAAAAAAAATCAAACTGAATATTTCTGTATACCAACATTGCATATTTCAGAACTGAAATATTCCTCCACTGTTCTATTAACTCATTTTAAGCAGAAAACACAGTTGAAAATAACTAAGTCAAATATAAGAAATGATCTTCCATGTAAATTTTATTTGGTCTGTAATGAGCATTTTTGAATGCTTAACTGAATGTTCATGATAAGGTACAATGTAATTAGGCTTCGGAATGTCAAGTTGATTTTTCAATATTTATGTGAATCACATGACATTATCTTTTATATCAGGTGCTGACTATCAAAAATGACAAAGAAAGATTATCAACACAGCAGGCTTTCTTGTTGCTGTGTCTTTTGAATTCAGGTGAGGTTGAATCCTTAAATGTTATCAAAGCACTCCCAGTTTACTTTGAAATCAAAGCAACCTAAAAATAAGCTAAAAGAATTTCTGTAAGAAGAAAAGTGTATAGTAAACTTATTTCACAACAGAAACTTCCTAGCAGAACAAATACTCTCTTAGGCAGGAGATGACAGATGTGAAAAAGGATGATCTGCCATTAGAAAAGCTCTACTTTAAACTATGTATCTTTTAAAAATAAGTAAAAATATCTTTTTTCTTATTTAAAAGAAACAGGAGTTAAAAATAATCTGTTCTGTCAATGATAACCTATTTTAAAACTAAATTCTATTTACTTCCTGTGTACGCTATCATTGTTTACTTTAAGTGGCTTACAAAGATGCATAACAAAAACCAGCATTATAACATTCAATTAGTAATTGTTCAGTAGATGCACTGCATTTTCTTTTCCTCAAATTACCGTTGACTTTTAACAAGATCCAGTTGTACTACTGGATTTATTACAGGAAAGACTGTGGGAACTCTGAGGTCCCAAGAGCCTTCCAAAATGATGGGAGAGGAGGAAAAAGCAGAGTCCTGTGTCACCGCGCACCAGAGCCAGCTGGGTGCAGAAGAGGAAGTGCGTTGCGTTTCTAAAGGATGCATTCTCCTCCGTGCCTGTTAATTCAACGGGAGACCGGGATGACCACATCTGTGGCACCATCCTATTAATTTCACTAGCTGACTTCTCTTTTCTTGAGGTGAGGATTATTGCTATGCTTTCCCAGTTAGTGATAATAGTCCCTTTCTAAATAATACCACAGAGGCAGACAAAGAAAAGCGAAGCAGCATTAATAAGAGTGTTTCAGATGAAATGAGTAGAATTAACGCAAAATAGTCCAAAATAGAAAAGCAGTAGACCACAAGATGAGACTTGTTTCATTATCTATAAGTAGCACGATGTGTAGGAGCATATAAAGTGTGGCTACATTTCAAATATAAAAATATTACCATGAGGCTTCTCCCTCCCACTCTATTATACTCTCCAAGAGAAAAGAGAGTAGGTAGACAATGAAATTCTTAGTTCACTGCCAAGAATTCCAGTGCAAACAAATTATCAAGAGAATCAGATAAGAATAATGATGTGATATTGATAGAGAAAGCAGAAGCTCGGTATAAATTAAAGTTTAAAATAAACTGTAGGAGTGACAGAAGGAAAAGGTAAAAAGGCAGGCAGAGAAGATCTGTATTTTGATAAAGAAAAGGGTATGTACATCCTGTACATACTCCTGGTAACAGCATGAACGAACAGATCTCACATTATAGGCAGTCTCCTCCTTAGATAACAACAGCATCAGCAACGCAAGACACTGCTCGTGTAAAAGAGCAGTACATTCAGCAGAAAATAGTTCCTAATTGCCAACATTAGTCACTTGGAAAATAACCTGCGCTAGACTGTACTAGTATCTGTACTAAACAACGAAGAGCAAATAGGTTTATTCCACTGTTTCAAAGTAAGTTTGAGATTTTAGTAGCTCTGGCCATTTTGCTTAGCTCATGGGAATATTACCATAGTCTCCTGAATTGCAACACGCAAGTGAAAGTATTTTTACCCTGCCTGGCTTACTTTCCAAGGTTATCTAGTCGGAAGTGATCAGGTATGAAATCAGAATTCTCCTTCACAGGCCTTCTTGAACAGTCTCAGCGATCATTTCAATTGACCTAGTTTTCCTCCTTCTAGATACTCATGCTTCATGGTATCTTACTCTGATGTATTTGATACAATTCTGCAGGGAATTCCCAGAAAGATACATCCCCACTCAAGGACACAGTTTTACTTAGTCTGCTGTAAACGTACGTACCAAGAAATGTTGATCACTCCAAGAAAAGCAGAGATGAAATACAGTATATGGAAATCTGCAAAATTATAAATGATGATAAGATGATTTTGTTTGGTTGCAAGTCAAATTTAATCAGTTCAATGAACTGGCAACAGTATTGTACGTAATCACAGAATCAGCATCAAATGAAAATTGTATCAGAAGAGCCAAGGGAATTGAAATGAATGATTATTGAAAGGCGGAGTAACTTTAAAAAAATGAAAAAAACCAAGGGAGAATAGGGTGCTTTACCAACATACGGGAACACCTAAAAACTTACAAAATAGAAACACTACAATAAAAGGCAAAAGAGCTCACCGGCAGACAGTCATGCAGCCACCTACCAAGGCAATCAAACGCTGATTCAGCTGACTATTGCCTAGAGAACTGACCACACACACGCTCGGTTTTAAGAAGGAACAAATCACACCTAGTAAAGAACATCTAATATTGAACTTGCTCCAACTTAAAGATGCTCCAAAATGAAAAGTCAAGGACTTAAATAAAAAATATCTCCCAAACTCCTGAAGATAGGAACAGTACTGATTAAAACATTTTTTTCCACACAAAAGAAAATTCTGCCTATAGAAATCATGTGCTTTCCAGCTCTGTAACTGCTTTATTATATGGAGAAAAGTTAAATGGCAGCATAGCTCTGACCTTCATTCCTAACCAAGATAGGAACTGAACTGACTGGAACTGAAATTAAGCCATTAACATGGATACTTTTGAATGTTGCCTTAAAACAAAAAATAGGGCAAATTAAAAAAACAAAAACAAAAACAAACAAGTTTTGGTTTGTATATAGTAATGAATCCTAAAGGAAAAAAAATCCATTCTAACAGGAGGAAAAAATATTTTAAAATGCTGATGACTCTCTCATGTTTTACTCACCTTAACCAAAAAAACCCAAGCATGCTATGTAGAAATTAGTAACTCACAAAAGCAAAATTTCTGTTACTCAAAGACGATGTGAACTAGATTTCATAAAGCCAGGAAGGTCTTTGCTACCATTTATTTCCCTATGTTTTATTTTATATATACTGTTTTACTGTATATGAGGGGCAGTAAATGCTTTGAGATACAATGATAAGGTGCCTATATGCATGCAAGTTGAAGTTTACTACGGATTTAAGTATTTGAACACAAAGAAACCTTAGAAAGTGAATTGTTCAGCTCTGCAACCTTTCTAAAGGCTGAAAATACATACGCCACCTTTCATACTTCCTCCTCCTCTTTGCTGGACTCCCTGTAATGCTCATACATTTAAACAAGTCTCATTACTACCTAGGCTGATTCTCAGCGCCTACTGAACATTGAAAGTTAGATTTTTTTTACCTTTAATGGCAGACAGATCCGTGATACTTCTGAACAGGACACTGCTTCTCAGGCCCAAACAATATAACAATATTCACAACAGTATTCCTTTTTAAATCATCTGGATTGCTACCATTGCAAACTCATGCTTATGTTTATTGTACCACATCCTCAAAGCCATTCATCTTTGTCTCATTTGCAACTTCTTATTAATACGAAGTATTGTAAGATACCCTCAAATAAACCCCAAAGAAAGCTATTTGTTGATACTTTTTTCAAAGTGTATTGATTTTCCCTGTCTACACCAAATACTACAAAATGAGTGAACATAGTCACAACTCTCCACCACAGCATAACAAGTTAATTATAGAGCGGTTGAATCTTTACCACGATCACAGCTATAAATAAAACCTTCCTGAAAACATTAAATATATATGCTCTAATTTTCTGTGCACGTGCTTGTGTTTCATAGACAACAAGAAACAAAAAAAGACAAAAAGAATGATGTTGAAGTATTTTACGGTTTTTGATTCTCCTATGCTAATTTGACCTGACTTGAAATCTAATGATTTAATAGGTATAATGGTGGAGAACTACATAGGGAAACACTTATTTATTTTGATAAGCAGGTCTACCAGGGTCTTTCTGGGAAACACTTGAATAAAGTATGTGTACACTGGGTAGATCACCGTTCCGCTTCTGAGTTCATACAGAGGAAACATTTTACAAAACCTCCTACAGATACTCAACAAAACTTGAAATTAAGGGAATAGTAGATCTACAAATCAGTCACAGATTATTTTCTTTAAAGAAGTAATAACTGTAAAATCAGAAAACACAAAGATCTTTGAAGTAAAGCCTCATGTCTACAGAGCAGGTGGGTGAAGAACATGGCTAACGGTCCAAAGTCCTCAGATGTGCCACTAACGATACAGTGACAATGGTTTTCTATGAGCCAGTTTATAGAAAGAACATATTGAAAAGCACCTTATTTATGTAAAGTATTTTTCATCATTGTATAAATAGAATTGCTTGGAGCTACATGAGATGGGTGTCAAGTCCTGTTCTGTTGCAATAGGTTCACTCTACAACTCCCACCGGACAGGGTACCTACATTAAAGTTGATGGAATTTCACATGTCTATTCTGGCCCACGCTTGTGTCTAGTTTTATCTGAAGTATTCAGCAATTGCATTTACCCACATAATGCAATTAAACCTGAATAACCTAGGTACAGTCAAATGGCCACGGAAGGTAAAGATTTTATGATTGCTGTTTCTCTAAAAAAAAAAAAAAAAAAAGACAAAAAGGTGTGAATCACCTGTGTCAGCAGTCACCAATGTTGATAAAGTTTGACATAAATGTCTTGAAACTCACGGAAATTAATGCTTTAAACAATCTTACTAAGAAGAGCTATAGAGGCCGCCTAATACAAATGTTACATGTATTTGTAAAAATACTACTCAAAGTACTAATACACTTTTTAAAATAAGAATGTAACATACTACTAATGTTTTACACCTAAATGCTACTTAAACGCAGAAGTTGTTATACAATTAGAGAGTAGTACTGCAAGCAGTATAGTAGTATGAGACTTTGACTCTTTCTATTTAACGGCACCAGAAATATGAATTGTTTTTCAGAAGTGTCCACATTATATTAAAGGATGTTTAGGCAAAGTTTTTAAGCATTGTGTTTATTACATCATTTGTTTTGAAAGAGTTATACTTTTCTGATTCTTTAAGCTCTTTATAACTCCCTCATCTCATTTGCACGGCTGGAGATCTTTAAACCCACTCTCTTCATAGTTAAAAACAACGTAACAAGATTAGGCTGAGAGCCAACAAAATCAACCAGTGCCAACCAGTCTTCTGAATTCTAATTAGAACATCATTTGTATCAACCTCCATTTTTCCAACATAAGGACAACACTATTATTTCTATGATTACATCAGTGAAGTAATTATCTAGTCCAGGAATACATTGCAAGATAGTAGCAATAAAATGTAATTCTAATAGGGCAACTTGTAGAAAGTTATTAATAGGCAATTATTCCAGAATGCTATATATTAATCTAAAAATGTTTAATAGAAATGCAATAAGGAGATAGCCCTTCATAGTCAAGAAGAATTTGATAAACAAGAGTACACACAAGAGTGTTTATGTTCCAATTTCCTGAAAAATCTTTCTAGCTAGGCAAGCTGTTACTGTGCTTTCTATTCACCTTTTCTAACTACCTTTACCATCTACATCGTAACTTACTCTAAAGACCGAATAGCTTCTTCAGTCAGGCTTGAAAAATATTTTATTTTCAGCCTCTGACTTAAGCATGCTTTTTTTTTATTCATTGCTCTTTTTTTTATTCAATTGTTAGTATGAATCAGGTTAGCTAGTTTACATGTGCTTACTATATGTGCATATTAATAAAATAAATGATCACAACTATTCTATAGATAAAAAATATGTAGAGCCTCCTATTATTTTTGTTTAAATTAGACATTAAATATCTCTCATTAACAAAATAAAATTTAAAAAACTGTAATTAAAAACGCACACACAGAGATTGGAAAAGTAGTCTAGAAACGGAATTAAGAGCTCGTTACATATATGCTGTATATAAACCCCAAAAATCTAGTTAGCCACCGACTTTAGTTAGCCACATTCAAAGCTTAAAAATGCTTTCCTTTCGCTAGATCAAGTATGCAACGTCTATTCCAAACGCTGGTAATGCTGCTCTCTCCTGTCACTTTGCACATCATCCCATGTAATACTCTTTTCCTAATATTTCATGATCAATCTACGTGTCAGACAGATGTCTGCTCTTCTCTAACCCCTGTCTCTGTTCACAGAGATCTCCAGAGGCCCCTTCCAACCTCAACCATTCTGTAAAATTCTGTATTCCCTCCTACTTTACCTACAGGTACCTCTTCAAATTCCTCCTACATTTTCGCTATTGTACTTTTTGGGTTAATCCTATAAACTGTATTGTGACTGCTTACCCGATATGTTTGTGATGAATTTGGCTCAGAACAGACAATTTGGCATTGGGTCAAATTTTAGGTATGTCATATTACCATGTGATCTATAACACTAAGACATTAAGTAAAGCATTTTTAGTACAAGGTAAACTTTGTAGAAGGGTAATATTTGGTGAGTGATCTCTTCAAAATCCAATAAAGGCCCCTAGCATACCAGCCAGAACACTTTTTCATATAAAAGAATATATTTTAAAACCAAAACCAACGCATAGATTTCAGCGCAAAAGTTGCAATACCTTAATGAACTTACAAGAAAATACCTTGACTTAAATCACAGGTACTGTTATCACTCTCTTGCATTGAAGAGAGCTTGAAAATCATACAGTGAAATAAATATTAAAATTACTCGTACAGCAATAATTTACCTTACTACAACTGGTGGAATTAAAATAACATTAATATTTTAAACAGAAAATTACTTAAATATGTGTATTATCATTGGGTGTATATACTCACCGAAACCTATGGCACTCTATGCAAAATAAACCTAACACAAACCCAACAAAAACTGGGGATTCATGAAATGCATGTGTTTATCATAATACATATACCACAGTAGAATCATATATTAATATGAATTTCAAAGTGTGAAAACACTTATGGTGCATGTTTTAGCAGTTGTTTTTCAACGAAGATGCTATTTTTGCATCTATATAAGACAAACAAAAAAAATGAAATTATAAAAATCCTGTTAGATCCCCTATCTTAGAACAAATCAGTTAAACTTCTAACAAGATGGGTCAAAACTTTCAAGAGATTATTAATTGTGCCTCAAATTATGGGTGTACGGTTTGGATCATATTTCCAAGTGGCGGTGATCAATACTGCCTGAAAAAAAATTAAGTTCTCCATAGGACATCTCAAACTGAGCACCAAAATCATTTATCACGTCTGAGAATCTAAGTACATATTTTATTTGTAGACAGAGCAGATAAAAGTATTTTGTGCAAGGAAAGACACTTCCTGTAAAAACAGTCATGAAAATATCTTCCAGTGTTATATAAACTAATTTCTCTACCATATAACTTATTATATAACATAAACTAATTTCTATAATAATAATTGTGCTATGCAATTGTCTATACAAAAGTATAAGAATATCATACCTGAAAAACTAAAATACAAAAATTGGTTTCACAATCTCAATGCCTGGTCTGCCAATAAAACTATAACGTTTCATGATTTTGATGTAGGATATTGAAAACATTCCTCATTTATTTTCAAGGTAACATCACTTCATAGAATAAACATAGACTATCAGCTCTATTCAGGAGCAGGATGAACAGAAGCAACGAGAGCAAAACAATGACACATTTTTACTTCAAAAAAAAACCAAATAGAAATTTACAGTCAGTAAAGTAAGGCTGAAATGCAGTTCCTTTATTCTAATACCACGAAAGACATGACTACTGAATATCATTACAGAATCACCTCTTTATATTTAAGGGTTGGTAGGTATTGCCTTATATTCAATATTATAGTCCTATGCTTCAAAAAGTGACTTTGTTGTCTTTGGAAATGAATACCACGAGACAACGGGTACTGTGATAAATACGCCGAGACAGGTACTGAAATCATTCTCTCCTAGCACTGGTCCTCATACACTTCAGCGAGAAACGAGAAGCCACGGAGTACAGAGCAGCCACCTGCAGTACTATGAGCAAATCAAAGCAGCTTCAGTATTTCCAACGGGCCTCAGCAATTTTGCCGGTTCTTACAATTTTGCCTGTCTCTTACATTTATGCACAGCATGAGAGGTCAAGAAGCAACAACTACCTCTGATATATCGAAGACTCTCAGAGACTAGTTTGGGAATCAATCTAGTAGAAAATTCACAGTTTCTTTATCTTGCTCCCACGTTTTGCAGAAGATTTTATTTCCTCGGGAATTTTTCACATGAGTTAGGAGAACAGACGCTGGAAAGACACTATCGGGAAAGAAAGAAGGGTAGGGAAAAGAAACGTTAGGAAAACAAAGACTGCACGTTGCAGGCTTAATAAGACTGAGAGAAGAGGCTGCAAGGAAGAAAAGCGGGAGGATGCCATAGCAGACAAACCAACCCTGTGCTACAGATTGCTGTGGGGAACCCCAGAGATTCCGTCAGCCAAGTGGTAAATGCATATGGGAACTTGTTGCTTACGGCTTAATCAAGCTCAGCTGTAACAGAAACTTTTTCAATTATTTTTAAAGCCTTTCAGAATTTATAATGCTTTGGTTGGTGTTTTACAAGTCACTGGGCTCAATTTCATTTAAGAAGTTAATTTCTATTTTTGAATAGTCTTAAAGACAACCATATGACTGGAACTTCCACTCGATTCTCCCCAAAAGTATATTGCCTCTGCAGCTTATTTTAACACTGAGCAGAGCAATCTTACATTTTAATGCATTCAGAGCTAGGTAAAGTTCCTTCCACAAGAAAATATGATTGATTGTTACAATGACAGTAATTGCATTTTAGTAAAAGTAACCATTATGGTAATTTTCCTCTAGAAAGAGACATTTAACTAACTTAAGTAACTTGTTACTTTTCAACACATTAACTTTGGCAAATTTAACATTACAAACGTACAGAGTTCACAGACACAACAACGTGCATCACTTAGGGAGTGTGCACACTTTTTTCATTCTATAGATCAAGTAGTGTTTCCAAATAGTATATGCTAAAAAAACGTGCATACATAACACAGCATTAATTAAACTGTTAAGAGCAGATACAGTACATCTATTGCCAAGTCTCCTGTTTAAATATTCTGACTTCAAAGTAGCAAATGTCAGCTCATTATGAGATATTAATTCCTAAGCATCTACAAAGATAAAATGCCAACTCTGAGGAAACCATAATAAAAGATCCTGGTAAAGCAAAGCAGATCAACAGTAACTCATGACACACCACTAAGAGAAGTAGGCGGGCGAATGACAGACACAGAAAAGCATTCATAGTACAAAAAAAAAACTGTACAGAACCCTATAGCTATAGATCGCAACACAGGAGAGGGAGAGCGTGCGTGAGCGATTTCTGTAATAGACTACCTGCTGCATCACGGTAATATCTATAAGTTACTAAAAAAACAACATTAGCATTCAAGTTCAGGTATTGCTTCCAAGCACCACTTGAATACGAGTTAGAAACTAACCCCGAAGAAGTTGGTAGCACTACATGCATGGAAGAGGTGCATTATTTTTTCCAACTTGCTATTTATAAACATTCCATGCAACTTAGGTTGTAGTAACTTCTTCTTAAAAGCATGGCTTCTGATAATTAAGAACGACATCATAAAATAATTTAAGCATCCAGGTTTTGTTTCATACTACTTCACACGAGTTAAAATAAAACAACTCCAGCTCTACTTTAAAGTTGCTCATGATAATAATCATTCCTTATGCTTGAAAAGGCTTCTAAACTGGAGCTGGTTGAATTTCCACACTACTGAACATTTTTACACTAGAAAAGAACTGAAATTAGTCTTCCTTTAAAAGGAAATATGAAAAATTTCAATTTTAATGAATTAGATCTAAAATTTTCAATTCAACTTTCCTACCTTCTCTGCAGAAACAGTTTTTGTATCTCTGCCTCCTTCTACCTCCTATACCCTCTTTGAATTGCAGAGAATGTTTACAGTGCAGAATTGTGTGTTTGCAACTTGAGTTTTCATATACGATGTTGCAAGGAGAAGTAAATCCTTAGTCTTTCCAATAATTTTTCCTCAGTCCAGTACCTTGTTGGAAAACTAATCTGCTCCTCTAGTTTTTCACACCTTGCAAATTAAGTACTATTCGCTAACTCAACATAAGAAGGCTTTTTTTTCTGATGATGTTGTTTTTCCTCCCCTTATCAAAGGAGTACTATTATAGAAGAGGCTCTGCTTCCACGCTCACAGGCTGGCAGGGCTAGACCAACAGGTTCCGTCCCTCCTATCATCAGCAGTGGTACACACTCCTCCCTTCTGAAAACTGCTGACCTTTCAGGTATGTTAATTTCAACGTGAAATACTCTATTCTATATTTTAAGAGTATTTCTTTGAATTGATTTAGATTAAGGAGCTCCAGTTTAAATTGTGAGTTAAGTATTTAGCTGGAATGATCGGTGTTTTTTACCCTTCTCTTATTTAAAGATCCCAGTTATACTTTTAAGATAAAATAACATACATGCTATGACAAGAAACTAGAGAAAATTACAGAGAAGAAGACTAAGAAAAAATAAGTTATAATATTAATATGCTGAACTGCTTTTTCAGCAGCAGCCTTCCAGATAATTTTAGAGAAAATCTTATTTTTTCTTCTTTTTTAATTTTTTTTAAGGAATTACACCTGTAAACTGGTCAATTATCTTTTTGGCCTTCATAATTGAAAGCAACTATTAGGTTGCAAACTCTTAGTGAAAGAAAAGTCAAAACTCTTGAATAGTCAGAATGAATTGGAAATTCACACAGTTTAAGAAGTCCTTCTTTTACATATTTTCAAGATTAAAATCTTTCTACTGCTGTCCATCTTTTACTACATTACAGTGAAAGAACATTTAAGAAAATTTCAAAAAATAGATTGGTGGTTCAAAGCTAAAGTGACATTAGAAATAAATCAGTGACTGACGCACAAACAGCAATAACCTAGGGCATACGCTAAGAGCTCACTAACACCCATTCCACCATGGAATTTTGTAAGGCTATTTTTATAACACAGTGTCCTAGTTACTTTTGAGAAGAGGAGGAAACTTACAGTTTAAACAGAATTGGCAGTCGACCTCTATAATCTGCCCTTTGTCTTTTCCATATCTTCTAAATTTCACGTGACAAGCTACATTCCTGAATTTTGCTTTGTAGAATGTAGGAGTTAATTCTTCAATACTAGCTGAAGAAGTTAATGATTTTGTAGTGTCTTTGCAGCTCCAGAGGTGATGTGCTTTAGTGGATGCAACTCAGAACAATGTCTTGATCTTTGACCAGATGTTTAGGTTAACTGTTAAAAAAAAAAAAACACAAACAAAAACCCCCAATCAGTGGCGTAGCGCAACTTTTCCATGCCCGTGCCCACACACTGCCTATGACAGAACTGCTGCCCATTTACCTAGAAAGAAAGGTCTACACTGGTCAGGTCACCTTAGAAGATCTCCAAGGAGAGAATGCAGCTGGGAAGAGAAACCTTCCAGTGGTTTCCCTCTGCTGAGCAAAAAGGGACACCTTTTACAACTATGTCAGACTCCCATGCAGCACCACAGCCTCTTTCCATCCTTTGCTTCAAGAATCTGAGGTCAGAAAGAAGCAGCAGCTGTGGTGCAGGCTCGCAATGTATTAGATAAAAGTGCCAAGCAGGCAAATACAAATTGGGACTTATATGAATAACTCTTGCACATAACGCATTAAATTTGGCAGGCTTATAGTGGAAAGATGGGAAAAAAATAACATAACTAGTATTTGCATTGTACTAAAAGATTACTTAAATTAAGGAGAATTTTTCTCAAAAAAAAGGCATTTATTTTTTATTGAAATAGCTGTAATTGTCTCAGAAATTCCAAGAAATACAGAAGTATGCATAAGCACTACATAAGACCTGTAAGACTAACCAAAGGAGTTGATGCAACTAACCATGATCCATAATTTTATTCTGATGTCCAACAATGTAATAAATGAGACATGAATGCGTTTCCTAGTATGTAACTTGGGATGAGTGAAACTCTGTAATTCTTTGTAATCCAAACATAAAACACTTATGAAACACATAAATTATCTTAGCACAGTTTCGGAGAAAAAGAATGAGCTACTTAAAACTGTCAGATTGTAATACTGACAAGCACAATTCATCTAAGTCCGGTATTTTTCTCCAATTGTTTTGTTGCATAAGTACTAAATGTAACTACCTAATCTAGAAAATATCTGTTGTAAGAGGTTGTTAGAGGTAGAAAAATATTTTAGTGGGTGTGGAAACGTGTTTTGGTTAGACACAGTTTGGATCACAGAAGATACAACTTGAAGTTCTTTAGAGAAAAATGGTTAAAAGCAGGCAGGTGATAAAGACAGAATTAGTCCAAGGCCACACCCTGGATTCTATCCGAGGTGTGTCTTGGCAGTCAGGGCGTAAAAAGATGACCATTAAACCTCCTTTCGAATGTCTGGCTGTTTAACAAGGAGCCACATGCATCCCAAAAGCGGCTCCTGGTTTGCTTCACACTTGTGGTCTTAACACCAGGAAGGTGAAGACCTTCAAGCCAGCACAAATACTTGCCAGGCTAGGAATGACGTGAGTTCAGAAACTAGTTTAAAGCTAATGTTTTGTTTTCATTTGTTTGCCGGGCTAGTTTTAACCCAAATCAGTTCCCCAATCAATTAAGTGTGCAGCTGCAAGAACATTTGTGCAGGGCAGGGCAGCAACTCTTGGCTTATGCTGGCTTAAAGTGTTTGTGGAAGTACAGCTTGAGTGTAACTAAAGATCTGCTATAGTCTAACACTGCTAATAATCCACAAATGCCATTCCAGAACACAGGAATAGTTAAAGCTTATAAATGGCCTTGCCATGTGCCTTGCATAGGGGCCTAACAGAGGAGAGCTTAGAAATTGCTGTAACAGCTTGAAAAATGTGTAAGATTTGAGGTAACTTTATGTTCCAACAGCAAGGACAAAAATCTGATTCCCAAATCACTTGCATCACAGTATGATTGATGATAACATGATAAATGTACTTACCAGACCTCTCACAATGCAGCTTCTGTCACAAAGCTGATGACGCGCTTCATGCATTCTTCCCACCTCTCTAACCCAAACCTGTCCTGCCATCGTTTCAGCCTCTTCAAGCCTCTCTGTAGTCTGCAACGCTCCTTCTCTAGAATAAGGCCACTTTTAAGCCTTTCAGCCTCCGCTTAAAATTTCCAGTAATGCTGCAAAGGTAATGGAGAATCAAACTGAAAGCTTACCACATCAGTATTATCCTACAGTGTCTGGTCTGTTTGAACAGTTTATCTTCATTGCTATATTGACAGAGCAATTCCACCAAAAGTATTAGCTACTCCAAGTATTAGAAGCTCTCTAGCAGAACTAGCATAAAAAACTATTTCATCCTGACTGATCTGCCACCATTTACACCTAATATTTTCATTTTATCTACCTATTTTTAAGAAATTTTTGATTAAAAGGTTGTAATTACATTCCAGCTAAATAAGAAAATCTTCCCCAAAAAGCACATCTTTGTCTGGTACAAATCTTAAGTAGAATTTAAGCAAAGCAATAACGTAGAAGAATAATCACCTGCTAATATATGTACACGGACATACATTTCATATTTTGCATATTCCACTAAGTTTTTCTCAGGTGTGAATCAGCTAATAGGGCTTAAAGATAACAGCATGCTATTATTTAAAAATAATAGTTAAAAAAAAAGGTTATTTCAATATTTTCGAGCTTGTTTGCTAAATATTTGACAGTAAGTCCACTACAGTCTAGAAAGCAAATCTTCCGCACGAGAATAGTTTTTCTTCAACTATCATATGTAACTGATATTAGGCTGCTAGAAGATGCAGTGTAATGCTGATGATCCTAAGAAAATCCACAAGTAAAGCAGTTATTTATACAATTCCTAAATACAGCTGGATAATTTCCATTATGAAACTATGAAAAAGCACAGCAAATGATCAATTGACAGCATACTATATACTATACACTGAGTTGAAAAATGCTCCACAGTTGCACGAACTTACTGCAGTTCAGTTATGTTAACTTTATTAAACCCGCTTCGGAAACTATGATTAACTGAATGCTTCCATATTATTTATCTGGAAAACGAGAGGGAGAAAGTCTGTTCTTACATTCGAATTTGGTTTCTCCCATCACTGCTACGAGAGGCAACATAGTTCTATACAATTCTTCCATGCTAGCTAATACAGACGAAACATCTGACCACATCTTAGCCCTTCCCTCCAATAGCACAGCTGCTTACATGACTCAGTGATTGCCTGATACTTTAATGACAATCAAACTTGTTAACCAAATAGATTGGCACTATTAGTTGTAACAGATCATTAAAAGAAAGACATGAACCAAACAAGAAAAAAAACCTGCCTCTTCCCTTTCACGTCCCTTAGCCAGTGCCTGAAAACTTCCATGGCAACGTCCATTCAACGTGGCAAGAAGTGGTGTCTGAGTTTTCTCAAATGTGAAGAGCTCAGCATGACCGGAACATTCAAACTTTGAGTATGCATAATAAAAAAAGTAAAACTAGGTAGTGCCATGCACAATTCCAGGAGAAAAAAACCCTGATCTTTCAACCCAAATTGCAGCCAAGCAACTGTTCCAGTGGAATAAGCCTTCAAAACCATGGGACTCTCTCTCCTGAGAGCTGTTTAAGCTTCCTTAATGCTCTTAATTCACCTTGATATTGAAATGCTAGATGCAGTGGCACCCACCTTCCGACTTCCAAATAGCTGGTCAAGCGTCTGAGAGTTTCTTTTCTCTCAGGGCAGATCCTGACGGTCTTTAGGACACGGGCTAACTGAAGTTTTGCACAACTGTGCTTGTGGCCTTCAAGAAACACCTTACTGGAAGTGAAAACCTCTCACGAACGTTGAGAAAAAATAGATTATGATAATGGTGAAAGAACTAAATAAACCTCTCTGGAAAGGAAGACATTATTTAGGAAATGGAAGAGAAAGAAGGGCCTCTAAACTACACTGCCAGCTCTGCTGGCTATGCCCTTAGTTAACTCATCAGTAATCATGGTAAAAAGAGGAATGGTGGTCCTCTGGCTGAGGCAATCCCTGTTTGTGTATGAATCCTAGGCCAAAAAGGCCCCACTTTCATTTCACACCTTTAGAAACTTCATCATCATGCCAACAAATGTATAATAACTACTAAACCACCAATATACTCATCATCAGAAGTGACTAATAGTCCCAAAATGGTGGTGGTCAAAGGGAATAATTCAAATGTTTTGGGGCAAGTATGTAAAAAAAAAAATCTAGTATCCATGTGTGCGCACTTCAGCTTCCCTACCTTTCCATGTAAAACAAAAATACTTTTCTCTGCAGTTTTATGAAAGCTAATTACTTAATGTTCCTAAAACAGGGTACATGCACTATGTATCACTAAAAAACAACCTTAGAAGTGTGCTTTCATCACCTAAAGAATTTGAAGGCAAAAAAATGAGTCTTTATATTAGAAAGGTTGACTGTTATGTACAAAACTTTCTAGTTAAATGGAAAAAAAGGTTAGTGTTTATTCATTTTAAAATAGCCTGAACTGAAAGAACTTCTCACTGTAGGGGTTAAATGGAATTTTTTCACCTCAGAAATTAAAACCCTATTTGTTCAATGTCTGCATTGTATTTATTATAAAAGAATTTGTAGATTAATCTATGCCACAACTAGTCAGCAGTAGAAGCTGGAGGAGGATTTAGCTACCCTGGCCAACGAGTGGCATATATAACTGCAGTAGTCCGGGATCTTCTGCTGGTTGCAGGAGCAAGGTAATAGCGTCTAACTTCGAGAACTTCCCATGGCCTTGGATTGGCTCACCCCATCCATCTCGCCACAGGCACAATCATCAGAAAGAAATGTTGCAGTTGGATTCTCTTTTTTATGAAAAAAGAAGTGGACAGCTAGTAGGTGTTCCTTAAGAGACTTCTAAGGCTATAAACTTGCTCTGTCTTTCTTTAGATCTGAAATAGGTCAAATTTGGGAATCTTCCATAGTCTTTACAAGGAAACCTGCAATATGCCAGATTTTCAGGAATTATAGCACTTAGGGAGAGGTATGCTTTTTGTAACAGTGAACAGGAACAAAGGGGTGTCTGCAGGCTGAGCTCCTGTTGGCAGGATTATTTTAATGCTACTTAAATTCTGTGCAGAAATTATGAAATCCCTAAATCACTGATTATGGGCTGAAAACAAAACACATTAACTTACACCAATTCATATCTATTAGGCAGCACTGTCCCTGAGTCACACTTCAGACTTCCTCAGGATTCCCGCTACATTTCTACATAACTACCTTTAATAAAAAGCAGTGCTGTTTACTCGGTAGGTCAGAGAAGTGAGGCACCATCGTGGGCCTGAGGACGATGCAGTTTAAGATGAAGCACTGAGAGGCAACAGCAGCTCTCACCTTTAATGTCAGATCTCATCGCTCGGGCACTGATGTAATAGATTTTTCTGCTACCCATCATTTAGAAATATTTCGCTGTGCTACAAAAAATACAATCCACAACAAATACAACAGAAACACTGGAAGCTCTCCTTCCCTCTGTAATTTGACTCTATATCAGTATTTATTAGAGGTAGCTGTTCCTCTTTCACAACAGGAATTCTAGCTGTCACTATTTGCTACTTGAGTGAAGTATTCAGTTAACAACAGGAGCTTCAGAGGCTCCGTTTCTTTCAAGGAAGTGGGTCTCAAATCATATTCCATTTTCCTTTGCAGGAAGGCTTTATTAGCCTGTAACTGCTGCCTCTAGAAGCAGTTCAACTTCTTCTGTCATGTATTTGTAAGGGTTAATTCTACATTCTTCAGTTATTAGCCACAATAAAACACAAAATTGTTCATTGCCATGGATTTTCACATTTCTTTCCTAAAATTCCAAATGACCAATTTTCAAAACTATTATCTGCAGATTTTTTGATAGATACTTGACTCCCGGGTGCCATCTCTTTCTGAAACCAGTTAGTTACATTTCGGAGCCTCAACTTCTTAGCATTTTAGCAAAACCAGTAACTAACGTTTGAGCTCCAGTATCCTCCAATCCACCTGAATCTTCAAAAAGTCCACCTCCCATTATTGTTCTTGAACAATACTTATAAACAACAATAACTTATTAAGTTATTTGTTGAACCGAAAACTGGCACTCATTCATCTTCCCCAGCACTCATCTTGTCTGATGCTGAACTGAATGAAATAATACTCCCAGCAGTGCTATAATTACTGAGGTTTTAAATTACTGAAGTGTGACAACAGGACCTCTCTGATGGTCAGGCTCAGAAACAACTGTAAACATGTAGTCTTACCCAAGGGCTCTCTCCTCTTCCTCCAGGCAGCCAACTTCCATTCAGACCTGCAAACTTTTGATTCATTTCTCAAAGCATTTCTTCAGCTATCACTACTCATCTCTGCTAGAAAACTCTAAAATTCACTAATATATATTTCAAGTGTCCTCTAATATCCTGAAAACCTGGCCTGTGACAATTCAGCTGCTTGTAGGCTGACTGGCTCATCTGATCATTCCTACCTGCAATTCTCCCCGTGGAATTTACTAACCTATCAAGACCTTCTAATTTGTTCTTCCGAGAGAGACTTCCAGAAGCCATACTTTTTAAGGTTTCCAGCTCAATCTTTGGAACTTTTTTCTTCTTTTTAATTTAAGGTGGTTGATTGTTAACAACCTATAAACTTTTCTGCTACAAAAGAACCCACATTTTAAGACTCGGGGCTGAAATGAAGAGTCAAAGGACAAGCTCCGTTGTCAGTTCTTTTAAAAAATGCTATGCATGTATGCAGTTTGTCGCTAAACCTTGAATCCAAACTGCACATCACAGCTCTGATTACTAGCCCACTCTCCTAAAGTTCTCCACCCCCACCCCTGAGGGCACTTCTCTATGTGTTTCATTTTGATTCAATGAGCAAAACAGATCTAATTTTCTCTAGAACCTAGGTTGCATACCTGACACTAGTACCATGCATTTCATCAGCTCCCATAAATTGCTTCTGAAACCAAGAAATAGATGAAGACTTCAGGTACACTTTTGATAAAATGTCTTTGGCTTATGAAAAACATATGTGCATTTATTTACTTGCACCATTGCCTGTGACGGTGTATTTGACTCTCTTGTGCTCCTCTAATACTGTTTAACAAAAATAATATATACCTATGATTTGTAATTAAACTCTAAATTTAAAACACACATCACAGCTTGGAAAACTCTCCTGATCCCACTCTTCAGTCATTACAGAAAGCCTCTAGTATATTTTGAATGACATTAAGTAATTACATCTATTCAAGTACTTTTTTTATTTCAAAAGAACCAAAAGTCATATTAACAAAATAATTCTAAACAGTACACAATTTCATACTCTAAATATCTGACAATCTCTCCGCATTTGACCCTTTTGCCCTCCTATTTCTTATGACTATTTAATTACAAACTGCCAGTCTAAAATACTTAATTCTTTATCGACCAATATATATACATTTAAAGACTTTCTAAGTAAGGGTGAAAGATATATTCTTTAAAATCTACTATCATTGTCAGGACACTGTAGCAGAAGAAAACACTTGTCACACATTTTAAGAATTCATCAAAAATAATGGTGAAAACATTGTAATGTTTTTGCTTTCTGTGACAAACACAGAGTTTGTTTGTAAAGGGGTAAATAAATTACCATACTATATTCTGAGAAGGAAAATCTCTACACAAACCTGAAGAACTTTGTTTTCATAATACAGATTAGGGTTTTAAGAATCCATCTTGGACTGTTCGTGGCACTTCAAAAAAAGGACCATATAGCATAAATGAGAACCATGGTATAATATTTAGAAAATTTAGTTTTACTATGAAATATGTATGAAATCATACACGATAAATGCCACAGTAACAAAAAACTGTAACACAACAAACTGCCTCTAACAGACAATGTAGTGTCTGAAAACAACAGGAAGCTCTAGTCGGGTGATCTTTTCTGACAAGACAGCACAAATCCTAAAAGGAAACACCACTCTGTCTTCCAAGGAAACAGGTGAGATATTTTTGAATCTCTGCACAAGTATCTTCAGGAAAAAAAAGTCAGGACAGCAGATCAAGAAAGAAAAATAATCATTGGTATAAAATTAGCCTTTAATGAAAATGACTTGCTGGAGACTGTATTTGTGTTAATTTCTGTAAAATTGTGTATCTACCTATGTGTTTGTTTTCAGACTTGAAGCAGGGAAACATTCTTCTTAGTGTGGGTCTACAGGCTCCATCTGATTACATTAAAAAGGAATTTGTCACACAAACTCGCTATAGAAATAGCTTTACATAACACGATACAGGCCAAATCCTATTAATTTGTAGTTATTAGTACTGCTCACATGAATAAAATGAGCCCACTTTAGCCAAACACCAAAATACCTGAATCCAAAATACAGCTATGATTTCAGCATGTATTTTACTTTGTCTTTGTGGATATCAGCTCCGTTCAACAACTGCATGTAAAATTTATAAGTCTGATTACAAGCATAACAGGAGAAAATTTTGATGGACGTATATACTGACCCAATCCAAAAGCGTAGCAGAGGCAAGCTTTTAATTTCATTTCAGTTCATCAACATTTAAAAGGTTGATTAATTCTACATTCTCTCATGCTTTATAACTGTTACCCATATAAGTGTAAAGTATCTCAGTAGATTTGGAACAGAGTAAAAAATGCAAAATAGTGAATAATTTGTAGTAACTTTATTGATCTGTCCAGTGCACTAAAACTGAAAATCTGTATGAAAACTCTTAAAATATTCTGAATTTCACATAATTTATGCATACTCTTATGGAATTAAAGATAACTTTAATGCACTTATTTTCCAATTTAAAAAAAAAAAAAAAGAAATTAAGCTGTCCTCCAGTATTTGCACTTTCTCCCACAGCATAGAAAGCTAAGCTGGCTGGTAAAGAGGAGATCCAAGAGAGAGATTAATTTCTTGCTGTTTCGGTCGTTTTTCTTTTGGGTATATACAGTCAGGGTCTGAAACGTGGTTCTCTTCCTTCAGAGTTTCACGCGAGAATTGCTTAGACCATGAGGGAAGATTAATGAGATAATGACAAGGGCTATATCTGTTGATGTCACCCCTGATATTATAAACACCATGTTTCCCACTCTACATTTTAAAAAAGCTTGTACCGACACTATGAATGAGTCTTGCGCAATGGCTTCTTACCTATAATGCTGTTTCTGCGTGAACAGTATTGATTCAGTGGTAAGTGTGGAAATAGCAAAGGCACAGCTGAAATCCTCTATTCCTAGCAGTGCCCTGAAGAGAAAAATGAGACATTGCTGGTTTTTAATTCTTCTCATTATTCCCTAGAAGGAAAGTTATATTTGTGCTGCCTCTAGGCAAAGTACCATCCCACATGAACAAAAGAATGACACTGAGATCACATCCATTTCATCTTGCTGCTGCTACTCCTGCACAGAAGCTCTCCGCAGATGCCTAAGTCCCTGATACTGTATCTTCAGTGCTCATATGTCACAGTAAATGATTCATTAAAAATGCATAGACAGATTGATCTTAGAAGAGGGAAAAAAGATCTGGAGTTTAAGGCGAAAGGAAAATAGAAATGAAAAGCAGAAAGGTAGAAAAGGGAAACACCCCAAAATTCACACGAGAAACGCATGCAGGAAGACATTTAAAAATAAAGAGGAGATGGCAACTGTGTTGACATTTAATATGTCTACTTGGGATAAAACTCATCCTTTTACTAGCAATGAAAGCAACAGCCTAGAGAAAGCCCAAAGCCCTTAACGCGTTTTGCATCAAGTACCTCACAAAAACGGTAGGCAATCTCTACTAAGGTCTGTATAATATTTGGACCAAACTATCTAATCTAGTTTTTAGAAATGTAATTAGATGGGAGCAAATCCCTAATGCAGCTATAGCTCTATTGATATTGCGCTTATTATGACATAACTGAACCAATATTAAGATGCCACATCCATGCAACAAAACTATTTTTTACTGTTTGCATACCAAAATTGAGGGTATTTGTACTTCTCCTTATTTTTTGTCTTTTCACATGCTACATTAGGTAGCTCTGCAAAGGATGCAGCACCAGTGGGGCTGAACGCAGACCGATTCCTATAATACTACTGATGCTTCTGGAGTGGTATGACCGTCTGTGTGGGCCCCCTGTTCCTAGTCATCAATAGTCATCCTAATTCATATACTGTTTGCCGTGGTCCCATTAGACCTCAAAACTGGGACGGAAAAAAGAGATAGATACGCTGCATTCGTGATTCCTATGGTCCTGATAAACACGTGATTGCCGAGACTAACCCTGTACTGTTACTGTTTTTGTAATATTTCCTGGATGGCCAGAAGGCTTTACTCTGCTCAAGGGATCCTGCAAGCAAAAAAACAGCTGTGCTTAAGAATAATAAGCTACTTGAGTAAGAGACACCTTCTTACTATGACTTCATGCAAATAGTGTTATAGAGATGACATATACATTCTATTTTTATTAAAAATAATCGGTAAAATACAAATATGGACCACAATTTACATTCTGTCAGTAAAAAAAAAAAAAAAGCCAAATACCGACAATGGGAAGTATATATATATATATATTCACTCACACACGTACAATAGCAATATTTTTAGCTACAATTTCCTACTCGTGTGGCAACATGACGAGCATTTTGAAGAAGCTGAGCCAAGTGAAAATACAACCTGCAGAACAGGTCACGTTTAAATATTCTGCTATTGAAGAATATTAAAAACTACAGATTAAGTAGGAGTGTTGTAATACTTACATTAATTAATGCTTGTAAATCATTCTGAAATACTTGGATAAAAGATGGTATAAAAAGTGTTGCCACATGTCTTGATGCTTCTAGATGCGTCCAATCCCATACATCTTGTTTTGCTTTTTGGATGTTTCAAATCATCAGAAATATCGTCAGTGGATGAATTTTGTGTTGGTAAGTGTTTGAACATGGCAGAGAAACACCACGAATGCACGAATCCTGATTAAGAACTCTAGCAGACACCTCAATATAAATAGACTGAAATAACCACGTTTCTTCATGTCTGAATCCAAGTGCTAGTGGTGGCTCACCAGGTCTAGTTACTGAACGCCTCTGTTGATCAGTGAATTAGCACAGCTCAGACAGCTTGGCAATGTTACTCAGCCTTGACTTGGCTGTATATTCACACACGTGAAATATCTTCTACATAATATTCCTTCCAATCTAGTACCACCTAGCATTCACATCACCAAAAAACTTAGACCATGCCATCAAGCAGTCTGAAAAGGAAGGTATCTGGAATCACTCAATACACGTCTATGGTTAGCGAACAACATAACCGGTTTTCAGAGAACTTGGTACTTCTCACCTATGCAAACACAGCCCTTTACAAAAACACTGAAATTAAAGGCCAGCATTAATGCCCTTATGGTTTCCCGCATTGATCTCCAGATCTAAGAAACATCTTCCGCTACATTCAGAGACAGGTATTTTATGGCATTCATTTAAAAATTAAAAAAAGTATAGGGAGTCTCACTAAACGCGTGAAGGAGCAGAACTGCTGTCCTTAAAGAGGATAATTGAGTGCAAAAGTGTTTTATCTAGAGGAACACAAAGGACCACCAATATACACATCTTCCCCAAAAGGTGAGAACGCTAGAAACTATTCATCCCTCCTGCTCTCTCCCTCCTCTGCCCCAAACCAAGCACGTGCACCGCTTCGTACCCACTTTCTGCAGCACCGACCGTTTGTTCTGCTCTTGCACAGCAACGTAAAACAATGTAGTGTTGTGCCCGTCCCGGGAACTTCTAAAGGCTATCTCACAACAAATAAATACTGCAAGCTGCTGGCCCGCAGCAGCCAAAGGACAAACAATGATAGGAAACAGAAGTTTGTTGTGATTCGGAGGCAGGCCAAGCGAGCCGCCGGAGGCAGGAAGCGCGGCCACCATGCGAGCAGAGCACCCTGTTCTTCAGGGCCACCAGCGCAAACCTAATTAATTGCACGCGATAACGCTGCGTAGGTACAACCACCTATTAACGTCGCATCATGGCACGGCGGCGCCCTGAAAGCAAGGCAGGAAAACACGCTCTGGATGCTGTGGCAGCAGCAGCCGTCGCCCTGAGGAGCGTGCCCGCCATGGGGCCCACCACACGCCCCATCCCCGACCAGGCAGCGGGTGCTGCTCGACCCATTCCTGTCAGGGAGCAGCAGCGGCCTTTCAGGCCTGGCGGAGGGGGAGTAGAGGAGGAGGAGGGGGGGGAGGCCTCGCAGCGGTTTTTACGTCAGGTTTTTCTCCTCGCAGCCCTCCGTCACCTGAAAAGGGCCGCGGTCACGCTCCCGAACACCAAGCACAAGCCCCGCGAAGGTGAATTAATAATAGCGGGGGGAGGGGGAGGGTGTGCGTGGAACAGGGAGGCGCCAGCTCTCCTCCCCCGGCGCCGGCAGGCCCGGGCGCAGCCAGCAGGTGCCGGCGCGGGCCCGTCCCTCACACCTGCCGGCCGGCCGGCACGGCCGCCTCCTCAGGGCGGGCGCCAGCAGCGTTACCGAGGCGAGGCGGCGACAGAACCCGGCCGCCCCCCCCACCCCCGCTCCGTTCCCCACCTCCTTCCCCACCGACCTTCGCCCCGGAGAGCGGGCGGGGCGGAGCGGGGCGGGGGCCGAGCGGCGCGTGTGCGCGCCTGTGAGGCGGCGCGCGGGCAGGTAGGGGCGGAGCCGCCGGGGGTGGGGCGGGCGGGGGAGGCGGGGCCAAGCGGCGGCCGCCGGGCGGTGAGTGGGCAGGGCGGCTGTCAATCCGGGGCGGCGCGCGGCCGCCGTGCTTGTGGGAAAGGAGGGGAGGGTGGGGGAGGGGGGAGGAGGAGAGGAAACAAAAACAATCGTCCGGGCGCCGCCATCTTGGGTCCGTTCTCCACGCCACACAAGTGAATGGGTAGATATGAAATTACCACAGGGGAGCAGCAGCAGCAGCAGGGTACGGAGGGCTGTTCCGAGCTGCCAGCTGGACTCGGGAGACTCTAGAGACGGCTCCTGCCGCCGCCGCCGCCCTGAGAAAACCCCCGGGCTCGGCCTTTTCTCCTCGCCAACCCCTAAACTGCACTCCTGGAGGGACAAAGTTGGTCTCAGCCGCGCTGCCTCCGCCGCCGGGGAGACGAGAGAGTTGGGTTCGGCAGCGGCTTCCTCGGAGCCGGGAGTGAGCCGGGGTCAGAGTTAGGGGAGAAGGGGACGAGGGGATCGCTCCCCCCTCCGCCCTCCGGCCGGGGCTGGCCCGGTGCGCTGTGTGGGAGGCGCGGGGAGGAGGCAGCCGGAGCCCGGCAGGCTTCTCCTTTCCACCCCTGCTACCGCTTACTCCTTTCTCCTAAAAGGAAAAAAAAGAGAAAAAAAAAAACCACCCAAAAACCAACAACAGCCCCAAAACCAACAAAACCCCAACTGGATCGGAGGAGGGTGTGTGTGTGTGTGCGCGCAAGAGGACTGTCTGGGGGCTCCGTTTGATCGGCGGAGGTGCGGCGCGGGAGCCATGTGTGGGTGAGGGAGTTGGGAGAGGCGCCAGCCGGCTTCGGGGGAGGGAGAAGGCGACCCTGCCGCCGGCCCGGCCACCGCCGCATCCTCCCCCCGGCACCCCCCCCACCGCCCTCCCGAGGAGCCGAACTCTCCTGCAAGCGCGGCACTCAAGGAAGGAAGAAGGATTTGCCACAAAGAAATATATCACCCTCCTTCCCCAGCGGCTGGATACTGCGTTTATTTTTTTCTTTTTATTTTTTTTTTTTTTTCCAGTCACTCTTCTGTGTTTAAATACCAAATATAGCCTCTTGAGGGGGGGGGGGTGGGTGGGTTGGTGAGGGGGGGGCTGTGGGGGGTGGGGAGGGGATGGAAATCTCTTAGAAGAATTGGAAATCTTGCTGGGATTCGGGAGTGCTGGTGTTGGACGGACGGGGGAGAGGAGGGGAGATGTGCGGCTCTCCCTGACTGGCGGCAGGACTAGAGATTTGCCACTCTTCGGGAAGCCCGAAGGTTTGTTTGCTACCAAACTGCTGTTTCTCCCCTTTTCCTCGTCTGGGTTACGCTAAATCCCTCAGCATTATTAAAGAAAACCGAAGCGTTGCCCACGTGTAGCCGGTGGCTTGCCTTTTTTTTTTTTTTTTCCAAGGTAGTTTTCATCAAGAAACTGACAGAACTCCCTCCCTTTAGCCGGAGGCTTTTGAGGGTTGAAACTGAAATGGAGCTGCTTTTCTCCCAAACACTACATGTTGTATAAGGGGAGCCAGGACGAAAACATCGTGTTTACCGATTTCGATACGACTCCCCGACTCTCGGCACCCACGGGGGATGCTTCACCGAGCTTGATGTGGAAAAGCAGACTTGGAGCGTGCTCAGAGACTTCATCGTGTCCAGCAGCTTGATCGTTGACTTTTTTTTTTTTTTAAGTGGATTCGTAGCATACTTTTATGAATTAAATTTTGCCACCGTTTGTACAGAAGCCAAATGACACGTGTGTTTTGAAACACGGTTCCAAATATATCCATCCCTCAACCCGGATCCTCGCTGGAAAGAGCCGGAGGGAGATCGTCAGTGTCTAAAGAAATCTGATTTTACTGTTTTACAGAACAGAAATGTTGCTATAGATTGCTTTATAACGGTTCAGCAAGAAGGGAGATTTTCCAGCTTGCAGGACCTCGGAAACTGGATATTTAAAGTCACTTAAATGTTTTAACAGCATTGGAAAATGGGAGCTGCTACTAAGTTGGCGTTCGCTGTTTTTCTTATCTCTTGTTCTTCAGGTAAGTGGATGTTCTTGGTTTTGTTGCTTCAAATGTAAGGCTTAGGGGTCAGCACTTGCAAGCTTGAGGTAACTTTGTCGATGAGTATGACTGAGGAGAAGTCTCTCATTTTTTTTCAAATGACAAATGTTTGGCCATGGCAGTGATTGTGAAGGCAGAAGCTGTTTTCATCGTCATTCTTAATGTATAATGTGAGCACTTCAAATGCGTGCAGCGCTTGGATTTCAGATCCGTTGTGTGGAACAAATGTGGAGACACAACCGCCTAGTGTCACGTACAGTAACCTGGCAATGCAATTATTAGTGTTTCATGGTGTTTTTCTTAAATTAGTGTAACCCGGATGAAATACTCTTAACTTCAATTAGATCTCTTATTCCGGAGAATTCACTGGTGAATGGCAACATTCATTAATGCTTCATTAGCTTAGAATAGGCACTGCTCTGGAGGCATTAGCTCGTCCTTTAATGGTAGCGAGGGGTGTGTGCATGTATAGATGTATGCACAGAATTGGGCTGAAAAGGCAGACTTTCAGCTTCTGAGCAATAATTTGTAATGCTTTGTATTTTGCTACTCAACGCCTCACTGCCTCGTAGTGCAAAAAAAAATCTACTACTTTCCTCTTCAGAACAGCAGAAGTTGGGTTTCAAATGCCAGCTCAGAGTCCTGAGAAGCCAGCGGGGTGTGAGGACTTCCCCACTCTTCTTTAGGAGGAAAATGGCTATGGTAGCAACCAGTGGTTGGGGGAACTGTTGGTACATTTCTGCTTCAAGCTCCATCAGTTTTGCAAAAAAACCTATTATGAGCTGTGTAACTGATCTAATATGTGTTTACATGGCAAGCCTGGCACTTTCTGCTCACACTTCCAATGTGTGTATAGTCCTCTGTGTAGGTTTAGATATGCTTTTTAACGTTCTTGCACGGTGTGCAAAGGAAAGCTAGCAGACAAATGTTCAGCTTTTCAGTGTAACCGGTGTAAGGCAGTAATGAGAGCCGTATAACAATGCCTTTTAAAATTTCAGTGTTATAATGTACAGGATTTTGCTGAACAGGACATTTTCTTGTGGTTAGTAAATGGATAGTCTAGTCTTATGTCTGTAGCGGTATTGATCAATTCCGTGTGCGCTAAATGTGCTGTGAAAAGGCGAGCGCTGCCAGAAATAAACAACAACAAAAAAAAAGTCCTTTCTGTTTTAACCAGATAAGTAACAGAGCAGGTTAAGGCCAGACAGAGGTTTGGGTTTTTTTTTATTAAGGTATACCATCTATTCCCCTCTTGAAATAAAACACAATTTCTTCTGACAGCTTTGTCTTGTGGTAGAAGACGTCTTTTCCTAATACCTTATTTTTAAGTTACTTGAGCAACATAATTAATTTGGGAATATTTTCTGTAGGGAAACTTTTTCCCTCCGCTCACTGACACTTTCTGAAATACTCGGTGCCATCTGCTCTTCATGTCTGTCTCTCCCTTCCACGTCCTTCTATTAAAATCTTTTTGCCTACAGCACAGAATAGTGATCTTGTTGACATTACCTATTCTACTTATTACAAAGAACGGTTAAGCAACAAAAGCTGTCTTTTCTTTAGCATTTCTTGCTCAGGTTGATCTTGGTAAGGCAAAATGAGTGTTTCTCTTGCCTGTGAAGATGGAATTAATCTTAGCTAAATGAGCAGGAAACTGGCTGCAATTCGGACTGCGTCTCATGTTAATGACATTGTTTTGGTGGTTATTCCAGTATTACACATTAAGTGTTCCGGTATTTAACAACTATTAAACTGTTTTCTATTCACCTAAAATTCTGGGCTATCTGCAGTCCTGGTGTAGGTCTAAAAATAAACAAATTCAACAGCAAGCTTTTTTTTTTTCCCCGATCAAAATCATAAGATTATGTAAGCTTTTAGCACAAAGTACAGGCATTTGGATAAGTAGTGTTTTCTCTCTTCACTGTGACTTGTTTTGGTTAAAATCCTACCTGATCAATTGATTCTAACGTTGTCGTCAGAAGTAGTAGCTTCCTTTCCAGTCTTTAGTCTAAAAAAAAAAAAAGTCTGCCCAGGCTACGTATTTACAAATATTGGCAAAGGTTGAAGGAATCCTAGAGCTTAGGTGTAAAGAGGTCTCGTTTATCTTTCTCCAGTACGCAGTATTCAGCTACTCCGAGTGTGTGTCGGGGAGTGGGGGTGGTGTTTTTCTGTATTAATTTATTTTTATATGCAACTATTTTCTGTAGTTGTTTACATAGAGAACGCTAGTATTAATTGGCTAAGTGGGTGAAAATGTTGTAGGTCTCTTTCTATGTAGTGGGTGTGGAAGTGGTCTTTAGGTTGAAGGCGTTTTATTTTACTATCTATAAACTGCTGTATGAAATCCTGTAAATGTACTTCAAATGCATAGGAATTTCCAGTGAATCTAAGTCTTTGCTAAGGGAATGAAAATTTTTCGCCTTTCTGACTAAGACATTTGAAAAAGAGCATCTGTGTTATGTTATTAGGCTTTAAAATATTTGTAGATGCTTGGATAAAAGTGGGTGTAGGTTTGCACCCATTTGTACTAATTCAAGAGAATGAGATGAATGCCTATTAACTAAACATGAAAACAAAGTGCCTGGGTCAAAGTTCTCCTTGTGCTATCTAATATACTTCTTATATAAACCTGTGTGTATTTTTGATTTGATAAAGAACAGAAGATCCTGAAGTAATAATAAAATACAAAGAATAGAATATGCTTCCTGTGCCTCTTCTGTAGGTGAGGCAAGATTGTAGGTGATCTTAAAAAAGAAAAATAGTAAATAAAATAGCTCGTTCATCAAAGAACTCTTTAGATACTATCTATGTTCTCCCCTCCCCCAAGGAAGTGTCTTTCTGTGTCCTCTGGTTTTCATGATTGCTGAGTTATACTTTATGAACTTTCAGGAACAGAGAATGTATACTTTCATAACTTTCTGTGGTGCCCTATGTAGCTGAAAATGTGGGAGGTGTTGAAGTAGTGGATTGTCTTTAACCAAAATCTTCTGTTGTGGGGTCTATAGTTTTTAACATCTCCCGGTTCCTTTTGTTACTTTCACACTCCATATCTCCTAAACCATCATTTCTTCTCCTCTGAGCTGCCTGCTCTGTCTTTGGTACCTGGGCAGTCAGTCATCAAAGTAATTCTGCAGCTTTAAGTCTCTTACAGGGGACAAGACCCATACTTGTTAAAACTCTCTTAAGCTCCATTCATGATAAAAATCACCTAAGCAAAAGGAAGCAGATCAGAAAAGTCTAGGTTCTTTCTTTTTTTTCCTAATGCTAGATCATTCTCAAGCCACTCAGAAGGTCTTGAGTAATTTTGCTAAAGGAAATGCATGTCAAAGATACCTTTGTAGTTGAAGTAGCATTTTTACTGCATGGGGAATGTTTTATTCTTAGATTATTTTATTATTCTCCTGTCTCACAACAATTATTATGATTTTTTTTTGATTTATTTTTTTCCCCCCAAAAATCTAGATAGAACTGTAAAGCCTGAGACACTGCTACGGCTTCAGAAGCTGAGTGGTTAGGTGTCCTATAGGAATTGAGGGGTGGAAAGTGAGACTTTTTTTCTTTAATTTTACTAGTGTAATGGTTTTTTTGACTGTACTTTCATTATTAATTTGGTAGCACTTGAAAATCCTGCCAAAGGTTTAGGAGCATTGTTTGTGCAATTGTTCTCTGCTGGTATGTTCTCTGCAAGCTGTCCATGATTGTGCTTGGACTCTAATTGCTTTATTGCACAGGTAGAGCAATAAAACACCTCAGACTTAGTACTGCTTTTAAAGTAAAATCCTGCTCAAGATTCCTGTTTTATAAGAGTGTACACTTTTTTGTGTTGTGTGTTATTGTTGGGCAAGACCCCAGCACTTTTGATGTACCTGTGGAGAGCAGGACTTGTAAACCTACTTAATACTATTTTCAGGCATAACTGTATCTTTACATAGGTGTAAATGTTACGTAGTTTACAAAGTTTCATGGCTTCAGGTTGAAAACTTTGCTTACAGATCAAAATTCTGTTGGTATTTCTATGTAATCTGTTAATACTTAACAAAAGTTACAAAGCCTAAATCTTTTGGGTGCTGAAAAATTGCTGTACTTGTGCTAATGCAATATTAGAACATGTAAGCGTAGTTCTAGTAAAACTCTGCTTGATGAATGTTTCCAGAGAGAGGCTGCTGTCATGGGTTTATTTGCAAATGAGGACAGATAAATGCTTTCTTTTTTCCCCCCTCTGTTTAACTATAGAAGTTCATTTTTGTCATATCATTAGTTGTAAGTAAGGGAAAAAATAACAGTAACTCCACTGTTTTTCGCTCTTACCGATTCTACCTTCTCTTCCAACTTCCATAGCTTATTTCTCTTTGAAATTGGAATGCAGTTCTATTTAAATTCATCACTATGAAGTTTATCTGTACAGTGTCTGGAGCTCTTAGATGGTAGTTACATTTTCTTTATTCACGGGCAAATGTGGTGGACACAATATGCAAAAGTAGTCTTTTGGAGACCTATATGATTTGGAGCTAAGATATAGCAAGTCCTGGGTACTTATCCTTGGGAAATCATCTGGAGAATAATCATTGTAACATGGGCTGTAAAAAGATAGAGGTTGACAAGGAGTCTGATTGTGGAAGAGATTTCTTGGTGAAGGGGAGATGCATTTCCACCACTTAATTAACAGAAAGCAGATTAATGCAAATGTCTGCTATAGCTGGTTGGTAGAATACATGGTCTGTTAGCTATCTGATGTTCCTGAAAATGAGAACTCTTTAAAAAGATCAAGAAAATTACGAATTTTACAGCCAAGTTCTTGTGTGATGAAATCTTAATGTGTTTTTGTTGCCTTGGTGCTTAAAATTCAGCACATCTTATTTCCTGTTATTTCCATATGGAAATTGAAGTGTTATTGGATGCCAGTGACTTTATGTGGCATCTCTTATCTTCTCTCCCCTACACTGTCTGTGTGGTGGTGGAGGTTTTTTTTCTTAGAAACAGTTTGTGACTACGGTGCCAAACAGCAGAGCATATTTAGGCTTATCCCACAGAAAATGAATATTTACTGCCATATTGTTTACATTGCATATCTTTGTGGCTAAGAATCCCAAACGTACGTTAGATGCATCAAATACTTCAGTTGTTGGTGGAAAGAGAGCAGAGAAGGGTTTATCCATTGCAGTAATTATTGCTAAGGCACCGTTCCTTAATAGCTTCACAGTAAAGTAACCCTTGAAGAGAAAGGTCAACAATCATGGATTTCGTCTGAATTTCCTAGTTAAAACTGTAACTGGAAGCAAGTAGTCTGGCAAAAAAAAAAAAAAAATAGACAATTCATTTAGTAACTGGAGGCATAAATCTTTGGTTATGTGGTTAGAGGTATTTGAAAAACACTTGGAAATGAGGGAACTGTTTGTGGGAAGACTACCTGTTCTTGCAGCCAGAAGCAGCTGGAGGTAGCAGTAGTGGTGGTGTTAGGATGGGATCTACTCAGGCTGGGTATTGGAGGCGTGAAGTACTTCTTTGTACCCACCTCCACTTAGGTGCTGTCACAAAAAAACTGAATTACTTTAGACAGTTCAGCGAAAGAACGTACCTAATCTTTTTATCTTTTCTTTCTTAACTTCTGTTCCATGGTTCTGTCAAATTAATCTCATTTTCAGACTCGCAGTCAAAGAAGGATGAGCAGGATGGTAGCCTTTACCTCTCTGTCTTTGGAACTTTCTTTGTGATGGCCTCCTAATGAACTGTGCTGCTCTTGCTTTCAGGCAGAAACTTCATTATGGAGAAAATGAGCAAGTGACATATTTAAAATGGTATTGATGCCAGCAAAGGTCTGAGTGATGGCTGCGTAACCTAAAATCTTGGTGACTTTATAATGTAGCAGTGGAAGAACAGGAATGTTCGTGTCTGTTGCCAATGCAATGTTTCACTGATTTTTTTTTTTTTTTTTTGATGGTAGAATAAGTATTGCTGAATTCTAAAAACTTTCCTTGTAAAAGTACTGGCATTCTTGTATTCTTCTGGTATTTCTAGTTAAATTGGTGCAAGATAATCTGTTTCAATCAGGATGCAGAGCCAGTCCAAAACTGTAATTAATTTCGGTGTTATTCATGAGTTACTCACTGAAAAGTCTTGTTAGTAACTATTAAACTACATGGACTTGGCCTTCCTATGGTGTTGAGTACCTCTAGTTGGCAAGAAGGCTATGTGTTGTTGAAGTAATTTAAATGGCTAGATACCACCTTTTGAGATTCCTTATTTTGTTAAGGTATAATTCCTATTTTTAAGGTTTTATATGAAGCTGTAATTAGGTGGTAATTTTCAATTCAGAATGTTGAAACCAGAATGTAATTAAAAGCAAACCCCTATATACTCTTAACTGTGGTGGGCAAGTAAGAAATGCCAAAATATGGTTTTTTTGCTTTTATAACACTTATTACATGAGGGAAACATTGCCTATAGTTAGTGAATTGAACTGACTGAAAGGCAAGATACTCGGGAAGAATCAACGTTTTATAAATGCTAGATCTTTGCTAAAATGAAGAACAAGGATATTTCTCATTCTTTTGCTTTCTGAACCTCGAGACAGTTATCAACTAAGACGAAATGAACGAACATTGTATTTTGCATTTATGAACGGTAGGTATTGCTTTCTAATCTAGTTTTGTTGTGCACCTAAATGAGGCTGTTCTCACAGTTGGGAAGATTCCACTGCCTCTGTAATGGTGGCAGCAAATGAGCTAAGTTTTACTGTTTTAACTGTTAACATTGACACAGTTTAAAGCTAATACCTGAAAGGTTACTTAAGACATCTAATTTCATCTAAAGGTTTTGTTTTCAGAAAGTGTTTGTTTAATTATTTTTTAAAACTGGGAATAAGAGTCTGTGCTGCTCAGAATTTTGTTGCTTTTCCATAGCGTTAACTCTTTGCGTCTTCCATTCCTAAATGAAATGTGTTCACTGTATTGTCGTTTCACCAGAAAATAGTTAGTTTCTTGTAACTGAAGTTGCAAAGTTTCTTGTGGCAGACCGACTGTTTAAGTTGGATGGTGCGTCCATCCTTTTTAGAAATGGACAAGGGAGAAAGTGGTCAAGACTGTTTAGGATATTGTTTCTGGATTTTCTGAAAGATATCAAACTTTTCATGAGCTAAGTCAACATGGAGTTTTTATTGTGGAAAAAATGGAAAGGGGTAAGGCAACTCAGTGATTATTTTTTTTTTTTAATTTTATATGATTAACTGTAGATCTGAAGAATGTTTTAGAGATGATCTGTGGCTTGACTCTTTTGACTGTTTCTAAACTTCTTAGTGAAAGGAGGTTGCAGAGTGAACACAAATACTGTTTAACTACTACTGCAGTCCTGATAGCATTTTAGCTTGTGCCAACTGGTGTCTAATGAGGTGACTTGCAAGCAGAGTTTGAGGGATAGCGCAGGCAGGGGGCCAGTGCCAGGAGGCAGCACAGGCAAGACTGTAGCAGAATTCCTGCAGCTTCAGCACTTCAGTGTGCCCTCATCTCATATCTGGAGTGGAGTGTATACCATCAGTATGCTGTGAAAACGTTATGGTGATTTACGCTGGGTTACACCTTAGCTTTTGCATTATTTTGGATGTTCAAACTAAAAAACTGTCCCATTTACAAAAAAAAAACCCCCAAAACAGCAAAACCCAAACAACAAACACCAAACAAACCAAAACAGCAAACCAATCCATCTCCTGCTTTGGGGCCTGAAGAACATCGTATGGAGCCATGAGGAGGAGGTCCATGGTCAAGCGCTCTGTGGAATGGATGTGCTTACTCTGACACGTTGCCTAAGGGCTAGTGAGCAGTTCCTGTACCTGTTGTGATCTGCAGTGTAGATGCAAAGCACACATTTTTTATTCAAAGTGTGTGTTTAAAGAGTATTTCTATTTTAGATGAGTATTGAAAGTTTTGATGCAGGAACAGTGCAGTTGGTGGTTACTATAATCTTGTAGTCTACCTGTTTCTTAATGTCATTCCATAATAATGTCTCTGTGAATAGAAATGGTAGTTTTGTATTTGAAATTACTTTTCAAAATTGTAGGAGCATACGTTCATTTGGATCATAAGGCAATCTTCTCTAAGGTCATGTTCAAAGCAGTGTATTGTCCACCGAATCTCCAGGCTCTTTTCAGCAGACCTGCGAACTAGTCCGACAGTCGCCGCTTGTACTGCTGCAGAGGGTGGTCTGCCCGTAGGCACAGGGCTTCACATTTGCTCCTGTTGAGTGTCATGGGGTTCCTGGTTGCCCACCCCTCTAGTCTGTCTAGGTCCTCCTGAGTGACACCCCTGCCATGGAGCACCCCACCCTCTGGCATTGTAACGAGGAGTAATGGGTACAAGTCACTCCTGGAGAGATTCTGGTTGAACACAAGAGGAAAAAAATTCATGAGAACAATCAGCTATTGGAATAACCTCCCCAGGGAAGTGGTGGATTCCCCAAAATTGGACACTTTTGACATTCAGCTGGACAGGGTGTTGGGCCATCTTGTCTAGACCGTGCTTTTGCCAAGAAAGGTTGGACCCAGATGATCCTTGAGGTCCCTTCCAACCTGGTGTTCTGTGATTGTCTGCGAACTCAGCGAGGTGCCTTACACCACCTCCTCCAGCCCTCGATAAAGGTATGAAGCAGGGTGGGCCCCTGGGGGACTCTGCTTGTGATAACTTCGCGTCCCACTGTGGATGGACGTGTTCCTTACATGAGTGGTTCTGTGCCAGTGGCATGCTGGCTGTATCTCGAGCTATATTTGCTAGCTCGCATAGCTGATTTTAACTTTGTTTCAGCAGCTTCCTTCCTTTTGGTGGCTTACAAACTTGTGATTCGGAGGGTTTTTTGTAACTGAAGCTGTAATAGCATGACCTCATTTTTTCAGGTTCAGAGTTCTTCTCTCATCTAGATAACGCTAATCTCTAGTCTTTAAATACTGCCGAAACGATCATACTGATCTTTATTCTGTCAGCTGTATTTTGAATACTTGGATTTCAATATCAACGTGCAAGTTGAAATTTAATCTGTTTTTAACAGCTATTTTTACATATAACCAGTCATTTTATCAAGCCTTCTAATGTGAAAAACTTTCCTTCTAGGAATTTGGTGAAGATCCACATAAACAGGGAAGTGGTTTAATTTTGTTGTTCAGTTATAGTGTTAAGTGTATGAGACAAAATTAAACTTTGCAGTAACTGTTAATTTTAGAAATTTTTGGTAGTGTTTGTCAGGAGAAGGTACAGATAGTTCTCTTTAGCTCATAGCAATTACATGATGGAAGAGTTTTCTTTAAATATTTCCATGTTTCAGGGTTGAAAAGCATTTAGGCTGTGAAAGTTGCAAAAATTTTAAATTGCACACAATTGTTTGAATTACTGTACATTGTGTAATAAATCAGATTGTCTGTCTTTCGTCATTTATAAACCTACTTTTAAAGTGGCTTTATAGAAGACCACTGGTCAAATATTTTCAATTTAATTCTCTAATCTTTAATTTTGGGAAGGGTCTGTTTTGCAAGTTATCCCTCGGCATAATTGTATTTCATCAAATCTAACAAAAAACCTGTCAAAAAGATTTTCTTAAGTGGCTCTTAAACATATTATGGTTTGATTACATTTTGTTTAACTTCAGGTTATGGCACATACTGGGGGGGTCAGACCACAACAAATTAAACCTCATCTAACTTTGCCCATTTAGAATAATACAAATCAGTAGTGAGATCTTAATTAGTTCTTATGTGCCATATATGTACTAAGAACAAGACTTGGAACCGTGAATAATTTGTGACAAGGTTATTTAAAACCACAAGATGGCTTTGCTCCCATTCCTGCCCCCAAATAAATTCTCCTCTCCCTAAATAAAACAACAGCCCCAAACTCAGTCGTGAGGGGTGACATACCAACACTCTGGAAAAGCCCCTATGGGGGGAAAAAACAACCCCTAACTTGACAGTTTACTGAAAGTCTTCTGTTTCTGTTCACTTGAAAAAATACTGAATCTCATCCTGTTTGGTCAGAGGCTTTCAAAGAGGCCAAGAGTGCTTGTGTCCCACTTCTTCTTCCAGTGGAAATGGAATGGATCCCTCATGAAAAATCTTGATGCTCCAGTGTGCAGCTGTACTTTTCCAGTGGCTTAAAAACTTTCTGATGGTTGGCAAATAAAGCAAAACTTTTCAGTTGGCTTTTGTCCCCTCTAAATGAGGGAACTGTACTTTGGACAAGTTGAACTTAAATCCCTCTTTTGTCTCCCCCAAATGATGTGTAATTATTTTTCTCAAGTATTACTTTTTTTAGAAAACTTTAATTTATTTTTTTTAGTAAGATAGTTGGAATGATTCAGAAAATAAATTTGAATGCTCTTTGGACCTATGGCAACAGGTGCTCAGGAGGTTTTGTTAGAGGAAGGGGAAGTTTTCTCCTATCCCTTAGCCTGTTGTATCCTGCCAGACTGTGTGAGGACAGAAACTTTTGTTGTTTCCTAGCACCCCTTAATATACTGACTGTGTGTTTTCAAGAAAACCTACGCAGAGGCTGTATAGTAGATAATTTGCAAAAAAAACCCATCAGTAATCCAGCTCTTCAAATTAGGAAGAATTATGATTGGAAGAAGAATCTTCTACGGCATATCCTAAGGAGAACCATTTTCACGAGGATTCAGTCATAAAACAAATTCAGTTTTTGTTGGTTGGTGGATTTGGTTTTGTTTTTTTGGTGTGTTTTTTTTTTGTTAATCTTGAGTTTAAAGAGTGGTGGGAATATGTACCAAAAGTGATGGTAGTGGTATTACTCAAACTACGTGTGAGAACAGAGATGGGATGATCCTTGGATTTTATATAATCAATGATGAGTAAAGTTTAGAATTAGGTGGAACATCTTATCTTACAATTTTGGAAGGAGGATGGTGCCTGATACAGTGGGATAAGCTTCGTAGTTGGTGGTTGATGAAGATTTTCTAGAACCTTGCTTTGCCAAAATATTTCTTCTGAAATTTAGTAACCCCAGAAGTTTTTCTCTCACCATTATTATAAATGTTTTGGTGGTGGAAGCTCTTTCATTCAAAGTGAAGATGAGGAATGGTATCTGTGTAGAAAACCTATTTGCATTTTTTTACTTCAGCATAATCATCTTGGTCAAAGTATGAAGCTTTCAACAAGTACTGTGTAGGACATCAACTCAGGCAGTTAAAATCTTCCCAGCTGAGTGCTAGCAGACTTCAGTATGTGAGAGAAGAGGCCAACGACAAGTTCCCATTTCTTCATATGTAAGACTAAAGATGTCTGTCTGAGTTTTGTTTTGGTAGACTCTCAGGATATTTACGTACTGACAAAGTATGTTCTGGGGGAGCTTCAGTTGACCATCTGAACTCTTCTCCCCACTGTCTTCCTTCTAGCCAAAGTCAGTCTAACATTTTTCTAAGAGAGAAGCTTGTTTGCAGCCTCAATGCTTGTTTGAGAAATCTATTATTCAAGCATGGACTGACACATTCACCATGCAGTAGGTCGTAGACTTTGGTAGAAACTCTTGGAACGCTTCTAATAAACTGCAAAATCCTTGTTGCAGATAACAAACGGGTTGAGTGTCTAGCATGTGTCAGAATTTGCTTGGTTGATGATATCATTAGACAGGATATTTGAACAGAGAAAGTGATTTTGAAACACAGGTTCAGTAATGAAATAAAGTTTTAGAAGTAACCCAACAAAGTGTGTGCTTTTTAATTGTTCCTCCAGTAGTTCAGCCAGCTTCATAAAACAGCTAATTAGCTTCTACTTGTCCAAAAGGGTTATTTCAGTTGCACCTATTGTTAAAAGTGACAGCCAGTATCTCTTAATGTAGCTATTCAGGGCAGTTTGTTCTTCTTTAATCAAAAAACGGGGGGTTTCCTTCTGTTGAAAAGTCCATGTGGCAGAAAGTTATGTATGGTAGGAAGGTGTGTCTTTCCCCAGGCATCTTTGAAGTGTCATTACTTAAGATTTCTACTGTATGGCACTTTTAGATTACATTTCTAGCTTTAAGCTAGCTTCTCTATTAGACATAGTGTGAAGAAGACTTTACAAATTATACATCATAAAAAATATTACATTATAGAGTCCTTTCAGTGTTGGTAACTTGTAGTACTGTCAGCTTTGATTTATGTAGGGTATTTAAGAAAAACTGATTAGAGAACTGGGAGATTGACAGTTCCTCTCCTCTGTATCCTCTTCCTTATCCACATACCCACTTCATGGTGAAGTTACGCCGTGCTGTTGGTTCAGCCCTCTCGTACACCAGCCGTTGTGACTGTCTGACATTGTGCTGGGCTGAGGCAATTTGCCAAACCAGCAAAAGTGACTTGAAAAAAAACAGCAAGTAGCTTTCTGCAAGCAGTATCAAATGAGATAAAAGTTGGGTTAAAAGATGATAGGAGTAAAGGAAGAGATGGGTGGAATAAGGGCTGGCAGTGAGTCTGCATTGAATTGACCTAGGAAATGAATTATCAAGGGAAAATGACACATCAGAGTTGGTGAATAGAGCTGTTCTGTGTACATATTGGGTAAGAAAGGAAAAATGACAAAACTAATTATAATTTTTAATAACCTCCATCTTCAAAAAGAACTTGCTTCTCTTTTTCAGAGCGGTTCTGAGGATCTCAGTGCATGCCTGTTGTCACAGGATTCTTTTCTCTTCCCTTGCTTTTTAAATATCTTTGTGCCACATAATTCTCTAGGGGTCCTAGAGGAAACATTTCCAGGCAGAACGGCAGGCCGCTGCCTGTTGCAACATTGCTCTAGTCAGCCCCTTTGCTCATCCTCCATTTCACTGGTACAGAACTACTGGTTTTTTGTATGGATGCATGAGGCTTGCGTATGAGAGAGAGCAGGAATCTGGTGGTGAAGAGTTTTCATTGTCATCATTCACTTGAGCAGCACCCCCTTCCATTGCACTTGTGGATATTTCACAGGTAGCAGAAGGCAAAGTTCCCATACTTTGGGAGAGCGTGTCGCAAACCGGTAGAGCTGGAATCTGCGTCTGTGGAACCTGATTCAAAGGAATAGGTGAAAAAATCCACTTTTATTTCCCAGGTTCATCCAATTACATCCCAAGTTTAAGAAAACAGTTTGGAAAGACTATTTGCAACATAATCTTAGTAAGTGTCTAATTTGTGGTACTCACATTTTAACAGCAAGTTGTCCTAGAAACTTATTCTGAGAAGGTAGGCATAAAAAATTATGCAAAAACTCTGGAAAAATTCAGATCCAAGCGGAGAATAGACAGCACTCACGGCTCTGGGAATGATGGGGGAAGAATGTAGGAGAGGTTCTTAAAATAATGAACCTCATTTGGTAATGCCTGAATGTACTGAATTCAAAACGCTAAACACGGCATCAATAAACATGTTTACAGAAAATAGCTGATCTGGTGATTTTTACGTATCAGCTAAACAGCCTTGTAGCAATTATGTCCAGGATCCCCATCTCCCCAGTCTGAGAGGACTCCATCTCCTGAGCGTCTGCCAGTTTCTAGGGGAGCGTGTAAGAACAGTGCTACTTGTCAGGAGCTTGTCATGCTGTTACCGTTACGGATATGAGTGTCTCTAAGCCACGAGCAAGCCTGTGGAACCAGGGCAGTCAGGAGTGCAGAGCAATTATAAAGTGTCATTGAACTGACAAAAGCCGTAAACCAGGGAAATCTTCCAGGCAGCAGGGAGTAAAAGAAAAGGTGTGGCTCTGACAACTCAGGATGAGATTTGGTACTTAGAGTTCAGCTGCTAACCGAGTCTCTGGGGCACCTACCTAAACTCATCAGCCTTTTGTTACGCTCTAGTGTGAAGTAAGCCCCAGGCTTTTCCTGGGCTTTGTTCAGACATCGTGTTGCTTTTAACCTTCCCTGAAACTCTGTGATGACTTCTGTATTAAAATCCATGCATGGGCAGCAAAAGTGAGAGATGTATTAGTCTCCAGTAGCAGTACTCTGAAATTGTGAAGAAAACATAACTAGAAGTCCAGGTCAGTTTCAAAACCATGGAGAAATCTCACCTTAGGTGTTACGTGAAACCTGTCATCTTTCTATTTCTTACCAGCCATGGTCTTCTCCAGCTCAGCCCAAAACCTGCCTCGCTTTTAGGGAAGAAAGAACCTAATGTTCCAGGCTGTTATTTCCAGCATCCGGTTCTTTGTCTGCTTCCAGTTAATGATGATGTTTAAATTGCTTTGTGTTTAAACAAAGCAGAATTTTTAAACCCTTTCTTTCTTGAGGTGATGGCTTCTGCTGAGGGCATCTAGGTTAGCACAATGATTTGCTGCCACCAGAAAGCAGAGGCCTAAATCTGTGTTGATTTTTCTTTTCTGTCCACCTTCCCTCTAGTGAGGCTGTTCATTCTTCTCCTGGGAGCGTAGTATTCCTTTTTTATTTACCTTTTGCCAGCACACCTTTCTGTTAAGCTCAACAAAATCTCCACGCTATCCCCCAGTCCCCCAAAAGTGTTTTGTTTATTTGTTGCTGGAGTAGTTTTCTGCTCTTTTAGGAGCTAAAATGTCTTGTGGAAAAGTCTGGTGAGTTCTGGAGGAAGGACAAGATAATGGCAGTGGAAGCAGAGAGACAGACAAGGCGCAAGCGAGACCTCCGGCTCTCGCACTCTTTGTATACTTTTCCAAGCAGATTCAAAATATTACACACAGAAAGCTCGTTACCTCTTTTTGTTAGACTAGTCTTCAGCCAGCTTGGCACATTGGAACAGCTTATTTGTACGAGAAAGGAGGCAGGGCCCTGGTGGGATTGATGTGGGCTGCTGTGGAATTGCAGCCACCGGGAGGCTGAGGCAAATGGAAGTGAATGACTAAAATTCCCTGGTCAGATGATCTTCAGCCCATCCTGGAATGTAACTGCTCTGAGGCTGATAAGGTCATTGAAGCCTCGGCCCCCTCCTCTGAACTGCTGAGCTTTTACACAAAAAGCTTTTATGCAGAAGTTCCAGTAGCTGCCTTTTACTGGAGAGTGAGCTTTGCTCTAGTACGTGCATTCCTTCAAAAAAAATATTGGTAATCTGAGTGGATGGCCTCAAGCCTGGGGAGGATGGGCAGGGTGGAGGCATCAAGTCTAGAAGTTTAACTTCTGTGGGCAGGAACTTCTGTTGGTGCTCTGGGTTGTCTGCTGGTTTGCTTAGGGCAACTCTCCGCTCTACGGTTAGGAGTTCCCTATTTCTCCACTGACTGTACGGGGAACTTGGGTACCTAAATTCATGGCGTTATCAGTCTCGGTACCTCTGCATAAATAATACTATAGTCAAATAAACAGTGTAAGAGAAGAAACAAAGGCAGTTGGAATGTTACATCCACCTTAACTGTAGACCCTTACTGTTAAGCATATTGAAGATGAAGGTAGGTTTCAGTTTCTTGTTCAATTTGTTTTTCACGGAAGCTCTTGTTATAAGGAAGGTAGCTCAGGAAAGCCTAGGATTCCCCGTATCGTCTCCAAAACACCAGTGGCTGCTCCTGGTAGGACAGAATAAACCACTCCTAAGAGTGCTACGCAGAAAAGTTGAGTCACTGTTACTGTTTGGCCACTGATTTACCAAATATGTTGGCTGTGGTGACTGCCTGTAGGTAATCATTGTCCTGAAAAAAAACCTCAAAAATAGAAAGCAAACAATTCTTCTCATTTGAAAAGGCTAAAAGGCTGTTCTCCTGTTGATCTTAGTGATTCAGCTTTTTATGTGCTCATTTAAATATTCACTGACTTCTGCAGAAGAAACACTTTGAACAGGCAAGACATCAGAATTCGCCCATAGTTGGTTTTTTTTTTTTTATTGGCAATTATGAAGCTCTGGTGTTCTTCTGGATTGCCAGGAGAATTTATTGCTGAATGAATTCCTCACTTGTGACCAGAGAAACACCTGTGGCTGCCTGAGCAGAAGCACTCCTCTATCAAAGACAACATCTGGTGGTAGAAGCCCTTAAACTTCTGTTTAAGACTTCCCTTTCTGTGTAAGATAACCCAAACACAACTTTGGAAGTTCTCTTGAGAAAGTAAGCGTCGGCGTAATGGGGATTGCTGGCTGTCTTAAGGGAAATACAGCACATCATCATTCTGTCCGTTACCTTAATATCTGAAGAGGCTTTATTTTCCTGTTAGAAATGCATTCTTTTGAATGTTGATTTTTTTTTTTTTCCCCCCAATAACTAGGAATAGAAAGTTACCTATGAGCACGTATATAACTTAATCTAAACTAAATGTAAACAGCTCAAAGTCTGCTTAGTTGTTTTCTGTTCTCTGTGTCCTGAGAATTCCAGGCATCAGACTGGAGCATTCAGCTTTTCAGCATCACTCTCTTTTAAATCAGGTTGGGAATTTGCAGTTTGTACCGTAGATAAAAGTACTTAGCAGTAACTTCTCCATCCCAATCCACGCCAGCGTGCTGCCTCTGTCTGGTAACTACAGAAATGCATTTAGGCGTGCTTTTGGGGCTGAGTACCTTGATAACTTGTCTTTTCTTCCTCTTCAGCCTGCTGCCCAGCTGCTTCACATCAAATCCAGTCAAGTGATTGATGAAGGTGCTTTAAACAGAAAAAGTACATTTAGTAATGATGAGTAATTAAACTGTAGAACTCACTGTTTCAGAACATGTGGAAATGAAAAATGGTCTCACAGATGGACAAATTCAAGGAGGATAGTTTGTTCCGAGGTGCTTCGAATTGGTCTGGATGGAAGTTCCAGATCAAATAATGCCTGATTGCTGAATGCTTCTGCCAGAAGCCTTTAGTTAAACCTACAGTTAACGTTGTCTGATGCTTTTGAAACCGTGTCCTCAAAAGGGTATTTCTGATGAAAACTGGGTAAACCTGCTGGTTTTTCCTGCATGTGTTCTTATACTGACTGGGCACCTTAATACCAAAATGCTTTACAACAGTTCATGAGAGAGATCTACCCAAAATGCTTTACAACAGTTCATGAGAGAGATCTACTGTAGGAAAACGTCCATTTTTCTCATCTCTTCCAAGCAGAAGAGTTCTAGCCTTGGTGCTTGCGCTTAGGAATTTTTGTACGTACGTGTCTTTGAGAGGGTGACATTAAAGAAGTGTTCCTTGCACTCGAGATGCCCTTTTGCCCCGCAGCTGATCTTGTGTAACTACTGACTGCTGCTGAGAAGGGAGTGGTGTGTCCCCTCCCTCGGCCAGGTTTCCACCGCCTGCCTCGTGCTGGACCCAGCAGTCATCTGGCACGAGGCAGGGAGTTGAATCAGCAGTTACAGTCTTGTGCAAAGTTCACTTCGCTTCCATTTACCATATGTTTTGGAAAAGTTAAATTGCAGCTCGTGTTGTAGTTGTGATTCCAGAGTTGTTTCTTTTGCATAGTCCTGAAAGAGTGTTCTTTAGGGCATGAGGGGGATCAGAGGGTGCGAGTAAGGCAGGTTCTGAGCAGTTCAGTCTGTGGTGGTAGGTTCTTAGGCAGTGCTGGGCACTTAGTCTGCCTCCGTGAGTTTGTATTATCGATCCAAGGCAGGGTTAATGCCTGAATTCTCTTCAGTCTCCGCGTGTTTGAAGCGGACAGGGTCAGCATGTTCAGTATAATGTGCTGCTGGTTTTAAACTTGCTTATTCTGGGTGACTTTAGTCATAGTGGCAATGAAGACCAAGGCCAGGCTGGACGGGGCTTTGAGCACCCTGGGCTGGTGGGAGATGTCCCTGCTCATGGCAGGGGGGTTGGAACTGGATGATCTTTAAGGTTAGTTCCAACTCTAACCATTCTGTGGTTCTATGAAGTCATTGCAAATGATATAGGCTAATTCAAAGTGTAGTTGCTTTGATGTGTTGAATCCTTTGCAGCACCAAAACTAGTTTATGTATAATATAATAATACAGCCTCTGACTTATAGTCCTGATAAGTACAGGTATCTTTTTCCTTGTCCTAAGAATCACATATTTTCAAACTTTTCTGGTTAAAAATTCTGGTTTTCTAGTTTAAGTCGCCTAGATCCTTGACAGTCTGAAAAGGTTCTTCATCCTTTCTACTGTGCACAGCTGTTCAGGTGGATATTCAAGGAGCTGCGTTGCCAGCTTTGTCAAAGCCTTAGTTGCCACGGGGCAGTCTAGGCTGGTCTGATTTTTCCAAAATGCTGTGAAACCAAAACTTAGCATTAGCCCATGGTACAGTCCACGAGGAGATAATTCTTTGCCGCTTACTTACCTGCCTCCGTGCGCAGTGGGTGGGATGCTCTCTCTAAGGAATCCTGCGGGAAACTGGCATTACTGTAAGCGCCCATGTAACTTCTACCGTGGCTTAAGGTATAGATTGGGAAGGTCTGGTCAATTTGTGCTGGTTAGAAAACAACATTAATAGGCACAATTATAACTTAAGCTTCTTTGTCTTAATATTTTATACAGCATAACTGAAAAATTGTCATTTTCCTCTCCTACTGAAAGTGTCTGATATTCTGGTAATTTTTTAGGCGTGTTTTTGAAGACATCTTAGCAGATAACCTGTCTGGTAAGCGCTCTCAGAAATAAACTAGTGGAGTATACCTACAGTCTTCTCTGCCCTCGTATCTTCGATATGCAGGAGAGGTTGGTACTGTTGCCTCTGGGTAAGGGGAATATGTATGGAAAACACGTTTAAGGAACCCTGCCTAAGACTCTTATTAGCATGGAACTTGGCCTTTTAATCATGAAATTTAAGTTACTTTCTCAAAATGCAGAGAGGCTTTTTAATGTAGCAACAACATTCATGTTGGCTTTCACGCTGTTCTTGAATAAGAAGAATAAGGTCAAAATCATATCCTAAAGTGCTTTCAGGATTTCAGGTCAATAGATGTCATTTTCTTAATTGTTATCTAAATTTAGAAGACAAATTAACTTCTAGTAGCAAGTGCAGTTACTTTCACCTGAAAGCTTTTGTTTGTGTTGTTGTTTTCTTCTGCCACATACATTGCTGATTCATCCATGGACTTCTGGATTTCTTTTTTCCATGCACAGCTTGATGAGAAGTGTCAAAACCCAAGTTGTCTTTATATAGCCACACTGTTATTTCTTCTAGGTTAAGTGGTTGATTCCTTATTACGCTAAAAAAGCAGAATAGTAATTCTTACCTGTCAGTGAGGCTAGCTTTGCTGGGTGAATTTGTAATACAAAACGTGTGTCTGTGAGATTCTTTTAGTGAATGTAGGAATGTAGTTCCTTCATGTCACGCTCCTTAGATGGAAGGGGCATGTACTCCACGTTAGGTGTCTGCAGACTGTTAGAGTTTCCAAACAGCAAAGCGTGTCTTCTGAAGGGAAGAGCAATTCCCGTAGCAAAGGGGTCACACGGGGCTGGGAGAAGAAGCCAGAATGAGAGCCTTGGACACAGTATGGCCAAGGCAGCAGGGATCTGTAAGTTGCATGGGCTGTTGGGTACAATTACTAAATTGTTGATAAATACTTTGCAACTGCATGGTGATCTGTTTATGTACTCTAGAAGAGTGAGCTTTTCCTTCTTTTCAGAAACTTTCAAAGGTTAAAATGTTCTTGAGATTTCTGGCGGCACATATTAATGGCATAGTCATATTTTTGTTCTGACATGGAAAAAAAAAAAGCCAACCAGTAAATAAAAATTGAAGTTTATATAGCTGCAGTATGATAGAAACTAAATTTTGTTTACTAGGTACAAACCAAAAGTAGTCTGTCTAGTTTTAGTTATTAGATCAAATTTACCTAATTAAAATTAAACACAGCAAAAACTTTTGCAGCCAAAACCAATCCCATGTTTTTGAAGCTAAATAGCCAAGCTCTGAGAAAGCCTTTGCATGGTCTTTTAGTACTTTAAAATTTCTTGCTCTGCCTAAATACTTTGTTTTTTTAAACTTATAATATTGTGGTGGAATACATCAGATAAGCAAATTGAACAATTGGCCGGAAAATAGATCGCCTTGGTGTGGCACAACAAGGTGGCCCAGTTAAATAACAAAATAACACCATGCTTTATATTACTGTACACTCATTGCATATGCCGGCCTAATCTGTTCGGTTTGATGCTTTTTGCCACCAGCCCGTTCCCTGGCAGCTTTGCAGAACTCTCCTGCTAACTCTTGTCTTCTCTTCCTGAGGAAGCAATGAACTTAAACCACAATATATTAGGGTATTTTTCAGAGCACTCTGTTTTCCACGGGTGTAGGAGTTTCAAAAGGTGTGCAGAATATCCCTTTGTTAAACTGCATTTTTTAGGAGGTTTGAGTTAGTGTTAAGAAAAAAAAAAAAATCTGTTGTCAGTAGGACTAAAGATAGGTAATTCTTTAAATAGATCAGAGGCAAATGAACTACAGTGCTACAGAAATACCGCAGAGCTTTAGGATGCTACTGCTGCATGTGCAAGAAGAATAAAACACAGGTGCTTGCCATATGAGTATGTTAACTGCTTTAGTGCGAGATAGGATTACTATGGCATTGGAGAGATTATTGCTAAAAAATGTCTGGTTTTGAAGTTTCGAATTGAGAAGTGAAGTTGACAAATTGGGAAGGATTTAGAAAAAAGACCTTCAAGAATAATATTTTTGTCTACAAAGCTTGTGTTACTGAGGGGCTACAAAATCTGAATCAGTTAGTTTAGGAAACAGTGTGATGACTGACAGTTATCTACAATGAGAAGGGATAAAGGTCAGAAAGTATAAATATTAAAAATCAGTATTTTCAGTGAGTCCTGATGAAGGTGAGATTGCATACAGCATCCATTTTTAACTGAGAAATTTAACACTGAAATTTTGAATAAGGCTCATAAATTTTGGATTTTCTGCTGCATTTCGTTAGATTTCCTGTGGGATGTGAGGTGGTTTAAAAAGTTGCGAGCTTGATGCATAAGTCACCAGTTGCAGTTCCTTGCTCCTGTGGGTTTAAAATGTTGTGAATGGTCTCAGCTGTTGCCTTAGGTTTATAGATGATGGATTTTTTTGTGGGTATGTCTCTCCCAGGCTCTTGCTGAAGGGTAGGTCGTATGAAAGCTTTGGGAAAAGGGAAAACTTTAATGCAGGACACTTTTTATTAAAAGAAATTAAATGAATGCTAGTGAGTATACAAAATCATAAGTGAGAACAGACCAGAATGTAAGCAGAGTAAACAAATGTACACAAGGAATAGATTATTTTTGTATTAAAGGGCATGTATTAAATCATATAAATATTCCTTATGTATGTGTGCACCGCCTCTCCAATTTTTAATTCCCCTTAAAAATACAGGAGCAAGATAATTTTTTTTTTATAGAAAGAAAATTAAAAGGAAGCTGATTATTTATGTTCCCAAGTCATTTCCCAAAGCTAGTTTAAGAAAACTGTGCATAGAAACTATCTTACACTTTATTGCTGCCTGCTGAGTTATAGTCTTAAATGCAGAAGAGCAAATCAGAACTTAATTCAATATTTAGAGAATTCCCATTTTATACCAGCAGTGCAAAAGTAATTCCGTTGTTGTTCAGTAGGGTTCCTTACCAATACTTCCTTCTGTCCTGTGTGTCCCCTAATCCTTTATCCGGGGAACTGTGCAAGTGTATTTAACATTACATTAGCTTTTTTCAAAGTCAATATAATAGCTTTGTAATCAGTGATAAATATCTAATTTAAAGATAATTAAAAATGCTCGTCATATGTAAGCGTACGATTTTTAAGTAAAAGTTGTTTCTGCTTGCTTAGGAGGCGATAAGATTGTAGAGTAAATGTGATTAATGTTCTCTGCAGATGTTGCTTTATATGCTTAGGCTTTCAGAAGTAAAGCAGTCTAGACTGTCTGTCTGCATTCTCCTATAGCTTTGATCTTGATTAAAACTCGTTGTATTACATTTATCATCTTCCTTCCTTGAATGCCAGAAAGTATCTTAACTGGTTTTTTTGTATGTATATGTGTTTATATGGAAAGATACTGAGTATCTTCTGTGAGTACTGTGGAAATTACACATTTGGAGCTGTTCAACAAGTAGCAAAAATTGTTATTTTGTATCTTGATAGTCATTAGACTATCGCTTGGCTTGTTTCAGATACAGCAAATGTTACTCCAAATGTTAGTTAAATTCATAGGGAGTGAATGGGGTTAACATTTTTAAGTGTTTTTTTCCCCTCCTGTTGGATATACATCTAAAGATAGGTGGTGGCTTCTTTGATCTTCTTGCTGCAGTCATCTGTATTTCTGTCTGCTCTGATATTAGTGATCTGCTAATAGCTATTTCATTCTATTAAACCAAGATTTTTCTTCCCAACCACCACCCTCGCAACTCAGGGTGATTGAACTGGAGTGCTTCAAGCCATGAAAAGGGGTCAAACGCAGCAGTGACGCAAAGAGTATCTGAATAGAATGGTATTTATCAGGGACCGGTGTGTGCCCACTACATGGCAGAGCAAAAGGTCTGAAAGCAGCGAGTTGCTCAAATGTTTGAGTTGGTATTAAATCTTTCACTGCTTTGGGAGATGATCAGTGCCTTATTTGTGCCGACCAAATAAAACTCAAACGATTTTTTCAAGATTTGGAATAATCACATTTTCTGTTTATTTGCTTATTTATCAATTGAAGATTGCATAGGACTGATTTGAGAACTCGATGTATTTTATGGGGAAGTTTTAAGTGAAGGGAATCCTTTTAATACTAAGAAACTATCTGATGGTCACTCAGTAAAACATATTGGGTAGCTCCATTAAATATTAAAGTAGACGGGGTTTATTTTCTGTTACAACTTTTGTTGTTGCCGCCACTGAGTGCTTTATGTAAGTCTGTTGGTTAGAGTTGTTTATGAAATGTTTGGAGCTTCTAGACCACAGTGGTGTCTTAAATCCAAGTTTGGGAACATGGGTCTGTGTACTCATCGAGCATACAGAACGGATGGAGGAGTAACTAGATAATAAGTTAAATAATACTTAGCTGTCATTAAGCACTTGTAAATCCATTATAGTAGTCAGTGAGTTGCGTGTTGCTCTGTACTTTGCCATTACCCAATTTTATTCTGATCCTTAACTATACAATGCTAAAACTGTTTTGGTTTTGTTGTGTCTTGGCAATGGTGTGTGATTTTTGTTTTATTTCTTTTTAATTCTGTAACAAAATTTAGTATTTTCATATTAGAGCATGGTTATCATTATGGAGGTCTATAATCTTGCCTGAGTGTTAACATAGCAATCAGGGGAAAATTAATTAAAATATTTTAATACAAGTCTCACTCAGCAAATCTGGATTCCCCCTGTTTTAAAAGCGTTACCCAGTACATAATTAATGTACTGGCTGAACCGGAGTTGCCGTTCTACATGTAGATACTTTTGTAGTTGAGAACTGTGTAGGGCTCGCATACAGATCTGGGCTTCCTGAGAGTAATTTCTTAATAAAATTCTGGTAAATTATCTTAATACTTTGAATTAGCATATTGAAAACTTAACGCTAAAAATTTTGTACAACATTTTGTAGCAAATGGATTTTTAAGGCTTTCTTGCAAAGTTGAATGAAGCAAAACTGGCTTAATTGAACATCTCAAGGCAATTTTTTCATTGATTTGCATGCTATAAACTTTAAATAGTTTAGGATTATTGTACTATGTCAGCTGTGGGCTATACGATCGGGGTATGTAGTACCAAAATTCAGCTTGATCATGTGTTATCAAACGTGATTTGCTAAAAACAAAATTCAGTAGCAGCAAGTTTTTTTTAGTGTGGTTTTGAATACTTTTCTGAACAAACATACAGTGAAGCATGAGCCTGTTGACTTCAGTTTTACTAAGCATATGTGCATGGTTCTTAAATGAGAATTTAATTTGATATATTAATTATCAAATGTTTAGATGTTTAAAGCCTTTAAAATGTGCCTTCAGTATCTTCACACTTGGAGATAATTCCAGCAATAATCTTGAGTTTTGCACTTTCGTAGCTTTTTCTATACTTTTTTTAAGTGACACATTGTAGACTGACATGAATTTTTTTTTTCTTTATCCATAACCACAAATAAGAATATTCTGTTGGTTTTTTTTTTTTCCTTAGTTGGATTTTTTCCTAAATTAGTTGATGCTGGTAGATTATATATGTAATATTCCAAATATTTTTATTTGTGCATTTTAGGGAATAGGGAGATGATTTACTGGTTACTAGAGCTGCACTGGTATTCACTCTAATAAGGGAAAAGAAGGGTGATTTTGTACTGTTCTTCTAATTTTTCCAGTGTATAGGTTAAGTTATAGCAATTCAGAAACATTTTTCGGGTGGAAGAATAACAGCAATTTTCATCCACTTTGGAACTTCTTTTGAGAAGACTTTCTGGAGAGGTTAATATATCTTTTGCCACTTTATCAGGGCCAGGCTTCAGAAGCATGTGCATAGTTACCTTTTTGTACACAAGAAACTGTTGTAGCATTTATTTGGAGTTAGCTCCTGTATCATTGAGCTCTGATATTTTCAAATACCTGTTTGCCTTGCTTCATACTGGACATCAAACAGCCTTAAGAAAGGCTTTTTTATTTTCTTAAGAAAAACATGGAACTTGAAGACATAGACTGTTTGTAAGCGCTTGTAGGCAGATAAGAGAAATAAAAGCTGCTGTCTCGGATTATTTTTGTACTGATTTGATTCTCATGTTAGATCAGTGCTGGTTTCTTTAAGGCAGCTATTGCAGCAGTCACTGCATTTAACTGTTCTAGTGACAATAAATGTACTGATTGTCCAATATGTAGCATATTCTTCAAGTCAATACTACAGAGTTATGTTCTAGAACACTGATAAGAGTTTTATGAATGTACTTTTAAATTACTTCCTGTTCCAGTCAGTTATTCTTAAAGCTCTGACAACAAATACAAAATTATTTAAGTTTTAGTGTGTAGGATCCTGACTTTAATAACCTCCTTTCCGTTTTGAAATACTTCCTTTTTTGGATTTGTTCTTGGAGTGGTTTATCTTCTGGATACAATTACTAATAATATCAAAAACATGACAAGTGTTTAGCAAAATCTGCTTCATGAGAATGCATAAAGATTTAAAAAAATGGAGCAGAAGAATAGTCTAATATTGAGGTACATGAGGAAATTGCTTTGTTGTTTGGTTGCTTTTTTCATCTTATTGTGAATCTTAAATACTTGAAGTTTCTGGCAGTTTACCAGTCGCTTATATTGGAATTTATTCTACATAAAAACTGGCATAATAATGATTTCTAGTGAAATTGTGTCAGTTCTCACTTCCTGAGGCAAACCTCACTTTGATGTAGTATCTTTAGAGTACAGGAACGTGATGATGGGGGTTAAAAGTAATAAGAGTATTGAAATTATGAGCACTACATATGGTGAAAATGTTTACTTCATGAAGACTACGTGAGATAGTTGGACTCTGGGTTTCCATGATTTTCACTAGAAAATAAGTCCGGAACTAGGTACTTCAAACAAAAAATCTTGGTACTCTTCTCTTCCTTCCTTCAGTCAGGACCCAGATCATCTTTGTTGAAGATGGGTGTTGGGGTTGACAAAAAAAATTGAGCTGCAGCGGAGGTGGTGTGTTGCTGGAACTGCTCGTCGGGGTGTTTGGAGCTTGAGTAGGAGAGTAGACTTAGAGCTTGAGAGCAGCGTTCTTGTCCATAAAAATATGGGTTGTTTCAAGCTATGTGAGTAGGATTTTTAACATAATCTTCAGATGACAGTCTGATACAGTGAGCAAAATAAGGCAGCTTGAGACGTGGACAAATAGAAAACCCAGTTTAACTAGGGGTAGAGAGGCAGTTTTGCTGGATTTTTTTTAATATGATCAATACAAATTTCAAAACATAAAGATGCAAATTTTAAAATTCTTTCAATGTAGAAAAGGTTTGGAATTTATATGAATAGAACTGGACAGTAGAAATGGAATTAAACAGATACAGTAAAGTTTGAGGTCATGCAGATTCTTTTTTTCTTTAGGAAGAGGGTTCAACAGCCAAAAACATATTAGCATTTTTATGATGATAGGTGTTTACTCTGGTGTGTAATGCTGCAGTCTGACATTTATTTAAGTTTAGTGGCTGAAGGAAGGAATTACTTCCCCTTGTTTGTGCCAGTTCAGCTGTTTGTGAGGCTGTACAGCAGGGTTTGCTTCTCTGATTGCACTACAACTTAAAAATGTATTTCAAACTATGGTATTGCATTATAATAGATACCATGAGCTACTAATTTGATTTGGCTGTGATGCATCCGATCCTAAAACGCTTCTGGAGGAGTATTTCCTAGCGAACAAAAGCAATATTGATACCAGACAAGTCTTTGGAAATGTCTTAAGTACTGAATGTGGTTCTGGCCAACCTGTGTAAGAAAGATGAACTTGGAAAGGGCTGCTGTGGTGATGAGGTAGTGAAATGAAAAGGGGAATGAAAATGAAAATACAAAAAAGCCCCTGGATCATTGACTATGTGGAATCAAGCCTGAAGCTAAACTTGGTGATTTTCCATAAATATGTCGGCGAGTTAAAATAAGGGAAGGGTAAAGAAGGGTTTCCAGCTCAGTTGAATAGGTGAACCTTTAAAGCCTTGAATTTTTCAGTACTGGATCCCGCCTTTTCCCCACCATGTTATTCCGATTGCCGTCATGTCCAAGGTAATCCCTCTCTCTGTTTACACAAATCTGGAACCTGTCTTTCGTACTGTTTAGCTGCCATCTGGACAAGGGCAGCTGTAGCTTGTCTGGATCTGCTGGTCAGGGTGCGTGTACTCATCAGCCAGCTAGCTGCTGCCAGTCAGCAGCCCAGACAAATAGCTTAGCCGTTTACAAGTTTTCTGGTCCAGTTTTAAGCAAAAGAATGCAGCCAATGCTTAAAAAAAATATGTAAAGGGGTGAAAACTGGCTATAAGTATGTTTAGGCTGGGATCTTGGTTGTAACCACAGAAAAAGGTGAAGTATAGTGATGGAAAAAGAATTTTAATTTAAATAAGAAGGTTGATCAGCGTATGAAAGATAACTGTGTAGTGGTTTTGCTTGCAGTAGCACAGGGTGGGACACAACACCCACGGAGAGACTTGCTGGAGATCTGAGTTTAAGACAGAATCACACTGGTCCTGTTGTCTTTTATGTAGTTATATAAGGTCCTGAAAGGCAAAAAAAGAAGTGGGGGTAGGATGCATCGCATGGAGGAAATATCAAATGTGAAGCTGGACGCCTGCCTCATCGATGTCTTGACTATGTTTTTGTTTGACTTGGTGTGTGGTTCTGTTTTCTTTGCAGCCAAACTGTTAAAAATTTACATTGGTCTTGACTGATTTGGAAGGCAAAAGGTATAATAAATGTTTGTAATTAGCCTGACTTGGCTCTTCTGTGAACATTTTTTGAGGGGTCAGAAGGGATTCTTCTTGGAGGGAAGAGGAGACACTCCTTATTTCTCATTATAAATAGTGGTGAAATATTGATGTTGATCATATTCAACAGTGTTCTGGAAGATGCATGAAATAATCAGTACAGGAAAAGAGTTGGGGAAAACTTCATTTACTGATCTTGTCTGTCTTACAGTCTAATCAGATAAGAAAATATAAAGACAAATAGAATCTCTGTGAAGCTTTTTTTTTTTTACTTTTCATTAAGTGATTAATACGTTAGAATTTCCCATCTCCATAAGGTTGCAGGAATTTCAAACTTTCATTTTAGAAAGTTCTTCAAAATGGTTCATGGTTGGGAAGTTCTTACAAAGTTTTGTAACTTGGAGAAAAAACTTCTACAAATACCACCCCTGAGAAAAGATCACTTTGATCAGAAATACCGTGGAGATTCACAGCCGGGTGTTACGGAGGTGTTGCTCTGACCAAGGTGGGAAGCGGCCTGGGCAGTGGCCATAGGGGCAGGACGCTGGCTTTGAGAAGTCCCCACTTTTTTACCATTCTCTGCAGACTGGTGCCCTCTTGCTGCATGGAGGATTTCGATTGTTCAATGCAGTCTGTAGAGAGGAAGTTCACGTATATCTTTAAGCTGTCAAGATAGCATTTATTTGAAGGCAAGTTGGTTTTTTTGGAGTTAGAATTCTCTGTCACCCCTGTTTCATCTTTGGAAAAATCTAGCATGATAGAGAAGGGTATGAAGAAAAGCCAACTGTTATCTCCTGAGCTGCCATCCTCGTTAGATGAACGCTTGTGTGGAGGCTTTGAATGGATGTGCAGGCCCTTAGGAGGAAAGGAACCTACACTGAGACTTCTCGTACCTGGTGTGCTGCAGCACGTGCACTGGCGGCGAAGCGCTGCAGGATTGCACTTGCTTTGGGACTCAGATCAGATGAACAGCTATGACAGGTATCTGAGATCATTGCTGGGAAACTCCCTCTCAGGCCTCAAAATAGAAATTCTGCTAGTTGCCACCACCAGCGTGATAGTCATCCTTCAAAACGATTCATATCTTCCTAATCTAGTTTTGATATCCTTAGGTGGTTTATTTAGGCTTTGGTCTGGGAGTATGCCTACCAGTGAAGTGAAGCCTTACTCTTTTTAGTTTAATAACAGCATTCTAAGACTCTGCGTGGAAATGGTGTTACTCATACGTGTGCAATGGGAAAGCATCCCGAGCTACTTCATGAGCAGCCGCTTTCCCTCAGCTTCATCTGGAGACAGTTGTAGATCACACGGAATCACACAGACTGGTGGGGGTTGGCAGGGCCCTCTGGAGCTCCCCCAGCCCAACCCCCTGCCACAGCAGGGTCCCCTCCAGCAGTGGCACAGGACGGCGTCCAGGCGGGTTTGGGATGGCTCCAGAGTGGGAGACTCCCCCCCCTCTCTGGGCAGCTGTGCCACTGCTCTGCCACCCGCACAGGGAAGAAGTCCCTCCTCATGTTAAGATGGAACTTCCTATGGTCAAGTTTGTGCCCGTTCCCTCCTGTCCTGTCACTGGGCACCACTGAAAAAAGACTGTTCCCATCCCCCTGGCACCCTCCCTTTGAGTATTGATAAGCATTGATAAGATCCCCCCTCAGTCTTCTCTTCTCCAGACTAAAAAGATGATACCACCTAGATGGTTAGGGTACAGAAGAACCCCAGTTTTCAAGTTTTTAATCTCAAACTGAATCGAGTTTTTATTTGAGTTTTGTTTGTACATTCGAACCTGCATACAGTATTGAGGGCCAGTATTGTTTGGAGGAGTGGTGGGAAGGGACCCGTTAGGACAAGCATTGTCCCTTTCATCTGTGCCATGTCCCTCTTCTGCACTTCTGTTTAAATCTTGGCTGGTTTGAAAAGGCTTTTCCCTTTGAGGCCAGCGACTGTGATTATATTCAATAGCGATTGATTTTTTTGTTTGTTTGTGTTTGGGGTTTTGTGCTGGGGAGAGGAGGGTAATCCTAATTGGAAAATGTGTATTTCCAGCATTAGTGCCTGTTTGGCACTATTTTTTTTCAGCCTCTGAATCTTGCAGAATTTAAACTTTTCTGGTGAGTATTGAGCCGTGTTACTTGTGGTAGATTTTTATCATCTGGTAATACCGTCTCTGTTGTGTTGGGCAGGGGACATTTTACCAGTAACATCTATAAAAGCTACCAGCGTGTGTGATGCGAGTGTAGTCCCAAGGCTGTGCTTCAAAAAACCCAAACAATTTACAGAATCTTTCAAGCTTTGTTCCTCCTACGGAATCATTAGGCAGTAGATGAGAAAGTTGTTCTGTTTTGTGCTGCTCACACTTTGCAGTGACAGGAATGGCATGTTTGAACTTGAAAACATCAGCCTGTGTTTTAGTGTGTTCCCTTGAAGTCAAGAAGTGTGAAAAATAGCAGTTATCTTAACTTGAAATTTCTGGAGGTTCCCCAAGGATGACAATCTTTATTTCAGAGGTAGCTAGCTGGTGCTGTAGATACCAGTTGTGCCATTACTGGCACCTTAATTTCTACTTAAAAACATGGATGTCACCTGACCCTTTTTCTCCATTTGCTGCCACGTGCTTTGCTCTGAAATGATTTTGGAAAACTTGGACACGAGACGTTTGTTTGTTTTTCCCACTTCCTGAAATCCAGTCTTAAATAAGATATTCGGAAGTACAACACAGAAAATGGAAGTTCCCTACAAAATCCTATTCTGACTTTATTAATTTCTTCTCACCATCGGGCAAACTGCTTGGAGGGACTGCAGGGAGGAACACATATTGCAAAAGTAATTTCATCTTTTTTTTTTTTTTCCTTGAGCAAGAGTTCAGCAAAATTTAGGTGCCACTGTTATGCTTCCTGCAGTGGCCTCTTTGAGTACTCCACGTATCACGATTGCCCCCTTAATCCCATCTTCTTTCATCACTCAAATGGAGATGTTACTGTGGATGGTACCATGGAGTCTCTCAAACTAACAATTGAACTAAGAGGTTCCTCATCGTTACTTGCATCCTTTTCCTTAAATTGTGGCCTCACCCTTTAAAGATGCTTTCCATTAGTTCTGCCACCACCATTTCGAAAATCTCAGGTCTCTGAAAGCTGTAGCTCTTTGTTTAAATGAACAAAAAGTTTAATAGCCTCTCTTGAATATTATTCTGGAGAAGTCATCAGACTGAGTTCACGGTTTCTTCAGCATGGCTAATTACTGAAGCTTGAACTTCAAAAGGTCAAGTGGCCGCTTTTGCATAGGGATTCATAAGTAGAGAGTTTCTTCTGTCTTGGCTATTCAGCATTTTTAAGGGCATCTCTTCTACAGGTTCCAAAATCCTAGTTCTTTCGTTTGATTGTATCTAATTTTGTGTTGCAGGTAATGTATGGGTAGTATTTTTTAGTCTGAAGTGGGGTTTCTGTTCAAAAAATTGCACAAGTTTTATGACACTTAAGTCTGCCAAATCTCTCTTATTAGAACTCCAATATTGCAGTGCCATTAAATATTAAGTGGAACTTAACTGTAAAAATGAAGTGTTGATGAGATGAAGAATGTCAGAGTGGTTTGGCCCATGGCTTGCACCCTGAAGAGAAGCGGTGATCTACTCAAGCCGTGTATAGAGTTCTTCAAGTATGTATTAGTTCAGTGGCTGACCTCAGGAAGGCTGATGTAGTGTACACTGCCTGTTAAATGTCCGAAAAATTCTAGTGAAGGGTCCAACCCCACCTTCCATTGCCAGAGCACACCAGCCTTTGTACCTGTGTCAAAAAGAGAGATCAAATACCATGCGTGCTGTCTGATTGTTTGTGTCCAAAGTAAAAATACATGTATTGCCTGATTCTGTTTTAGAAGCTCTCTTGGATCCAGGAGTGATACCTAACTGTTCTTGAGTTGCCTAACTTCAGAAGCAGATAAATGGTTCGATGTATCATCTGTGCTGCGTAGAAACTGTATTCACACTCACTTTTTTTTTTTTTTAAATAAAACCAAGATATAAGATAAAATAACAACAAGGAGTTATAGCAGCTGACTTTTTTTTAACTTCTGAATTGACATTTGTAAATCCAGAAGACCCATTTGTCATAGGAAAGCATTTGTTTTCTTGTTGCCATCCATCTAGCAAACAAGGGGTTGCAAGGAATTTTTTAACAGTTTAGTAGTGGAGTGATATTATTATTCTTCCCCCACTTCTGTCTCAGTTGTATTTCTTATTTGTAGATCACATCATCTTCCATAGCTTCCACTATATTTAGGAGCCTCTGCTCTTAAGGCTTAGTGTAGTGCCATTAGGTAGATCATTCTTCAGTTTGTCAGCACTGGATTCTTCCTCTGGAAAGCTCTTTTTCAGAAGTGTTCATCTCAGCTAGAGAATTTCATAATTCCAGGGCAGGCTCATCCATACAGGTTTCCCATTTTGGCAAGGTGTGAACTGCAAAAAACCAAAATGAAATATTTTCAAGGTATACGATGGCATATGTAAGCAAATAGAGCTTTCCTAATATTCTTCCCACCCCAATCATGCTATAATCCTGGAGAATCGAATTTTAATATAGCTATTGTTATACAAAAAGCTAAACTAAAACTTTAAGTTTACTGTAGGACCCATGTTGAGTTGCAAACTCCTTTATTTTATATTTTAAAATTTTATTTTGGGAAAAGAAACAGACCTTTCAGAACATCATGTCAGTTTTTAAATTTTTGAAATTAACCTTTCAGCTTCTTAAAAGATCTTAAGTCTCACAGACTTCTGCGCAGAGCTGCAGCACTTTGGTGGCATTTCTTCATTCTTCCCCAATGACTTTTTGATTAACTACAATGCAGGCTTGGTGGAACGTGCTGAAAAAGGGGGGAATAATGAGAAATTCTAGCCTGAAATACATGCATCTTCTGTATAAGACAGTGTGACAACAGTTCAGGTGATTTGTTGCTTTGCTGTCTTGTTTATCTTTTTCCTAATTCTTGCATTGCTTGAGTTAATTGCTGTTGTGTTTGGATTTAATGAATGTGCTTTGGCTCAGTTTATATGACGTACAGTCCTTGTTTGACCTGTGAGTGTTGAGAACAGTGATAATAGGACTAATACTTGTCTAAAGATCAGTAAAATATGTTTTGGGACATAGTGGCGTGTGTAAGGAGGAGAGAATAGGTCCTTTCTGTTGTAACTCAGTTTGCTTTATTAGGTTGAAAATAACCTCTTTTATTTTTCCTTTGAGAAGCATTCCCCTGGGTGTTATCAGAAAAAATACAGAATGATGAAAACCTGCTTCCTGCTCGCAGAAACATCAAAGCTGGGTTTTTTTAGTATATATTTGTAGTCTGTTCTGAGATATAATTGTGGGCCTAGGAAGTGTATAGGAGATCACTGTGGAAACAAATAGAATAATATATATAGACAAGTACTTGGAAAAGATACCTGTACAGTAACTGCAGTTTTTTCAAGATGCTGTTTCCATCTGTGCTGCATTTTCTGTCCTTTTTTTGGTTCCCCTACAACAACGTATTACATCTTTTAGGGAATGGGCTGTTCTGTCTGATGAGCAACTCACAACCTCCAGTCCCCGTGGTGCTTCAGGCCATTCTGCTCAACTAGTTTACTCTTGTAAACGGCTCCGTTCCATATATGGTTTTGGATCTCAGTGCTCAGAATGAGTTCAAATTAATCTCAAACATAATACAATTGAAGTAACCTCTCTACAATAAGGATAGGTAGCTGCTAGACTGAATTTTACCCTTTCATTCCTTTCTGTACTAAGTTTTCTAGGAAATAGCAAAATAAAAAAGAAAAAGTCCTTTTCTATCACATGAGTATTCCTCCATATAAATCCTTACCAATACTGCATTAGTGCTTATGATAGAATCAAATTCAAGTACAGCATAATGGACTTGTCTGGATTGGTTGTGCAGCTGTGAAATACAGATGTGATTACTCTTTCCAGACTTCAGTGTTGCCATTTGCACCTCAGGCTCGAGTAGGTACATCTCGGAAACATGCTGGATGGAAAAGAAGCCTGTAGTTCTGTCTAGTGCTGGAAGACATGCAGAAATAAGTTTGAAATTTTAATTTTAGTTCCCTTCTAGTTCAGGATGTGTTAGGTGCACGTTGGGAGCGCCCGTCAGAGCAATCTGCATACGCAGACTGGCTTTCAGAAAACTTGGGGATTTTTTTTTCCCTGTGCTGATGTTCTAGATCTCAGCACCATCAAACTAATCTCTGTAGCCTTTTCACCAGTTTTCATGACTTCAGCTTAAAAATCTTGCTACGTTTCATAAACCAGCAAGGAATCACAGATTCATCTTCCCTTTGACGGGAAGCCTCTGTGTCTTTACGTGGTGTCCCCCGCCAAGTCCGCTGCAAAAGCAGTGTGTGGGGATGAAGTAGGACATGGTAGGGGGTGGTGCCTATTTTGAAGTCTTCTCAGGAAATAAGGGAGAAGACCACGTTTCAGACTTTTTATTAAAAATGGCACTAAACCATTCCTGCGTTACAGACCAATAGAGTTGTGTTGCTCAGGTTCAGGTTTACTCGCTAGATGATAAAATCCCAGGGGTTTATCTCTCTCTTTTTTCCCTCTGGATATAATGTAGTGCTATCTGTAATAGAGAATTCATATTTCACCCAGTGTCTTTTGGCAGTAATCCCTTTCTAAATTAGGGCTATGTTAGTATAGTCCCTCTTATTAGCTATGCATAGATTTCATTGTTTCCCCCTTTCTTTAATTAAAAAAAAAAAAAATGGCTAGAATTTTTTTTTCAGGCATTCGTGTAGCTTTCTGCTTGAAAAAATGGTAGCCAGTCCTTCAGACTCCTACTGAGGTGAGGTTTTCCAGACTGCACATGTACGCTAATAAAATTGCTCGCTGTACTGCTAACAATTACAGTGTATCCTGTATTAACAGCAGTTCAGAAGTTCAGTAGCAAATGTTGGGTTTCTTTTCTTACTGCAGCTGTTGTGGATGAACACAAATGTATAGTGATACAGCAGCACACTCACTGCAATATGATAACAGTATATATTAAATGGGATCTGTCTTAACATGCCAAAACTAAACTCTATTATATACTTGAGTATTCTTTGCTTTTTTCAATGTGTTTTCCTCTCGGAAGCGTTCAGGCTTTATGTTCAGTCCGTAGGATACTCCTGGTGCTTTGCTCATGGCTTCTTTCAACAGCAGCATTTGGCCTTTTGAGATGCAGTAATAGATACCCCGAAGACCTGACAATTTCCTATGAAAACAACTTGTCAGCACTCAAAATGGGTGTAGGAGTTTCATTATGGACATGCTATGCCGAAACTGGGACCCAAATAAACTCGCTTTTGTTGTAAATGCCAGCTGCCCTTCTCCTGTGAGAGCGTGACTCCTGTGGAGGGGGTGGCAGGGCTGGTTGTAAGCAGGTGCCTCCTTTGTGCAGTGGGCTCAGGGCTGCCGCCTTTGTGTGGTTCCCCTTTGCTTCTTCCCTTGCTTCCACCGTGTTCCTGCTTTTCTACTTCAGAAGGTTAAGCCAAGATTGTCCTGGTACGTCCATACAGCAATTTAGTCTGGTCAGACCTCTTGCAGATGTCCGCTCAGCCCCTAGAGAAGGTTTTATGGTTAGATGCCCCGGTCAAAGTCACTAACCCAACAGTGTGACTGCTGGCTGGTTGGGTAGGTTGAACTGTTTCAGAGCATTAATGGATAAGAAACCTTGACTATAGAGAAAGACGTGTAAAGAAAATATTTGTGCAAAGTTAATTTTACTGTGGTTTCTGAATTTTATCAAATTCAGCTTGTCTATGGTCCTTCAGAGCTAGGCTTGGCAGCAGAAGGAAAGGAATGGCACGTACGAGAGAAATCCAGGACTTCTGCTTTATTGCACTGACAGAACCAAATTGTTCAATCTGTTGCCTCATCTGTTTCTTGCCATAGCTGGGAGTTGTAAAGGTCAGGCCATCGCAGCACAAAGAATATAATAGTTAACATGCTGCATCTCACAGTGTTACCAGCTGGCTAGTGCATTTCTCCCATTGAACATCCAGGCTCTTTCCCAAAAAGCGTAAGCAGCCATCCTCTGCCTATTTTGGGAATGCGTCAAAGTCAAAAGTTTCTGAAGGTGGTAACGTGGGATGCCCAGTATGGTCAGCGCCGCGCTCGGCTCTGACGTCCAGTGCCGCACTTCGGGAGCGCTGCAGCAATTTTCAGTTTGAAAATAATCCTCGTCACCCTGAGAGGTGCGACTTTTTTGGGTCCCTGTATGGTCGGGTCTGTTCACTGAGGAAAAACTGCCTTCCTGTCAGCTGGTGGGTAGAGTGCCCCAGTGAGAGAGACTTCATCCCACAAAAGAAGTTATAGCTGCTCTGCTCATTATACCTTCCTGTAGGAGAATGAGAAGTGTGGGTATGGCTACAAGGCAATGGTGTATCAAAATTACTGTGAATATGTGTGAATAATGAGGTAATGAGTGATACAAATAAATATATATGAAACTGACTGCTATGGAAGACCTTTTCTGTTTAAATCTGATCTTCAGTGTGATGTTGGCGAGGCAGCTGTTTGGCGAGGCAGACACGCCGGAGGGGAGGGATACCATCCAGAGGGACCTGGACAGGCTGGAGAGGTGGGCCCAAGCCAACCTCATGCAGTTCAACAAGGCCAAGTGCAAGGTCCTACATCTGGGTCGGGGCAATCCCAAGCACAAATACAGGCTCGGCGGAGAATGGCTGGAGAGCAGCCCTGTGGAGAAGGACCTGGGGGTGATGATTGATGAGAAGCTCGACATGAGCAAGCAGTGTGCGATCGCAGCCCAGAAGGCCAACCGTATCCTGGGCTGCATCAAAAGAAGTGTGGCCAGCAGGGCAAGGGAGGTGATTTTGCCCCTCTACTCTGCTCTCGTGAGACCCCACCTGGAGTACTGCATCCAGCTGTGGAGTCCCCAACATAAGAAGGACATGGACCTGCTGGAGCGCGTCCAGAGGAGAGCCACGAGGATGATCAGAGGGCTGGAGCACCTCTCCTATGAGGAGAGGCTGAGAGAGTTGGGGCTGTTTAGCCTGGAGAAGAGAAGGCTCCGGGGAGATCTTATTGCGGCCTTCCAGTACCTAAAGGGGGCCTACAGGAGAGCTGGGGAAGGACTTTTTACTAGGGCATGTAGTGATAGGACGAGGGGGAACGGCTTTAAGCTGGAAGAGGGCAGGTTTAGATTAAACATTAGGAAGAAGTTTTTCACTTTAAGGGTGGTGAGGCACTGGAACAGGTTGCCCAGAGAGGTTGTTGAAGCCCCGTCCCTGGAGGTGTTCAAGGCCAGGCTGGATGTGGCCTTGGGCAACCTGGTCTAGTGAGAGGTATCCCTGCCTGTGGCAGGGGGGTTGGAACTCGATGATCTTCAAGGTCCCTTCCAACCTAAACCATTCTATGATTCTATGATTCTATGTCTAATGTACCTGTCTCTCTTGAAAATACGCAATGGGTGCACCGGCAAAGTAAACGTGCTTTGTCATCCTCCTGACCCTTCCTCAGTTTTGAAGTGCGTCCTCTGACTCTCTAGCTCTTCCATCTCTCTCGGTTTTTCCATGTTTTTTTAATACATGTTAAATGATGAAGCTTGCATGAAGATTAATGACACTCTCTTGGCAGTATTTGACAAGATAAAAATAGAAGTAAAAGCCAGTTATTCCTCCCTTCCAGTGTTTTTGTTAATGGTTTTGCATCCTGTCAACCCTTTACCTTTGCAGAAACCAGATAGGTGCTTCATATCACATTAAAACTATGAAGTTAGCTCCACATTGAGGTGCCTCAGTCTGTTAATATTTGCTGGGTTTTGCTGTAGGTTGTCAATTGGCATCGATTAATCCATTACATTTGGAATTTAAAAGACAAAATTAAGTTCAAAAAGTTCAGAAAGCTTTATTTTAAGAATAGGGGGATGGTAAAAAATAAAAATGCCGTGGTATCAGGATAGGTTAGCTAGTCTGCTGGTCTGCCCTGGTTCACCAGCGTGTTTAATGGAGACCGCGTCGGTGCTTTGGCCTCCAAGCACCACTTGGAGTTTATTGCCTGAAACCTGCGCACCAGGCACCGTGGTTCACCCCGCTGCGGACGCTGGGCACCCGCTGTGGGAAGGGGAGAGGTGGCCCTGGGCCTCCTGAGAGTGGAAGCGCTCAGTTATTGAGTTATGGCGAAGACCTAATGTCTTCTATGTTGCCGCTGATTGACTGCGTGGGACCACGCAGCAAAGAAACAGTGCTGTCCTTGGAGATTAGGGACCGTTGCCTCACACCTATTGGTTTCGATTCCAGTTGCTCACTTGGCAAATCAGAACGACGTAAAAGATACTATTTTAGCGTAGCACGTCTTATACTTCAGTGCTTTTTGTTAAGAAGCTGTATCGCAGATGAAAGCTAGGGGAAAAGATGTTGATGGTTTAAACTGAATTTATTAGTTACGTTTAGGTTTCTAAGATGTACTAACTGCTTTTTGGCACGTGTAACAAGATAAGAGCCAAAAATGCCTTCTAGTAAATTCTGCTAGCTGAAACTTCTTGTTTGGCTAATGTTGCAACTAAATCTTTACTGTTCAGTATTTTAAATTTTCTCTATTATTGCTATTCAGGGAAAAGTATTGCCATAAATCGTTCTTTATTTCTTCATATTTTGAGATGTTATCCAAGCCACTGTTTGAGATCTTTGTTTTATGTTTCAAACTTACCTGGAATGCTTGTGAACTTTAAATGTTTTCTTTCTTTATTAAAAAAAAAGGGGGGGATACGACACGTTGATGCAAGTGGTGTGTGGTATTTTAGTACATCCTGGTTTTGACTGTTCATATGTCTCATCCTTCAGAATGCCGTTTAATTGTGATTTACTTTTCTTTCCTAAAAGGTGCCATACTTGGCAGATCAGAAACACAGGAGTGTATCTACTACAACGCTAATTGGGAAAAAGATAAAACAAATCGCAGTGGTATTGAACCTTGTTACGGTGATAAAGATAAAAGACGACACTGTTTTGCTACATGGAAGAATATTTCTGGATCAATTGAAATTGTGAAGCAAGGTTGCTGGCTAGATGACATCAATTGTTATGACAGGTAAGTGAGTTTTCCTATAAATTTTAAATTTATTTGTAATTTTAAACTATTTTGCCTGTCTATAATTTATACATCCTCCCCTCTGGAAACAGTGCTTGAGACAAAGGATAATACAGTGGTCTGTGAATATTTATCTTGTTTTTAGATGCACACACGCATACACAGATGCTTTTTTTTTTTGCTCACCTATCTGTATTTAGGGACCCAACTCCATCTAAGTTACTTTGTCTTGTTTGCAGAATAGCATGTTTTACCTTCTCTTATTTACTTACTATATATTAAAAAAACCAGGTGTTTAATTTCCTCTTTTTTTAAGCCATTAACAATAGATTTTCTAATGACTTGTTATTGCCAAACAATGCAAATACAGTTATTGAAACCAGAATGCAAAATTCTATAGTTCACTTTTCCAAAGTCTTTGGAGTAGGAGTCAACACTTTGCACCTGCTCTTTACTTAATAAATCGGCAAAATAGTTCCATGTTTAAAAAGCTCACCTCAGTGGCAGCTCTAAGAGACATTGAATATTCTAAAATTCCAGTCATTTTTTTATAACAGATGGTCTAGCAAGTACCCGTGAGCAGTAACAGCAGGACTTGGGGTTGGTTAGATATTGGCTGAATAAAGGTCATGACTCTCTTAAGAAATAGTACAGTACTTCAAAGAACTATAATACCAAGTTTTATTTGACCAAAACAGTTATTGTTTGGAAAGGGAAAGAATTAAGAAAATAAATGCATAATAGATCTTCATTAACATTTATTTAGAAACTATTTTTAGCAATATTTTAGAAGTTTTTCCTTTTGTGTTTCTTAAGTGTTGAATGAGTAGAAGAAATCATTATAATCATTTCTACCAAATTAGGTTTCCCCACATAGTAGGATGTTTTCTTCTTTAATGACAGCTTAAAGCCAAGTTGAACAGTAGTTCTGATTTATCTCTTTCTCAGAAGTAGCAAAGCATCTGCAAGCTCGCTTGCACAGCATGATTGAAATTCAGCTATGCTGGAAGACGATGCACAATTTTAAAGAAATCTTTTTTGTTGCTACTAATATGTAGTAACCATAAGTCACTCAGGATGGGAAAGTACTTTTTTTTAATCCATTCTTAGTTGTAGCTTTGCAGAAGTGGGGGTATTTACAATTTCAGAACTAAGTTTATTTTTGCTAAATGTTACATTGTTAGGACAGAATGTTTTGATTTGGAAATAAAATTAGGTTCTGTAGCATTGTTATCCCAGTAGTTCCACATGTGTCTTTGAACGGGCTAATATGAAATTCTCCCTTGAGCAAAGAAAAGAAATTGAAAGAAGAAATAAAATGCAGGAAGGACGGTAAGGAAATAGTTGAAAACTGGATAAAAATCTGTCTGGCTCTAAGACCTCATTAACTGTAACTTGTCATGAGAATGCACGCTGCCTTGTTTGTCTAAACTATCCATTAAACAAATTCTTATCTCTGGGAGTGAAGAGTGGTTTACTAAACAGGGAGTTACAGTATGATGAACTCCAAACAACAGCAGATTAAGAACATCAAAGAATAAATGTTTTATGGAAGTTACAGTACAGTGTGAGTGTAATAGCTGGGTCTATAAAATAACCCTAATTTTTTTAAGATGATCCCAAAACTTTTTTGGCAATCTTCAGCTGTATTTAAAAGCCTCAACTATTTCTGCAGGGTTTTCCAATTCTTCTTTCTGCTGTCAAGTTGTCTCCTGCCTATTTTTTTTTCCTGACTTGAGTAGTTTCAGCTTATTTGTTCATAGAACTCCTTTCCTGCAGTTAATTCAATGAATTAAGCCCTGACGTGAAATAAGCCCTGTCCCTGAGCATAATGTAGGCAGGGGAAATTGTAGAAATTTCATCTTTTCTTTTTTTGTCTTAAAACAATATGCAATTTAAAAATTCTCCTCCCCACTTATCTCCAACCCATGCAGCCCCATGCTGTGAGTTTACAATTAAACACTAGTCGTTTGATCATCTGTTTGTCCTGTTTAAATCTAGATCGTGAACTGTTCTGCAGTCTTCTGTTGGTGGTTTTCTTTAACTTTGTGCTGTTTCAGTTTCAATGGTATTTCATTGCAATATAAAATAACAAAATTTTAATTTGTTTCTTCAGATTCCACTCTTATTTGGGTAGTATGTTATCCTGGATGATTTAATAAAGTTCACTTTACATTTTAAATATGAAAGTATGTTTTCTCTTGAACAAAAAAAAAGGCCAACTTAGGATTAATAAGTTTATTATTATCTTTTATAGGAATGATTGCATAGAGAAGAAAGACAGCCCTGAAGTGTTTTTCTGTTGTTGTGAAGGCAACATGTGTAATGAACGCTTTTTCTATTTTCCAGAAATGGAGGTCACGCAACGTAAGTTAGACTAACATGTTTATGAAGGAACTGCTTAGCAGAGTTCAGAAATATTTGATACTGTGCATGTTCAGGAGATAAGACTTTTCGAAATGTTATGCTCAGTTTTTCCTGCCAGAAGGTTTCTGATTCCCGGATGATAGAGCGCTGTGTGCGTTCACAAAAAGAGCCGAGAAAATTGCCAGTTCATTTCTTCAGTTTTCAAGGTCTCTATACTGGAAGTAGTTTAAATTGATAAAAGGTACTTCAGCTCTTTTCTGAGGGTGAGAAGGGAGGATAATCTGAAATAATTGGCTGTTTTAAGATACAGAAGTTACTGTCAAATCTTCCCTTAATTGTATAGTTAAGCTTCTGTAAGTGTCTATAAATCATTGGGCTAAAAGCCATATCATCCTGATACGCATGTAGCAGCCTATGAATGCTCCTCTTCTTGAAACAGTGCTCTCGCTGTGTCTTTAAACTAATTGGACCTTTGAGTTTCTCTGTAAATTGACACAGTAACCTTTAAAAAGGGGGGAAAGAATTTCCTCCCAGGTCACGAAGAAAATCAGATAGCCAGACTTAAATAATTGTTTTAAAAAACAATAACTAAAAAATTATTTGATTATTCTTGCATATCTTCTTCCAATCAAGAATCTAATCTTTGTTGGAAAACTGAATAACGTTAATAACTGAACTGAAAACAGCAAATGTCTTGTGTACCAAATAGCCAGAGGAAGTTGTTTATGAAATTAAATAACGTTTTCCATGAGATCAAAATAGCCTTTGTTGACCCAGGAGATGTTCTTGTCATTTTTGTCAGTGAGACTGCCAAGGCAATAATCGACATTCTTCTTCACTCTCATGGAACCTCTTTTGCCCCGGGGGTCTGTGGCTGCCCCTGCGCCGGCTGCCTCAGAAGCAGGGCTTCTCTGCAGCCTTGCTGGAGCTCCTGCGGCAGTGTCTTCAGCTAGAGGACTCGTACTTCCAGCAAATCAGCAGTGCAGAGAAATGTTGGCAGATTATTTCTGGCCTGTTCTACTTATTAATGACATCTTATTGTATACATTCCAGAGACTGAACCTCCCTATTGATTCTTTTTTCATTCATTAGGTGATGGCATTCTTGCAGTCTTTTTTAAAATACAAACACCTCTTGCGCTCTGTAGATAGGCGGGGCTTAGGAGCACAAAGAAGTTGGATGGGCTGATGTGTAAATCTGGGGATCGGAGTTATTTCTGTGCTTTCCAAAATGCTGCCTTTTAAGCATGCGTCTGTTTCTGTTCGAGTACGCTACGTAATGAAGTATTGTTAGCCTGTTGTGCTGATTGCAAGAATTTTTAGGAAATTGGGATGCTAGACATTTCAAACACTAGATGATTTTTGTTTCTTAAAAGCTGTGTTCTTTTTTTTTTTTCTTTTTTCCCTTCAGCAACTTCTAATCCTGTTACACCTAAGCCACCTCTGTTCAATACCTTGCTTTATTCATTGGTGCCTATAATGGGAATTGCAGTGATTGTGCTCTTTTCATTTTGGATGTACAGACATCACAAGCTAGCGTATCCTCCAGTACTCGTTCCAACCCAAGTAAGTGGCTGCATTATGATTTTTGTTTTTTGAAAATGGTAAAACCATTTTGAGGGGAGGAGAGGAAAGAAAGGAGCGTGCATGTCACGTGGTTGAAGTCTTCTGGTACTTTCCTGGTTTAGAGGTGCTAACGCTCGCTAGCCTCAAAAGCAGAAAATTAAGCTTTACTTAAATAGCCATATCTCCTTTAATTAATTGGTATTTAATGAATGTATGAGCAACTACTTAATGTTTGTACGCATCTGTGTGTTTGGGAGGAGAAAAACTAAACACAAAGCTTCAGATGGCGAAGGGGCAGTATTGCTGGACGCTGTGGGAGGTGTGCGCTCCCAGGTGGTTAAAAGGACCGCTTGTCTGAAAGCCGTGTACAGCCGCACTCGGGTGCTTACGCTTGGGCTTCATGTAATGCTTAGCTTAAAAATGAAGGAGACGCACTAATTCATAACGGCAATTTGCAGTGAATAGAAAATAGTAACTCGTAGAAGCTTAGCTACTTTTAAAAAAAAGCCTGGAACTGGGACACAGGTATCAGTTAAAGGGAACGTAAAGAAAATCTTCCGTTGAAGCATAGTTCCAGGGCTCCGCTCAGCTGGTGGCCCCGCTGTGATTCCTGTCATCTTTTTCCTCTTCCTTGTTTATGTATTTTGTGTTTTGTCTTAAAATGTTTCAGTTCTAGTTGTGTTTGTGTTTTACTTAAAAAATATTATGGGATTGTGGTCTCCAAGTTTGAAACGTAAGCTGCCTGTGTTGCATCAAAACAACCCTCTTTTGGCTGCGTGTGCATGGTTCCTGCTGTTGGCAGGCTCCAGCTGATTCTCTAGGTGTAATTGATATTAATACTAGAATTCCTCTTCCTTCAGTTCTGTCTAGAGATTTAACTGAGGTTAGAAGGTCTTTATGAAAAGAGTTAAGAGGGCAAGTTCTTCAGGCTGAAGTAGGAAAGATGACCAAAATGTGGTAGTGGAAACGGAGAGAGAAGCGACTTGCCCAGGGTCCCCAGCACTTGGGGTTTTGCAGTAGGAATTGAACCCAAGCTCCCTAACTCAGTGCAGTGACCACTCCGAATACGCTGCCTCTCGTACAATGACGGTATGCTGATGCTATTTACGATTAAATAAAATTAAAAACACTCGTTATTTTTGGTAGGATTGCATTTTAAAAGGATTGGTATGCATTTGCTCCGTACTGCCAGGTTCTGTGATATTTTCAGTGTTACTGCTTGACTTCAGGGTGTTTCAGGAAGCATTATTGCTTGTGGTTGACAGAGAAAATCATTTTGGTTTCAGTTTTGTAGTACTAGATAAGAAAAATTTGGGGGGAGGCAGTGGGCATATGTTCTTGCCAAATGAAAAGAACATAATTTAGAGGAAAAAAGTATGTTTCCTGTCCTTGCAGAAAGTATTGCAGATCCTCAAACTTCATGCAATCTGTTAGCATAATTATTTCATTCGTCTCAATTTTTATGTATTTGGGACTTTACATCAACCTAGTCATCTTCCCTGTAAGATCAAACTCATAACTGCTAGTTGTGTGAATAATTTCAGCATGTGATTTCCTTTCTAGACTTCAAGAAATTAAATAAGTAATGGATAAAGCGATAGAAAAGCAAGCAAAGCTTAAATATGTGTGAGGTATCAAGAACTTGAATTTTGATATTTGTCCTCCTTTTTATTGCAGTTCTTTTCTTGCATGGTTTATGTTTGGTACAGGAGTGGACACGTCATAAATTTTTAATAAATAGGGTAATAACCTGTTTTGTTAATGCTCAGATTGTATCTGTTGGGATAAGTATATGTTGGTGCTTGAGCTAGTTATGGTGTAATAACATTTTCTTATCTTGTGGTGAATAGGCATTAAGGTTTGTGGAAAGTCAGGAAAAGCTACTTCTACCTGAAAAACTAAACGAAATTGTTATGGAAATAGAATGTATAAATATTCTCCCATATGCAGCCAAGCAGTATTTCCCACTTTAAATTTGATTAGAGCTGATTTGAACAGGAGGCAGAGGAAGCAGGAAGAGAGGGAAAAGTATTAGTAATTTTATAACCACAAAACAAACATTTAAATATTTATGCAATTAATATATTAAATATTAATATTGCATTTAATAATTAGGGCATGAGTAGAGTTTGTAGGCGAATGGGTTCTTTTCTAAATCTGTCCCTAGCAAATGGTAGAATGGATAGGTCAGATGTAGCACAGATACTTGCTAGAAAACAGGGATTTCTCCGTAGGTCATTCAGGTAAAGGTTATCTTATTTTACTGGGTTTATTCCAGGTGGGCAGTGGGAGTGCTTAGCTGCAGTATGCCCTGGTACTAATCTGTCTTTCTGTAGAAATTAAAGGATAGATGAGGAATAAGCAAAAGATAACAATGAGGAAGCACTGAAGAATGAGACATTTTGAAGGAATTAGGAGAAGGGATGAGTAAATAAATCGGAGAGCTAAAGGGAAGGAAATTGTTTGGAATATTTCAAAAGAAGAAAGAAATATGCTAGCAGAAACTTTTGAACCTGTAGTGAAATATAATTGACAAACATCTGAAAAAAAGCAAACAACTTCTTTTTTCTTTTGAAAGTAAAATTTTCAGGGTCCGTGCATGTTCCAGGCAGTTCCTACATGCTGAGCTCCATTCACCGCTATGTGGATTAACTTTATATTCCCTATGAAATTACAGATAATTATTTTTAAATTTCATGTTTAATTCATGTATAATTTCATTATATGTTTGGTTTAAGACTGGAAAGCAGTAGATATTTTTGTTTGCTCCTTACACGTTTCATTCTCGCGTTCTTTCAGGTATTTGGGTAGAGGTCGGGGGGGTCACTAGAGTAGGGAATGCCGAGATGCTCCTTGCCGGTGTCGGAGTCGGCTGTGCTCAGCGGATCCCGCGGCGCGTGGCCGGGACAGCCGGGGCAGAGCCGTGTGCTCCCAGGTGCCGCTGCCAACGCAGGGACCCGTCCCCTCTCCCGCCGCTGCCGTTAGTCTTGGCTTACCTATTATTATTACCTATTATTACCAAGCTTTCTCGCTTGGTTGTGCTGTTAACTGCGTGCCTCGCTTCATTGTGTGGGGTGCTATCTAGTTAAAGCTGTCAGATTTTATAAAGTCTGTCACTCTTTAAATTCTTAATGAGTTATTAACAAATGTAAGTTTGCTAAACACATATGTGTGTGTGTAAAACAGTTTGAAAGGACTGTTTCATTTTCGTGTTTATATTTGATGTAATCATGCAGCAAACATTCATATGTCTGATCAAGTTCACAAAAAGAATGTATTAGTATTTTAAATATTTGAATCTCTGTACTTTTATATAAAAAAGAGTTACTCTCACCTGGTTAATTTTCACTTATGAGCACCAGAGACACTGAAAAACTCTACCGTCTTTGCGAACAAAGGCTTTCACTCTCAAATTCGGTGTAGTTTTTATTTCCCCACAGCACCCTACTAATATTCCTGGTAGAACTATGAACGCGGGTGGCAAGGAGTTGATATGTTATGCTCATTTATTTTTTTACATCTCTTGAGCTTGGGCCAGAGTTGTCAGTCAATGCTAATTACAACTGTAGTGTTACCACTCTGTCATCCGGTAGAGAAGACCATAACCTATTTTATAGCGTAACTGACACAAGTAACACTTTTGGTTTTTATCAGTTCACAGAGCTGTGGCTCCCAACATTTTACATCCATACTGTGCAAAAAGACATTAACCTCTTGTACTTTTTGTTGAGTGCCCGAGTTATGAATATCTTATTGGATCACAGAGTTGCTTTTTTTGTTTTGTGGTGTTTTTAAAATAAGAGTCATATGTTGAGAGGGTAGGAAAAAAAAGCTTTACAGATTCACATAATGTCATTTTTCTTCATAACCTATTTTTGTGCTTTATCCTGAGATGTTTGAAATTTACTTGGGTCAAAGATGCTTCATGTTTTTTAACACTAAGCACAAGAAAGCCCTGATCTAGGCCTGTCTTGGCACTACCAGAAATTTAAAAACTTGGAATGGACGGATGCTGTCTGTCAGAGTGTCCATAACGCCAAGCTTAGTTGCTAGGAATTGCCATTTCTTTCCCTCCTCAGAGAGGAGGATTATATAGTTGAAAAATAGGACTACATCTTCTGCGTTTAACATCCTATGTATCACTTCGTTTAAGCTTTTCAGCCCATATTCCCTATATTGAGCACAATAATCTTCTGTGTGTGTCATTTTGGGGGTTTATTTTGCTCTGTATGGATGAACCTTACTGATCCTATGCAGACGGAGAGCACCCCATATCTTCAACATCATGTGCTATGTAAACCAAGAATTAAGAATAATTAGCGCACATATATATCAAATGTAAAGAGAGATTGATGTGATTGTCCCTCTGGTCTCAAAAGTTTGTTTGAGCATCAAAACCCACTGTGATTTTTGGCTGATGGCAATTTTGGTACTTCTACCTTCCCTACCATACCATGATAGTCTTTCTTCAGTGTGCCTCTTCCTGAAGACGCCCAAGGACGAATAGATCTCTGTAGCTATGTCATGGTTTTGATACTTCAGTTGTCTGTAAGAAATTAGAATTGAAAACAGTATCACATAACGTGAGGTGAGTAACGATGAAGGAGAAAAGTCTCTAGCAGCAATGCATGCAGGGCATATTCTGAGCTGCTTACTGCAGGTCCGACTGCACGTATGGCAGTGGAACAACGAATTCTGTGTGGGGAAACTAATAGGAAAATAACGTGTAACGAAACAAGCGGTGCTCTTTGCAGTTTTTGACCTCAGACATCTGATTTAGGCCACCAGTCCTGTGCCAAGGAGTTTGGTGAGCGTGTGTGTGTAAGATGAATGGTTTGTTTTTAAAAAAACCATGAAAGTAGTTAGTAGTGGGAAATTTTTTTTATGGTTGTCACTGGAAAATATTTTCATTTCTTGTTTTTATTCTCTAAATCAACTTTTAGCACATTTAATAATCTGCCTCGTGCATTTAAAATTTCTGTGATAATCTTTATCCCTTTGCCACACTAGGAAAATTACAGTTCACTGCTGAAGAAGAATGAAGAGATTAAGTCAAGTGTTCAGGTTTTTTCCATTTTTGTCTGCCACATTTTTCTCTTGTTAGTACAGATATTTTAATAGAAACATGGTAACACTTGAAAAATGAAGAGTAAGAAAGGGAGAGATGTTTTTACAAGGACTTACTCCAAACCTGGGAAGATTTATAGGTACTTGAAAAATATATGGATGAGAAGCCAGATGCCCACATGAAATGAGAAAAGAGAGAGAGACTGATCAACCAAGAAAAGCTAGAGCTCAGAAGGAGGAAGAATTAAAAGAAAAGAAAAGAAAAAAAAACCAAACAGATAGAGACTGAGTGAGAGCTTGTGGCTAGCTAGGAAGGAGTTAAGGCTGGGTACATATCAGTGGTTAATGAATGATTAACACATAATGAGTGACAATGTTGGTGTTAAAAAGGAATAGCTGAGTGATCTCAGGATTTGGCCTGCTAGATGTGTGCATGATCTCACATTCTCATATACTGTATTTCATATCTTCAGGACTGATAATAACTTCTATAATTGATTCCAATCAATAGCTAGAGTGACGCAGGAGGAAGATTTTGTGCTGTCCTTAGATTGTGGTACTGTGAGGCGCAACCATGATATGGTTGTTTAAAGGGGAAATCCCCCCTACAAATATAGGGATACTGTGAGAATGCAGTAGGAAAGTTACTACAGATAGAGTCCTTAATGTGTTGTACATAGTTTGGAACCGTATACATTTTTAAATTTGTGGGCTATTACAATACAAGTAGTTCCTTAAAGTCTTTAACAGAGGGAAGAATTTGTATGACAAATAATTGAAAACCAAGTACGTAGTGATGCATGCTTTTCCGATGCTCACTATACAACCAGGCATCCAGAACTGTGGTTCGAAATCTTGAGAGCTTTAAAAAAAAAAAACTTTTTAAAATGACTTTCCTGAATTCTCAATTTGCTTTCAGAATGAGCTGTCTCAATTTAAATGAACAATAAATGCAGCTTTTTTTTTTTTATCTTCAAGAGGTAAGAAAATACAAATCCAGACTTAAGGTATCTTATCCTGAATGGAAGCCTACAGGAAACTTTATAATTAAAGTACAATTAAAATGTAAAAAGTTTCAAATGTATTGCTTTAGTGAACTTCAAGTTACTTTGTGCTTTGGCATTGATTCAAGCAGCGTTGTCTTACAAACTGTATGCTTTCAGTACTGTACCTTATTCCTGGCTTATTAAACAGTTGGTTTAGTTTTAGGAGAAGGCCCGTGCCGAGCGGGTCCGAGAGGCTGGAGCAAGGCGGTGTGTATCCAGCCGGTAAGGCTGGATGTAGGCACTGCTTCGCATCTTAGCCTCGTAAATGTTGGCATATACGCATTTAACAAGTGACGAGACACTGAAGGCTTTTGCAGCGCTATATTTAATTTGCCTTGAAGAATTTCTCTCTGTTGTTCATTCCTTGTAAAAATATTCAAAATAATCTACATTATCAAGACCACGTTTAGATTACAGTCTTAGTGCTTTGGAACAGTCATAGGAAGGCTGAAATACTGATCTCCGAAGTCTGCAATCGGATACTCTACCTTCAGGAGCTTTTTAATAATTTTCCATAATAAAGTCCAGTTCTGCATACCCTCAGATACGCTCTCCTGACTGTTCTAGATTGACTTTTTTCAGGTAATGTTTTACATCACTAAATGGATGAGAAATACACATTTCCCAACGTAGACAGAAGTACTTCATTTTATTCTCCAAAGAGACTGAGGGACTGTGGGTGACTCCGCAGATGTCGTATTTAGGGTGCTAGTTAGGAACAATGAAGGAATCGACGCAGTAAATTTGCAATACAACGATTTGCATTTATTTGGAACGTGGTGTTTGTAAAGATTTTTGTGCCATGTTTGAAGTTCAGAATAGGGTTGTGGATAGCCCACATTTTGGAAAAGACCACACTGCTTGGGTTTTTTTGGTCTAATGGGTTACAAATACTGCAAACATTTCCCTAATCCCTGATAAAACCTTTAGAATTAGCTCTTGGGCAGTATAAATAGGAAGTTGGTGTGTTTATAAACACTTGTGTGTACATAATAGCTATTTGGGGGCGTTAATTGCTCCCAGTTTTTATTTATGAGAGTTGTATTATTTCCTGAAAAAAAAGAAACCCCGTATCTGCATTTCTGTAATAGTCTGATATTGCTTAAACTGGTGCTGCTTCCCTTTCTAATGAAGTCTGAGGTGGGGGCCTGTAGTCTGAAGGGAGGGACAATGATTTTTAAAATCAGAAGATCTGTGATGTGCATAAATCTCTCTTTGAAAATTTTCATGCATGTCTAATTCATCAGTGTCTGGGGGAAGCTGATCCCCTGAAGAGTGTAGTGAGAGGCATGGGAGAGGACTCTTATTTCTCAGAGTCTCATGTTTGCAGTTTCTCATTATGGTAAGAGCAAAAAGGTTGGATTCGTGTTTGGGTGGGGTTTTTTTCCTCCTTATTTCTGAGGAATTTACATAATTCTTGGGAGCTGGAGACTTGTAATAGCAAAAAGGCCTGAAAATATGACTAATAAATTTTGTTTATAGCCACAGGAAAGAAGTTTGTTGAATAACTGTTTCATACAAACAATGGTTTTTAATTTTTTTTAACCATTGTTGTCTGTTCTTTGCTTGAGTTAGTGGAAATAGGAGCGCACAGAGATATTTCCATTACTCTGTTCAGTAGCCGTTCCCTATCAGATTCACAGGTTGAGTAATACTTTTATTTTGCTTGGCTGCTGTTTCTGGCGAAGGAATACGAGGGGCTTGGAGGAGATAGTTCTTTCAGTAACTGCGCTCGTGGTTTGTAGAGGTTGTGCTGCAGAACCTTACTTGCAGTTTTTTCTAAGTCTATGTGAAAGAGCTGTCATTCTACTGGAGCCACCAGCTCGCAGAGATTTGAAGGTGAAGATGATCAGCTACTCTGAAAACCAGTTTAAGGTGGTTGTCTTGTGGTTTGGGTTTTATTTGGGCTTTTTTTGGGGGGGTGGGGTTCTTTTTTTCCTTAGGAAGTGCCCCAAAATAGTTGCAGGTTCTACAAGTCCTGCAAGAACCTGCTTCAAACTCTCGGTGCTGGTGTTGTCCTCATCTCCAGTGGTCTGCTGACCGACGGCGAGAGGAGGAGTGATCCTGATGGGCTCCAGTGTTCTTGAGTGCTCCCGTCAGTGGCAGCAAGCTCTGCTACAGTATTTATAAATCTGACTCCCAACTAATCTAGCCTTCAAAAAATACTTCAGCCTTTCTATTATTAATTATTTAGATAATGCAAAGTGTGTGATAGACAGTTCTCAAGCGCAGAGGAAAGCCTCTTGTTGGCCCTGTGCTTTGTAGCATCCTAAGAGTGTAAAGACAAAGGGTGAAGAAAAGGATTATTGCTGTTACGTGGCAGCTGAATACTTTTAAGTGTTTGAATTTCATGCTCTTGCAACATCCGTCTGACCAAATTATAAAGGACAAAGAAAACGGCCGTGGCAAAAGTACAGGAGGAGGAACGAAGGTGTCTCAGCGCTTCTCTGCTTGAGTGGCAATGAGATTGCTCAATAAAAAAAGAGATTAAGGTAGCACAAACAAGTTTGTGTCATTCAAATGTGTTTCTAAGTTTCAGTAACAGTGCTCTCTGGGACTTAGGTTTTTATAATGGATTTCATTCCACAGCCTGTAAACTTGTGATTTGTTTGAAAGAATCTTTAATGTTGTAATCTCCCTTTATATGTGCTGGATATAGTGTTTTCAAGTTCACTTGTTCTAGTTACACCTCTAATGTGCCAGGTATATTGATTAAATATAGTAATACAGACCTAATATATGATGATCTAGTTGTTTAAAATGTTTAGCTATAACCTAGACGTTAAAAAGTTTTCATTTTCCACAGCTAGCTACTAATTGCAGTGAATCTTAAGAAATGCAACGCTGCCCTCTACTGTACACTTGTGAGCATAACCAGAAATAAGTTTGCATAACTTGTGTTTGCATAGATGCTTAATTTTCTGCACGTGTTTACATATTGTTTTGTAGTAACGTGACTATTAATACACCCATAAAGGGCAATTCTGGTTTTAATTGTAAGGTCAATTCAGCTAAAGGTCTGTACAATAATTTTATTTTTTCCCGTTTTTCTTTGCTAACATATCAATGACGGAGTGATCTGCTGTTAGTACAAGAAAGCATTGCTATCCCCATGAATATTTTTGTTGTTAATTCACAAAAAAATAATTTTGTCTCTTTTCTTATAAGCTGTTTTTTCATCCCATTCTTGGTATAAATAGTAATTTCTTTTGCCTGTGTTTTTTCCCCCTCTCTACAAGCACGCCTTTCATATAATGATTGAGGTAAGATGCATTGATGTTTGTTCATGATTATGGAACTTTCTGTGGATATGTAAGAAGTTATTTTGGTATGAATTACGTTCTTTCGGTGTTTTGGACAAGAAATTTGTAAGCATGCGGGGTTTAGAAATACAGATTTAGTCTGCTGTTCGTAGCTTTCTTAACCTTTACTATAGTTTCTCAGGCTATCGAGTTAAACGTCTGCAGGGGTGGATAATGAAAGACAGCAGGCAGAGTCCGTCTGTGGTTCGTCATCTACAGACGAGCTCGTTTGTGTCGCTTCCATCCTCATGCCGCACCGTGCGCGTGGTGGTGAGGGCTCTGCTGGCGCAGCGTTGGCGGTGGGAGCGGTCCAGCCCACGGGGACCATCGCTGGCGCTGGAGTGGGATGTCTGGGAAGCAGACGGCACGTCCTGCCCGCTTCTGTCCTGTCTGTGGCTATCTCTTGTCATCTCCCACCTGTAAAACGCCTGTAACTGTTTGAGCTGTGTGGTCTTCGTGTTGTGAGTCTGAGTGATGTGCTGTTTTTTTGTGTGATTCAGGAGCTCAGAGAAAAAGATTATCTGACTACAAGCAACCGAAAACTGTTAGTTCAGAAACTTGGTCATTATTGCTAGGCTTTTAAATTGAATATTGAAAAAGTCAAGATTCGAGTTGCAGTATGAATGCCCTGTTTCAGTTGTCTCTATAGATCTCTAATTAATAGCTGAAATGTCTTCTAAATGTAATTTAGAAGAAAATAGAATGGTGCCATTTAAATATTTTCCTGAATATCTTGCATCTGTGAAGGGGCATCAGAGTTCCTTCTATTTGTATTACTGTTTTGCTTCAAATGACATAATTTCAGTTAGGGAAGAAGCTGAAGTATCCTGCCTACAATTAACTACTTTGTTTATATTTCTTTGGGGAATATTTTTGCAATGTAGAACGAAATAGAGGTGAAAAAGAGAAAAATTGTTGCCATTTAAAAGAAATGTAGTTTGATACAGATCACGGAGTCAGTTTTAGAATAACTACAAAATTTAAGAATTCTGACTCCTTTTACTGTATTTGGACCTTAACTCTACATATCATCTGGTTGAAAATGAACCAGTCCCAAACTAGAAGAGGAGGAAACAGCCAAGATAGTCATCAAAGTCTTTCAGTGAGAACTTCTCAACCATATCCGCAATATAAGCTGTAGAGTAAATGTAACCAAGCGGAAATATCGCACTATTTAACAAAGAAAACTTGCGTGTGCTCTGGAAGTTTGAGAACTTGTTTATATTTTGGAGTCAGGAAAGAGAAGCGCGTCTGCGTCCAACCCTGTTTGGATAATTGATCTTTTTTTCCCTTTGTTGTACGTGATGAATCACCTGATTCCGTCGCCATACGAGAGACGTGACTGGAGATAAACTCGAGTGCTGACAGCCTGTGTTGGGGCACGTCTTTAAACAATCTGTTCAGTTGGTCACATTTTTAATGAATTTGTAGCTTCGTGTTTGTTAAGCTTCTCTCTGATCTTGAGAATCATTCTGGAAGACGCTTAAGGAAACAGGTTTCTGGAAGTTACCATTCTTTAATGCATATTTTTCCCTCTGTTCTTTTTCCGGTATGACGAGTATGCACTACCTGACAGCTGACTGCAACTCCCAGCTATAAAAATTAGAACCAAAAAGCCCTGTGTGAGATTTGAAAACCTTATGGTGTACAACGTAACTAGATGTCCCTGGTTTTCAGACCACCATACAACCCAAGCTTGCGGTTTTAACGATCAGTGGCTCTGAGCTGTAGGAAGAGTTGTCTGGGTATTATGCATCGTATGACCCAGTCGGTTCAAGTACTTTTTAGCTGCTTCTGCTTTTTATCTGGCGGTAGATCATTGTGCAGCAGGAGTGTTCCTGCTGCCTCTAGCAGGACAGGCTGAGAGAGTTGGGGGTGTTCAGCCTGGAGAAGAGAAGGCTCCGGGGAGACCTCAGAGCCCCTTCCACTGCCTAAAGGGGCTCCAGGAGAGCTGGGGAGGGACTTTTTCCAAGGGCATGGAGTGATAAGACAAAGGGGAATGGCTTCAATCTGCAGGAGGGTAGATTTAGTTTAGATATTAGGAAGAAATTCTTTCCTGTGAGGGCGGTGAGCCCCTGGCGCAGGTTACCCCGAGAAGCTGTGGCTGCCCCATCCCTGGAGGTGTCCAAGGCCGGGTTGGACGGGGCTGGGAGCACCCTGGGCTGGGGGAAGGTGTCCCTGCCCCGGGCAGGGGGGTGGGACTGGATGGTCTTTAAGGTCCCTTCCAACCCTAACCATTCTCTGATTCTAACTGCCCCGGGGCCAGCACGGAGTCTGTCTTTGAGAAGGTGGAGTACTTGGGACGAAGTTACACGGGCCAGTGGCTTGCCGGTCCTGGAGGAAAGAGCCCTGCTTCCCTCTGCCTTGCCGTGCTTTTTGTGTTGACCTCGACCTTGCTGCAAACTGATTCAATTTGCTAAATTATCAGAAAACTAACCCGATTTTAAAAATAAAAGCTTTCTGGCAATCTGGCGTATTGCCCTGATTTGCTGTGTGGTCAAACAAGTACCAGCATCAGTCCAAGGGAAGGGACGGGGAAGGCTCGGGAACGGGAAACTGGGCCCTTATATTTTAACAGCTGTGGCAAGCTGTTAGACTAATATATCCACATTATATCTTTACTCGCATTATATCATCATCCGTGGCGCCACAGAGATGATTTTTAAAAGCCACACAAAAATAATTACGCCTGTGGCACGTTAAACATTTTTGCTTAGAAGTAGAGCAAGTCGAAAATATTGTCAAGGAATGTTTCTGTATAAAAATAGTACCTGTAGTTTTAGAGTAAATGCCTGTTGATTTTAACAAAGTTGTGTAGAAAGAAAAAAAAATCATAAAAAAACCTGGAAAACTATTCTTTTTAGTTATGTTAACAGAAGGCAATTATACTTTCCGTTTTAAATCAGGATTTGTTTTGATTTGTGTGTGTGGGTGTGTGTTGCTTCTTCATAAGAACGCCGGAAGTTTTGACTTCGTAGATGTGTTCCAACACGAAAGGGAAATGTGCAGGGAACCACAGGAGGTTGCTATATAAGGTAGCGGGAAAATATTTTGAAACGCCAGGATTTTCTAGGAAATAGGAAATTCGGGTATTGTGGTCTAATGTGAAAGTCAGAAGCATGAGTTGTCACTGGCCGGTTCTTACTGAGGAGTTGCTGCCTTCTCTCTCCTGATAGATGCTGTCATTTTTTTTTCATCACATCTTTGAGAAATATTAAGCGGTCATTTGCTTGATGGTTGAGAAAAAATTCATATAGTGTGCTTCAAAATACCGACAGATTGTTTGGGTGGAGGGTATGGAAGGGAAGGGGAGATGTTCTAGCCACTCCAGCAAAGTGAGATTTGGGTTTACTTCCCACAAGTGGTTCTTTGAATTCAGGCAAGTGGCTAGGTTCAAAAATTTAAACACTTGTCTGATTGCGTGATGTTAAATCGCCAGATGCTGCTGCACAGTGCTCGGGATTCTGAAAACTCACGGGGTTTTTTTTACAAGTTAAAGTAGGCTTTTGTGAGTAGATTTGGGCATCTTGTTTCTAGTTTCACCTGTAACTGTTACAAATTGAGGACAGTGCTTTCCCTGGTGCCTGAAATATCCCTAAAGGGTTTTGGCATTGAATGAAAGGCAGCACGGGAGGGAAAACGTAACTCTTAAACTTCATTTTCCACATTGTTGCTTGTCCAGTTTAAACCCAGAAATCTTGGTGTAACAACTTTAGGCGTCTATCACTGTCATGTTTGCGAAAGGGTCTCATGCTTTTTCAAGGATAGTATTGTAATTTGAATTTCAAACATTGTATTTTCTTTTCCAGTTATTAATTTGTGGAATTAGCTTACAGTTTCTTTAAATTGCCATAACGCTGTCTCTCTACAAATATTGTTCTTTTTGAAGGATGTATTTGTTGCTTCATAAGAAACAAGAGAATGGTTATTTATTCCTGTGCTTAAACTACTCAAAACTTGTGGTGGATACAGAGCACTTGTCTCCATTCTCACGTTAGTAAAGTATACTTAAAACCACAGTCGTTCGGAACATGTGTCTTTAACATGCACACGATTTTTGCGTTGCTCACTGAAGTGCTCAAATACTTAACTATTGAGTACTCTCGTTTGCTTCGTGGAAGCAGCCCCTCCAGTATTTTTCATTCTTTCTCTTTAAAACATCATTACAGCTGTGACTGGGGAAATAGGGAACCCGAGCGCACGTTTTGGAGGCTTTTCTGAACAGTAGGCGTTAGGGGTTTTTTCATTTTATGCTCGGGGTGGATATCATTTAAAAGCGATACCTACCTTTCATCTGTATTTTTCTTTCATATGTAATTTTGAGACTCGTGCTACAATTTTGTGGTCTCCGTAGACCCGCGCTGGCACTAAAAGCGACCCCCGTCCCAGCTCTGCCCCCACCCTGTCATCGCTGCCACTGACATTTGCAATTCTCTGGAGTAATTTGGACTGAGAAACAAATCGTGGTTTAAATTAATCTGGGGGGAGTGTGGAGGGAAAGGTGGAGCTGTAGCTGCTGGTGACAGTGTTGGTAATTCTGCTTGGTGACCACTGCACACCGCAACTTACTTTACTGCAGAAAACGGGGATCAGAGAGAAGAGATGGCGTTTCCGAGGTTGTACGCATAGGGTACTGTTCTCGGATGCAGAGGAGTACGTAAATGGCTCTGCTGCATTTGTTCGTGGTAGGGCAGGAGCTTACGTAGGCTAATCTAACGTGGTAGATGGGGGAGAAAAGGAGAGCCCAGAAGGAAGCACATCTTCGGCAATAAAGTTGAAAATCTACTTGTTATATTGCGATGATGCGTGTGATACAGAATATATAAGAGATGTAGAAAATATAAAATACAAGATATTCAATAAGCTGTCACATTTTCTTTCCCGGAAGGGGGAATGGTTCAAATCTGTAGTAAGATTGGTGGCCATACGGATGTGGAAGCTGCGTGAAGCTCTGTCTCACTTGCAGCTGTACTTCCCAGCTTGTGCTGTCATATTTGAAAAGGAATTGTTGGGCTGCCCCTCAGTAAAGTACAAATACTGCAAGATATGACCAGATAGCATCTTAAATTTCATTCCTATTCTGTTCCTGGGCTACAGCCAAGCACTCGCATTTCAGGGACGTGTTGGCGATCTACATTAGGAGCAGGTGGGAGCAGTAGGAGTGGGTCAGTAGGTTGAAGCGTCGGTGCTGTGGTTCGTGCGCGTGGCTTGGAGGGCTGACTGTGGAGAAGGTGATGTTTGGTTTCCCGTGCCAAACGTCCACGCTATGCATGCGGTTCGGTGGTTTCTCAACGAAAGAAATGTTAGTTACATCCTGGAAGACCTTACGGTGGCATGGCCTGCCTACGTGTTGGTTTGCAACCTTATGTCCCCAGTAAGCGGTGGAGCTCTTGAAGTCGAGCTGCGCTGGTATCAGCTCAGTGGTTTGTGAGAACCCAACCAGCGGAGTGAGGGGCTTCACGTCAGCTCGGCGGTGCTGCCCCCAACCCCGTGGTCTTCTGCTTCCCGCCTGGTGGCCGAGGGGGGGCAGCGTTAGTCACGTGGAAATGGACTTTGTGGCTGTGTAGGGTCACCGGGGCTCTGAGCGAAAGGATTGAACAAGTCACATGTATGTCAAACAAACAAAAAAAAACCCTTAAATGTATCAAAGGTGCTCATTTTAATTCTCTCACTTAAAAAAAGTAACAAGTAAAGCTTGATTATTCCTTAATTTCTGCTGTGCTGGTACGCCGGGTTAGACAGATTTACACTGCGACTGTTGTTATGCTGTTGCTTGCGCATTAATTGTGAGCATGTTTCACAGTCTCATTTTTTCGTTCCTGTGGAGAAGGGTTGCTGGTTTGTTTCTGGTTCGTTTGGGGGAATTTGTTGCCAAGGGGGTTGGGTACGTGATACCAAACCTCTTTCGGTTTACAAGCCTTTGTTTCTGGTGCTGTTATCACAGATAGCGCATATAACAGCAAAATTAATTACTGCTTTTAACCTGATTTCAGGATCCTGGGCCGCCACCACCTTCACCGTTGATGGGTTTGAAGCCACTGCAGTTACTAGAGATCAAAGCCAGGGGGAGATTTGGATGTGTATGGAAAGCTCAGCTACTAAATGAGTATGTTGCAGTCAAAATATTCCCTATTCAGGTAAGCAGAAGTTCTTCGTGTCCTGTGTTGCTTGTAACATCACGATGTTAAACCAGCTTTTCTACTCACAATAAGAGGCTTTTAAGTTAGAGAATTTTCAATATATACTGTAAATCTAAATAACTCGAAGAAATTCTTAAATGCAGGTAATGTCTTGAGCTGAAGAATGTGCAGGTAGGTTTTTATTGAATTAAACTAAGTATTTTAGTGCAGCAAACATTATTGAAACATAAACTGTGAAATTTCTGTATGTTTCTAGTTATAAAAATACATATTTGGCTTGAATAGTTTTAAGCAGCTCTCGCACATTTCTCCATCAGTTGAGAAGAATTTGTTAATATTTTTCAAATTAAATTGTACGTGGAAGGAATGTCCTGCAATACAAACCTGTAAGGTAATTGTTCCAATTAAATATGCCTCAATTAAGTGAAATAATATTGACTGCCTAGCAAGTACCCTCTGAAAGCCACGTTTCAGAATAGATTGTACTCAAAATTTGAAGATCCAGCTTAGTTAAAGAATACAAAGTGATCATACGCAATGATATTAGGATAGATTTTAGATTAATTAAAAACACCCACTGCTACTTGAGGTGAAGAAATGTGCTTGTGTTCTCCGATTAACCGAGCGTTGGCTTGCTGAATAAATACATCTGTAGGTTCTTACTCTGCTGGGAGAAATGACGTGTATTTGGGGTGGTCTCAGCCATCAGCACAACAAATCAAAACTTCTGTTCGTTATTTTTAATGAAGGAAAACCTATTTCTAATTCTTTATGGGGTTCTGTAGATCAATAAAATAGAAAAATTGAACCATGCTCTTAAGACTAAAGCAATTGTAATGATTTGCAGTATGTACAGTCCAATCCTAATCTACAGCTTTGTGTTTCCACGGTTCCTATCTGTGATAGTTGATGTTGTTTTCAACAGTTGATGTTTGTTTACAACAAATTTAAACTTCTTGGACAGTTTTCCACTATATGTGAATATGTAATGTGTGAGGAAAGACAGGTTTTCCTATTTTTGCGTGCGTTAGGTCAATAGTTTGTAGCACAAATATTATTATTAGGCTAAACATTTGTAACTTCAAAATAATCAGCTTCATAAGGTTAATAGCGTACACTATGCTTTCTTTCCTTTAGAGAGTAAATCCTGTATTGCCAAAAAAAAAAAGTTTGTACTCATTTTGACAGGTCATCTATAAATGCGCAGTGAATTATGGGAGAAACTTCTGTCAGGGCAAGTACCTCTTACTCTCATTATTATGGCATTAACTTGGTTTGCTGTGTTCTTGTGTTTAAAGGACAAACAGTCATGGCAGAACGAATACGAAATTTACAGTTTACCTGGGATGAAGCATGACAATATCTTGCAGTTCATTGGTGCAGAGAAACGCGGCACGAGCATCGATGTCGATCTCTGGTTAATTACAGCATTTCATGAAAAGGTATGTTTAGTGCTCGGTGTAGTTCCTTTTTTCTGTTTTTATGGGTGGAGGAAGGAACAGCCCTAGGAATTTGTCACGAATGTGAACTTTAGACAGTTAAGAAACAAAATTTAAAATAGTTTTTGCTTACTCTTCGCTTGTTTCTTTTCATTGGATATGAATTTATTTAAATTTATTTTCAGCCAGCCGAGAAAGTTGTCATCAGGCTTTACTTAATAGAGGAGCTGCTTTAGAAAACAAACAAATTTATTCTACTTTTTTGCTTTTTAGAATATGTGGTTTTGAATATCCCCTGTCTAAATCTGCCCGGATTAAATAAACTCCATCTTGCAAAGATTGCGTTGTTTTATTTTTGTTAGACACAAATCAGCTAACGCAAGTCCGTAAGAATGAAGTAATATGTATCAATTGTATTGTGACAACTACAATAAGACACATAAGTATATGTAATTAAGTATATGTTCACTGTTTTACTTTGTCTGCTTGGGTTTGGGTTTTTTTAATGCATGTAACTGTCACAGATGCAGGTATAAAGAGCAAAAAAAAGCCCCAAATTCAAATTTAGCACTGGCACAGGCAAAGAGGCATTAGGCAGATGTTACCTGTAGCAGGTTTGAGAAAATATCAATCTGTATAATGTGGATGTGCTGATGCATAAAGGCTGGGTCACAGAGCGTATTTCTGGTATTGAACGATACATTCTTCTTTCTGGCGTTTTTGTCCCACTTATGGCTCTGCTTTAATAATTTAGAAGACTTAAAACTATCCAACTAGTCAAAATTTATGACAGATCTTCACCGTCAATTAGATAATCTCAAACTAATTTGCTTTTTGAAGGGTTATTGCCTTTTTCTTGTTTCTTTGGGTTTTTTTGTCTAAGAGTTTTAAAAAACTTGTTACTATTGGAAAGATGGCACCTGAGATGGCTCTGATGGAAAATACAAATTTTTAATTTTATTTTTAAAGCGTGGCCTCTACACTGTGGCAGCCCTTTGTTTGGTTTTCCCTTTGGTGTTGGCCTTTGACACAGTAACGTGACACGGTGACATCTCACAAGCTGGATAACATGCAAATCCATGGCAATGCGTGTATAGGGCGGGCTATAGGAGTGAGTTGGAAGAGAAGAGCTTTATGTTGACCAGATTTTTACTTTAGCTCTTTGTAGTTATTCAGAGTACGTCTTTCTCTCTGACACTGTATTGTGAAACTGGTGTTCGCTGTCGCTGGTCCCTAAGAAAAGACTTAAACGATCAATCACAGGTCTTAGAGAACGGACATAGACAGTTGGATTCTTGAAGGTGAATCTAACCTGTAATTTCCCGTGCCTGGAAGATTATAAATCACCCTCGTAAAAACAGGGTTGTCTTTATAAAGAACTTAAATACGTGAAGTCTAGCTCCCATTTCTGACCCCGACAGTCAAGCGCAGCTCGCTGGCAAGCGTGCGGCCCAGCTGGAGTTCACTGCGCTCTTTGCCTGCTGAGGTGATGTGTAGGTGCATCTCGATTCTACTCATGGACTAGAGATGATGCAAAGGTTAACTTCGCGTTGTTTGAACTAGCAGTTGATGGCGTGTGTGTGTGTAATTATATGGTCTATCAGTAAACAGAGAAAGGCAGACAGGCATATCGTGTTCTTTAATGACGGGAGGCCATCTAGAAGTTTCCTTTATGAGTAGATGACAATTAAATTGATCTTGTAATTGTTTGTCTTTTTTGCTGTGCAGGGTTCATTAACAGACTTTCTCAAGGCTAACGTGGTTTCTTGGAATGAGCTATGTCACATCGCTCAAACTATGGCTAGAGGCTTGGCTTATCTTCACGAGGATATACCAGGGCTGAAAGACGGACACAAACCTGCCATCTCACACAGGTATATGTTAAATATTTTCCAGTGATTGTTGGTATTTAACTTTGAGCTACGAAACATGGATAGATAGGAAGCATTCAAATAATTACTCTGTGATATCTTCCTTCCAGAATTATCGAGAGCCTCATAAGAAAAATCTGCTCAGCCTAAGCAAAATTCTAGCTGATGGTTTATAGAACTTGGTGTGGTGATTGTGCTTAGTGTCATAAATCCTTTTTTTATACAGTTAATTATTTAAGTACCTTCTGCAGTATAGGAAATAATTGGCATTATAGCTATTTGAAACAGCTTAAACCCTTCTATACATAACTTTAAGTAATACTGAATGCCTTCAGACAGAAACGTGCTGCGTTGTGTCTATTGTTGAGTGCAATTGCTGGGGTTTTATGAGGTAGGTATAGAAAGCTGTTAAGAGAAGTAGGGAGCTGAAATGATACGGTAACCAAAATAAAAGTTAGGCACATAAAGAAATAGAGTTTCTATATAGAATTTGGAATTTAATGAGTAAAACTGCTTGACTGATGGTAAAATGGGGGAGGGGGAGAGGTATGCGCAGGGCAGATGGGAATCCCTGGATCGCGTCCATCATCTTTTGTTTCTGCAGGAAATCGTGTATCTCCTTCTTAGACACAATCAAGATTCATTTTTCAAAGTGTTTTGTTTTCCTATTGTTTAAACAAACAAAACGTAGTTGTAAGTAAAGTATGCAGTAGCTACGTTTTTGTTCTATTTCTGTATCATACATGCTTATAAACCTATATGTATTTTAAAACTCAGCATAACACGATAGTTCCAGTCTCATATATTTCCATAAGACAAAGGTGCGCAAGCGTACTCCTAGGCTTTAGTCTTTTGTTGTTTAAATGGACTGCTGCTTTATCATTTTCTTGCCTTTCGTATTGGAATGTTCTTTGTTTTAGTATGTTACTTTTTCCTTAGAACTTTATATGGTATTTCATGTTGTAGATCACTAATTTTTTTTTTTTTTTTTTCTTTAACTTGAAAGGGACATCAAAAGCAAGAATGTGCTGCTGAAAAATAATCTTACAGCTTGTATTGCTGATTTCGGTCTAGCTTTAAAGTTTGAGGCTGGAAAGTCTGCAGGGGATACACATGGACAGGTAAATACCCATTTATTTGCATAAATGATGCAACTGTTTACTGCGTGTGAATGGCAATGGATAGCTTAGGCATTCTTCGCGCAGAGGGTACCGTATCATCAGCCCTGTTTGCGGTGACCTTTAAGGAACGCGGTAATTTGTGCTTTCTTCTCTCTGGCTGAAAATTAAACAGTTCTTGAGATGATTACAGATCGCAGCCTTTCTCCCCCGTCTCATTACATGGCCTCTCTCCCCTCTTATTTTCATTCTTGCTAGAGGATTTGCACAAGAAGGAGCGGTCTTGCTGTATTTTATTAATTGCTCTGAGGTACTGTTCGGAAATTGGGGAAGTACGCTGGCTGCTGGTTTCTAACTTTCTGACCCAGCGACAGTCACTCTCCTGAAAGGACAACAGCGTTGTGTGACACTTGCCATACCGCGGGGAACTGCTTTAGTACCTCGTACTTGTTACAATAACAGCTCAAAGCATTACAGTTTCTGGGAAACTAAATATATTTAATTTTAGGCAGAACTTCACAGTTCATGGTTGAGAGACAAAAATAAAACGCACACAATAAGATCATAGAAACCTCGGTAAGACTGCTGAAGAGAAACCTAGCTATTGCCGTGCAGGTTTAAATAGTGAAGTAGATCTTGTTCAGGCGTCATATAAGTTCTGATTTATTTAGATGACATAATTTTGTCATTGCCTGTGGTCACAAAGAAAGGGTATCCCCGAAGCTTTCAGTTCGTGGCCGGTTTTGTGTTAAGTGATTTCATAGAACTTTCTCGGTATAAATTGCACTCTGGTAGCTCGTTTTCCTTTGGTATTTTTATTACTGCTCCTGGCATGGGGGGAGAAACAAAAGCAAGTTTCACATCCTTCTGTGAAACGGTAATGATTCTTTTGACGTGAAAAAATAAGAATAGTCACCTTCCTGTCGTCTGGAAGAAAATAAGGAATGACAGTGACAAATATGTCAAATTGTTATGCAAATGTGTTATTTTAAAATATATTCCACTTTTCCTGCTTCATAAATAGCCCGTATGGGCCCCAGTCTATACGATTGTTTCTAATTCCTCTTACCTACCATTGTTTATATGAATACAACACACTTCCAAGGTTTACTCCTAAGCAAGGATAACCACGGCTAGTTATAATCTTTGACAGATACAGTACTGGTCTATGGTATTACTGTAATCAGTGGTCATTATGGTAATTGTGGTCGTGTTGATTCTCACCGTACAAATTTTTATGCTTTCCTGTCTTTCAAGGTCGGTACACGAAGGTATATGGCTCCTGAGGTACTAGAAGGTGCTATAAACTTCCAAAGGGATGCGTTCTTGAGGATAGATATGTATGCCATGGGATTAGTCCTCTGGGAATTGGCATCACGCTGTACTGCCTCAGATGGTAAGCGACATCTTTGATCTATGGAAATATTTAATGTCATTTGTGAGAGGTGTATTTAAAGCCAAAAAAAATCTAAAGGCCGATCATCTGTATGTAATAAAATTTCACAAGGGGGGTGGTCTTGTGGGGAAATGAACGAAACACCAACATTGTGGAGTCGCTTTATAATTTAGTCCCTTCAATATCTGGCATCCCAGGTAACAGTTTTCTGGTACGTGGCTGCCTGTGGCGTTTCTTCTCTGCTCAGGGTAAGGAGGAGAGAATTACTGTGGAACTCCTCCTAACCTAACGTGTTTGATTCTGCGTTTGGCCTGACGGTCTCGGTGCCAATCAGTTCATCTTAAAGTACTGCTTCCTTTCTTAAACAAACGCTCAGATTAGATTAACCTTGGTACCAGAGAGACCCCACCAGCATCTGCCTGGAAATCGAGGTCTCCTGCTGTACACCTTAGTGCCTGGACCATGACCTACCTGCCGCCTTACAGCATCCCCGAGTGGTGGGTGGGAAGGGCCCTCTGGAGCTCCCCCAGCCCAACCCCCTGCCACAGCAGGGGCACCTCCAGCAGTGGCACAGGACGGCGTCCAGGCGGGTTTGGGATGGCTCCAGAGTGGGAGACTCCCCCCCCTCTCTGGGCAGCTGTGCCACTGCTCTGCCACCCGCACAGGGAAGAAGTCCCTCCTCAGGTTGAGATGGAACTGCCTATGTTCAAGTTTGTGCCCGTTCCCTCTTGTCCTGTCCCTGGGCACCACTGGAAAAAGACTGTTCCCATCCCTCTGGCACCCTCCCTTTGAGTATTTATCAGCATTGAGAAGATCCCCCCTCAGTTTTCTCTTCTCCAGACTAAAAAGCCCCAAGGCCCTCAGCCTTTCCTCAGCAGAGAGATGCTCCAATCCCCTCATCATCTCCGTAGCCCTTTGCTGGACCCTCTCCAGCAGTTCCCTGTCCTTCCTGACCCGGGGAGCCCAGAACTGCACACAGTGCTCCGGCTGCGGCCTCCCCAGGGCAGAGCAGAGGGGGAGGATGCCCTCCCTCGCCCTGCTGGCCACACTGCTGCCTGTGGGAGATGTACGTGGACCCTTACTGGGGTCGGGTCTGTTCCCAGTGTGGTGGGGGAGTACAAGGCTAAAACACATGAAGAACTTCCACAGGTCAACTTATGTTTTATTACAAAGAACATCAATGCAGTTCATAATTTCCTAGCTGCTGGTAAGCGTACGCAGGGTGCCACCCTGGCCCGTCCTGAACCACGGTGAACTGCTCCACAGGTCCCTTGTCTCCAGTGAGACATGGAAAAGTGTCTGGTTTTGGTTTACCTGCAGGTGCCAGAACGAGACTGTATCATGTTCAGTGCCTCCCTACCCTCTCTCTCTGTGACTGTCCCTAACGGGATGTCAGTTCAGCTCATAGTTTAGGGAGGGGATTGTGCCCCTCTGCTCTGCTCTGCTGAGACCCCCCCCTGCAGCGCCGCCTCCAGCTCGGGGGGCCCCACAGCAGAAGGACACGGAGCTGTTGGAGCGGGGCCAGAGGAGGGTCCGGAGATGCTGCGAGGGCTGAGCCCCTCTGCGGGGAGGACAGGCTGGGAGAGGGGGGGTTCAGCCTGGGGAGGAGAAGGCTCCGCGGAGACCTCAGAGCCCCTTCCAGTGCCTAAAGGGGCTCCAGGAGAGCTGGGGGGGACTCTGGGTCAGGGAGGGGAGCCACGGGATGAGGGGGAATGATTTTACACTGGAAGAGGGGAGATTGAGATGAGGTATGAGGAAGAAATTCTTCCTTGTGCGGGTGGTGAGCCCCTGGCGCAGGCTGCCCCGAGAAGCTGTGGCTGCCCCATCCCTGGAGGTGTCCAAGGCCGGGTTGGACGGGGCTGGGAGCACCCTGGGCTGGGGGGAGGGGTCCCTGCCCAGGGCAGGGGGGTGGAACTGGATGAGCTTTAAGGTCCCTTCCAACCCAAACCATTCTGTGATACAGATGTCAGAATTCCTAATTAATAGTTAATACCTTAGAGACGGGAAACACAGCAACGTCTGAGAAATCTGCAGCTGATGCTGTGTTAGCTGTGGGTCCGTCACAGTTGTTCTTATAAAACAAACCATTGGATCCAATTATTAAGCTATCAAGAAGAGAGATCAGATACCCTGTTTCAAGCATTAATGTTATTTAAATTTTGTAAATAGAGATCTCTTTTGGGTGTCCAGAATAAGTCAGGATTAATCGAGAACGAGACAAAAGATAGAGCTCAAAAATGTTTGGGATAAGGTTGCCTTTTTAGTACAGTCTTTAGAGCAGCTAAAGTCAACTGAGCGAATAGTGCGGTTTCACTCGGGCTCGCGATGCCGTTTGTCGTGAAGCTCTCCTGCGAGAGCGCGGCGCAGCTGACACATACCCGTATAAAAAAGCCGAGGTGTATTGGAGACCTCAGCACATCAGCACGCGGCCACGCAGCGCTTTTCTGCTCCAAGCAGTGTTTTTCTGCTTCAAACGTTCCTCGCGGAGTAGAAGCCACTGGGGAGATTTTACCCTTTTAAAAATGTTAAGCTGTTTACTAACAGGATCGACACAATCTCGCGCAAAGTCTCTGAGGCAGCCCCGCATTCTGTATCGATTTTTTCATGCCTTGGAGTACCGTAAAACATACGTACCGAAATCCTGCTGGAGCGTGGTGTCGGTCTCTGGCGGGTGTGGTTATTATTCCAGAAAGTAACGGAGGCAGCAGGGAGGGAAAGCGGCCTTCCCGGGTCACAGCGTTCTGTCACAGAATCATAGAATTGTTGAGGTTGGAAGGCACCTTTAAGATCATCAAGTTCAACCATCAACACCCTGACAAAACCACTTCTAAACCATGGCCCCGAGTACCACGGCTGCCCTTTCTTTAAACACCTCCAGGGATGGCGAATCCGCACGTCCCTGGGCAGCCTGGTCCAGTGGTTGATAACCTTTCAGGGAGAAAATTTTCCCTGATATCCAATCTAAACCTCCCCTGGCATAACTTGAACCCATTTCCTCTCGTCCTATCACTTGTCACCCGGGAGAAGAGGTCAGCCCCCACCTCTCTACCCCCTCCTTTCAGGGAGCTGTAGAGAGCGATGAGGTCTCCCCTCAGCCTCCTCTTCTCCGGGCTGAACCCCCCCAGGTCCCTCAGCCGCTCCTCAGCACACGTGTCGCTCTGCAGCCACAGCACCTGCTTTTCTCTCGGCAAACGTGGTTGGTTTTTGCTTTATCCTTTTCAGGAGGCGCCTGGTGTGTTTCAGCAAAGTCTCCTCAGCCCCATCCGTACCATACCCTCCATTCCTTCTGTCTTCCCGTTCCTCCTTTTCCTTCAGACTTCTGATCTGAGAGCACAAACTATGTATTACGATAACATAACTGTGCAACCTATAGCTCCGCATGCAAAGCCTGTCCCTCTGATTCTGTTAAGGCCAAATATTCCGCTTAGCCTTCCACATACACACTCTCACCCGGGGCTGTATGGACTGGAGGAGGAAACGCGTGACGTTCCCAAAGGGACGCGGCGGTCGCTATTGCGGGATTGGTTTTTTGCAGCGCATGCAGTATGGCAGCCGGCACAAGTGGCTCCCAGCGCCTGCGCGGTAACCAGTGACCCCGAGAGCCACCAAACGGGGAGGAGGGCCAATGGTCTCTCTCACCGGAGGCGGGGGGAGTGGGAGGAGGCGGGGGGAGAAGCCGTGCATCCCTGCGCCTCCCTCCGCCCTTGGGGATCGGAGCTTTCGGTGGAGGTGGCTGCCGCGCGCGGGGGAGCGAAGGCTTCTGCCTCCTGAAGGCGCCGCTGCTGCTCGTCAAAATCTTAGCGCCCGCTCGCTGCTGACCCGTCGCAGGGTGAGCTCTTAGTGGAACAGAGTGCGCAGATTACGGACCACATTTCTAAGACACGGCTCTTATTTCTTTCTCCCTTTTTTAAAAGCAAAATTTGTGTTTTAACTTTTTTTTTTTTTGGTCTGTAGGCCCGGTAGATGAGTACATGCTGCCGTTTGAAGAAGAAATCGGCCAGCATCCCTCCCTCGAAGACATGCAGGAAGTTGTAGTTCACAAAAAGAAGAGACCCGTTTTACGAGAGTGTTGGCAAAAACATTCTGTAAGTAGTTCCGCAGCCCAGCTCTTCAAAGTCCTGTCACCATCTGAATTTCGAATTTTGTTAATCCTGTGTCGTGGCCGTAATACCGTCTTTTAGGAAGAATTTAACAATTCTAGTAAGAATTAGATGGACTGTAAACCAATACGTCCTTAAAATATTCTCTCTCATCTTGAGTGATTTGAAAGGGAGTGATCTTTTTTCACTTTTTTGGTGAAAAAAAGGTATTCTTGAGAGTGACTTCTGAATGCACGTTAAAAATACATTTACAAAATAACAGTGTTGATTTAGTGCAGGAATGCCACAAACTGAACGCAGTAACGTACGGTGAGCAGTGTGGCGTGAGGAATTCCTGGGATGGGTTCGGGAGGAATCGCGCACTTTCCTGCTGCGGTTTGTGCCAGGGAGTTGCGGTAACGCCGCTGCTCGTTCCTGGCGCTGCCGTTGGGTTGGGTTTTGTTGGGTTTTTGGGTTTTGGTTTTTTTAAAATAGGGTTTTGTTAGAAACAATAGATGACTCCGCAAGAAAAAGGCGCGTATGTTACCAGCTGCTCCCTGTGATGAGCACTGCGCTGTAGGAGCTCAGCATTGCCTGGGAGAAAAGGGAACCGCTGTCGATAGAAACCCCCTCCTCTGCTGGTGGGGTTCTCACGGAGGGTTCACGGGAGCACTGAAGAACCGAACCTCTTCTGGTGTGAGATCTTTTACAGTCCCACGACGACTTCACCCGCAGGCTTCAGCTTTGTGTGGTGAAAAGGCTTTGCTGCCGTTGCGTATATTGTTGAAATAGTGCGAAATAAGGAAGCCGTGGCACCTCGCGGGACGCGTCTGGCTTCACAACAAATTAGGGCGTAGCTGCCTCTTTGACAGAAGGGTTAAAATTCGGCAGGCGCACCTTAAAATGCAGTTTGCTGTTAGAATTGCCGGGTGACCCCACCTTCCTAAAACTTGCTGCTAGCTCTGTGTGCTGTGGTTATTCACGTGGCTCCGTTTGCTCGCAGGGAATGGCGATGCTCTGTGAAACCATAGAGGAATGCTGGGATCACGATGCGGAAGCCCGGCTGTCGGCGGGCTGCGTAGAAGAACGCATTATTCAGATGCAAAAATTAACTAACATTATAACGACAGAGGACATCGTGACTGTGGTCACAATGGTGACAAACGTTGACTTTCCTCCCAAAGAATCCAGTCTATGATAGTTGCACTGGTCACGTACCTGACCGCCAGGACTCTTCACTGGAGCTGCTAGCGCTGACGGGACTGCTCACAGCATTACTGTTCTCTGTGTGAAACGAAGGGTAAGTCTCTCTGGAACATCATCAAGAGGTGTTTTTCCTTTATTTTCCCCTTCCTCCACCTCCTCCTCCTCCCGAACGTGGATCCGTGAGACTTTGTGCATTCCCTGCTTACACCTGAAGGACACGTGACTGAGAAACGCTAACGTGCCGTTAAGGAACTGAAATGAAGAATATGGACCCGTGCGGGCTAACCAAGCGTTTTAAAAACTGACATCAGCTTTCTTAATACCTGTCAGAAGAGACTAATTCCTTAAATGAACTACTGTTATTTTTTTTAAAATCAAACATTTCATTTCAGATTTAAAAAAAAAGAAAAAAAAAAAAAGGGTAACTTGTTTTTATTGCATTTGCTGTTGTTTATAAAGATGACTATTGTAATGCCAATATGACACAGCTTGTGAATGTTTAGTGTGCTGCTGTTCAGTGTACATAAACAAAAGTAATCAAGTGGGATATAGCAAAGAGGCTTCCAAGTATTACTTAACCTCCCTCAACAAGGTATACCTCAGCTCCACCTCTGCTAAATTATGAGATTGACAACACTAACGAAATTTGAATAATAAATCGATCCGTGTTTTGTAAATGATGTATTTCAAATTCACTGTGTTATTTAAAAAGGGTAAGCTATGCTTCATGCCAACAGTAAATGGCCATTCCTAAAGCAGTGTTTTTAGCCTTTTCTTGTACTCGCTTGTTGTGTAGAGAGAAAAAAAAAAAGTGCTGTTTATTGAAACAAACTTTTCCTTCCTCTTTTAGTTTAAAGCTTTTCTCTTACCTCCGTTTCCCAGAGTATCTCATACATTTATTTAACTGAATACTATTTAGGTTTGCTGTGTCTGAGGAATATTTGAAAACTTAAGCATGACTTTTTTTTTTTTAATTAATTTTCTGTGAGCTATGACACTGGAAAGCTCTGAATTCTTGGTCTTTTTTTTTAAAAAAAAGTCTTTTTTCCTATTTATGTTTGTGAAAAGGTCTGCCTAGCGCGTGTTCTGTTTCACTAAGCAGTATGCAGTGGGTTCTGTATCACTGTTTCAGGATCACCTCAGGAAGCTCAGTTTACCCCAAATTCTTTGCCCTCTGCTTTGAGATTTGCAACTTCGCTCTACTTCAGGCGCGGTGCCATCTCACGGGAGTACTGATCCCTCTCTGTGATACGTAGGGTTATCCCAGGATCGGACGGAAAATTCTAGCCGCAGATTATCAATGCTTACAAATTTCAGGGATAATTTAGTTACGCTTACAACTTCCGATATGCAATGACTCGTTAGAGGTAGCGAATACCAACGGCCGTAGCACAGACTCACAAAAAAAAAAATAAAGGAGGAAAACCGGTGAAATCGCTTTCACAACTCCGACGTTCTTTTCGAGTTTAGGGAGTCATGCCTTACGTTCAGGTTACACAGCGACTGGTAGATAGGTGCCAAAGTGCTTCTCAGAAGTACTGCTTCACTGCGTTTATTTGATCCTTTACACAGATTTCCCAAGACAATAGATTTTTATGAGCCTCTGGAGTACAGACCCGACACTGGCTGGTAGTCTGCTGCGTATTCTATCAGTGTTTCCTTTGTCTTTACGCTGTGCATTCAACGTCTTTCGAAAGCAGCTTTTAATGTTGCGATTAGGAGCTCGCTGTGAACGTTTTACCTGGACAGTTGATCCGTACAGCCACGAGATACCCACGGACAGACGCGTACGTGAACTTCATCTCTGGGAACAGTAAGAGACCTTAGGGAGAAACGAGACGTGGCCGGGCGCGCTGGTGGCAGGGCCAGCAGGGAAGGGTGCAGCCGTGCCCCTGTGGCCGGTGGCGCCTGGGGCTGCAGGCGCGCTGAGGGGTCCTTGCGGCTGTAGGCGCAGCTCGGTGGTGGTCAGCTTGGCTAGAAAAAGAAAGAAATCTGGTTCGTGGCCGTTTCTTCGATTGACGCTTTCATTTTGCTTCCATTTTGAATCCAGGGACGTGACTTTACGCACACAGCAGGACATGAACGTGGCTCTGCTGAGTTCTGAACAAATAAGAATCCGTTCGTACTTCACTGCAGACCTCTGTGCTCCCCGTGAGCTGTAAGCCCTTTCCTAGCGAGAACGGGGGGCATACAGCTGCCTTCAGGACGCGTCGGGCGAGATCCGATGCCGAAATTGGTCATGTGTAAAACGTGCGTCGTCTGTGTGTCACCCTTTAACCTCAGCTCCCGCGGGTTCTCGCAGCGAAGCGGGGGCGGCCCCGGTGTCGCTCAGAGACTTCGCGCTGCTGACAGCGCAGGGCACTCGCGCAGCCTCGCGTCAGGAAAACCGAGAGAACTCACCCGCGTCTTTCAAACTGCCTTTGGCTATCCTCGGTTGTTTAAGTATTGTACTGCTCCGAGTTTCCTGATTTTTAACAGCGTAACTCAGTGTCACCGTGAGAAGGATGTCGATAGTGTAAATGCTTCTTAATTGGTACAAACAATACCCGCGGAGCCGTTCTGGTACACGCGTTCTGGCAGGGCAGTCCGACCTGTGCTTTTGTTTTACTTGCAGAGCATGAATTGTGCGAGCTGAGGCGGAGCCTGAGCCGGCGGCGAGGGCAGGGCTGGCTGGGAGCGATGCCGGGGCGAACGCTCCGGTGCAGTGCCGGGTGTCCCGTTAGTGCCGGGTGTCCCGTTAGCGCCGCAGCCGTGCGGCGGGTGGGCAGCGCTCCGGCGGGGGCTCCCAGGAGCAGCCGGGCCCTTGCTCTTGACTCCAGCCGAGGCTGCGGAAGGGCGGCGGGCGGCCCCGCTCCGCTCGCCCCCTCCCTGCGTGGCCAGAAGTGGTTTTGCCGTGGGTTGGAGGGTGAGAAGTTTCCGTAGTCGCTTCCTGTGAGACTCTGGGGGTCAGCCTGCAGGTGCCGTAGCGTTCTCGGAGCAGAGACCGTGCCTGGGAGCTGTTGAACTACCGCTGTCCTTCGTGGGGGTATGCTGAAACTGCACCGCGAGGGCTGAAATCCGCCACTTCGTACCTTCCCTTTGAGACATTAAAAAAGGAGGTGTAGCTTTCAAAGATCGTTTTCGGTGCGCTAACTAAAACGTCACCAGACAGTGATAAGACATTTCCTGTTCCTATTAGCATTTGACAGAATAAACAGGGGTTACCAGTTTGCTCTTTTTCCAACCTTTTTTAAGACATTTACTTTTATTAGGAACACTTGGTACAAACCGCAGAAAGCTGCAATACACATTCGTGGGCAAAACGATTCAAGTAGCATCCTTGACGGAACATCATTTACCTCAGATACTCAACCAGCAGTACTTCTCTTTTTTTTTTTTTTTCCTTTTATTTTTTTAATGCCGTTTCAGTCCATATACTATTCGTTACCTCTCAAGATTTTGGTAAGCAATTATTTTAACTTTACTCTTTGTATTTGTCAGTGTTTTGGGCACAGGTTGTTGTACTACTGTCGAAAGGTACTTGCTGTTTTTCTGCAAGTACTGAAAACAAACCAACCCCCCCCCCCTTGCCCTCAATAAAGTGATTGTTAAATATTGTACAAATAAAAATGTATACTCTTTCTCCCCTATTCCCCCAAAAAGCTAAAATAAAAAAATGTGACTACTACGACTTGCATATGCCTTTTTTCAAATTGCAACGCAGGGGGAGAAGAGGCCCGTGGCGGTTCCTGCAGGTGCAGCGCTGGTTCTGTGGCAAAAGGAGAACGGAAAGGCCGTGCAGCTGGAATTTGGTGGGGAAGCAAAGGCGGAATCCGCGTCAGCTCCACCATTTCTGATGGAAAACTCTCCTCTCCCCGTCAGGATGGGGTATTTCACAGTGCTGTAGTGTTTTGCCTCCGTGCTCACCTGCTGGTTGACTCCCGACCGGGGGAGGAGGCCAGTTCAGCCGAGGGTAGAGGAAGGCTGGGGTGATGTTTTGGTAAAAACCTGCTCTGGGTGACGCTGCTGTGGCAGGGGGGTGGACTGGATGCTCTCCAGAGGGCCCTTCCACCCCGACCAGTCTGGGATTCTGTAATCCTGCACAGGGCAACCACTCTTCCTGGCACAGGGACCTGCTGCCACCGCAGCCACAGGGCCGGCGCTTCCTTCTCCACTTCCGCAGCAGCCGGCGGAGCCGGGCAGCAGAGCCCCGGGCTGCAGCATCGGTGGCTGATCGCGAGCGTGGGCTCCGGGCTCCCTCCTGGGCTCCTCCTTTATCTTAAATTAGAAGACATCACCTTTCTTCCTTCTAAAAATGTTAACTTTCATCAACCAGACCTTTACGAATCCGTGGATTATTTTTTTCCCAGCCTGGGTTGTTGCTGCTGCCAGAGCCTGCCAGGTGAGTGGCCCTGTTCCAGCGTGCGGGGTCACGGCCGGCGCGTCCGTGTGCGGAGCAGGGCTGTGAGCGAAGGCAGGGCCGGGGGCAGCTGCTGCTCTAAGTGCTTTAATCCCTCAGCCCTGCTATCCCTGAGCCAGCAGATGCCGGCAGCTGTTGGGCTGCAGCTCCTTCAGCCAGGCCCTCTAAGTGCTTCTGCAGGAAAACCTTGCAATATTTCTTAATTAGAGTCGCAAGAGTTCCACTCCAACGGCGTCAGGGAGGTGGTCTAAGGCATCGCTTACGCAGAGTAGATCATAAAGTTGCCACAGCCCTGTTACTTGGTTTTGCTGCTTTTCAGAGCACCGCTCTTCTCTTCAAGATGTGCAGTTGTGTAGGCAGTTATCCTTACGAAGCAGCAAAAGGTGCAAAATAAAACCCTTTCACAAAAAAAAAATGGTTTTGCATGAACAATCATCACTGAAAATTCTTCACTCTTGGCTGGGGCCGGAGAAGGCCCCGGGCGCTGCCGCATCGCCCCTTCTCGCCCAGCAGCGGCGTTCCGGCAGCCAGGCCTGGCCCGACGCTGCCTGACCCGTGCGGCACCAGCCCACGGGCAGCGCCTGCCTGGAAAGGAGCACACTGCTGAGCTAGACGTACTTCCAATATACGTTATTATATACCTTCCATACGTATCTGTCCCTAGGACAGCTGTAAAACCAATCTCTCCCCCTGCGGAGTTACTGACTGCAGCTCTGTGACAGCCAGGACAGGGCCAAGGCACGCCTCGGGCACCGGCTGAGTCACCGGGGCAGGAGCTGGGCTGGGTAAGGGAGGCTGTTTTGCACAGAAATATCACTTAACAATTAAACCTTTAATGACAACTAGCTTTATCGAAGTAAATTTTCTACGTCAAGTCAAATTTGAGGAAAAAAAAACGTACACTAAGCACGAGCTCTAACCTGCGTGAGAGATGGCTCTGGCAGCACGCGACCCAGAGCCGTTGGAGGCAGCGTGCCACCGCGCCGGTGCCCAAAGCAGTCCATCCCGGACTGAGAAACTCCACAGAGCTTTCATCTCTACGAAGCGGAAGTTGTGTGCGAGAGGAAAAGTTAGCACAGAGCTGAGCGAAACTGAGCCTTTCAGCTGGTCGCGTTTACGGCCAGCGGAAGATCACTGGGTTGTAGTTCTCCTCAAAAAACAATCAATCAGCAAAGCAATCGTCTTCCAAAAATTTATTAATTTGAACCCTGCTGTAGGCAAACATTACATCTCCTAAAACTTACAGTTACCTCTGAACATTTTGATGTAGAAAGAGAGACTGCAAGTTCCAAAAAGTTCACAGCCAGCTGAGCGAGGACGCTGCCCACTGTTTGACGTCTGTCGGGCAGTTGGGATACGCCTGCAGAGCATCCATGATTTGATTGTTGTCCAGCAGCAATCTCATCAAGAGGTACTCTTTCTGCACACGTACAGATGGTCTCTCTACGGGTTTTACTAACTCCAGTTGTAGTAAATGTTCAAATGCCTAAAAACAAAAGAAAGAAAATTAGGAAATAGAAGCTAACATCATTCTGGGCTGTACCGCTCATTCTGAATGAGCTACGAGATGCTGTGACAGGCTGAGAGCGGGGATTGTTCCGCCTGGAGAAGAGACGGCTCCGGGGAGACCTCAGAGCCCCTTCCAGTGCCTAAAAGGGCTCCAGGAGAGCTGGGGAGGGACTTTTTCCAAGGGCATGGAGTGATGGGATGAGGGGGAATGGCTTCAAACTGGAAGAGGGGAGATTCAGATTAGATATTAGGAAGAAATTGTTGCCTGTGCGGGCGGTGAGCCCCTGGCCCAGGTTGCCCTGAGAAGCTGTGGCTGCCCCATCCCTGGAGGTGTCCAAGGCCGGGTTGGACGGGGCTGGGAGCACCCTGGGCTGGTGGGAGGGGTCCCTGCCCAGGGCAGGGGGGTGGAACAAGACGAAATTTAAAGTCCCTTCCCTAAACCATTCTATGATTCCATGATCTCAGCAGACAGCCATGAAATCCCAGCTCTGCTCTGCCTTACGTCCTTCTGCACAGACAGCAACGCACACCAACCAGCCCCGCGAGCTGCAGCAGAATGCACGTCTCTCCTTAAAGAAATGGTATTTGCAATGTGGTGTACGTGTAACTGACTGGGAACGACTGGTTCATTCAGGGATACAAACTGGAATAGTCTATTACAAGTGCGGAGGCAGCATTACATCATCCCCAGTTTAAGTGCAATTCACCAGCGTTGAATCCCAGGCCAAGGCTGCCCAGCTCACGCGTTGCCAGGCCGGAGGAGAGCTCAGCCTGCGGAACTGCTGCTCCTCGGGTTAAGCCTGTGCGCTGAAAACGCAGCACCTGCGCGACCCCTGTTTGACGGCTGCACCACAGCAGGGTTATGCCCTGCCGCCGGAGCCTGGCAAAGTGACGTTAACTGAGTGGCAGCCCCGAAGGCCAGCGGGGAACAGGTTTGTAACCAAAATACCACTTTTCAATTTGCACTTCAGGCTGTAGTCGGTTGAGGTAAACCCAGCCGGATTAGGCTACCAACCGATGCCACATACCAGTCAGAGCTACTGGGACTGGGATTAAGGAAAGCAGATTTTCAACGTGGTAAGATTAATTTAAATTTTGAAGACCTCGTTCTAAACAGCAGAAGTGAACGCACAAGCTGAAGATGCCTACACACAGACACAAATCTCTTTTTTTGGAAGCCATTTCTGATACTGTCAGTCTTGCCGAACCCCAGTCCTAAACCAGTTACGCTCACTGGAGAGAGAGAGTCCTCACGCTGGTACTAAACTCCTGCACGTGTAACTGGTGACCAGCTCGGCCCAGCCGCGAGCTCCCCATCCCCCCAGGGAAGGCAGGGAGGTGGGTGCCCAAAATCGCCCCCTTGGGTGCCTGTTCCCAGCCCGGGGGGTTCCCACTGCCCTGAAGCACCCAGTCGCAGTTCTACTCCTCAAACCGTGCGCTAGAAAAAAACCCAACATCTAAATACTTCACAGTAAAAAAAATTAATATTAAATTTCAGGCTTACCTTCATGACAACTGGCTTTTCGAAGTTGTACATACAATGCACCTTCCTTTGTATGAACTTCTGGAATTCTGTACCAGTAACAGGGAAAAAAACCACGTTAGTTAGGGGAAAGTAAGTGATTTAGTGTTTGTAAAGTTCATGCGTTTCTCTCACCGTTGTAAACCATCTGGAAGTTAAATGGTTCTCCTTCATAGAGATCATTTAAGTGTTTCATGGCTATAACGAGGCAGATTTCCAGGACAGACAAACCTAGAGGGAAAGACAAGAGCTCTAAATATTTCTTTTAAGCATATCAGAAACGCAAGCAGTTCACATACTATTTTTACTCCTCTATTTTTATATGCTGTATGCCTCACCTGTTTGTGTTACGTATCTATCTTCATAACAAAAAAAAATCCCGAATTGGAAAGGCTAGATAAGACAACATTTGTTTTCCAGATATTTGAAGCAAGAATGTTAAGAAATGGGCTGCTTCCCTGAAAAAGCGAGAAATTTAAGTATAAAGAAAAACCATCATTGCAGATAGTATGGCATGACAACAAATTTTTAGCAGCATCGAGATAATCTCCGTGCTACTGTACAGCATGTCATGAAATGCGAGTTAGAAGAGGTTATTTGCTATTCAAAGCTAAAGAAGTGATACAGAGAACTCGCTCCACAGTACTAAGGAGACGCTGAGAATCGCAGGGCCAAGCCAAACCAAAGCCTGTAAAATCTGGAAGCCATAAAGCAGCAATGGGCTGAGGTAACTTTTCCTGATCAGGGAAGCAATTCCTTCTGTAACTATATTCGGGCTTCGTACCATCACCAGGAGATGTTTATTTCTTCTCACTGTTTGCACAAAATGCTTATCAGAGAAAACTTAAGCATAGTGCTGAGTACGTCCCATCTGCTAAGGTTCAGAAAGGGAGAGCCCCCGGGCCACGCGATGGCCACAGCAGCGCACAAAACACGCCAGAGGAGCCAGCACAGCGCTAACAGAAGCGCAGTTAAATGCAGGTAAGCGCATGCCGCTGTAGTTCTGAGAGTACAGAATTCAAGCACACACTCAAATTTTGTCCGTATGCCAGCACAGACTATTGCAGTTCTCGGAGGGTTTACTCCTGGCAATGGCAGGAAAAGGTCAGCACCGTCCTTTCCTCCGTCGCTTAAACAGGCCAGAGCCGCTGCCCAGAGCGATGCCTTTGCCCAGGCCACCGCTGCGTCCCCGGCGACGCTGCAGTGCCGCACCAGCTGCCTGGGACTGCCAGCCCTGCCTGCATCGCAGCAGCGCGCTGCCCGAGCTCCCCGCCCAGTAGGATTTATACCAACTACTCTGCAACTCCGTTTCTGGTTCAGTCGGCGCAGTTACATCCACACGCGTGCATGAACGCAAGTTAGCAGGGAGCAGACTCCACGGGCAGATGGATTCCCCGTGCAGCTCATACCAACAGGGGGCACGGCGCTACACAGAAGGATTGAGGTACTCAATGACTTTTTTGCCTCAGTCTTCACAGACAAGGACAGCAGCCGCACTGCCCAAGACGCAGATTGCAAAGGAGAGGATTGGGAAAACGGAGCACCGCCCACTGTAGAGGAAGATAAAGTGAGAGACCACCTGAGGAACCTGAAGGTGCACAAGTCCATGGGACCTGATGAGATACATCCGCGGGTCCTGAGGGAACTGGCAGATCAAGTCGCGAAGCCACTAGCCATCATATTTGAGAAGTCGTGGCAGTCTGGCGAGGTTCCTGCCGACTGGAAAAGGGGAAACATAACCCCTATTTTCAAAAAGGGAAACAAGGAAGACCCGGGGAACTACAGGCCAGTCAGTCTCACCTCTGTGCCTGGCAAGATCATGGAGCAGATCCTCCTAGAAACTCTGCTGAGGCACACAGAAAACAAGGAGGTGATGGCTTCACCAAGGGCAAGTCATGCCTGACAAATTTGGTGGCCTTCTATGAAGGGGTTACAGTGGCAGTGGACAAGGGAAGATCTGCTGATGTCATCTACCTGGACTTGTGCAAAGCGTTTGACACTGTACCACACGATATCCTGGTCTCTAAATTGAAGAGACATGGATTCGATAAATGGACCACTCGGTGGATAAAGAACTGGCTGGACGGTCGCACTCAAAGGGTTGCGGTCAACGGCTCGGTGTCCAAGTGGAGAGCAGTGACGAGTGGCGTTCCTCAGGGGTCGGTACTGGGACCCGTACTGTTCAACATCTTTGTCAGCGACATGGACAGTGGGGTCGAGTGCACCCTCAGCAGGTTTGCTGATGATACCAAGCTGTGTGGCGAGGCAGACACGCTGGAGGGGAGGGATGCCATCCAGAGGGACCTGGACAGGCTGGAGAGGTGGGCCCAAGCCAACCTCATGCAGTTCAACAAGGCCAAGTGCAAGGTCCTACATCTGGGTCGGGGCAATCCCAAGCACAAATACAGGCTGGGCGGGGAATGGCTGGAGAGCAGCCCTGTGGAGAAGGACCTGGGGGTGATGATTGATGAGAAGCTCGACATGAGCCAGCAATGTGTGACTGCAGCCCAGAAGGCCAACCGTATCCTGGGCTGCATCAAAAGAAGTGTGGCCAGCGGGTCAAGGGAGGTGATTCTGCCCCTCTACTCCGCTCTCGTGAGACCCCACCTGGAGTACTGCATCCAGCTGTGGAGTCCCCAACATAAGAAGGACATGGACCTGCTGGAGCGCGTCCAGAGGAGAGCCACGAGGATGATCAGAGGGCTGGAGCACCTCTGCTGTGAGGAGAGGCTGAGAGAGTTGGGGCTGTTCAGCCTGGAGAAGAGAACGCTCCAGGGAGATCTTATTGCGGCCTTCCAGTACCTAAAGGGGGCCTACAGGAGAGCTGGGGAAGGACTTTTTACACGGGCATGTAGTGATAGGACGAGGGGGAATGGCTTTAAGCTGGAAGAGGGCAGGTTTAGATTAATCATTAGGAAGAAGTTTTTCACTTTAAGGGTGGTGAGGCACTGGAACAGGTTGCCCAGAGAGGTTGTTGAAGCCCTGTCCCTGGAGGTGTTCAAGGCCAGGCTGGACGTGGCCTTGGGCAACCTGGGCTGGTGAGAGGTATCCCTGCCTGTGGCAGGGGGGTTGGAACTCGATGATCTTCAAGGTCCCTTCCAACCTAAACCATTCTATGATTCTATGATTTCAGGGAGGGACTCGACACATTCCATACTCCTAAAAAACATTTGGGGGGAAAACGCTGAGCTTTTTACCATGTACAATATTTGCTTTTGAGTCCATTCTAATCTGCTTGCTTGCTTCGTGAAGATCCGATGCAGTGATAAGTGGGTGACGCACAGTAACGTTACTTACAGCAAGCATCTAAAAATAAAGCAGAAGACAGTTTTCGTTTACTTACTAATTACCAGGCATACTTTCTACTCAGAGATGGAATGCAAAAGAACACATTTCCCCTGGAGTCGCCTACTGGAAACATTAATGAATAAACCCTACACACAGTAGGCCCATACTGAAAACCTTGTAAATAGCTGGGAGCTACAACTACATTTTGCCAGGAAGGTTTTCCAGGCTTAAAACTTTAAAGCCCCTCACCAGAGGAGATAAACGCTCATTAACTTGTTTATATTAATTTCAATGGATTAGCATACTTCAGCGATTGCTGTGAGAATGGCTTACAACTATTTTAAAGATACCTTTGTACACAGAGCTACAGCGCGCTCATGTCACTGAAAGCGGTAAGAAAGCGCGCAAAGGCACCTCTCAGTTTACAGAATACGAGTCACCCCGCCAGAACACTGGCTAAAGTCTCGCCTAGTTGCAATCTGAACCTTTAACAATCTTCAACTACCTGTCACAGGAAGGGAGTTTTGAACAAGCATAAGTTAATAAATACATAGTTAACTGACCTCCTCTGACACCGCTCTTGCAAAGCTATTGATTATCCACAAGCCTTTACACAGCAGCAGGCACGCTGCAGCGCCCTTCACTCGCTCTTCAGGGCTTTAAGTATCTGCCTTGTAGATACCTTGCAATTTAAATATTCGTCGACAGAAAAAATGGCTTTTAGTGACCACCTCCGAATTTTGCAGGTCTGTGTGATGAAAAACTATTTATTTCGTCCGTTCAATTGAGGCCTTTCTCTGAGAACATCCAATGCTATGTACCACCAGTCTTTCCCAGTCCTCCTCCTCTCCTTATAGATGTCGATTGAGCAGCCTCAAAAAGCCGCATGATCATTCGACTTCCAAAGGTACGGGATGAGGTTTTATACTATAAAGGCTGAAGGAAATTTGGAGAGGGAAGAAGGGGAGGGATGAAGAAACAGACAAGCAGAGGGTTCAGAGGTAGACAAGCAGCTGATTGCACAAAGTCACCCATGTGAGCGAAACCACAGGGAAACTGCATTTATTGACAGCAAAACTAGATGTTACCAGCTGAGTTATGAGCTAACTAGTTCTACTTATGTAAAAACTTACTTATTTTACTTTGCTAAAAAAAAAAAAAGTAACTTGTTCAATTCTTCCAAGCTTTTCAAAGTTTTGCACAATGCCACTGAGAATAGTGCAACATGAAACAGATACTAAGTTTCCAGTGAAAAGCCACGAGTTTTAACGTTTAAATTACATTTAGTGCTCCCCATCGGACAATGCAAAGTGAGGGGGAGCGCTGGATGTAATTTAAAAATAGCTGTTTATTAAAATCAAGTCCTTGGTACCGAAAAGCAGGTAATTAGCAAGAGTAGCTCCAATCTCACTGCCCATCGCAAAGCTTCTCGCGCCAGCTCAAATGGCAGACTCCTACAGATTTTCAAAACTAAGGAAAAAGTCATCCTGCGGGGCAATTAATCCACGCTTCAGCTAATACAAAAGAATTACAGAAACGCTAGAATCTCTATTATGTACTTTTATGAGCAAGACGACTTCACAGAGTGAAAAAGCCCCTTTCTAAAGGAAAAATTCAGAACGTGCTGAAGAAAACAATTAGGCAGTTCCAGCTCAGCTCTGGCACACCTTGGAGCTATGCAGATAGCCACCAGCTCTTTTTCTGGCATTCACTCAAGCCACAGAGGCCAAACTGGGTGCCGCTAAATGAGAAGTAATCCTGTAACAAACTCAAGTCAACAGAGGACTACCAAAAAGAGGACTCTGATCATGCTGTGTGTTTCAGAACTAGAGCAGGAAGTCTGTGATCTAGTTTTTAGAGTGGCTCTAAACTCAGCGTTGGGAAAAGCTGTCAGCACTGAAGAGTCCAAGAACAGCCCACCACAGAGCTGGAGGTTAAAATCTGAACGCTTGCACAACACCAGATAAGCAGGTATGTTTAGTGGGCTTTTCACACTGACAGAAGCACACAGATATTTTAAGACGGTTAAATAAGTGTTACTTATATTCTCTAATGAACATTATTGCATTCATGTTAACTGTGTTAAAAAACAGGAGTGAGGGAGGCAGGTTTGGGAAAAAAACCAAACAAACCACCAAGAAAAAAAGAGCCCCTGCAAGAGAGCCTGACCACGCGTTAAGCTTTAGGTCGTTTGTTGTGATAGGAGGAAGTTCACTGTCAGCATTACCTCCTACTTACTGGATACAGAAGTCTCCTCTCAGAGTTAACAGGGAGGCAGCACTCTGATTTTTCTCCACGCAGTGAGGAGGCCTTCCTTCTCTCCCCTACGATAACTGGGAAAGGTTGAAGCTAACAAGTAAAATTCTGACAGCTTCCTCAGGCCCTTGATGCCAATTAACTTCTGTCTCGGTATTTCTAGGGATTAGTAGCCTCAAGCTTCCAGCACCTCAAGATTTAAAAGATTAAGATCGCATTTCCTGGACTAGCGTCACAGCAACGGACAAATTCAGGACAGCATCTGGGCTACCTGAATTGCTCCATATGCGAAGCCAGCTCTGGAAAACAAAGTGGTGCCTAATCATCCAGTTCATAAAGTGATTTTATCTGATGATACTCTGCATAAGAAGAAATTGGAAGTGATAAAAAAAACCGAAAGCATTTCCTCTGCGCGAATAACAATACCGTAGATACATGGGAACTCTCTTGAAGGGGTATCCAGGAGCAACTAGTCCATAAGTGCAGCTCATCTGTGCTCAGGAGCATCATAGCAAGAACAACCACGATTTAGTTTACAAAGAAGAAGGAGCGGAAAGAGGGATGACAACAACAAATATTTTAGCTCTAAGTGACAGTTATTCCAACTACAGCACCCTGTGCTGTTACGTCAAAAGTGCACAAACCTGCACAGTTATTCAAGAGCTAAAGAAACAGGCCAGGAACAGAGACAAACCCTAACAGCGTCCGGAGCAGGACAAAGCGGAGAGCGCAACATGATGCAAGAATACAGTAAGAGACCATAGTAAAAAAAAATGGCACCAAAATGTATTAATCTTTGAAGACAGACATTGATGAAGAGAAGGAGGTTTAGTATAGTGACAGATTTAGTGAAAGAGGAGGAATGGAGGAATATTTGGCTGCAACAACAGACTTAAAGGTAGAAAAAGTACGGTTTAGTACAAGCAGTTTTCAGGATTCACCAACAACCAAAAAAAAAAATCTCAGAAAGGAAGGAATAGTTTGAAAGTATTTCACCTACAGTTTTAATTTATAAATGCAAAGACTCGGCAAACGTTATTTTAAATACCAAAACCCCACCGCCATTTTAATTAAACAGTACACCCTTACAACATAACTGCTACAAAAATTGGAACTACTTCAATTCATTAATAAAGCATGGACTGATAAAGCACGCAAGAAACCAGTACTGCCAAAAGCCCACTGAATAAAAAGATGTTTCAAGTAAAGTTCAGATCACTAGCTTGAAAAACACAAGTGGTGTTTGCAGATTACTGTAAGTCAAGAAGATACTACATACGTATCCAAATACATACCAACAGCAAATGAAGTGAGCGCAGGTCTTTGGTGTAGTGAAAAAGGCTCTGCAGCGTGTCCTTCACAGTTTTATCCTCTGAGAGATGCTAAAAAAAAGTTTAAGTGATATTTAAGTCGTATCAGTAAATCATTTCAGACTCACCTAAAAAGAATACCTGTTAGCTAACTTTCAGAAAGAACTCAGCTTACGCTTGACAATACAATTATTTGTGTCTTACCTTAACCTTCTGGTCTTTTTTGTGACACTTCTTATTTTATCTCCAGACTTCAATAAGCAAAGATTCTCTATCACAATTTGATTTATTCTATCACAAACTCAAATAGTGAAAGGAAATACTAGTCTTAGGTAAAGGCTTTACACTTATAAACTGGTCTTACTTTAGAAGTTTTACTAAAACCAAGTATAAATATCTTTAAATACCTGAACATTACTATTCCATTTTTGTGCAAAAAACTCATCAGGAAATTCAGCAGGAAGAGACAGCTGTTCCTTGAATATCCTAATGTATTGTTTAAAATCAAAGGAGTTCATCAAATATATCTGTCGGTGAGAGAACCTTGATTTTACTCTCTTCTCTAAGAGCTCCAGGATATCCTTGTTAAAAAAAAAAAGGAAAAATAATAATTTTAAAAAGCAGATACATTTAGTGCATTCTTTCCTACAATAAAAACTACAAAAGAAAACACCAAAGTAAATCATGTTAAAGAACCCAATTATTAAATTCTCAGGCTTAAAGTGTTCTAACAAGACCTTTGCTAATTATTATAATTGATGTGCCTCGAAATGCCTAACAACTAGCCATTTACCCAAATCATGTGATGCACTACCTCATACAGGATAATTAGTTGCTAGGATACCCAGCAAAATTTCTCCATAGATTATGTAAATATTTCAGTTACTTAAGTCTGCATTCAAGACGTTTCAGCCTATCGCAGCTCTAGACAAGTTGTCTATTTAGCAGATACGTAGGTTGGCAGCTGTCATCTCACGTGCCTTTTGTCAGACAAAGAATCCAGCTTAAAAAAAAAACAATAAAACCACCTTAAGAGCCAATACTGATCTTCTCAGGTTGTCACACAGAACTAAGCAAGTCTGCCATCAAGTTGTTGGTTGAAGATAATACAGAAAAGCTTTCTTTTCTCAGCACAACTTGCAATAGGCTGGCCTCAGAAACAAGCTGCGGGATTCATCCGTTTAGAGAAACACGGTACTATTTCCCTACCCTATACTGGGACAGAACGATTATTCTCCTAGTTTCTAGGAATTTTGGGTGGGTCATTTTTTCTATAAGGGTTTGTTGATTTTAGTTTGTACTTGCATTAAAAAGAGCCTTTAAGAATATGGAAATTCCTCACCAAAAAGAGAGTGGTAACAGTAAATAGAGGAGCAAACTGTGCAAAATATAAAGACCCCTTTCGATTTAGAAGTCACATGCAACAGGGACCAGGGATTTTAAAAAAAATAATAAGCAACAGCCATCACCACAACCACGATACAGCCTCTGAAGACTCTACCTTAATTACGTTGAAAAGTAGAGCAATACTGGGTTCTAAATAATGGGTGATAAAGATACCAGAGTCAGGACAGTAATGAAGCTAAAGCAAAGACTGTCATTTACTAAATGAACTATTAACTATTCTATTAACTTCCAAAAATTTGCCCAGCTAAATATCACCTAAACAAAATCAACCCCAGATTCAGGCTTCCATGAAAGATTTTAATTATTATTATTCTTGTCATAACACAGTTATCTCCATCACAAATCCAGTTTATTGAGAAAAACAGTAAAATTTTTACAAAGTATTATCTTCCATAGTGTTAGAATGTAACTATTTCAGAGCATACACATAATCCGTCCATAGTTCCCTACAATGTCATTGTAAAAATCACGCAACTTTAACATGGAGCCTAAATCCATTTTGAACATACTAATTTTATAGCAAAAGTGAAGTGTTTGCTTAAAAAAAAAATATTCCTTGTCCTCAGAACAATGATTTAAACACTGTAGGTCAATACAAGTCTGTTCTTACCAGCTGCTGACCAAGAAACTGAAATGCCCAGGAGCCCCTCCAAAGAGCGAATGACAGTATATATGATGTGGAGAAATGTGGCTCTTCTGTGGTAACACAGGACAACAGCCTTGTGTCTCCTTAGAAATGTAAACCTGCTCCTCTAGCAGTAAAACTGAAGGCTTTGCAGTTTTTTGGTCACCTAAGTTTGCTCTCAGCACAAATTTATTTTTTTTTTCTTCCCCCCACCCCCGCTTCCCAATTCAAAACTCAGAAAAATGGAGAGTTGAGAAAAGTCTCTTAGTAAATTCAGGAAGGTTCCAGGAGAGAAGAGAAAACATTCCAACTAAGACAGAAGTCTCTTTAAAACAGCTGAAAACTTTGAATGAGAAAGCACAATTTCTTACCTGTCTACATGTAAGTCCAATAACTGTTACTGGAGTCTGTGCTGACTGGGATATATCAAAGAGGTTATAGAGCAGCGTCTGATTCTTGTGATGAACAAACAAGTCAAATTCATCCAGTATAAACAAGACCGGACAACTGCTAGTTCGATTTCCTGAAACAGCAATTTTAAAAGTAACATCATCATCAGACTTCCAACTCCACAGCTTTCACATTTTACATATTTTCTTTTAGCTTTTCACTAAGCCCTCCTTTCATGTGTGCATGGTTACAACAGTAAAAACAAAAATACACTGAAAAATAGGTAAGGTTTTGTTGTATTTTACCAAATATTCTATTCTTATATATATTCTATTCTTTCTGGTTGCAAGGGAAGACACAGACTTCTCTAGCAAATTTAAAAACCACCACTATTTTTAAAAGCTTCAATCTGGATAAAAGAATCTGTCCTTTATAGCTGACCATCACATTCAAGTCTTTACGGCATCAGTTATGTTACATATATGTTTGCTTAATATTACATATTTTTTACGTTATTTTGTAACCATGATACATTCTTGGGCTAGATTGCTTCATACGACTTGTACAAGTAGATGCCCCTATATGCTAACTTTTCATTCAAGTGACAAACACACACAACTGTTTCAGAGCAGGGGCTACTAGTGTTTACCTTTCCTTAACGCCTCGAGAAGGAACGCAAGGTTTTCAGCAAAACTGCCCTACACAGAGAAAAAAAAAGTTCACAATAAATTTTTCAATGTCATTCTCAGAACTGTGTAACTACACCAAGTCCAGGCATGTAATGAAGTCCATTTCCTTCTAAACCCCTCCTTTCAAAACCAGTGCATATTTGAAAATTTAGTGTTACTCCATGCTGTATAATCATAACCTCTTCAGGACAAGAAAAACTGATAGCTACCTCTACACTGATGCACTTATTTCCAGTCTGAAAACCCCAAACTAATTGCCTCAGACAGGCAAAAATTAGTGATGGGAAGAATGCCTACAATAAGCTAAATTTACAAGTAGGTTTATCTTTCCTTAAATGTTATCGCATACTCATTTTCCATCTACTCACATGCAAAAACTGCCACCTAATGTGTCCCACTGAGAACGATCGGTATGCCCTTTAATTGGCACCCTTATTAGATAGATGAAAGCATCAAACATGGGTGACATCAAGCAAGGAACTGCTATGACCATTCTGCTTCAGTTACACACACATTCACACGCTCCGAAGCACCCAAGTCGCGAGATGGGAAATATCTACAACTGAAGACCACGAGCCCTGTCAAAGGAGGCAGAAAAGCCAACTTACTCTCTGAAGGTGAGCTGCAGAAGCTAAGAAAGGAAAAGTTTCTGTGGACAGAAGTAAGGACATTCCTGCAAATCAGTATGTTTCCGTGCCCACGTGCAACTGAAGGGATTAGATGCCTAAGAGTTTAAAGTAGTACTCCACAATAACTTAAAATGGGGAAAATTATAGAGGAATTAAGCATATTTTAAGATTGGTTTTGCCCGCAGCATTTTTGGTAGTGGAACTGCGGACCTTGAAAGGTTGTTCTTGTTCTCTGTTGAAAAGACAACTCATTTTAACAGCTACACTGAAATTAAATACTTGCTATGTCCTTTTATTACTGCAGCTGTATTTGGGAAAATTTTAGCTCACCACCAGAAAGGGTTTTCCATCCTCTGTATCTAAAAATCATTTGGAATAATTAAGAAACCAAAGCACAGCCTAAGAAGCAAGCATTTCCAAAAGATAATAAAGCCTAATAACTACAATCTACACTTCATCTTGTATTCCATGCTGCCTCTAACCTAGTTCTCTGGTTTCTCTTCACTAATCTTTTTAGCTTTCCAAATGCAACTCATGAAAATAAACCTCATTTATTGAGGTTTCACCTTTCTCCCCTTCTCATAATTCTGCTTTAGCCACTTGGATCGGTATTACCCATGACTCACAACTCTATATACTCTGCCAATCTCGAAGGCCCTATCTGAGAGCAAAGGAGGAAACAATGCTCAGAAGGACCTTCTGTCATACCAGAAGATGGCCTCTCAAGAACACTCACCGAAAAACAGGCAACAACCAGGGCAGCTCAGATCACTACCCCAAGTTATTGCACATTCAAACGAGTGAAATTTAGTCTGAAGCACTTCAGTTATTCTCTTTATTACTAACTTTAGTACAAATGTAAATAACTTTCTTATCTTTGGGAAAAGGTCAATACAAGCAAATATTTTAATAGAAATTCAGAACGAGAGCTCTAGGAAGCCCGGATAGATTTCCCCATAGTTGCATATTTACTAAAGATACTGCTTTTTGGCTTGTTAACTTGCTTACTCTTTGTCTTGAAATGTTAAAGCCAGTGTTTCCAAAATACTCTAACCCTCTGAAAAAAATCTCTTCAGAATGCCTGATGTGAATTTCATTTAGAGGCTTGAAGTAAATGTTAAGAGATTCTTCCCATTCTTCCTCCTTCTCCAAGTCAAAGCTGATGTTTTTTGAAAAAGTATCAGGATGCGTTAATATTGCTCAACGAGCAAAATGTAACGTTCAGCACTTGTGTAGACAACAAGTATTTGTTGGCATGCTTGAAGTGTTTGTAAACCCGGGTCTTCACAGGTAAATGCTGCCACAGTTCACTCCTGCCACCATTAAATACTTGAAAGGAAAAAGCTTTGAGGAAACTGATCTAATAAGCTAATGATTTTGCTAATAAACTCTTAAAGCCCATTCAGTCTCAACAAGCTGCATCCTATAAAGCTAGTTTTCCAGGCCAGGATTTTGGGGGAGATATAAGCGAAGGGTATAATAAAGTTGATACTTACAAAAACTTTATCCCCAACCACATTTTCCAGGTGCAACTGTCTGGTGATCTCCTTCAGGGCCACTTTATCATTAGTCTGCAGAAGCCCTGAAAGAAAATGATTTTCATGAAGAACTGGCAGTTCTCCTTCACTCCGAGAGGCCACGTCTACAGTCACTAGAAACTTATCCAGAAGCTTCTCCCCATTTCCAGCCTTTTCAAAAATTAGTATTAGATGGTAATTTTCCATATGTAATAAGTTACTTAACACAATTCATTCACAACTGAACTGATTTTTAGCATTTTTAAAAGTCATTAGAAGCAAACAAGTTCTCTTTATACAGAGAGATATAAAAGAAGGTGTTTTGGACCTCACAGACAAATGTGTCCAAAAATCAAGGCTAGATAACAACCGCTGAACCCAAAATTTCGGTTCAGTACATACAATATGTAACAACTGAATATAACATAACACCTGAATAATGCTGTATTACTTGCCATTCAGATGAACTTCCAAGAGGTTCTCTCGAACTTGTTTCATTTCCGTGAGCTCTTTCAAGACATGATTTAATAACTAGGAAAAAAAATACGTAATTTCTTTACAAGAAAATTAACGTATTAACAGTAAAGAAAGCGTACAAAAGGATTTATCAGATAGGAAACTATGTGCAGTTTCATTAGGTAACACTGGTTTTGAGTATTTTCAAGACTAAAGTACTAAAATGACAACTTCGCATTCACTATCATGACGGTAGCAATTACATTTGTTCATTCTGCTGAATTATTAGGGAAAGAAATACAAAAATAACTCCAGTATTTTAGTCACTAATTTTTTGGGTAATACCTAGGGCTTTTGCCTTAATCAAAAAGAGCTTTAAAAGTCTGAGATGTGACAGAATTTGTTTCTTGAGTGAGTATAGTATTCAGCATCATTAGATGCTGTAAAACAAAAATCTTTTCCTCTTGAAGTTAGGAAGCATGAGACAATTAAACTGCACATAATTACATCAACTACTGCTTATACCACTTAGGGGTCCCAAATTTACAGTTCATCAAGAACTTGTTCTTAGTAAAAGTCATAAGTAATGTGTATTAAAATACATATAAGTAGATGAAATGATAACTTTTTGTTCACTTGCTACTTTGCTTTTGCTTCCACAGCTGAGAATTTGCAGCTCTATGTGTACGTATACATACATATATACTTGTATACACACATACATACAATTTTCTTGTCTCCAGCAGTCCTTTTTTGAGAACTAAAATCTTTCACTTGATGTAGAATAAGAAAATCATTCATTTCTCACACGTGATTTGGTTACTTAAATCCTGGCAGGAAGGATCACAAGTTTTCATTTTTAACTATCCTTATGTAAAAGGTTTGGAAGAAAATTTAAACTTTAATTAAATAGTAAAAATAGTTTGAGTTTTGGTGACAGAAGTAGGTAACCATACTGACTGGTTTTGAAATGCAAAACAAGAAAGCTATCAACAAATTGGCAGAATGTTTGGTGTCAGCTGTATCATAGATATGTTTACCATCTATTAATTTATTTCTATTCAACTGCATTTAAAAGCTTGAAGGCCACTTGCTTTCGCAGTTGGGAAGACTTCCAAAGTAATTTGTGTCATTTTTCAACCTTTAGTACTTTTCGCTGTAATAGCCAACCTATTTATCACATTATAGACTCATATAAACATAAAAGACAAGTATTTGCATAATATTAAAGTATGTAACACTTAAGTTAGATCTACCCTTCACATGCCTCAACTAAAAGGAGTTCCTTTAAAGTACAAAACCTACACTTGTTATGAACTACCAACTACTACTATAAAACTACCACACAATATTCTACCTCCTAGCAGTTTAGGTGACAATATTCTCTGACGTGTTTAGAACAGGATTAAGATACCTTACCATCCTCTACGTATAAACAGCTATGTAGTAATCCACCATTTAGTCTACTCTTTTTACAGTTTTTGGATGCCTTTTCAGTCATTTTTACAGCAGAGGTCCAACAGTAAGAGCATGTTAACTTTTAAAGAGTAAGCAAAACACGGCTTTAATTGCAAAGATTAACTCCTCTGTGGCGAGAACCATCACAGAACTGTAATAGGAGAAATGCTGAAAGGCAGCAGAATCTATGATGTAGTCAGACCACTGAACAACAAATGCAACTTGTTCTGATAAAATTATTTCCATTTTACACATTTTGGGTACCTGTAGCATGTCATGAAACCTGGTGAAGACGCGCAAAGGATTCCAAAACCACGCATACTCCTGCAAGTCATTGTGAGGATGGACAGGTACATGTTTTTGTCAGCTGCACATGAAGCTATTCTATTTTACAAAATCACTAGGAACTCAGCATTTGAAAAGTTTCAGAAGACTGTTAGGAAACCAATTTCTCTACATTGTTATTCAACAGAATTAGCTCACAAGAAGTCCTAGAATCTTTTGAAATTCTAGGTAAACAGCTAGCAAGTCTCTCTTTAAAAACAGGCAGAGATGAAAATTTAGCTCCAAAAGCTCCCAGGACTTCAGTGAGGTTATCTACCTCATGCTTAATTTGACCTTGTATAAACTTTTAATACATATTTATACCGCAGTCTTTCCTGATCCTCGGGGTCCAATAATGAGGGCAGAATTACTTTCTCCATGAACTGTAGTTCGTTTCAGCAGTTCCAGCAGATGTCTGTGTTGACAACAGCAATAGGTTAAAAACTTCAAACCAGACAACATTCCCTGAAACTATGGAAGATTCAAAGAATCTTTAGAACATAAGAGAAAACTTGACACATTTCGACTTAGTCTCAGAGCCAATACTCAGGGCATGCAAAATGTAATACAATAAAGTACAAAAGGCTGAGTGATCAGATCTCTTAAAATATTTTAAAATATTAAAACATGCAGAAGTCGGGAGTATCACTAATTCATAAAGTTCTACAATTTGCCACCATGAAATGACAGACTTCAATAATTATTTCTTTCTTTAAAAAAAAAAAAAAAAAAAAGATTGCTTTCTGTGATACCACTACAGTGCATGAAAAAGGGAGACTGGCAAACATACTGAAGAAAGACCTTGACACCAGTAAAAAAAATTAATAATCTAGTGGACTATATTCATTTTGACAATATTCCTAAAACTGATTACATGCTAAATTTAGGCATCCGAAGCTCATGAACGGTAACAGCAATACCAAACTTCAAGTTCATATTCTATTCCCATCCAAAAGAAGGAACAAAGAACAACTCTAAATTATCTCCAGATGCTTATCACCTAGTACCTCATTTAAAGTACTTATAACAACTACTGACGCTTCCAATTCCCAAATGTTTACAAATGTATACATTTAATATGCTTTATTTTTACTTAAAATATTGACATCATGCGATTGCTTCAAAATGAGTGAGCATCATGGAACAGCTGTAGCAAAATGCATGTGTTTTTGTTCATTATTTGAGAGCTAACTATAGTCAACAGTCCTGATATACCTTGAGAAGGAAAAACTAAGAGTTGGGAAGCTGATTGTGTTTTCTCTCCAGTATAATTCATCAACAGCAGCATATTAAGTGGAAGCCAATCGGTAAACTGTTTTTCAGAATACCAATGCAAAAAGGGGAGGCTTGTTTTGTAGAATACTAACATCACAGAAATACATTTTCTCACAACAACGATAAACATGCCTATGTGAGCTCTGCGTGTGTATTACACTACACTTTTTTAATAACAGAAATGATATTTTCCTTCCTGTAAAGGAAAGAAAACTAATGCTCACATCAGGTGATTCAACTTACATAAAGTTAGTCTTGGAAAAATTGATTGTTTAAAACAAGTTCTTCAGGTACATGTTTGTTATTTTCACAATTTGACCTGTATTTGTAAAAAGACTAATATTAGGATAGTATTATTGTCACAATAGGTCCCTTCTTCCTAACTTTAACCTCCACATCTGGATGACCCCAAGAAGCGGGTTTGTTTTAAATATGGGTCTCTACTTCAGGAAACGTGATGTTGGCACCCAAGGTTTAAGATTCACTTTTAACACAGCTTAATAATAAACAGGAGAAAATCTGAGCTGGAGTGCGTGCAGCTCTGCCTGGGGATGGGTACGGAGCCGACCGAGAGCTTATGGGTCAAGATCATGGGAGGGCAGGGACAGGTGATGTCACAGTGGGGGGTCTGCTACAGGACATCTGGCCAGGAAGACCGAGCGGATGAGGCCCTCTATAGACAGTTGGAGCAGCCTCATGTTCACAAGCCCTGGTCCTCATGGGACTTCATGACTTCAACCACCCCAATATCTGTTGGAGGAACAACACAGCAGGGCACAAGCAATCCAGGAGGTTCCTGGAACGCGTCGACAATCACTTCCTTCTCCAAGCGACAGAGGACCCAATAAGGAGAGGTGCCATGCTGGACATTGTTCTCACCAACAAGGAGGGGCTGGTGGGGAATGTCACGCTCAAGGGCAGCCTTGGCTGCAGTGACCATGAGATGGTGGAGTTTGAGGTCCTTAGGGCAGCAAGGAAGGCGCACAGTAAGCTTGCTACCCTGGACTTCAGGAGAGCAGACTTTGGCCTCTTCAGGGATCTGCTTGGCAGAGTACCATGGGATAAAGCCCTGGAGGGAAGAGGGACCCAAGAAAGCTGGCTAATATTCAAGGACCACCTCCTCCAAGCTCGGGAGCGATGCATCCTGATAAAGAGGAAGTTAGGCAAAAACGCCAGGAGGCCTGCATGGATGAACAAGGAGCTCCTGGACAATCTCAAACAGAGAAAGGAAGCCTACAGAGTGTGAAAGCAAGAACAGGTAGCCTGGGAGAAATATAGAAATTGTTCGAGCAGCCAGGGATCAGGTTAGGAAAGCTAAAGCCCAGACAGAGGTAAATCTGGCCAGGAGCTTCAAGGGCAACAAGAAAGCCTTCTATAGGTGACAAACAGAAGACTAGGGGAAATGTGGGCCCTCTAGAGAAGGAAACAGGAGACCTGGTCACCTGGGACATGGAGAAGGCCGAGATATTCAATGACTTCTTTGCCTCAGTCGTCACTGGGAAAGGCTCTAGCCACAGCACCCACGTTGCAGAAGGCAAAGGCAGGGACTGGGGGAATGAGTTACCGCCCACTGTAGGAGATGATCAGGTTCAAGACCAGCTGAGGAACCTGAAGATGCACAAATCCATGGGACTGGATGAGATGCATCCGCAGATCCTAACAGAACTGCCGGATGAAGTTGCCATCCATCATGTTTGAAAAGTCATGGCAGTCTGGTGAAGTTCCCACTGACTGGAAAAGGGGAAGCATAACCCCCAATTTTTAAAAAGGGTAAAAAAAGAAGACCCAGGGAACAACAGGCCAGTCAGCCTCACCTCTGTGCCTGGCAAGATCATGGAGCAAATCCTCCTGGAAACTCTGCTAAGGTACATGTAAAATAAGGAGGTGATTGGCGAGAGCCAACATGGCTTCACCAAGGGCAAATCCTGCCTGACAAATTTGGTGGCATTCTACAATGGCGTTACAGCCTTGATGGATAAGGGGAGAGCAACAGATGTCATCTACCTGGACTTGTGCAAAGCATTTGACACTGTTCCGCACGACACCCTGGTCTCTAAATTGAAGAGACATGGCTTGGACAGTTGGACCACTCAGTGGACAAGGAACTGGCTGGAGGGTCGCACTCAAAGAGTTGCAGTCAACAGCTCCACGTCCAAATGGCGACCAGTGACGAGTGGTGTTCCTCAGGGGTCGGTACTGGGACCGGTACTATTTAACATCTTTGTTGGAAACATGGACAGTGGGATTGAGTGCACCTCAGCAAGTTTGCCAATGACACCAAGCTACATGGAGCAGTCGACACGCTGGAGGGAAGGGATGCCATCCAGAGGGACCTGGACAGGCTGGAGAGGTGGGCCTGTGCAAACCTCATGAAGTTCAACAAGACCAAGTGCAAGGTCCTGCATGTGGGCTGGGGCAATCCCAGCACAAATCCAGGCTGGGTGGAGAATGGATAGAGAGCAGCCCTGAGGAGACGGACTTGGGGGTGCCGATTGATGAGAAGCTCACCATGAGCCGGCAACGTGCGCTCGCAGCCCAGAACGCCAACCGTACCCTGGGCTGCATCAAAAGAAGTGTGGCCAGCAGGGCGAGGGGGGGGATTCTGCCCCTCTGCTCTGGGGAGACCACACCTGGAATATTACGTCCAACTCTGGAGCCCTCAACATAAGAAGGACATGGACCTGTTGGAGCTGGTCCAGATGATCAGAGGGTTGGAGCACCTCTCCTATGCTGTGACAGGCTGAGAGAGTTGGGATTGTTCTGCCTGAAGAAGAGAAGGCTTTGGGGAGACCTTATAGCAACTTTCCAGTATGTGAAGGGCACCTACAAGAAAGCTGGAGAGGGACTTTTTACAAGGGCATGGAGTGATAGGACAAGGGGGAATGGCTTCAAACTGGAAGAGGGGAGATTTAGATGAGATATTAGGAAGAAATTTTTCACTTTGAGGGTGGTGAGACACTGGAATGAATTGCCCAGGGAAGCTGTGGAGGCCCCATCCCTGGAGGTGTCCAAGGCCAGGCTGGACGGGGCTTGGAGCAACCTGGGCTGGTGGGAGGTGTCCCTGCCCAGGGCAGGGGGGTTGGATCTAGGTGATCTTTAAGGTCCCTTCCAACCTGAACCATTGTATGATTCTGTGAAGTGAAAATAAAGATTCACAACAAGAGAATTTAACTTTTTGCTTGGTCAGATCATTAAACATAGCCTTAGAACATGCACATAAAGTATCTCTCAGGCTCAAAAAAAAAAGCATTTCAGGAATTACAGATTTAAAACAAGGACAAGAAATCCAAAACTCAGAGCCTGACAAAAGAGTAAGCAACGGTTGTATAAAAACTCTTGAAATCCGAGGCAAACAATTTTTAGAAGCATTGCACTGCAAGTAATTTAAGCCCATATAATCTAGAAAAACAGAGGTAGCAGAAACTTCTGACTTCACCTGATTATTTTTCTACTGTGGTTAAAGTAGAAATTCCTTAGTATTTGAGTCTACTCACTCACCTGTACTGACGTTCAATCCCAAACAGTTTTCCAGTAGCATAACAGTGACAGAATCTTTCACGTAAAATTTTTTGCACCTGTGGATATAACACAAGACAGAAATAATGCTTGGTGATTCAAACACAAGAACGTACCAAGAATGTAAGTACTACAATAAAATAGTAAAATATACACATTTCTGTGGTGTTACAAATACTCTATAACATGTAAATTTTAATTGCCATCAATGATATAGGGGTCTTGAAAGTAAGAATAAAGATGCAGTCGGCAGAATATTTAACAGACTCTTTTGTAGCAGAAAAGAGAAAACTCAATTCAACCATAGCAACATGTGTCTTTGGTCCCTTCTGCTACGGTTTCTTTCATTCACCCCCAAAGGGGTGTTACGCTTGTCACCAAAATTATGTCAGTAGTTCATCTAATTCATAGTTCTAACTTACTGTGTAATACAGGCAAGAAAACATTTACCAGCTGACTTAAAAAAATAACACAGTTATTCCCTCAAATCTTCAGGGGGTTGCAGCCTAGCGCCTTCAATCATTAGGAAGTATCAAATCTATAGTTTCTTTGAAGATTCAGTTCAGATACCTTGTTCCTAATAAGTTTGGAGGGAGGGGCAGGAAGTAGTGTGAAATACTACTAATATAGTAATATTCTATTAGTATACGATATGCTAATACATTGCTTACAAAGGATGGAATAAAGTCTGTCCAGCTTGATTAGTGAAGTCCTGAAGCCCTTCAAACTGCACAGTGAATACAGTTATTTTAACTATTAATTTGGATGTATTGCTTGGGATATCTCTAGGTATACATCTGCACTAACTTCTGTTTTCCACGTTAAGAACTGTTACTTCAAATTGGATCTTCAATTCCCAAACAGTCAACCTTCAGCATCATAGCAGATTTCTTCCTACCACTCCACTAGCAGCACGCAAATTCAAACACGCAGTGTTCTGTCATAGGTAAACATATACTGAGGCAATACTGTACTGCAAACGTTTTGTGCTTCTCTCACCTTAGGTAGCAGTTACTTGCTCCTGCCTATTTTAGCCGACCGCTCACTGTCATGGGGTACATTACTAACAGGCGTTTAGTACCTTCAAAATACATCTTCTACTAACACTTAGCTAATTCATAATTTATGACGGAATTATCACCATAAGCAGTCGACAGTTTTGGTTTAAAAATAAATACATGTGGACGCATCTTTGTGAAGTACTACTCAGCAAGTCTACATAATGGATAGAAGAACAACAGAAATCTATTTTGCCAATAATTTCCCTTTACGAAAGGAATTATTTTTTAATATGAGCAGTACCTGACTACCTGATTTTTCAGGTATTTTTCCTTCTACTAAAGTCAAACAATTTAATTTCCAGATTTATTCTGTTTTAATGAGCAACCTATCTGAACAGTCAGCATTGTCCATTCACAAGTGAAAAGGTTTTCCTCCTATAAAGGGACTTTATAGGTAAACGAAGGAAAGATATTAACATAAATCACTGAACCAGAAGTAATTCACTACAAGTTGCATCACAGTTTTAAGTAGCCACTTTGAGAAAATAGAAGAATAAATCTTAAAAAAAAATAAAAAAATATCCAAAAATCACATTGAAAACTGATTTGGCAGCTGCTGTCCTTCCTAACCTAGGCTGTTAAAAAGAAGTCACCTAGATTCTGATTAGCCCTACAAACTGGAAGATAAAGAAACTGATTAGATAAAAATAGATTTATGCAAATCTGTTGCCACAAACGGCTGTAAAAGCACAAGACCATTTACCTAGACCTTTACCATTTTTATTAAGACTCCAAACAGTGGATCGTTACTATAACACTTGAAGTAAGCAACCATCAGGTGAGAAGCTGAAAGACAGAAGATAACTACAAAAACCATTTATAGCCCTAGAAATTACATCAAGCATCTGTAAGTGCCTTTTTAACTGGTCTAGTAAAAAACTATAGAATGGTGTGGATGACAGAGGATGGAACTGTTTCGTAACTTAAAATCAAAGTTAGCTAATGAAGATGTCACTAACCTGTGAAATGCATTCTCCATCTGCTCCACTGCTCTCCTTTGACTTACGTTTACTCATTGCAGAAGTTTTCGTCTTTAAATAAGAAAGAAAATATAAAAGTTATACTAAATTACTCTGTTTTCCAAATAATTGTGTTAGTCAGAAACCCTACTTCGATGTTAGCAAACTAAATTTAGTACAGCAAACACAAGGCAGTTGCTCACGTGTAAGAACATAAATTGCAATGAGCATTGTTTCTTAACTGATAAGGATGTGGCAGTTCACCTTACTAGTGAAATAAATGACAAAACCCTGAAGCATTTTTAATTCATTTCTGATTAGATGAAATCCATGTTTACATACAATTTCTGAACAGCATTTGCTTCAGGATGCTTTTCAACACAATGCAAACAGTACCTAATATAACTGATATGAAAGTTTTTCTTCAAGTTTTCTTCCAAGTTTTCCTAGCAAGTTCTTAACGGCAACACTGACATTCACAAGTCTCTGAATGTCACTCAGATGCCACGTTCCGCTAAGACAAAACAGCCCCATGCGAGCCGATCTCACACAGAACCACGAGTGGCACAGCTCATGCATTTACACTTCAGATATACATTATTGTGAACAACCAAACCAATGTCCTTCAAGTAAGTTGTACTAACGAGTGACATTTGAACACCTTCTCATCCGACCAACCGCCCAATGTAATTTGTTAATTTAAGAGCCTTTAAGATAGTTTGAAACAATGCAGTTATGTTTCTGCAGCTAGAACAAGCTACTGGCACATGGCAATGTGTTAAGTCACAACAATTAAGTTTTTTAAGGAACAACTGGCTATCCATACGGGCGTCGTGGTTTCAGTTGTGATAGAGTTAATTTTTTACTAGCAGCTGGTGTAGAGCTATATTTGAATTTGGGATGAGAAATACTTCTGATAGCGCACTGGTGTTTTTGGTTGTTGCTAAGCTCTCAAGGCCTTTTCTACACCTCACCCCACCAGCAAGCAGGCTCGGGGGCACAAGGAGCTGGGAGGGGACACAGTGGGGACAGCCAACCCCAACTGACCAAGGGGATGTTCCATACTATATGGCATCGTGCTCAGTGTATAAACCTGGGGGAAGAAGAAGGAAGGGGGGGGACGTTTGGAGTGATGGTGTTTGTCTTCCCAAGTCACCGTTACGCGTGCTGGAGCTCTGCGTTCCTGGAGATGGCTGAACACCTGCCTGCCACGGGGAGCAGGGAATGAATTCTTCGTTTTGCTTTACCTGTGTGTGGCTTTTGCTCTACCTATTAAACTGCCTTTATCTCAGCCCACGAGTTTTCTCACTCTCCCGACTCTCTCCCCAACCCCAGCCGGGGGGAGCGAGCAAGCGGCTGTGTGGTCCCAGTTGCCGGCTGGGGTTAAACCACGACACCACGTTTATACTGGTGCAGTATAACAATAACCACAGTGCCTCTCTAAACAAGCAGCAGGAGTAAAACCTAATTCTCCTTCTTTGTGCTCACAGAAAGCCTCCACGACTTGCTCCGCAGCGATTTACGCTTATTTTACGACAGCCCTTTCCCTTCTTCTCCCAGTTTTGCTCCTTTTATTGTAAGACCAGCGCCGCGCAGCCCCCCGGCACGGCCCCTCTGCCCGCAAGGGACGGTACCGGCTGGTAAAACACACGGACACGAAGCAGCCACCCCGGGGAGGAGACGCACCGGAGCACAAGGCAGGGGAACGCGCGGCCGAACCGAAGCCATTAGGTCAATTAAACGGGAGCGCAGGAGCAGCAGGGCCACCGGACGAGGAGCGTGCCCCTTCCCGTTTTTTAACGGGGGCTCAGAAAGTTACACCGAAGCACCGCAGCCATCAGGTGCCGCCCGCAGCCACCGCTTCCATCCCAAGGCCCCCCCGCCCCCAACCCCCCGAGCGCCCGGTGTGTTCCTCGGGGGGGGGGTGAATGGGGAAGGCGCCGCTCCCGCCTCCCCCGCTCCCCGCGCCTCAGGGACGGCCGGCGGCGGCTCCGCGGCCTCCACAGACCTCAGCAGCCGTTACACTCCCTCCCCCCCCCACCCCCGCAAACCAACCCCCCCGGGACCCCATGGGAGGACGGATAGGGCGGAGCGGGAGGGGGGCGGGCTTCCTTACCGGGATGAGACGGCGAACGGCGCGGCGCGAACCCCCCCCCCCCACGGATCCCGCCGCTCCCTCACCTCAGGCGGCGCCCGCCGCGCGCCCACTGCCGCCCCGCCCCGCCCCGCCCCGCCGCCGCGCTCCCGGCAGCCCCCGCGCCCCCCCTCCCACCCTCCCCACGTGACCGCAGGCTTGCCCCGCCCCGCGCAGGCCCCGCCCCCTCACTTCCGTCCCTCCCCGCCACTTCCTTCCGCCCCGCCGCCGGATCTCCTTCCGGGTGCGCGCGGGGCCCTGTGGGAAGGCCCGTCCCTCCCTCTTCCCCCCCCCCCCCCCCCCCTCTCCCCGCACACCCCCCCCCCCCCACGGCCTCCCGAGCTCCCCCGGGGCGCATGCGCAGTGGCTGCCTCCCCTCTTCCTCCCCGGCAGCGCCGGAGCCCCAGCCGCCGGAGCAGCAGCAGCAGCTGATGATGAGGAGGAGCGTGGGGGGGGGCGGCGGCGGCGGCGGCGGGGGGGCCCGTTATTTATACCGTTAAAGGGACAGGCCGCTAATTGCGCTCGGCGGGGGCGGGGGGGCCGGTGCCAGGCACCCCGAGTTTCTCCCCCCCCCCCCCCCCCCCCCCCCCGCTCCTCCTCCTCCTTCTTCTTCTTCTTCTTCTTCTCCCCCCCCCCCTCCCCCCCCCCCCCGAGCCCCGCCGGAGGAGTTTATCCCCCCCCCCTCCCTTCCCCTCCCCGCTGCGGCGGAGGGAGAGCGGAGCCGGGAGGCGGCCCCGGCGGGAGGCAGCTCGGCGGGGGAGCGGCAGGCAGTTGGGCAGCCCCCACCCCCCGCGCTCCCCTCCTCCCCCTTTATTACCCTTTGTGTGCGTCTCCGCCTGCGCCGCTCCGGGGCCGGCCCGGGCGCCGGGGGGGGCCGCTGAGGTGAGTGTGGGGCGGCGGCGGGGCGGGCGGCCGCTTGTTTACCTCAGGGAGGGAGCGGGAAGGGAAGGGGGGGGGGGGAGACCCGGCGCTCGGCCGCGCTGGGCCGCGGGCGGCGGGGAGGGGGCGCCGGGCGGCCGCCTGTCACTTTCTACCCCCCGAACCGTCCGACCCGAGCTTTGTTGTCGCCGGGGAGAAGCGGGTGATGCTCCGGCCCCGGCCGGCCGCGTTCCTCGCCCGGCCGCAGCGGGGGTTGCCTTCTTTCAGCCTTCCCTCAGGGCCGGGGGTAATGTCGGCCGGGGCGGCCCTGGGCTGAGGGCGCAGTGTTGTGTGAGGAAAGTTGGGGTGGGTGGTGAGCCCGAAAGTGTTGGTTGTGGAATGGGGGTGGGTGAGATAACGGCGGGGTGCTGTGGAGCCTTTGGGGTTCGCTCCCTCCCGGTTGGGCTCTCTGCGGTGGGTTCAGGCCGTTATTGGACTTATTAAAGCCCGGTGGTACAAAGAGCCGCTGGCGAGCTGAACTTCCAGGGATGGTCCAAGAACTGGGCTCGGTGTTTGTAAGATCGGGATCGGCGTTGCGCGTTTGGTAGCGGTACGTGGTTATCGTTGGCGGCTGGCTATATTTGGTCGACGGTTTGCTCAAATGTACGTATGTCGTGATCTGTTTTTCCGTGGCCTTCTGCTGGGAAGGCCAAATGTCTCCATCCACGCTTACGATGTTGCTGGTTTGTTAGGTCGGGTACCGCCGGTAGGCTGATCTGACCGTTTTTCCGACTGATTATAAGGAAAGTTATGTGTCAAAAGGTCTGAAATAGATTAAAATGTAAGGGGGCAAACTAAATGCCTGACTCAAGGAAATATTGGAAGAAGCCTCCTAGAGACTTGCAGGAATCTAGAAGTAAGAGTTTGGGCATTAATGTCAAGTTGAAATAAGAGTCCTCTACATAAGTAGGATGTTTATATTAAAATTGCTGTTGTCTGCTTGTTTCTGGAGCTTAATTATGTCCTCCGTAATTTTAAAAAGACGGTTTGAGTGCTCAGTTTATTAAGCAGTGTGGAGCACGCTGAACCCTGAAGTAGGCCATGAGTATGTATTTCAATGGGGCACCACGGTTAAATGGTGGTCAGCAGAGAGCGTGTGTCATCTCTGCCTCACGCGGGAAGGATACCCACAAGAAAGAGCTCTCCTGAAATGCTTTGGTATCTCCCATTTCTAATTTGTACATACGTGTCTTGTGCGAAGCAGCAATTTTGTGATCAAACTGGAAAGAGTTTGAGAAAGCCGTAATTTGATGGGGTGGAAGGAATGAGAGAGAAAAGGATGGTTGGAATGATACTTACCAATATTGAGAAGAAGAATTGAAGGTAGCAGCCATCACTGTAGTTCTTTCCAGTAGTTTGCTGTTAGTTTTCTGTTAGCTTGTAAAAACAAGATTACTTTGGTTTTAAACATGGGAAAAAATTCAACAGTGATAATCATCAAAATTGGCAGATAGGCGTATAAAAACCCATTCTTTAAATGCGTGACTCTCCTTTTACTTAGTTTACTATAGGCAAGAGATGGACAGCAAAAGACTGTCCGGGAGTAAAGGACACTGATTTTTTTATTATTTTTTTCTTATGATAATGCTTCCTTTCTCAACCTGAGATACTACTCATCTACTTTCATCTGTATGTGCAAACCTATAGCGGCTTCAGGATTATGCTCCCAATGTATGTGGAGCTGCAGATCCGCCTGTGACTTTCATGGCCTACAGCTGATGAGATGTGTTATTTATTACGGGGATTTAACACTTTAATTCTTTGTGTTTTAGTGTTTAAAAATAGGTATGATTTGATTTAATATGATTGCTCAGTAAAATACTCTAACAGCATTCTAAAGCTGGGCAGAGTAATTCAGGGTCTTCTCTTACTTTAAATCCTAGAGATAAAATTACTAATAAACCCTTTGATTTCCGTAGGCCTCCGGCTCCTGCAGCCGAGCCTGTGCTGGGAAGACAACCACTGATTTGGGGGAATTGGGTAGGGGAGGTCCCTCCTAAGGAGCCAGTGGTGGGGCTGGGGTTCTGAGTTGTGTCGGAGGCAGTTCCTGCGGCGCCTGGCACAAAGGGGTCTAAGGCTAATTTGGGGCTCCTGGCTGCTATCACAGCAGCCTTCGAAGAACTGAAGGAATTGACTCAACCTGTGTTAAGGAAGACTGTGCTTTATCAACAGCTATAACTAAAGGGCAATACAGTTTTGTTTTGTTGGGGATTTTGAGCCAAAATTAGTAATTATTTTCATGTATTCCAGATTAGTGGCTTCCCATGTTCTAGGTCAGAAGGATTGTTTTGAATTAGCGAGGAACCTACTGTGGCAAAACGTAGGCTGTGCTAGACATAAAGATGCTGTTCAGGCCAGACTTATGTTTGTCTTTTAACAGTCTTGCCCTGGAGTTTGCTGTCTTACCTTTCTTTGTAGATGAATGTGTTCATTTCTATTTACAGTAGGTAGGCAGATGTTTGAAGAGAATCTCTATGATGCAATACTTTCAATAATTTAACTTTTCTTCACATGAGTCCGTCCGTTCCTCTTTGGCTGTGGAGGGATCAGTCTTTCTCCTTGGTAAAAAGTAGTGAAGATCTTGGCATAAGTAACAGTCCACTCAAAAAGGGAATGCCTTGGTTTTCAGCTGGGTTATTTCATTCAGTTTGTCTGTAGATGTTTTGGGTTTTTTCCCCCTGCTGTTATTCATGGCGATTCCTTGTGCGTGGAGGATCAGTAACTTGAATACGGTCCATAACTACAAAATTAGTTTCTGAATCAGCAGCGAGTGCTTATTGTGGATGTTCCTGCTGGAAAGCAGTAGACCAGGTGGGTGGCCCCTCGTGCCCATCTGGAGCCCCACTAATGTCAGTGTGTCTTTCTGTGGGCTTAAGAGACCACATGCACAAAGCAGCTTGCAAGAGAAGAATCTCATCTATTAATGGCTCAGGACACAAATTTTGAAAGTGACTGAGCTTCCTTTTCAAAAATACTGCTAAAACTTTTGAAAAGTGGTTAGTTCGGCTTCTTCTTTTGGGCTTGTTCAGTTGTTTGGGAGCTTGGTTTTGTTTGGTTGTTTTTTAAGGACCCTGTATTGGTTTCTATTTTATCTCAGTGGAAGTGAGTATCAAAGTTACCGTTGATTTCAACAGTAAAAAGATACAGGATATATTTTTGAATGCTCTCATGTCATTAAGGACTTGGTTATTCTTTTTAGGAGTTATTTGAATGTTTGAAACCACAGGTTTTCACTGGCTTTTCTTCGTAATTATTTTTGGAACTATTAGGTGGATTAATACTGCTCAATCAGTTTCAAATAAGCCTGCACAGGAACCAAAGCCTGTAGTAGGAATAAAATTTTGGAAGAGCTTTGGAGACAGCTAAAAATTAAAGCATCCTGAAAGCTATGTAACTAGAGTTAAACCAAGTGGGACGCTAATAAAAAGCAGCAGTTAAGAAATTAAGAAGGTCTGACTCCTTTCCTCTCTTCGAATTCCAAGTTCTTTATTATAGCGATACCTATTTGTTTGATGAATCGTCCAGGCTTTGCGCTATTTTTACATTGAAGTAAAATTTGTCAAAACCTCTTAGATTACCAAGTTATAAACTGTATGAGTACATATGCATATATGTTTAGCTACATACACAAATGCATGCGTGTATATAAAGGAAGTGTTAAAAAAATAGGTACTTTAAAACAGTACTTAAAATTAAAGCGACTGTGTGGCTCCAAAGATCTGTATTTTGAGCCTTTTAACTCTAAGTTGTTGTTTTGATCTGCACATGGCAGCAGGAATCAGTCATTACCGTGAGATGGCTATTCATAGACCTTTGTGATCATCTCAGTTTATCTGCAGCTTGACAGGTGTTCCCATCGGAAAAAAAAAAACCCTCCATTACCTCCTGTCCTTCCCATGGGAATGACTGAGGAACAAATCATGGAGAGTGGCTTCGAGTGTTGGCTTGTTGGGTTAGAGCTGAGGAGCATTGTGGGGGCAATACAGAGAGACGGAGATGCACAAGGCACATTTGTCACCTTGTTGTTTGTTTGGGGTTTTGTTTGTTTGTTTGTTTTTCTGAAATCTTCTGTTTCAAGAGCTTTAAATTTACTTTAAAAGTGAAATGGTAAAATGTCTGGAAATTCTTTGAGTTTTCTAGTAACTTTTGTTATCAAAGAAAGAATAAAGGATTTCATTTATTATTCTGGTTAAATTCTTCGATGTGCTGTTTTCTTTGTACTTATTTCTTCTACAGCGAATATTTTAAAGTAAGCAAACAGTATTTTAAAAATTACTATCTTGTCACAATATCTGGTAACTAAGACCTATAGAAGCAATATGTCAATTACATTATTCCTATATGGGGTAAAATTGAAGTCCAGGGTTAAAAATATATATATTTTTTCTCATAATTTTTGATTAGTCTACATTTTCAGTGACATTAAATCCAAATTTTTTTTGTGACTTACTGAAGGAGGAGTAATCTGAAATGTAAATAGCATCTTAAATATTAGGCCCTTTGGTTTGCAGCATCAGTAGCATGGCCTCGCTAAGAAAAATTCCCAAGTGAGGGAACCAGAACAGTTGTCAATTGTTTGCACAACAAATCCTGTTGGATCAAATGGTGATATTCTCAACATTTAGATAAAGAGAGGCTTGCAATAATGTTGCCTTGTACCCCGCTGCCAAAGGAAACAAATGCAGGTCTAAGTTAGGAGAAAAGTAAAAGTTGGCCAAATGGAAGGTAGGCCGACATATAAATACAGATAGTCTACTTTTTCCATTTATACTGCCTAATATTTCAAAAACATGTAAATTAAATTTCAATTTGTCAAATTTAGACTTTATTTTTAAGCTCTAATAGATCGTTGCCAACGCATTATTTAGGGTTATCTGTTGTGACAGACTAAACCCCTTATAAAAATGTGTAAAACGTTTGATTTTGTCTTCATCCTTTCAGCTTTTATCTGTATATCTCATGTATACATGCACGCATGTTTATGTGAATGTGTGCAAGCGTATATGTGTGCATATATGTGATTAGCCCCACCAGAATGAGTACAAATTTCATGTGTTTTGGTAGGACTCGAGCTGTAGCATTGAGAATAACAAACAGCTGGCACTGGCTTTATATTTTGACTGTTTGCACCTCATCTACTTTTAAATTTTTAAATTTACTTGATTTTTTTTTAATTTTAAGACTCTGCAATGAAAATTTATGCATCTATTTAATTTTTTTATATAAGCATACTGTCGACTTATGGAGGTAAATTTCATTTATTTTATGTGTATGTAGAAGACAAGCACAAAAAAAGTTTTTACTGGATCCTCTCATCCAACCCTGAGATGAGAGGAACAATTTTTTAGTATCTGCTATTTCTGTAAGAAAACACTGCAAAAATGGACAAATGACATCATTGATTAAAGAAACAAAGTAGTCAGAAATCTGTAGCAAGCTGATTTTTTTTAGAACAGAACTTCCTTTTGTCTTTTATAGGCTTGGGGGCAGAAGCGGGGGGGGTACGTTGTCCCCTCGTAATCTTTGTGGGGAAGAAGCTCGGCTAAAGCAAATTATGAGAAGGATCAGATTGAGGCGGTAGACATGTTGGTATAAATTGGTGATGCAACATGTTTTTATTATGTTGTTCTTGAGCATGGCTGCTTGAAATGTGAAATGATATTGTAAGATCTGCTGGTATTTCAAAGTTCAATAACTTTTCTTGATGCATTTTGAAGTCGTAAGAGAAAAAGCCTTTGGAAAATATCGTTTTGCAAGCACTTATTTTAAAGTTTTCTGGCTTTTTAATTTTTTCTTGAGGGATCAGACCGTGTTTCTCAAGGATAGTCCCTTTGAAAACTTAGTCGTTTTCCTCAGAAGACTCCCATTCGTGCTATCTTAGGAAAGGTTAGGCTTTTTTAATATACTCTTTCAAAATAGTTTTCCTCCTTTAACATTTTGTCACACAGGAGTTCTTGCCGAAGGGATTCTTGGCCGTTTTAGAAACTGTAATCTAGTTAAAAGGTTTGTTTATGCTTCCCATCTCTGTTCTGCTGATGGTATTAGAGTGCGGGCCAGAGCCAGGCAGCTAACTGTTTATAGCAGTCAAACTTCAATTAAAGCTGCAGCTTTCAGTTTACTAAATACCAATACGTTTGTGGCAGCTGCAAATAATTGCAGAAAGGATGAAAGTAGAGTGGTGGCCTATGATTTCTCTCTTTCTCAATAAATTCTTTTTCGCTTGTTGTTCTTCTCATATTTAGAATCCTGCCTGCACTTTCAGATTCAGAAATGCTTTGCACTTTGAAAGAAGCTGTCTGCGAAAGATGGAGATCTATATTTGGGACTGTATCTTTTCGAGGCAAAACAGTCATTGATTTCAGTGGAAGTTTTGCCATAAATAAGGGCTGTAGAGTATATGCCTCTGTATCGGAGCAGGTATCAAAATTCTTCTACCACAACTGGTGCATAGGCTGTTGTCCAAACTCAAAGTACCATTGACTTTTCTCTACTAAAATAATTTAAATGTTGAGGGCTGTGAAGTCCCACAGTCTCAGGGTAGCAGGAATGTGCTATATTTAGTGGACAATAACTGAAGAATTTGTGTGTTTAAAAAAAAAAAAGTGAACTAATAACATAGATTTCATTTAATACTTTAAACTTCAGGCTGATGTTTGGGTTTAAGGATTATATATTTCAAAATATGTGAATTGTTGGAGCCTTTTAAAACACGCGTGGTTTTTCTTGAAGTCTGCCTTGGTGTTATTAAGTAATAAAACACGTATGTGTCTGTAGGCCATCTGAACTGAAGAAGCAAACCATATCTGGCCTGTAGGCTATTGGTTCCTCACCTCTGTTTTAAAATTAGTAAAATCATTTGCAGCGTGATTCATTTCTAAAAATTACTTGTCCATCTGTGCAGAGCGTACTAGCTATAAAGTTGCAGTGCTCACTGTGGTAATGTTGATGTTGGCTTTTTTTTTTTCTGAAAGTTGCATTACTCTTATAACATCTTTGTTGTAGCTTTTGTATCACACTTTGGCCAAGCTCTCATTCTTTGATAAATAATACAAACTTAGGCATGTAATTTAGGGTATTATAATACTGCCATGTAAGGCGATTTTAATTTTTTGAAATATCAGTAAAGTATTTGTACTCTTGGTATTTTGTTATTAAAAAAATCTATATATGAAATCTTTATACTAAGGAAAAAAATAAAGGGTCTATTCTGTTTTCACTGATGTCAGTGCTAAAATATTTATTAACTTCCCTGGGTGCTGGATCAAGCCCTAAACCTGAATTTTTCATGAGTTCTAACTTCACAGAGGTATTGGGGAATGAGCAGTTCTAACCATGTAATGATCCCAAAAGCTGGTTGTTAGGCAGCTTCTTAATCAGCTGGTATGTGGATTCCTAGTGGATCACCTTACATATTTAGCTTTCTTCCTGTGCTTGTGGTTTTTGCTGGTCTTTTTCCCATGCTCCTTTTCTTAAAAACTTCACAGTTATGAATCAGTCTTAATCATTTTTTGTAACTCGAGTCACTGTCTGATGTAAGAGTTCTGCTAAGAATTTGCAGACGCACGGTGAGGTAGAACTTAATGAGCATATCCCTGGAACTGAAAAATAAACAGCAAATTAAAAGATAATAACTTTTATGTCTTTTTTTAATGTAAAAGGAACATATAAATACTTTATGCCAGTAAAGGTATTCCTGTGTGTAGGAACTACATTATTTTTTCTTAAATAATAACTAGCAAAGCAATAACTTGTTTTGTCAGAGAATGAGTATATAAACTTTGTAGAACTTGTTTACAATATTTTTTTTTCTATTTGAAAACAGTTAATTGACTTTTTACAAATACTGATCTATACTGAATAAAAATAAGTTTCACTTTACTCAGTTTTTTTCTTTAAGTTGTGGGTTTGATACAGCAACCTGAGAGACGCTTATCCCATAGTCAAACTGTTGGAAGTATGTTATTCTGATTTTTTAAATTACTGCATTTAACAAAACAGTAAAAAAAAGTTCATATTCAGCTTTTGCTAGTTATTGCAAATAATTATAATACTTTGTATGCACTGGAATTTATTTATAGTATCTGTATGTCTAGAATGTTTCTGAGCTATTATAGAAAAAATGAAAAACTTTTTAGGTTCTATTTTGGTAGGTAGTAGTCAAAATTCATATGCAGTATATGAAAATGTTCATTGTAATGGTGGTGAATGTAAACTTATTCATTGCTGACAGCTGGTGAACCTTAGGCTGAGGATATCTTACAGCATCTCCAGTTAGCCTTGTCTTGAAAGCAAGCTCTTTATAGAGACTTCTGTTGAACGTCCTCATGTAAGGGCTGAAAGCAGTCGGTTAGCATGTATACTAGAGATCTCCACAGACAGGTGGTATTTTAGGATTAGGTTATATGAATCCTTATGTTCATCAAAAATTTGCAAATAATTACTACTACTTTAATCTCTGCGTTAATCCTGTCCTGTGTAATCCGTAATTGTTCTGTCCTCAGTTTGCATAGACTCTCCTGTTGTTGATTTTTGCTTTACTCACGTACTTTATTTTGCCTTAATAGAAATACCTGAGAACTTACTAACTGGTAGTTGGTCTAAGAAGTAACGTTTGATGCTCAACTTGTTGGCGTTTTTCTGCATGTCAGTAGCACCGTGAGTTTGGAATGCCACAAATAAACTCAAAACTTCAGAGAATGCCTGACTGGGTAGAAATATTTTTATTTTTGTGCAACCAAAGGATGGTGGAGCCTGCTTCACCGGAGAGGCGAATTCCCCGAAGCTGCAAGGTGCTGCCTGTGGATAAGTCTTCCTGCTGTTGGCTGTGGTGTTCGACGTTAGGTACACTTACTTTAAGGGAAGACGGTGTTTTGCTCTCTAAGAGAAAGGAGGATTGTAACTGAAAGCTTCTGGAGAGGCCTTGCGGTGTGGGCGTAGGAAGGAAGCGAGCAGCGAGGCGTTAGGAAGCAGCGGGCTTTGGGGAGAGGGGTTGGTGGTCAGGAGCGGAGCAGCGTAGCGGAGCTGCGAATGGCAATGGGGAGCAGGGGGGAACGCGGCTGGGAGGGGGGTGGATGGAGGCAAAGTAAGCGTTTGGGGAAGAGTTGAAGGCTGGGGAGGGTGGCGCAGAGGTAATCAGGGCTGTAACGGAAATTGGGAGGTGTTTGGGAACAGGGGCTGTGTGGCTGTGCATCAAAATATTTGCCACGGCGGAGGGGAGGAGATCTGGTAACGGACAGTGATGGGAAGGGGAGGTGGTGACAATTCATGGAAAAAAAAACTGGCAGCCTTATCAAAGACACAAGTATGAAGCCCCATGGCTTATATTTTCACACAGTGTCAACTAGAAAGTGCTGCTTAATCATAGTCTTTACATACAATGGAGTCTCAGAATGATTTGAAAAGGGAAATAAATAGGCGCCTGACTACTGTCAGGCATATAAGTAATTTCATCATATTGTCACTGGTGCTGCCTAGACTTGGGAGAGCTTAAAATTGTTACCGTCTAGATCATCAGGCTTCTTCGGACGCCCAGCCCCACTGTTTTCAAATGATAACTGGTATCAGGAGAGAAGAAGTGCTTAAATATCTTTGAGGACTTTGGCCTGGATGTTTAGGTTTCCACGAGTTAAGTCTCTAGGCAACTAAATACATGACTTGAGTTCGGCTTTTTCTTCTCTGTCCTACTTCAGTTCTGTCTTGTGGCTGCGAACTCCACGTCTTGGTTGGAGGAAGGCATCAGAGAATTCTGCCGTTCCTGTAGCATAAACGATCTCTCCGACAAAGACCTACATGTTTAAGTTTTCATTAGGAAAAGCATCCCATCATTATATTCTGAAAAGAGTGGCTGAAATGCTCAGCGTGCCTTCTCTGGCTCGCCATTATTTTGTTTACTTTGACTATATTCTTTCTTACTCGTCTCTTGAGTAAACAATTCTAATCCACTGCTGTACATGCGAGTCATTTTTGTTATTTATTTCTGAACCTATTTTTTTTTTATGCATCCTTTTGACATCAGATGACCAGAAGTAAACACAGTATTCCTAGTGAGGGGAAACCACTGATTTATATGGATTATTCTAATCCAACATCATGCAAGCAAAATCAAAAAATAGTTTGACTACCTAATGATTCAGAAATGCAGAAGTGTTGCCAAAAATTTTAGCATTTGTTAGCTTTACACTTGAGCAAATGCATTCTGGTAGAGAATTCAACTTCTCTTTTTTTTTTGTTTTTTTAACTTTTATCTTCGGAGTTTTAAGGCTATGAATTTACTCCACAAAACCAGAAGCATGTGTTTTACAATTAATAAAAATATGAAAAATATTTTTTTTTAATTGCTTGCATCTTCCTTTTCAAATTAGTATTTCTAGACTTACATATGCAGGGACAAATGCTCTTCCATTGAATGCAGCCAGAAAAGTTTTTTTTATTGAACGGGAGCTTTAGTATGATTTAGCATTTTCTAGTTTGAGATAATGGTCTGAAGTACAGCTTGCGCTATAGGAAATGAATTCAGTATACCTTAGTGAGGAAAGGAGTATCTCTTGAATAACATCAGTTTCTGTGTATTTTGAATGCTTAAGTATTTCAACAGAAATGGGAACAAAATTTTTTGAGGAACCTGAGCAGAAGTAGGAACCAGATGTGTTGATTTTGTATTAAACATTCTGCATTTTAAGAATTATTCTCTGATCCCTTTGAATTCAGTGACTGACTACATTATTTTATGTGCCTCTTCTGGACAGTGTTTTTCTGTGTATTTGTCAATCACAACTGGAGCCCTGGTATTACTGTAGTATAGAATAAGAGTACTAATGAGGGATTTTATTTTTTTTCGGTGAAAATTATTTTGGACCTAATACAGGGGGATTATTTTAGTTCAATAAATAATAGAAAAAGAAAAGTGATAATTTAGGATGAACAGTAGAGGAGACTTCTTATAATGAGGGAAACTTGATTTCTAAATTTAATTTCTATGGGATAGCTTAAATTCGAATTGCCGATACTAGTCTATGTTAGCTTCTTAGCTTGGCTACAAGGGACTATCTTCACGCTTACAAGAAATAAACTTAATTTTTACATTCCTTTTTTTCTGTTCAAGACAACAACAAAAAAACCCAAACAAACAAACAAAAAAAAAAAAAAAAAAAAAAAACCTGCCCCAAAATACTTAAATGTATGTTTTTCTCTAACCTACAACAGCTGTACAACATTGTTTTAAATAAATATTCTGATACAGTTCTGCCAAAAACAAGAAAAAGGGATTTGTTCAATCAGCTGAAATAAAATTATCTGCAAAGTAGCAATGAGTTACTTATCCCCATGATTCAGCATTTGATGAATAATATGTTAATAAATAATTGCTTTACATTAGAAAACCAGATTTGAGAGGATTTGTTTGTTTATTTAGATTTTACATAGTCATACACTGGTCAACTGACTATTTGACTTCAGATGGGTTGGGGGAGAACCTAACAAAGTGAAAATGCCTGTTCTGCATGAAATATAAACAAAGCAATTGGATTAATGAGTAATAATCTGCCTTGTTAAATGTTTTTCTCACTATTACAAAATAGAAAATTTTATTTTAAAATTTCATTGGTTTGGATAAAATTGAGGAAAATAATAAATTTCTGCAACGTTCCCATATGAGGTATTAAATGGGAGATACATGGAGATGTTCGATGTGCTGGCCTTATTTTCATTTATAGCCAGGGAGCCTGACATTACTTTTACATGACATTTACCATGAGTTTTTACTTTATTTTAAAGTAGAATGCCTTTTCTACATAGAAAAGTAACAGTCATACATTCTGTCATCTGTTAATTATTTTTTTTTTAAGTAGTAAGTACTGTGATATGCTGCTACCATTACAATATTAAGTGTTAATAACATGTTTTTGGTGAGAAAATTTTAAAATAATGTCTGGACAGAATACCATGTGTTTCTGTAGAGAAGATAATTGCTCTCCTAAATTTGAATAGCGTATGTTTCTGTGTTTATATATGTGGCTTTTTTTGAGGCTACTTCATTTGATGGTGTTATCTCCCAGGCATTGCTTCCCTTTGAGGTGGATGGGACTTGCACCTCTCGGAGAGGTGAGCTTACGTCCAGTAGTGGAGTGCAGCATATTTTTCTCTGTGCCATGGAAAAAGAAGTTTATGACTTGGGCAAAACACTTTCCTATTTCTGTAGAGACTTGTGTGTTTAGTGTCCAAAAACTTTTTCATAAATACAGCTATAGAATACCTAAGGCTATTCAATTCATCTTTTCAAGGGTAAAGGATTTTTTTTTTCTTTTTTGATTAAATTTTTTGAGAAAGGAAGCTGTCAGAACTAACTTTATAGTTTTTCCTTTGTTGAATTGACACTCTATAAAATTTTATTTTAGCAGATTTGATACAAGGAGGAAGAAAACGATAGACTACATACAAGTAGGGCACAGAAGAAAGTTGTAGGTTATTAAATCTTTTCAAGGAGAAAAGGAAGTAGTTCAGTGTGCTCACAGAGGTTCCTGTGTCAGCATTTGAGAAGCCTGGAAGAGATTATCTTCAGCCAACAGTAGGTAACGAAGGACAGGATGTGAAGGGAACACCGAACTAGCAGCATGAAGGAAATTTGAGATATTAGCCTGTTTCAAAACTGGTTTTGCTTTAGATGTCTTCTTGCTCTTGAGCTACAGCGTGAGAGAGAGAGAGAGTTTTGAGCACACGGATTAAAAAATGAATGCTCGTGTCTTGAAATAGACGTTTTAATACGCTTTTGGCGTTGTTTTTTTTGAGTGAATTTATCATTAAGGAGAAGTGATAGCAACGCAACAGATAAATTGGAGCAATTTAACACTTCACGCAGCTGTTTTGTGTTGAGGGGGCATTTTTTCCTCCTCATACTGCTATCTGCATCCATGTACATTTTGCTAAGAATTGGCCTCTCTTGAGGGCGTGGGCAGTATTAATAGAATTAGTTAAGGGTCGTTTGGCCAAAGGGTTCATGTCATAATCTGTCGGCTCGGTTCTCTCTGGCAGGTGAGTTGGGTATTTAGGCATGTGTATCGCTCCACCTGTGGCATGGGTGTTCTGCTCTGCACCCCACTGAGATTTCTCAGCTGGGTTTTACTTTGTCTCCAGATGTGAATTTGTCAAAAGGACATCAACATTTTTAAAAAAACAGTATTAGCTGTCCTCCCAACCCTGTGAATTGGTAATGCTTCAGGAACGTACACGGGAGAAAGTGGGGTGTGTACGTATTGAAGAGCGGAGCAGGTGGAGCCGGGTAGGCTGTGCTGAAGCTATTGAGTCTATAAGATCAGTCATGTCCTTGCCAGTTGGGACTTGTGTTAGACTTGCGTGTATCGTGAGCGTAATCCTTTACTCAGATGCCATTCTCACAGAAAATTGCTCGTTATTTAAGGTACGTAGCATCGGCCTGGCTAGGTGCGTGGCTGATACTGATGCTCTGTGATAATGAGGGTCAGTATCAGTGTATAATAACATTACAGAATATGCCTATGCGAAGGCTTACACAAGTATGAACACGTATGGAGCCCAGTACCTTAGCAGTGCTGCCTGTAGCCCAGATGTGTATAGCTGTATCTCACGGTTGCACTTTATTGTTGCTAACTTTCTGAAGCCCTAACTGCTATAGCCGGCCTGTGAATTATTACACTATGAAAGATTATGTTTGTCTCCTTTAAGCCCTCTTGCACAAGTACTTGCCATCGCCTTTTTTTAAGCTAAGGTACAGCTGATTCAATAATGTTCTTCATTTCTGCCTTTTTTGAGCCAGTGCCAAACCCTGATTCTGCCACTGTGGGATGGGCTGCGCCTGCTTGGGGCTGAACTGGGGTTTCGGCAGGTTACAACCAGAGATTTTGTGAGAATTACGGAGAGCTTTCCAACAGCCCCTTCTGACTTCTAGGAGGTGCTGGCTCCTCACGGAGGGGAGTTGGTACAGCAGGCTGGAGAACTCTGTAGTTTCTGTGGCTGGCTTCTGATACAAAGCAGCTGAAACGAGATGAAATCGTGCAGGTATGAATACTTGAGAACTTCTATAAAGTCACTCAGTCATACATGGAACTTTCCTGAGAGTATGCCACTTGCCTGTTGTATAGCCGGGGAAATGAGAAATGCTACAGCAGCCTGAAAGCAGGTGGACATTATCCAGACTGCAGTGATTTGGGAATCAGACCTTATTTTTGGGAACTTGTCATTTCTGCAGTCATGGAGACTCTCATTAAAAATGTCACATTCGACACACAGTTTATTAAGCAGTTTACTGACAAATGACAAATAGAACAAAGGTATGTTGAGTGATAGCTGGTTTGGGAGAGATTGGTCTTGTCTGGGTTAACTGTGTTCCTGTCTGTTCATGAAATTTCGCTTGTGAAGATTACTGCCTGGTAACACAGGTCTTGGTGAGCCGTATTAACTAGCTGCCTGCAACAAATACAGTAAGGTTGGACGGGGCTTGGAGCACCCTGGTCTGGTGGTAATGTCCCTGCCCAGGGCAGGGGGATTGGAACTTGATAATCTTCAAGGTCCCTTCCAACCTAAACCATTCTATGATTCTGTGACTCTAAGGTTGTGTTGGCAAACTTCACACAGCTGGGAAGACCTACTGTTGATTTATTTAGGCAATGGTAGGTCTATACTTTCTGAACAACGTGTTTTTTTAAGAGGAGTAGTTCAGTGTTTGAGAAGATTTTGCCCACGTTACACTTAAGTGAATACTAGAGATACCTGGTATGGCCGGGCTTTAATTACAAACCTGGCACTTACAGGATGATGTGCGTTTCATAATTCAAGATAAAACTCTGCCATTTGAATGCTGTTAAGACAGTGTGATCTGTGTTGCTGTGTCATGCTGTGCTCTGCAGCACAGAAAGTGTATGTCTAATTGTTTTAATCTGAAGTGGGCAGAAGATGCTGCTGTACGCAGGCACATTTCAAGCGGTTGCAACTGTCCAAGTGTGGGATAGATCCGCATGAGCAAGAACTTCAGGTTCCTGTCTTCACCTTGCGTGAAGGAGAGAACCCACTGTAGTGATAAGAAGAATGTGCTGTTCTCTTGTATAGTTTGGTTTATTTTTTTTTTATGTGCTGGTATTACAAACCCTTAGACCTTTCAATAATGACATGAGGACTTTGGGTACAGCTTCCTGATTCTTCTTACAAAACTTAAAATGACACCATATTTTCCAAAAAGTCAATTAAAATATAACAAAGCATTAAACTTGCCAAACGTACACAGAAGATTATTCCAGTTTCTTGCCCACTGATAAGTTCGTAGTTAGAACAGTGTAGGAAACCAAAAATGGATGCAAAATTGTGCCCTTGGAGAAATTCTACAAGGAGTCTAGAATAGTGACTTTTTCTGCACTGAGACTTCTACTAGATTTATATATTCTACGGCTTTTCTAGCACAGATAAAAGGGCCCAGATCAATGATATAATCTACCAATTCAGACCTTAGTTTCTATTTTTAAGTAAGTGATATCTTAAAATTTTGCCATAGGGGTTTAGGAGCATCTTGCGAAGGAACATTTGTCCTCTGACCATTTTGGATTATAAGGCCAGAATAAATACGGAAGGGAGAGCGTACTGAATTTATAAAATATCAATCTGAGCAGAACAAAAGGATTCTTTTTATCTCCTAACTGAAAAATACTCCTTTTCTTCCCCGCCCCCAACAGAAGGAATAAATGAACAAAGAGTACAACTGCAGTAAGACACCAACAGAAGCAGAAAAGGTGAAAAGCCACAACCAGTGAGGGAAGAAGAAAAGGAGGGTCATAAATGTTTTGTTGTGTGCTACACAGGTTGTTAATGCTGTTAATGATTGAACTGTTTATTGGGGATTACAAAGGGTTGGTAAACTACTCCGCTCAGGAATTTCACTGAATCTGACAGAAATGAGCAAAAGTAAGGTTAGCAGGATGCCAAACTAGGACTCGGAGGCTTGCCAGCGGAAGTCATTCTCCCTGCTGAAGCTCCCCAAGCCTTGCGAGGCTGCTCAGGGTGAGGACCCCAAACACAGATGGCTTCAGGGTCCTTCTTCGCTCAATTCCGCAACTGGACATACTCAGACTAACCGAGACGCTTCTCTGATGCTAATAACTATATAGCACTATTAAGTTACCGGCGTGATAGAGTTACAAGGAGCGTGGAAGTTTACAGAAATATGCAGTAATACTTGCTGGACCTGTAAATCTAGTTTGGGGGTTGGGGTTTTTTTGTTTTTTGTTTTCTAGGGTTTTTTTAATAAATGCAAGCTTCCTAAAATCGACTGATAGTTACATATTTGTTATTTGCCCTTGCTTTGAGTCCATTTTAGTTGCTACAGAGAAGATCGGGAAAATATTAGTAATAATACCTTTGCAATTAAGGACATCCAACTTGTTACTTATAAGACCCCTCATAACTGTAATATTAGAGTTTAAAAACTGGAAGTCACTTCCCCTATTTTACCCCACTGTAATAAAGATTAGAGCTACCGCGTAAATCAGTTGCAGCTCTGGCTGCTTCTCTTCTGGTTTGTTCTTTAGGCTCAATGACTCACATTCTTGGGTTGTGTCCCCACGGGTGGTGACCTTAAAGAGGACTCAGGGGAGTGCTGTGAGTTGTTCTGTGTTTTGTTTTGCTATTCCAGTCTGAAATCGTACTGCTGCTGTTCACAAACCTATCATGCAGAATCTGATCATGAGGACTATATTTAGAAATCAAGGAGGAACCTTTCAAACTGCCCGTAGTAGAGATGGGAAGAGGAGGAATATCCAGACTTGTCATTTCCCCACAGATTAGGCTCTTCAGTTTCTGAACACGTTTTCAGTGTTGTACAGCAGTGCGATCGGCCTGTACCTGTGCTTGTGGTTTAAGTAAGCAAATGTGTATTTCTGATGTTTCTCCAAAAGCCACTCATTTTTACTCTTAATAGCTTTTGGACGTGTTATTCTCGATGGTTGGCTGCAGAATAGACAATTGGAGTTCAGCTGATTCATATAGACTATGCAGAACGGTGAAAAGGTTTAGTTAAGCAGTGCTGGTTTTCAGCATTAGAAGATCAGGGGAATAATGGGCAGATAGGAAAGCTGGAACATCTTGGCCATTGTAGGAATGCTTTAACCTATCAAATTACACACACACACACTCCCCATTTGTGCAAAAATCGTTAATCCAAACCACGTGTTTGTGCGTGCTTTTATTTTACCTATTGATGATACCAAGTCTGGGGCAAAACATGTCTGTGAGTAAAACTATTGGCATATTCTAAATTGGAACTCAACCACAAGCGATGTATCAGGTTAGCACAATTTACATTCATTAGCAAAATTCATCAGCTGCCAATCAAACTACTCTGAGCTCCAGTTTTGGCTGTAAGTTTATGCTTACTGGGGCTAACCTGAGTAACGTAACTCAAGTGAAGTAACTGTTAGCTGCTCTCTGTTGCAGTAATTTGAGCTGACTCTTGCTGTGAAGGTGAGCGATTGCTTGCAAGGAAGCTCCCGACGCTTGAAAGTTGTTCCTGCAGCAAACTGTGACGGTATTTGGTCTGTATGCTCTCTGCTCTTGGCATGTTATCTTCTGGGGCTGCTTTGCTCCTTCATAATACAACGTGCAGTATAGTAAACACAGAAGTATAATGATCCAGTGATGAATCCATCAGTTAAGGATAAATGTCACTTGGGTTTGTGTTTTTCTCACAGGTTGCTCAAAAATTGATGTAAAATGTTGCATTAAACCTTGGTATGTCAATCTCTGCTTCTTTATACTACTTTGCTGTGTTTAGGTTCCTCTGTAAAAAGGATTTTGGGAAAATAATGTTTATCCTCTCCCTTCCCCCAGAAAAAAAACAGAAATCTGCTTCTAAAAACTTCTGAATTTTTGCAGCTCTTTCTGGACACTAGGCAGAAGGGAAAGTAGATGTGGCCGAACTATGTGTATCTAGCATTTCAGGTATCATTTAGGAATATTTCATGGTACGTTTGTGTTCTGTAAAAGTCATAGTATCCATGCTCATAAATAATTTGTGTTTTTTTTCTGAACTGTCCTCTTTTAGAACCTGCTTTGGTAGCAGTAAGTGTGGAATGGAACCTCACTTGATGATAAACTCGGGTTTAGTAGTTGATTGAGGAGCAGCTAGGTTAGGAGCTGTGTCCTCTCTGAGCAGCCTTTCTCCATCAGCCTGCTCTTAAGGAGAGCAGTCTCCACGTTATCATCCACGCCTCTCAAACCAGGCTCTGCAGGTACCTCCTGGGTACTTCTCCCTGTACTCCTGGCCATCCTTAGCTTGTTCCAGAAGACAGTCCAAACGCTTGGCATGTCTCACCACTCAGCAGGGTGCGAGGAAGATGCCTCAGGCTGCCTCTGACCCAGGCTGCTCGGGACCTAGAGGAATGTGCTGCGGTAGCGTGTATGCGGGATAACAGACCCTACCAGGGTCACCCAAACACCTCCTGGGCTTCGGTGGTCAAGCTGGAAAGTGTCTGTATTGTCCCAGTCGTGGAGGAGATGAGTTGATAGTCTCACGTTTTCTTATTTCATGTGTGGATATTCAGAGACAGTAGGTTCCTCATCTCTGCCTTTCTTCTGTACAGTGCAGGAAGTTTTTCTGGCATTGAAGTAGGCTGTCTCAATTTGGATTTTTTCCTTTTAAAAACAAAGCTTTTTACTGCAAAAGAAATATTAGGGAAAAGTTTTCTTAAATCAGGATGCATGTACAAAATGTTGGCTGGGTACCCACCCACAGTTTAAAAAAATTACCAGCAAGGGAGGTACTGCTCAGATAGAGCAAAATAGTGTGTAGAGATCAGAAGTGGTAGAAAGTTGCTCTTGCCTGTTCTAGGAAAATGCAGAGGAGAACGAAGGTCTGACTTTCGATTAGAACTTGAATTACAAACTACTGAGGAAGCAGGCTGAAAGTTCTCCAGCCTACCCTAGTATTCATTGCCCAGGATACATGCCTGTGTTACTCTCTTTAAGAGACTCTGCAAGACTCTGTCTGAAGTTCACCTACCTATTAGAAGTTTTTGATGTTCCCGACAGAGGATGAAGTAGGTTCTCCTGACTTGTGATGGCTGTAAATTCATAGGTGAAGGCGGCTTAGCTCTGTCTCAGTCAGGCTTGCCCAAGGTGTTTGAAAAGGCCTCTTCATCTGCATCTCGGTGAATGCTAACATGGCAGAAAAGGTGCCAGTGGGCTGTGCTCCGGCTTAATGAGGAACACGGATACACTATGGGTGCTGCACGGTATCCTCTGTGCATTGCCTTCTCACGGCTACGCTCACGGGTGCCGCAGGGCTACGGTAACAGCCACCCCAGCCCCTCCTTTTCCCCAGCAAAGCCGGGGTGCAAACATGGCATGATGCTGTTGTGGTTGGTAAATAACTTCACCTGTGAACACCTCAAGTCATAAAGTAATGTAATTGTACGACAAGATACAATTAGATCCTGACAAGACTTTTCAATTGCCAGTGCCGTGTTCAGTACTGTATAACACACAAATAGAAATTTGTCATAAAGACCCAACAGTTTGGAAAAGGAAAGAGACACCGCATCTGTTTGTAAACCCAGAGGTGTGCTGTGCCAGAACCTTTCTGAAACTGAAGGTGTGGTGGCTCCTTTTTATCATCTGGTGGGTCTGATTCTTAACTAGATCCGTACTTCTGTTTAAAAAACCTGAAATGTAGTTACTTGGCATTGTGCTGTGGTTCCTTACTCGGCTGGAAACGTGTACTGCTGGATGAATGACTGAATGCGGACTTCTCGTAAACACAGCTTTCATTGAGGTGAAGCAGGTTTCTCTTGTCTCTGTAAGGAATAAAGAGGGATTTTCCTGTTTGGTAGTTTATTTTCCTTTCGCAGGAAAAGTTCAGATGTGCTAATGAAGTAATCCTCATTCATCCGCCTTCTGGGTTTTATTAAATACCTTACGAAAGTTCCTCTGGATCACTTCTTTACCTAGAGCTGCCTTTTTAGAGTGCTTGACTGAACACTGCCATCGTTACTGGAGTCTAGTGTCCTTACTCTCGTGTACTGATACTGCAAGTACTTCTTCAGCCCATGTGGACAAGAATAGGTGTTGGTTTTGTTTTGAAGCACTTACTTGAAAACAGGCTCGGTCCCCGAGTCTGCGTAGTACCGGCTTGTTAACCCGGCAGCTCCCTGTCGGTCTGTCGTACAACTCTCATCTCAGATTTGGCCCGTGTCAAATTTCTTCTGGCTCTCGTCGTAACCTGTGAGAGAGATGCCCCAAACAGACACGATTCCTAAGGCTTTGGTGTAATAGTGTATCGGCCTGTTTTTATTTTTTCCCATGGTAGTATTAAGATGACAGAACAAGTAAACTGGGAGAGCTTTCTCCCAAACAGCTGATGATATCTTCAGGAACAGTGAAGTTTGCGTTGAACTAATTTTAATTTTCCCTATATAAACTTACCAAACTAAAGGGAGAAGAGGGCTTCTTCCTTCCCCGTTATCTTTCGTTCTCTTAGTTGTTTGACTTTCCTGGCCCAGAAACTTTGGCGTTGTACTAATACTTTAAGGAAAGGGCTTAAGCATCTTGGCATTCTTTAGTGTTTGTCAGTACACAATTCATCAGTTGGAGATAGCAATTACGTGTTTCGTGCATGGGATCATTGCTGGGGATGGGAGAGAAGAAGAAAATAAAAAAGCTGCCAGTGACTTTCTGCTTTTGTCGGTGCTCTTGGTAGCTCGTGGAGAGCAGCGCCATGTCTCAAAAGGACATAGGAAGAGAAAAGCTCTGGCACGAGCCTTCAGGAGACAGATCTCTTGTTTTCAGCCGAGTGCTCACGTGTCTTTGTAAGACGCGTGCTAGCTCGGAAACGCGTAGCTTGCCCTGTGTGCCTGCCAGAAGGCCACCTCTGCTGTGCTTCTGTAGGGTCTTCATTTCTTTCATGACCATCCGGTTACTGGGAGAAGAGACGGCACCGCATGTTCGGTTGTGGGCCTGGGAGGTGTGACTGCGGCATATTTCGGCATACTCAAACTAGCTTGGGTACAAAAAGCAGTAAACCTGCAGCAGAACAGGCTTCGACATGCTCTAGCCACTCATGGGCGCTTTTGCTGCTGCCTTTTTCGTTGCTGGTTGTACCCAAGCTAGTGAGATTAAAACTAGGTCATGTCTGTCTGTCTGTCTGCAGTTACACCCTTGCCTTAGCAGTGTAGGCACACCTGAAGTTTGATTTCCTCTACCCAGCGCGTCCTCCCTCTTCTCCTTCCGCACCCCACCCCGAAGAAGGGAGAGTGAATGGGAATCCAGTGTTAGATCGCAGGAAAAGGCCTTTTGCTGCTTCATCTGATAACAGAATTTATTGCCGGGATTCTTCCTGAGTTTAGCAAGTAGAAGAAATAGTGCTTTCCTGGTTGTAGGAAACTGGAAAATTAGCATGAATGCGTATGCTCACAAAATATTTATTACAAGACGTCAGTTATGGGATTATTTTAGCATAGGTAAATTTGTCTGAAAGCCTGAGCTGTCGTGTGTTATATGGTCAGGATTGCTATATCCCTGCGTGGACTTCTCTGAAGGCTCCGGGTGCGAGTCCCAAGCCTAAGAATGCATTTCTCATGCCCACGTGTATAATCCACGATAATTCTAGGCTATGGTAATTATGTCCTAAAAAGAAAAAAACATTTCTAGGCAAAAAGAACTAAGTTTTACTGAAGTCCATTTATATTCACAGTGGCAAATATCCAGACATCCTTCTTTTTGCCTACTTCCTTTCCCATCCTCCAGTCTCCAAGTTTATTTTCCTTAAAGAAAATAAACTTTCACTTCCAGGTTCAAATACATTTCTATTGCTGTAAATCTCAAAGTAAGCAAATAGGAAGGGAAGACCTTCAGGTAAAAATCATAACCTAAAACCTAACTCTGTCCTGTTTGGGCACTCGTACCTTATTTGTGTCTTCAGTTTAAAATACACAATTATTTTCTTTTTTTTCCTGATAAAGCTCCTTCACAAAGGAAAATGTCTGAGCAGTGTTTTTTATACCTGTATAGGGTTTTTTTGGTGTGTAATTCAGTATAGCTGAAAGTAAGTAAGTTTTAAACAGATAGGAATTTTGAAAACATATGGGTCTTTCAGGAACGCATAGTTCATGTTGTCATAATTTTTCAACTTACCACGATCCAAACTTTGTTTTAGATAATGCAAGCCAGATGGGTTATTGCTAGTTTTATACACTAATGTTTGTATTTAGGATTTTTTAATGATTTTTACTAATACTGGTGAGGCAGTATGCATTATATAATAATGATTAAGGGTTTTTTCTTTACTTCAGTTGTTTTGTTTGTTTTTCAATGTTAGTTATGGATCAGGTGTTATGAGGATTTGATTATTTTGTATTTCACTAAGAAAAAGGCTGCTTAAAAAAGGGTTTCTGGTGTGCTTTGGAAGAAAGGAGTAGTTTATACAAATGCAATAAATAAATAAATAAATCCAGAAAAATGTATGCGAGCACAATACTGCAGGAAACATGAGACAGCATAAAAACAGCCGTCTTTGCAGAAATATTTGATCAAGTATGCTTCTTCCCCGAGAAGTAAAAGTCAGATTAATAATTGTGACAGTTGTCAACTTGTAAATATGATCACTTTTATAAGCTCAATTACAATTTATTTTCTTTGCAGATGATAATTTCAGATAAATATCACTAAAAGGCAATTCTGAGCTGAGGAGACAAAGGCAATTAAATTCTACATTAATTTGTTTACTAGTGTCACATGGAATAAATCGACTGTAAGTTTTCATAATTTATCTAGATGTGCCAGTAGAGGAATAATTTTGTAGAATATTGGAAGGGGGGAATCTGAATTCTTTTCTGTAGTCATGTTTTTAATTAAGCATTATGTAAATGATACTTTATATGACAAAAATCATACAAAACACTGCTAATGTTAAAATTCATATTGGCCAACTATGTTGGGATGCGAGGGCTGTCTTTTACATAAAAGCAAAAAACTGGGGGGGGAAGCAGAGGTAAGAGAGTAGAAGCTCTGTGAACAGAAGCTCCAAACCAGTACTTGCTTATTCTCTGTTTTCAAACAGTGGAACTTCTCATGAGCATAAGCCCCATCCATGAAGAAGTATGTATTAGCTTGAAAAGATCAATTTTGAACTCTTTTGGTTTTGAAGATAACCTTTAAAATGTGAGCCAATGCAATGTAAAGCTTCCAGGAGTACAAACAGAATTATTGCTTCTGCTTCAAACCTCACTGAATGGAAAAGCAAAAGCAGAAAAAAAAAATGTAACGGTTTTGATGGTTTTGGGTTTTTTTCCTGTTCTTCAGGGTGCTGCAGGCAACATGAAAATTAAGACAAACATCTCAATTTCATACTGTTTGGAAAATCTATGAGTAGGAATAGCAGTTTCACTTCCTCAGCAACTAATGCCTATACTTTTCTAGATTTCGTGATTTTTTTTTTTTTTTTTTTGCTACTGCTCTTGAGATAGATGATAGAATTATGGAATATCCTCAGTTAGAAGGGACCCACGAGGACCAACTCCAACGCCTGACTCCACATGGCGCAACCCTAAAGTTAAACCATGCATCTAAGAGCGTTACCCAAACACTTCTTGAACACTGACAGACTTGGGGCCACAGCCACTTCCCCGGGGAGCCGCTTCCAGTGCTCAACCGGAATAGATAAGGTCTTAGTTGCTAGTGCTGAGCATAATAGCTTGCTTGTAAGTATTTCTTACACTTAACTCTGTAGATCTTTTGTGTTCTCTACTGTATCTTTGGCTGAAATGAGAAGCAACGTCCATGTTTTTCATCATTTATAATGGGTTTCTCTTTGTTACCTGGAAAAAATACAGATAAAGGTTTGTCTCTAGTGTTAGCTGTGAGAGCCAAACATGGTCCCTTTGTTCTTTTTTTTATTTTTAAACACAAATACAAGGTAGCAACTGTGATTAAAGTCTGTTTTATGGATTTTCTTCCAGTTCCATCCTGATATGCTTAGGTTGTTATCCTTTGCTGTAATTATTTTATTTTATGATACCTTCAGAGCGCCTAATTTTTTTATCTTTTATAATTTTATTATTATTATTTTTACAATTTCAAAGCTGGTTCTATTGGTACATCCTCATAGTGACTTAAGAGTCAAGAAAAAAATATGTCATTTGATAAGCGGCAGCTGAGAGAGATTAAATAACTTTCTGAAGTCAATGTCAGATTTGGGATTAGAAGTCTGTTCCTGCTGTAGTCTCTGAACGCTAGATTATGTTGTTATTTCTGTCCTGAATTATAGCCTAATAACAGAGTTTTTAGAGGCTACTGTGGTAAGTGTGTCATCTTGCTATTATTTATATGTAATTTAATCTTTGAAGAGCAGGATTTATCACCCATGGCTAGCTGCTGTACAATCATCCTTCATTGTTCAGCAATTAAACTCTTTTTTTGGTGTATGTATGTAACAACTGTTTATAAAGATACCAGTTTAAAAAGATATTTAAGTAATTGTAATATACCTCCGTTCACTTTGGTGTAAGCTACACACCTGAAGGAATAAACGTTGTCTGCATGGAATGAGAAATAAAATGCTAAAGAGAGGGGGCAGACATTCTCAGCTGTCTTAAAACTTTCTTGTTGATAATCTAATATTGATATGGAGGAGGAGTATAACCAGGCTACTGTATTTGTAAGCTTTGGTAAACGTTTCATAGACCAGAACTAGAAGGTACAGTGGCACGGATATGAGCGTGTGGCTCGGATAAGCATTTCCAACTTTATTAGCAGTAGCAAACCTCCATCTATGCTGCAGTCGTGGAAGAGATTCATACCCTTTTGGTAGCGATTTGTGTGTACCGGGAAGAGGGCATCAGCAGAAGAAAGAAACAGGAACTTGTACATTAATTTAGTGGGAATTTTGGAATGGATTTAGGAGGTAGCTGGGTTATACCCCTGTTGGTTTGTGGGTTTATCATATGTTCCATGTGAAAACGACCTTGTCAGAGCTAAAAGGACAAACGTGAATTGGTCTAATAAAGGTGAGGGTGATTTTTTGTTGCCATTCTTCAAGTAGAACCCTGAACCTGGACTCAGCATTGTTTTAAACAAAGATGTTAGGCAAGTACGTATACCGTAATTATGCACAGCAAAAAATCGCAAGGCTAACTTTTGCTGCTCTTCATTATTTTTGTGCTACAAATAAAGTAAGGAAGGACAATTCAGGGGACTTTTTTGATGAATAGATTCTAAATCTAAGGAAAAGTCTTTCAAAGCAAAATACGTTTTGCATGGTTGTCACTGTGCTGTCTAAATAATATCAGATATCAACATAGTTTGAAAAAAAAATCTCTAAGATTATTTAGCATCTCTGGAAATTAATGCTTTAATGAATATGAGTATTTAAGTGCTTAAGATACTGAATTAGACTGCTGGGTTTTATTTTAACATATTTTAAATATTGATCTTCCCTGAGTAAAAGTAAGCTTGTATACCAACAAGTACAACTCAGTCAAAAAGACAAAAATGTGAAATCAGCGTGTCAAAATGTAGGTTGGTCAATGTAGATTGTTTAAAAAAAAAAAAAAAAAAAAAAAACAAAAACCCAAATTCATGTTATTTTACTTCTTCAGTGGATAAAGAATTGGTAATTTGAGTTTGTCAGAAGAGTGAATGGTCATCAGGTGAAGAACTTAAATCTCCACAGGTTTGTCTGCCTGCCTTTGAGATCAGTACTAGTTGTTACCTTACGGTAGATAATAAAACACATCTCCTCTTTAAAAAGGAAAAATAGAAAAGGTTTTCTGCCCTTTCTTCAAGTCTTCAGAATCATCTCATCCTTTACAAATATCTTTTATTGTTTGGGTTTCCTCTTCTCAACAGGTAAGTGCTACGCGTGTTTAACCTGGCATGAGAATAACTTCTTTAAAAAAATAAAATTTTGTCATCTGAGTGTGCGGTGTCTGCGCCTCTCTAGAGGGCAATGGATCCCTGTCGCATTTCCATGACTTTCCTAGGAATAGCGGAGCCTTCAGTCGTCCTTTGGAGAGGGACAGAAGTTCTTTCGCTTTGATTCTTCTTGAAAGCCACCGCTCTGTGAGCCGCAGCGATGGGAGCGTTTGTCAGGCTGCGATCAGCTTTTAGTGTGGTCCTTTCTGATACGCCAGTGGGCAGGAGGAACCGTGTTTCGTGATGCGTGAGGCTCAGAGGAGTTAACGTGAGAGATAATGGTGCAGATTCCTTCTGAAGGCTTTCCTCCATGTTGCTGCGACCCACAAGCTTCACTGGAGCTTCCAGAAGGAAGAGCTTTTTTTCCTTTTTTTTTAGCTTTCAGCCCTTTTCTTCAGTGCGTCATTAGCAGCCATCAGGGGCCTGTGACCACTTTCTCATGTTTGCGTGGCTAATTGAAAAAAAGGAGGTGTGTTTGGAGCAGTCTGGCTAAACAAAATTAGTGTGGGAAAAGGTTGTCTGGTTGTTAAAGACGTGTTGGGATGCCGGGGGAGCATATGGTCTGTGGTGAAAGGTCCGGGGCTCAAATGGCTGAGCCGTATTCTCAGCGCTGTCACTTACTTCCTATGCGCTGTTGTATTGATCCCACTCTCCCGCATCTGTGCTTGAAAAAGTGACTGATGGTAGCCTTGCGTCACTCTTAATATCACGTTAAATTTATTCATGTTGGTAGAGGGCTCAGGATTACAGTAACTGAATACATGAAGAAGCTGAAAATAAGTATTCCTGACAAGGTTTATGGTGGTATAATTTCAAAGTTATTTAGTGAAATTTCAGCCATGTAAATTATGTCTGACTCATGCTCACAGTACTCAAAGTCAGCTTTTAAAATACACTTTTCGAACTTTTCAGTGTTGCATACGCGCTGTTGAGGCAAAGTGGAGAACATAGGAGTAATAAACAGAAGATTAGTAGGCTCTGAGCATTCTTCTTGGCAGCTGTGTAACTCCAATGTAAATTTGCATTCCTTTATTTTGTTTTGCTTTTAAGTGGCCTTCTCATGATATCTTTACTTTTCCCATTTATAATGAGGGGAAAATTGACTGCTAGCACAGCTAAAATTTGCCAAAAAGGGTAGAAGCTCATCACTTCTGAACTTGCATAATGATTTTGCTGTCATGTTCTGTATGTATTGCAAAAGTTCATCATCGCAAATATCGAAAATGTCACAGTAAAAGTTCCGCGTTTGATTATGTAGTGAGAGAAGTCCCAACGTTATTTGTTTGGGGGTTTTTTCTTAGATTAAAAGAAGACAAGGTTCAATGATAATCTGCAGTACTTTGCCTTGAGAACGCTTCAGATTTGTCCTACAGTTCTGGATAACTTTTAAAAATAATAAATTGTTTAATTGTTAGCGTGCAGCAGTCCCCCATCACGTGTGTCGAGGCCCGGTGATCTGGCAGCAGAGACCCGTGTAATGGGTGTGCTGGGAAGAACCGAGAGATGGAAGGAGATATTTCACTGCTGTCAGCAAAGGAAAGGGGGCATGCCTCCCATCTACCGAAAACTCGCCTGGCTTCCCCCAGCCCGTCCCCAGGAATTGTGTGCCGCTCGGCCCCGTGACAGGTGGCCTCTGAATCTGCTAATTGCAGCCTAGCACAGCATGTGCAAAATGCTTCCTGCCTTCTGTCCTGCTTATGTGGGAGCCCTTTTGGTGCCATCCTGTCAGAAGCCACAGCAACAGATGTGTTCAGAAAAGGCAAGAGCTTGCATTTCATTCAGTTCAGTTCCACGTTTTCACACCGCCATATGGTTTATATAGATGTTTTGTATACATCTTATCTAGCAGATGATTAGAAGTTAAAGGATTAAATGCAGAATGGAGCTTCCGCTAAAATCTATGTAAAGTGACATTATCAAAAACATGATGGAGCACTAAAAGTGACTGACCTGCCCGGACGTCTTTGTGTTTGAGAATATAGAGGTGAATTTCCATTTAAACATATTTTAATACTATATTTAAGAAGATTTAGCTCTTGCAAACCACTTTTGACTTTCTAACGTCCACATGCAAAATGTTAGCTCATCTTTTTTTTTTCTCTGTGTGCAATAATAATTTTGAAAAGATGCTTTTTGTTTTGGTTATGGAATACAGAATGGAAAGACGGGTGCAGGTGCCTGGTTGCGAGCGGGTAGTGCTTTTTAATGTCCGTCTCCTGCCTGGCCTCCAGTTGCTGCTGCGCGCGGTTTTCGGTTGGTCTTTGAGCACCAGGTACAGCAGAGATGGTGTTGGTTGCTTACATTTTAGCTGAATCCCACCCTGAGCAGTTGTGATAGGTGTAAAGGGGAGAAGGAATTGTTATCACAGCTGGGATACCGAATGTGGGCTTTTCCAGTGCCCAAACTGGTTTCTTGAATGCACCGTTCAAGACTTGGTCTACGATGTCTCCGTTACCGTAGTATATTATCATTTTGGGGAATACTGGTGGTTTGGTTGGGTTTTTTTGGTTGGGTTTTTTTGTTGTTGTTTTTTTTTTAAAAAGGGAAGTATGAATATACTGAACATCTCTTCTGTGAGCATATATTCAGTCTAGTGGAATTCAGAAAAGGAACCTTTTTTCTCCTTTAAGAAACCGAGCTATTACGGGTCCAAATATATAATAGAAAATTTTAATAGATTGAGTGTACAGCCCAAACATTTAGTTATTTTTGTAGTTTCAGTTATCACTAATGATAAAGCATCATTAAAAAACCCTCTTTTTTATCTTCTGTTTTGAGAGCATTCATCTTTCTATGCAGTTTTAATCGGGCAGATATAAAAGTGATGTGGGAACTTGTTATGGGAAATTGAAATAGGATCCTATTTAGATTGAGTAGCCTCAGAATTGAACAGCCCTCAGAATTTAGAAAGCATATTTTTTTTCTTGAATTAAATTATATATGTATAAGTCAACTTTCCTTAAAAACCATCAGCGTCTTCATTGAGGCAGCAGTTGTGGGACCAGTACCATAGAACACCAGTTAAAGGCATCTGTGTTTCAGGTGTCTGACATGGACCTCCTCAGGTCATGGAGGACCTCCCCCATGGCCTGGAGGGGACAAATAGAAAACATTGTTTGAGTTTGTTCTGTTAACTAAATATCAAACCAGTAGGGCAGAATAAAATAAAAATCAAAGTCAGATAGAAACAAAATAGAACCTGATGGTTTTCAGATTAATTATTTTCCATTGTCAGGTTTACCCGCGGTAGATGTAGAAATACCACCAATGTATGTGATGGTGTGGTCGTTAGCTGTAGAACGCAAGTCAGAGTGATGTGTGGTGTTGAGTTTTTGCCTCCTGTTTGTCAGACGTGGATGGAGTGCAGGACTGTTGTTCAGGAAGGTGCTGTTATATAGCTCCGGCAAACAGGTTGGCCACAGTCAACTGCAGAGACAGGAGCAAAAAAAGCGTAAAGTCAATGGCTGCTTCTTATCCGGCGTTGTCTAAAGGCTACATTTTCCTTCCAGCATCTCCTCAGTATGCTTGGACAAATTAAAATGGGGCATTTTCCAGAACCCGTTGATGATTTAATCAAACCTGTTAAGATATACCTTTATATAATGAGTATCCATCCCAGCTCAGGGCAGAAAGCCCAGTCAGCACTCAGCAGGCCAGGAGAGATTTAGCCTACAGATATCACCTCCGTTCTCCTGCTTAACTCTCTGTTAAAAGTAATTAAAACATTCAATGATAAAAGAAAAATCTGTAATTAAAATCATAGGGCTGCATCCAGCCATATACAAGGCAGAGCAGCTCATGCCCTTCCATTGCCTCACACAAAACCAGATTATTTGGGGGGAGGGACTCTTGGGTGGTGGTTGAGTGTTGACCCGTAGTATTATGATGGGATATTTTTAGTTCTGTAGGAGCTTCGTCCTTCTGGGGATAAAATAAAATTTGGGCCTTCAGATTTTTATGCAAAGGCTGTCCTGCTTCACAGAAGAGAATTATTTTAATTGTGGTTTAATATCAGAATAAATGGTATATGATACATCTGTGTAAACGCTATTTCCATTTTTATCAATATGAATTTTCTTTTGTGTTTGTAATAACTACGCGCTTAATATCTCACATATGATGACACTTAAAAAGTGACAATGTTAAAGAATTTTGGAGCAATCTCATGAAAGATATTTGACTTATCTAAATGTGGTCATATGACTGTTCATACAATTAAAAAAAAAACACAAACAAAAAAACAAAACAAGACCAAAAACCCCAAACCAACCCTTTGACTGCCGTTTTTTTGTATTCAAGACTGAACAGTTAAAACTTGGTAATGTATACAGATGTGACCTGTGAGGATTTTGGCTAAAGCAAATTTAAGTCTTTCATACTTTCCAATGCCTTCAGTAGGTTCTCAGGTCCTTAATTTCATAACTGGGGAGGGTGGGGGGAAGCTGAAAAGTTATGATTAAAATTCACAGATTAGTCAACATTTGAAAGTTTAATAGAATATTGCATTCATGGAATTGAAGGTGCATTGATGCAGAAGAGTGTGCATCTGGGGTAGCGTCCTGAAAACTTGTAGAGTTTCTAAGTGGCTTTTGAAAGCAAGGTGGTTTTCCTGCAGAATGGAAATAATGTTTTGCCAATCACGAATCAATTATCAAACTTCAAACATTTACTTAGAAGAAATCTATTCATTCATTCATTGAATTTTTCATTGACTAAAGTCAAGAATTCTTGTACAGCCAAAGCATTTTTAGATTAATTTTTAAATTCTGTAATTTAATAAGTTCTAGAAACAAGGTAATTCCCTACATTATGATATTTCTGGCATTAGTATATTCTGACATTTGCACATGTGAGAGATTGCGTTTAACTGAAGTACAAGGAGTCACTCCATCGCCATTCTGCCGAAACCTTCCTTCTCAGTGACGGGCTCTCTTTGTACTTCCCTCCATGTGTAACTGATGCTGAGTGTGAGATTGCTGAGAGATCTTCTGGACCTTCTTAGAAAATCTTCTGAAAATAAGGAATAGTTGCTAATTACTGCTATTAGTAGTCTTGGGGTTTTTTTTGTGAAAAGTTTCAGATTTTTCAAAACAACTGTGGACTCTTCGATTTTGTAGTTCAGAAGTTCTGAGATTGCTTTCTCATGCACAAAACCATTTCGCTTCTGAATAATAGGAAACGTTGATGAATGAAAATTCTCCGGTCTCCTTGGCCATAGGTGCATACAGATCTATCTGTTTTCCCTTCATGCAGAACTGCTTCAGATGTGCTGTTGTGAAGCTTCCAGCCGCCTTAGCCTAGATGAAGCTATAATTTATTTAAATACTATGAAAGTCATGTTCTGCCCCTCTTGACAGTTTGCAGTGACTGATCTCTCTGTGTGATCTCGAAGTCGCAGAAACTGTAGTTCGAGGTGGAGTTACAGTTCCCAGTATGCGTTTGGTGGCACCGGAGGGTTTCTAAGCGAAAGGAGCTGGAAGTTGCCACGGGATGGGTTGTCATTGTTGCCAGCCTAAATCCGTGCAGTTTTGCCATCCCCTGTGCCGTTCTAGGGTTGGCAGCAGATGGCAAACGGGGTTTGCTGCATATTTTTCGGTTTCTTCTGATGTAATTTTCATGGACTATTATTTCAAGGGTTTAACTCCTTTTGAAAAACAACGGTAGTGGAAATGCAACGGAAGTTGTGCTTTGTCATCTCTTGAAGTTGTCTTTTGTAGTTGCTCATGTGGGATTTCCCGTGGGGGTTTGTCCCTGGGGCTCATGTTTTGAAATCTTCTTAGGAGACTCTTCTGAAGAACAATTCTATTTCTAGGGTTTCGGCAGCTTTTTAGCAGTTGATGAATGGCTGCTCTGTGATTTTGGTTTGGGGAATGTTTGCCTTTTCCCTGATGTCGTCTTTCCTGCCATGTGTGTTCTTGCAGCCTTTTATGGAACTTCTTCCTTAATTTTTGTACTACAGCTTCTTCTCATTGAAAAGCACGTTTTTAAGATATCTGGAGCCTATATAGCATCTGCCTGTGGTCTCTGAAGCTTTTGTAAATATAATAAATAGTTTCTGTAGACTTGTAAGTCATTTGTGCTTCTATGCTCTCAATTCAGTATCTCTACTAGATAATCTTTATTGTTGCCTATTTGTAACTTTTTTCCTCGTTTACTCAATGTGCTACGCTCACTTTATGTCCAAAGCCTTGACGTTGAACATACTTGCCAATTTTTTCAGCACCTCAGTTACAGTTGTTTACCTATTCTTTGATATATCAGATAATACTAATAAATATATTTGGTCTTTATTTCCATTAATCTGCTTGCTTATTTACAAGTTCAAGCTCACGTTTACAATGGGCATATTTACATGTTTTAAACAACTCTAAGATGTGTTATCACTCAAAATACTAATTAATGCAATTATCAGTCCACATAGTTATCCTAAGTTGTAACAAATACTTTCTTTGCCATTTTTATGTTTTGTGGACTCTAATTTATGTTTTGCCTTATTATTTACTACTTACATTGCTTTTAAACAGTCGTGAAAATGGAAGGTCTTTTCCCAAATGCAGCAGTAGTTTGTGACTTCTTAACCAAATTGTCAAATGTCCCTAAAAGAGGGATTCTGAAATAGTACCTGAGGGATCTAAACGTTGTGTCTGCTTTTCTCTGTTTTGTTGTCGGTGGGTTTTTTTCCGCTCCCCTAAAGACTGAGGAAATAGTTCAGATTTTGGAATTTAGTAGTCTGACTCCTCAGACTGAGGTGGAAGTTTTTTACTCCATCTTGAGATGAATGGAACTGGGTTTTAACCGATGAAGTAGTAACTATATTGTTCTTTACACAAAAGTGATTTTGACGTGTGAATGTTTTACTTGTCTTGAATATTTTTACACTTTACGCATATAATATGTAATTGTAAAATTTTAATTTAAAATTTTATTATTCTATGTCATGTTTGTTTTTCTGGGATTCCTTATGGAATTCCTTAGTTCTGTATGGAAAGGCTGGTATTGAACTGTAGCTGTAAAATCGTAAGATGGGGAAGAACCTTCAAAGTACTGTGACACTCCTGGGCTTACTGTCTCAAAATTTGTTCTGTTTTATCAGGGAGTAGAGGGTAATTCATGAGCTAGGCTCCTGCCTATTAAAACTTTAAAAATAGCCTACTGTTTCTTGAACATCAACATTTTTTTTTTCATTTTTAGAGAATTTTCTGTTCTTTGTTTATAGCGGGGGCCAAGGCTTCCTTTCATCATCTATCAATCTCAGCATTGCAGAATTTCTCTTAGCTAGCGTACAGACCTTTAACTAAGCAATGTTGAAGCTACCAGTGAAAGAGTTTTATTCTTCTGAACAATATTTTCCAAACACTTTGCCTGGGAGATTAAAATAAACACGTGAAGGAAAATTTGGCTGAAGGTTTTGCAGGCAGGCGGGCAATCATCCTGACTTGAACTGTCTGTACCGGCCGTTCAGGCTTTATCCCTGCAGCAGACCGAGTGTGTCCCGCAGTTTGGGTTTGTCACGTTCTTTTATTTGTTCTTTTGCAGTTACTTATTCGTACTGTTTTGTGAGAATCCAGTGCCTGTTTGCGAGCTTGCCCACAGTTTTGTGGAAGAAAATGAATGATGTATGTACTATGTTGACATGCAAGAGTAGTAATGGTAATTCAGCGTTTCCAGCTGTGGTGTAACTGGTTAAGTGCAGAGAAGATGAAAGCCAGAGGATATAATCATACTGGACATGAGAACTGGAAGTGCATTAGGCCAAGAGGTTCCTAATGAGAGGAAGTATTACCAGACTAAAATGAGGTAGTCGTGATATTTTTAGTTTATGAGATTGTTATTGATGTCAAATAAGAAAATAAGGGATGATGAGGAGAAGTCGCATCAATAGAGAGAGTACACCGGTGAATATGAATGTCATTTAATTTTGGGGATGAGCGGATGAAGAAATTTCAGGAGCCCAAATATCTGTGGTCAGAGATAACAGATCGGTTTGGGGCTGCAGTGGCAGAAAAACAAAGCTTGGAGAAGAGGGAGGAGACTAAGAAGAAAAGTCATAAAAGTAATTCAGTTAGTTTTTACCATAAACAAAAATCTCACTCTCATGTTGTCAGCCTTTGTGTCTGAACTGAGAGTGGCGTGGAGGGGAAGGGGCAGCAGCAGCAGCCCAGCCCTGGGCTCTGAAGGGTCTCTTACCCCCCTCAGGAGAGCTGGGCAGGGTCGGGTCCGCGGCCCATCCGCAGCCCTTGCGGTATCCCCTCTGTGACAACGGATGGGGCAGGGGCTTAGCAAAAGTGGACGTATAGAGATATACTTCATCGATTATCAGAACCTCAGATACCGTCAGGCATCTAGAAATGAAGCTTGGACTCGCACCATGTGTTTTTAATAGTTACTAATGGATCTGTAGTCCATAACTACTATTTCCTTTTTGAAGGCATTCATACTTCTGTCCTCCACGACCTCCTATGGCAGCATTAGGGATGCTCTGATCACTCGGCATATTGTTTTTAAGAGTACAGGAACGGTTTCCTCTTTGTAATCCTTAAATCGCACAGGAGGTTTTCGGTAGACAGACAAGCGTGTCAGAAATCTCTTGGTGCAGGAGGCGAGGTCTGGGAGGCTCTGCGCTCGTGGCCGCTCCTGGCTTCTCTTGCCTCCCCCCCGGCATGCACGTCCCTGCATGAGATCCTGCTAAAGCGACCATGTGTTCTGGGAAGAGAAGTCAATATTCTTGAGACATTCAGGAAATATCTGATGGGAATTGTTGGGGAAGAAACTGGGGAGGGGCATTCGGGGAACCTAGAGTGGGTTCCGTACGTGCTGGTGATGTAGAAGGAGGCAGATGAGAGCACCCAGGGAGACAAATGAAAGATTTACATCTTGGAGCTATTTTAGACTCTGTTATTCTCCATGGGGAATTCCCATTCAGCTAAGAATGGTGCCATTCTTGTAAAGTATTTCAGTGAAGCTTTGTGATCTAATTTTGTATTAGAAACCATAGTTGAACTGTAGAACGTAGAAAATACTACAAGAATTATCCATCTCATCAAGGCTTTCAAAAATAAATGACGGGTAGTATTGCAGAAAGGGGAACTGTCAAGGTAGCATGAAGTTATCACAGGAGTTTAAGGACAGCCTTAACACTGACTTTAAGTATTTGTATTAATGACTGACGCCAGTGAAAAGGCTGTCCTGAGGAACAAAGTTTGCGGGCATCACTACAGGGGCAGAGCAAAGGCAGCACGAGAGCCAGCTGCCCTTGTCCCTGCTGCTTCCTTTTGCATTAATGCTAATGCTTGTATAACCAGAAAATGAGCAAAAGCTCATATCTTACCCCTCCTTCCCTCTCCGCCAAAGTAGGTTTCGGTCAGATCAGGTGCTCAGCCTGGCTTGCCGTGGTTCCTTGCGTGGCCCCATAAATGCCGGCGCTAGCAGGGAGAGGTAGTGGGAATGAACGAGTGGGTTTGTGGAAGAGCAAAACTGCCCTTTTCGGAAGTAGCATAGACTTACATCCAATGAAGTAAGGGACTATGGAAACATTGCCTGACAGAGTGAGCTGGATCTTGGATGGCGGTTCATCCAAAGGGATTTGAACGTGATTCTGTTGGGCCAGAAACCCTTTAAAGGGGAGAGGGGTCTGAAGAGCACTTCAGTGCCCAAACCAGGTCTGGTGCCCAGCTGGACAGTGGTGACTAGAGACCAGCTAAGCACGATACCTTGTGATCTACCAGAAACTGGTACCAGAGTGGTATCAGAGCCTCATGATATGGAGGAAGTCAGGGTGGCGGTGGGAGGATGATGTGCTGGTGGTGATTTGTGGTTACAGGGTGAGCGGAGACAGAAGAATATTTTCTTGTGTTACTGTAGTCTACTGTAAAGCAGTCGAGGTTTAGGAACGCATGTACATCTGTAGTTTGGGGTTTTTTCCCTCCCAAATATGGAAGAAACTTCACCTTTTAAGCATATTAAAAAGAAAGATTATTATGATGATTAAACTATATCATTATTTACAGTAAGCGGTAGAAGACCTAAGAAATCCATAGTGTCTATACCCTTTGCTAACAGCAACAGTGTGACTCAACAGCAAACTGACATTGTAACCTCAGCTGCCTTTTGGACTCACTTTCAAAAATATTTCCTTCTGTTTCGAAAGAAAAAAGGAAAACTTGCTGAGGTATTGAGATTGGTTGGCAGTATCTCTTTCTCTTACAGTACACAGAATTCAGAATACCTCAGCCCTTGACAACCAAGAAATGAAAAGTTACGGTACAAGAAAATCCAGATTTAAATCTTCCCCTGCTGAGCTGGCAGTAGCAACTGAAAATTATTTGCGTGCTAAGGTGTAGTTGCACTGAATAGTGGAAGGAGCCGTTGAAATAACTAAATGGAGCTGTTGGTTGGGTTTAAGGAGATTTATTCAGCTTCCCTGTTCACCTCTTGTACAGTCTTTCCGCGTGTTTCTGCGGTAATGGGGACCCATTTTCTATCTGTAAGATGAATATGAGATAGACTTGTAGGTTTACTGGTGTTCAGACAAAGTACAGACTTGGTTGTCATCCACAGAGGGGGGAATTCACAGAATCACAGAATGGTCAGGGTTGGAAGGGACCTCTGGAGATCATCCAGTCCGAGTGAATTTCCACCTGGTTGGAGGGTATGGAGAAGGTGGAGGCAGACTTGTCCTGGAGGTGCACAGTGAGAGGTAATGGACACAAGCCAGAAAAAAGGAGATTCCAGTTAGATGTAAGGAAAATAAAGTCACCATAAAGGTGGTCAGCCACTGGAGAGGTTGTACAAATCTGTTTTCAAAGGTATGTGAAACTCGATGCGTCAGCGCCCTGAGCATCCTGATCTGGTTGGACCTCCTTTCGGCAGGAGGTTGGACTGGAGATCTCCATTAGTCCTTTCCAACCGGCAGGTCTCTGTGATTAACCTACAGTAAGTGTGGGTTTTCTGTGGAATAAGTGAAACATGAGGTTATAGGCCAAATATACTTTACCGTAGGTCAACATACGCTTACTGTGGGTAACTCTGGCTCGTGACCACGATGACTCCTGTATTCACAGGCCTCCACCTCTGCTCTGCAGTGCCCCATATGGCCTTATCTCCCCAGGGTTACCTTCGTGTGCGCTCTGTATGATAAACTGCCAAAAGAAGCTAATTTCTATTACCGTGTTATCAGTGCCTGCCTTTTGCCAGCCCAAGTGTTTGCGTGTTGAATTACATCAAGAAGTTAGTCCAAGTTACAATTAGTACAGCAAGAAAACAGGTTAGTTTTTAGGGTGAGCTCCTGGTGCGGTTAGTTGGTTGTGTTAGCGCTCGGGGAAGGGTGAAGTGTCGGGCAGAAAGAGATCAAGTGCAGAAAAAATAGGACCCCTTCCTCCAGCAGTAGCCCCAGCAGTTGAATGTGAAAATGCAGAAGTCTGATATCAGTTTCTGGTAGATCATAAAGTTACCTTTACTCTGTGCTAATTATTTTTTCTTGATGCAAAACATTGGGTTTATTGCCAGAACACTTTTCAAATGACCGAGATCTTCTATGAACATACAGACATTCACCTAGGTTGATTTCATCTCAAACCATACCATTGTGTATTTACTTTGCACAGCAAAAATGTTTAGAGTTTCTGTGAATAGGGTTTTGGTTTGGGTTTTTTGGTTTGATGACGTTTGTGATATTTTCATATTTGCATTTATTTGCTGTCCATAGGTTACCAGAGACACCCGGTTTCTTAGAATTTTAGTGCCAAAGCTTCATGCATCACGGCGTGGGAGAGCTAGACACAAATATCAAATTTTAGGACCCCAGTGCAATCCACTGAAAAGAATGTAACTGGTTGCATGACTTATAGCCATTTCTTTGTGGATGCTCACTCCAAGGGATTCCAACCGGATGATTTAGTAATACTACTTCTGGGCTAAACTGGTGGTTTGCCTTATTTATCGGAGACACCTGAATGTGCCTTTGTCCGGTCTCTTAAGGAAGTAATGTTACGGAAAGACTAAGGAAAGAGAACAGGCAAGACAAGACTTAACAGCCTACGTATATCTGAAATTGTAAACAACTAAAGATAAAAAGGAAATATTCGGGCTAGCATAGGGGCTTATAGCTGGAAATAAAGCAGTGAAAGGAAGAAAGAGAAGATTAAGGCTAAATGTCATGAAAGAGCATTCTGCAACAGTAGTGGTTTTTTAGATGACTCTTCCAAAGAAAGCGAAGAAAAAACTGTTTCAGGACAAAGGCCCTTTTTTTGCTCACTCTTTTTTTGTTTCCCCCCTGTTTCTTTCCTTCAGCTTAACCACTCAATGTAAAATAATCTCATATGGGCATATAAAAGAATGTATTACATTTTTGAGGCATGAATGTGAATCTCTGCATCCGTGGGAGTTGCTGTGATGATGCCTGAACGCCGCACAGCTTTCCGGACCCGAAGGTGCGGTCTGTGCCGTCGGGATCTCGCAGTACCAAGTTCTGATGTTGGAAGCGAGTCGACGGTAGCAGCTCTGTGCACGGCACGCGCTTCGCTCGCTTCAGTGGGACTGTGCGGGAATGGAGAGCTGTGAAGTTCAGGGTTTAGTTGTAGATAAGTTGAAAAAAGGGAAAGTGAAAACTGTTTGGGCTGAAGCGGGTAGAGACGAAGGGAGGAAGATAGGAAGAAATTATTAAGCCTTTGTAGGAGTGGTTTGCTTTCATTTTTGAATGCATATAAAGGCTGCTGCTTTATTTACCAGCGGTAGGACCTTGATGGCAATTCTACTTGTAATTTGCACTATTTCACTTGAGATTAGAATGATTCTAAAAAAGGAAGAAGGGGGTATATATTTGTGGTCTGTTAACCACCAACGGGAGGTGAAGAAATAACAAACCAAAATCCTGAATTTAATCTTTTAAATGGGTTAAATAGATGACAATTTTTAACAGTATCATTATTTTGGCATGGATACTCTTAGCTAAGCTTTTGATGTCTTTCCTTAAAAAAACTTCTTGTGTTATCTCCAGTGTCATAAAATTCTTGCAGATCAAAATTGCTTTGGTGGTTTAAACTGGCATTAGCAACACTGCCATAAAAAGGATGCTTCTGCAGTTTTCTCCAGCAGCCAGGCTGGTTAGAGAAATTTCTGCCCGCTTCCTCTTGGCCATTCATTCCTTCTCCACATGAAGGTTTTCTCCCCCTTTTTACTTGCACCAGCGAAAGGGCTTGTGGTGGTGTATCTGTGGGCTGATGAAATGGTGCAGGTAAAACAGGGGGGTTTCGTCCTTTTATTGGGAGGGGGGAAGGTGGTTAGTTGGATTCTGCAAAACTTCCTCCGATATGTTCAATTTTTGTTTCTTTGGGTTGGTTTTTTTTTTTATTTGTTTTATTTATTTGTTGTTTGCTGTAAGCCCAAATAATTTCAGGGCTGTGCTTTTCCATGTGGCTCTGCAAATATTTGTCTCGGCGCATTGGGGTGGTTGCAGCGCTCTAAGGGCCAGGTAGGGGACACGCAGCCGAGGACCGAGCAGCGAGTCTGTAACAGGCTTGGTCCTAGAGAAGGTACACATGCAAAAGTGCCCTTGGATTTTTCTTTTTCCCATGTATATATTTCCAGTCTTCTACAGATCCCAAATAATGGTTAGAAACTGATTAAGAAATCTGTTAAAATATGCAGTGCTTCTAAGAAACTTTTTAAGTGCTGTAGCTGAAGATGAAAGTTGTTTCTAAACTTGTCTGCAATTATTATTGGCCCCTCACTACAAGAAGGACATTGAGGTGCTGGAGCGTGTCCAGAGAAGGGCTACCAGGCTGGTGAGGGGTCTGGAGGACAAGCCTTATGAGGAACGACTGAGGGAGCTGGGGTTGTTTAGCCTGGAGAAGAGGAGGCTGAGGGGTGACCTTATCACCCTCTACAACTACCTGAAGGGAGGTTTTAGAGAGATGGGGGCTGACCTCTTCTCCCACGTGGCAAGTGATAGGACAAGAGGAAACGGGTTCAAGTTATGTCAGGGCAGGTTTAGATTGGATATTAGGAAGCATTTTTTCACTCAAAGGGTTATTAAACATTGGAATGGGCTGCCCAGAGAGGTGGTGGATTCACCATCCCTGGAGGTGTTTAAGAAAAGGGTAGATGAGATGCTTAGGGACATGGTTTAGAAGTGAGTGTTTTTAAATCAGGGTAGGTTAACGGTTGGACTTGATGATCTTAATGGTCCCTTCCAACCTCACTTATTCTATGATTCTATGATTCTATTAGAGCTATGAACATCACCTTATTCTTCTCTTCAATAATTAACAGTAAACTTGGGGTGTTTTTTTTCCTTTACTTTCTGCACCGCTCTGAATTAGAGCGGTGTTCCAGCTGAACTCTGAGATCTGACAGTCATCGCCTCCAACCTGGTACTGAAGTGTCGCCGGGTGAAACCGGAGACTAGCCTGGCTCCAGACCTCTTCTCTATTTGCTCCGTATTTAAAGAACAGGTGTTATGTGATATTTTGTCTGATGTAACAAAACCAGTTAAATCTCTCCTTAAGATTTAAAACACAACTTTTCCTTGGGCTCAAATGCCTCCTTGCTGCCCCGAGAGGGTCTTCTTGAAACGCAGACACTCCGTCTTTCCCTTTTTTAGAGAGCAACCTGTCTTATCAATTACTTCCGTAAAACAGCATTTGCTACAAATGCCGTTTCTGCTGTTAGACTGTGAAGAGACAAACTGCATACCTGGTACGTCTGGATACTAAGGAAGTTAAGCAACACAATCCTTGTCATTCCTCCTGACGACTGTGAAACAGGGATGGGATGGTTACGGTTCTCCTGGGAGATGTCTTAAAAAATTAACAAGGTCATTTTCTTAACAAAAATTTCCAAACCTCATTTCAACCAAGTAGGAAGGGAATACTGCTTTTATCTGCTTCTGACTTAATTGTCCGTGCGCCTGTTGTGGAGATGTCATCATGTGATAGCGGTGCCGCTAACGCAGAGAGGTGCTTCTCAAACCCCTGGGAGGAATACGGCAGTTTCTGTGAAAGATTTTCTTTTTAGTAGAGATAAGATGGAAAGAGTAATGATGGAGACAAAGCTGATAAAGGCAGAAATATCAGAAGGAACGGCAAGCTAAAGCCAGAATTTTTAAAGCTGCATTAGATGCATCGTCAGAGCTGGAAAGGCCATTCAGAAGAAGACATCGCCAAGTCCTTTAATAGCAGATGATCTTTTCTCTGGGGGAGAATAAAGAGCGCCGAGGTCTTAACTGAATGTGTCTTAAACGGGGGTGTCTGGCGGTGTGAGTCAGGTCGGCCCCCTGAGCTGGAGAAGATGGTATCACTGAACGTCTGAAGGTTGGAGACGGGATTTGAGCCGTACAGAATCAAGCGCTCCCTCCCTGAGGCCTAAGTCCACTTTGTTAATAGCGCAAAATTACAATTGAACTAAGCTGATTAAATGGCACAGTAGATTTGTCACACAGAAACAGTGTTGTTAATCTGGCAGCCAAATATATTGGGGGGGAAATGAGGTAAAAAACGCAACAAAGTCCATCCAGAATTATTATTTTCCTTATTTTGGGGTGGGGAGGCAAAAACCTATGAAGGCTTTTTTAATGTGTCTGGAAGGTCTGCTTTTCAAGAAGGCAACGCAGTCAACTGAGAGGAAATAGGATTTTATCTTTTAGTCAACCAGGGAAGGAATGCAGGCATAACTTCAAATAAATTTGCTATTAAAAAAAAAAAAAATTACATTATTACATTTGAGGAGTATTCTGAAATTTCTTGGAGTGATTTGCAAGTTCCCCAGGACTGATCTGTATGTAGCGGGCATATAATTGAAGAGAGACATAAATTCGTTTCTGTTAGTAATACAATCACCTCGCCAAGGTATTTTTTATTAAATTAGACCTGTGTAACTAAATTGCTCCTGATGCCTTTTGTGGATGCTCCTAAATCATCAGCTAAATAGCAGCTGATCTAAGTTTGGCAAAAGGAAGAAACGAAGTTTTGGAAGATGATATTCATTCTTACTGATAGTAATCAATCAGAATTTGAGACTTGTATATGGTCTTAGTTTAAAAGCATTGTAATTATGGCAGTGCTACAAATCTTATCTTAATGGAGGAGAAAAAAAAATAGTAAATATGCCCCATACTTTGAGCCTAAACATTCTGTGGATGTTACTGGTACAATGAGAACCGTTTCCCTTAATCAAGCTAAACAGCGGGATTAAAAAGATCGGTTTCCCAACTTTTTTCTAGTACCATTAGAAGCAAAAGCAAAGCGTATACTGGCTTACCTGACCAGTTAGAGAATTGTTTTCTTCTGTTATTTCCTGTTTAATTCACGCTTTTGATAACTATTCTTTGTCTTTAGAAAAATCTTTCCTGTGTTCTAGGGGTCTTCTTCAAAGCAACGCTCAGACAATGAGAGATGTCGGTATTTAGGGCACGTCCCCAGCTTTCATCTGCTTTTCCTTACCTTTCATGTTTGTTTTTTCCCATTGTCAGGACCTGCGGTGCCTCCGCTTCGGTATCCCTGGCAGCAGCAGCTGGTTGTGTATTTGTTTCAGGAGGCGAGCGGCCCTTCTGTCCCGCTCTTTTCCAGGCCTAGGGGCGAACGGAAAGCCGGTAGCGTAAGAGGTATATGTGACTGTAAAGCCTGAAAAAGTGTGTGTCAGGTTTATGTATTCGGATACACGCATTAAAAACACTTTAATCTTACGTAAAAAGTTTTACTGGATTTCAGTTTGATGGTGAACGTGCTCTGCTAATATAAAGAAATATTCCTCTGTTAAACCTTGTGGGATTTGGGGGCACTTGTGAATTAATTTATTTCTAGGAGTTCCGTCGAAAGAGAAATCCTTTGTAAAACTACAGATGTTAAAATACAGACAAAAAAAATGGTTCTTGTTCTGGGAAGTTATACGCAGTTATTAGCAGCTGAATATTGAAGTCAATGCAGAAATGACCCCTGAAACCTGCTAACTATGACTCTCAAATTTCAGAGGAACGCTTTTCCTAGACCTTCTTTCTGGTTCCTTTCCTTAAAAATGAGGTATCTACAAATTCATGGTAATATCCGTATAGTTTTACTTGTAATTTCACCAAGACTTGTTGCTTAAACATCAATAGAATTAAGTAAATGAGAATGTCCGCACTGGTCCGTGTTCTCCCGGTCAGAGGGGAAGCCCCCAGCCGTGGTAGTACCCATACCCAGGCAGAACAGCTCGCCCTTTCGTACTGCTATGAACGCATCTATTGCACTTGGAAATCCAGCGATTCCATAGGAGTTTGCATTTTTAGATCTTCTACCTAAAATGATTTTTGAGGATTTAGCGCTGCCCTGTTCCCCATCCCCTGCCACGCGTCAGGAGCTCTGCACGCAGGCAGACCCCCCACCGTATTTCTTGTAGTGCCGTGAGCCCGTATGCCTCTTCCTCTCATGTTTGTGGGGTTTTGTTAGTGTTTTGGGATTTTATTTTCTTGTCAGGTGGGGCAGTCATTTGGCACAATGGATTATTGAACTCTCTTGAGAGTCCGGGCAGAGGTAAAGGACTACAGCTCTCCTGACTGCCGCGTAGAATTGGTGCTGCGGGCCGTCTGGCTAACCGGTACCTGATAGTAAGGTCTGACTCTGCTGAACAGGGAACGGGGGCTCTACTGATGTCCCTGTGCCCTTCCTCTCGTGGTACCAGTCTTCTACGAAGCAGTACCATTCTGCCTATTGGGATTTGAAACGCGGTATAAAACTTCGCAGTTTGTGCTGAATAATTATGCTTCAGCTAAATGAATGGAAAAATACTGTTGAATGGAAACCGTCACAAGATCAGGCAATTAATACAATTTTTCTGTTGCATTTGATTGCCTTTTCTGTTCTTTAAAGAAGGCAGAAAATAAAACAAGAGACATATCTGAAGAGATGCATTTTTTTTTCCTTTTGCTATGTAATCATCACAAATTCATACATTCTTAAATTTACAGCATTTTGTGCTTCTAAATGTTTCTAATTTAATTTTGGAGGAGAAGAATATTTCTTCAAACAATTGAGGCTCAACGCTGTGCCATTTTTTCCATTTTAAAAGAAAGTCTCTGAAGAGATGTCAGTGTTTTATCTGCTGTGTAGTGTCCTCTTTTCAGTTTTTGATTCAGTGTCATGCTTTCCGGTATTCAGTGTTTGAAAGCGCAAGAACACTAATTATTTTATAATAGTAAATGCCAGTACATGGTTCTCTCAAAATCAACCAAAAATAGAACTTCAGTCCAACTTGTAACATCTTTGCAGGTTTTAAATGCAAGTATTGATAGGAAATAGCCATTCAGAAACTAAAGCTTTGTATCTACAGTTCTATAATGCAGTTCCTTCAGTCTTTAGTTCTATGTTTAGAAAAATTATTACTATGACATCAGTTCTCTACAGATTTGTTACAGACATAGACTGCCCTGGAGCTATAAAATGCTGTTAGGGTGATAGTAACTGCCACAAATTGGAGGTGAACATTTTTGGAACCATCTAAACAGCAGAGGAAGAACATCGTGTTATAAAGTACAGTAATACTTGCACAGTTATAAAAAATATTTTTCTGTTTTCTTTCTTCAATCCGAGAATAAACAATAGGTAGTATTCCTAATCCTTTCTTCCATTTTTCCTGGTTTACACATTTTCACATTTTCAGAAGAATTTCAGCTGTCTTTGCAGTGTTGTAACCACAAGATTACAGTTGACAGAAATTTTGTATTTTGTTTCCAACTGTGTCACCAACGTACCAAGAAGTTGAGGAGGTCACTAAAAATCACTCTGCCACAGTTTTCTGTTTGTGAAGTAAGAACTCGGTCATCTTCACGTGACTTGGGAAGTGAATTACATTTGAGAGCATAATTTTAGATACATTGGATGTTTGGATGAATGGCAGTATAGATGTAAAGTATTTTCTTTTGTATATGGAAATTTTAGAAAGGTGAAAACCATGGGGGTTTTTTGAGAGAGTGTTCTAATTTGCTGATGCGTCACCTTCACTGAAAGGTGAGGTATGTGTGACTGGTCATTTAGTGGTTATTTTAATTAGTCAGAATTCAAAAGAGTACTTGGATGAAACGTGAGTAAATCTCATTACTTTGACAGTGGTTGCTTAACTACAGAGAAATTATATATTTAGTAAACCCTACTCACTTCTGTGACCTAGTTTGCTGTGGATAATAATTTTCCTAGGGCAGCACTGGGCTTACTTTTCCCCCACTCTTCCCCTGTTTAACTTACGTGAACGAGGGATTCTTCTCATCGCTCATCTTCATTTCTGTGCTACTCACTGCAAGGCAAGGCTCTTCCCGCTGGTGTGCGTAGTAACTCCTGCTTCCCGCTCCGGCTTCGCTTTGGTCTGCTCTTGGTCCTCCTCCTGTTCCCATGGAAGCGCTCAGTTTCCCGGTTTCTCATTCCCCTGTGATAAAGTAAGAGTTTAAACCCTGCGTCCTTCATCTTCCTATGGCTGCGGATGGTATAGATGCTGGTTGGGCAGCCCGCTTCAAAGACCACCTGAGATGTGAAATATATTGATGAAAAAGCTTCTCTGTGCTTGGTTGAATGAGTCATAACTTCTGTACTCACGTGAAGCGCTCTGGCTTTAAGAGCGTGCTCTACTATTAAGGTAGTATCAAATAAGTGAGAAGAAGAAAGCAAAGCCTAGATGTCGCGTTCCCATTGTGGCAGAATATAATGCCTGGCGGCAACTGAAGGGAGGGGAGCAAACTTCCTTCGTGGTTGGGTTGATAGGGGATTTTGTGGGAGCTTTGGCATGGTTTTTTGTGTGCTCGTTTTGTTTTTTCTCTTTTGGTTTGTTCTACCCCTTATGTGGGCTTGTGATACTCCAAGAGGTGGTTGCACGTTAGACAATCTCCATGGAGAATTTTGCTTTTGCTAATTGTAGAAGAAGTTACACTGTTCCGCTTTAAAGAGAGATTAGCTGCTAAAACGGTATTTATAAATAACCTAGAAAGGAAAGAAATGTAGATACTCATGTTTGGAAGAGAAACAGGATTTCTTTATAATGTAGTAGTGCCGCACTGAGGGTTGGGGTTTTTTTTTCTTTCAGAAATATTGTTTTTGGTTCTCAGAACTTTTAATAGAACGGGGATTTTGACTATATTAAAAAATGAAGTATCAGTGCAACTAATACATAGAGAAAATGCATTTTTGGGTTTTACATATGCTTAAATATGATGTTTATATGTATGCACATATGGTTTAGGCTTAAATATAGCATATATCTCTCTATATATGCAAGTATCTGTTACAGAACCAGTGCCCCACCGCAGCATTTTGCCCTGAGGACTGCGGTGAGCTGCATTGCTGAGTCCCGCTTTGCTCGGCGCAATGACAGGAGACGTTTTGTTAATGATGTGGGCCCAAGGGGTGCTGGAGAATGCTCGAGGACTGTGAAGACTGGCCTTCACCAGCCCACTAGTGATGAAATTAGTGAGGCTTTCATACTTTTAGTTAAAATGTCTTTTTTTTTCTAATGTTAATTAGAAAGTTCAGTTATGTCGGTGTCAATAAAATGGTAAATAACAGTTAAAAGCAGGATGAAATTCTTTCTTAGAACAATATTGGAGCAGAGTCATCTGTCATGCGATCTCATTAGCTCTTGCTTGCTCGTCTCTGACAAAAGCAAAATAGAGCCAGGTTATTTATTTCTTGCTTAAAATTATTAATTTAGAAAAATACTGAGGCTGCCTTTTCTGCGTTATTGTGGAACAAAAAAAGAAACTCGCGTGGTTTTCCTCCTCTTTCTTTTATGGTGGTATGCCTTTGCAACTTGAGTTGAATCATCTCGTGGATTCTAAAACGGGAGGAGAATGTAACCTTGGTGGGGATCGCGGTGCGTTTGGGGCAATGCTCGTTCCTGTGGCTTCCTTCCTCTTCTGCTGGACCCGTCGGGCGTGATCCCCAGTACACGACCTACGTGTGTGTTTCTGGGCGTAAAAATAGAAAGCTGGAAAACAAAGATCCCTTCAGTGTCTTTCAAATCTACCAGTCCTTTAAATTCGGCACAAAAAAAGCATTTAGAAAAGACTTTGTTACCCCTGCGTAGCTGTATGCAGATACTCTATTATGCGTACGAAAATTTCTGACATTTTCTGTATACATTTGTCTTAGTATGAAATAATCTTCATCTGACTGTAAGTTTGGGTTTTTTCTCACGACTAAGAAAAACATACCTCCCAGAGGCAAATGACTGATGGAGATTGCAAAGCCTTTGTAGGATTTCTGTGGTAGTGCCTCTCGCATGTATTCCCTTATCTAAAAGAAAATGGGCTGAAATTTTGCACCTGTCCAAGCTAATAGGTTTCTTTTAATACCTAAACATCTATATAAGGTTCAGGCATGTTTTTTCACCCGTCTGATTTAAAGTAACACATGTAACTTCATCAAAGTTACTTTTGATTTATGCCTGGGCAGAAGTTGGCTCCTTCAAGAAGCTAATTTGCTGAAACGAATGCAAATATTTAATTTCTGAGGTTAGAGTGTCTTTTGTTTGCATTTGTGATACTGTAATTAAAAGCAAAGCCCCGGTGTGGGCTGGATGCGGACGCTTACTACAGCTCACGGAGAAGCGAGGTTTCACCGTCAGAGCTCTGGACCGGCCCAGGGGCTCCTCTGAAGAAACCCAGGCACGGGCTCAGGGTGGTCTACGCTGTATCATTTTCTGCGCTCGAGTTATTTTTGTGAAAGGTTTCAACAATACTTTGTGCTGTTGTGTCAATAATAGCGGGGGGCGGGGGGGAAATCTACCTTATCCCAAATAATACAAAAATAGAGTATAAGAGCTATTTACAGTGGGAACAAATGGAAGGCTAATGACATTAGGAAAATACATTGATGGTTTTGCATAGCCATGCAATAAAATATTTAGGTTAGAAATAAATCTGATGGGTTTAAGACTTAGTAGCACCCATAAGCGTAAAAAATAATGTCTAAAACCAATTTATTATTTTTGCCCGATGATCTTTGAGCATTTACTTTGAATGATTATTGTCATGCGTTCAGATGGTTTAGCTTCTTCAAAGTTGCTGTTTGGGAATAAATTAACGAAAATATATTTGCGATTTAGAAACTTTCATATCTCAGAAGATACTAAATGTTGAGTTGTCTCTAAATAAATGTTTTGTCCCCAGTCCAGGAAGAAACTGGGGGGGGGGGGGGGGGAAATAATAAAAACGGATTCTTACATTTGAGCAGAGACATATGTTTTGTGGGTTGGCACCAGACTAGCATGCAGAATCTTGTAGAACCAACTCTTCATACTCTAGAATATTTAGAGGAGCAACATTCAAAACAAGGTGCTAGAGAATGAAAAACAAAAAAAAATAAAATAGAGAATATAGACTTTGTTTAAGACAGAAAATGCCTGTTTTGAGTCTCTTTGTGACTGTCCGTTTATTTCTAGTGCTGTGTAACTCTGTCTTTTTTGTTTCGGTGTCAAGTGACATGCAGGAATCAGGTATTGTAAATAAGATATTGTGTTATTGAAAAGAAAACGTTTTATTTTCATTGGGAAATTCGCATTAATTGAAGATGAGATCATAGTGACTCCTTCTGGCTGTTAGGATGATGATCATAAAATCATACCAAAAAAAAAAAAAAAAAACCAAAAAAACTCAAACAAAACACTTGGGTGCCATTCAGCAAAATGAAAGGCCCCAAGAGATTTAGAAGATTCCCCTGAAACGTGTGGTTTAACACAGAAGGAACTTCTTCCCTGTTATGCGATGCGCAAACTGCTTCGAGAAGGCTTAGAGGTTTTGAGAACAAAATTAATGATGCCCTTAACAATTAATGCTGTTGTTATGTACAAGAGAAAGGATGATTAAATCTGATCTGAAATAACATCTGCAATGGGAGCAGAGTTTAAATATCTGGATTTTGGTTGTGCAGTTCAGTGCCAACAAAAAAGAGAATATCATCTATTGACACGAAAGGCAAAGTGAGAATGATGTACTCGTCGGGTGAAAAAAAGCGGTACTTAAAAAATCTGCGGAGATTTGGGTACAATTCAACTTCTTAAGAAAATGGAATGCTAAGTTGAAAGGGCCGTTGAGAGGAAGCAGCAACACTGAATTACACGCGCAAAGTTGCTTTTAGGGAAAACAAGTCACAGACTCTGAACCGCTTCGAAGAAGAATTGTTTAAAATGGCCCAATGAAACGTGCATTCATCTCCCTGTAGTTGCTCCATATTACGCGTTCTCCCTTTAAGAAAACAGTTTTTACTCCGGTTCTCAGTGCATCTTCAATTTTAAGATCTCCCTGTCAGCAGGTGCGCTTTCTGGTTTGTCACCGCTGATAAGTCTCTGCCGTGCTGAACTTACTAAACAAACCTGTTGATGGATGCTGCTTTGGCTTCCGTACCAGTTTATTCCTCTGACTCTACTTTTTTCTTTGTATGCCAAACCAATAAAGCACAGCCAAAGCCAAGCATAACTAACAAGAGAAGGGTATGTCGTGACTGCACAAGACGTAGACCTGTTGAATTAAAGGTGATTGTTTCGGGTTTAACGTTCACATGGCATACCTTAACGCAGCGGCGTTTGGTATTATCTCAGATGGGGTTGTTCGGTGACTTTGAGCAGCCTATCAGCAGAACTTGTTGCTCGCCTGTTTGTTTCACAGGCTGCTTCTGTGCGCTTCAAGGTATTTCGTTAGCATTAAATTATTTGAAGCACTTTTTTTCCATTCCTCTCCTGCCCCTCAACCCCGTCTCGGACCATATCTGAAAACACAGTGGCGGTCTGCTGGGGCAGCGTCGCTTTCAGTTCCTACGCAGCAGCTTTTTAATACTCTTAATAGGGTCGGTTTGTATCTGGAATTTTTTCCCATACCAATCCATCAACTCTCGGTTTGGCAAGCGTCGAGGCTTGGTGTACATCCAATTGCTTCTTCAGATTTTTCATTAGAAAAAGGGAGTTAGTGTAATCGTGGTATGGCCTATGCGGTTTTATTTCAGAGACTGATCTGACAGGTATTTTTTTGTACAGGGATTTTAAATTTGTGGAAGTACTAGAAAGAGCAGAGAGTATCCATTTAAGTATTCGATAACTTGCAATTTTGCAGAAGTTGATTTGAGAGGTGTTCGTTCTCTGCTGATGGAAGTTGGAGGGGTTTGGATTGACTTCAGAAGAAACAAACATGAACGATTCAGATAAAGCTGAGATGAAATAACTTTTTGCGTTGATATCGGCAAACTGCAAAAGCGTAGTGGTTTTGCTATGAGAAGTATTTAACTATTATGGCTTTAAGAAGCAATAAATGGTCCGCAGAGCATGCTGAGTGCTCTGGTGATCCGATCACCTTTCCACACGTCCTGACTGCTGGCAATCAGATGTCTCAGGCCTGCAAATAAATAAATGAGTAAATAGATGAATCGTGTTTTAAAAAAATACATATTTGGGATGAATTAGTTGTTTGTGTTAACCCAAATTGGATCGCTGCTGTGGTTGTATACTGTCAGAGGAGTCAGCAAAAGCTTTTCCTTTGCTCGGAGTTGGATTCCTCTCTAATCTGAGAAAGACTAAATCAGATGGAATTGACAGAGTAGAGGGGAAAATTGTTTACAAGACAAAAGCTTTTTGACTTCATTAGTCTTCCAGTTAATTGCGTCTGTTGCTAAATGAGGACTGAAAGATTTCAGAAGTGTTGCTGCGTACATTGGGTTATAGGGGGACTGGTGGGGCTTAATGTTGTGTTGACCATCGAGGATGTACGTTGGGGTGGTTATCCTGACTCAGGGCTGTTATCAAGGTTCCCGTCTCACGTTACACAGCTACGCTTTGCGGTTCCCTCAGTGAGTAAATGTTCTCCAGAGCAGAGAACATCAGGACATTCCGAAGGTCAGGAAACACTTTTTACTTGAGGGTGGTTGAGCCCTGGACCAGGTTGCCCAGAGGGGCTGTGGAGTCTCCATCCACGGAGATCTTTAAAGTCCAACTGGACACAGTGCTGGGCCACCAGCTCTAGGTTGCCCTGCTTGAGCAGGCGAGGTGGACCAAATGTTCTCCAGAGGTCCCTGGCAACCTCAACTACTCTGTGGAAATTTTAACTGTGGTATTAACGGACAAGTGGTTTCTCTTTCAATGAAAGAAGTTGAGACCTGAAAAAAAAATATTGTAGCTCTTGGGCATTTTAGCATAGGTTGCTTCCAAAGGCAGTACATACATAGACCAGTTCATTTGATACTGACCTTACCATAAGCACAGGTTGTTGTTTTTTTTAATTCATCTTTCCACAGCTACAGTACTGAAATATAAAACCAGCACTAATAAATGATACTGTATGGTTATACTGTTGAATAATGGGGGAGTTTTTTATTAAACCATAACTGGCATTTTTAGGGATGTTGTCTTAAAATTACCTTTATTTTGGCTTTTCAGAGTTTAGGGTGGTGGTTTAACTTTTCATAATCTATTAGTGCTTATAATATAACAAGCTTCAATAATAATTTGCGATTTTATTTGTCTTTTCTGATCTTTAATTCGTGGGATGATTACTGCTGTTTTTATTCTGGTATGACAACTGAATTTCCTAAGTTTGGTGTATTTAGTCTTAAATATATTCATGCGGAGTAATTGCTCTGTGCGTGAAGTAGATAGTTGCCTTCCCATGTAATGGCTCCGGTGCTTGTCTATTTGTTTTTAGCAGCAGCTAAGAAATTAATGTATGAAATGTGCAATTTTGCTTTTTGCCTTCTTAATGAAAAAAATACAGTTTTTAAAAAATCCTAAGTCTAGTTGCAACTAACCTGGCTTTGTGGTGTTTTCTTCAGATCCTTGTTGATGATGATGGTCATTGGAGGCATAAATATTGAAGAATATATCATTTACAGACAAGATCTTTGAAATCTGTTTCCTTCAGACAGCAAAGGTAAGTAAAATAACCTATATTATGTATTTGTACAGAAGTAATAAGTTAAATCGTTTTTGTCCTCAAAAATAACCAAAATTGAGCAGCAGCTGAACTTCAGGAGCCCGACTACAATTCCAAAAGTTTTAACTTTTTTTAGCAGGTTTGTTTATGCTACTAATGTGAAAAATAAGCAATATGGAAGCAGCTCAGTTTCTTTTCCTCCTTTTCATTAGAAGAATATGAGTACTTAGCTTGGGTTTTTTCTGCATTTGATGTTATTCCATATTCTTTCTTTCTCACGAGTTTTTGGAACTGCACATCATTTGCAATACCTGTCTGTGATGAGAAGCAGGAATACCTTATGTGTAGTTGAGCATGGGGATTGCTACTCAAAACCACAAAAGTTCTGTGGAAAAGAAATAGCCAACAACACACAAAGTAGAGTAATGGTCAGTCTCGTGAAGATTTCTGCAGAAGTTTAGAAATGTGACTACTTCTTAATTAAATGTTAGAGACACAAATCTGATGTGCACTCTGCTGGTACTATTTATTTTGAATGTGTGGACTTTTGATCAAAATAAATATTAGATATTCAGGAGAGTTTGTGTATTATTTTTTCTATTTTGAAACTAACTGTGTAAAACATTCTAGGGAATATGGGAAGAATTTTTTTTCTGTTATGGAAATAGAGCTAATTTTCCCACTTGTTATCTGCCGTTAATTTAATGTGTGGCAATATCTGAAATTTAGTGATGATTATATGGCAGTAGATTTTTGGTTAGCTGTACAGCTCATCTATGAGCAAAGCAATTAAGACATAATTTCAGAATATAATTGAACTCCTAATGGAGCACTTTAATTCACTAGAAATTTACATATTTGCTTTTCTTTGTTTTAGTAGACAGGTCCAAAGTGAGGGTACAGCTTCATTTTTGAACTTCTGAATACAGCAGCTTCATCTGAGACATTTCAAAATGAAGCATGTAAAATGCTGTTGAATAAGAGGATGGATAAGTTCATGAATAAGCTACTTAGTTCTCAAATCTGAACTTTGAATAGCTCTCATCAGCTGTTTATTTGAAGAATAAAACTTACTGTGTTGTTAGGATGCTGTGACCCTATTGAAACTCTTTTTCACCTGCAGTGCAACACCACGCGACGCAACACGGTGAAAACTGATCTACCTAGTGCAAAGTTTGTTCAGTGTTTGTAACTGATTTTCTTCCTTTAGGCATGTCTGGGCAGCCTTGGTCTGCTGGGAAAGGGCTTGTTCTGCAGATCTTTGTAACTGATTTTTCAAGTAGCATGAATAGAAAATTCTTGGAACTGCATAGTTAGCTCGGACTCAGCCTGATGAAGCATCAGGGCTGGGACGCACAGGGTCAAAGTTCTGTCTCGCTTCAGCATTACAAAAATGAAGTACCTCATTTACGTAGTGTTTGTAATGCGTTTCTGTTTTTACTGCCACTTCAGTATCTTTTTACATAAGTCAGATCTTTCCTATGAAACCCCTTTTTTACTTTTTGGAGGGGTTTTTCAGCCCAAGTTTAACTGCAAGGACACTAACACGTTATGTTACTTGTGTATCTCGCCATATGCAGTGGACACTGGCAGATGTATGTGGGCTAACGCAGCCCTGGTTCCATCGGGGTTTGCATCGTTCTGGGTTTTCTCAGCTCCCAGATGATGCTGTGAGAGGTGGGAAAGAGTTAAACAGTGTGGCACGCATAACTGACTTACATGACCTAAAATAAGGAAACAAACAGTAGGTGTTTGTTAGAGGAAAGCTCAAATTAAGAAAGAAATGAAGGCAGTTCTCTTCCCCCCCCCCCCCCTTTTCTTTTTTTGACCCCCAGAACGGAAGACCTTTTTCATTTAAAAGATAAACACTACTGAGCTGAGAGAGGTTATTTATACCTCTGCCATGTTGAGGTTAAATTTTTGGGTTTGTTTTGTTGTAAACTGTTTCCTTCAAGGATAGACCTTTGTGTATGTTTTCATTTGTTCTAAAATGGGGACCTACAACATTTGGTAAAGGAAAACCAAATGTTTTGGGGGAATAATTATCAGAGTTTGCGTTTGGGTTAAGAGGAAACAGGTTTTGTGTGTGAAAAACTGGGATAGGGGAAGCATTTCTTTCTGTAAGGTTAATGTTTTACTAGTTATTTCCTTAAACTTTTAATATGGACGTGTGGATAAACCTCCGAATGCTTCTACAAAATCCAGAAAAGCTCTCATTTTTGGCATCTTAGCTTTTGTTTTGCACTCCTTTTGTCTACCAATACTAAAATGTTCACAGCTGTATAGGTATGTGCAGACACTGTTTCTATTCCATTTGATCTATTTTTAAATGCAAGAGCTTTTTGTATTTAATACGCATTACTGTGCTTGCAGTCTAATACTTCAAAACCTTAGTGACCTTGGTTCACCCACTTGTACCTTGTACATTATCATGCAGTCTTTAATTATATGATAACATGCTATTTTTCTCCATAGAAGGAAATCCTTGCATTAAATAGGTGGCATTTAATCAGTATGCAGCTATCTAGTAGTTTTAATTGTTCAGTGTGTGGTTCCAGATCTCGCTACTATATAATTTTCAAACCTTGCTCTGCAGATAGAATTAAGAATTTGCCTTTATGCTTTACTATACTTTTTAGCAACAGCTTTTCTCGAAGTCTTTCTGGTAAAACCCAATCTCTGAAGCCCGGGTCATTTTGCAGAAACATTTTCAGTTCTAGGCGCTTCCCTCGCCAGCTCTTCCGATGGGGTTTGTATACTTTTCACAGTAGTTGCAGAACTGGAGTACTCACTCCATGAAGATTCTTTCCAGCTAGAAAAGCGAGAGCAGTTATCCACCATGAAAAGCATAGGAATTGAAAGGATTGTTGGCCTAGGCATCTTTTTTTGAAGTCATTATTTCATTCTTCTTGGTTCTCAGTTTCACATTCGGCCATTCTTACTTGTACCCTAGTTCCTTGTATGTCTCGCGTCTCTGTTTTCATTCTCCCTCATCCAGGCAATTTCTAATATCAGCCGGTTTCTATTTCATGTTTATTATCCATTCTCGCACAGTCCCAGTCTTCCCTGGTTTCACTTACTCTCCAGAATTACACTTCTATCCTGGCTCCAGATTTGTGCCCCTTTTTCTCCGGCTGAGTCTGCACAGATGGGTATTGAAGGTTGCACATCTTTCTACCCGTGCTCCAAGACAGCTGGTGCGAGTCAGCTTCAGTGCAACAGCCTTGTACCTACTTCGGCGTGACTGCGAAGCGCTACGGAGGAGCCGAGTCTGCCTCCGCGCTGGGCTAGGAAGGCTACGCGCAACCACAGTGCAAAGATCAGCCGTCTGTCAAATGGTGTCCTTGCTGTAGTGCGGATGTACGGTGACATTTTGCATTTCCAAAACTGTATGTTTCAAAAAGCTTTCGATTGTGTTTTAGAAAACAGTTTGGAATTTGTGGGTAATTTTATTACGCATATAGCAGTTTGAGCATGAACGCGGTGGATTTTCTTCATCTGTAGACTGAGATGGCACTTATTGATTTGTACTACGGATTTCAGCTGTGAAAGAAACCAGAACGATACATTACAAGTCCTCATCATATTTTTTTCTTGTTGATCACATAGAAGGGCGCAAAAACGTATCGTAGAAATATAGCATTAATAAAATAGAAAATGGTTATGCAAACTTGAGGAGGATGAGTGAGGGTTACATCTTTCTTATGTTTTATCTTTTTAAATGGTGCATGGAAAATTCTAGTAGCTAGACAGAATTTTATACTATGCATAAAATGACAGACGTGTTTAGTCCCCTGCGCCACCTCCAGCTGCGAGCCATGTAGCCTTTGAGAACTTTTTGAACTGCTTAATTCTGGGACTCGTGATATATCGCTGCACAAAATCGGGCCTCTCGCTGTCCAAACTTCAGAATTTATAAGGCTGTTTAATTATACTGAAGTATATAACATATGACTTGGCGCTGCATACCCAGTGCTTCTCTAAATAGTTTGTCTTAGAACTGTGTCATTACTAATGTTTTGATTGTAGTTATTCTAAGACAGAGAAGGAACAGCGTCGTGTTGCATCATTTTTCTCCCTAAAGCAGTCTGCAGTCCGGATTGACGGACAATTTTTCCTGAATTGTCATTAAAACCAAGGAGCCCAGTTGTCTTTTCTGAAGCCCTAATGTTTTTCTGAGAACAGTCAATTTTCTGTTCCTCTCTCGTCTTTTAATATGAAGGAGTTGGCTTTTTGTGAAATCCCAAGTTACTTTCCCTAATGCAAGATGTAAACTAATTCTGCCTTCTTAAATTTAATAAAGGGAAACTTAATTTGAAAGTTACTTCTATAGAAATTATTTAAAGCATTTTGGAAAAAAACTTCTATAATGTTGTTCTACAATATCACTACTTTTAGGTGCATTTTAGAGCCAAATTTTAGAGTATGTTTTAAATATAGTAGATGTGTGACAGGTCATTCTCTGCCTTAGCAGAAAATTTTGTACCTCTTGTGCCAAGTTTTGCACATTTCGCCAGAGCAAGAAGTTTGTTTTCAATGGTCTCCATTTCTTTTCCAGCTGGTCTTTCTGAAACAATTTTCAAATGAAATATGAGCTGACGTTTTGAACTTTTTCTTGATGCGGATACTGTAAATAAATACTGCAAACTATAAGGGCTTTCTCTTTTGAAAAATTGGGACAGAGGGCACCCTGAACAAAAGTAAATATTCCCAACACATTTTTATTGTTACCGAATTAATCCAGCTCAGTAGTTTAATTGTAATTTCAAAGTTAAATAATTAAGTAACGCAAAAATTTCTGCTACTGCGGTACATCCTCTCTTTAAAATTAAAAACACGATAGCACAATGGTTAAAATTCACCTTTTTTAATATCTAATTTTTCTTAGCAAAGGTGGGCATACATGCACGCAGCTGCTGAATTAGTTGTCTTGAGGCTTCGTACAGTCACAGCAATGTGGATGTCTCGAGAAGGATATGGTTTTTTATTATTTCAGTTTGTGATTAGAAAGTTTTACAAATATCCATGCTTATTTTTTCCTGTAATACATCAAGAAATTTCTGTGAAATAAAAGCCACATCATCTTCGTTTTTCCTTAAAGAGCTGTGGGTTTAAAATAACAGGTAATAGAACTACTGTCATTATTTGTTAATTACATAAAATATGTAAAGAAAGAATGTAGTTAGAATGTAGTATCTACTGAATTATTCTTTTCTGTTGTGACACCAAACCAAATTCAGATCTTCGCTTCCTTCTGAAAAAACAGTGTTCTAAAAAGAAGCTCAAGGGTGGCAAATTTAAAATTTAGCTGTTAATGAAATCCTAGGAAGCCATTGTTTTTCTTTACATGCAGATGGCCTGGAAGGTTGTAGAGGTGGGTTTTTTTCTCCATTTTGCTATTTAATTTTGGTTTATTTTCCCCTTACTATAAATTCACATCCTTGGAGGCCCACTGTCATGATGAAAATCGATCAAAATGGTTAAGGAAAGTGAAAATAAATAAAATAGAGAGTTGTCTGTGCTGTGGTTCATCAGCCAGGGGTTGGTTTGGCTAACTGGTGCTGGTGATTCTGACCAGCAGGTGCTTGTCCCAGATACGGGTGTCCCCACAGCAAAGGCCTGGCCGAGTTGGCTTTTCTCCTCGTTTCTGTCCTCGTTATAATGTACAGGGAGAGGGTGCAGGAGCTTTCCTTGACTCTGTGTTGAGCTGTACCCAGTTGTCTCCAGTTAAGCAAGAATGTGGTTCTGTAAAGGCAGTGGTGGGACGGGATGAACGCTTGGCGCTCCCACGGCTTCGCACACAGCCCTGGTTTGAAGTTGGCATCTTTGGCTTGGATCGACGGTGTTTCTCCACATCTGATCTGGCCTTGTACCACCAGGAGCTGCAATCTTTAGATTACAAGTATAGCCACAACAGCTTCGCTACAATGAGAAATACAAGCTTTGAAACAGAACTAACTAATTCTTGATTTTGTTGGTTTATCTTTACACAGGGCATCGTCATTTTGCAGATTCTTGACTGGCCTCTTGTCAGCACATCTCTGCTGAAGGGAGATCCCTACCCCTGTTAGTTTCTGCCCATCCAGCTCAGTGAATCTCAAACATCTTTGTCTCTCCTCTTAGAAGGATCCCAGTTCCGTGAAACGCTTTTAAATTAAAACCAGTGAGGCTTTTAAATTCAAGCTCACGCAAAGTTTCTGAAGAAAAGAGCCACTCTTCCTCTGAAAACCTGCGGTGATACTCCTCAGCTGTCATTCAAAACAGAATGTTTATTTTTATTTTTTTACCACATTCCTGAAAAATATTAATGAGAGGTAAAATTTTCACCAAGATGGTTCGGTAATTGCCACAATTGGCTTTAACTTAATCTCCCAAATTAAGACTATATCACTTCAAAGGATTCATTAAATTTCTTTTGGCTTTTGTCCTCAGTGTATGAAAGTTTATAGGTACTATTCTGAGAGTGGGGGCAAAAATACTTGAGCTTAGGAGAAGGATAGGGGAACTAAATTTTGTTTGAAAGGTCTCATGAAAAGTTAAAATATCTCATCTTTTTTGATCGGCTCCATCCATCTGTTGAGTCCTTAATACGGGAACTAAAACTATTTAGGGCACAGATCCCAGCATGAATTTTCCAAAGTAACTGTAATATCTTTGAGGTGCGTGTTGTTTAGATGTTAGAAAACAAAATGCTATTTTTCTATACTCTTGATACATAAATAGAAATGTTTGTTGTTAGATCTTGTATATAATTTGATACTAGTTTATGAGAAGGTAGCTACCTGATAGAATTCTTGTTTAATTGCTGCCCTGACAAAGGGAACAGGGAATGGAGAAGGGAATCTGATCACAGGTTCACCTTCAATAAGAGCAGAACAAAACCTGTATCATTTATGTTATGTGTATTATAATGTATATAATTTAACCTTACCTAAATAATTCTTAACACAGCATTTTTGCTTATGCTACTAATTCTTGTTTGGAAGTTTTATACATTTTCTACTGTAGGCATCTATATTGATTCAGGTTCTTTTTTTTTCCTTTAATTTTCTTTTTATCTCAAGCATAGTTTAAGTATTTGAGTGACAGCAAGTGACATTTTCATCGGATAGATTCTGTAGGCAAACGAGCAGTTGACAGTAGGCATAATGGCAGCCTGGAATAGTCTGACATGTAGGTGTTCTGACTGGAGGATACTCTTTGTGTTGAATGAAGTTCTCATGTAGTAGCTTTCAGTTTATATTGTATTCTCATAGTATAGATTTAAATATATACCCGTGACACATGCTTCAGATAGTTATTTTACATGATTTCATCTCTTGAAGAAGAAATAGTATTACATAGTCTGAAAGGAAATTCAACAGATAGATACCGGCATTAGTCGAAGTCCTTGGCTTTTGCGTTCTGAAAGAGTGAGATGTCTTCCAGAGTGGATAAATACACTGTATGTTCTTGTACAACATCTCTGTAATTAGTTAAGAACAGCACGGAATAAAGGTCTTGATTATTTATTTTTTTTTTAGAAAGTAGAATGGACCACTTGGTTGTTAGGTGCATGCCAACTTTTGGCCTCTCTATGGACTTACAAACCCCAAATACTCATATTCAGGCAATCTTGGTAAAGTTATCGAGTACTTTGTGTGTAGTATGAAATTTCACAGCTGGAGAAAGTAAGAAAACTTTACCTGATTAAAGTTTAACGACACTATTTCTGTTGACTTGCAGAAGATGAGATAACTGCTGCTAGCTGAAAAACATGATGAATTCAACATTAACGTAGATGATACTGGTATATTATTGTGTCTGTACGGAAGATTGATCATTAGATCATTTTACTCAAATATCATTCGAACTATTATAATACCATTTAAAGTGTAGAAATCTTAGTAAACTGTCTTCAACTGTTGTATCAAGAGAAATTTATGCATGTGCCTTGATCAAGCTAATACTTATGAATATTGCTTTTAATCTTTGAAAAACAGTTATTTGGAGCCGGTGATGCCAGAGATCAGTGCTGTCGTTCCTGCAAAGGGGCATTTTAAAACACATTGCTAATTCATTCATATTATGAAACCGCAAAACATTTATCTCCCAGTGTAGCAAGTTAGCAAATCGCTGATTTAGATGATATTACTTAAAAAATGCCGCATTACCGATATTTAGCTGATTTTGCCATCTTTCATGTATAATATTAAGAGTGTGGATAGCCCTGATACCTTATCCCCACACCTGAAATCCTGTAAAAACCAGTTGGTTTACAGTGTCAAAGCCTGAGAAGAGTAAAACCTGAGCCAGATGCCTTTCTCAGCAGCATGGTATAAAATTCGGTGTTTACTGCCAAATATGTTTCCATAATTCAGTTGGTTTTGTCTGCTTGCTTTGTACTTAAAAGACTTCTTTCTAATATCTTTTCAGTAGAAATTATTATGAAGAAGTAGTGCATAGATAAAAACGATGATTTTCATGATTTTTCTTAAACTGGATTTTGTTAATGATCTTACATTTGAAATACATTTCAAATCTCTAAAAATAGGCATGCTCTTTCAAATGACAAAACAAATTCGCCTTTTGCCTACCTGTTTAAGATGGTGGGAGTACCATCCTAAACGCACCTATTTTTATATAGTCCCTTTTCTTAAAAGAAGAGCCTCGTGTTCACAACGTGAGCAGAATATTGACATTTCGTTTTGGCGACGCAAAAGGTCTTGTGAAGTGGTGGCTTTTTTGCCCTGCTAGGACATAAGAAAGATCTTTCTAGGTGCTTGTTAGCAAAATGGGTCACTGCTTTGGGATGGTATACTGGTACATTTTACCAAAAAGCTTGTCATTCCCAGTTTAACTGAACAAAAATAAGTTAAATGTCCACATGACAAGTCAGTGGTTTGACACAGATGTTTCCAAATGAGGTTCGGTGCCCTCAGATTAGATTATCACGATTGTCCCATCTGAACATATAAAATTACGCATTCTTTATGAATAGTTTTGATTTGGGCTACAGGAATGCAAAGCTAAAATTCCATCGGAGACAGTAAAAGATGGTTTATAATTACAAACGAAGCAGCCTGGCTGCAGCTGCAGGGAGGGGGTAGGGAACAAGCTGATGCGGCTGAAAGAGCGAGGTCTGGAGATGCGGACCACACACCGCATGGGATGGGGCTCGGTTGGGAAGCAGGGTGAGGAGAGACGAGCTGCGTTTCCCGTAGCTGCCGCCTCGTTCCCCGGTGAAGCGGACTCTACGAACGCATGCTTAATGTACAAAGTTATATTTAAGTCCTTTTGCAAAAGAGTAAAGGGTAGCTGATCAATGATAAAATGCTTTCAAATTAAAAATACTTGTTGTTAAAGCATATCTGTGAGTGAAGGTGGGATTAGCACCTTCAACTGGACCTGGATTCTTCAGCTGTGTCTTCCGTCTATATACCTACTCTGCTTACTTTACTCTCCTGCCCAAGAGTGGTCTGTTTTTTTTCTGGGCATGTAAGGGGATTAAGAACCCAAAGGCCAGGAGGGACCACAGTGACTGTTTTCTCGCTTCCTTCAGCACACAGACTATCGCTTTTCGCAGAACTTAGATTAAAGCTCGCCTATTTGAAAGCCCCCTGATCCCATTTTGAAACCTGGAAGCAATAGTGAGCTCACCACTTCACCTAGAAAATGTTTCCATACTTAATTGCCTGTAATAATAAGAAATAGCTTTTTATATAATATTAATATTGCTCTACCTTTCATCTGGAAGGACTTAAATATATTCTCTTTGCTTTACTAAATCTTTCATAATTCTGTTGTCGCTTGTTGTTGTTATGGCATGATATACTTCCTTCCTCTCCCTTAGCTGTACACGTGCTTTAGCATTTTCTTGCACTATTTGCAAAGAGAAAAAAACGATGCCGGTTGGGAAAAGTTTGTGAAAGCCATTTATGTGAAAATGATCCACCAAACTGTGCTCAGAAGCACAGCCCGGCATACTTTTGCTATGGCTCTCTAGCATAAAATTGATGCATAGCGTACTAGGTTTGCAGCTGTACTACTGATGCGCCTTATTGCTTTGTCCCGTCAATTGCTGATAGAAGCAACGTGGTAGATGTTAAATAGAATTCAGAGATTTTTTTTTCGGAGGCTAAATTATTAAGGCTGGTGCTGCCCCAAATACATAGTTCAACACAAAATTCTGTGATAGGGAAGAATTGCGTTGCTGTATGTTTAGAGCCTACACTCCAGGTACGGACTCCCTCGGTGCTCTGCGACCGACACAGTCCGTCCTTCCCCGGTACGGAGCTCTTCTGGAGGAGCAGCTAAAGCTCTAAGTGACTTTTAGGTTCAGGTCAGGGGGGGATTACATTTTTCACTGGAAGGAAAGAAGGGTCCGACATCCTCCTCCACAATCAATTCCTAAATCCAGAACTAAGTCTATAAGAAGTAAAACCAATTTAGCCCCTCAGCTTGGGAAGTGAACTCGGCGGCGTGGCTGGCGGGTGGGCTGGCGGGGAGGGAGGCAAGGAGAGCTTGCAGGGTACTATAAGTTCTTCATTATGTGTTGAAATAGCAGGGCTGTGCTCCTTAAAGTAAGTTTTAGCTTTGGTTCAAGTTCATATAATATTTACAATAATGGGATGTATTCACTGAAAGGGAGAAAAAGTAAATCCAACATAGAAAACGGCTGCAGGACTGCCACAAGGGTAAGTTATTTGTTTAGGTAGAAATAGAAATTTATAAAGCATGAATCGTGGATTTAACTATATGTTCTAGCATTGAACTAAATGTGGTCATTTAGTGATGATAAAAATGTGGTTTTAAAGCAGACAGATTTGAGGATACAGTCAGTGGTCGTATGCACTTACTGAAGTCTGAGTGAGGTCCCGGTTCCGTGGAAATTGATGGCAGAACTGAGAAAGCCTTTCAGTTATGCTCACAAAGTACAGTGCTGTATTGATTGAAGTGTGTTTCATTGCTACATTTCGGATAGGCATCTCGTTTGAGATATCTGGCCCTTCTTCTGGATTTGACACATTTAGGCATTTTTGCAGCCAGCGTGTTTTGTAATACGAGCTCTAGACTATGGGTTCCGGAGCAGTTGAGTTTTTTCTGTCTGTCCTTGAGCTCATCTAGTATTTTGTCCCATCTAAAAACTGTTCATTGGCAACATTAAGGGACACTGAATGCTGAAGCAGTCTCTGTCATTCATTTCCATCATTCTTCTGCTCCGGTATAAAGTAAAAAATAAATATTATGGAGGAGTGTTGAAGATGTTTGTAATGAGGTTCTCTTGTAAAGATTTTCTAGAGAAAGTAAGCACAGATTATTTTTTTAGTAGATTAGTAGATTTTAGTAGATTATTTTTTTTCCATAACTTCTGCAACTTGGGGATTTAAGTTCAATAAATTAGTAGATTCAGGGTTTGGCCAACAAATGTAAATGGTAGGGTAACCTCAGACACATCCGAATTTGTCCAAATCTATGTTGTATGCATTTGTCATGTACTCCTCAAAGTTCCCTTCTCTGTGTCTGCTGAAGGAGAGCTCTCCAGAATTTGCTGTCTGCCCGTGCAGTTGCCCTCATGAGATGACTTTAAAGGCTGCACAGACAGTCCTTTGCCCCTGGGTACGTAAAGCGCGCGTTTTCAGGCGGGTTCTGCTGACCTGCCGTCGTGCACTGCTCCCTCCTGACCCGTCGCCCCTACGGAGGCGGCGTACCCTGCGCTTGTCCTTGGCCGCTGCAGTTCCAGGCTTGACAGCAAAACAAAATGCAGAAATATTCCTGAAAGCTCAAAGCAGAGAACGCTGAGTTAATACTTTCAAGACTTGGAAGCCAAAGAGGACAATAAAAACACAAACCGAAGCTGTGCTTCTAAAGAAAATATCCTAAAATAGCTAAAAACATGCTACACCTTCAAGGCAGTCTTTGAACATTCGAAGAACTTACTTTTTAGTTAAGTTTCGCTCACCTCACCTTCATGCGGATCGTGGTGTAGTTTTAAATGCAAACTGGTGATCTCTAGAGTCTGTATGCTTTTTACCTTTGACATTTCATAACTGCTTAATAAAGAATGGTAGGGGCTAGCGGTCTGCCTAATTAGGATGGTTTAATTTTTTAACGCTCAGCTTTTGATAGATTTCACATATGATCTCTTAGGATGTATTTTGACAGGAGTACGAGATGTAAGGCCTTTGGCCAGTCCTTTTCAGGAATCCCAACTGTCTCTTCATCTGTTGTTGGTTCAGTGGTTCATGCGTACAAGTCCAAAAATGGCTTGGGATGCAGGAGAAGAGCTTTCCTGCATGTCTGCTAATTTACTCTGTTAATTCACTCTGATCCATAAAATTCTCCATGACTTACCAGAAGAAGGTTTCTACTCTGTATGGAGTACACTTTGGACGTTTCGCTAGCGTGGTGGTGAGGACAGCATTTGGTAGTAGGACATCAGCTCGTGCTTTTGTGATGGACACTTGCATGGGATGAGCGTGGTTCTCCGTGCTTCGAGTCCCAGATTATGGCTTTTGACAGGAACTGCATGTTGCCGTTGTGCGAGATACCAGTGTGTATCCGGGAGGAGATAAAACGGGGTAAATCAGTTTGGGAAAACTTGTACTCATTAGGTGTTTAAAATATACCAGGTTCTGCAGCGTTTCAAAGAATGCTTCCCGAAAGAAGCTTAATAGCTGATAACTTCACCCCGTTAAAGGTAGGGTGCCTCAACAGTTGGGTATCCATAGGTCATCACGGGACGATTGGAGAGGCAGGAGGAAGCGCCACAGCTGGGCTGCGGGACTCGGGAGTGATACCTGCCCAGTCTTAACGGCACACGGGGAGTTTTATATAAGGTATGTGACTCTAAAACAAGATAATTACTGGTGACTAAGTTAGAACTTACAGACTTTCAGCTGGTTTTGCACAGTTTGAAGAAGTTTCCTGTGCGAAGGGAGGTGGGGCTGGCAGCCGGGAGAGCCTCTTGCCGAGGGGCATAGAGAAATCTGACGTATTACATAGGCACCTACAAAATATTTTACCTTAGCATCATATGCTGTCAGTTCTGGTTGCTTTCATAATTTCATCCTGCTTTTTCATTTTGTAAACTATTTATGCCTAACATGTGTCTGCTGAAATAAAATTAACATTCCAGAAAGCTATCTGGAGACTGTTAGCATCCACCTGAACAGCAGTATCACTTTTTGCACAAAAAATGGAAGAATACCTTTAGCATTGCTGTTAAACCGAAAGATACCAAAAATAAGTTGGATGCCTGTTCCTTTTTGTCCCTTCTGAAAAACAAAAGCTACAGCCAGAATAATGTTATATCCCTGGCGTTTTATTAAATCCAAAAATATAATCATTATTTAATAAAACAAAAAAAAGGAAATTCAGAGAATGTATAAGCTGATAATTAGAAAACAAAAACCAAACTCTGCTGAACAGCGTCAAGCAGCTGGGCTTGCACAGACAGGCAAAGAGCCCATAGTTTGTCCTCGACGCAGTCCCTTGGCTTTCTGTGTGCTCTGAGGTGTGTGAAACCGCTGGGAAACACTGCCCATCCTCAGCGGAGGAGAGGTGTCTTCAGGGGATGGGAGAGCGGAGTGAGTCTTCGTATCCCGTGTCAGGATTTGTCTGTAGAGATGATCTTGGGTGCAGCGGGCGTCTGTGCTTTAACAGACAAAAAGCTGATCCCTCATATCCAAAATAGGAGCATATCTTTGTACAGTACTCATAGTTCTCTTTCGGGTTCACGTTGTTCTCTTTCTTTCTTTCTTTCTTTCTCTCGTCATTTTCTTTGTCACCGTTCCTTGGCCAGGTTTGCGGTTGGGCAGGGGTGCAGATCATTTGGTCTTAGGCGTAGAGAGATCACTGAATTATTTAGGTTGGAAAAGACCTTTAAGATCATTGAGCCAACCATAAACCTACCATTGCCGGGTCCACCACTAAACTATGTCCCTAAGTGCCACGTCTGCCCATCTTTTAAATACCTCCAGGGATGGTGACTCCACCGCTTCCCCGGGCGGCTCTCGTAGTGCTTCAGCTTCGCTCCAGGGTGCTGTGCCGCAAAGGCTCCGACCTGAGCAGTGGGCTGAGAGCTCTGAGCTGCCAGACCGGGGAGCCTGGAGAAGTGGAAGAGGTTTTGAAGTGTTTTGTGCTTTCCAGTAGAGGAAGCGGACAGACGGCTGTCCGGCCAGCCAACAGAAAGGATTGTTGTGCTTTGCCATGGAGAAATCCTGGGGTATCTGTGTGTCTGGTGTATATGGGACAGAGAGGAGAGGAGGCACGCCGCCTCTGGGGAGTCCTGCTACGCTCTGCAGTGATTTGAGGGAGAGAAAGAGAAAGTCACTTTAGTATATAGTGGGAAAAGAAAATGAGCCTTGCTCTAGGGTGCTGGAAATCAAGGGGTTAATAGTATAAGAAATTTTATTGCTCTCTTGTAAATCTTACTCAGTTAAAGGGAATATAGCAATTTTAAGTCAGCTGTCCCAGGAAATCAACACTGGTTTTAAAATGGGCGCAAACTGAAAACAATCTATGCCAGAACTTCTTGTGCTAATGCCAGCTAAAAAGAAGAAAGGGAAAAAATCAAATTGATAGGCTTCGAAGTTGATAATTGCGCCTAAGTGCTATGCCTGTAAATCGCAGGGTAACGTTTCCACTGGTATAACGGTTACTGTATGTAAATGTACATATAGTGCCTTTGCAATAATAGAAAATACCTGTAATCCCGAGTTCCTTGCTAAGCTTGCAGCGCTGCAGTTACTAAAATACAGCCTGCCATTTGGCTTAACCCGAGATGATTCCATGAATGTCAAATAACATAATGCTAAGGATATTCAAAATTCATGCAAAACATGATGTCAGTATGTGTGACCTAAACTCCAGAGTAGCATAATGTGTTAAATTATCTTGCTATAGTTCCAAAAAGCTTCATGGATGAAATTTTTAAAAAGCGTTACTCTCTAACAGTGAGAAATAAAAACAAATTTTAAAATTCTACCTCTTCCATCTTCAAGGTCCTTTCCAACCTAAACCATTCTATGATTCAGCTTTTTGGTTTACCTTAGCTGCTCAAAACTCCCGTGTCTCAAACTGCTTTTGTGGTGTGACAGTCCCTGCCTGCGTCCGTAGTCATTTTGGGCAGGGAAGATCTTTGCTCTGAAGGTGTGTTGGATCTACTTCTCAGTATGCCTGTTCACGCCCAGTTGCATACATGGCCGTCTCCAAAGTCATCTCCTATTGCTGAATATACAAAAATTTGAAGGTGGAGAGTAAAATAAACTTATATACTTTTTATTGGTTTCATGTGTTAGGCTACTCATAAAAGGCATCTGGAAAGCCTGCTACAAAAACGCGTTTCTATCAAACATATCGGCGAAATGTATACAGAGATGCTAAATAGTCTGCAATTAGGAAAGTTCAGGACTGGGGGATTCAATGAGTTTAGAAAACCTGTGTGAGAGCTCTCTGCTTTGAAAGAGTTGTGCTTTTGAATTCCTGTACGTAGATTTAGTGGTTTCATCTTTGCGACCTGTGCTGCAGGGGCCCAGGCTCCCATTCGGTGTACGCTGCCGCAGGTTTGGAGCTTGCTGTGGGATTCGTATGTGGACTAAGACAATGAATAAAATTGATAGAGCAGACAGGATAGTTTACTCCGTGCTGTCAAATTAACTCTGCCACAAAATGACTCGGTTACATCAAGTGGGAAGAAATATTGCTATAAAATATTTTGGTACATGGGTATATTAATAGTTCTTGATGATGATATGAAGAATGTTAGAGGACAGTAGTATTTCTGTGCAGGTAAATTCATATTTTCTGTATTTAAGGTTTCTTTGGAAGAATAAAACAAATGTCTCTTTAAAGAGAAACCTTGTTTTAAACTGCTCATTTTTATCTGCTGCCTAAAATACTTGAAGGTGCTGAAGTACAAACTTTTTTTACCTTACTGTATCCATACTGTACTTGGTTGGGCTGATCTACAGCAGTTACAAACAAATGATTTGACTGTTTCCATTTATTACAGTTTCGTGTATGTTTTAGGATACATTCTGACCTTGAGTAAATTTACACTGCTTTGTAGCGAAGCCCTGGTACACAAGATGAGGATCTAGCTGCATGAGTAGATTCTTAATTTGTGTAGTTTAGCAGAGGACATGTTTATAGTTCAAAAAATAAATAATTCAGAAGACTGTATCTGGGTTGTGTTGACTATTTGGAACCCTACTTAAAAATTACTAATTCGATACTTTCACTTAGTAGCAGCTAACTGCTACCTACGTGAACTTTTACAGCATTCCGACTTTTTTAGTAGTGTTCATGTTCTGTATCGTGGCTTGGTTAGGCATTTCATATTAGAACAGCACATTTGGAGGCTAATTTTAATAGTGCTTGTGTTGGCTTTTTGAAAGAACATCAGGCTTCCTGTCTAAATCTCCTCCGAGATGTGTTTTGTGTGTAAGGTGAGTCACGTTCTCTAGCACCTAAACTTTAGATGGGAAACGTGTTACTAGAAGTATTCAAGACCATAACCTTCAAAAAGGTTGTAACTACTGGAGTTGAGGAGAGACTTGAACACTGTTATTCGTGCCTGCTAACACACAACGTCAAGAAGAATATACTGACGTATTCCTCATTTAATAGATGATGAGGCTACTAGAAACTTTGGATGATGCCATAGAGCAGAAAGCTCTTTCGGCTGTTTAAAAATCTTATCGCTAAGGATTGGGGTGTTAAACTAGCCGCGTTAGGTTGCACAAATCTCAGTTCACTGAGAATTAAAGGCATTCTTATTTGTTTTCAGGCTATCTTGATGCGATTAAGAAATTATTGAATTATTAGGAAATAACTCTTGCCCAAAATTTAAATGTTTCCATCTGTTCTCTGAAATTGAGCAGTAGCTAAAATAAGTATTGCCTAATGCACTGGTGCACATTGCCATTTTACGTAATAGCTTAATTTTGTGACTTTATGTGTGACCATGTTTTGTTGACGTCCTCTTACACTAGGATGAGACTGCAAGTCTTTAGTTCCTCAAGTGAAGGTCCTGTTCTTCGCACTTGTTGATCATCTTGTTCATCCAAAGTGGGGGTGAAAGTAGAATTTTACACGGTTGCTTTAGGTCCCAGCATTTGTTTGGGTGTGTTTGCCACAGATTTCCACGTTCACGTGTTCAAAAAAGCTGACCAAAAAAATCTCCATCGGCCTAGCTACGTACTGCCATTCCCTGAAAGATATTTTTAAAATCTAATCAAATTCTTTGTGTATGCAATTACTTTTTAACCATGGGTGCTGGTGGTTGGCAGATCGGGCAGTCCAAATAGTGGGACGTAGCGTGTCAGGTTTATTATGTGTCAAACCAAGGCCACTGAGCACTGCTTCCAAAAATTTGGGAAGTGTACTCTTACAGCTGTCAAATTTAAAGCAAGTTTGCATTCAGATGAAGACGTGCTTTGGTCCTTAGGCTTCAGCTCACCGTTAGTATCTCAGTGCTTGGTTTGAATAGAAATCTTTTTATCTACCAGATTAGTAGTTGCCAAGGGATCTGATTGTCCCATCAATTTCAATCTAGCGTAATTCAGCAGGAATTTAAAGTTTTTCTCCTTGAACGGCTTTCTCGGTACTCTCTTTGGGAAATGAATTCTGTCATCTGGAAGCTCCCATTAACTCCTTCCTACCAACCGCCCTACCTTTGAATTAGAGAAGTTTGCAAGTACAGAAAAGGAAACAAAAGCTTCAGGGGTCAGAAATATTCTCTTATATTAAGTCTAAATCCAGATAGTGTAAAAAAACACGCTAAGAATGAAGGAACTGGGACACGTATCTTGTGGTTTCTGTGAAGAAGGAAAAGACCTAGTCATTAAATTAGACCAATTGACACTGCGTAATTCACTGTTCTTAGATCCATACAAAATTGTAAGGCTATACTGCTATTACACTTACGTTTTTTAATTATTAAATTAAGATAACTTGCAAAGCAATTAGAAGTGTTTAACTTCTCGTTAATGTCTGGAGGCCTTAAACAATTTAAGTCTTTTCCGTTCCATGTTAGAAGCTTCTTTGGCTTGAAAGGGTTTGGGGTTTTTTTGTGGCAGAGAGAGAATTTTACATAAAACGATGTAATAACTTGGTTACAGGTAATTTTTTTTTTTTTTTTTTAATCTGTTGACTGTTAGTAAAAGTTGTGTTCTCGGATCCTTTTTCTGTGTGCTCTGCTGATGTGAAAAGCTGGCTAAGGTGAAGCTAGCAAAATTCATTTGTTAGCTGCTCTAACGCATGAAACACTGCTCTTGATCTCTGTATGGCAGCGTTAATACAGCCCGTCAGTGAATTGCTTCCCGAAAATCGTTTTAGAAACAAGAAACCTAGTGCACTTTATATTTTTGAATTCACATTGCAGATTTTTGGAATATAAAAAACTTAGAGAAAAGAGTTAAAAATATGTGATGATTTTTTTAAAGGATTTGTTGTTGTTGCAATAATTTGCTTTCTTTAATCCTTCAGCATATATTTGTGTATTTAACTTCAAAAATCTGGGGTTTGCCTACTCCTATTGTTGATATACTGCCAAACACCTTGACAACTTTAAATGTTTGCTCTTACTGTCCCCTCTTCTCTAATAATGCTTCTAGAGCACACGTGGGATAAAACATTGCATCTGAGTTTGGGGAAGTCTTCGGGGGGAGTGTGTTTTCATGGGGGGGGTTGCTGTGTAATGAGTTTTTTCTGAAAAATTCTTGTAAGTTTTTAATAATGTGATGTTTCCTCTGATTTTTCGTTTGCAGTTGGACTAGCTGACACTTTGCCGTATATTGAGACCTTTATCTTTTAGCTCAGGAACCCGCCTTGCTTGTTCTTGTTGGTGAATTGCTCGGAGTAAAAACAACCGGAAATTTTATCAAATAAAAATTATCACTTCTGTTTTGCATTACAAAGTGTGCAAACCGGACTCATAAACCAGTTACATGCCTCTGTCCACTCGTGATTCTTGAGCCTGCGTAATTCTGGGCTGCGAAGTACTGCATTAAAATATGAATTGGAAGATAAAAAACTTTTTATGTGTGGTGGTCTGCAAATCGAAAAAAGTTTTAAAACAGTCGAACAGCTGCTTTGAGGGCGAAGGTTTCAGCGCCCATTTACGCGGTGGTCTGAGAATTACTCTTTTTTTTCCTTGGTGATTAAGAACTGTGTAGCAAAGGGTACCACTGCCTCCGTGGCAGCTTTACACCAACTCTCTTTCAGTATTGCAAATGCTGAGTACGTGCTTGAGCGTCTTTGTTAGGGTATCAAACTGTCAGAATCTAATTCACTTATAGCTATCGGGTGATTCTTACCATCGACTGTAGGAGATGTTTAATGTAGTGCTGTGTCTGGGTCAGCTGTAGCTGCAGTCACCGCCACTGAATTTGATTATTATTTTTTCCCAGTTACAAACGGCTGCGATGAGACGGCCTTCCAGAAGGGGAGGATGGCCTGGTGTGGCAGAGAGCGCCGCCGGTGCCCGAGCCCCGGGGCAGCCCCAGCTGCTGCCTCCCTAAAGCTCTTGTGTTAGTACTGAGAACCTCGCAGCTCGCTGAATAGAGTGGGATGGCAAACAGGCTTGGGTTTGGTCATCCTGACTCGTGTGACGCCGGGAAACCAGACCAGTGACACCATTGTGGATCGCTTGGCCGTTTGCTTGGAAATACTCTCTCGTGTGGCTGAAATCTTACCTCTAGGGGGTGGGTTCTTAATGTTGCTGGGGAGCTGGGTGCGCTTCTGGGCACGGGAAGGCAGTGGCACTGCTGAGGTCCAGCCTGCTTCTGGGGAGAACGGTTCCTTAGTGCCGGCCCGGAAAGAAGCAGGGAATAGGTGTGGGTTAGGTAGAGCTGTCCTCATTCTTGCTTCACATGCACAAACTACCAGCTTAGGTACTTGTCTATTTTTAGGTTTTTAACTGAAAGTCTTATGTGACTAGAAATGCTTCCATGTGACTAAAAACGCTTCCACATCCATCACTTGCTTAAACCAGAGCTATGACCATACCCGTGAGTGACGTTGTGCGCCAGCTGCGGCTCTCTCTGGTCGGCTCTAACGTCATCAACAGCCTCCCTGGAGGAAGGCGCTTTCCTTGTTATGCTTCTCTAAACTAGGTGAGAGCTGAGGAAGTACACTGGGACGAGTTTGCCTGTGATGAGACTCCACAGAGAGATACTAAAGAAATGGAGAATCGTATCTGGGAGATGAGGAGCAAGAGAAAGCGCGTTCAGCTGGTGTCAGGGTGAGATGCGTGTCGTGGTTTTACCCCATTCGGCAACTGGGACCACGCAGCTGCTCGCTCTCTTCCCTGGCTGGGATGGGGGAGAGAATTGGAAGAGTAAAAGTGAGGAAAAACTCATGGGTTGAGATAAAGACAGTTTAATACGTAAAGCAAAAGCCGCGCACACAAACAAAGCAAAATGAGGAATTCATTCCCTGCTCCCCACGGGCAGGCGGGTGTTCCGCCATCTCCAGCACCGCAGGGCTCCAGCATGCGTAACGGTGACTTGGGAAGACAAACGCCATCACTCCAAACGTCCCCCCTTCCTTCTAGGTGATCTCCAAAGGTCCCTTCCAACCCCGACCATTCTGTGATTCTTCTTCCCCAGCTTTATACGCTGAGCGTGACTATCATGGCATGGAACATCCCTCTGGTCAGTTGGGGTTGACTGTCCCTGCTGTGCCCCCTCCCAACTCCTTGTGCCCCCCCAGCCTGCTCGCTGGTGGGGTGAGCAGCAGGAAAGGCCTTGAGAGCTCAGCAACACCGGTGCGCTGCCACACTATTCCCATCCCATGGCACTACACCAGCTGCTAGCAAAAACGTTCACTCCATCCCAGCTGGAACCATGACAATGCGTTACCATGTTTAGGAGAGGACTTGAGTGGGAGATGAGGAAGGGTTTTGGGACTGTACTAAGTGCAGGTTGTCTGCTTGATATGTGTGGGGGATCAGATCCAAGAGCAAGAGTGTGGTGAGGAGAAGACAAGGTGAAGGAGCAAGAGGAGTTGTTGGTGAGAGAGTGCAGGACCCAGCTTTCCAGCAAAGCCCTGAAGGCACCACAGCTGCTTCTGCCAGAGGGGGAGAAAGAGGATTTGTGTTTTACTCCTGTGTTAGGAACAAACGAGAGGAGCTGAAGTATACCCACCGAGCTCGATGAGTTCTCTAGATATCCCTTCATTGTGTGCTTGAGAACGTGGTTTTCGCAGCCCGTCCAGCGCGACTTTCAGAAGCCAAAAGGACTCGGGCAGGTTCGCAGTGCTGACCTGCTCTGCAGAAACCCTTCTGAGGGCACTCCGGAGTCTGCACCTTTGTGAGTGGCTTTCTCGTTCACCGTGGGATGTTTCTGTGTGCTGTAGGCATAGGCTGTTGTCAAATCACTTTTCTGTGCGTAAAAAATTCAACATTTTTGCTTTAGTAGTAATCAGATTAAAGTTACGTTTTCCTCTCCTGCCAGCTTTCTGTGCCCTTTTCTTTGATTCTCTGATGAGGATTTTTTTTTTCATTTGTATATGTTATATAATGTGCGTATTGGGTATTTATAGAAAGCATCGTGTAGATATTAATATTTTTGTATTTCAGTGCAGGTTGGTGTTCAAAAATGGGGTTTCCGGAAAAATTCAGCTCTGTCAAATTCTGCAGCAAGTATAATTATTTTTATGATCACAGCGGTGGCCAGAGCAATACGTGATGGATGTATCGATAATTGCCCGAGGTCACCATAAAGCTTCCAAATTAGTAAATTCACTAAGACACTGTGAGGTCTTACATATGTTTATATATTAACTATTGTCTGAGGCATTTTTCTCATCTCTGGCCTTTTCACAAACTCATAAGGCTTCAGAAAACCTTGCAACAAAGAAGTGAGTTTTATTAGCCTTTGAAGAAGATGGGTACTTTTTTCCCCAGTGACATTTGGTACGTTTGTCATTAAAGCAGCTTAATAATCTTTCGCATGTCTTAATGCTGCTTGCAGCAGGTGATACATATTTCTAAATATCAGAAGAACGTTTGATGATTTAGTGCCACGATACTTAGAAATACCTTAAAAACAGACTTCATAAAATCAGTCAAAGCTTTCTGAAAAATTGTTCGATCCTAGGCTAAATTTTTAGAGAATTTTGATCTCTATCTATGAATAAATAAGATGGATATTTTTAAAATGATCAAACAGATTCAAATAGTAGGGCATTTTATATAAATATAGACTCAGTAGTGATCCAATGTGAATTATATTAAACTCAGTGGGAAACCATTTATTAACCTTAGCCAGAATAGAATTAGAATTCCAGAAACTGAATTCTGCTTTAGGAGTCCTGTGTCAGGGGATTATTAAAATACCGTCCTGATACTTTATGAATGAATTGGACAATTAGTAGTACTAATTAGTAGCAACGTCAGTTTGAAAGAACTACTTAGCGGAAGCGCAGTGATGAGTATTCCTCGATGGTGAAGGAGGCGGCCTCCAGCAGGCGGCGGGGTACGTGCTGGGGAGTGAAATGCAATTCCTTCGCTACGTAAACTTGTTTGGGATTTTCTCAGCCTTTCCGGTGTCAGGTGGGATGCTCGCTGTAGTACGCACCGCCCGGGCTGTTCTGTAGCGTGACAACGTTTAACACCTTGTAAGGCGCTGCGGAGATATTAAGTAATGAAATCTGTGTGTATGATGACTTTGGTTATGGTTTTACTGGGAGATTAACACCCTCTCGCTATAGGGGGATGATGGAAGCAAAGAATATGGAAAGCGGGAGTGCTACGCTGCTGAAGTTGGTCACATCACTGAATAAGCAAAGAGTAAAATTCAGCATGTTAAAGTCATTGGCTGTGCAGTCAGTGGTGATGAAAGCTATTCCCTGAGCTTCCTTAAGGTACTTCCTCCCTAAAAAGGTTGGTGATGAGAGGATTGCGAAGCAACAGCCTTTTTTCAATTTTTTTTTTCCTTCTTTTTTTTCATTGCTTCTGTTAGAGTTTCCAATGATCTCATACCTGAACAGTAACAACAACAAAAAAATCATATGTGGTAGTGTTTGTGGACCTTGGAGGGGTGGTGATTCCTTTCTATGCGAACTTCAGATGTACAACGTAATATTTCAGATTTAGGAGAAAATAGATTTCTCTGCCACCAACTTTGGTTGCAGCCTGAGTCCAGACCAGAAGAAAACGGATGCAAAGAATGTGTGCTGGACACCAGTTGTTGAGTCCTCCTCCGATCAACTGCCGGGGCAGCATCTGGCCTACATGAGAGTTGAAAATAATCAAGATTTGCCAGTTACGGAGAATTGTGCCAAGGATTTTTAAATAAGAAATAACAGAGTTTAGAAAAGTTTATGTTACTTTCTTTTTGGAGGATTTAATTTTAAACAATGGCATAATATCACGTCTAAAAGAAAGCACTTTATTATGTGATGATAAAGTGTCATGATGCAAAAATATAAACTGTTGGTGTGCTCGCTGCATTAAATTTCTTCTTTCCTAATGAGCTTGAGGCTTTGGGTAGCAGTTTAATCTTGAAGTTCAGGTATCCTTTTCTTCTGCTCCTTCTGCTGTTGGTATGTTTATTCAAAGACTTCTTCAGCAGTCCAGCTGCTTACCCCATGTTCTTACAGGAGGCAAAAAGCTTACAATCTTGGTGTCAACGCAAATATATTTGTATAAAATAATCTGAGTCAAAATATGGAAATGAACATATTCTGGTGGGATGAGTTAGCTCTCACCAGTGAAAGAAGCGTTGCGGCGCGGTGTGGGAGCACACGAGCAGCTGGAGGAAAGAGCGGTTCAGCTGACTTCAGGGTAGCGTTTGTTCCTCGGCTACGTCGAGCATTACAAAAAAATGGGCATTAAAATAAATAGAATGCATTTAACATTTGTTATTGGCCTCTGTGCAATTTGTAAATACGCTTTTGAGACTGTTTCTGCAAGTCGTCTACATTATGAAGTACAGGGGAGGTTAAAAGTCATAATCCGGGACTACTGGACCTCACTGAGAAATTCTCTGTATTCGTTTCCAATGTCAAGACGTGATGCAACAGATGAATGAAGCCATATATAAATTCTTTATTTTCGTGTGGGGGAAGAAAAAGAGGACTGTGGGCACTTGCCGATAGTGGAAACCAGCATTCCTAGCAAAAGAAAAAGATCTCTTTTTTGTCTTTTTTTTTAAAACGGGTATGACTGTTACCAAGTTTTGTTGCGGATCTTTCTTCAGTGGATGACAGCTGAGTTTGCGGTCGGTCCGGTGGGGAGCCTGGAGTGGGAAGAGGATTGTTTCTCTCTCCTGTTGGGGTTGTTTATCAAATGTGTTCACTTTGGGATATTTGTACTTTGTATATGAAGGCTTTACGTTAGCCATAGAAATCAAGAAGAAAATGGATTAGTGTCATCCTCTCCCCGTTAGAACGGCTCTTGTACCGACAGCCGGCTCTTCCCCACCTTTGGAAATACCACTGTGTCCCAGGTAGAGACAACTACAGAAAGAAATCCAGTTATTTGTTAGTTTACACTAGTAATGACTAAATAATGTTTTTGACTAATTCATTCTTTTGTACCTCTAACAACATTTGTTTAGGAAAAAAAAAAGGAGGGGAAAAGAGAAACTGGTATTATACAGAACGAAAATTATTTATCATCTCAGTTCTCATCAGTTTCACAGTTATCTCTATATTAAATTAAAGATCAGTGAAGGAGAAAAGTAGATTACATTTCCATTGTGAGCTAGAAAACAGCAATGCATGTACAACAGGTATGCAGAGTAGCTAATGGAAATAAATCAAAAGTTTTTTAAATGCTATGTTACAGATGAATGAAAATAATTTTTAAATTATTCATTAATTTTTAATTCTAAGATGTTTTCACAAAACCCAAATAAATTGGAATGCATGTTTGTTTGAGAGAACCTTTAGTTTCCATCCCTTACGGGTCCAAATCTCGAGTATTAACTTCATCAAAATATCAAGAACAAGGGAGCAGAAAACATATTACTGTTTAATGTACAAAATACGGGCAAATGCTTGCCATAGCAACCGGCAGTTAGGTAAGACGAGTGCTATGGTACATGGGCCTGCACTGTGCTTACCTCTTTATTACCCAGGGCTGTACATGGGAGTGATTTTCTTTATAGTCGCAAACTGATCTATTTGTCAATTTGATTGTTTTCGTTCGGTTTTTAAATTGCCAGGTGAAGATTGCATGTGTGCTGTTTCTGAATAGGAGCGTGCACCTTTCCTGTCAAAACCAAGGCTTTTTGTAAAATAAAAGTCTTTTCATGGTTGTAAGAGATATTATTAGTACTTGTCACTTTCTTTATGAAAGTATCAGATATGCAGGATTTACAGGATCGAGACTGTTGGCTAAATTGATGTCTCTGATTTTCTCCTCTTGCCAATTAAAAATCCATTTCTATTTTTTTCCTGTAACCGGGGACCAAACAAACTAGCCGGTATTCCTTCTTACATCTTCTCTATTCAAAGCTACGGCCGCTCAAATGACGCCGCTGCCAAATCTGAAAAATGTTAGTATGTTAGCCTTATAGCTATATATCACATACGTAAACCAAATACGTTAGTATGTTAGCCTTATAGCTATATATCGCATAGGTAGAACAAATGTGTTAGTATGTTAGCCTCATAGCTACAGCTGATGCTTAAATTAGCTTCTCTGAAAGACCTGCCTGTTGTTACTGTAGTTCTTTTGGCTATAATGTTTTTTCACTTGGTATATCGCGTTGTTAGGCAGTTAAAATGCATTTTTGAAGTTATATTAATATGGCCAACTTGTCATACAAAAGAACGGTACATTCGGAAAAGGCCATATGTTCATGCGAAGGTAGTCATGGAAGGGAGGAGATTTGCTTCTTGTTTTCTTATGTCATCTGTTATGTTTTAACTTCATTTTCTCCAGATACCGTGTCTAGGAAATATTCAGATAATAGATGTGAATTCTAATCAGTAAAGAAGCAAGGTTGTTATTTCCAACAGCTTTCGAATGACTTTAGTAGATACTCAAAACAGATTTTTTTGGACACGCTTAACTGCTCTTTGGTATTATAACAGTTAAAATTTACAATTAGGACCACACATTTTTAATATGGAGACAGCTAAATATTACTTTTATTTAAACAGTGAAATATACTCAGGTCCTTCTATGAAAACAGGAGATGAGAAGATACTTTCAATGCTGCAGTATTCTAAAATAAAATGAATGAGCAAACATACCCAATTTCCCCAAGCGCTATGAAGTGGTGTGAGCCAAATTCACTGCTGCTCTTTCCACTTGGGGTTATTCATTCCTGTACACGTGCCATGCCTTCCTAAGCGTCTAGTCCGGCACAAGCATTCCTCCAGCCACAGAGATTAGGGAACCGATCTAGGTTAAGACTAATCCATCAGAAATACACAAATCGGCTCCCTTATCTGATTCCCTGGACCAGTGTTAGCCTCTGCGGAGGAGAGCGAGCAGCGCCCAACTGCAGCGCCCGGCCTGGAGCAGGAGGAACCTTTTAGCAGAGGGTTGAGTTCTGCCCTCTAACATGAGCAAGGGGCTACACGTAGGGGATTCTCTTCTCGAGAAGGGTCCCAGGAAGATGAAGAAGTAAGGAAAAAAAATCTGGTGTCCCCATAGCTTTCTGCTGAGGAGCTAAGAGAGCCCTGATTTAAGGCAGGTCTTCTGGGTTGGTTGAGGTCCCAGGTCTACGTTGGGGAAACCTGAAAATCTTGTGATCCCTGTAGTTAGTCCAAGCGTAATCATGCAAAGATGTTCTCGCCAAGTGTTTATGCTGGTTATAAGAATCCGGTTAAGTACAAGGCTCTGGTTAGGCTGCGTTCACGATTCTCCATCGCATGTTCAAGTCACAGAATTAGCTGTTAGTGGCTGTGTTTGTTTTAGGGGAAAAATCTACGAGGCATTTTAGGGGAAGGTGCCTACAAGGCTAAAATCTACTTTCAATGGTATCTAAGGAACTTCGGGGTTTTTTATGTTAATTTATATGTATGTGTATGTTTGTAAGTGTATATATATGTAGAGGTGTATATCTAAATGAGCAAAACTGGGCATCTTTTTTACAATTTTAGTTCTCTGAAGTTTTATGGTAGATCTTCTTGAGAATATCTCATTAAAAAGTCCTTTTATCCATTCTCCACCTGTGTAGGCTCTACTTCTATAGCCGCAAATTCCATGGAAGTGTAAAGCAGCAGAGGCTATGGCCAGAGTTGGACCCTACCCTTGGGTGGTGGGGTGTTCTTCTGATTTTGCGCTCATGGTCAATGAAGAAAGAGAGATCCTTCTAGAGGTCAGTTCAGCATACAGCTGTATTTAGCATCAGATTAGGTTAATTTATGGTAAATCATACTTCGGACTCTACCTTTCTTCACTGACTACCAAGAGCGCCTAGGTAAACTCACCAGTTTCGTTCAGTGTTTGCTTTTGTGAGCGTGCCCGTGTTTTTTTTGTAGAGAAGCAGTCTGTCAGAGAAGCCGTGCAGTCTACGTGAAGCTCAGGTATTGATCACTTGTCTTTCTGCAAGTCTTGTTTTAGTACAACATGTATTTATTGCAGGAAGAAGAGGCTTTATCACAACAAAACGAGCAAAGAAACATAAGGACTTGAAGAAACAGCACTTCTCTAATTCTTTCCGAAAGTTCAGAGACCCACCGAAACCTGGTGGATTACCTCCGCCAGTCTCCCTGATTTGAGGTAAGTGAATTCTCTCTTTGCCACTCTTTCTCGTCCTGTGACATAAATATATGGATAGTAAACACAGGGATTTCAAATTTTAAAATTGTTTCTTCTGTTTTCTTTGATGTGTCAGCAGGTAATGGTGGGATTTCATGGCTGGTTGTTTACCTGGTGGTAACGTAGTGCCACCACGAGAAATTAATGATACCGTGTTTGGTTTTAGGATTGTGGAGGATGATGCAGTTACTAAATAACATTTTGTGTGACTTTTCCACTCAACAAAATAAAGACAGCAATTATTGAAAAGGAAATGAGACAAAATCAGACCGGCTGCTTGTAAAGAGGTCTCTGAGGTTTTGCCATTTCTTTTTCTAGCATGGAGCCCATGGCTCTGATTTGCAATATACTCTTTCGGAGGAGCATTTTGCAGTTATGCTACAGGGTAAATGGGAAGACTAACCTGAGAAACAAGCCAGTAATCGAGTTGATTGGTTTAGAATAAATAAATTTAAAACCTACCTGACGAAAAAAGAGAACTGGCTGACTGCCATTCCCTTGCACTAGTCTTTTGTGACAGCACACAATTGCAAAGTTACTGAGTTTGTTTCTGTTACTGGAAGATCATTTTTTTTTTGGTATTTTTCATTTTGTTCTTATGAAAAGTAGAGTATCTTTAATTTTAGATACATCAAATACCATAGTTGTAAGAATATTGTATGTATCTTAAGAGATTAGATGGGGACAGGATTTTTTTAATCTGTTAGCGCAGACTTGTTATGTAAATAGAAAGCTCACAAAGCAAACGAGACAGCACATGCACTGAACAAACAGATGTCTCTTCCCCAGAAATACATTCACCATTCGATTCCTGCAATTTGGTGAAACTCATCGGGAAGTTTATTGTTATGGATATGTATGCAATCGCAAAATAAACATATTGTAGTCACTGCATAAGTCCTGTACTTATCTCTGAATGATAAAAATAAACTGGGCTTTTCATGCGTGGTGCGGTGCTGTTTAATAACAGCTAGGACAGTCTGTGACAGTCGCATATTAAATAGCAGACTTCAGAGGTGTCAGTGGTTTTTTTTTCTATGTCAAGTGTCCGGGTTTTTTTTAATTGAAAAAAAAAAAAATCCTTTGCAGATTTTTTCCAAATGCTTATTTTTAATTCTTTATGACCAAACCTGGGAGTTCCTCCCAGGCAAAGAAAGCTGGGAAGGCAGGTTAAAAGGAGAATGAGCACGAGACTTTCAGGAGGGGAAAAGCAGTGCAGAGCCTGTTGAATTAGCCAGGGAAACTCTGTTGGCTCGCTATACAGGAGCCTTTTGGTTATCAGCGCTAGTCTATGCTTAGTATTTATAAAACTGTACTCTGTAGCTGGTCATCTGTGTCGACGGTGCTAGTATTTTGATGCTAATAAGTTTGTAAATGGCACGTGCTTAATTAAGGTAATGTTTGGTTTTTCAGCAGAAACTTTAGTCGCATCTTTGCTTACATGTTTCCATTTCCGTATGCTTGGTATGGATCATTTTTTATCTTTTTTTTTTTATCATTAAGTTAGTTATCTTTTATTTATCATTGATTTTTTTATCATTAAGTTAGTGTTACTATTTTATTTAGACGTTTATCAGTTAAAAATCCAGGTTATTTATTTGAATTGATTTTAATAGCGCTTTTCTGTACATTTCTTGAGGCCTTTATTAGAAGCTGCTTTTCCTGATGCTCCTTCAGTCCTTCGCACTGTCCATGTGACCCAGTTATTTTAAGCCCGAGTCTGACTTAGGTTTCATTCTTGGGCTGTTTCATCCATCTATTGAAATCGTTTCCAGTAAATTAGTTTTACAGTGTTTGCTGTGATTAGCATTATACGCTCAAGGGAAGTTCTACATAAAAATGTCTCTTATCAATACCTTTCAGTGTGTTTAAACATTAATAAATAATTTTATCTGAAGAATGTAATATCCATAGTGAAATTATGATCTAAAATATATTTGTATGCAAATTCTTTAATGGTAGGTTATACCATCTTTCTATTTGTTTTGTTACTGTAAAGATAAGCTGTGTTATGAAGCCATGGCTTCTTACATAGCTATGATTTTGTGAATAACCTACGTAAGAACATTCATCCTTTGAAGTATTTCATGCAGCTTATATACAGCGGAAACAAGTTAAAAATGTCTGTCATTTCTACAGTTGAAGAAGAAATTCTTGTGTTTAAATTACGCCATTTGTATGTTAGATTTTAAGATTTAGAATTTCTGGAGTAATTTAGAAATTGGCATTCAGTGTCTTGATAAGCTAAAGGTAGTAGCTATGGCTTCTCGTTAGAGCCCGACCTTGTGAGTCCTGTGGATGCTTCACAGGAGAAGGTTCAGTGCGTCTCAAACTCCCTGAGGTTGGTATCATTCTTCTTTCACAGTGTGTCCAATTTTGTTGTGAGTAACCTTTCCTGCAGCTCTCTGCATTGAATACCCCAATTCTTCACCTGCTAAAATGCAGTATTATTTTTCCAGTCATATTTATTCAGTATTTAGACCCCTATGGCTCCTTGCATTTATAAACTCGGTGTTCAGTTTTGTTTAACCCTTTCGACTAAGGGGAAGAGGCTTTTTTTTTTTTTTTTTTTACTGATAGCAGTAATATTAATTTTGTTGTTACATATGTTTTAATATTTATCTTTTTATTTTCATCATTTTAAGAATATCTCTGGGCTGGATGTACCTTGTTAGCATTCTAGATACATAAAAGCATTCATTATTAAGAGCAGGTAAGCCCTGTAACATTCAGAAGCATTAAATGTGTAGTGCTTAAACATGGAAGCTGTCTAGTGCCCCAATCTTTAAGAAAATCTAAACATATATTTTATAGGGACATATTTTTATAAGTGGTATTGGTTGGGGAAGAACTTCAGCGAGTTAATCATTTTTCTTCTAAGTAGTTTGCATATGGAAAAAACTGTTTGCTGAAAGTCTCTACTGGGTTGGCAAATGCAGTCTGAAACGACTGAGGCTCTTTGGTACCCATTTTTACAAAACACCGTGCCCCAATTTCACCCTTAAATTGGGAAGGTGCTGATCAACTGATTACTCAGTTAAAGTAGTGGTACTAATAAAGTCAGTGAAAGCCAAACAGCAGCTCACCACCAAGAAAGCAAAAAGGTTTTACTTATAAACTTAACTAAGTCATAGTTTTAATAGTCATAGTAAACGCTGTATTTGATATTTGCAAGCAATGGACTTTTTGTGACTTATGTGCTCATACCCTGTTTGTTTGGCTTATCTGAAATTTTTCATTCACATTTTGTGTTAACGGGCTCTCTTTTAGGGGAGAAGGTTTTAACAAGAACCAAGACCTTTACTATGATGACAAATGGCTTTAAAACAGATTCTAAATCTGTGATCTGTAAATCAGAGCAAATTCATTAGGCTTTCTGTAGGATTCAACAAGCATTGATTGGCTATGTTGCATCTATTTTAAAAAAAGTGACATTCCCAATAAATCTGAATTTGTTAAATGTGTATTTCTAATCCTTAACTGTGCCCTTACTGAGTCCTCAGGCTTTCTGGCGTAAAGCTTTAAAGGCCTACATTAACTCTTTTGGTTATGCCTTAGACCTAATGAGCTCCAATCCATTTCACCTTTAAAAGAACTAATTAATTGACTTAAAGTCCTGCAAAGACTGCTAACTCCTTTCAGTGTCGGAGAAATTGAAACTGGCACTTTGAAAGCCTAACCAGGTCTGAGGGAGTGGAGGGCTGCGGGTGCGTTTTGGGGGCGATTCTGAAGACAATGGCTGGAAAACAGACAGATGTGACAGAATGACGGAGGTTGTGTTTCAGCTGGGGGTTCGCCAGGGTCTGCGTACCTGTGCAAAGACTAATTACGTAGCTCATGAGCGATACTGGTGGAACCTTTTGTGTAGCCAAGGCCATTTGCAGTATTGTAACTCTTTGCAGCCTAGACTTGGAGTTGAAGGTTTTTAGCATGCGTCGGTACAACTCCAGTTGTCTGAAGATGTGACCTTTTTTTGTATGCATATTAGTTCCATCATAAAAATCCATATACTCCTTTTTGTAGAAGACTGCTCATTCTTCTGGACAGTGAACCACCATAATGTAATAAAAGGTATCTTTTTTTTATCAGTTCCAGTCAGATCCATCCTACCCTTCTTTAAAAGCAAATATTACAGCGTATACTACAAGTAATTGGATAAGGGCTTAGAAAGCAATCAAGAAAAGTGACATAAAAACATGTGGCTCATTCTTTAATTTGAATAATGCAACTGTCTCAACAGATGTAACGTGGGCTGGAAGAGTTCCTCAGATGAGGGCTGTAGTAAGACAAGGAGCCAGCCTCGATGGACATAGCCCATTATCGAGATCTAAACAGGAGACTGTCTAAAGCAAAGCTGAAAGCGCGTCAGGAATTTTAAGCCTAAAGATCCCCAAGGTAACTAGAAGCAAGACCATGAGAAGTAATGTAGGTAAGCATTCAAAAGTACATCAGTGCATTTCTTAAGCTGAGAAACTTCTGATTTTATTTCGATAGTTTTATGCTGTGGTTGTAGAGATTGTTACAGAACGTATTTCAAGTAGTATAATACGAAAGATTTGAGCCAGTGTTCGAAAAGCTAATCAGAAGAACAGCAGACGTCTTCAACATTTAATGGTGCTGAAGTAGAAAAATAAACAATTTAGCAATTCATATCTTTATACGAGATAGACAGTGCACCCATACGTGGACCTTTCTGATAACAGAACAAAGAAGAAAAAAGCATTCTTGACCTAGATTTAACAGATTGTATTGAAACAGCATATGAAGCACAGTATTTTAATGGTAATAAAATTACCATTTTGTGACAGTGTGATTCATATGGAGTATTAGTCATAATTGGTAGTAATATATTTTGACATAATTAAACAATAGAACTCTGGTTATCTGTATCAGAAAATATTCAGCGCCATTCTTGACCTAGATTGTATTGGAGTAGCAAAGTGTAGCTGCTTTGCCCTCAGATGAAGCCACAACTTTACAGTAAAACGTAAAATGAAATGCTCTTATTCTTACACATTTTCATAATGAAAATATAAAGTTATACCATGTCAACAACCAGCAGATGGAGAAAAAGAACGTCCTAGGAAGCTCAAACACACTAGGAAACTGAGCTATAAATACCAGGCTAATTCCATAGCTTTAAGATTTCTCCAAAGCTTTTTTAAATCCCTCCAGAAAAGGCTGAAGAGATCCCTAATCTGAAGTGCCCCAGTTGAAGAAATGTGTACATTTTTAGTTTTAAATAAAATTATTTTAATCTACAGTAGATTGTTTGGGCATCTTAATGAGTCAGTGGAATATCTGTACTGTATTTGTTGCTTCAAAATAAGGTTTTTAAAGACATTGGTCCATTTTCATTCTTATCAGTACTTTCTTCAGAGAAAATACAGAATTCTGTCTGATCGCTTCTGAACTGATGTGTATAGTATTCCCACAGAATACTTGATAGTCACAACTCATTTGGAATCTCTCTTTTTTAGAGCTGTCCCTTTCAGTAGAGAGAGCTAACAGAATAGCAATCTTCTTTGATAGGATCTTACGAACATTTGGAAGATCTTCGTATTTTTTTCATTTGCATTTGTAAATTGTACCTGTGGAACCCAACAATGTGGCCATATTTAGAAATATTTTTTGGCTCCCATACTTTAAATTCTTGAAAGCAGGTTTTCAGGCTCCATGGTATCCTAGGGAGGACATCGTTCTCATGTTGTAATTGAATTTGGTGAAGCTGCCACGTGAACCGGTTTTAAGGCAAGTGTCTGTAAGAAAACCTGGATTGTGGAAGTGAATTGTTGAGTGTGTAAGTGAAGGGATTCTTTTCTCCATAATGTTGGATGAAAAGATGTATACACTTATATTACTGAAGTAATGTTTCCTGTTGAAGTTAGCAAAACCGGTAGCTGGGGATGTCATGAGACAGAATTATCATGTAACCATAGAGTGATACTGGTTGGAAGGGATATCTGGAGGTCACACAGAACGGCTGAGGTTGGAAGGGACCTCTGGAGATTATCTTGTCCACCTCCCTGGTCAAGCAGGGTCACCTAGAGCAGGTTGCCCAGACAGTTTTTTAGTATCTCCATTGATGGAGACTCCACCACATCTCTGTGCTGGTGCTCTGTCACCCTCACAGTAAAAAAAAGTGTTCCCTGATGTTCAGAACCTCCTGTGTTTCCGTCCGTACCCATTACCTGTGTCCTGTCACTGGACACCACTGGAAGGAGCCTGGGCCCCACCTTCTTTCATATGCATTGGGAAGATCCCCCCAGAGCCTTAATTTTCCTAATATTTATTCAAAACTTTCCCCATTGCACATGTGTCTGCTGTTTGTCCTTTAACTTGGATGTCAGAGGAGATTCTGGCTCCATCTTCTCCTTACCCACATATCAGCTTGTTGAAGACAGCAGCAAGATCTCTCCTAAACCTTCTCATCTTGAGCTTCTCCTTCCATAAGAATCTCTTCACTTCTTAAAAGTGACTCTTACTTTCTACACTCATGTTTTGCTTGAGAAAATGCACTAAAAATAATACCTTTTTCAGAAACTTCTGAGTTTCCGTTGCACGTTCCCTCCATAAGAGGAAGACAATTGGGAAGCTTGGGGGGGGGGGGGGAAATCACGAATCTTCATTCCTTGAGCGCTGGGAATTTTTACAGTGTCTGACACAAGCCTCGCTACGTGCTCGCTGTCATTGAGACCTTAGGTAGAATGTATGTTGCAGTACAGGACACTGCCCTTTAAAGAAAATATGTATTAGCCAGAAGTAGGGAAAGCAAAGCAACAAGCTAGTGACAGATTTAGACAGCAGGACTGTTGAAGAACGGGATTGGGTTTGTTTGTTCTAGGAAAAAAGAGAACACTGTAGGATGGGCATAGAGCTTTAAAAAGATAAGAGGTTTTTATAAAAGCAGTGGTGGCAGTTGCTCTGTAGATTTTAAAAAAAAAAAAAAGTTTAATTTGCACAAAGGATAATTTAGGATAAATGTAAAGAGAAAGCAGTGCCAACTTTTTTGGTTTACCTCATATCTGACTGCAAATATGGATGAAAAACTGCGATGTTTTCCCTGTAACTGTCATATAATATATGATAGGAAATTTTTAAAAATACGTAAAGCAGCAGCTTTCAGAGGAGTTCTTGGTAATTTTGACCTTCCGCTACTGGCAGTGGGCTGAGCAGATTGTTCTCCTGAGATCCCTCTTCAGATCCTCAGTTTCACTAATTCTGTCAACTTAATTGTGGGATTAGCTTTGTTTTATGTCCCAGAAAACTTTTTCTATTACTGATAATATACTTCAGTTTGAGGTATATGAAACTTAAAGTCTTTACTTATGGTGGTTTTCATTACAACAAAATGAACCAAAGGACCTTTTCTCTTAAATAAAATGCTTTGAAATACCCTTCTTTAAAATGGAGCAAAATTCAGGTTCAGCAGCCTTTGGGTTTCCTTGAATTTAGATTTCCATTGAGGTGGTAGGCTGAAGTGTAACATAAGAAATAAATACATGCAAAACGAGTGTGGGAAGCTATCGTACCTGTCTGTAGCTTGAATTCATATTTCTTAGATTTTTCTGCCAAGAGTTTGTGGCATTTATTCATGACACTAATGGCTTTGTTTATGGAGGGTTTTTTGGTGACAGTATATATTTGTGTTACTAAATTAATTTCTTCTGATCAAGCTTTAAATATGTTTTGATGAAGAGCTAACTAAATGGTTCTTTGCCTGCCTTTTCTCCAACAGCTCACTTTTTGGAGCACAGTGCCAGAACATGCTAAATATCTGTGTTACGTACCCACCGTCTGCATTTCCAGAGACATTTTCAAGTCTATTCAGAGAATAAAGGACTGTTGGAGTTTTACCTTAGTATCTGGCACAACGCATTGTCCTTTGATTGGATTGAAGTAGTGCATTTTCTAGGTTCTCATCTTTTTTGGAGCTTTGTTCTTAAACCCTTGGATGTACTGCATCCTTAAAGGGACACGTGGTTTTAATTTCTGGGTGCCTGCGGTCCTTACTCTCATTTTTCTTTTCTCTGCTTTGACGAGCTGGTGCAATTCTCTTTTACTTGTCAAGCTTGAATGTGATTCACTCTTTTGTTTCGTTCCTTCTAAAGAGAATCAAACCCTTTTTGTCTAGCTTAGCGTATGTGCAGTCTATTGCACATGCAGTAAGATCAGGTTTTATAGTGCATCGAGTGAGCAAAGCCATGGATACCTGGCAGGACAGAGTTGAGCATCGTTACCGGGTACCATCTTGCTCTACATTAAACCTAACGACGTCATGTTTGGATGGCAAAACAATTCTAAGGAGAGTTTCGCAACCCCTGTACTGAAGAAGGAAATAGAATCCGGTTTATTATCATAAAAACAAATGTTTCATTTCCTAGGAGCCAGACTGCAGTCTTCACAATTTATTGGACAATGAAACTTATCCTTATTAAGGTGTCAGTGCGCATACGTCTGATAATTGTCATCTAAAAATTTAACCCAAAAATACACAGACACTAACATTTAGGTACTGTGCTCGTTTTAGTAGGCTAAAAATACCTTGGCTTTCTTAACAGTAAATCTCTGAGTGAAGGGAGTGGGACAGCCACGCAGGAAAAAGGTTTTTCACTCATGAAGCACAAAATCTTGTTTGAAACTAGTGGTGTGCGTACAGTCAAGAACTTTATCATCTTTGTAGCTGGAATACAGATTAAACTTTAGTAGATTTTTTTTTAAAAGAGATTGTACGTTAGCATTTTCTAAAATATTAAGATTATTTTTTCTGTGCTCATGATGTTTTATGGAAATGAAGTGTGTACAAAAGAAGAAGTGGAAAAAGGTATTTATGTCAGAGTTCCAAAGGAGAAATAATATTCTAAGAAACCTCTCTGATTAAGTGTGTATACATAGGAAGAAATAATTAAGAGTCATTTAATGTTGAAGTCTTAACACCATGCGTGGACCGTATTGCTTCCTATTGCTTATCTTCTGTTACAACTGCTTCTTTGTTTTTCAGCTTGGAATGAACAAGATGAACATACCCACCTTCAATCTAACGCTTAATGAGGAAAAAGGTCAGGCTTGCCTTTTTTTTTTTTTTTTTTAAATCCTGTGCCCTACTGTTAATTAGTATATTAAAACGTACCTTATATTTGCATTACTTATTTCATATATCTTAAATAACAAACCAAATGCGAAGTTTTAATATGAGGGTGAGGAAGATTATTTTTAAATCGAATGGTGTGTTCATAGAACAGCTGACTCAGACCAGTGTAAGTAGAAAAAGAAGCTATAGAAGGAAAGGTCATGTATACAAATCTTCATAAAGATTCATTTAAAAATTATTAAACTTGCAATTAATGGACCTCTTGTACATCAAGACAGAAATATTTGTCATAATTTTCATGCAGTGAAAGCATTTAAAAGGATTAAAATCACCCACTTTTTTTTTTTTTTTAAATATCCTTGAACTTCTGAGTTCTGTTTCAGAAAACAGAGAGAACTGTCTGTCTCTTAAATAAAACAGCAGGGCCAAATTCTCCAAATACTTACACATTCAATTAGTATGTCGCTGAAAGGCAGTCATAATCTACTAATGCTAAAGATTCATCTATCATATTGTACAGGTTTGTAGCATACCAGATTTCAAGAAGCAGCCCAAGCTCTCAAGCACTATCACATTTATGCCAAATAAGGCTGTAGAGTTTGCATTAAGGTGTCTGAATAGCTGATTTTTATGTTATCATATTTTTTTGATATCATAAGAGTATTTTCATGAGGGAAATTGCTAAGTAGAGATACATAATTCAGTAAACAATTTAAAAAAAATTGCTCTTGGAGAAAAAATTCCCTCTGTCTAAAAATAGTATAGTCATGTGACTTATTACTTTGGCACAAAAGTATAATTTACAGGTTTAATTTGCAATCCTACTATGTTTCTGACATTCTCTTGCACAGAAACTGGATCTGAATTGAATAATGATTTAAATATTGCTGTGTCCAGAACTTCAGGTGTCTAATACAAAGGAGGTTTATATAGTTTATTGAGGCCTCTGCGTTTAAGATATGGGAGTATGATTTTTCATTTTTACCATTTATTGCGTAATTTTTGATATTGCAGTGCACAGTTAATGGAGATCTGGGGCTAATCCGGTAATTGTTATGCCAGCAGCTCAGAGCCTTTCACCATATTTCCAGCAATCTGATTTTTTTCCTTTTTACCTGCATACCTAAAATCTAATTGAGTTTTCATGTTCAGGTTTTGAAAAGTTACATTTAAATATTCTTTTCTTTTAAAGTTAACTTTTTGTTTCCACAAATTTATATTTCCCTAGTAACCGGTAAGTCAATAATATACAGCAAAGCTGTCTGAACACTTACAAATGGTTATTACCTATGCATTTTCTGCATCTATTCAATAGATACATTAAAAACATTCTGTATCGGATGTTTCTGAAATTCATATAATCTTCATTATAAAATTGTTACAAAAATATATTTTATAATTTTAGATTTTTGGAGACCTGAAACATGAGAATTGAAAGAAGGGTTTGTTATTTGTTTATTCATGTGCTTGGATCTCCTTTTGAAGTAATTAAAACTTCGGTCTGAAACATTACAATATTTATAAATTTAATAATATTTATAAATTATTTCTAAATACTTGTGATTTTTTTTTTAGCTAATTTTAGCTATATCGTTTCATAATAATCAGTGCATTGCTATTAGAGTTTTCAGTTTATGTTAAAATTAACTTCCTTATCACTTTTTTGGGCAAATGTGAATGGTGGTTGTTTTCTAATGAATCTGTGTGTTACGTTAGCGAGAGCGATCCCACTGTGACAAAGCAGATTTTTCTCTATTAGTATCTTCTTCTGTTGTGGCAGTTGGTCTTGGAAGGTCTGAATTCTCTCTCTTTTAGGCGCAAATTGCTTTTTTTCTTCCAGATTTTGCAGTCATCTTTTTTTCTTGACGTGAGGTCATGGTAACTTTCCCCGGTAAACTCTTTTAGAGCTTGATGGTTTCTTATAGAGCTCACAGAATGACAATTGGTGTACAAAAGTTTCAGTGTTATAACCATGAAAGATACCTGAAGCCACAAAGAATTAAGAACTACTGAGGCTTGTTCCAAAATACTAAATTCTGGAAAAGCCATTACATCAACAAAATCCAAATACCTAAAGAATTGTGGCTTCCTTATGGCAAGATGATAGGTTTTGGAGGAGACAGAAGTTCCTATTCAAAGAAAGGCCCGGAAAAGCGGCCTTCCCAAATGCAGAACTGATGATGTATCATCGCTGTGTCATGAAGAAAGAACAAAAAGAACTATAGAAAAGCTGTTCAGAAAGAGAGTTCAAGTATAAATTCTCTTTATATTATAGAAAGCTTAGTCCCTTAAAATCCTCAGCTAGGAACCTCACTGCGCAGCTCTTCTTTGCTATATAATACTTTGCTTGCTGTCTTGCTTCAGAGAATAAAAAAAATACCCAGTTAGTATGAGATTGTTTTAGCTTTATGTCCGTAGAGTGAAAAAAGACCATTGAAAAGTAAATGTGTGAAAGGCTTTTGGCTGTTTAAAAAAAAAAAAAAAGAGAACACATCCAAGTCCTCCTAGATTTGTAGGTTGCTGAAGATGGACATTGTATATTATGCAAGTTCCTCATTTCCTTATGCGAGTTCACCTAAAGTGACAAAGTGGATGTAATAACATTTCTTCACTTCTTATTAACATATAGGTTAGTAATATTCTATTTCATAATAGAAAGAAAGGTTTTGATAATGGTGACATGATCCTTATCTACAGAGTAACTTGGTTGATTTAAATTGCAGTCCAATTATTAGTTTTTATTTTTTAAAAAAATCTGAGTGCTTACATGATTTCGACAGTAAAGTGGGCCTATGCACACAGCTTTGACCTATTTCCCTTGTAAAGAAAAAACTTAATGTGGTGGAAGGCCTGAAAGAGCATTATGAGTCTTTGTATTCTTCTGTGGACTCTATTGGGTGACCGTTGTATTTATTAAATTCTTACCGAGTAGACAGAACCGAGGTTTAAAACGCAAATCCTTTTGTCTCCTGCCATCTTTTTTGATTGTCATGTAGCTCGGTTTTGCTTTTTGTCAAAACCCTTTGAGAGATGCTGTGTGCATGCATTCGTGCACGTGTGTCCACAAAGGATGTACGGTCTCCCTTCTTTCGTTGGAAGAGAAAAGCTCAGTTGCTCCCAGCTCTGGGAGTTACACAGACAGATGTGTTAAAAGGCGGTCATACTCTGAGAAGGTTTCAGGTTTGGGTGCTATAGGTACACTAAATAAAGGATGCTAAAAGAGTCACGCTCCTTCCCGGTTCAGCCATTGCCTTGGACAACTGAGTTAAATCTGCTAAAGTGAGGATACGTTGCGCTCGATGAGCTCGACTTTTACCTGCGCTACGAGCATTGCTAGGAAGGATGTTGGATATAAGGTTACAATTTCTGATTAGTTAACAGCACGCAGGTCCAAAATGCTCCAAGAGAAGAGATTCTATTGCGTGCTCTTAATGCTCGCCTAGAACCCGTGAACGTAAATCAGACTCTCTCGCTGAGAATCTTTTCCTTATTGTTTTGCTAGTGGAGATTCCTAAATAGTCGGTGTGAAGTGATCGCTTGGATCACGCAGCCCGGCAGCGCAGGAAACCGAATGATGCAGGGTTCTGTCCGTCCACGTGCGGGTCAGCACGACTGGCTGAGCTGGGGCACGTCCAGTGGGCTACTGGTAAAGGTCCCTGGCTGGGGCTGTAGACGTAGGTGCAGTGGCCTGGACTTTTTCCTGTTTTGGAGTGAATTCATCCAAACAGCTATCATTGTATAGAGTGGTTAAACTGGGGTCTTTCAATCCTAAAATGTTCTACAGCATCGAAAGTTGTATAAATTAGGAATACATAAGCCGCGTTATAGGGCATAATAAAACTGTCCTTTATACAGTTCAAAATAATTTAATACCAAAGGTAGTTGGACTAGTATAAACTGATTCGACACTAAGGCAATTTAAAATGTATCATTTTAATTAAGTCATTCGGTGCAGATCAGTTTTCTGGTTGTTGCAGTGTATTCTTCATCCTCTGTATTTACGAGTAAGCTGGCGATGCCTTTCTCCAACCAAAGGCCAGAGTATATCATGTGTACAGCTGTATTGTAGTCCTGGATACCAATACAATGAGATAAGATTGAAGGAAGAAAGGTTTCCTTTATACTTCAGGCACATTTGTTTGTTGAATCACTCGCCTAAAAATAGGGCTTCATAAAGTATTCAATACCAATCTAATTAGTCAAGAGAATGCTGCTTTTCAAAATGGAAAAGCATTCCCAAAAAGTGAGGCAACATTTGTATCTAATTAGGTGATACAGGAGAATCCTAACTAATTGCTTTGATAGACTTAAACAGATTAATAATGTGCAAGCAATAACTAAATAAAAACTCTTTTTAACTCTGCGTGGTTTCAAAGTAATGCTTTTCGAGAAGCTAAAACTTCCTGTTAGTTCTGAAACCCCAAGGCTGTGATTTGAAGGCGTTTCTATTTCTGAATGTTTCGTAGGTTTTCCTGGGATAGAAAGGAAAGCCTGGGAAGTGAGGTTGCAATTTGTATCTGTAAGCGGCGTTTTGTGTACGCTCTGAGTGTTTGCAAAACTTTTATACCCCGAATCTGGTGGTTCCATGAGTAAGCACTGGGGTTTGCGCATCAGAGGCAGTCGTTGATCGCAGACCCCTGAGCAGCCTCTGTTATACGTGGAATTGTTAGGCACGCTTGCAGGTTCACGTAAGAAAAAAAGCAATGAAGCATCTTCACAATATTAGACCATCAAAATCTGTCTTAACTGGCTTTATGTCCACTTATTAATAAAAGAAATGTTATATTGGTATTCATATCCTACGTGATAGATCTGAATCCAGACTATTAGTATCTAATTTAAGTTTCTTTTTACTTTGTACCAAGTTTTCTGTTTCACCGCTTGACTAAAAAATTGTTAAAGTAAACATTAACAGCTGAGTGTGCAGAGAGGCTTCCTGAAATGCAACATTTCCAGAAGTGAGACAGTTGCATTAAAAATTGAAAACATACTTTCAGCATATGAAAATTAAGGAGAGATTTTCCATGGGAAGGAGGGGTTTGAGGGGGGGCTAAAGGGGAGAAACAATTCAGGGTAGTTTTGCATAGTTCTCCAATGAAATATTTTTCAGCATATTGTAATGAAACTGGACTGCAAAACAAATCTAAACGGCATGTCTTGGCGCACAGCGAAAAGGAGTAATTGATTTAGATGTGGAAAGTTGTGTTACTCGTGGTGAGATAACATGAGTTGTCTGGAGTTGTTATGAGATTACAGAGAAGAGGTATTTATTACATGGGTTGATGAAAATCAGGCCTTTGGATAGAATCCAGTGTCCAAAATACTTTGGATGTGGTCCAAAATCCGAATACTTTCTAGCCCAATCCAAAGTACTTCAGAGAGGATACTTTGATGGAGAAGGGGGAAACGGTACATCAAAAGAGATGGGATTTTTTGGCAATCGCGTCGGAAGATTCTGGGCCGGTAAGAAACGTAAAGCTTTGAGTAGTCAGACGGATTCTCTGTATGTCAGAGCATTCATGGTCAGGCTGGTCCCCGTTGGGATTTAAATGTCTTTTTTCAATCTCGGAACCGTTTGCCAAATCTGATAGAGCGGTGCCACCGTCCCCTCCAGTTGTCCCTTCAAACTTGGAGCTTCTCGTCTGGGCTGCCTCATCGTGTATAAAACATATTCTAAAAGCAGCCTGTGCCAGCAGTAGGGTGAAAAAGAGCCAGAGCCAGCCTGGTTTAGGCGACTCTCCTCCTCTTTTTCTCTCCTGTCTCCCTTCGCTCTATCTTCTGTGGCTGATAAGCGGTTATTGGGAAAACGCGAAGGGTGTCCGTTGTTGAACCAGGTTTGAGAGGTTTAACTCTTCTTAGAGAGACCTGTACTGCGCTTAACTTTCCTGTGCTGGTATGCAGTTAAATAAAATTAACACGTATCAACTCTGCACATTCCGTTTAGGGAAGGATTTTTGTACCGAAACATGGATGGCAACCTCTTACTTTTGCCATTCGTGCCCAATAGAAACGCGCAAAGGTTACAATGTGTGCCGGGTATTTTATCGCCTCCAGTTTGTGGAAATCTGCACAGAACTGTGCTGGGGTTGAGTGAAAAAAATCTCGCTTGCATGAGCGTTTTTGCTATAAACACGTAAAACACGGCTAGTTACACACTGATTAGCTGTGTACTTCTACATGGCTAGTTACACCCTGATTAGCCGTGTGCTAAGAAGCTTCCGGGGAGCCTTAGCCCTCTTTTCGGTAATTCATTGCACACAGGCACGTCGGCGTGTCCTCGCAGACCCCAACTGGCATATGAGCCCAGTAAATTACAAGATAAAAGGTCAAACTTGGATGATGTGAATAGCATTGTTCACTGTTTTGTGCTCAGAGCGAGTGTGGTGGTTGGAGTGGTTTCGTACCTGGGGTAGAATGGAAAATGGATGATCATACCGGTGCTCTGATTCATTTTTATTTTTTACATCACTCAAATCCTTGTGTTCGTTTACAGTTCTTTAGTCTCCGGTACTCTCAAGAAAAAGTCATACAAATAATAAACTTTGACTGAAGGTATATGATTGAAGCAGCCATTTTATTCCATTTCACTGTACTGAGTAAAAATATTTAAATGTTTTCCACAGAAGAAGCAGTTAAGTGAATTCTTTCGCTTCTTTTAGTACTATTTCAAGCTATGTGCAGTACAGAAAAATGGTTTATCTGATTAGATGATGATAAGTGTTACGGTGGTGATGGAATGGGACGTTAGCTGATGCAGGGCGTTGCAGAACCAGTAGAAATATAAGGTTACTTCAAAGTGTCTCTTGCTGCTTGTGCTAAAAAGAAATTGATGGCTATTATTTTCTCGTAATGGATCCAGTGCAATTGCCCTAAATAGCAACATGAGCCACAGCAAGACCGGGCTAAGAGATGAGTGACCTTCTCTGCACTGTGTTCTTCCAGTATTTTAAATACATATTTTCTGATTCAGATTTTACTGTGTTACCGGAAGTTAATTCTCATTAAAAGTAATAGGGAAATTATTTACCTATTTTAGCCTTACATGGAACCTGTAATAAAAATGCCAACGCAGCGTTCAGCAGTAATGCTGAAACTTGAAGGTAAATTCTGCCTTGGCTTGGATGAGACATCATCATTTGCTACCTTCTTCATCAGGATAAACCCGATCAAACACCAAAACTTCGAAACGGAAAACCTGGGAGGACTCGAGAGTCCTGAACTGTTGCCAGGTGCTCTCCAAATCCTATTTCCATGTAGCAGATTGAGAGATTAAAGGATAGATTGTTTTCACATGAGAGATGGCGAGGTGTTTAATGTGATGTTCCCTCTAACCTGCGCTCGCTGGTACTCGCTCACCTCTCCTCTGGCGGCGAGCAGGATCTCATCGTAGTCTCCTCATCCCTTCCCCAGTTTTGGCCGGCCAAGGGTTACATCCTACTGGAGTGCTCCGGAGTATAGAAGAGTTGAAACACATCCCTGGAAAACAGTGCCAGGCTATTCTAGAAGGCTTTGTCCCATGGAAAATCCCCCCCCTTATTCTGAAAATCGCACTCTTTATTCTTTTAGTTTCAGCACCTTAGTCACAGGGGTAGGTCCAGCTGGCTCCTTTCTTGTCCACATCCTTCTTGTTGATACCACAACTATTTTATTTCTTTATGTAGCATTTTGAACTTTACATTTATAAGCAGTACATCTAAAGAGAATGTACTGCATAAGTGTACCTAAGGGAATATTTTTGAGGACTGTATTTATGCCTCTGTAGTCTTCCTTTAGTGGTCTTGAAGGAGCTGTTGTTACTGGTAAATTTAGTTGTACCGTGTTGTTGGTACTGTTGTTGCAGAAATGTTGTAGGATCCTAAGACTTTATGTTCCCTTTCTGTCTCAAAAAACTTTTTCTTATTAAAATCAATCAGGACTACAGTAACGTTTACTACGTGTGAAAATATTAGCGTAACATTAGTATTAGGAATAAAGCAGAATTGAGGTGCATTTCCACATAAAACCTGTTAGCATCATTCCTACCATAGTCATCAATGCCATCTTACATTTGAGTTCTAGGGTGGTTGGGTTTTTTCTGATGTATTTACTATTTGAATCACATATTCACGTTTGTCTCACCTTAATAAAACATCCAATCTAAGGAGTTAAGTCTCACCTGGCCAACTTGAAAAACTATTTTGGGGGAATAACACAGTTCACGTCATTCTGAACTTCTTTCCTGAAGATTTGCTCATACGGTATAATCATATGGGGGGAAATTATTACTTATGATATTCAAATTTTTTCATGGGAATTCTGAGATCAGTGCATTGATGCTAGCTTTTCCCCTTTTATTATACAAATTTTTTTGTGAGAAATAATTATTTTAATTTAGTCTAAATGCAGAGGTTTTCCATTTTTATGGATATTATCAACCCTAGAAGCAGCTTCCTTCACGTTAAATTCATTCAGTTTTCTAAACAGTTTTTAAAGGACATTAATTGAGCTAGTCATCTGTTGATAATTCTGAATAGAAGCATATGTGAAACTATTCAGTTAAAAGATACATCCCTTAATTCACCCAAACTGTACATTAACTATTTAATAATAGTTGTACTCTCTTAGCTTTTAACATGTAGCTCCGTTGCATCCACATATAAATAGAATATGCTAGCAGGTTTATATTTACCCTAAGCCTTATTTTCATGGTTTCATTGACATTTAAAATTTTGATTCTAAGCTCTTTAAATGGATGCAGCTGTATACATCTTCATGAGTTACTGAACTGGGCTGAAAGACTTCAGAAAATGGCTCATGTGTTTTCTATATCTGTATTTTTCAGGCTGTTTTATTGGAGCCAGGGAGTCATGAAAGAAACTCAAGAAGACAACTTGGATAATGAACGGAAGATAAAAAGAAAACAAAAAGAATGTGGCATATAAAGGGTATAATACCTGGAGGTATTAGATCTGACTCATATTTATAAAAATGAGACGAGCTTTCACAAAATACAAGTTATCTTAGACAGTCATCAAGCTTGGAGCCATGCTGTTGAACTAGAAATTCTCCTTTTCCCCATTCTCCTTTCTGACAGGTAACAAAGGATTGGTGAATTATGATTTTCCCAAGTTGGAAGCACTAATTTTTATCTATATAGTTCATCCTTATGAATATATAAGGAGTTAAACATTGCATATTTAATGTGGATTATAATGGGAAACTGACTCATTAACAAAAATGGCCACTTTTAAGGACTTGGTTTCAAACTGAGCTGGAGCCTCCCGATGCACTTTGTACAGTTTGGGGAAAGGTGTACTGAATGGCCTTCTTCGGGAGGCCACGATGACATGTAGTAAAAGGATATCATCTTACTGTTGATATCTTTGAAGACTCATAAACAGAAACAGAAAAATGAATGGTGGAAAGGAGTGTGACGGAGGGGACACGGATGGAGGGCCACCAGCAGTGCAAGTTCCCGTTGGTTGGCAGCGACGGGTGGACCAAAGTGGAGTGCTCTATATCAGGTAAGGTTATTAACCAAACTCATTTTGTTTTCGTTGTGGTTTTGCCGGAGCACGTGGTAAAGTAGTGACTCAGTTCATCTTTTGTACTCAGAAACTTCAAGGACTTGTTCTTTTGGAAGCGCGAGATCATTTTTTCCACTGATATTAGCGGAGTCCACTTATGTCAGTTGTGCCGTTTGCATGCCCTTAACGTACTCTCCAATCTAATATTGCTTGGTCTTGAAAATTTGATAATCCTTACTATACATTTTGCTTTAGGCATGAATAGTTCTTATTACTTCTCATTGTCGTACGGATTTTAAAGCTGAGCAGTAGCAGATTTAACCTTACTTAATATCTTTATTATTCAAACCTTTCACAATGTAAGTAAGCAGAGGTTTAGTTATACGCCTCACCTGAGATGATGAGAAATCTCTGCCGTCTTTTGCCTACTCCCAGAGGCGCGGGCATTGCCTTTTCCTTGCACCAGCACGGGCTTTTTGTAAGAGCCTTTGTTGGTCGAGTTCAAAGCAGTGATCTGGCATGCAGAGAGTTCGTGTCAGGTAAGGTAGAGGGGGATTTCCTCCTTCGGTCCGCACCAGACCTTCAGCTCAGTTCATGTAGTGCCATCCAACTTTATCCTGACATTCTGAAGGCTGCCTTCCCTAAGTCTTTTCTGGGTCTATGTTCCAGATCTCTGTTACACTTTTGTGTTTTACTTTCTCTCTTTTGAAAGGAAATTTAATTGATGTACTTAGTAGCTGCAGAAAATACCAGTTTTTATATGCCCTCTGAAAGTTCTGTGTTCAGTATCACTGATGTTCTCCAGCAAGATTTACTTCTGTGTATTCTCCACGTTTCTCATGTAGAAAAAAAAACAGAAACACAAGCCTAAATCCAAACTTTTAGGTATTTTATTTGTTTATTGTGTTAGCTTATTGGATTTTTTTGCTTCACCCTGGAACAGTCACAAAGAAATGCATTGAAATTACTATTAAATGAATGCGTTCAGACAAACAGACTACAAATTAAATGTTACTGGAAAAAAGATCAAAGTTAGCTTTAACAAAATATGGGTGCATCAGGTTTACATCACAGAAGTCTAAATGATTATCAGTCTGTTATTTGCTTAATCTTATTCCACTATTCTGTGATTAAAATAACCACTTCTTCACAACGTTTTATGTATTACCAGTACAAAATTCTTTAATGAGTCAAAGCATACTCCAATTTTTACACTGAACTACCATAAAAGATCAAATTCATTCCAGGATTTCTTGTTTATATTCTCAATTAGCAGAATCACACAAAAATCCATGTCAGTGATACGCATGTCAAAGAAAAATCGCCTTCCCCTTGTATTTCTCATTACAGCTATAATTTACTGGGCCTCTGCCTTAGTTAAAAATCAATGAGAAAGAAAAAGTTGTGGGTTGGGGTTTGGTTTTTTTTTTCCTATCATCTCCGTATCCAGGCATCAGGACATACAACGCTTTGGTATTTTTATATACCTGATGATGCTACCTGCTTTTGAGCTTCATTTTCTACAGCTATAAGAAGCAGGCCACGAAGCTGGTGCAGCTTCTTCAAGCGTGTGTCTCACGTTTATAAACTAGTCAGTGTTGGTATAATGCTCACAGTTATTCGCTTTTCTGTCTTTTTTTATGTGTTCTCTTTGTTTACGGGGACTTTCTTAATTTTTCTGTTCTGAATTGCCTTACGCAAAATACTGTTTTTATTCTAGTTGACCCTGTTAATCGAGTTTACCAGTTGCCTTTTGCAGCCTGGGGAGGCTTGTATCATTTCGGCCCTCTTCCCAAGTTTTGCCCATGTATATTTTTTCCCCTTTTAATCCAGCGGTTAATTTTCTGGATCCCTTCTCTAAGCCGTTCTGCTGAAAGGGAAGGGTGGACAATGCGCTTGGTATGGTCTACGGCTCTTACATTCTTATTTGGTGAAGGGCACAGGGTAGGACATGGTGGGTGGAAAGGATGGAAGTCAGATAGTCCAACCTCCTGCTTGACGTGGAGCGTCCGCAGCACTCGGTCGGGTCAGCCCTTGGTTTCACCACCAGCATCTTCGAGGATTGACTTTCCACAACCTCTCTGGGGAACCTGCTGTAGAGCCACAATGTACTTCTGAAGGAACAACCACCCTGAAAATATGCACAACATTTATTGGGAGAATGAAAGGTCAAACAATATTGACTCAAAAAACATTCAAAGGAAAATTAGTGTATATATTAAGATCTGACATGATTTAACTAGAATAGATGATCCCAGCTGGATAAGGACTCATTCTATTTGTGCTTCCTTATAAAACATGCATGCTTTTCTACCAACTGTCAATGGTTGCTTTGGATTAAATCCATTAATTAACTAAGTTTTATTACCTGGTAGAAGCACTGAGTTGAGTCTCAGTGCTTTTTTTAGTAAAACAGTACTACAGCCTTAAAGTAGGACCTAGATCTCTTCTTCAGCTTAGTCGTCAGTGGAATAAACTGAGAAAAACACTTTGATAACAGGAAAAGATTTCAGAACTGTCAGTAACAGATCCTAATATATTTTATAATTTGTTTCCTTTTGTTTCTTTGGGGTCCAAAAACCTCTGGATGACGTCAGTGACAGAAAAGAAAAAGCTGGTGGTGGCTTACAGAGGAAGCTGCCGATTATCCTTTGCAGTATAGAAGTGCGAGAAAATCTGTACGTGCAAAAGATACTTTGGAGTTACATTGCTCTGCCCAGGAACAAGACAGAAACGCAAAAATTGGCCCTTTTTAAATTTTGTTGTTGCTTGTGGACAAATAACCGTGCATATACGTGCAGTAGGGATGCTGAATCCCAGGTGCCACAGGTTCAGCGGACTGACATCCACGCTCCTGGTCACCACGAGTATCCGGATCTTTCCTTTACACCCACCGGTCGTCGGTGCAGTGTCGATGTGCCCTGCACGTCTGCTGTTTCCAGGCTCCAGGATCTCCCTGTGCCTGAACTGGATATATGTGCCCAGGCAAACTGCACGCCAAGGGAGGTTATTTAAAATCGCTTTATTCTAGAAATAGGAAAAAAAAAAAAAAACAACTGTGGTGGTATAGCTTTACTCTGGCTGCTCAGTAGGCTTTTTTCACTGATGCAAATAAAAAAGCATCCTGACTCTGGAGCGTGTTCCCTTTTTAACGCGAGTTTTTAAGCATCACAGAAAGCATAGACAGGGTAGCGTAGTGCAGATGTCACTCCGAGTTTCTGCCGTGGGAAGCTGTTACATCTTCAAGTGTGGACCTTGCGGTGGGGTGAGCGGTCGCTCCTGCGTGTGTGGTCGGGACAGGTTGGGAAAGTCCAAAGCGATGGGCCAGCGCTGGAGATGCGGAGCCAAAGCGGAGAACAAGTGATGTTCACTGAGCTAAACTGTGATAACGGTCGCATCGTAGCTTAGTCAGTCTATAGCTGAAATTAAAGTAAAATAAAGAGTAATTTCCCCCTGCTCCCCAAGTATTTCAGTTTAAGACGGGAAGTTTGACTTTCTGGCCTATCTATCACCGCATGCCTGCACCATTATTTTTAGATTGCTCTTTTATCTTGTTTTACCCTCAGAACTGTCGCTCTTACACATATTTGACCTGGGCAGTTCTCTCTAAAATAAATATTTCCGGGCAAGTCTGGCAAAAAAATGACTTGCTGCAACTGTCAGCATAACTAAGTGTCACTTGACGGTGTTGCTTTATATGTGACTTAGTTCTTGTGCAGAATTCGGTTTATACATTGGGTTTTAACTACAAAAGTTCGTCATAGTTTGGAATTTTGACTCTTGGCTGTTTTCATGATCCAAACTATGCCACTTAAGTTGTTTCTGTTAAATATTCCGCTTAAGTTCTTTTTGTTAAAATAAGGGCTATTTACAGCTGCCGTTAAGAACCAGGTTTTTAGCCAGTCCTCATAAATTATTGTATTCTTCCCCTGATAAACAGTTTAGATGGCTAAGTCATAAAGAGCAATCTGGAACGTAGAGGCTTGCGACACGAGAACTTTTTTCATCTTATGAATTAGTGATTTTGCCGTAACAGAATTTCCAGTGTCCTATTTTTGGATATGGAGATAATGATTTTCTGGTGGGAGTTAGAGAAATCCGTGTGCAGTTGATCAGAAACTCACTGGACTGGCTTCTTGGTGTAATATTTCTCACTGTCACTGACAGGGTTGAAATTTTAGCTGAATGAAACCAAATTGTTTATGCAACCAAGAGACCCAGCTGCGACGGTTTTGTTACTGTGCCCCCTTTTGCGGGTGTTTTTTTTCTTTTTAAATTAGATCGCAGTCCTAAAAAGTACAGATGACTGTCGTGCCTGCATGGAGCTGAGCGATGTGATGGAGGGGGAGGAGGTCCATGGGGACCGTGCTCTGCCTGTGTGTTACGCTTTATAGGAGAGAGGAGGGAGAAAAATAATCTTAGTGGTGTTAAGGCTTTCAAGCAGGGTTGTAATATGAATAGTAAATACCAATAGTCTCCGTTACTTTCTTTTCTCTGCACTTGCTGCGTTTGTTTTTCTGTAGTAAAATCTTCCTTTAAAATGTTTGGGGGGCTATTTTTGATAAGTGTCATTCAGTTCTTGACTAAAAGCAAGACGTACTATGCAACAAAATATGAAATCTTAGCTGTGTTATTTTAACCACTCTCTACGTGAGCTGTTAGAACGGTAGGTAGAAGTCATGACCTATCAAATAGCTTGTATTCATCGTTTCTGTTCCTTTACAGTCCCAGTGGGTCTTTATTATCCTGCTTGGAGCAGGTGAAGACTTACTTGCTGACTGATGGAACATGCAAGTGTGGCCTAGAATGTCCTCTTGTTCTTCCCAAGGTAAAGACAAGCACCGTTTTGGATCTCTGTGCTACAATCCTTATCAGTTCTATCAGCTGATGTGCTATGCCATGACTTAAACTCTGTTCAGATCATATATATAAAATGAGATAAGTGGTATACATCCAAAGATTTACCATAAAATACAGAACAAATCTCCCCTCTGCCTTCTCCCCTTATGGAAAAGGTCTGACTCGGGTTTTATGGTGTTTTAACATTTTCCTATTAAATTGGAAACCTGCCATCAACAGCATCGTGCTAACACATGAGAATCTGGATGAGACGCTGACTTCTATTTCGTCTCTTGAGCAATGCAGGAGCAGTCAGATAGCTCTAAGAAACAGAAGTAAATTTAATTTTATGTAAAATTTCTGGTTTGGTTGTATTTGGTGAGTTTGCTGCCTGTAATCATTATTTTGAATGTTGGAATTTTTACTCTCAGGTCTTTAATTTTGATCCTGGAGCTGCTGTGAAGCAGAGAACTGCTGAAGATGTTAAAGCGGACGAAGATGTCACCAAACTATGCATACATAAAAGGAAAATTATTGCTGTGGCTACACTTCATAAAAGCATGGAAGCACCACATCCTTCACTAGTTCTAACTAGTCCTGGTGGTGGAACAAGTGAGTAAAATCATGCAGAATCATTTAATTCCTTAATTTTAAATATAGATAATTACTCTACAGAAACACCCCCAAAAGTCTTAGATATCTATGAGTGCGATAGTAAACAGATTAAACGCAAAAATAGAGGTAATAATTAGAGAGATGTAGGTAGATAGAAAATGAGTCGAAAAAGCAGATCATCCCAGACTAAGAGCATGATTTTCTTGGAAAAGATATCAGATTGTTCTAGACAAAGAAAATACATTAGCTCTCATCTTTTGGAACTGTAGTAATATGTCTGATATTCTGTCACATGGGAAATTAGAGAAGCAGAATAAAGTGATTATAAAGGGATTAGAATGTGGCTAAGGACTTGGCTAACTGGGAAATTGTATTGCAAGGCAGAATATACAGCTAGAGAAGATCACCGCTGTAATTTCTCAAGGATTATTTTTGGGGACCAACCTGGATTAGCATTTTAATTATCCATATCAACAAAAAATGAGGTAATTTGTTGACGGATGAAGTTGGCAGGTACTGTCAAAACAAGAGAAGATCAAAACACATTGAAAAACTGGGGGATCATTGGGACCTGGAGTGAAAGAAAAGGTATAGCAACAAATCCTGTTAATTGTGAGGTTATTCACCTGGGGTCTGGTGAAAAAAAGCTATTACCTGTAAATTATTGAGAAAGAAGACCTAGATATAGTAGCTGATCAAAGATGCCTGTGAGCAGTACCAGATGGCAGTATGGTGCGGATCAATGTGACTCGGAGAGAGAAGTAGGAATGCCGTTGTACACTTACTGCCTTCCTGCGCCGCTGTTCTCGCTGGCGGCGCTCAAGCTGAAACAGAGCAGAGGCTTTTCTCCGAGTGAACTGCGAAACCTGTTTTATGGAAGTCATCTAAAGGCGTTTAGCTTGTTCCACCTAGCAAAATGGTGGCTGAAACGAGCTGCGATTGCTGTCGGTAAAGATGGCATAAATAAAGGAGAATCGGCACCAGAAAATAAAGGTACTTAAGCTGAAGGACAAGGTTAGCATTGAAAGAAACAGCTACCAGAGCAGAGTTGGATGGAAACTTCATCTGAAAATGAGATACTTTCTAAGGATTCCAAGAAAAGGTTCTGAAGTAGTCTTACAAATCCAAATGGTTAGGACAAAGGAGCAAAGTTACTTTTTAAGACAGAGCTGAGTAAATTTATGGTTATATACTGTGATGCATGCAACTTCTGGGAAACGGCTCTTGATAATCTGAGAGATCTTATGCACCCCTATATTGCTGTAATAATAGCTGGCTAATTGCTAATCCCTCTGCAGCCTGACTTCAAAGCAGAAAATGTTAAGGATATAAAAAGAAATAATAAATTTCAGATAGGTAGACAATGCTAAGACACTGATGTGCTCTTGCATTTTTAAATTGCTGTGTATAATTTTAAAGCTTTGTTTAAAATGTTTTTTGCAATGAAAAATATGTTTTTAAAACAAACAGTGCAATTTCCCAAGTTACTATGCTTTTTCCTTATTAGTTCTTTTTATTCTTTACAAGTAGTACTGAACTTGCATTTCTCTTTTCAAAACCTTAGCAAAATGAAGGAGGTAAAACCGGCTAAATATTAAAGGCACGAGTCACATTTATGTGGTTTACCTTCTCCGTTGATCAGAATTTTGCGCGCTAAGCAAAAAAGAAAATTCCCCAATAAATCGCCTGCAGAAACAAAACGCCTTTTCATTTATGCACACTTATATTTGACCATTTGCTTAGGTCCAGCATTCGAGGTGAGGGTTCTCCTGCATATTTCGTTTTGCAGTTCAGTCTTGAGATTTGTGCCCTCGATGAGACTTTGGTTGTATTTTGGGAAAGGTAATGTGTTTGTTTCTGTCATGTGTAGCTGGTTGAGCAAATAGGATGAAGGCAGGATTGCCAGTGCCATCTGTCTCCTATGGCCAGGCTGAAGGAAAGAAGGGAATTGGGTTCTTGTGAGTAGAGGAATTTAAAGGCACCTCTGAATTCATTTGAACATGAAACCTTTAGCTCATTACTCCAGTTTAAGTTTGCATATTCAGAGGCTGCGTGCCAAGCACTCCAAGATGAATTACAAATTCCCAGAGCAGCAGAACTGGCAGAAAGTCCGCCAGACTTGGAGCTGCTTGTGATGGTATTCTTAAAGTAAAACATTGGGAAAAACAATCTTTTTAAATAAAACTGACATTAGTGGGCAGAAACGGAAAGCGGTCTTGTGCTTGTAGGCAGATCTAGTCCCAAAACTGGGGTCTGCAGAAAACTTTTCCATTGCAGAGGGGTTCACATATGTGCATATGCAAATATCCCCAGGGCCTTTAACCTCAAACCAACATATAAGCTTGAGCCCCTTAAATTTGGCATCTTCACCCCAAGCAAAGCTTGGTGCAGAAGCTGCAGGTAAAGCCTTAATTCGGTGAAGTACTACAGGACAGATCCTAGGAACAGATTAACTCAGAGGACTGGAACTCGGTGCCTGTGGCGCCAGCGAGTGATGCAGAGCAGCCGGAGGAGCTGCATCCTGCCTTGCACGGCTGTGGTCTCTGAGGTCTCTGCAATTAAGTGCTTGGCTAAATAGAAATCTGGGCCAAGGTCGTGTGGCATAGCTCCCCGTTCATCCTCATCAGGAACAGCATTTGGGGCAGGACCCTTTTCTCTGTAGGGCATGGAGAAATTAGTCTAAACCCCTTGTTGGGCTTTGTTCCTCCTGTACTCAATAGGTGGTGCCAGAGGCTCCTTTTCCCTGCGACAGTGACAGCCTGCTCCTCCTGCCAGCCCTTCTAGCTGTAGCCAAAGAGGTGGTGCTGGAGATTCAGGAGTAGGACACTGGAGATGATGGTTAGAGGGAAAAGACAGAAGGAGGAGGGAAAAAAAAAAAAAAAACCACTTTCAGGAATTGATGTTTCAGAAGGACCACACTAAACTAAATTTACATAGGTAGCGAGCGTGCTTGAAACTTAAGCAGCACAACATTTAATGGTGCCCATATTTATGCAGTCTTTATATGGGATAAGGAGTTAAGGTCGATACAACTGCGCTATATAGAAGGGTAGCATGCACCATTCCAGCAACTACTGGGTGATTTAGGTACTATTTCTGTTTAGACAAAAGTTTAGCCAAAAGGCTTTCTAGTTTTTATGAATATTTTCACGCGCATTAGTTTTGCACTGAAATGTGTGATATTGGATTTCAAAACAGTAACTGTTGTGTTTTTAATATCAGGTGCGACTCCAGTAGTTCCTACTCGAGCAGCAACTCCGAGATCAGTGAGGAATAAATCACATGAAGGAATTACAAATTCTGTGATGCCGGAATGTAAGACTCCTTTCAAGTTGATGATAGGGGCATCTAATGCCATGGGTAGGCTTTATGTGCAAGAAATGGCTGGAAGCCAGCAACAAGAACTTCATTCTGTCTATCCTAGGCAGAGATTGGGTAGTAATGAACTTGGACAGAAGTCTCCGTATCGTGGCAGTCATGGTGGGATGCCCAGTCCAGCTTCATCAGGATCACAGATATATGGAGATGGCTCAATCTCTCCTAGGACTGACCCACTTGGAAGCCCTGATGTTTTCACAAGGAACAATCCCAGTTTTCATGGAGCACCCAACTCTAGTCCTATTCACATGAACAGGACACCTCTGTCTCCACCATCAGTAATGCTACATGGTTCTCCCATACAGTCATCGTGCGCAATGGCTGGAAGGACTAATATACCTCTTTCCCCAACCTTGACCACAAAAAGCCCAGTAATGAAAAAACCCATGTGTAATTTTTCAACTGGTATGGAAATACCACGAACAATGTTTCACCATAAACCGCCCCAAGGTCCACCCCCACCTCCTCCACCGCCTTCTTGTGCTCTTCAGAAAAAGCCATTAACATCAGAAAAGGATCCACTTGGCATACTTGACCCTATTCCTAGCAAACCAGTGAATCAGAACCCTGTTATCATTAACCCAACTACTTTCCATTCAAACGTCCACTCTCAGGTACCCGTGATGAATGTAAGCATGCCTCCTGCTGTCGTCCCTTTGCCAAGTAACCTTCCTTTGCCAACGGTAAAACCTGGTCACATGAATCATGGAAGTCACGTTCAAAGAGTTCAGCATTCTGCTTCAACTTCCCTCTCTCCTTCACCAGTGACGTCCCCAGTTCATATGATGGGATCCGGGATTGGAAGGATCGAGGCTTCTCCCCAAAGATCACGTTCTTCTTCCACGTCATCCGATCATGGAAATTTCCTGCTGCCTCCGGTAGGACCACAGTCATCCTGTAGTGGTATTAAAGTTCCTCCCAGGTCCCCAAGGTCAACAATAGGGTCACCGAGACCATCTATGCCATCTAGCCCTTCCACCAAGCATGATGGACTTAATCAATACAAGGACATCCCTAACCCATTAATTGCTGGAATGAGTAATGTATTAAATCCTCCAAACAATGCAGTTTTTTCTACTGCATCGGCTGGAAGTGGTTCCTTGAAGAGTCAGCCGGGTTTGCTGGGAATGCCTTTAAATCAGATCTTGAACCAGCACAATGCTGCCTCTTTTCCAGCAAGTAGTTTACTCTCAGCAGCAGCCAAAGCACAGCTAGCAAATCAAAATAAACTTGCTGGTAACAACAATAACAGCAGTAGCAATTCTGGACCTGTTGCCAGCGGTGGCAACAACGAAGGACATAGCACTTTAAACACCATGTTCCCTCCTGCTGCCAACGTACTTCTACCAACGACTGAAGGGCAAAGTGGCCGAGCAGCACTCAGAGATAAATTGATGTCTCAGCAAAAAGATCCTCTGAGAAAAAGAAAGCAGCCGACCACCACGGTGTTGAGTTTGCTGAGACAGTCTCAGTTGGACAGTTCTGGAGTTTCCAAAGCTGGATCTGATTTGATCAGAAAGCAAAGTCAAAGCTCCTTTCCCATCAGTTCTATGTCCCAGCTACTTCAGTCCATGAGTTGTCAAAGCTCTCACATGAGCAGCAATAGTACCACCAGTTGTGGGAGCTCAAATACTGCTTTACCTTGCTCTGGTAACCAGATGCATTTTGCAGACACCAGTATGAACTCTGGCAGTCTCCAGAACTCGCTGGCACAGAGTTTACCCTTGCGAGGGGAAAGTGTGCACTGCCAGAACACAAACACTAACTTTGTCCACGGTACTAGCCCGGGCACAACCAACCATCTTGCAGGTTTAATAAATCAGATGCAGGCTAGCGGGAACTGTGGGATGCTCAGTCAGACAGGAATGGCTTTAGGAAATTCATTACATCCGAACCCACCTCAGTCGAGAATCCAGACATCCTCCACTCCAGTGGTACCAAACAGCATTGTTAGCAGCTGTAATCAAACAAGTCCTGAAGCAGGTACGTTGCCTTCTAAAAGGATACCCCTATGTTTGACTGCTTGGAAGTATATGATGACTATTTTTAAATGGGTTCCTTTTACGTCTCTACTTCTTAAATTTGAGTTTACCGGTATACCAATATGAGAAGTCTGCCTATTTCATGCTGATACCTAGAAATTCAAAAATAAAACAAATGAGAAAAAACCAGCGGTAGACTAAAATATATCTCCCTTTTCCTGAACAAAATCATCTTAGCCTCCTTCCTGTGACAATTCTTGCTTTTATTAACTTCCACACACTCTGCATAAATAAAATCCATGCACTTTTGCACATACCCAGACCTCAGCTTTTCTCACTTGCCCAAATAAATTGGGGTGGGTTTTTTTTTGCAGCATGCCCTGCTACTTCAACCCCAGAATGCAATGGCTAACCTGGCACTGCATGTCCAGGCCATGCACGTCCGTCTTTACTGCTCGCCTTAAAGAGTTGGTGTTATCAGAGATTGGAGCAGATACTAGGAGTACAAAAGTTTACAAAATAACTCTTTTCAGGGACAGCTCAGGGGAGTGCCAAGTCTGTGTTTGCCTTTATCATGATAATTTTACTAAGCTGGTAATTAAACGGTTGAATAAACTGAATGTTCAGTTGGAAGAGTGTAGAGAGAGATTTCCTGGTTTATTCATCAGTGAAAACTTGGAGAGGAAACAGGTATGCTGCTGTTACTATCTCTGTGCTGTTTCAAGATAAAAAGGAGACAGCTCAAAAATGTGTATTTCATTTAACTTCTACTGGTTGAACAAAGCATGCGGTTTTGAAAGATGGTGCTGTGTTAATTTCTTAAGCAGAAAGAAAACCTTCCATTTGATATTTCAGTCTCTCGGCTTGGTTAGCTTTCAAAGCGTGTGTTTGATACAATCGTAGCTAAACTACATCAGGTCAAACGAAAGTGACTGTAGGTGTGCAAGCGGTCTCTCTCATTAACCCCAGAAAGAACCTGATATGTATTCCTGAGCCTCCTCCAAGAGAGCCGTTTCTTCTTTAAAATACAGAATGGAGTTCTATAAAAACTTAATTATGTAAAAATAATTTTCTTAATATTATGCTGGTCACAGTTTGTGATGACTTTGAAGGGTTTCTCTCCACTCCTGGGGAAAAAAAAGGCTTTTTTTTTTATTTTTCCTTAGCTATATTGGTGGTTTGTGTCGCAAGCAAGCAGCTATTAATCCGTGCATGGCTGTTTTGCCTTGTCATGCTGACAAAGAGGAGTGTTTCCTGATATAGTCCGTCTCTTCTGAGACTTTGTACTCTCTTCTGAACAGAACAAAGGTCTGGTTTTGCCATAGGAGCTTGCTTCCCTGTCCCGCTAAGCATATTACAAAATCCCTTTTGCAGGAAACCCTTTGGGTTTCCATCTCTGTTGAGTTCGGTGGGGACCCGTGGGTATGTATGGGTTCTTCTGAATTGTCACTGTCCACATAGCTGAAGAAAGCTGTGAAGTTACTGCGGCATTGGACTACGTTAACTTGCCCTGCAGAGAACCTCAAAGACAGTGTTATCTGAGAGAAGAGCCTGTGTGCCAGCGGTCACCTTCGAGAAGCTGAGCAGTAGTAATTCACCCCGTGTGGGGTAAGGGTTGCAAAGGTTTGAGATTCCTGCCCGAAATTCAGACTGGAACCCATTAACAGAAGTTAATCAGCGTAAAGTTATCAATAAAATGTTGCTTAGAGACTATCGAAGTGGGCTTCTGAGAACGAGAATCCAAGTTCATCCCTACGTGGGATCTTCTTGTTCCTGCTCCATGGCTCTGACCCAGCCGTGCGCTGGAGCCGTGCCCTGCTTTGGTGTGGTGGTACCTGGGACCCCTTGGGAAGGTGACCTTCGGGTGGATGGCGCGGCTTGTCTTCGTTCCTGTGGTAGTTAATCAGAGCCTTTCCTTGCATCGCTGGTCCTGGTCTTCAGGCAAGCTGAATTTCTTCCCGAGAAGACGAATGCGACCGAACAAATCTGTGCGTGTGGCAGAGCCCCGTGAAGAAAGGCTTCAACAGAAACAGCCAATTCAGTTCTCAGCAATATAGGAACAGAAATATGTGTGTAACCCCACCTGGGAACGTCTGTTCTGCTGTGGTATTTCTACAGGATGGTATTTCTAATGCCCTGGAGATAACGGATGGAATTATAGCAATATAATTATAGGGCCTTAAACTGACACTTTTTTTTCTTATCTAAATGATAAATGGTAGTTCTGTGTAGGCAAAGACTAGAAAGATTTGAATATGTTCTGTTCCTCACTCCTGAAGAGGTTTGTTTCTTTAGTTTTGATGCTTGCCAAATACACACAACCTGCATTTAATTATTTGATTAAATAATTAAATGTTATTACCAGGCCTAGAGACCTGTTTTCTTCTTGAAGATGAAATTTCAGATTCTCTTATCTTTGTGTTACCCCCGGGGGCGAAGCCCTAAAACGGCGCGTAAACCTTCGGCCAGCCTCCTGCCCTGAGTCAGCGCGGCAGCGTGGGCTCAGGCGTGAGATTCAAATCTAATGCGCAGCTGGGAAAATCCAGATAGGGACATTTGGTTGTATTTGCAGGAGGACGGAAGCGTTCTTTCCGTGAAGCAAGTGTGAAATGTTGAGTATTTTGCATTAATAATAACCTTTTAAAATAAAAGTTAGTTGCCAGTCTGCATTCGGTCATGTAGACAAAAAAAAAGATAAGAGGTATATTGTGAATTATTCTGTACGGAGGCATAGCGGGTTGATAGTTTTGGTGGATGGAGCTGAGCGGTGTCACACAATGCTGAGTAAGATGTCTTCGGGAAACTCTTGTGTTCATATTTGAGTTTGTGGCTGCCTTTTTTTTTTTTTTTTTGCTTTGTTTTTAAGTATTTTAATTGCTAAATCTGTTTTCTGTTTCTGTGCCAGCATTCAGAATAGCTACTAATCAGAAAATAGCTCCTGAGAGAAAAAATACTGAGAATCGCCACAATGAGATAGCTAGTTATTGCCGAAGCTTTTAATTATATTTTAACCACATGGACCAAGTTTTATTATTCTAGCTTTTGTTTTCTTCTTCTGCAGATAATATCTTTAGTTTCCAGGTAATTTTCGGTATGAGTGTGATGGAATTTAAAATTAATAAACACAAAAATAAAAATTTCTATTTACGTAGTAGAAAGCTTTTGTAGTTTCCCAAGTTTGAGCCCTTGCAAACCAGTTCTGCTCTATTCATTTTTATTCACATTTTTACAGCATGACTTGGACAGGCTGGAGAGTTGGGCAGAGAAAAACCTTATGAAGTTCAACAAAGGCAGTGTGGGGTACTGCATCTGGGGAGGAATAACCCCATGCATCAGTCCAGGTTGGGGGCTGACCTCCTGGAGAGCAGCTGTGTGGAAAGGGACCCGGGAGTCCTGGGGGCCAACAGGGTGACCATGAGCCAGCAATGTGCCCTGGTGGCCAAGAAGGCCAATGGCACCCTGGGGTGCACCCAGCAGAGTGTGGCCAGCAGGGCGAGGGAGGGCATCCTCCCCCTCTGCTCTGCCCTGGGGAGGCCGCAGCCGGAGCACTGTGTGCAGTTCTGGGCTCCCCGGGTCAGGAAGGACGGGGAACTGCTGGAGAGGGTCCAGCAAAGGGCTACGGAGATGATGAGGGGACTGGAGCATCTCTCTGATGAGGAAAGGCTGAGGGCCTTGGGGCTTTTTAGTCTGGAGAAGAGAAGACTGAGGGGGGATCTGATCAATGCTTATCAATACTCAAAGGGAGGGTGCCAGGGGGATGGGAACAGTCTTTTTCCAGCAGTGCCCAGTGACAGGACAAGAGGGAACGGGCACAAACTTGACCATAGGCAGTTCCATCTCAACCTGAGGAGGGACTTCTTCCCTGTGCGGGTGGCAGAGCAGTGGCACAGCTGCCCAGAGAGGTGGGGGAGTCTCCCACTCTGGAGCCATCCCAAACCCGCCTGGACGCCGTCCTGTGCCACTGCTGGAGGTGCCCCTGCTGTGGCAGGGGGTGGGCTGGGGGAGCTCCAGAGGGCCCTTCCAGCCCCCACCACTCTGGGATTCACAATTTCAGTCTCTCAGTTCTATAGTATTTGGGTTGCAAACACTGTTTAGTAACAGCTGTCATAGGAAGAGCTAGCAACAGGTCTGTATAGATTATTTAGGGCTGTTCCTTTGAAAAGAGTCCATTTTCCGCCTGGAGACTGGGTTCTAGACTCATTTTTTTCTGATGAGTGGTGTTAATATTCCTGTTAACCTCTGAGGCTGTATTCCTCATTAAGCAAGCCCTCGGATTCCTGATGCAAACTGAAGGTAGAATCCAGTTTGCCGATTTGGCAGCTGTAAGATTTATTCATTAAGCCACTTCGCCTCTCTTTGGATTTGTCTGTTCTTTTTGTAAAATGGGACTGCGTCACCGTGTGATATATGTCATTGTACAGTCTGCTTCATTTATTTTTTCTTGCTGTTAGAATGTGCCGTTAGTCCAGAAGTTCAGAGCATAGAAATTCTTGTGTGTGAGTGTTGAGCATTCAAAGTTCAAATGCTGCTAAGAATGCAACATGCATAAATGATGGGATAGGTGAAAACAAGTGAAAAATATTTGGTAGTAAAACCTATATACAGCTGATAAGGGAAATCAAGGGAACTAATACCATAACCATAGCGAAGAGAAATAAAGATAAGTTGTCTCAAATATCAGAACATCAGAAATAGAGAAACTCTGGGTCCAGGAGTTTAGTAGTGACAAATAAAGGGCAAATTTGACAAACAAAGGCTATATCCCTTCCATAGACTCCAAACAGTAATTTTTACTGCTGAAATTTACAGAATAGAAAGTAGTAAAATTTGATTAAATAGGGGGGAGCGCACAGGACCAATACCAATCAGTGAGGAGCTTCTATCCTACTCAACCAGAATTTATTTTAATACAACCAAGTACAGTGTAATATAATTGGAAATGGAACGTTGCCTTGGAAAACGGTCACTCAAAGAAGGGGTTTAGGAGGCTTTGATTTAATCGACATAATGCAAACTGTCAGATCAGTGATGTTGAAAAAAAGACCCCCCCAAAAAATCCTCAAAAAAAACTACAAAAAGAGAAGCAGGGTGTATTCTTGGAAACGTAAAAATGGGAATACGGAGTGGAACTGGGGATGCTCCTGGGTCTGTGTGTACTTGAGAAAACCAGAGTTAGGATGTGGCGTTGCGGCTGGTGGTCGCTCCTCGTGGACAGTACAGAAATATCAGATGTTTCAAAGGAGGGCCACAACAGTGGTCCGGATGGTAGCGGATCAGACCTCGGGATGTGAGCCCTGGAGGCAATGTCTGTAGTCTTGTCTTCCAGAAGATCCTGAAGTCAGGCTCACCTCCCACACTGTGAGCTTGTCAGCAGAGCGGGTACCAGGGAGTCGAGCTGGATCCGAGGTATTCCAGCACTTGGGAATGCCCTGGAATCCACTCTTTCAAAGAAGTAGCCAAGAAATAGCATCACTTGCTATAAGTATTTATACATGGGTAGTATCTGAAAAAGTGGAGGGCTGAATTGTTTTTACCTTGGTGGCAGACATTCGATGCCAACTTCCTGTGGCTGAAAGTTGGAAAACTCAGCGTCAAAGAAACGCATGGTTTCCTTTTCGTGAGAATACTCAACGTTGAAGTGCTCCAGCAGAGGACATGTTGAGTATATGAACAGAGAGTCTTAAATTTCACAACCCAAGTGCGCATAAGTCCTCCTGCGTGATGACGGTGGTCGCTTCTGACCTCAGCATCTACTCAGCTCCGTTCCCCTCAAGCTGTCCTCCCGTACCGACTGGTGGGTGGCACGGAGAACTGCACTGCCTTCGCACGGACTGCTCAGAATACTTGTACATCGGGGTTAACCATTGTAATGTAACCTCATTATCAACATTTCATCCCAATGTAACCTAAAGGACTCAGAAAAGATCTTTTTTTTCTGCCAAGCTGACAGTTGGCTAGAGCTAGTCGAAGTGGAGCGATCAGGGATTGTCTTCTTGCAGCATCTTGTCGATAACCATATTGCAGCTCAAAGAAAAATTATTTTCAAATCAGACCGGCCTTTGGGTTTTTTTTTTTCCTTATCAGCAGCACGGGGGGAACAGGTCCCAGTTCTTTGCCATTTGTATTGTTTCCTCTTGCTTTTTGCCTGCAGCACAAAGCCATGTCTCCCGAGGAGTGAATGGCTTTAATCTAACTAAAGGATTTGTCCTTAATCTAGGTGAAAAATACTGATGAAAAGTATTGCTTCAGATTTTAATTTGTGAACCTGGTTTTCTTTGTAGTTTGGGGTAAGTATTCTCCCTTACCTTCTGGGAGAGCTGTGAATGTAAATGCTTTAGCTGGAAAGGAATGATGCTGCAGTCATGTCTGTGTTTTGGTAATATGAAGAACCTAAAGCACTAAGTGTTACATGAATAACAAGTTAAATGTGCTGTTTGATGTAGTGGTAGTCATCAACACAATTCGGGCCTTTGCTTCTCTGAAAATGGTCTGTGCATCAAAGAAGGTGGGGTATTTTAGAATATATCACATTAGACGTGTACGAAGCTGTATATTCTTGTATGTGCGCCTCTGGATTTGCTCCCCAAAATTACTTTTATATATCATGGAATTACAAAATCAGTGGAGCTTTTTGAATTTTAATTCAGCAGAGTATCTGGCTGGCATCCTTTATGGGGCTTCTTATGTCTGAGAAAAGTTTCGTACTAAACTTAAATAACCCCTAGAGAGGATGCCAACCAGCTCCTCTGCCAATTATAAAGCCAGTTGAAATGTTCCACTGATTTGGGGTTTCGGTGTTTATATAAATGTACAGAGGGAATTTTTCCCAGGGGAGGTGATTTTAAGGAATCACTGTTATTTAACACCTAGCACTGCTTTTCAACATTTTACCCTTTGTTATTATTTTGGGGAGACAAAAGTGATTATTCTCCTATTCAAGTGAGAATTGTAAAGAATGAGGAAAATGTTCTACATGAAGAATAAGATTTCCAAGTATGGGACATGCGTAGTAGGTCAAGTCTGCTCCCTACTCTGCCATTGAAATGAATATTCTCATTTGCTTGCTCTTTTTAACTCTTGGTGGAAGATCTATGTACAAACCCAGTCTCATTCTCTGAACAGAAAGGAATCACTGACTTAGTAGGCATCAGCAATCATATTAGGTAAAACTTAGTTGTTAACGTGATTAACTTTTATACCGTTGGTGTAAACATACTTGCTGCTATGAGGTTTGCAAGAGAGGAAAAATTTGGAAGTGGAATAGAGTTTTCTCTTCAAATTACCTCTATTTATGAATGTTTATTGTTAGCAAGTGCTAGCAAATTGGAAAAACTTGGGAATCGGCTCAACCTCTAGTTAATTAACTCAGTTGTTTGTACAGGGAGCTGAAATGAGTAAGCCTCTAATTTTAGTAGAAGCGGAAAAAGGAAACGGAGGAATAGTTTCTTTATAGCTGTATCAGATGTGTTGTGCTGGTTGAGTTTTGGTGAGTGAAGGGTGATATTAACGGAGCGCTGGCTCGTGGAGGGTTATGGTGGGATCCCGTACCGCGTCTCCCGCATCCTGGGGCACGGGGCTCTTCATGAAAGGTGCGCAGCTAGGTAGACCTCGTCATTGCCACTACATCCTTCTTCCTTGGCTTTGAACTTGATACCGTCGATGTATATTAGCTATACTCTCACCTCATCTGCCGGCCCACCGGGGCCCTTCAGGCACTGCCCTACCCAGTTTGGGAATCGCAGTGGCGTTACCTCTGAGATAAATACCAAGATTAAAAGTTCAGCTCTGCTGAGTTCTGCTGACCGAGCACATCACTTGCTTGGACACACAGCTTGGGGAGTTTTTTTGTGTTGTTTTGATTCTTATAATTTGAATTTGCCGGTAACTCACAGTCTTTTAGTTAACCAGACTCTTATCTGATTAGTGGTTTAACTGCCATACATTTTTCTAGGAATGTATAGTAATAAAACTGAGAGGATTTGTAAAAAATAATAATAAATTAATGCAGAAAGATTAGTCTTATTTTATTAAAGGCATGCCTTTACTAAAGGCATGATTGTGAAGAAAAAATGAATTAATTATATGAGATTTCCCATCCATATTCTTAAGCAGAACCAGTGGGCAACTCCAGACCTGCTAGAGGGTGGAGTGGGGACTCTTGAAAGAGATAATGCTTCTTATTGAAATTTAGTTTCCCAAATTAGCAATAAAATGTTATACCTCACCTGCAATGCTAATGCTTCTCCCACAGCTGTGAATGGGGGAGTGATACGGAACGAGATCAAACGCCAGTGCCAACACCGAGTAAATACTGAGAGACTATTCCTTCATCTGTATGCTGTTGTCTTGGCAGTTTTTTACTGGAAGACCGCGTCTGCTTTCTGTTAACAGCCAAGCACATAAGAATAGTTTTCCCAAAGTAATTTTAAAAACAGCAGTAATGGTAAAAGGCAGAAGTCGGAAGAGACAGGGGCAAGGAGAAGAGCCAAGACTGAAGTTTAGTCAGGTGTTTTTTCAAAAAAATAAAACCAAACCCAATTTTAAGGATTTCTGTTATCCTAGAAAGTGCTTTGGGCTTTTAGCCCATCCCTCAAAATTTTGACAGACTCCTTTTTGGCCAAGTCAGATGATGCAGAGACTGCATGCTGTAGTCCTCAGTGATTTTCATCCTTAAAATAACCTGCTAAAGCAGGAGTTTGAAAGCCGCTGTTAGAACAGGGCCGGCATTACAGCTGTTTTGTTGCAAATAAAAAAAAAATGTGATGGTGCGGCATTATGCCATTGGTAGTCATAGTAATACGCTCAGCCGCTACGGGGGTAAGCGCGATCTTATGGACAGGCAGTTAAATCTCTTTCACAAAGAACACGTTCCATGCAGACGGAGTATTGTATATGAAGGGAGTTCATGGTTTTAACTGGTTCTGCTGGGCTGAGAAGGATGTTTTGTTTATTTGTCCATTGTTCGTGATGTCTCTGTTGTCTCAAGGGAGCGCACGATCTCGATAAGGAGAACGACTGACGGGAGTTTGCGGTTAACAGCTGAATTATGGTTTCGTTGGAATTGAAAGCACTGTAATAAATGCAATACCAGATAAATATCTTAAATGTTTTCCATTCCAAAAAAGAAAACAGATAATATAGTTACAAAAATGTATAGCTCTTGGTTCTAAGTTTATAGGTAAGTGATGGACTATGTAGTTAAAGCAGGAACGTGTTGTCTCAGATTTTTAAAGACTATGAGGTCATATCGCTTCCATCGGCGATTATGCTTCTGTGAAAGTTAACCCTCTTAAAAGGGCTAATTTAAAAATACTGCCACTGATGCAAACTACGGGTTCGTATCTCTAAGCTGATACTCATTCTTACTTCATATTAGTATTGCAGTAGCTTCTGGAGGCCTCGAGCATGGATTGATGACCTTTTGCGACAGAAGGTCCACAACCCATTTGAGACATAGTAGTAATTACAATGCCTAAGTGATCTTTTGTACTTTCCCACCTTCATAATCTCAAGGAAAGGCATGCAGGGAAACTTTCCTCTCTCCGCTCTCGCTGGATCTCTCTGAAAGGAATCTTGCAGATTTCTTCCGCGAGAGCTATTGAGTTTTACCCCAGGAGAGGGTGGAAGCAGTGGAGGGTTTGGCAAGAAGCTCGTTGCGTGGCCAAGGAGTGGAATGTGAGGTTCTGACAAGGCTTTCAAAAACTTTAAGTGTTCTAAATCTAAAAGCAGTAAAGAAAATAGATAAAGTAAAGTTAGCTGCATTTTTATTGAATGTGCAGAATAGTGAGAATTGACACAGTGGTATGTATAACATTTCTTTGTTTTCAATTCTTAAAATGTTTTAGATATTAATGCCTAATGACCGAGTTGTGCACAAGTTCTGTTTCCTAAGTACTTAATACCTCTGTCTTATTGATTATTTTCATTCTACAAATTCCAGCAATGTACTGTTGAGACTATTGAAATATTAGAATACATAATGGATAGTTTCTTATAGAGAAATGCGTTGTAAAATCTTATTCCTATTATAATTTCCTAATTGGTCTTTTTAACGGCAGGTTTTTAGGAAAATACATATATAGTTAACATTCTTTAAGCTGGTAGAAGTAATTTTAGTATCTATGAAGACTACAATAGTTTGCGTGCGGTTTGAATTGTTTGGTTTATAAGGAAGCGTTATTCACAGTATCCGAAGTCATTACTGTTCCTAAATATTTTTGTGCAGACAATTCTGCTGCTGCTGCAGAAATTATGTATGGTTTTTGACCCCTTCTTTTTGTTTAGTTTGAAATCAATAGCTGAAACCCAACTTCTTTTTCTGAGGACAGCCATTGAAGTTTGCTTTACCAGTCTTCATGTTGTTCAAATCTTCATACTGTTTAAAACCTGGACTCGAGACAGGATAGACCTGGGACTATATCCTACCATCCCAATAGCATATGTGTACGTATGTGTGCCTGATTTTTCATGGTAGGAAAATGCTGAGATATCAGTGATAAATGTCTTCCACTCTAATTTCTTTAAGTGAGCAGAAAAAGTGAATCTTCGCAAACGCAAACTGATTTCATAATACCCATTATTTTATTGCATCTTCTTAAAAGTACCTGGCAAGCAACACTTTAAAAAAAGGAATGGAGATAAAATCCACACAGGAAAATAAATGTGCTTTAAAAAAAAAAAAAAACATAAATAAAACACTAAGTAATACTAAATACTAAAAATACTAAGCAGTCAAAGTAATAATTTTTAAAAAGGCATCTCCCATTCAATTTCCATTTATTTACTCCCAAACCATTTATTTGACTCTCTAAGAGAACAATTGATGTGGGGTTTGGCACTCTGGACATTTCTTCTCACTGCATTACGAAGATGGTTCCTTTTTCTCAACTACTGGCAAAAGAACTTTTGGCAGACGTCTGTGTCTGCAGGAGCTGGAAGCCGGCATTTGTCTTAGGCTTTTATGTCTTTTAGTCTGACTCCTTCATCTTTTTTTCATTCCACTTTTACTCTTAAGAGCTTCTGATTATTAAGGACTGTTGTTTACTGAGCTGCCGTGTACGATGCCTTGGGTTTCCAGGATTCAAAATAGCGTGTTTTTATGAAACTTGGAATCAAACTTGTGATTTCCTTTTAGCTTTCAACTCCCGTTCGCGTTTCTCATCAAAAGAATCCTAACTGTCATCTGGGAGCCTGGATACGGTAATAACGAACTATTTTGTGGTGTACTTTGGGGTGAGCTAACACACTGTTGAAATTCTTTGGTGCTGCGGTGCATCTTCTTTTCTTCTGGCGTTCATCCTTTTGTAGGCCTGATGGAAGTGCATGTGGTCACAACTGCAGTCCTGTTGTCCTTACAGTACTGCTGGTCAAGACAGCTTGTTCGCATAGGGGTCATAGAACCATAGAATTGCTGAGGTTGGAAGGGACCTTTAAGATCATCAAGTCCAACCATTAACCTACCCTGACAAAACTGCTTCTAAACCATGTCCCCAGGTACCACGGCTGCCCTTTCTTTAAACACCTCCAGAGATGGCGAACCCACCCCCTCCCTGGGCAGCCTGGTCCAATGGTTGATAACCCTTTCAGGGAAAAAAATTTTCCTAATATCCAATCTAATCCTCGCCTGGGATAACTTGAACCCATTTCCTCTTGTCCTATCCCTTGTCACCAGGGAGAAGAGGTCAGCCCCCACCTCTCTACCCCCTCCTTTCAGGGAGCTGTAGAGAATGATAAGGTCTCCCCTCAGCCTCCTCTTCTCCAGGCTGAGCAACCCCAGTGCCCTCAGTTGTTCCTCATAAGACTTGGGTCTTTTCTCAGCTGATGTCCACCATCTGGTTTCCAATGTCATCCTGTCCTCTTTGAAAATTCTAGTAAATCCAATGTATGGGTCTGGAGAATAATAAGAGACAGACCTCTGAGGACATCCAGAGTCAGTTCGGGATCACCGTTGCTATGCTTTGGTGCTACTACCTGACTTGAAGGGACAGGACTCTTCTCAGGACTCTTCTCTTGTATTCACAGTGTAGCTTATACTGTGACTTTGATGAGGTGTGTTACATATTTCCATGCTCTTTCAGAGAACTCTTCACATCTCGACACTGCCAATACTGAGCATCGCTTTCTTCTCATAGCAGCTTGTCTCCTCGGGAGTCAAAAAGACAGGACTGCTCACATTGGTCCTGGATCTTGGAGATTTCATCTTCAACCTGGGGAAGGACAGTTCAGAGGGCTCTCCGAGGGCTCTCGTGGTCCTCCCAGAGGAAGATGGAATTGTGCGCTTTGTTGATGCAGCGCTATCAATCACAATTAAGGAAATTATATGTGTTTTATAAAGGGGAAAAAATAATTCAGATTTTGTCTTTTGGATTGGGTCCAAACATTCAGAAGATGTCTAACAGCACTATATTTTAATGAGAATGGGTGTGCGTGCATTTCTTCATCCGGAATATTGACTTGGTGGAGATTATATTTTGGAAGAGATCCAGAAATCGCATTCTGGCAATTCAGTCTCTTGCTGGAGGTAGATTTGTCCCAGAATGCAGTTGTAAATACTGTATTAGCTACTACCCAATTCAAGACTTTTCCTACACCGGTTCCTCCCGCGTGTTTCTGTGAGGCGCGTTTAGCAGATGCTAGGGGAGGATATTTGCCGGGTTTTTCTTTTCCTGCTGAAGTCTGGCTGCTCGTTGCCTCTTCAACTCCCAAACTTCTCAAGTCTGGATTGAAATAAGGACACGTTTTTTCCTCCCACTCAGAATCCATCAAGATTCCCCCCACACCCCCCATAACAAATAATTAATTGCCTACGTAATCTGGAGAAAGGGCGAGTGTTGAATGCGCTCCGGACCACGCAGGTTAGACCTCTGGGAGCTGGTTTGAGGGGGGATAGAAGTCAGAGCAGAATTTGACGAAAACTTAGCAACAATTTTACAAGTTTGAGGTTTACTTTACACCAGATACTCTTCTGTGTGGTCGTTCACCTGAATAGAATGGAAAATAGGATCATAAATTAGAAACAGAGATTATGTCCACTTGAAAAAAAAAAAGAAAAAAATAGATTTTATATTCATGAGAGCTCTATATATAGAGTAGTTGCCTCATGTCTGAATTAAAAATCTATCTGTGTGCTGCTTAACACATTGAATGGGATTTCTGCTAGCGAGGGAAGCCTTTCTTAGCCACCGAGGAAAAAGCTTGCGTATCTGCCTTTCGCCTATCGCAGGAGTAAAGAGTTTCCCAAAAAATACTGCCTGAAACGAACTCATGCCTTAGAAAATGCAGTATGACTGTTCCTGCAGGTCAGGCTAAGCTGATGGTAGTCTGTTTATATCTATACGACAGTAGGATTTTGCGTGGAAGGTCATTTACAAGTGGGAGGAATCGCCATCTGAAGATGTTTGGGTATTACCCGGTCCATCTTAAACTAGCTTACAACTAGAGAGAGTAACATGAAGTGTGTCTCAAAGTGCAGTGACAGAGTTTTGCTTCAGCGAGCAATTTTTCAACCAACATTATTTAAGAGGCCCTATGTATTTTTAAGTCCGGTGGGCATCCGTCTTGTGTCAGTTGAGTGGTACAGCCGGTCCTCCTGTTAAAACCACGTGGGAATGACTTCGTAATGGTATTTCTTAAATCTGCAGTTTGGTCTTTGGGGCTTTTCCTAATATTTACATCCTGGGAGTGTCAGTTCTGGATACTGATTTAAACAAAACAACACCCAAAAAATTGAAAATGTCTTTTTTTGTGAGCAAACAGGTACCTGATAGTTAATAATGTGTATCGCTGTGAGCAACGTGTAACATACTGACCCGTTACAAACCTGGCATGAGAGTTTGAAGCTATTATAATTGGGTGCGTGTTCTTGTCGCCAGTGAAACAAAAAGAATTTGCTCTTAGCCACAAAGATTGTAAATACTTTTATATTACTTTCTTAAAATTCAGTTTGAAATATTTCAGAGATTAGTAAAAAAAAGGAAGATGCGCGGTTATATTTTAGTTTAGGTTCTCTGGGTTTTGTGTAATTGAATTTGGGTGGCCAGAGTTTACGGTTATGCGTTAAAAATGCATAGTGAACATAAACATTGAATTTAATTTTATGTTATGCTGCTCATGTGTATGAACTATCTTTTACTATTGGCTTAGTTACAAAATAGCAAAATACTAAGAGAAAAAAAAAATTGCAAATACATGAAAAATCTTTTAAACATATACCATCTCAGTAGATCGTGTACGCCTTGATGTGTAAACATGTGCTTAAGAGAATCTTTCTTTTTCCTGTTATGTTCCATTTTGGAGGCATTGCCAGAGGTGGCTTCTCTCCAGAATCTCCACTATCTCCAGTCGTAGAACATATACATCAGCAGAAAACAAATTTACTGTGTTTTTTATTATTACAAAATGTATTACAAAATAGCTGTGGGTTTCATTCACCTCTACCGATAGGTTTGCTGTTATTAGCTTCATCTGAGTTTTGAATAATTTCTGAGCAACTCGTCTCGTTAGCAGCTTTTCGTTGACTTTTATTGGGAAGGTGTCTATATAATTTGGAAGTCTGTATTTCTGAGCTAGAAAGCCGGGGAGGGCGTAGGTGCCAGTTTCTCAGGTGTGTAGGAGGCATTTGCCAGGCCTGGGGGCGGTCAAGATACAGAGCATTTGCTATTCCTGCCTAATCTGAAATGTTAAACGCAGAACCGTACGTGGAAATCCGATGGGATGTATATTTTCAGGACGTGGTTGCGGTTTTGTTCCTCAAGTGCGTATCTGTTTTTTTGTGCCAAACTGCTGCCTGGAGAAACGTACTCCTCATGAAACTGCTTTTATTGCTTTGTTAACATATTTCTCATCGCAGCAGAGTAGGATGTCCTCTGCTCTATGATTACAATTTGTTCTTGCTTTATCTTTTCTTAATTTATTATTTAATTTCTGTACTGAAATGTGATAGTGGTACCTGGGAGAGAGGGTGTGATCTTTCTTCTCATGAATTCAATGCAGTGCCTTATGGACTGTGTTAATTTTGTGCCTTTTTTGAGTTGTCATAATGTTACAGTACTTGAAAAATGGTATTTTAAGTTACAAATGATGTAAAGATATGATTCTCTTTTTACCAGTTAGCAGCATAGTTGCACATCCTTTTTTTAGTGTTCGTTTAGAAGAATGATAATGGATACTTTCTGATAATTGATACATTCTGATCTCCATCATATCTATATTTGCAGGGCAGTTGAGAATGGAAAATTATTTTATTGCATCAAAGCCATGGTTAAATACATTTATAATTGTACAGTTGTCTATACATGCAGTATATAATTTTAACACATATTTTTAATGTTTGTTCTTCAGTGAATCGCAATGAATAAAGTAGAAAGGCATAGTTCAAGACATTTTCACTTGCTTTTAGTTCCCCTAGTCTCCTCTCATATGTTGTTTTGTGTATGACCACTGCGAATTCAAGACTTTGTCTTACATGAAAGGCAACGGATAATTTATTTTGTACTTGAGCTTTGGTAAAGGGGTATAAAGATAGCCAAATAAACTTTATTATTCTCTCACTTTTTCCGTGTAACCCCCTCGCAGTAGATCCATGGAGTTGGTCTTTCTTTTCATGCCAAGGGATGGATATGACAAGGCCACCACAATTTACATTTTTTTTATAAATTGCTGGGGGTTTTTGTCTGCTAATCTACTTTGATCATAGTGTATTTTGCTCATTAGATTTTGTCAGTGGCGTCATCGTGACGTGTAATCGCCATCATTGTCTTTTTTCTTCAGGAGTCCAAAATAATGCTTTAAATAATAATTCTCCCAAACCCCATTAGTGGAATAGAGATGGAAATGGAAGAGCATAAGGCTCACATCTACATTTAGATCATGTGCTCACGCTCTTTTACCCAGTGTCATTCATGTCTCCCATTGATCCTTCTTGTAGTGGTTAATTTCATACTGGTCCACAATTAACCGTATTAAGTTATGGGGTTGCTTTTAGGTTTATGCTAATGACAATATGTAATGAATGAAATCCTTTTATGTTCCCACTCAAAGAAATTAAAGGGAAATAGATGTGTATAGTTAAATAATTTCTGATGAGCTATGGCACAGCACGTAGCGTCTGAAGTAAGTGATGGCAGATTCATTCGTATTTTAAAAGTACCCAAGTCTGGATGCTTAAAACATTTTCTTTCCTCTTCATGGGTATCAAACATTACTGTTTTGGATTAACCTGGTTACTTTATCACTTCGATGACTGTCTCCCAACAGGCAGTATTCTATTAACAGTTCTGTTCTTTTGCACTGCAGGGGGTTCAGGACCGTCATCATCAATAGCCATAGCTGGCACCAGCCAACCTGCCATCACAAAGACAACATCTGTGCTTCAAGATGGTGTTATAGTCACTACTGCAGCTGGAAACCCACTTCAGAGCCAGCTGCCCATTGGGAGCGATTTCCCTTTTGCTGGCCACGAACACTCGCTTCATTTTCCGCAGAACAGCTCTTCAAACAACAATCTTCCACATTCTTTGAATCAAAACCTCCTCAATTCTCTACCTATCTCTTTGCCAGTGAATCAGCAACATCTCCTAAACCAGAATCTATTAAATATACTCCAGCCTTCAGCAGGAGAAGGCAAGTCTGAGGTCAACCTCAACCCTTTAGGTTTTCTCAACCCGAATGTAAATGCTGCTTTAGCTTTTCTCTCCAGTGACGTGGATGGGCAGGTATTGCAACCTGTTCATTTTCAGCTTCTAGCAACCCTCCTTCAGAACCAAGCCCAAGCAGCTGCCATGCTTCCCCTACCATCTTTCAATCTGACCATCTCAGATTTGTTGCAACAGCAAAATAACCCTTTACCCTCAGTAACCCAGATGACAGCCCCACCTGACCATTTGCCAAGCAATCAGTCAGAAAGCAACAGGGTGGAGACCCTTTTAACCAACCCCCTGGGCAACCCCATACCAAGCTTTTCAGGCACTGACACTACTTCTAACCCCCTGCTCCTCCCAGCTGTCTCTGGGGCCTCAGCATTAATGGCCTTGAATCCCCAGCTGGTGGGAGGTGTCCTGAACTCCGCGTCGGGCAACACCGCTAATCATCCAGAGGTTTCCATAGCCACCTCCTCCCAAGCAACCACTACCACAACCACTACATCATCAGCAGTGGCAGCACTGTCTGTCTCAACCCTGGGTGGTGGGACAGCAGTGGTGTCAATGGCAGAAACATTGCTGAACATATCTAATAATGCTGGGAATACATCTGGTCCAGCTAAACTCAACAATAACTCTGTGGTGCCACAGCTACTTAACCCTCTACTGGGGACAGGTCTGCTTGGTAAGTTCAATTTCTTCACAGATATAAAAGGAAAAAAAAAAAAAAAAAGAGGAAGAGGGTTGGGGAGGGGGAATTTCGGATTCTAGGTTCTAATTTAAAGACTCCACTTTGTCATACTTTTTTTTGTAAGGCTTTTGTATGTTACAGCTTGTTATTGAGAAAAACATAACTGTTATTGTAAGAAATTTAAAAGACATCCTGATTTAACTCAGTAACATTGAATACTGGTTTTGGAAATTATTTTATATTCCGTTCTTAATTCTGATGCCACCTAGACCTACTACGTACACCTTAAAATTCTGTAAGCAATTGGACTTGTTTCCTTTTTCAAGTAGTAAAAGCGCAGGTGCATCTCTGGAATGCGGTGGTTCGTTTCAAGTGCATGTGGCATCACAGGGTTAGTACGAGTAGCTGTGCAGTAGATGAAAAACGGCCAAGTGCATTTTTCCAAATGAATCAAAAGTGCCAAAACCGTGAGCACACTCCCCGTAAAGTAATCCATAAAGCACTCGAAGTAGGTCCTTGCACAAGTTCAAAGAGGAAGGTTGCCCTTCGAGCCTTTATTGTCTATTTATATTGATATTTTTCTCATTTGCCTGTTATTTTTTTTACTTTAGCTTGTAGTTTAGAAACCCAGGGTATCTCACTTGACAAACACCTACGTCCCAAAACAAGTGATTAAAAAGCCCTTAAATACAAGTGGTTTTTTTTCTCCTGGGTCTTTTGATGGTTTTTACCAAGAATATGTAATGCAGTTAGTACCTCCTCTGTTTTTTGATCTATGTAATCTAATAAATAGACTGATAGGAGGAATTAAATAGTGGCAAAGAGCTGATAAGTATTTTAACTTAATACCTCGTGCTTACCTACTAAATGGCTATTGTGAACTCGTCCCTGCTTTACATTTTCCATGTATAATGCAACTAACCGATGATTCTGCAAATGGCAATTTTAAGAAAAACATGAGCTTTTAATTAAAAAACAAAAAACAAAATGGGAAATTGATACATTTTTAAGCTTTATTATTTTATAAAGTCAGGTTCAATGGAATATTTATTTTACTAGAACTATAACTTTCATGTAAAGTGAGATTTTTGTGCAATACAAGAAGTTAATACAGTTGTTTCTCTAGAATGTAAAAGAAAAAAAAATGGCTTAGAGCGTTGGCTGACATGTCTGTGAGCCGAAAAGCCTTTGCGCATTTGCAGTTAGCTCACGTTATTTTGTCATAGTTAACGAAAAACTATTTTGTTGGGTTTTTTTAAATTATTGTCTTTTTCTCTCTTTCTCTCTCCTCCTCCTCCTCCCCCTCACCACCCCAATACTGTTTGAAGCAGTCACTCTTTGGAAACTAAGAGTAAGATTCCAAGACACCGAATCTCATAGAAGCTCACTCTGCCATACGTGGCTGTGTACCGTTCCACAGGCAAAGACAGTCATGGCAGAAACCTTTAGAAAGAGTCCAGATAGATGTGACATGCAAAAGAAGCAATACTGAAGAAATAAAGGCATAAAGAGTAGGAGACACATGCCTTGAGGACCATTCCATAGAAGATTGAAGGGGAAAAGTGTTGTTTTACAGAGGCGTTTGCTTAGCAGTCAGTTAAAATTTGAGTCAAGGAAATTCCTCCTGACTGTTGAAAACTGTACTGACTTACGTTTCCCTGTGTTTGAATTACAGGTGACATGTCATCTATAAACACTACTTTGAATAACCATCAGCTGAGTCATCTCCAGTCGCTATTAAACAACAATCAGATGTTTCCTTCAAATCAGCAGCAGCAGCACCTTCTCCAGGGGTATCAGAACATGCAGGGCTTTCAAGGCCAGCCCCCAATTCCTGGCCCACCTAACAACCCAAACCCCATGGCATGTCTGTTCCAAAATTTCCAGGTAGAGAGCAAAATGAAATCAATGGTCAAACAAATGTGCAACTCTCAGTAGGTAAAATTATATCCTCCAGAGTTTGATTTTAATTTTTTTTTTTTGCTGAGTGATTGAGACAATATGGTCCGTACAATTCCTTGCCTCTTCCAGTAGTTTTGGGATTTTGCAAATCAGTAACATTTGTTACTGAAATGTTATGCCTTCTTCCTTAGAAATTGGGTATGGTTGCTTTGGAAAGAGTTATGCTGCATGTATTGAAAAAATATGCTATGTACGTTCTGACAATTACTATACATTTTTAGCAAAACTATTTTCCATTCCGCAGAAATAATCGTAAATTCCCGTTTAGACCTCTCTATCGATTCGGTGGTGAGAAATAAATATTGATACCACTTTACAGTAATTAGAAACCTGATAAATGATTGTAGGTGACCGTGTGTGGCAGTGCTTTTATTTTCCCGCTGAAATTGAATGGGAGAGCTCGCTGGGATGTGGATTGTACGGACTGAAGAAAACAGGCGTTAGAACGAATATACAATGACAAACTGTGCAAAAATGATACCTCCCTGTTACCCACCTAAATAGACGGTTCTTCATGACGCGAGTTGAACTAGCAAACTAACATACTGACAGGAAGCGTAGCAACCAAAATAGGTAATAAAACCAGAGTTGATATACGTATATGTTATTATTCAGTATTATGTGGTTGCTGCAGAATTCAAGACAGGAAGACAGAAGCATGCAGATAGTGCCAGAAAGTGCTTTTACCCTTTAAGAAGGAAAAAGAAGACGTGTCATTTTCTCGCTGTAGATGTTTCACTGCAATAGCAAAAATCACAGTCCTCTAACTGCCTATTACCTCTCTTTGTTTTCGTATGAATTTTGGTAGCTTTATCTCAGTGTTTTTTTGCTTCAGATTCTCAGTTATATAAATAGTAATGGTTTTAAAGGAGCTTTTTGGAAATATTTTACCCATGGTTTTTACATTGTTTTGTTATAGCACTATTATTGACATTGTCTTCGCTGCCTACATATGTGACAAGAAATATAAAAAGCACAGTTACTTTAATCTGAAGGTTACAGTTTGCTGTGGCAGTGCCTGACGTTACAGCTGCAACGCAAAGGGATGCGGCTGTGGTTTACAAGGGACTGAAGTAAAAAGAGATCGTATGAGAGAAGCACATAACTGAAAGGGAAAAAATAGAAATATTAGCCAATTCCAAAAGGAAAGTGACGGCCTACATTCCAGAACTTGAATGAGGAGCGTACAAGGAGCCCCAAAGAACAGTTGGTAGGGAGGAAAGAGGCAAAATTAGGGTCTGGGAAGGAACGAAAGAGAGCAGAAATATGACGTTAGTGGAGTTTTTTAGGACTTGAGAGAAGAAAGGAGGATGGTGTACTTGAATCAGAAGAGGAAATCCCTGAAAAGACTCTGAAAGGGATGATAATGTAGTCTCAGCAGTGCATGGTAGGTTGTATCATTTCATGCAAGGCATCTATTTTGATCCACGAGGCAAAGTCTAAGAGCCTGTGGTTTTGTTTTCCTCTAAATTAGGCTCTTTTTTGCTTTCTGTCCGGCTTGTTCAGCATTAAACTTCATAACTGATGTAGAACCAAAACAAAACTATGTACTGTAACAAATAGTCACCCTGGCCACCATCCTGGGTTTTTCATTAAAGTAAAGCAAAGTTCGTCTATTGAAATGGGGCTTCAGGCAGAATAGCGATTTCCATCTTTTTCTCTGCTTTTTTCCAGGTGAGAATGCAGGAGGATGCTGCTGTCCTAAACAAAAGAATGATCACTCAAATGGGAATGGCACCAGTTCCTGAGAGCTCCAACACTATGCTTCCTCCTTTCCAAGAAACATCTTGTGATTTGCAGCAAAGAACTGAACCATCTCTTGGACAACAGGCAAAGGATAACCTCAATATCGCTGCTCAGGGTGATACATCGGTGGACGCTATCTACAAAGCGGTTGTAGATGCTGCAAGCAAAGGAATGCAAGTGGTAATCACCACTGCCGTTAGCAGTACAACACAAATGAGTCCCATTCCAGCTTTGAGTGCCATGAGTGCCTTCACAGCCTCAATTGGTGACCCATTAAATCTCTCTAGTGCTGTCAGTGCAGTAATCCATGGAAGAAACGTTGCCGTTTCTGATCATGAAGGTAGGATAAGGAATACCAGAGGAACACGAATACTGAAGAATTCGGAGCACGGTAAAATTTCAAGTGAAGGGGATGGGTATGAATATTACAAATCAACAAGTTGTAACACACCCAAAAAACAGTGGGAAGGGGAGCAAAGTCCTGTCAGTGAGATAAATAGATGGAAATGTGATGAGTTTCTAGACCACTCTACCCATATCCATAGTAGTCCTTGTCACGAAAGGCCCAATAACATCTCCACACTGCCATTATTACAAGGCGAGCAGCATCAGATACTGTTATCACAGCGAAACTGTCAAAGTGATAAAATGTTGGAGGAGAATTTCAGGTATAACAATTACAAAAGAACTATGATGAGTTTTAAGGAAAGACTGGAGAACACTGTGGAACGCTGTGCACACATAAACGGAAATAGGCCTCAGCAGAACAGAGGATTTGGGGAGTTGCTGAACACTTCTAAACAAGACCTGGTTCTGGAAGAGCAATCTCCAAGTTCCTCAAATAGCTTGGAAAGTTCGTTAGTTAAAGACTATATCCATTACAATGGAGATTTTAATGCCAAAAGCATTAATGGGTGTGTGCCTAGCCCTTCAGATGCTAAAAGCATCAGTAGTGAAGATGACCTAAGGAACCCAGACTCCCCTTCTTCAAATGAGCTGATACATTACAGGCCGAGGACGTTTAATGTTGGCGACTTGGTCTGGGGCCAAATCAAAGGACTGACTTCATGGCCTGGGAAACTAGTAAGAGAAGAAGAAGTTCACAATTCATGTCAACAAAACGCTGAGGAGGGGAAGGTATATTTATATATATATATATATATGCACATATCTATCTATCTATATACACATGTACCTGTGCCCATACAAATGTTTCTCAAAACTATGTTGGTCCAGGCTTTATTTTATTCTTTGTCTCTTATTTTAGCAGTAGAAATTGCTTTTTTCATAACTGTAGCTTGCAGAACTGAATTTTTCCCATAGTTACCTAATAAGAAACTTCTACCGATGTCATGAAGCAGATTATATTTTGGCCTGATTATGCTTTACGAATTTGTGCGCAAAAGGCTTGCTACACAGAAAATGTTGTTAACAAAAAATTGTTTAACTTACTTGTGTATTTAGTTGAACTTCTGGCTGTGCCCAAAGAAACTGATGTGGAAATATCTAAAAGTGTTGAAAACTGCAAAAAGGGAAAACTGATCTCATCAGATTGAGGAGTCTGTAATACGTAAAAGCTTGGTGATTGACACATACGCTCTTTAAAAGGAAATGCATGTGCATTTTCACCTTGAAAGGAGGTTTTGACCATGTTTTAATAGTAAGGAAAGCATTCCAATTTGCTCTTCCATGCTAAAATCCTGGTTTTTTTGGTTGACAAATCATATGCTTGTTGGGGAATATACAGAAAATACCGTTATCAAGGAGTTATTGGTTATTTTATTATGATAAATATTTCAAATTCTGGTCTCCACTACTTGTATAATATTATATTTTTGTCATTCTTATAAAATACTTGACATCTCCCACATATAAATACTTATAAGTGCCATTTTATAAAACGCAAATTTTAAAAACATGTAAGCAGAAAGGAAAGATGTAATGAAAGAACGTTTTACCTCTGGCTCAAAGAAATGAAACCGTTTAAAAATTATGTCTTTTTCCCCATCAATCTGCCTTGTACCTCGCACGACAACAGTCATAAGAACATAAGAATGGAGAGAGTGGGTTGGACCAAAGTGTTCCTATCCCAAAACTTTGGCCAACAGCAGATATCCAGAGGACAGAGAGTACAAGAATATGTTGAGGAGTGCTTCTTCACCAGTCTCTGACTCCCACCAGTCATAGCTCGGGAGCTTCTTCAGCTGGAACTGGTGTTTCTGGTGTAACCACTGCTGGTCTTACTGCAGGTCACGACCGTAGAGTTATGTGGGGTTGACGTGCCAATGTGATTTCCCCCAACAGTCCAACAGGTCCCTGATGAATTGCTGCTATAAATAACTGGGGTGATGTTTGGCCACTGTGGTTTCAACCCCAGTTCAAGAGAACTTTAGTCTCTCTGTGCAGGTGGCTTCTCTGTTGACTCCCCTTGGCCACAGAGGTTTCCAAGAGCTCTCCTCTGAGTGCGCTGAACAAAAGTATTTACTTTATGGAGAAATCAGCATGCTTTACTACCAGTAGTTGAATGCTTAAGAGCTCATAAAGGTCAGATCCCCAAGTAACAAGTCAGTTTATAAAGTACAGGCAAACGAGACAGATGACGAATTGTAAAAGATTAAACAAAACTGGAAAAATTCAGAGGTGTACAATATCACAGTCCCATAGGAATTACAAATACAGTAGTTACACTGCATGTATGTTCCAAGTACGCGTTTATGTATTAACTTTACAAAATTGTGTATCTGTATCGATATGACTGCTTTGATCTATTTGAAGAGCTTATGTTTTATAACTTTTGTAAAGAGGTGAATTCTTTTTGCATTTGCATTCCTTAGCAATTTTATAAGTTTACTCCCCAATTCATGGCTACCAGCGTCTATGGTGGCTTTTGTGCAAACCCACCTTCTTTCACTTTGTGTCTCTTCTGTACATGGTGTAAGCATTGTGTAATGTTATATTCAGTGGCACAGATTTTGTTGGATACTGAAGCGCCCGACAGCGGGGGAGCAAACTGGGGAAATGCATACGTTGCTGCTCACGCAGTACTGTCGAGGTACTTGTGGAGGCAGCAAGAGAAAGTGTTTCAAGTTCTTCATCAGGAATTCCCACATGATGGATCACTTCTCGCATCACAAGGCCTTTAATTTAATCATCATAATAATTTTTAATTTTAAAAAAAAAAAAAGGAAAAGTATGTCTAATTTTTTTCCTGCAAGTACAGGGTGACTGACTGTTCCAAAGGTCAGGAATTGAGGTTGAAAGGTGGGATACAGGGGAATGTGGACGAGGCGAAAATGTGCATGTGCTGTATAACGGTTCTGTTTCCACTTGAAAATAGGCAGGAACTCCCATGCACAGTGGCAATCCGTACACATGTTCAAACACTCCGATAACATGTTTATGTGGCTACATTCTTCAGATGTTTGGGCAGCCTGGTCTAAAGGGAAAAGAAAAAAACAAACAAACAAAAAAACCCAACCAACACCAAACCAAAAAGAACAACCTTGAAAACCAGAAAGAACGAACCTTGAAAATCAAATGGTCTTCAGAAATTCTGCGCTCCAAAAAATCCTGAGAGGTTACAATTGATGGTGGGAGTCACTAGCAGCAGTTCTGAAAATTGTATTTTCTGCAGAGCTTTCTTAAAACATCTTTTAGAGTATTTGTATAAACAAATACCAACCTCCTGTATTGTAACATTAGTTTTGCTACGCTGTTGGGATTTCATGGGACTTTGTATATGCGCTGTTCTTCATATCATACATAATTTGATTTTTGTTTCCATTTAAAAGACTTTGGGTATTAAAAGTAATAATGCTTCTGTTTGAAGAGCAGCTAGAATGGCGTTTCCATGACAGGAGAAGGGAGGAATATTGCCTCTTTGTTTCCTAATGAACACGTGCTTTTTGGCTATTGGAAAATTAAAGAGGAACCCAAGGGAAGTGCAGCAGTAGCAGCAGCAATGTGTGAAAAGGAAAGAAGTGAGCCTGAAGCTACATGCATCCTAAAACAGAGGATATGGATTTTATTAAGTAATTAATTTGATTATTATCCAAATCAAATCACCTGAACGGGAGCAAGGCTTTGAGATCAACAATGCGAAAGTCAAAGGGGTTGCGTGAGCAGTAGCTGCCCGGTATTAGCACAGTTCATAGCGATTCTTACGGGGCAAGCATTGGTCTCGGGAGGACTTTCCAGCAGTTAAACTAGGTTCCTTAAACTGAGCTTTTATAGTTCTCCACGTAATAACAGGTGCGATTTATCAGTGTCCTGAAAGTCCTGTTTGTATGTATTATTTAGCGTTGTCACGGCTTACTGTAAATGAAGGCAAATGATATTATTAATTCAAATATCTGTTATAGTTGCTTCAAATGCCATGCTATGGTAGCAATTTGATATTACTTCTTCAGAAAAGTGCTGGCAGGTTTTTCACTGTTCTACCATCACAAAATTCCAATAACGATACTGATTTCTTTTTGTTACTTAAGTCCCTTGTGACGCAAAGGTGATACCCGCTCTTCATAAAAATATTTCCCATTGAACTTTCTTATATATCTAACGGCAGACATATGCAACCTTTTGCAGCGTTTGTTCCTTATATACACGCACACATCATGGCTATGGATAATGTACAATTTAACGTTCGTGACAACTCTGTCACGTAGAACAGTGTCCAAGGTTAAGGATCAAGACAATTATGATATCACCCTTTGATTCTGTTCAGGTTGAAAAAATACGAGCTGTTTCTTTAGCTGTTTTTCAAACATTCTATAAAATGAAGGCTTGAGCCATACCGTATCACAGACGGAGTAACATTGCCTTTCATAATACCATTTTAATGTAAAGAGATGTAATGTATAAGCTTCTGAAGCCGGTTTGCTCGTTCTGGGAGTGTTGTGTGCCTTTTCTTCTCGTGTTTATCCTTAGAAAAGCTCTGCAGGTTTTAAAAAGGTAGTATTTCTTATGTATGCATTTGTATTTTTCCAAAGTCTGATTAGGAGAGGAATTATTTGAAGTATTCACAGCCTTACATTAAAAGTAAGCACGGTTTTAAGGGAAAAGCACTGCAATCTATGCCATAATTGAATCTATTTCATGAAAATAGACATCTTGCCTCCCCGTGTGCAGATTTCATGAATAATGACTCTTGTCTTGTAAGTTCCTGAAACGACAGTGCTCCCCAATTTCATTATCAGACGCATAAGTTCAAGACATGTGAAATTTGGTCTAAACACGTATTATATTGGGCCTTATTTCTAGAGATTTTGACAACTTGCTCACTCATTAACTTCACATTGTCACGTCTAAAATTCAGTTTCATTGTGAATATAAATTATTTAGTGACTGAAAGGCTAGGTTTAGAGGGAATTTGCATTTAGATTTCTTTTTGGGATTGTATATAGGCATGCTTAATAAATTTGTATTTATAGAATTAATTTTCCTTGTGTCAGAATACAAGCTGTACTTTTTAATGAAACAAATGCTATATAAGGTTCTAGTTAAGTTGTGCAAAGATTAAAAAATAAGTCAAGCAAAATGTAGCAATACTGGCAAAGAAAAAGGAATTTATCCATTCATTTTCTTTAAATTGATGTGTCGAAATACCTTTTTTTTGTTTTTACAAGCAGAAATGACTGAGCCAAATCAAAATGATATGCAGAGTTAAGTGGACTGATGTTTTGAGAATGCAAATGATAAAATCATACAGATGACACAATTAATTTTCTTTGATGTTTGTATTGTTTGTGCTGGTACTACCTGGTACCTGTGCAGTGGTGCCAGTGATTCTGTGCGGTGGTTTCTATACAGATTGCTTAAAAGATTATAATTCTGGTTGATTTCAAGAGAACTGAAATTTCCAGTCTAAATACCAGCTCGGCGACCCTGTTGAGCGCGTGCTCAAATTCATTCCTGACTTGGCAGATCGCTGAAGTATGTGCTTAAGTAAGAAAATTTAAAAAGACTTTTCTCAGGACCAATAAATTAACTGGCTAAAGCAAGCTCTAGTTAAGCCATAGATCCATAATGCATAAATAAAGCCTGTCACCCTGCCCGCCCCCCTTTTAACTTTAGCACGTACTGTGGTTCTTCTGAAATAGGAATGAATTTGGCCGTGCCATTAGCGGCATTGTTGAGCCTTAAATGCCTTATCCAGAAATTCGAGGTGATGCGAAAAGCTTTTGTGTTGATGGCATCTGTAAAAATTGTATCATGTGTACTAGGCAGCTTTTGGTATTTTAATGCATTCCAGGTGGTCTCAAAGGTGTAAAATACATTTGTAAAATGGGAGTGCAGAATGGGAGACTTTAGCAACAGCGTTCATGTTAATAATATAGAGACAAACAAGGTTTTAAGAATATGATTTTCCATCTTAGTTTCGTTTTCTTAAGTGTCATGGGTTTGTTTTTTGTATTTCTATTGCTAGGGGTGTGGACATCGAGAGAAATTATAATTGCGTACGTATATGTATGAGGGGGTGTATATAGCCACCTATTAATTTATGCTGTGCTGGGAAGGTTGGTGTCTTATGGACGCAGTGAAAATTAGGCTCCATAATAATGCATGTCTAGCAGTAAAGTAAAAGCAGTGTTTAATAATTGCAGGTCTGGGTAATGTGGTTTGGTGTTCATACCTTCACTCAGGTGGAGCCAGAGAAGTTGAAGACACTAACAGAAGGTCTAGAAGCTTACAACCGAGCCAGAAAAAGGAACAGAAAGTAAGTAAACGCTCATTTATTTACTCGTGAAATGGGATAATTATATTCTTTTCCTTCCTAAGATTCTCATTTGGGGGAGCTTAGGCAGATGGGCCAAACTGAAGAGTTAATTTTCTGAATTTCTTGTGTTGGTTATGATAATCATCTGAGATCTTTGATATCTGCATTTTTATTGCATCTTCTGATATTTACAGTAGCCTTCATAAAATGTCAGCCTACTTGTTTGAGCTTTCATGTGTAGGATTTCTAATTTACAGAAAAAAAAAAAAAAGTTATTACATCAAAACTATTCTGACCAAATACGCTTTTTAACAAGATCTGCCCTTCTTATCTCTCCCCTCTCCCTCTGGCAGCTGCTGCTGCAGGCAGAGCACAGCTTTATTCAGATAAATTCAGTTTATTTCCCGTTGCTGAGAAGCGTTTCGCAATTTGTGAAGTCTGGCTGCATTTAAGCAGACGAGGGGCTCAGCGCAGAGCTTTGTGTCAGACATGTGCGAACTGCTTGGTTTTATCGTGCCTTTTAGCTTTTATTTAAAAATATACAAGGATAGAAAGACCGCGAAACAATAAGTATTAGGACATGAAGCATCAGCGTAGACAAAAAGAGGAAAATGGTTGACTTTAGGAGCAAAAATAATTCTGGACAGCTATAAAAGGATAGAAAGTGGAAATTGTACTATGACCGAATTTGATCTAGGATGCTGCTGCTTATTTACTGTTGCAGTGGAAAAGTATTACTTTGAATCCGTGTGAGAATTTAAAATCAGCTTGCAATACTTGTCTTTAGCACAATAAACATAGGCTTAAGGGAATTAAATAATTATTTGTCTTCAGCTCCTTTTAAGGTGTAAGCTTTTCTTCTATTTATATGTCACGCGGCGCTCAAGAGAAATATTTTTTTATGCCAATGAGACAATGTTGGTGGTTGTTTTTTCCAAGATCATCCTCAAAATATCTTACTGGAGTTTAAGGATGTGCGGTGAGAACATAGAAGGGCTTTTGGCAACTCCCCAGTTATTTGCTCGTGTCCCTGAAGCGAAATATGTGACTCAAGGAAGGTGACACCAGGAGCAAATTTAAAGAGGTGTTAAAGTTGAAGTAAACAGTACAATTTAAGAAAAACTCTCATCTTCTAATTTGCATTTGTATATTTAGCAGACTGCAAGGATTGTCTGCGGTTCCGCTGAATCCAATGGCCTTTTTTTGTGGCATGTCTGGTTCTGCCCCATTGCTTGCCCGTAAGGCAACATGAGGTATCAAATATCCCAGACACTCTGGGGCACCTGGGTGCCCCTTCCGTAGGGGTTGCTTTACAGCCCTTACGGGTTTTTCCTCCATATTTCTACTTGTACTTATTTCATATATCAAATCTTTTGGTATTTCGTCATGGAGCCTTCCTCTTTTACCTGTGTGCTGGTTTAAATTTATTTAAAAAGTTACTAATCTCCTGTGGTCTTCTCTCTGGTATATGTCTCTGTAGTATCTTGTTACACACAGGTCAGATTTTTTGAAACATTTAGCGTTAAATATAATTGCTCCATATCGAACACTCCCCTTTCTGTTTGCTACCTGTGTAAGTACTCAGCTCTTACGCGTATCATGTACTGGCCTCAAGGCGAACACTTCTGTAGTAAAGAAGACACGGGCAAAGAAACCCGCGAAAAATTTATGTTGAGGGAGTGCGGACTGGCATCGCATAGGTCCAGTGCGTTTAGCAGAGCATCTCGGTTAGCATCTGGGTCCTCCAAGTGACGTTCAGATACCTTAACCCCATAAACTATTCATTGCGTTCCTACAGTTCTTGGCTCAGCCCTAGTGTATTGTCCAATTCTGGCAAGAAATGTTGCTTTTGGGACTACTGCATTAGTTGCCTTCACTGCACACTCTTGACTCAATCTCCAATAATATATATTTATGTTAGATATTAAATACAAAATTATTAAAACTAAAAGATGAAAAATGTCTGCAAAACTAAAAACTGTATTATAATAGGGATGTAATAGGATGCGATACAAGTTGCACCCTAAATCCAGTATTTGTGAATTGTAAATCTTAATCTGACCTTAAGTATTAGGTTTTAAAACGGGAATGTTTTGTGTATTCGGTTTCTTAGGTTTCTAAACAGGACACCAGGAAAAATGTCATTGTAGCACATTTGATCAGCGTAGTCAAATGCTGTAGCTGTACTGCACGGAGCTTTGTAACTTCAACTAATAGTATGATCTTAAGCGTTTTGTGTAGTGCTTCACTAGAACATGGTAAGGTGTTTTGCTTGGGGGTGTCTTAGAGGCACGGTGTGACTCCTAAACCATCGTGGTTTTCTGGGCCTTGTAGGAAAATGCACTCTGGTACAAACCGCTGAGCCACCCCAACCTTTCCCACTTCCATCTCGTTTCAGCCGTTCTGCTCTTTTCCGAGCCATGTCTCTTCTTACCTCCAGCAGGCCATGACATAGCATCTTCCTCACCTCTCTGGTTGGAGTCTCTAGAAGATTGTCTGCTGGAGGCCCAGTCTTCCCTTATCAGAGCCTCATCTTAGCCAATCTTTGCTCTCCACAAGCTTCATCGTTATCTGTATTCCTCTGCCCACTAGTGTTCTCTTGTCCCACTGCACGCAAAGCGTCTTCCAAGGGTCATCACCCAATACCACTGTCTCCTCCTGTGGTTTCCTGTTCCTCTGTGTGTTATTTCCCACACCACGCTTCTCTTTTGTCAGGAATGTGCCACTCACCATCCCTACCATTACCATCCCGACCATCCATACTAAGTTATTTCAAAATGAAGTTTGAACGTGGCTTCTTAGTGTTGAACAGTTAAGTCGCTGACGTCCCTCCTGTTGGACATGTGGCTGTGTTCAAAGTTGAACGGAACTCCAGTGAGGGAAGAAATAACGCAACTGGTGAGGCCGCACCTTGAGGAGTGTGTGCAATTTTGGGTCCCACAGTATAAGAAGGAAACTGAGGTGCTGGAGAGTGCCCAGAGAAGGTCGATGAAGCTGGTGAAGAGTCTTGAGAATAAGTCTTATGAGGAGCAGTTGAGGGACTTGGGGTTGTTTAGTCTGGAGAAAAGGAGGCCGAGGGGAGACCTTATTGCTCTCTACAGCTCCCTGAAAGGAGGGTGTGGAGGGGTGGGCATTGGTCTCTTCTTACAAGTTACAACCCATAGGACAACAGGAAATGGTGTCAAGTTGTGCCAGGGGAGGTTTATGGTAGACATTAGGAGAAACTTCTACACTGAAAGGGTTATCAAAGACTGGGACAGGCTGCCCAGGGAAGGGGTTGAATCGCCATCCTTGGATGTATTTAAAAGCCATCTAGATACGGTGCTCAGGGACATGGTTTAGAAGTGGGCCCGGTAGAGTTAGATAACAGTTGGACTTGACGATCCGGAAGGTCTTTACCAACCATAATGATTCTGTGATTCTATGCTTTCTTCTCCCACCTTTCCAACTTCCAGCTCTAGTCAGTCTCCATCCTGGCACAGTCTAAGTCTGGGTCTTCTCTAGGTGTGCTACAGACAAACCCTGTTACCGCTGCCCAGAGCAGCAGTGGCAAGTGAGGTCTGGAGTATGGCCGCTATGAGAGGGAACTTCAACTCAACACATGCTCAGACTTCCATTTTGGTGGTACAATTCAGTACAATTTCAATGCGCCCTAGTAGGGAGGAGGATTAAAAGAACGCTTCGACAAAAAGGTTGTCCTCCCTTCCCAAGGGAAGGAATGTAAATCCTTCTCCAAAGCTGTTGACCATGAGAGGCTTTCTGAGAGATGGTGTGCAGGAACAAACTGTCACTAGAATCTTCTAAATGCAATTTGATGAAAACTGTGATAATTACAGGTTGGTTTGCATCACTGCAGACCTGATGCACGTGTTTATCTGATGTGAAATTCTCCTGGGTTTAGCTGCAGTGGTTTGTCTGCAGTAAACGGGTATTTCAGTGACGGGCGCTTCTGAAACTTTGATTTGCTTGAGGTAGATCATCGTCTTCGTAGTAAAATGAACATAACAGTGTCTTAAGACTGCAATTCAAATGATCATTTATATTTTAAATACTTTCAAATGGCTGTTTTCACTAATAGCAATAATTTCATAGATACTGTAAAAAGGGTGGGTTGCTGATAGAGCATAATGCTGATTAAGTAACTTTACATCTCGTACAGGTAATTTGACATCTGAAATCTGCTTCTAAATGACGTGCAGGTCAGCAATGTTGTCAGTTATTAAGATATCTGCATTATAAATAGGGTCATACTATCTTTTTAGGAAGTTACGCTGCCACTAAGCAGTATTTTGTTCGTCGTGTGTAGTATCTAAGGGTGCCTTCGCTTGTCCAAGGTGCATAGCTCAAACTTGGTTTTGCGAGCAGTCTGCCTCAAGCAGTGCAGGGACCCGGGTGGACGTGTCAGGCTTGGTATGCGACTCTGTTTCAGTTTATCGTATCATGTCTCCGGTTGATTTAAACTATGACTGGATGAATAATGTTAAAGTGGCACAAAACTCCTTTACCGCTGTTTTAACTCATTCATTCAAAGCCTTAGTTAAACTTGTGCGTCTTCGTCGGTGCATGAAGTCCTATTATACTTCAGATGTAATAGATATTATACTTCAGATATAATAGACCTTATTATGGCGTATGAGTATCTAAAGAGGGGGTTGAAGGAGGATGAAGCCAGGCTCTTTCCAGTGGTTCCCAGTGACGGGACGAGGGGCAACGGGCACCGGTTGGAACATGGGCGGTTCCATTCTAACACGAGGAAGAACTTCTTTCCGGTTGGGGTGGCAGAGCGCTGGCCCGGGCTGCCCAGGGGGGTTGGAGTCCCCTTCGCTGGGGGTTTTCAAGACCCGCCGGGATGCAGTCCTGAGTAATGTGCTCCGGGCAATCCTGCTCTGGCAGGGGAGTTGGGCTAGGTGATCTCTAGAGGTCCCTTCCAACTCTGAGAATTCGGTGATTCTGTGATTCGCTTTTGTGCAGTCAGGTCAGTAAGGCTTCTCACTTTTGTCATTTTTGGTGCAATTCCTGCCCTGGTATAGCACAGGTGACCAATGCTAAACGGTGCTAGGGAATATCTTATTTGAATCATGAATAACAGACCCTCTGATCTCCTGTCTTCCATCTCCCAGCTGAAGTGATGGGTATGAAAATCCTTTTGCTGAGCTCGGGGGATGGAATTAGTGTAGAGCAACGCTGGTTGGACGGTGCATCTGCGCTACTTCCCTGTCAGGCTTTTCCCAGCGCTTTAGTTGCTGTAAATCTTAAAGTCCAAGGGGAGAATGTCCCAGCTGACATGATGATCTTTCATTCTTTATTAAAAAGAAAAGGGGTTTTTTTTAGAAAGTGTCTCCTGTGAGGGGCAGTCCTAGTGACCCGCCACGCTTGCCAGCTGGGGACGAGCCGTTCTCTCACCCACCTCTGCCGTCATCTTCCCTCATGATGCAGACAGCTCTGCTCCTCCTCCCCTCGTTCCTGCGATAACAGGGATAACGGGACTTTGGTACTTCCTGAGGATATGGTGATGGATGCTCATAATAACGTCTCTCATCTCCAGGATGATCTCTCTCTCTCATCTCCTATTCAGCCACTTCTCTTCATGTTCATTCCTCTTCTTAAAGCACCTATTCAGTTGAAGTCATGAATGAACCAGTCTGTCTAAATATATATATACACACCTGCTTTTACGCACAGTTCCTCAACAAGCTGTCGACAGACGATGGTAACGTGTGCTCAAGTACCCTTTGCTAACTTGAAACTCGGAGGTGTGAACACGGGGCCCCAGAAGTATGACCTGTGGTGCAGAGCGTGGCGTTCCAGCGGGAAGCTTCTTTAAAAAAAGAAATACACAGGAGTCAAAGATGTCCCTGTGAAATCAGATGTGTACGGAGCAGCCCAATGACCTGGGGCAACTTTTGGTTCGGAAGAAAAAAAGTCTTCTTACCTTTACTGTAGCCCTCGGTGTGCTGTCATTCCGGGGTGAAACTAGCAACGTTTTAGAGGACTAATACAACTTTTCCTCTGGCTATTTAAAGTTAGAAGGGATGTTTAACTTTGAGCTTTGTGCTTTGGGTAAGAGGAAAACTTGGCAGCTCATGCGCTGATTTTTCAAGAAGATGGCAGCGTCCGTACTTAGTCCTTCACAAAAGTATTGCCGAAACGTAACCGCGTTTCCAAAGTGAAGGCAGCGTGTGCCATGCAGCGGGAGGCAGGCAGAGGCGAGCCGGCACTAGAGCTTTAGTAACTCCTGAAGCCTTTAAGAAAGTCCAGAGTAGCTGGAGCTACTCCTCGTCTGCTCCTGGTCAAAACCCATCAGACTCTGGCCCTTTGCTAATGATTTAAAAAGAAGAAAAAAAAAAATGCACAAAATGCTATTTTGCTTTATATTCATGGATGTGATCCGTCTCGCGGCTGTTGTAACTAACCATCCAACTCACCGAGGTGCTGGCTTTAATTTTCCTTCTGTAATTATAACACGAGCCTTTAGTTCGCTTAATACCGTACGTAGGTCTGGTCTTGCTGTTTGTGCTGTAACGCCCTGGGAGGCTCTGCAGCTAGGAGAATATATCCAATGAGTCAATGTGTTTATTAATAAATTTTTTTGAACGTTTTTTTCTGCTCCTAAGAATTATTACTGATGGCATTATTTTTTTTTTTCTTCCTAGAAGTGGAAAGCTAAATAACCATTTAGAAGCTGCTATACACGAGGCCATGAGTGAACTAGACAAAATGTCTGGGAATGTAAGTTTCTTTTCACGCTGGCACTAATCTCCTTTTTCTGTGTTCCTGCACGTGTGTCGATTGAAGACTGGGAGCGTTGGTTTGGGTTGCCGTCTGACATAAATGTTGTTTGTATTTTCTTAAATAATGGGGAATTTTCAATATTTCTCCTGCTTTAAAAACCGTTTGCAAATGTCGAATCATTTTGAAAAATGGGAAAAGTTGTAGAATTTTAGTCGTGTTGCCAATTATATATATTTTTTTAACAAGGAGAGGTTCCTGGACGTGCTTTTACACATGCAGCCTGATAATATTTGGGTCAGTTCCAGGCCATGGGTTTTCTCCGACTAGTGACACAAAGTCAGGCTCACTTGTTTTTCAGTTTGAGTAGCAAGAGATTGAAACCACATTTAAAAGCATCATTCTTTTGAATGTGAAATTCTTTGACTAAAGTTTTCCTCATGTGAAATGAAAGATATTGTCACGAAAGGTAAGTTAAAAAGAAGAGAGTATTCCTTATCTCAAAGCTATTTATTTCTACATTATTTCTACAATAATTACACTGTTATTACATAAAATCAGGATCTTTCTAATAGAAAATTTGGTTTATATAATAACGTGCGCATCTTCATATTTAAAACATGGCTGTAATTTCATTGACGCGCACTTAGAAATGCAAAAAATGTCTGTCACAGCACGTGTAACTTCACATATCTTATCATTGGCAATTCTTCAAATTATTAATTACAAACCATTTGAATAGAGAAAAAAAGTCTTTTTCCTGATATTTGATGCTCAGCCCTGAAGATGCTTGTACAAGCGTGTATTTAGCAGTGGTAGTAAAACTTTAGGGGAGCATCTGGAGTATATAAAAGGAAATGTATACAGAACTGCAGGCGTAGAGCTGACTTCAAAACCACCAAGAAATATTAAATAAGTTATTCGGTAGCTTTTAATGGCTGCCATAAGTAGTAACAAAATCAAATCTTTTGTTTAAACTTCAGAATTTTACGAAATGAGACTGAGTTTTGATTGAAAACAATGTATGTGTTCCTCATGCCTTTGGGAGGAGAAGGAGAGCACAGGGTCTGACTGGAGGTCCGTTACAAATAAATACGGGATGTGCGTTGGGCACACGCGTCTCTGCCTCGGTTACGCCGCTGCTTACAGGCTTGGAGTGGCCCAGTCTGCCGAGACCTTTTTTTCATTTATAAATGCAGTAATACTAAAAACTCTGCGCTTATATGCATTGTAACTCTGATAGAAACTGGCTCGGGGGAAACTGCTGGGACTGGGTTTGCTGATGGGCTTGTTTGGTAAGGCAGACAAGCCGACGGACCAGCCTGCGGGTCATTACGAAGTCTTGATTTCTATTTTAATTATCTGGTCACAAAATTTGGGATCGGCCTTTATTTCCATAAAGATTACGGTTCCTAGAAGCACTCAGGGGGAATCGATGGTTCTCTTTTTAGTGACTTGCATTTTTTTCAGCTGCTGCTATTCAGACATCGGTTACACGTTCGATGAAAAGCGTGTGCAAACAAGATAATTAGCTCAAAGCGTAATTGGTAAGAGCCAGTAAATACGTAGTAAACGTTAGCCGTCTGAAGGAATTCAGGAGGGACCCAAGGAAATAATTCAGCGCGTTGCTGAAGGATTTGTTACCGTGTCCCGGCTGCTGTTTGGAAGCTGCAAAGGGCTTTTCCCAGAACAGCAGCTCGCTTCCACCGACAGATGGTGGTGGTATTCCGCGCTAGACGCCGGCGCCTTCCGCCACCTCTCTTCTGCCAGTTACGCTGTGGTTTTCACTGAGCAGTCAGTGATGAAAAACCGCTTCACAACCAGATTAATCGAGCGTTTAACTGGAAATTGAATATTGCCTTTTAATGATCAGACGAAGACGGCGTTTGCTAAACAGAGCCTGTTCCTTAATAACGCTACCGCAGACCTGAGTTGGACTTCTCTTATTTTTCCCCGTTAGCAATATTTTCTTTATTGCTTTTTATACATATATATATATATATATATCTTTTTTTATACGCTGATGTATAAAGCTTTGTCTCTGAGAATTTGGCATCATTGCAGTTTTGGGTTCAGTCCCCAATGATGTGGTTTCACCGTTACCGTAGCTGGTACCTCTCTCGGGGGCAGCAGAGGTTGGAGAGGCACCGACTGCGGCATCAGCCTTTTTCTCCCCAGTGCCTTAAAGTTCTTGAAGTTCATTTTAATTCGAGCTTCCACGTAGACATGAAATAATGAGAGAAGCGTTTTGTAACGGCGCTTCAAGCAATCCTGTAACTCGTTTATTACTGGCTGGATGCTCTGACCAATATTGTGTGCTAACTTCTAAATATACTTATTTTTAGGTCCACCAAATCCCCCAGGGAGACAGACAAGTGAAGCCTCCAAAGCCCAAGAGGAGGAAGATCTCTAGATAACATTGAATGTCTTTGTTACTGGTCCAGTACTTATCAAACCGAACGGGCACATAAGTCTATATGTAGGTATTGATATAGACGTGGTTATATCAATATTTATATGAAGACAGATACCATCCCGGGGTGCTACGCGGATTAGTGGTACAATATTTTTGCTGATTAGGAGGGATAGCGGTTGCTGGATAAGCCAATCAGAAATCTGGAAAGGTTGCAGTAACAATGTCAGATGATTACTGAAATTTTTTTTTTCTATAATACTAAAATTGTGATTATAAGAAATAGTCCAAATGTTTCTGAGAAATTTTCATTGTGTATATAGCTAATACAGAATTTCATGGTGATATCTGAAATGTAAATATTGTACAATATTGTCATGTACAAGCGTACCTAATGCACACTTTATCTTTTATTGTACAAAAAATAGTGTACAAAATTCTTTGGTTTCTATTGAGTACACATACAAGAGACTACCAGTGTAAAGTGATAAATAAAAATACAGCCTAAATGCTTTTATATGATAATGTAAAAGATGCTGTTTTTGTATTTAACAGCAGAGAGAAGGCATGATTATGTAATACCTTAATTATGACATCCACTTCACGCCACTGAGTGTTCATTGATACTGTCTGTTTGGAATGAACCTTGCCTGGAAGTACTGTACTCCCTTTCAGGTCTCTGTAGGAGAGTGCAACCTCGCAGATTCCTAACGGGATGTGGGATCACAGCGCTAATTAAGAATTCAAAGGCTGCAACTACCGGTTGCGTTTTTATTTACTTAACTTTTAAAGTAGAATGCTGTAGATTTTATTAAAAAGAGAAAAAGTAGATGGGCTATTTTAGTCACCCATTTCTGTAGTTAAAGTTTCATAGCCACCTGATAAACTAAACAGTTTATATCCCCCGTAACGTTGACCCCTCAAACCCCCTAGATTTATTAGCTTAAATTATCTAACGTCATTAACCATCGTGTTTACTTCCAAGGGGGCAGAGGCCCCGCTTTAATAACGCGGTCAGTATCGATTACGGTTTGGTTTTGCAGTAGGATGAAAGGGCATGCTCCGCAGCGTTCGCAAAAGGAATTCCAGTATCCATCTCGCAGTATTAAAACAAAAAATTAAGGGTGGCTTACAAAACTATTAGCAACAGTGATTTTTATCAGTATTATGTAACATATCAGATTTATTTTATTTAAAAAGAATTATTTATACCATTAACAGATTCTTATATATATTAATGTGGCTGAAATGTGCAGGTTAAATCTATTAACCAAATTATTTATGTTATATTAAGTGAGAAATGTGAAACATATGTAGAAAAAATTAATACACTACAGATTTAAAAGTCTAAAGCTATGAGCCATTATAAAATTAACGAACGGAAGTGTAGCACAACATTATTTCCATTTTATTTCATTTTTCTTTTTAACACGGATGGTGGTGACGGTGATGGAAGCGATGACATCCTCTGTCTTCAAGGCTTCCCGAAATAACTCTCCGTTCACCGGTCCCGGGGTGGAGTCCGTAACCTCCACCTCTTCGTCCGGGACCACCGCTTACCTCAGATTTCCTTTTTTTTTTTTTCTTCCCCTTCATCCCTCCCCTGAATTCCCAAATCTGACTCTCTAGCTAAGGACTGGCAGTGTTTGGCATCCTGGGAAGTCGGCGGTGTCGCCGCTCTCCGGATCCCCGGCCCTGGGCGCCGGGATGGCGCCCCATTGCTCCTCTCCCCACCCGCCTTGTCGTGCCCGAGTCCCGCACTCCTCTCTCTGAAGGACGGGACGGACACCAGCCGTCCCCGAGGACGACGGGACGCGGTGGCTCTCCCAGCCTGGGCTCTGGCGTGCCGGAGCGGGCCGCGCTGCCTCGGGGCTCGCCGGTGTCTGGCAAAGCGGCTCTGCCGCCTCCTTGCCCAGCCCGAGGGACGGCGGTGGCCGCGCTGGCTGCGGGGCGCTGGAGGCAGGAGCCCGGCCTTCCACGGGGTAGGTTCATTTGTCTTTTCTGTAACGCCACCGTCCTCCACGCACGCTCATGTGAAGTGATTGATTTGATTTTTTTTTTTTTTAATTTTCATTTTCTTTTTTTTGGGGGGGGTTGGGTGGGGTGGGGGGGTGTGGGGGGGGGAATTGGGGGGATGGAGGGGGTGGGGTGTAGCTTAGCTCACATTTTTCTGTTCCGAGTTGCTGTGTCGGTGTAAAGAGTCGCTGTGGTCCATCCTGCGCGCCAGCCCGCTTTCCTGCTCTGCGCCCGCACCCGCGTGGGCTTGGACGCGGCACTGCGTGCGTGTGTCTGTGTCCGCATGCCCTGTGCCGGCGCCTCTCCCCGGCCCCTTTCTTTCCCCCCCCCCGTTGCTTTCTGTCCTACGACCCCGTTTGTATCGACCGACCCTTCTTTTGGCATTTTAGCCGCTTAGGTTTGTACCTCCTCACCGATGTATACTTTACATCAGTAGACCACGTAAAGTATTTTTGTGCGCTTGATTTCATGGGGTGATAATGGCATTGATGTGGGTGCTAGGCGTAGTTTGTTTCAGTCCATACCGATTATTTTTCTTTTTTCTTTTTTAGAGTTTTTCTGGTTTCGTGTAAGCAGTTAATGTAAATATTGTGAGCATTACAGGTCATGCGGTGTTGTAACATTTTAAAAAAATGTTGCACCTACTTTACGATTAAAAACCTGGTCACTCCTACTTGAATTTTGCCCATAGAGCCATTTCTTTCTCTTTGCATTAAAGCATAATATACTTTTTTGATGGAGGCCCAACCCTGCTTTCTACCTTATTATTTTTTTGTTTAATAAATCTATATTTTTTCTAATAGAAGACTTAAAAATGAAAATTTAAAAAGTACTTTTTGCCTACTTTCTAATTTAAGAGAGAATTCCTATATTTAAAAGGTGAAAGAAAAAAAAAAAAAACCAGAAAAATACTCCATTGTGGAAAGTGGAAGAACACTTTTATTTGTCGTTAATATGGCACAATCACACAAAACTGAACTGGCTGAGGAGAGCGAGCCCACGCCGTGAATCAGTATCTCGGTAGATTAGGGAACTACGTGATTCTTTGAGGATGTAAAGTGTTGCATATGCTTGTCTATTTATTTATTTATTTATTACGCTTTCTTTTGCGAAGTGGGTGACAATGTGGTTGAGTCATTCCGATGACATTCAAATTAAAGGAAATATTCCTCTTTCTATTATGGTGCATTTTGTAAACACCATAAAAAAAAAAAAAACAAACAAAAAATTATTTTCATTTATTTCAATGGATTTTCTTCATATTTTCGCTTCTGACAGAAAACGTTTGGCTGCTATCAGCTGCAAAAATAATACCCGCATAGTTTAAAAAAGAATTAAACAAAAAAAAATCAAAAAACCCCACCCCACCTCTGATGTCCCTGTTATCCTCACGCTCTACGGTTTGAGGGGTTAAAAAGAACTTAAAGGTATTTCCTAAATGAGCTTTGCCGAAGGTTTATACGTAACGTGGTATCCTTTTGGAGTCCCTGAGTTTGATGGTATAGCGATATTAGAGGGCTCGTGCTGGACTGAATTACCTTAGGATTGCTACCTTTCTTAGCTACGGTTTGTATTTTGCTATGTAGGGTTGTAATGTGAGAATTCCGGAAGAGCAGTAGCATAAAAGTGCTTTTCTATTTTTAAAAAAAAAAAAAAAAAAAAAAAAAAAAGAAACAAAACCCATTCTAGTCTTACTAAGAATTAGAGATTTTTTTAATATCAGTTTTGTAATTTTTGATAAAGTTGTCAATATGATGATTAAATCACCAGAAAAAAAAGTTACTGTGATGTTCTCTTCGGGGCAGGGACTATGTCTTCCATGTATTTGTGAGATGCCACCACGGGATGCCCGGTCTTAACTGGGGCCACGGGCACCGCTATCAAATTAAATAGCAACCGACAGCGTTGAGGTTGATTTAAGTGCATAAAAGCCAAGAGAATTCACAGTTCAGACTGCAGATGCGATTACCTGGCCTTAGTTTGCCTGCTGTGTCCTCCGTGAAGGTCACGTCATCGTGGGGTGCGACGTCCGACGGGTAAGTCGAGGAACCCGATGGCTCTCGAAGCTTTTGCTCACCCAACCCAGGACCTTCCCGCCCGAGTCAGAACGGATCCACTCCGTTAACGCAGCCCTCGCTCCCCTCCCTCTCTCCGCTGCTTTATTTACCGGTACTCACCCAACAACTCGACGTTCACATTTCAGGATTCCCTCCCAAAAAATACCACTCACCCAGTGGTTTAAGCACATTGCCGACGGATAAAATCCCAAACGCATACACAGATCGTTCCGTTCCAAAAATCACTGCAAGTGCAGTTCAAACAGGGGTCAAAATGACACCAGAAAAAGAAAACCCACCTTCTGTGGAATTTTTCTACCCCCAGAACAGCAGCCCGGGGGTTTCCTGGGGACCCCCCGAGCCCTGGGAGCCTACAGCCCACCGCTGGTGGCCTCTCCGGACATGGGTCTCATCGAGGACGGGAGGCTGAGTGTCCGAGAGGGAGCCCGCGCTCGCCCGTTCCCTACAATATTGCTCAAAACGCAGAGGTTATGGGGGGGACTGGTTGGGTATTGCTGTAATAAATGCTGCCCGAGCACGTGTGCCCCAAAAAGCGCCGCAGCCTCCCGCACCCGCGCCGGGCGGGCTCTTACGGCTCCGGGATGGTCATGCGTTGTACCTGCTCTGCGTTTGAAGGCTAAGCAGCGGGAGGCCAGGCCTCCCCCGCTCCTTTCTCTCTGCCAGGTTTTACAATTTATTTATTGGCTGTGAACACTTCAAAGCCATTTTAAAAAAAAAAAATCCCAAGATTTGATTTGGGGATCTCATCAATGCTTATAAACACTCAAAGGGAGGGTGCCAGGGGGATGGGAACAGTCTTTTTCCAGCGGTGCCCAGGGACAGGACAAGAGGGAACGGGCACAAACTTGACCATAGGCAGTTCCATCCAAACCTGAGGAGGGACTTCTTCCCTGTGCGGGTGGCAGAGCAGTGGCACAGCTGCCCAGAGAGGGGGGGGAGTCTCCCACTCTGGAGCCATCCCAAACCCGCCTGGACGCCGTCCTGTGCCACTGCTGGAGGTGCCCCTGCTGTGGCAGGGGGTTGGGCTGGGGGAGCTCCAGAGGGCCCTTCCAGCCCCCACCACTCTGGGATTCGCGGATTTGAATCGTCCCCTGCGAAAGTGTGTTCGGGCGGGATTTCATCTCCTGGTTTTTTACCTGATGTGAGAGATGTATTGGTCCGTAATTGAGTGCCATCCCAAGAGAAGATAATGGGTTAGGATTTAGAACAGAAAAAAAAAAAATATATATATTTTTATAGAGAGAGAGAATAGTTCTTTCTGGAAATTCCTATTTTGGAAAAGATAGGGGTAATGGGAAGGGTTTTGACATCCTTGCCCTGGATGAAGCAGAGTGGAGAAGGCCGAGTGAGAGCATCCCCGCGTATTCCTGTGCACGACCCCCCCCGGCAAACGCGAGCGTGCGTTGCCACAAACCAAAGAAAAGGACCGTCCGCACGCGGTACCGGTGGCCTTTCGGCCTTTTACAATTCCGGGCAGAGAGGGATAGCAGTGAGGGAGCAAAGCGGGGGCTGAGCCGCAGCGCGAGGCCGGCTGTGCGCGGCGCTGTCCCGCTTACGATACGGGATGGGAGAACAACGGCTGGTACGGCCGCAGTCGCATCCAGGTCCGGTGGTGCAGAGCATCTGCAGGTAAGTCCTCCTGTGGGCGTTGATGACTTCACTTAGCTCGTGACATTAATGCCTATTAACTGTTATTTAAAACCAGCGATGGTGAGAGACTCTACAGATAAGGAAAAATAAGCATTCCTGCCCCGAGGAAACGTCAAGGTGCCAAAATTAAGGCTGCAATGCAAAGAAAGAAAAGAATAGTATCCTAAAAATAGGGAAGAATAAGTGCCTTTGGTTCAAAAAATATAGGCAACTTCCCCGCAGCTCGTTTCTGACTGGCGCGTGAACGTAGGCGGGGGCATCGCGGAGCCCGTGCCACCGGCAGCCACCACAGCAGGCGGGAGAGCTTTTCGGATGCCCCCGTCACAGATGCAGGTTTACAGAAGAGATGGGTTTATTTGTAACTACTTCAGAAGTTTCCGTCTCATCAAAACACAATCATTTTAGGCCTTTTTGAAAGAGAAGCAATTCGTAATTCCCATTAGAAACACCGCTCGTTTTCAGTTCCAGGAAAATAATTTGTTGCTCCTCTCGCTGATTTTTCTCTAGGAAGAGGAAAAAGTCTTAAAAATAACAAAAAGTGTTGGGGTTTGCCATTGCCTGTTCTCAATCGTGGGAGCTGCTCTCTGCTTCCGAGGAAAAAAGTGAAGATTTACCCCTGAAAAATAAGGGGAAACCTGTTCTGTTCTGTTCTGTTCTGTTCTGTTCTGTTCTGTTCTATTCCGTTCTGTTCTGCTCCGTTCCATTCTATTCTATTTTGTTCTATTCTGTTTGGTTCTGTTCTGTTGTTCTATTCTGTTCTGTTCTGTTCCGTTCTATTCTATTTTGTTCTATTCTGTTTGGTCCTGTTCCGTTCCATTCTGTTCTGTTCCATTCTATTTCTATTTCTATTTCTATTTCTATTTCTATTTCTATTTCTATTTCTATTTCTATTTCTATTTCTATTTCTATTTCTATTTCTATTTCTATTTCTATTTCTATTTCTATTTCTATTTCTATTCTAATCTAATTCTGTTCTGTTCCGTTCTATACTGTTCTGTTCCGTTCTATTCTATTCTGTTCCGTTCTGTTCTGTTCCGTTCCGTTCTATTCTATTTCTATTTCTGTTCTAATCTAATTCTATTCTGTTCTGTTCTGTTCTATACTGTTCCGTTCTATACTGTTCTGTTCTGTACTGTTCTATTCTATACTGTTCTGTTCTGTACTGTTCTATTCTATACTGTTCTGTTCTGTACTGTTCTATTCTATACTGTTCTGTTCTGTACTGTTCTATTCTATACTGTTCTGTTCTATTCTATTCTATTTCTATTTCTGTTCTAATCTAATTCTATTCTGTTCCGTTCTGTTCCGTTCTGTTCCGTTCTGTTCCGTTCTGTTCCGTTCTGTTCCGTTCTGTTCCATTCTGTTCCATTCTGTTCCATTCTATTCTATTCTATTCTATTCTATTCTATTCTATTCTATTCTATTCTATTCTATTCTATTCTATTCTATTCTATTCTTATTCTATTCTATTCTTATTCTATTCTATTCTTATTCTATTCTAATCTTATTCTATTCTAATCTTATTCTATTCTAATCTTATTCTATTCTAATATAATTCTATTCTATTCTATTCCGTCTGTTCTGTTCTATTCTATACTGTTCCGTTCCATTCTGTTCCATTCTGTTCCATTCTGTTCCATTCTGTTCCATTCTGTTCCATTCTATTCTATTCTATTCTATTCTATTCTATTCTATTCTATTCTATTCTATTCTATTCTATTCTATTCTATTCTATTCTATTCTATTCTATTCCGTTCTCTTCTGTTCTATACTGTTCTGTTCTGTTCTGTTCTGTTCCGTTCTACTCTACTCTACTCTATCCAAAAGGAGAATCTATACTTCCCTGACTTGGTGTCATACATCTTAAGAGTTTCAGACAAACAAAATAACGAAGAGGAGAACGTGTGATTCCTCCTCCCAGCACGGCTACCGAAAGCCATCCGAAAAGGCAGCCCGAGAGAGCAAAATTGTTCTCCCGGCCCCAAAGGTGTCATCACAGCATTCCTAAATCAATATCCCAGTGGCACACCTGCTCCGTTGCCCAATTAATTAATTGTGTGCCACTTGTCCCAAGTCTGCTCTTCATTTTTCAGATGCTCGAAAATTTATTTTACAAAAAATGAAGTTAATATGAATTAGAAAATGTGAGGCTTTTGGCATTTGAGGTAATGTCGCAATGGCCTTCCTGTTAATGTGCTTTTTCAGTTAGGAAGAAAGTCGTGGCACCTTATGAGCCAGGTCTCGACGTCCTTCTCGCACACTCTCTTGATGGGCAGGAACGTCCCCAACAGCGAGACAGCAGCGAGGAGTGTCACTCACGTCCTCTCCACTCTGGCTTTTAAACATAAGATTTTGACTTTCCCATCCCGCAGTCCCAAGGCTGTGTTGGCATGCTCTGCAGGAACTTTTGTTTGCATAGAAAAGCCTCATATGTGATAAATATTTGATAGGTTAAGTGGAAGTTGAACTTAAAGCAGTAAAAACTATGTAGAATAGAAAAGAGAGTTTTAAATTAAAAACAAAAAAAAAAAGAAAAAAAACCCAAAGCCAGAAAAAAACCCACCACAACATAACCCCCCCCCAAAAAAAACCCAAAACATGTTGAAAAGGTTACTGGATTGCCACGCTTTGAGTTTGTGGATGGTGGTTCATCAGGTGAAGGCTTCAGGGTAGGATGCACACCAGTGCTCTGCCTCCGGGGGAGGGAAGTGAGCTCGTCACCGGTGAGGAAAAAGAATAAATTAATCAAAAAAGAAAGGTTGGGGGTACCCTTCAGCGCATGCTGCGGTGGTGGAATGTATTTGTGTTGGGCTGTTTGATCCGTCAGTCTGAGATCCGTCCCTGAGAAAAAGGCAGGAGGGCGACTGGGAGGAGTCGGGTAAGTACCAGGAAAAACCTGACACTACCTAAACCTTTGTAATTAATAGCGTGATTAGGACAGAATGGTTGAAATAGACAAGAAAATGTTAGAATTAAAATAAAATAAAATAAATACATTTTTTAAATAAGTACAAATTTTAGGAGATTTGGGGGTTGGACTGGATGATCTCCAGAGGGCCCTTCCAACCCTGACCGTTCTGTCTGTGATTCTGTGAGATTTATGAAAGTACAAACGTGGTATTTGCAACCCGAAAACCTGTAACGGGGCAATAACTTTTAGAAACGCTGCCTATTAAGTCCTGCTTTAGCACCCACCTTGCGAAGTTCCCGTACAGATGCTGAGTCCAGATGCATCTTCAGACACATCTCCTTTGGGTCCTCCGGCCCGCGAGCGGTGGCAGAGGAGTGGCTGTAAAGGGAGATGGTCTCCAGAGGGCGGTGGGGGAGCCCCGACAGCCGCCTCATTTGCACCCCTCCAACGAGTTAGGTGGAATGAGTTTGTCTTAAAACGAGACACACGGAGGTGTGGAGACACGCGTCCGAACGACACGTGATCCTTGTTAACATACTTGGAATACTTGCGGGAGAATTAGGCTGAAGCCCAGTAATGGCGCGAATTAAATCTGTGCAGAGCATTTCTGTTACCGGCACAGAGTTCTTGCTGGGGAAGTTTCACCGTGGGTTTAGCTCAATACGCGTTCACGTTTTACAGAGTAACAACAAAATTACCTGCATTTGTTAGAAAGGATCTACTCCCCTGACAGCAGAGCTAATATTACTTAGGACTATAAGAAAGGCAGCAAAGCACAGCAAGCAACAAATTATGAATTATTCAATGCAAATGTCAAGCCTTAGTGGTGAATGTAGATGTAAATCTTTTTTTGAAAGGCTAAGCGCTGCCATTAAGCGAGTCCATATGACACTACATCTGTTGGCTTTCTTTTATATCGTCTTATTTTTATGTGTGCTGGGGAAAAGTATTGGGAATTTCCACATTAGAATCTTAATAACATCATTTCCCCAACTTCTGTTGTCTGTTGATTTAACGTTTGATGAAGGGATGATTTTTCTGGCAGAGGTTAAATCCGTAACCACTTCATTAGCTACCCAAGCTGTAAGTCTTCAAATGAAATTTTAGTTTTCTACATATTGAACCCGAGAAGTCAGATAAATTTAACTGGCTGCCATTTTCAGAGCATCACCTCCTGATGTGGCGCTTTTAAGTGATCTTCCGCTGCGTATCTGAGTCACTCCATGAAGAATTCCTCCGCGTGTGTGGGGAGAGCGCAGTCTGGATCGAAATCTGTTTAATCCCCCCCTCAAATCGGAAATTACTGATGTCTCCAAATTTCAGTTTTGCATTGCATCGCTCTTGCCCACGTAAGACACAGGCAAGTCAGTCCAAGTTCTCCGCTCTCTGTGTTTCTTTCATTTCAGCGTTGTCACGTTTGTCCCCCAGTAGCTGCATCCAGACAGGGCCGGTTTAATTTCTCGCGAAGATGGGGAGCGGTGACGTACCCCAGAAGAGCGAGGAGGTGTCCTTTCCTCTGCCAGTGTACGGGAGCCTGTGCCGGGGGACTCCCGGCTGCTCGATACAATCAATCTCTCCAAGTATTTCTGTAGCTCTCGTTATCCCGCGTGCCTCCAGGAGAAGAAGCCGAGAACAATTGGCCATTGTCAGTTTATGAAGCAACTTTTTCATCTTCCTTCCCCCAAGACTAAATACTTTAATTAAGTAAATTAAAATTAATTACGGAATCTGTACAACAAGATGTTATCATGCCTGTCCCTTAAAATGAGCGCTCTCTGCTCTTCCTGCACGTTCACCCTTCTAATCATAGAATCACAGCAGGGGTTGGGCTGGAAGGGACCTTTCAAGGCCATCTCGTCCAACCCCCTGCCATGAGCAGGGACGTCTTCAACCAGATGAGGTTGCTCCAAGCCCCGTCCAACCTGGCCTGGAATGTTTCCAGGGATGGGGCAGCCACAGCTTCTCTGGGCAATCTGGGCCAGGGGCTCACCACCCTCAGAGTAAAAAATGTCTTCCTTCAATCTAGCCTGAATCTCCCCTGAGAGGGGAGGTGCCCAGTGGAGCAGCTCAGGTGTGCGGGTGGCTTTGTTCAGCAGATCAAGGTGGGAGGTTCCCATCGCCTGGCCAGGAGGGCCTCGGCCGTGTGAAAACATCTCTACACATTTGAGGATCTCTACATCTATGAGGAGCGGCTGAGGGAACTGGGGGTGTTCAGCCTGGAGAAAAGAAGGCTGAGGACCTTATCGCTCTCTACAACTACCTGAAAGGAGTTTGCAGAGAGGTGGGAGTCGACCTGGTCTGTCAGGTAACGGGTGATAGAACAAGAGGAAATGGCTTCAAGTTGCGCCAGGGGAAGTTTAGATTGGATATAAGGAAGAATTTCTTTACTGAAAGGGTCATCGGGCATTGGAACGCGCTCCCCAGGGCAGTGGTGGAGTCCCCATCCCTGGAGGGATTTAAGGGTGGTGTGGATACAGTGCTCAGGGACACGGTTTCGTGGTGGGCTGTCAGTGTTAGGTTAATGGTTGGACCGGATGATCTTACAGGGCTTTTCCAATCGAGGAGATTCTGTGATTCTGTTTAAGGTCGAGCGCTGTGAACCAGTGTGAGTGATTAAAAATACGCATTCATCTTCCAGAGCTGAGGCCGAAAGGCTTTCACTTTTGGAAAGATCATTTCATATTAAGTGATATGGGCATATCACTTAATACACAATGGGCAACATCCATTTTTAACAAACCTCAAAGCATCTCTGCGTTTTTTAATGATTTCTTGTGCTTTGTTAGCAAGAGGTTTAAACTGAGCCAAATTCCAAAGGATGCAAATGTTGCATTTATATTAATTAGTTTTCAGATGAAGATGTTGCCATTAACCATCTACAGTGATCCTCTTATTAACTGTCTGATAAGGGTGACTTAAGTATCTAATAAAATGATGGATTAAACGGCAAGAGGGAATGAAGCGTATCGTGAGGATAGTTCAACCTGCAGCAAAACGAACACAGTTATTTACCAAATGAAAGGAAAGTGTAGTAGGTTTATCGATTTTGATCTTAAAACCTTTAGGCGATGAACGTCTTGAAGATGTCAAGTATTTTTAGAAGAGCAAATGTACCCATTCGACAAGCTGGTCAGATCCAGGAGATGACTTCTCAGCAGCATGCGCAAGCAGAAGCTGGGCCAGCCCAAGGAGGGACCGTTCCCAGCCTGGGGAAGGGGCTGGAGAGCCAGCAGACACCTGAGGGAGCGGTGGGGATGGCCGGGAGCAGTGCTTCTCCCCGGAATCGCAATTGACATCCGGCAGCAGCACCAGCAAAGGAGCAGGCACGGAGGCTGCTCTGCTGTTGCCCACCATCCTACTGCCCCGAGCTGCTGCCTGTGCTTAGATCTTATTTTCCAAAAAGGATCAATGACTATTAATTAAAGGAGCTGTAAACACAGCCTCATGAGTCAGGCGCTCACACTTCGGGGGTGTGTTTGGTGGGAGTAGTCGCAGGAAAATGTCAATAACGACGGCTGTTGCAGGCACAGGAGTGTGTGGCGGTGTGGCTTTAACCTAGAATCACAGAATCGTCTCGGTTGGAAGGGACCCTTAAGTTCATTGAGTCCAACCATCAACCCACCACTGCCCAAACCCACCACTGACCCATGTCCCTCAGCACCACGGCTGCCCGGCTTTGAAATCCCTCCAGGGATGGCGACTCCACCACTTCCCCGGGCAGCCTGTGCCAGTGCTTGACAACTCTTTGGGTGAAGACCTGTAGGATCTGCGGGTTGGGGTGTACAGCGTGCAGCCGTCAGGACTCTCCTGGGGGGTCTCGTTATAAAGCTGGGATCACAGAATGAGTAATAAATGATGCTTCCACAACAGCAGGCTCTAGGAGGACAGGCAGTGAAGTGGCATGTCCCACAGCACACACAGTCATCTCGCCCTCTCTGCAGTACTGGCGTGTGGTCCAGCAGCCAGGCTGCTTCGCCACTCTCCTCACTCGCTGAAAAATTATCACCAGTGGACGAAAAGATGGTTTTAGGGCTGCCTTCCTTCAGCCCCACGCTGTTCCCGATTACACGGAAAGCAGATTTTATGACCATGTCTCAGACATCAGGATGAATCCCCCCAAGTGCAGCTGTTGGGGTAATCTGAACGGGTAATACTCAGGGTCTGCCCAAAACATAACTAATAACGTGTGTTATGGAGCTGTAACTAATTATACAGCCTTTAACTATCAGCCCACAGAGTTGTTCGTGGTTTTTTTTAATGATCCTTGAAAGATGGAATGCGACTTCTTGACAGTTTCCAGGCTAGGGGCCTCCTGAATCAGAGGTTTATTTCAATTTTGTTCTTCAATGACACCAAACCCAGGTAAATCACGCCTCCGGATCAGAAGTTCGCATTCTCTTCTACTCGTTTCTGGATCCAAAGAGTAAGTAAAAAGTCTTGAAGATTACATTTCTCAGAAAAAGGCAAGTCAGAAAACAAGGTTTCTTTTAAAACCTCTGCTGTTACTGCTGCAGAAAGGCATCGGGACGCGGTGTTTTCAGGTAAATAACCACGAATCTAAAGTTTTCTTGTCTGTCACGCTCAGAGATAGCTGCTTGGAACTGAAGTTGCACATTGTCTTTTTTGTTTGAAATTTGATTGAACTCTTACTTAAGCCGTGTAGCCGATTGCATCTATTCAAGTTTTCAGAGCATGTAGAAACACGGGAGGTTTGAATATTTTGTAGAGCATCTTCTAAGCAGCATGTTGTAAGCACCGTCTGATCTCCAGAGTAAACTCAGCTAAATTTATTGCTGCTCCCAACCACCTTACTCTTGCTGTAGTTACCTGCTTATACGGCTGGGTCAGGGCTCGATGGATTGGAATGGTCCACGAAATTGGAATTGCTGTTCCACAAAGGCTGCTGCATTTGGAAACGGTATTTCTCCCGTCAGTCTCCCTGACCTGTTTTTCCTGGCCGCTGCGCAGCTCCGGCTGCCCGTGCCCAGAGGAGACTTTGCGCTTTTTCTGCGTCACCAAAGGAAAATCATTTCTTGACCCACGCACGTGACTTTCTTGTTGAGAAATCCACCAAGCTGCAGAACAGTGCGCATTACTTACTCTATATTTATTTGTGTAATGCCAGAACGGAGAACTTAGCATGAGGCTAAAAACCCATGCTTAAAATCAAGCCCCCCAAATTAGTGGTGCGAGGGCTCTGCCTGTGGGAAAGCCTGGCCAGTGCTACAAAGCAGAGCATTGTAGAACCTTTAGCGGTTTTTAAGCTCCATCAGAACATATTTGACTTTTTCCTCCCGTTGTTCTGACTGGGACATCATCCCACAGTAGCAAACGTCGTCTCATTTCCAACCTACATTTGTTCAAAGTTCGTTTTCATCCGTTTGTTCTTGTTCCCACGCAGTCGTTCAGCTTCTCTCTCTGGATATTTGGTCGCTGGTACCTCTACAGCCAGCGACCATACCCCTCCTCGGCATTCACTCCGTTGGAGCAAGCCAGCCGCACATCTCTCATCTCTCATGGTGGTTTCTCCAATCACTTGGTCATTTTGGCAGCCGTTTGTTGCCCAATTAGGTAATCAGTTATACCTGGTATTTCGGAAGCAGTCTCAGCAGCGCGCTGGAGGGTAACACCAGCACCTATCTGTTTCTCTCCTCAACACCTTCAAATCATCTCGGTTATACTTGGAGCTTGCACACACGTTGGAATCAACTAATGTATACAGCCGATTGTGAGCTGTTTCCAGTTAACGAGATTTTATTTTATTAGCCCAGCTTTTTGGGGTTTTTAGAACTAGAATTAGTATGTGGCACCAGTTTTCAGACTGAAAAATATTAATACAAAAAACCACTAAGACAAAATTTAACATCGCTATAGAAGAAGGCGCGCAATGCGCAATTTCTAGCTTGTGCCGCTCGGTTTGTGCCCTAATGCCCATAATTAAGGCAATCAGTGAACTGGTGATGGACCTGCTCGTGCCATTTGTATTTTTGATCCCAGTCCCGAGGCAGAAACCTGACATCTCGTGCAGGAACGTGCCCCTCCATGAGCGTGTGAATTTGCCCACAGTAATGCAAGATGGATTTGGAGGCACGTGTCTTTCAGAACAGCTCCAGCTGGTTCTTAAGCTGCATCGTACAGTCCGTTTTGCCCCTGCAAAACACGGTACATCTACTTCCCTCATTCACACTTTCCATCTCTTAAGGACTTTGAATGCCTTTTTGTTCTGAACAGTATCATTTATACAGCACAGAGCCCTGATCCGTAGCCGGATCTGCTGTACACCAAAAGGAATTGGCAATGGTTTTTCTCAACCAAAGCCAAATGGACTTGATTTATTTTCTCAGCCCTTTGCTTTTTGTGTGATCTTGTTCAAATAAAAGCACAATGGGAACACGAGAAGACGCCAGTGAGCTGGGTTTTGGTATTGCTTACGTCGCTGGAGGTATCGACTCTACCACATCACTGCCTCTTCTCGCTTCGTTGTCCAGCACTTTACCAGTAGGAAATTTTCTGCTTCTCTACAGTAGCAATTTCTCATTGTGTTTGATTGCCTTCCTAATCGCCCGTTCTGGTTACTCTGACACTGAAGAAAACTCGCTCCCTGGTGAGGAGGCTCCCAGCGAGATCCCAAAGCCGAACTCGTCTCCTTGAAGCAGATACTTGCAAGGATGAGATGACCCAGTGTCTTCTTCCATTTCTCCTCTTCATTTGCTTGCTAATTCGCAGCTAAATCCTCTTTATAGCGGGGAGGTCCTAATCGTCTTTAGTTATAGGGTTTTAGAAACTACAGGAGAAAAGTAGGATGTTCTAAGACTTACCAATCCATAGGGGGTTTTTGGTCAATAAGAGAAATAAAAGCACAAAACAATATGTTTTTTCAGCTTCCAGTGTGTAAATGTTGCGATTCTGAATATAGCGTTAAAAATATTGCCTAAATCCTTCTTTTAATTTCCAGAGGACTTTACATCTGGCAGCGACTTGCAATACATTGCAGAATATTCTGGAAAAAAAAATGAAAGTCTGTCAAAGCTTCATCTTCTACTAGGATGTGATTTAGCAGAAATATTCTGTAACAGATTGAGTTATGTTTTCTTCTACCACAGTAATTGGCTTCATGTTTCAAAATATGAACCTCTACAAATGATGTTTCTCTCATGTACCCAGAGGTATCTCATATTTATATCCCAATAAGCTTATAATATTGAAGAAATACGCTGGCTTTCAGGCCTTGCATGACAGCTGTAGCTCTTTCAATCATTATTATTATGGAAAATTTGCGCAAGTTGCCATCTCTGTCATTTTAGAAATTTGGGGGGGGGGGTGGTGGTGTTGCAATTTCGCAACACAATTTGCCTCCCTTGATCTCTGCGCGCACCGTAAAGACTCCGCTTATTGAGCTCAGCAAATGTCACTTGTTGACTCCATGGTTCTCCTCGGTTCAGCTGTAAATTAGCCTAGGCAGAAGTTTCACAGAAAATTAGTCTTTGTTTTAAGAACGTTAATTGTTGCTGTAGCTCTGATCTTTTCTGCTTTTATTGCAGACAAATATACATTCACTCAGTTTGTTGGAATCGATGAGCGAGGGTATATATTGGGAAGTGGTGTGGGTTTGAAGTGGGATTTGCTTTGATATTTCTGTGCAAATCCATGTGATAGCTCACTGACTCATAGAGCTGAAAATAGGTAGTGAGATCAACCGCAGAATTCTTTACAGATTTTTTTTTTTTTCTCTTCCTTTTCTTGCTTAGCTAGCTGCTCTTCCAAAAAATCCAGGTCATTATTCAAACCTGCACTTAGATTAAAACTCCAGATAGCATCGCTCTTACTCATTGATGAATCACACTGGAACGAATTTTGGTCCTACTGAACAAACTATGTGTTGCCTTAGTCAGAAGTTTGTTTAGCAAATCACATGTCAGCCTTAAATTGAGCATTTGCTTAAAGCGGATACTTCTTGAATATATTCTGGAAAGTTTGCATGTAAGCTTTATACTGGTCTCTATGGATAACATTTATATCGAAAACTTCTCAGAGCAAAATTAGAGAACAAAAAATTCTGTCCAAGCTATAGGCGCGTCTTTATCCCCAAAATACACCGGTTCAGCTTGTGTCATTTGGGCAGAAATAAAATGAGTTTCAAGCGTTAAGCATAAGAATATTGATCTATTTTTTTAGAAGACAATTAACTGCCGAAAAACACAAGTTGGAAGTTACAATGACCTGTTCTAGGCTGTTTCACACAAAGGAAATTCAAATCCTTCTCTTTACCGTTCTTTGCCAGTTATACCAACCTGCACATAAATCCGTTATTTAACGGCACAGCGGGGCTGGGGCCATCACGCGGCGCTGCAGCACGAGAGCCAAGGCGTCAGAGCAGTGTCGAGCCTGCAAAACCCGGCGCTAGAAGGAGGAGAGGGCGATGCTCAGGCAAGTCCTTCCATCCCCAACAAAAGCAAATTTCAGGAGCAAAACAGAGAGAGGTAATGTCGGGGGTTAAAACACAAACGGATGTTGTTTAGCAACATACCTAAACAGACTGCTGGACATTCCTGAAATTCCACTTGTTTCGTTAAGTCTGTTTCTAAATTAATTTTAAATACTGGCTTTTGGAAGTGTTCGATGAGTAGCAAAAACCCACCCTGGGTGCGGTGATGCCAGCCCGGCCGTCGGCCACCAACCCCACCTGGGGAGAGCGGTGGTTCGGCATCCCCAGGCTCTGCCCTGGCACTGCTGACAGCGAACGGGCCTTTCTCGAAGATTTTTTTTTTTTGTATCACTCGATCCTACCCGTATGCCAATATCAAATTTACACTGAATCTTTTAAACTGTCACCAAATGGCTCATTATGTTAATGGGGCCATTCTGCCCAGCCACGAACGAAGGTAACAGGAATTTACCTGAAATTATAATTTAACCACAAAATAGGTAACGTAAATAAAACCATTTTTAAAAATACTTCTCTCAGAACAGAGCTCTTGTGAAATGTGATTGGAAGGGCGGGCGGGAGCTGAGGTCGTGATGTTCGGATTATAAATCACGCAGCAGAGGGAAACGGGGTTGGGTTGGGGCCGTCCATGGCTCCGGCTCCTATGTGCCTCGTGCAGAAACATTAAAGTAGAAATGAACTCTGAAAGTGTATTTTCTAACCATTTAAAGGTATGGTTAAAAGAGGAAAAAGAAAAAAAATCAAGCAATTTAATATACTCGAAGCATATCCTGAATGATGATGTGTCCACGGGAATGGGACAAACGCAGAAATGGGACCGGCAGATTACAGCTAAACCACAGCGTGATCCGTTGGAAAGAACATCACCGCATCTTCTGCTGCCGCAGCAGACAAGGGCTCCACTCTCCTTCTGAGCTGGAGGAAAGCAAAAGCTTTCACGATGCCAGTTAAACAGGACCAAGTCTCTGCCCGCAGTGGAATGACGACCTGAGGAGCTGTTCGTCAGGAAATTAATAAGCCCAGCGATGTGCCAAGACCTACAGTTCCTTGTTGTGGTCGTCTTGTCATACGGAGAATCTGTTCCCTTTCCGACTTGTAATAGAGCAGGACAAAGCGTGTTATTAAAGAGGTGCCAGCAGGAAAGGAAAGCCGCATACACGGAACAATAACTTCCCAATTTAGAATATATTAGCATGTCGCAGGTGACATGAGGTCACTGTTTTCTTAATAATCTTTTGAGTTGATCACCTAGAAACCTGAAGTTAGAGTGAAACTCGTGTGCCTGAAACTCAACATCACATAAAAACTCAAGGGTAAACAAGTCAACTGGTACAGATCTCATTGCTGGACTGGGAGAGCCCCATTCTCCCCTGGGAAAAGGGGGTGTTCATGGAACCCCCCCAATGGCCAGGGAGCCTGGAGAGCTGAGCATGTGACACTGCTGATTTCAGTGCTGCTTCAGCCTGGGTTCTTACCGCACCTTAACCACAGGCACCGCTGGAGCAAAGACGGAAAATAAAAAGGAAAAGCTTAAAACAATGGTAAAAACTCCCTTAATGGCTGTTTCTTTGAGAAGAAGGTACGTTGCGTCAGCAGCGCTACACGTATGGCACTTATACGCAACCAGTGTGTAACCAAAGGGTAAGACCGATGTTCTACTTTGGGTCAAACTCAGCTGCATTTTTACTACCCTTTAGAATAGGTAAAACAGACCTGCAGGTATGGACAGCTGAGGTTTTCCCCGATCAATCCTACAGTCGGCGCGCCAGGACTCCTGGGTGGGAGATGGGAGCTCTACATCCAGCTACAGCTCACACGGAGGATGCAGGTAAGTATTGAGTTAAGCCAAGCACATGCTGTTGGCACAGCAAGATGCACCTGCGTCTGGGCTATCGAGTGGCGTTATTTCCATATTCCATATGGAATATGTATTTCCATAACACCAAATTTTCTCAGCCGCACCTGACTGTGAAATCACTGGGTGGCTGAAAGAAAGAGAATTAGCTAAAAAGTAGAGGAAGCTTTAGATTCCTCCAAAACCAAAGCAATAATTGATTTTTCTCTCTTCCCGATTCAAGTTTGTCATACAAAAGAATGAAAAAACAAATATTACTTGCTTGTCTGGGGTTGTATGTATATTTTCTATTTCTATTTCAATAGATATGCTGTTATGCATATCTATTTCAAAGTGACACTGTCTATTAAAAATCTAGTGAGGTCCAGAGAAGCCTTTTGTTAAAAACGGATGATAAAAAAATTCTCTTTAGTCTTAGCTAAGATCCATATTATCCATATTTGGGGAGTAAAACTAAGATTTAACAGAAATAACGCAAAGTTTGATACCAAATCTGTGTGAAAAGATTTTCTAACGTATTTTTCACTTTCCCCAAGAAATTCAGGAAACTCAGGGTTTACATTGTTAACTGATTTGCTGTTTATGATTAATTTACTGTTAATAAATTTTCTAACGTATTTTTCACTTTCCCAACGAAATCCAGGAAACTCGGGGTCTAAATTGTTAACTGATTTGATGTTTATGACTAATTTCATGTTAATAAATTTCTGCTTTGAGAGCCTCTGAAAAATACATTGCAAAGGTCCTGGGCCATCTTTTGCTGATTTGACATTAGTTGTGTCCGTGTTAAAGAGACAAACAAAAAAAGGCACCTAAGTTATCACAGACAAAGCCATTTAAATCAGGTTTTTAAACCGTAGAAGCTGTTTGACATAGCAGGAGCCTCAGTTCCCGCCCCCTGGAGATGAGCGTGACTGAGCACTCAACCCCAGTCGCTTCCGAAAATAATGTCATTTATTGCTCGAGGAAGGTCGCAGTTGTGAGATGGTTGGGTTTGATTTTGAAGGGACCGGAGGGCTGGACAAGGAGAGGAAGCTTCAGCCTTCGCTATCAAGCTAATACGTATTGCGTTTTTAAAACAAGATGTTCCCCCCATTTTTTTCAGGTTTCACAGTTAGGATTTTTTAAGAGAAACGTTCTTTCTGTTCCCACCTGTCAGCATAAAATACAGGTAATCGCTGAGAGCCTGGGAAGTTAATTTTTCTTCTGCTTCGCAACACATTTTAGGATCATGGACTAATTGAGGTTGGAAGCGACTTCTGGAGCTCATCGGCCCCGACCCCTACTCAAAGCAGGGCCGGGCTGGAAGTTAGGTTGAGTTGCTCAAAGCTTTGTTCAGTGGGTTTTTAAGTACCTCCACTGAAAAAGGTTCCCCAGCTTCTCCGGGATGTTGCATCAGTGTTTAACCAAACTCACTGTGAATATGTTTTCCGTATGGTTAATCAGTTTCCCTTGTGGCCGCTTGTAACTCTTCCCTCCTCCTTTCACGGTGGTCCTCCACGAAGAGCCTGGTTCTGCTCAGCAATCAGACCCCTCCTTCGCCTCCTCTCCCCATGCAGAGCAAACTCAGTCTTCTCAGGTGTTTCTCATCCGTTTGGTGCTCCAGCTCTCTTCCCTCTTGGAAGCCCTCTGGACTTCCTCCTGTGTGGCAAAATTCTCCAGATGGAGTACGGCCGTGCAGAGTACAGTGGAGGAATCACTTTCATACTTAGTTTGCACTCAAATGCATATACTTAGTCTTTCAAATTAACTTCAGTTTGTTATTACCAAACTCCACTTTGACGCACACAGCGTCTGCATGATGATTTGGAAGCAGAAATGGCATTTTCCACACCTCGTTTTTCTAAAAGAGGAACAGCGGAGGAGCTGGCATGGATAACGGTGGGTCCATGTAGAAGCTCAGCAGCTGTTCCTGGAAGGGCACCGGGTGGCCCAGCAGAGCAGAAGGACTATGCCTCAGACAGCCTTGCAGCTATCGGAGCTCCTGGAAGCTCAGCATGAGCTGCAGTTCATCCTGCCCCACTGAACCGGTGCCGCTGGCAACAGCTCTTTCACCTGGAGCTTAGTCGTGACTTAGCGGACCTCACTGTATTTCAATCTTTAGCTTTGTGGCTTAGAGGAGAAGGGGAGTTACGACAGGCAGTTGGTGTCCAAGCCTTGCAGGTGACATGTTGGGGCTGACTGGGATACTCCTGGAGACGCACTGCTCCTGCTTCTACATTAAAATATTTTTCCCAGGACATAGCTCATGGCTTGAAGAGTTGAGCCAGCTGACCCCTGCGGCCATTCAATATTCTCTTTTATAAGGTTCATAAATAGGAAGTTTCCTGCCACTGTGAGTTGCTCCAGGGGAAGAGGGCCACCAGAAAGGCCATCTTACAGCAAGAAGAAAGGGCTTGTAGAGTTCCTGCGAAGTGCTGCAGTAAAGTACAACTTTCCTGACGCATCCCAGAACTGTTGGTTCTTGAGGTCACGGGGACAACGCAGTGCAGATCCGGTATGTTGACAGGTAGATTAATTTCAGTAATTACCACCACAACCCGAAAATGAATCCTTTCCCTGCACCATGGTGATCCTCAGTACCAAACCGCTGTTCCTGTACTGTTCCTCCCTTTGCACAGCGCTCCCTCTCTACTGCTTTTGTAAACAGTAATTTGCAATAATTGTTTTGTTTCATTTTGCAAATGATTTTTTCCCCAATTTTGCCATACGGTATTATATTTTGCCGGAAAGTGGCAAAAAAGCACAGGAAAAGCTTGATAATGTTCTCATAACCCGAGGAGGCCACACATCGCAATAAGCCTGAAGCTCTCAGCAAAGAAATTGCTCTTGGGCTAAATCTCTGCATTTGTTTTTCTGCTTTGACAGTAATACACTTTTTTTTCTGCTAGAACCACCAGATGAAAGTTTTATTGGCTCAGTGTTGAATATAACATGAAATTTATTAGAAAGTGTTCTCTTTTGCTTTATGCGTTGCTGTGGGCCAGTGGCAGACAACCGTTTGTGTGTGTTTATTATTATTTAAATGTTGAGTACAAGCTGTTCATCAAGTTCCCCAAGTGGGTAAGATCTCAGAAGAATGGGTACACGAACTACAAAGAAATCTGTCTTGGTAGCTCCTGTTGCAGTTACTGCGATGGAATACTGTCTGATAGTTAAGGCGAGAGGAGGAGGTATCTCTTACTCCGTTATATTTTGCTTTTAAGGAAAACTTAAACCCGTCATTCTTTCTGATCAAAGAGAGCGCAGCTCGTGTTGCATTATAATTTCACTGAGAGGAAAAAGCTTGGCAGCTTACAAATGTATTTTGGATAATCCAGACAGGTTGGGATTACAACTCCTTGCAACTCCGAGGCTTTACGGGTCATTTTCCTCTGACGGATTAACCTGTGACTTCAGGAAAAGCTCACAAAAATATCCGTGCGTTTAAAATCAAGAAAGAACTGCGCAAAAAAATTTATTAACAACCAAGCACCGAGCACTTGGGGGGAAATGGGGATGGATTAATTTGGGCTCCTTGAAAATATAACTATTGCACTGGCATTTCTTTTAATTGACGGTTGATACTAGAACCGTGACGCAATTTTCTTTTTATATAATGGCAGTATTTTCCACTCCTTTATTTCTCCTTTGTTTCCAAGAATGATTAATTAGTGACACTATTCAGGTACTTGCAGAAACATTACCAAACCCAGTCATTCTTTTGTCTTGTAAGACTTTAGCTACACCTGGAGTAGCCAGAAGCACTTGGTGTCCTGATTTTTAATCTCATAGGCATTATTCGGGATTTCAGGGTTAGAAATTCCCATCACGCCTGCAACATTCCCTGATTTTTCTATGAACGAGCGTGGGAGGTATTGCACAAATGTTACTGGAGCCTTCAAAGCCTCGGGAGCAAGGAGTAAAACTTGCCAGAAGTTCGTCTTGCATTGCCTCACCGCGGGTTAACCTAGAAAGAAAGTGAAACGGCTGCAACTGCTTTTCTAGTACAGCTTAACAACGCCTGAGCGGGCTCTTCAGAAATTGTCCCACGTGGTTGGTTTGCCTCGGTCGTTCTCTGCTTGTTTCGAGCTGTTTTCAGCTGCTTCCGCTCCTCTGTGCGCTCTCCTGCCTCTTTCCCTGATGACCTGTGCTTGCTGGAAGCTCGGTGTTTGCAGGGCCTGAGGTGTCTTCTGCCCAGGAGCCACCCTAGGAGATGCCGGGCGGCTGCCTGGGCATTTCTGAGCCTTCTTGGTTAGTGGATTCACTGGGGAGAAGGCAGTCTGACTGCTCCTCTACACAGAGGGAATTTCTTATTGAAAATATTTATGACAAATCACAGAATCAGAGAATCTTCTCTATTGGAAAAGCCCTGTAAGATCATCCAGTCCAACCATTAACCTAACACTGACAGCCCACCATGAAACCGTGTCCCTGAGCACTATATCTACACGACCCTTAAATCCCTTCAGGGATGGGGACTCCACCACTGCCCTGGGGAACGCGTTCCAATGCCTGATGACCCTTTCAGTGAAGAAATTCTTCCTAATATCCAATCTAAACTTCCCTTGGCACAATTTGAAGGCATTTCCTCTTGTTCTATCACCTGTGACTTGGCCCCGAGGTGTCTTCTGCCCAGGAGCCACCCTAGGAGACGCCAGGCGGCTGCCTGGGCATTTCTGAGCCTTCTTGGTTAGTGGATTCACTGGGGAGAAGGCAGTCTGACTGCACCTCTACACAGAGGGAATTTCTTATTGAAAATACTTATGACAAAATGAGCTTTTCTCAGGCTTTCCCAGACCTAGTTGGCTACATATCTTCATTGTGGTTCCACAAATAATACCTGGAGTTATCCGTAATTCGCATTTGCAAGCTTCCAAGGCTTACACGGGAAAACTCGACGGAAGGCTACCATCGGTGGGAGTGGACGGGCAGGAAATTGTTCTCACAAAGTGGCCTTTTGCAAGCACCGGTTAAAGGGTGTTGTGACACCAGTGTCCTCTTACCCTCTCTGCTCTGTCACACACCCACAATTCAGTTCCCACTTTGAACTCTTTTCTTCCTTTTTTTTCTTAGTGAAGTTCAGATAAACGTGAGCAGGTACTGCTCTGTCTGTACCACAAACCTGAGCCCAGGACACAAGGAGGAGGCTCTACACACCCAGCTTCAAGTTTGAAATTAGAGCAATACATAGTTTGACTCAGATGCGTGAAAATATCCTCTCAAGATCAATTCAAAGTGAAACAAAAGCTCTCAGAGGCGTGAATGGCATTATTCATACAGTGAGAGTGCCTGCGGATCCGTATATGCACCAAACTTCCCCCTTCTTGATTACTCCGCTTTCTCCCAGCGTTGAGCTGGTGCGTACTCCAGACTGGCCTTTTCTCAGCTCCGCATTGCACCCAAACCACGGCGTGCCTGCACCGTGCCCCTGGTGCAGGGGGTCCAGCCCCGCACACCCTGGGCAGCCAACCCAGCCCAGCACTCAACGGGTGCACGTAGCAACCGTGGGGCAGCTGCAGCTCCTCACCCAAGGCCTCCCAGTTCATGCCCCCGGCACCCCGGGCTGCATCCCCAGCAGCGTGGCCAGCGGGCGAGGGGGGACTGTGCCCCTCTGCTGCGCTCTGGGGAGCCCCCCCCTGCAGCGCCGCCTCCAGCTCGGGGGGGCCCCACAGCAGAAGGACACGGAGCTGTTGGAGCGGGGCCAGAGGAGGGCCCGGAGATGCTGCGAGGGCTGAGCCCCTCTGCGGGGAGGACAGGCTGGGAGAGGGGGGGTTCAGCCTGGGGAGGAGAAGGCTCCGCGGAGACCTCAGAGCCCCTTCCAGTGCCTAAAGGGGCTCCAGGAGAGCTGGGGGGGACTCTGGGTCAGGGAGTGGAGCCATAGGATGAGGGGGAATGGTTTTAAAGTGAAAGAGGAGAGATTTAGATTAGATATTGGGAAAAAATTCTTGCCTGTGAGGGTGGTGAGACTGGCCCAGGTTTCCCAGAGAAGCTGTGATATTCTAGGTGAATTTTACGATACTGGCTACACACACCATGTGGAGGTGACAGCAAGGGAAGGGCTGAGTGAATACACATGAACATCTACAACTGGTAGCTCACTTGCTTTTTTTAATACAGCTAGTTCCTCTTGTCTGCTCCCTGTCTGCTCCCACCCTCCCATCATTTGAGTCCAAGTCCCTGAAGTGGGGCTTTCCCAGGCAGGACCTGGCACTGGGTACAGGCATCCAATCATAGAATCATAGAATGGTTTAGGTTGGAAGGCACCTTGAAGATCATCCAGTCCCACCCCCCTGCCCTGGGCAGGGACACCTCCCCCCAGCCCAGGGTGCTCCCAGCCCCGTCCAACCCGGCCTTGGACACCTCCAGGGATGGGGCAGCCACAACTTCTCGGGGCAACCTGCGCCAGGGGCTCACCACCCTCACAGTCAAGAATTTCTTCCTAACCTCTTTGAGGACTTCTTTGAGGTCCACCTCAAATTTAAACGTGCTGCTCCTCATTCCAGAAAGAGTCTGACTGTGAACCAAAAGCACGAGAGTGAAGGTGAACACGCTGATCAGCAAACTCCTCCCATCTCTTCAGGGAGCAATACTGACCCATTAGTCACTTAAATAAGAATAAATTGCTCAGCGGAACGTAGCTTACAACATTACTTGAAGAAGCAATAGCCGGTGTAAAAGCGTGACTTCCCTGGAAGCAGGTCTTCTAAAGCATTTGTGTATTTTTCAAGACACGATTGTACATGTAGCAAGATATTTCAATGAACAGTGATCAACAGTGCTTTGGAAGAGGAAATACTATATCAGCTTTGCTGTGACTGATGTCTGCATAATAAAAGTGTCTTTTTTTATACTATTTTCTTTTAAAAAAAAACCCCTCTTTGGCAAGGAAGTACAGAAATTTGAAGCTTGAATACATTTTTAAATCTGTATGTTGATTGCATAACCTACAACAGAAGACTAAAAACTTACTTTCGCTATTATGAATCTATGAGCTGAGGGCGTACAGCAAACAGCATCGCCACTATTCATTGCCAACGTAACGCTTTCATTTGCCTTTTGACTTTTCTTGCAACTAAGCTAATATTTCTGTTTCTTGATGCACAACGTTGTTGAGAGACTTGTTTTCCTGTGATTGCTCTCAGTCCCATTTTCCAGAAAATTTGGGGAAGTACAGAACACACGATGACGCTACTCCAATACAAGTGATGATAAACTTCCTTCTGATTAGTATCACAGGTGAAAAAAAGTACAATCTTTCCTCCCCGGGCAATTGACACGAGCGATTTGGGGCAGGGGAATTGCTGTGAGGAGCGAGACCTGGGTTATTTCATCGGGGAGAGTTGGATGAGCTGGAAATTGTTCTCACAAGCTTTTCGTGCCACCCTTTCATTGCCCAAGCCTGGCAAGCCTTGGCAGAGCGCGCGAGTGGCCTGCACTACCGGGGACGCTGATGAGATCCAAATTGGTGGTAACCTACAGGGCAATGGCATTCAGAGGAACAACGTGATGCAGAAAGAGGTCACTGGAGCAACGTAACGGTAGAAATACAATCCTTGCTGCCTACCAGTTACAACAGCAACTTTCCAGTTCCAGCCACGACCATTCTTTTCCTCTCTACCGGTCACTGGATTCCGAAGCTGGTTTTTCCTGGTGGTAAAACAAACGACCGTGCAACACTTCCATCAGCCATGTGTCAGCAGTGGAAGAGCTGCAGCGCTCTTCAGGATGACCAGAAGGGCCGAGCCTGCGCCACGCCAAGCGTCATCTGGTTTTGTTTAGTGCAAAAAGGGCTTTTTTTTTTTTTTTTTTCACTTGAAGAGGAAGGGGAGAGAACGGGAAAGAGAATTTATTTATCTTAAGGGCAATAATAAAAATCTGAGATTTTCTCGTATACAGAAGGGGGTTGGTATTTATACTGTCTGGCTGTATTTTCGTCTGTTCACTTGCCTATATTCTAGTTAATGGCACAGAAGGTGGTGTTGCTTTGAAGCCCCTGGCCAGTCTGCCAAGCCCACAGGTGAGTAACGGAACCAGCTGCCTCAATTAACGTGATCTCGCTCCATGCTTTCACTGCAGCGTCTGCCAGGTCACACCGCGGGATGACAGTGGTGCTGCGCTGGAATCTCCTGTGTGTCAAACACCAAAAGAACCACCGGTTCCCTCCGCGCTGACCATTTTCAACATTAAGTGACGCCAAGTAGGTTCAAAATGCTTTTGATAGACTTTTTAATGTTTATGGTTGATCCTTATGGGTGCCTTCCACCTTGAGATATTCCACGATTCTATGATTTTCAGAGGGTTCCTCTCTTGAGACACGGTGATTTCTGCAGTACGAATGCAGGTGTCATAATTGAGCCATGAATATCCTTGTTATTCCACACCCTTTCGTGAAAAAGTATTGCTTTTTGAAAACACCACTTTGTTTTCAAATGTGTCATTTTTGCTTCATATTCTATCCTGCCTGTTTTAAAAATCAACCCCAGATCCCTGCGCTCCTGAGCCGCACTCGTACAGGTGGCTAATGGTTTTACTTGATGTTCTACGCATGTCCAGTGTAAGTACTATGTGAGGGAGAGGAATACAGACATGTATGCATGTCTACATCAATGAAGAACACATTTCAGCCTACGAGGTAAAACTGAGTGTCTTTATAAGTACCCCCCAATGACCTCTCTTAAAAGGGAAGCTTTTGCCACCTCAGCGAGCGGTATCTGTTGGGCAACCCAGTTGTTCTGCGTAGTGCGTGCCACGGAAGGATGTAAGGAAGTGGTCAGTCACATAAACAGGCGGGTTGATGGAGTACAATTCTAAGACAAATTCATCCGGTTTCATAATTGCATCGTTGTTAACTTGTCGAATTGTGGCATGGAAGAGCACAGTGATGGTCAAGACTAGATTTACCTTTTGACTAAGAATCCAAGATTTTATACAATAGCAAACAGCTGCACCGGGTTCCTTTAAAGAGCCGATGCCCCTCCTGATGCCTGCATTAAGCTTTAGACATAAAGCACGCTTTCCTTTCATTTTAAACGTATTTCTTGGTATAAAACTCTTAAATCAGGAGCTTCCTGCTGCTTCCTAGCTGGAGCATCTTTCATCGTTTTACCTTCCTGCTATAATTTGGGGAATCCGCTATTCACATAGCTGCCTTTTTATTTAGTTTTATGTGGTGTCTGTTGCTGTTGGGCTCGAGACTTTAACTCAATTTTCAATTTTTATGGTTTTCATTCAGAGCTGTAAATGGCCCAAGAAGCTATCCCATACTAGATTTCAGGTTTTGGTTGATAGGTTTTGGTGACCTTAAAGAGGAAAACGTGCAGGCTGCCAGTCCCCTAAACCCTTTTGAATAATTTGAAATAGAAATGGTTTGGAACAGCTGATACATTTAACTCTGAACATTAGCCACTAAGCATGCTTAGTAGCTACTTTGATCAAGCTCTTTTTCCTGACAAAACCCCCTTTGAAATGAATAGGACAGAGGTTCCTTTCACTTCAATAGGAGTTCTCAGCCACCGGGAGAAAGGAGGACTTCATAACCTTTAAAAAGACTCCCCTCGTCCATTCATATATCTCCTGGAAAGCTCAGCACTTTCCCTTGTGCCGGAGTTACTAAGCCAGCCTCCTGGCTACTTTTAGGCTCCCTTCTACTGAAGCTTTGCTTAAACACGGGATCAAAACACTCTGTAATGAGGCTGCTGCTGCTGCTGCTACCGCGGCAGGAACCCTGAACGTACAATGGCTCCGTCAGTGGCATCGGAAATATTTGTTAGCATAGACTCGTCAGCACCGCTTTCCTAATCGCATCAGTGACTACCTGGCCTGTTGCAGAAGACAAAGACGATTCTTCCGGACACTTGGTATCTTGATGATTATTGTTGTGTGTTTGCAGTCAAGTCATGAGCATCCTGAAACTGTAGTTAGCTTTTAACACCGTACAATTAATTAATGTTTCCAACAACCCCCCAAGGCTGAACGACACTGTGCCTTGTCAGAGGCCATTAACCACTTCTGGAATCTGTTTCTATACTGTCCATGCTTTTTTTTTTTTTAAAATACTTCTTGTACTTATAAGGAAACATCACACAAAAGAAAGAACTATTATGTGCTCATGACATATCATATTGCAATAATGTACATTGAGATTTCTTGACATAATCATCCCTAAGTGATGCTTCTGCTTTGTGTAAGGCTAATGCAGCGAGATGTATGTTATTAGCCAAAAAAAATATAAATTAAAAAAACAGAAAAAATTTGCAAACAGACCACCAGAAATGACCCAGGCGTTAGGCAGCTACAGGGAGAACAAGCATTCCTTGTGTTGTCACTGCGGAGAAGCAGAACCCAAAGCAAGGACGTGATAAAGCACCCGAGCCTATAGAACCGTAACGTTTCCATTGATACATGTGTTCAAATGAAATTCGGGTGGTTTTGGTCTACGCGGTATGCAAGCGTGCATATTCAGTTCCATTATCTCATATGGAAAAATATGAAGACAAGTCAGAGTTCAACTACTGAACAAATAATTTCGTCTGAGACCTTGTTTCCTTGATTTGTGCATCAAAACCAAGTTATTTTATCTATAGGTCAAGTAGAGCTCATAATTTTTTTACAGCTGAAATTCTTCAGAAAACCTGTAATATTATACAAGACGAAGAGTTCAGATTATGTACTGAAAAGATGTATGGTTCTGGCTTAAAGCTAAGCTAATGTAAGTCAAAACTTTAGTTCTACCCATGTTTTGCTCTGTGCAATGACTTTTTTGACTACATAAAAAAACCCTCAGTATCCTACAGGGCATCATTTAAAAAAAATTGCCTCGCTTGTAGAAATAAAATAATGGGATAAGTTTAGGACTAAGAGCCACCTTGAGGGGAAATATGTTGTGGTTTTGTTTGGGTTTTTTTGGTTTAAGCACTGAAAAAGAACAGAACATGCACACAAAGGGAGAAGGTTATTGGTATCTATTGTTCAGTTGTGCTAACCGAAAAAAGCAAAACAAAAAATCTTACAGCAGTGTGTAAAATGCCTTTTTCTTGCTAGAGGGGAAGCAGAAAGAGGAAAGTCCTTCTTGTCTTTTAACTACTTGAGGAAGTACTTCAGGAGGAACTGCCTGTTCCGTGCAGCTAACCTAACCTTGCCGAATGCTCGTTATCTGTACAGCAGGGCCGCAACAGAATCCACGTCACGGCATTTCTACGGCCAATGCAGTAAATGTGAGCCGAAAATGCATTTTATTTACTGAGACTGGAATTCATGCCCGTCGTGTGCCGTTTGTCAACAACTGTAGGGGAAGCTCACACTTGGGTACAATCTTAAACATCCGTGCTGAGATGCGAAGGTGGGTCCCAGCAGGTGAGGCGGAATTCGGTTCAGCATTTACTTCAGGCACACGCTGAAGTGGCCGACAAAGAAGACAACTTCAGGCAGAACCGCAGCGCAATTACTCATTGGAAAACAGCAACCATCAGCTGCTACCAATCAGTTGTGAATCAGTTTGGAGATATCAAACCGATTTTGGGGGTTGGAAGTTTGGCCACTTGTAAAACTGTGCTGAACTATAAATTCTAAGCTAGAAACCATACAACTTTTAAATATTTCCGTGAAGAGAAATGTTGAAAGCATCGCCTACACAGCTGGAGCAGCTATAAACAAGATTGGTGCTGAGCTCTCTGAACTAGTTTACAATATGCTTCCACATAAAGCATGTTAATTCTAATATAAGTCAAGAATTGTCTATTTTTATGAATAAAAATATTTTAAGGGAGTTCTAAATAAGTGCAATCTACCACAGCTTTGTTCTCTGTTCCTTTTCTCGTAATTTTTAAAGCTTCATTTGTTCATATGACTACTACTGAACGTTAACCTGATGCTTTCATAGGAGCAGCGAATATAATTTCCAGGTCTCTTTCCCAAGCTAACGTGGGTCCATGGCTCACGAATGTAACGTTATTGCGGCTTCTTTTTTCCTCTTGTGTATTACTGCACTTGTCTCATCTTCCTTCTCTCTCTCTCTCTCTCTAGCTGTCACAATTCTTTATTCTTCATTTTGTAAATCACGTGTTTATCATGCACAGCAGTTGTATTTGCTATATAAAACCATACAAAAAACAAATGCAGCAGGTAACTAAAAACGAACAGCAATTCAGAGGCTGAACCTATTTAGTTAAGCTTTTTTTTTTTTTTTTAAATAAAAAAATGGAATATTAGATAGAGTTGGCACACTGGTCCAAATGGTAACATGGCCAAGTTTTGTCTGCCTAACAGCTCCAGAGATAGAAGGCTGCACTGACAACTCCTGTAAGAGCTCTAAGGTGGTGAGAAAAAGCAGCCGGCCCGACTGCAGGGTGTCAAAACAATATGGAAGTGATGAGGTAGCTGAAGTATTCAAGGTCTGTGATGAAGGGCTTTAGACTCAGGCCAATACATTGAACAACATGGGAAGCTCTGCCTTGGTAGAGGACTGTGGCTTTGTCCACATGGAGACTTGGGGTTATTCTTTCCAAGTCGGATGCCTTGTTCCTGTTCAGTGCTCTATCCTTTGAAAGCGGGCCGAACAGAAACAGGAGTGAGGCAACCCAACAGTAGAAGAGCATTAATGAGCACGCACCACGCAGCTGTCCCCATGTAACTCCAGACCTACAGACAGGTCTTTAATACAAACTCCTGGGCATGACAAGCACCTTATTTTGTGGTACACAGAACTTATAGAATCATAGAATGGTTTAGGTTGGAAGGGATCTTAAAGATCTTAAAGATCATCCAGTTCCAACCCCCCTGCCCTGGGCAGGGACACCTCCCCCCAGCCCAGGGTGCTCCCAGCCCCGTCCAACCCGGCCTTGGACACCTCCGGGGATGGGACAGCCACAGCTTCTCGGGGCAGCCTGCGCCAGGGGCTCACCACCCTCATAGTGAAGAATTTCTTCCTGGTATCTAATCTGAATCTCCCCTCTTCCAGTTTGAAGCCATTCCCCCTCATCCTATCACTCCATGCCCTTGGAAAAAGTCCCTCCCCAGCTCTCCTGGAGCCCCTTTAGGCACTGGAAGGGGCTCTGAGGTCTCTGCGGAGCCTTCTCCTCTCCAGGCTGAACCCCCCCTCTCCCAGCCTGTCCTCCCCGCAGAGGGGCTCAGCCCTCGCAGCATCTCCGGGCCCTCCTCCGGCCCCGCTCCAACAGCTCCGTGTCCTTCTGCTGTGGGGCCCCCCCGAGCTGGAGGCGGCGCTGCAGGGGGGTTTCACGAACCCACTTCAGCCCCGCTCCGGGGCTCAGTCCCTGCAGAGAGCAACGCAGCACATCGCTCTTGATGGAGAAAAAAAAAAAAAAAAAAATTGAGCAGGTACGAGTTGTTTTCTGAAGCGCTGGGTTTGTAACAATAACTGAAGTTAACTCTCCTGGCAGCTGTTTTTAATTCTAGACCGTTTTAACCCCCACAACAGCTGAGGATGCGAGCCCCCAGCCCGCGCCCTGCGCTGAGGAGAGGAGCCCGGCTGGAGAGAAGGAGCCCGGCTGGAGAGAAGGAGCCCGCCCTTCCCGCCTGGCAGCCCCGACACGGGCTGACCCTCGGTGTCTGTCACCGGCTCCGGGCCGGCGGGACGGGACGGGGCGGGGGGGGACACACAGCGGGGCGCAGGGCCCGCCGCCACCGCCCGGCCCGGCGCCGCTTTCTCCAGTCACAGGCTCCTCCCGGTGCTCCGCCCGCAGCGGGGGGCGGCGAGAGCCGGGGAGGGGGGAGGCGAACGACAACGATTTCCCCCCCGCCCCAGCCTCACGGCCCGTCTCGCCTCGCCTCGGCGGACACCGTCCCATCCCGTCCCGCCTCAGCGGCCGCGTCCCCGCCGCCCCCCCTCAGCCTCCCGCCCTCGGCTGCGCGCGCACCGCGGCTGCCCCTCTCCTCCCTCCTCCCTCCCGGCCTCCCCCCCCCCCCCCCCCGGAGCTCTCGCGTTGGCTGTCGGGATCGCTGGCCGCTTTGGTTAATGTCCGCCATGTTTGCCATGGCGCAGGGAGCGGATCGAGCGAGCCCGGCGCGGATCTAGGGCTGCGGGGCGTGCGCTGTGAGCTACGGGCGGCCCCGCGGAGAGCTGTTCCGGGGCGGCGGGACCCTCCATGGTGGTGCGGGCCGGGTGCGGGAGCGGCTGGGAGGCGGCGGCGAGGCCGCACTGAAGGCCCCCCCCGCCCGCCCGGCCCCGGGGTGTTATTGTGAGGGGGAGACAATGAGCAAACTCTCCTTCCGAGCCCGGGCGCTAGACGCCGCCAAACCGCTGCCCATCTACCGCGGCAAGGACATGCCCGACCTCAACGACTGCGTCTCCATCAACCGGGCTGTGCCGCAGATGCCCACGGGGATGGAGAAAGAGGAGGAATCGGTAAGGGAGCCGCGCAGGGGGGGCACCATTGTTTATCAGACACCCCCCTCCCCTCACGGGAAATAGGCCATCGGCATTCACCAAGCGCACTACGCACGCTCCCCACCGCAGCGCTGCACGGCTCTTATGGGGCCCTGCGCAAAGAGCGCAGCGTAAACTGCTGTCCGACGCCGTAAGCGGGCCCTGCTCCGCCATCTTCTTTGCGTCCCGACTCGCGAGTGTTTTGATTAGTGTGGGGGGGGAGGCCTTTACGCTAGCGTAAGAAGGAGGAAGGCGCAAGACGCATCTCTGAATGAGCGAGCGGGCGCTGCGGCCGCAGTTGGCGTAGCGTGCCTTCGCTGGCGCCGCTTCTCTTGTGCGTGGGGCGCGGGAGCGGGCGGGAGGGGACGGGAGGGGACGGGACGGGACGGAGGGGACAGCCGGGGACAGCCGCCGGCTTCGGCTGGCGGAGGCCGTCCTTCGCCGCAGATGCAGCGGGGGAGAGGCTGAGGGGGTTGTCAGGAGTACGCGTCCCGCTCGTACTTTCTTCAGAAGAGATGTTTTGTGCTGCCTGGCGTGTGTACATCAGATGTGGAGAGGCATCAGCTGGACGGGTTGCATCAAATGTTAGGCTTTTTTTTTTGGTTGTTTTTTTTTTTTTTTTTTTTTTTTGGTTTTTTTTTTTTTTTGAGCGTTTAGGTGATTTCTAAATAAACCGGCGAGTGTTAAAAATAGATATGTGATACCTGTTCTTCTTGTAGTGTTATGGGGGGGGGAGCTTTTGTCCCCGTACTTAAAGATAAGTTTCTGGGGTTGTTGTTTGTTTGTGTTTTTGTTTGTTTTTTTTTTTTTTTTTTGTGACAAGCAGTAGGACAGCACCGCTTTGAAGATGCTCGCCTACAGTTCTGGTGCCGTTCGAACGTGCTGGTTTGTCTTGCTGATCTTTAAACATCGACTCTTGCGCTCCTTGGGGTTGTGTACGGCTGAGCTATAGGCTGTCGCCTGATGTGTCTGTACTCGTATGCAGAGCCGATAGTAAATGCACCCTCAAGAATTTCTTCAATGAATCCATGTCTCCGCCTCAGCCAAACCTCTGTGCGTGTGGATTGGCTTTTCGGAGGCTACAGCTGTCAAAGGAGGCTCCATGCCTTTCTCATTGGCTTTTCTCACTTGACTGTTGATATTAAAAAGAATCCCCTGTCTTACCGTTGTGGGTTTTTTGTTTGTTTGTTTTGTTTTTGGTTTTTTTGCTATTTCCCCCGTTGTTTTACAGTGTGTAATACACTGTGGTCAAAACTTCCAGTACTTCCCAAACAGTAAATTTCTGCTGGAATCTGGGAGTGTATTTAAAAGGAACAAGAGTGTGGTGGTACTAATGAAGCAGTCTTGGAGAGTAATTTGGTTTTCTCAGTTTTTAGTCTACCTTGCAGCCCTGTGTTTGCATTTAATGTTTATAAAATACGATGCTTTTTTTTTTTTTTTAAACGACTTACTCTGGTAAATCATGTTTTTAATAAACTTGTTAATAGAAAATTGCTGTAAGAGTTCAAGCAAGCTGCTTGTGGACTGCTTAACTCATTATGAAGAAGATTAGATTTACACTTCAGTAAAAGTGCTTTAGTGTTGTACTAAAATGTTGCTTTTCTGTAAGAATGAGGCTTATTTTCTCTGCACTGAAATGTGGCTATATTTGATACATTATGTAATAGTCTCAAGATGAAATGGTCATTGGAGCAATATATAAGCATAGTGCTAGACGCATCAGCCAGACAGTATCATAAACTGTACTATTAATAGCTTGTTTAGATTATTGCCGTGTAGTGACAGTTTCATTCATGGGGCAGCCCTTTTCCCAGGGTTGCACAAATAATTCTTTAATGGAAATTTTTGTAGTAGTGATACGTAAAGCCCTTCTAGGAAAGGCTGTTGTGGACAACAGTAGTTAAATATTTGAAAAATATTTAAACAGCTTTTATTCATAGCAAATATTGCTACGACGGATTTGACGTATTTTGAAAGGGACTTTTGGAGGGAGAGAGAGACCCACGTACTCATTTCTGACATCTCAGTTACTTGAGTGTCTCAAGGCCTGTTTTTAGCGCAGGCTTTTGCCAGGGATGCATCTTGTGAAAGGTGTTTGAACCACCAGGGTGGCTGGTGATTTACATTTGCTGTACAAAGACACAAAGCTGCTGGTACTCTGGCCCCGGTACGCGGCTGTCCGTGCTGTGCCGCCCTGTGTAAAGCCTCGGGGAAATCAGAAAGGTCGTGTAGTACAGCATATCATGGGGTCACATAGCATCTTCCAGGGCTGACTTTCACTGAAACCAACTGCATATTTACAGGTTTGCAAGATGTAAGATTGACATGTCTCTCTGGCCTGTTCTTTACAACCTAGTTTTGCTAGTACAGGCATATGACTTGCTTTGTTCATGATTGATATTTTGTATGTACGAAAATGCAGCTTTTGGTCCGTTTGTTTTTAATGTGGTGTGGGTGGTTGTTTTTTTTTTTTTTTTGTGTGTGTTTTGTTTTGTTTTTTTAAGTAGTACTGTTATTTGGAATGTAGAAAAGTTTAAAGCCTGGGGGGGGACTTAATGATTATCACTCATTTCTACTACTATTACTAAAGTTATTTGAACTGTGTATTGAAATGTCATACAGTCACTGTAGTCCCAGACTGGGCAACAATGCACACTGGTGGTCATCCCACTACAAAAAAGTATACTGCTCAATTTGTCAGTATGAACATCTTTATGTGACTTTTCTTTTGATTTGATCCTGATGAGTATGCTGGAAGTATTTCTATTTAAGTATTTTAGAGATTTGTATCTACTTGCAGCATTTTACAAATCAGCAGCTCATTTCTCTCACTTGGAGATTCCAGCTGTGAAAGAATTAGGCTTCTGGTCTGTAGCATGTTTATGTTAGCAAGTGTTTATAATTTACCCTAAATTAAACCTGAGGAAGAAAACTGTGTGGTGTGTTTTTTTTTTTTTTTTTTTTTTTAAGCTAATGTAAGAGAGAGGTTATTATTGAGCAGAAGCAGGAAGATGCCCTTTGGTGAGCTTCAGAAACTGAGCAGGAACATTTTGTATTGTTTTTTTCTGATGAGTAAGAGTTGTATTTCATAATGCTAATGAATTGTTTTGGCTAGAAGGGGGAAAAGTTGCAGAATAGATAAGCCCTGGTTTTGTTTCTTATCACATAACTGTGTTTTTTATTTGAATACATATTACTGGAGATTGCTGAGTTGCATGTTGTGGGGGAAAAAATCATGCTTAATAATGAGGCGAATTCAGGCTGAAGGCTTTCAGAAGTAAATTTACTTGAGTTGTTAGGAAGCTAAAAGCATGGTGGTAATTGATGATACCTAGATTGTCTGGTCAAAGCTATCTGAAAGGTCATCTCAAAATTCTTGTTTGAACATTGTCCTGGTTTGAGGTAAAACAGGACCAATTTTGTTCAGTAACTTTACTTTTTAGCCAGGCCTCTTCTAACTACGGAAATTAACAGCATATTATGCAGAAACTCTTCCCTCTCAGAGTGATAAGCACTATGTTTATAGCTGATGCCCAGGCATGGTATGCAGAGAGGCTCCTGCTTATCCTTATTGCTATAACACCCAAGGCCAACCGACTTTGTTACTCGCCCCATCGGAGAGTCGGCAGCGGAAAAGCGCAGAGGGGTCCCACCTGTGGGGAGGAGCGGACAGGACGGGTGACCCAAAACTGACCCATAGCGTATTCCATCCCATCTGCCGCATGCTCAGTATAAAGCTGAGGGATCAAAGGGTCAGCCCTCTTTCTTCAGTGGCCGCGTCCGAGGAGGACTCTGTCTGCCTTTGGTACCGATCCTGAATGCAGATCTGGAATCCAGTTCCCATCCGTCACCGAGTCCAGCCTGTGACCTAAAGTTGCAGAATCATAGAATTGTCTAGGTTGGAAGGGACCTTTAAGATCATCAAGTCCCACCATCAACCCAACACTGCCAAAACCACCACTAAACCACTTCCCCGGTACAAGCCAGTGATGTGACATCCTGGGAGCTTGATATGGTTTTGTATGTACTTCATTATTTCCTATTTATTTGGTTATTAATATCTCATTAAAGTAGTTTAGTTTCTTCTAAACTCATAAATCTCTCACTCCTTTGCCTCTGTCTGAAGAGAGGTAGGGGAGAGCATCTGTCGTTCCACCTGAGTGGTCAATCCAGCCCAAACCATGACAAACATACATTTATTTCCAGCTAAATTTGACATCACATGACAAGGCTAAGGTTATAGAAGAAAAAGTGCATGAATAGCAAGTTAAGGACATAGTTAACGTTATTAAAATGCTGACAGAGTATGAACGAGAAGGGACTTTCAGTCCTTGAGTGATCACCTCAGGATGATCTTTTGCTGATCTTTAAATGTAATGTTTCATTTTGAGTATTTTGACAGGCTGGAAGTAGTTAACTTGAAGAATTTTTTTTCTTGCTTTCTTTCTGTTCGTACTCTGTCCATTCCTTCGTTCGTTTGGTTTCTACTGTAACACTGGAACGGTGAAGTGTTCAGCATCGCTTTCCAGGCATGCCGGAGCTAGTGACGCTTCTGAAGCAGCGTATTCATTCTGCTTTTAAAGCGGGAAGTATTAACTTCGCGCAAGTCGTAGTTTTTTGTTTGGATGTTTTTGCTGATACAATGTAATATACTGAATATTTTTTGCTGATAGAATGAACTGGAAGAGTTAAGAATATGGGCATATACACAGAGATATTAATTTTATGGCAGTACAGCTTTATTGGGAAGCAGAAGTCTTTTACAGCTGATTTTGTATGTGGAAATGTTGCAGGTAGTTGTTTTCGTAGCATGAATAGATTTTTTTTTTTTTTCCCTTTGAATCCCAACTTAGAAGTAATTATTTATACTAAATTATAGTTGTTAACAAATAGGTGCCTTAAAAGAAGTAGCTTAAATTTCATGATGACAATAGTACTTTCTTTTGGAGCCAGATGAAGTTCTGTTGTTAGTTGTGCCATTGACATCCGTGACTTCTAGGAAGGTGCTTAAATAAACACCATCAGATATTACAGACTTGCACAGAAAGGATGAGGCTGGAAGGGACCCTGGAGGTGACCTTGGCCAACCCTGCTCAAGCAGGGCCCCCTGGAGCCTCTTGCCCAAACCATGTCCAGAGGGCTTTTGAGTATGTCCAAGGTGGGAGGTGTCAAATGTGTGAGGACTTATTTAAGCTGTCAGTCAGAAGTACCCACCTGCTACTGTCTGATATACTCAGGTTGAGGCTTAAAAACATAAATGTACATAAACGACTCCCCATGCAGACAGAACCTAATCCAACTTGAGATTTTTATGTCGGATGTGCATTCAATGGTGGTTGCTTACAAACGAGGGCCTTTGTAGAACAAAGAAGCCAGGATACCGGTGTGTAAAATAGGTGGTCAACAGAGGATAACTTTAGTTCAAACCATGCAAATATTCTGTAAAACAAAAATCCCTCAAAAAGACTTTATGAAAGTCTAACTAAGAAACTCAAAAGATTGTTCTTCCGTGCAAAATCATGTGAAATCAAGCCAGCAGACTTTCCTTAGGAAAGAAATGGGGTTGGTTTGATTAGAATCAACAGGCTTATGTGTTCGGGAAGCGTAATTCCCAGCAGAAGTTTCTTTCTCAGTTTGAGTTCAGCACCTGTATTTATTTACTTATTTTGTGTACGTTTGGAGACTGCTGGGATTACTAGTATGTTTGGTAGTAGGTAGCATAATGCTGTGTTGTAATCTTTATTCATGGAATTTTAAACTTCAGTTCTGTTTATGAGACCTTCCCCTGCCTTCAGGCCCTGTATTTTTCTCCCTGCCTCTGAGACCCATTGCATCATGCAGTGATATTCCTCACGAGCGCATATTTCAACTCCATTTCCCAATCATTATTTCAGTTTTCAGCTGTGATCCTTTTGTCCTTCCTGTGCTCTCACCTGCAAAATATTTTTGTGGCTAACAGAAACTTCCTTTCAGCCCCGCTGCTGGTACTTTGTAATGTCCCGTTCGATAATGGTAGATCAGACTTGACACTAAGTAGGTTGGATTGTGTTAGCGAGATGCTGCAGCGAGGATGAAAATAAGCGGTTGATGAATGTGGACCCTGTCTAACTGCTCGAGTAGCCCAGCGTAGTTAACCAGTGAGCTGTTAAACTGAGTAGCTTTTGGCTTAATTTGTTCTGGCTGTATTTATGTGACTGAAGTTAAACAATACAAAGATCTGCTCTTAAGTCTCAAACTCACGATCAGTTTATTAGGGCTTATCACATTAACACCTATCAGCTAACCTGTAACAACTGCTTGTGAGTATAGGCTTAACCTGTGACAAATGTCAAGTAATTTATCTTGGAGTGTGCTTTTAAGATACGGCTGAGCCAGAGTAGCGGTGGTCTGCAGCTAGCGGGGATGGTCTGCTTTTCGGAGTACTGAGGCCCGTCTGACCCGGTAACGGGAGGTGCGAGCCCACTGTGGAGAAGCTGAGCATCTCGTACTCTTATGAGAAGCAGTAGGATGCACGTGGGGGATAGAAGGCTTGGGAATGGAGAAGCGTGAGACTGCTACGCTTTTGGTGTCATCCTGAGGTTAGATGGGTTTTGCCGTATCTTAAAACCACACTCTTAATTTAGATAAAGTTGCATTTTTGCTGCGGGCTAGAGTCGTATGCACGGGGTCAGTTAACGCCAGTCCATTAAATCTGTCCTAATGTGTTTGGGTGCCTGAGTCCATAGCAGAGAACAATGGTATCTGCACGGGCGTTAATTGAGCGTCACACCTCAATTCATTATGCAGGAACTTTCCCTTATAGGTAGCTTTCCTCAGGATGAGGTGTAATTCCATGATGAAAGCTTAGGAGGAGGTTTTGAAATCTGCCTCTCTGTGCTGTGTCGCTCAGCTCTGGAGTGTCTCAAATGTAGGTAGCAATTTTTCCTTTTCCTTCAATTTAAGAAAACCTCGGAAAGAAATACCTCGGGCAGCTTCAGTTGTGCTTTGAATCACATGGTGCCGGATTTGACATTGCTCCTGCTTGGCAAAACTGAGCAGTAGTCAGCTTTGTACAATTTCTGTGTTGGTTGAGATCAGTTGAGATGTCCCATTTGAATAATTTAGATCAACAGAGATTAAATCTACTTACATGAATCTTGGTTTTAATTATTTTTCATAAAAGAAATAATGATTGGTGCTAGACATTCAACAGGTCATTTGTAATTTATTTTGCCAACAAAGCTAATAAACTATGCCTTGTTTAGACTTAATTGAACAGTTATATGCCGTAGCATATTTATTGTTCTAACTGTTCAACTTCTTAATAGATAACACATTTAATACTTACAGAAACAAAATTACAGTTAAACCTTAGGTGTCCCAAAAGCCATTGAAGATTAACAGTAGAACTGAAATTTCTGTAACAAGTAGAGAACTGAATTACTGTGTATGAAAAGGAGTAAGAAGTAGAGAAAATAATTTTATGAAACTAAAACTAATATCAATATAGACTGTCATAATTTTGCATTTAATGTTGACTGGTTCTGAGTCAAAGAAATTAAGTACTTTGGAATATACTATTTTAATCCATTTTGCAACTTCCTACTTGTTAATATATAATAATCACCATATAGTGTGACTGAAGGTGTTGGGTCTCTGTCCACAACAGAATTGCCCTAAATACAAGGGAGCAAAGTTTGCAGAAAAAAAAAATATGAGTTCTTATTTTTCCTAATTTACTTTGGTGCGATTCTAGTTGTGATTAATATGTTTACACCATTAAAATCCCAGATCCTTCAAGGTAAAAGAAGTGATTACCACGCCGGATTCTTGTTGTTTTTTTAAAAAACCTTATTTCTTCAGAAATAAGCCAACAAGGAAATGAACGCAGTAAGAATATTGGACTTTATTACGTACAAATATGCCTTTGGTATGTTCCTATTTAAATGCACGCTTCAGAGTGGGAGGAGTAGGTGAGCTGATACCAGGGTTGTACCCTTTCAAATAAGTTCTTGGCAAAGAAGGGAGTCATTCCCCACTGGTAAATGTGTGAGGACAGAACTGGGTCGCTTCTGACTAATAATACTTACCAGGTCTCTGAAGTTTGGTGGGCTCAACACCTCACCGATACATCTATTTCAGTAGAATTTTTTTCTGTGAGGTATTTTTTCATGTTTATGTCATCTTAAATTGCGAGAAGTTAGGGCTTACACAGCTTGCCTTGTGAGACCGTTCTCCAGTTTGTTAGATGTCACTTTTCCGCCAGTTTTCCACATCAATGAACTGCTGTGTTCTCCGTTTTATCTCATCGTGTCCCCTGTGACACACAAAGTAGTTCATGTACCTATCAATTCTTAGCCAGCTTATTTATAAATGTTTCCTGCCCCCTTTTCCCAGTTGTTTTCTGGTGTTTTACATTTTAATTTATAATTTGGTTTTCTCAGCTTTCTGCCATTTGTATGGCTGCAACTCACACTTTTTATCTGTTTCACCAGTTTGAGTTGCGTAACAAAAGCTATTTCTACTTTGAAGTATCCTGGCAATGTCTGATTCCCCTGTGCTAAACTTAGATGTAAACAAAACACTGGATGTCTTGCAGTGCTACCCAAGGACTACATAAGCACGATAGACACTGTTATTAAAGAAAGTTTAAAAGTAATAATATAGTTTCTTGAGTTAAAGGTGTTTAAGCAGAAATTTGTAGTTAATTTTTAATAATTTTAATTCCTACGAGTTACTCTATGTGCACTTGTGTTTTAATTTCTTTAAAACCTTTTTCTAAGTTGTTCTAACTATAGAACCAATCTCTGGTATCTCTTTTTTAGTATAATATGATGGATTTCTGTTTTGTTTGTCAGGTCTTCAGCATTCCAGGTTTCATCACTTTGGTGAGGACATTTGTTTTCAAACCTGTATAAAATACAAATTTTCTCGTATTGGTGTGTATACCTCAGTTAAATAAAAATCCATAATAAGAACTTTGGATGTTAACACACAAGTCAGAAGGTTAAATGCACAGTGCAGTAAGAGAGGGAGAGGTACTGCGAGCAACTTGGTTTTGAATGTAAAAATTATACCTGAAATTTGCCAGGAAATTGCATTGCTGATGGAGATGAAATTAACGGGCTCATTTGCTGCCCAGACTCTTGGTAACTTAACTTCAGTGCCAGCCCAGCCCAAACCCCCACAGGCAGTAAGTTTTGCTTTGACCACAGAAACTTATTTTTACTGCACGTCTTTCTTTTAAGCAGCCATACGTGTTCACACCTCTTGATCTGTGACTGTTGTAATCAGCCTTTGGGTTTCTGACAGGCACCATCAAAACGAGACCCTGCGTAACCGCGGTGCCATGAGCAAGAACTGGTGTTTTGAAAGCCCAAATCTTTAATATTAAGGTAATACGGTTTCTTTGCGAGCAAATATCATAGAGCAAGTAGCCTCAGCCGTCTTAACCACGTGAGGCTGTTGAGTAGCTTCAAGCGCGGTTTCTGTGCTGGGACCAGAAGCAGGGTGTGTTGTTATGAAGTTGTTGGGTAATGCAAATCTCTAATTGTGGGATGAAGTGAGGCAGCAGCCACCACTGCGCTGCCTTTCCCAGGTCCTCGCGGCCTCCCAGCAGGGAGACAGAACCCGCGGGGAGGTGTTACCGGCTTCTGGCGGAGGATGTCCGCGGTCTTCCCTCCCGGTGGCTCTTCCTCCTCTCCTCTGCAAGGAGTGCGGTTCTGTGACTCCTGCTCACGTGAAGGTTTTGGTGGGTGGATCCAGGAATTAAACTGATTTCAGATTCTGTGTGTAATATTGTATTTAATAAAGAGGAAAACTAGTTGTTGTGGCATCTGAGCCTTTTAAAATACATTGTGAGGTTAATTACATGAAAAATAAGAGAGACTATTTATATATGTAGGTGTATGCCTTTCCATCCCCATTTGTCTGACTTGGGACAATTGAGTTATGCTAATTGAAGCAGACTGTAAAGAAAATAAAAAGGAATTCCTCAGATGCAATTTGTTAACAATTTTTTCTGTGTGAGGTTGCATTTGTAATGTGGTGGATGTTCCAGACATGTTCTGTGTCTTTTGACTAGATGTTGCAGAACTTGTAACAGTTTTCTCTTAAGGTCATGCAAAGACGTCTTTGAGGGGCAGGGAGGTCCTGCTTTTCAGGAGACGTACATTTCTCGTGAAGTACTGTATTCAGCCTTTCCAAAAGGAATTTTTAATAAGTCAATTTAATAGCTATAACAATAATTCTGTTTTTAATAACTCATATTCAAGTTTTGGCAGATTGGAAACTTTTATAATTAAATGTAGCTTTAAAATATAGTGCTCTAGGGTTTTTTTTTCACGTTTCGTAAACAGTGACAGTTTTTTGTCAATGATATGTTCATAAATAGCAAACAATCATTATTCATAGGAATGAGAGATTGCTCATGTTCTCATACTTTACTACTGCCCCACTCAGTAGGGTAATATTTGGGTTGTCTCACAGTTTTTTTCATATCCATTATTACATAGGATGACTGAAACTGCAATGCTTGCTTTTTCTGCATTAAACTTTAGAGATTTTTATTTTGATGTTTTTGTGCTGCAAGGTTAACTAAAGAAGCACAAAAGTGATTGCAGTTATTCTCTGGTCAACTCACTTCCCCTATACCTCCATCAGTGTCTCATGAGCTCATTCCCACTCTCAATTCAAGCTTGCCTGTAGTCACTTTATAGTGTTAAAATTGGTTTTAGTCAGACTGCCACAGAGGAAATGAAGGATTTTCTTGGCATTTTTTTGGTCCCGATTGGATTTTCTTGATTTAGATGCCCAGCTCCTGTGTAGGCCTATCTATCTAGACACAAAGTGTCACCCAAGGATGTTGGGCTCCGTTAGGTGTTTTTGGTGGCCCTTTTGTTGTATTGTTTCAGCCTACATCTTGAGTATTCTTGAGATAACATTCAGGTGCTTTATCTGTAATCAGGTGATTTGTATGTAAAGTATTCTCCCAATGGCTTGTCTTTGGTTTTAGATAGCGCTGGCATTGCTTTGTGAAATTGCAGTTGTTTAAGAACTGGAAAAGGGAAGTGACAGAAAAGTGGTAATTTTTTTTTTTTTTTCCTTTCTGTTGACATACGAATTCACTCCTGAAATAATGGAATGACTTTAGAGTAGCTAAGTAATAAAAATCTTACCTGTTCCAGGGACTTCTGTGAATTTTCTGGATGGAGTCACACAATTTGATTCACTTTGCTGCCGCCTCCTTCATGGAGTCGTCTATAACAGCAGCCTAACATTAGTAGTTTTTTTGCCCTGTAGTCGTAATTCGGCAGTACAGGAGGTGTGTGGCAGGTGGTTCTTGTGATTATTTAAAAAAAAAAAAAAGAGGGATGGGGGTGGTGTCACACTGGAAAAACATGATATAGCCAAAAGTGAAACTGAGAAGTGGTTCTGTGAGCTCTTTCCACTTGTAAGGAGGGCCTTACGCCATACCTACTCCTGCTGCTTGTGGGTTTTCTCGAGCTTCTCTCCACCCAGAGTCAAAACCCCGGAGGGAAACTGGGAGGAGTTTCAGTCCTACAAAGCAACTTTGCTTTGGGTGCGTGTGTTTGAACTCAATATGGGAACTTTTGTTGTTTGCTGGGTTCCCAGCATTGCTTCATAACCAGTATAACCCTTTAAGGGGACACAGTGTAGCAAGTGGAAAGACATCTGATTACCGAATAGATTAATTCTCCACTGGATCAGTAGAAAAGAATAATACGAAAAAATATATAAAACTTTGCTAATTCACTAAAATGTTTCCTTTTCAAAATAAGTTGGAAATGAAGCAGTGAGTTTCTCCTAAGATACTCCCTGCTGTCTCAGGGGTGAAAATTGCAGTGCGCAGACAGGTTTCCTGCTTTATAGCTGACTCCTTATTTCTGTTAACTGTTTTCCATCCCAGGGCAGAGGGAGGGGAAAGAAAGGAAAGTAGCTCTGTAGGTATCTTCCCTTTTTTTTTTTTCCCCCTTGCGTCTTAAGCCTTTCAGCTGCCTAGATATAAAGCAGCCTTTCTGCTGCTTTTATAAAAAAGCTGAAATCTTTATAAAAAAAATTGGTATGTGTGTGCAACAAGGAAACACATAATAGGGCTGTGGCTTTGGACGGGGGCAAGGCTTTTGGTCAAAGTAGCTTTTGAGCTTCATGACACTTTTTTCTGTAGGTGTTGTCAACAGGTCTTAGCTGTGGTTGAGACACAGCAAGATGAGTCTGCACATTTCGGCTTAAAATTCTGTGCTTCTTGTTTCTGAATCTCCCTAGTAAATATAAAAATGTCAATTAATTTGTATTTCCTAATTTGAATATAATGTTAAGGAAATAGGATCTCTAGGCTTTAGTAAAGCTGTCCTTGTTGTCTTTGCTTTAATTCGGTTCTTGATTGCAGGTAGATTGGAAGGCTGGCTCTAGGTTGGCCTAGAAATAGCTTATTTTGAGCAGGTAAAGCTGTTAATAAATTCACTTTTCTCTTCCCTCGTACTTAGAGTGGAGTGCTATGGAGTTAAAGCCATCTGTCTTGGTGAAAGAGTTGATTTTAACAGCTAAGATGTGGTATGTTGTGTTTTTGTTTCCCTCAAGTCTTGGTAACATGAGTGAAGATACTTTCTTTCATTAGTCTGCAGTGTTTCAGATATGTAAATTGTGTGGCCTGAAGCTCTGTAGTGAAAGGACTGGCAAAGAGGAAATTCCTTTCCTAAATAGCGTCACAATAAACTGTAGTGTGTTTCATGGCTTTCTACCTCACAGGGTAAACAGAAATAGTAGTACATGAATAAATGTGGTGAAATAACCTTTTAAAGTGTTATAGCATTGCTTGTACGATGTAATTTTAAGGAATGAAGAAGGGGACAGATAAGTTTAGGCCTAAAGCTTTGTCTTCTAGGGTGTCTGTATCCAGTATGGAATTGCTCATTGAAGTTTCATAACGAAGACAGTGATCAGCTTTTCAGTGTGAGGATGGTATTCAACGGTAGGCATCTCCGAACGTGCCCATCCAAAAAAACTAGCACATTTATTTAAAGTATGATAAACTCTATTTCAGAGAGAGTACTATGGGGGATGGCAACAGGGAGCTTAAAGGATAAGGGAGCAGCTAAATTGCTCTGTAGGATCCAAGTGCTCTGTTTTGCAGCAGTGGAATGAGAGAGAGTGTATTGGTAAATACTGTTCTAATGGGTAAAAGTAATGTTCAGCATCAATCACCGTTTCCTTTAAAGCTTAACAAAAACAATCTTTAGGAGAATGTTACCTGCTGACTTACTACTATTGTTGAACTTTTTTTCATATTGAAGAAACTCCCAGATAGTTTAGAAATAACATGAAACCTGTGGTATTTCAGGGGTGAAAAGACGTAACAGTGAAGGTACCTCGCTCTGTTTCGGACTCGGAGCCTGGTTCTGAACATGTGCAGCCAAGGCTGGGTTTAGGAACCAGTGTTGTAGGATTTTTTCGGTTTTCCCCTCTGAGGAAAAAATGAAAGCAAGAATTGCAGTGTCTCAGTATGGGTTCAGAGGTGTGATTTCAAGTCCCGTTCTGGACTAAACCTGATATTTACTCTCTGTCAACCCTGTTGTGAAAGGCTGTCAAGTCATTTGGACTGGGGCTTCGAGGGTGGGGGTGTGAGGCTGTTAGATGCAGTGTACTCTTCTGTGCCGCTCACGGCGGGATGAGTGGATCCATGCTGGCAGGACAGGCTGTCTGCACCAAGGAAAACACACTGGATTATGTAAAGCTGGTGACTTGAGCAGTTTGCTGTAAACTGTTGTCAGTACGGTGATTGTACAGTGAAGGTACCTGCCTGGCTAAAGTGCATCTAGAGAGATGAACCTGTCACTTGGAGAACAATTCTGTTTTAATGCGTAAATATGCTAAAGCAGCAATGTTACATATACTAAACATTTAGATATTTCTAATTCTGTTATGCTGTTAGTTGAAGAAATGGGACTGTCTAAGTGGTATTTGCTTGAAATTTTTAGTCATACTACTGAGAAAGGTTTGGATGTGCTTTTTAAGGAATTAGTGAGTAATAACTCTTTGACAGGTACTCCTTTTTATTCCCATGGCAGCACGTTCTGTTTGCTATCATCACTGTTTCCTCTAATGTTCAGTTATTTTGTATGAGATCTTTTTATCTTCCCTACTTCAGAATGAAGTACAAGTTAAAATATGGTGTATGTCTCTCAAAGCCATAAGAAAAAGTGAAAAATAGATGAAAAGGTGCATCGGTATGCCAGCTACTAAATCCATCTTTAAAACCACTTTTTCAGGTTTAATAAAGCCGTTTAGTTAGACCAACTTTCATATAAAAGTCTTCAGAGTTTGTTTAAACAGAACTGTTTGAGGAGTTAAAATTTTTATTTTCCTTAACTTCATGTTCAGCAGAAAGATTATTCCCCCCCCCAATTTTAAAAATTACACAGCCTGTCTGTCTCTTGGAGCTCTACTGTTTGATGAGTGACAGTAATACTGTTAAGACTTTTCTGTTTGAAAGCTGTGTTATGCTTGAAGGCTTTTTATAGCAAAAGTGAGTACTAACACCTATTGTCAGATTTTCCTTGGGAACTCTTTGTACGTTTACTAGCAGTGTTACAAAAACTGAGGGTCTGAGTTACTCATCCACACTGTTTAATGGGCTATGGAGCCAAAAGATGTTCTGAATTTTGGTTGTTGTGTGTCCTTCTTCACTATTTTTTCTGAAAGTTAAACCTTATTTACCCATTTGTTACTTAGGCCACTGTGGACTAGTGTGGCTTCTCTACAAGTTATTGAATCTTGTTTTAGAAGAGTGTCTGGGTTTATTTTGGGGGTGTGGTGGGGAACTGTATGTTGGTCAGCTTCAGTTGGTTGGCTGTGGAAGGAATGCATCCTCAGCAAATTTGTCGATGACCCTACATTAGGAGGAGTGGTTGGCTTGCCAGCAGCGGAGCGGCCGTCTTTGTGGATGCTGAGAAACGTGAGGACTGGCCCAGCTGAGACATTGTGAAGTTGAGTTAGGAGAAATGTGTAACTTCTGTACCTGGGGCGGAGTGATAACGCTGTGCGTCACTGCGGGCAGGGAACTGCCGGGCTGAGGAGGGGCAGCAGTGATGGAAAGAGCGGACCAGGCGATGGGCCGGCAGCGTGTGCACGCTGCGTGGCTAAGGCACGCTGCAGGCTGGGCTGGGTTAGGAGGAGTGTGGCTACCAGATGAGGAAGTTATGATGCTCCTCCGCTTGTCAGTGGTGAGGCTGCTCTTGGAATGCTCTTTCCTGTTACTCTGCTTTCCCCAGATTTCTCAAAGATGTTGAGAAACCGGAAGATAATCTGTCAGTGGGCTGCCAGAGTGGCTAAAAGCTTAGACCGTAGCTGCTCTGAGGAGGGGGTGAGGCCCTTGTTACTTCTGGCAAAAGAGGGTTAGTACGTCACTGAAACAGGTTACTTAGAGGGGCTGTGGAAACGGGAGGTTTTCAGGACTTGGAACAGTCACGTCTGGCCTGTCTAGTGTTGGAGATGATTGTCTTCAACAGGGAGTTGGACAGATAACCTCCACAAGTCCTTCCAAACGGCATTTCTGTGGTACTCCTGCGTCCTGTGTTGTTAACTGTTAGGAGACAACTCCAGGGACATCAGTTGAAAGCAGCACAGTCGTGAAACAAATTTTATTTTAGTTGAATTACCTACTCAGCGCTGTGAAGCTCTCCAAGACACATTTCAATGGTAGAGTGACAGATTTACTCAGTATGTAGTAACTCAAGCAGATCACACCAGTTATTTGATTGTATGCTTGTCTTAATTTTAATAGCATTCACTGGGGAGCCTGATACTTTGATTTAATGTTGCTTCGTCTACTACAGGAGATTCCCCAAGCTGCTCTTCCAGTCGCTGGTTTGTTATATTCTAATTTTGCAGAAATAGTATTATTTGCGTTTCTGCAAGATCTTCATATCTGAGAGAGTGTAATTTACTAAATATCATTTACATATTTTTAAGGATCTGCTTTCATTCAGTACCCCCTTTTTTTTTTTTTTTTAAATAATGTTCTGTAGAATTAAAAAGGAAGAAACCCTGTTCTTGAGAGAGTTTACCAAGTGTGTAACACAATCTCTGGGTGCGAGACTGCCACGTCTGCCAGGCTGTTGCAAGGGAGTTATGGAGACACTGGCTGGTTCTCCTGTTTGTGGTGTTGATGCCTGGCCTCTTGTGAGGCTGGATAGTCACGGGTGTTACTCGTGGGGAGGAAATACCCCAAAAAACCAAAGGAGGAGACAGTAGCAGTCTTTTTTTTTCTTTTTTTTTTTTTTTTTTTCCCAAATCTGTTCAGGACAAATACTCTTTCCAGCAGCCAGGTGTGTGGGAATGGCTAGAGGATAGCCCGAAGCCCCTGGAATAGGCAAGGTAAGGTTGCATAGGTCTATGACAGAGAGCCGAGCTTCAACTTCAAGTTGATACTCTGCTGTGTCATCCTCCTTCCCCTCAAGTTTTGGAAGCTGGAGGCAAGAACTCTGTGCCTGGGGGAGAGCAGTGAAAAGAGAACAAAACTTTCAGGCTCCCAGTTCTGCTAGAGACAAACAGCTGATCTGCTCGGAGCCTGCAGTTTGCTCGGTCTATATTCGACCTGCACGGATGGAGAGCTCATTACTTAACTTTCCCAAGTAAATGACTGTGGTGATTTAAGATCTCGTCCTGGTGAAGACTACCACTCTTCCTCTTTACTGGACGCGCAGAAGGCAGCAAGTGCCAACTTAGCCATTTGGAGGCTTAGCACGAGACATTTTTGTAATGGTTTAAATGAGTAGGCTGCAGTGGAGGGTCTGAAGCATACACAGACACTGCACAGCTGCCAGCCTCTGGCGCGGGGAGGGAGAGAGCGAGAGGGGTAACATTCAAAATCATCCCAGGATCTGAGGGTCTTCCAGACGGGCTCCTCTTGTCGCTGGTCAGTTCGCACCAGGTGTTCTGCAGGCTGCACCGAAGTGGTATATAGACAGTAGCATGAATCGGAACGCTGCATTTGTACTGGGTTTTTTTGCCAAAGTTTAACGCGAGTATTCATCAAAAATCTTTGAGAGAAAAGCCACAGGTTAGTGCTAACTTGCAGCAGTAGATGAGTTTCACTGAGTTAACTGATGGAATTATGTGTGAAAAAAAATCTGTAAACTAATACACTTGTTGTGGTCTTTATTTCACTTGAAATGACTCTTTAGCAATTGATTCCTGTCCTGTAAGAACAGAATGAAGTGATACCTGTTTAGCGAGCCCGTGCTTTTCAAGTGTTATTTTGTGACAACTGCTTTTTCTCTTGCTCTGAACTAGCTGAACTTCTAAAGAAAGCAAGCTGGTAAGAATTGCTGGGTAGACAGGAATGATGAAATTAGCTATTCTTTTGATTTGAATCTGTTGCTTATAATACTTTAAAGGACTCACTACGTATCTGTTAACTGATCTTGCATAAATTTTCTCTGTGACAGGTTTTGATGAGTTTGGCTTATACCAGCCCTAATTTTCTGCTAGGGTTATTTTGTGTTGTTTGAATGTTTGACTTTTTCCCAGTCTGGTAGAAGGTGTGGGCTATTGTCTGAACAAAGGGTTCTTTTAATCTCTTTGTAGTCCCTCCCGCCTTACATTCACTAAAGCGCTAAGATTCCGATCAGTTAGGATCCCCGCGGTATGCTAAATGATGGAGAACACATCTTCTCCTGTCACTAACCTGGAAGCAAGCATCCTGCTGTCCTCTAAAATACAGTGAAGCCTCAACTCTTTTATCCGGGTCTCTTGTAGAACACCAGGAAAACGGTAGGAGGAAAGGATGACTGTCTGTGTATGCGCTTCTCTATACTGATACCTAAATAAACGAACTCTTAAATTTTCCGCTTGCAGGAACATCATTTGCAACGGGCTATCTCAGCACAACAAGTTTTCAGAGAAAAGAAAGAGAGCATGGTTATCCCAGTCCCTGAAGCGGAGAGCAATGTCAACTATTACAATCGTTTGTATAAAGGAGAGTTCAAGCAACCAAAGCAGTTCATTCACATTCAACGTAAGTTAACAAATGTTGGTTTTGTCGTGTGTCTGTCGTCCCCCCCCTTAAATTTAAATTGTGTAATTGTCACACAGTCTTGAGGACAAAGTTGCTACAATATTCACAGTGTGGGACAATTCACAAATCCAGGGGGGATTTTTATATGTAAATTCCAGTGTCTCTTTTCAAGTTCTGGAAGAATTTAAGGTTGAAGGTAAATGTGAGGGTTTTTTCTGCTTTACTTGTTTATGGGCTCCATGCTGATACTGTATCTCCGTGTACGGCAGCTGGCAAGCCTTAGCCTATCTGGTTATCCACTGTTGTTGATCAAACCATTCTTTTTTTTTTTTTTTTATTCTTTTGCCTAATTCTGAGAAGGCACAACTGACCTAGCCTAGCTGCCTCCTGCTTGCTCATACCAATGCAGGGGGTGGAAGAGGGGTTGTCTGCTCGCTGAGTGAGTCTGGAACGCCTGTTAACTCAAAAGTACTATATAAACGTGGAGAACAAGAAAAAAGAAGAGTTTTTGTAATGAAATGAGCCTTCATTCTACTGATCGTAGTAGAGTTCTTGAAGGCTCAGTTTCGGCTGTGCTAACAGTTCACTGTAGCATGGATATATTCTGGGCTATGCGTAACAGTTCTTTTTCTCTGTGTTTTGCTAAAACTGTATAGAGTTCCTTTTGTTTAGGGAACTCTGAGCTCGTTTTATAGATAAAAGGAAGTATTCTTTTGTATGAGCCTAGCTTCCTATGTCTTAAAAGATCTAATTAATTAAGCTAAATTTGTAGTTAATTATAGTGGTCTCTGGATTAATTGTAACACTGTTTTGGTTGATGTTCTGTTGACAGTGACACACATTTGTAGGTCAGTTGTTCCTTGGCACACAAATCATGTTTGTCCTTTGCAGCATGTGGTTCTAGGGGGTTATTTTGTGACTTGGGCTTCTCCCAGGAGTCCTCTTCATAGCAAAACTTTAGATTCAGTCATCGCAGTGGCTTCTCAGTTCTTATGGTGAAACACAAATTAAGGCCTGGGTCTGTGTAGAGAAAACTTCTCTCATGGCTGGTTCATGTTTCTGGTTCTCAGTTGTGTTGGGAAGACTATTGACAGGGGTGTGCTAAAGCACCTTGAACAGGAACGTGGTCCTCAGTTACTAGTTTTGGGGTTTGTGCAGACAGTATTGATCTTGTTGAGCTTCGTCTCACCAGACAGTGTGTAGGTAGTCTGTTCCCCACACAGTTTTTTTTCAGCTGCCTCAGTGAGAGGCTGTTGATCTGCAGGTAGATTTGAGCAGGGAAAAGCATTTTATGTTTGTGTGTCATCTGCTTATAAACGCGACTGGAACTGAAGTTAAGCAAAGATACTTAAGCCCAAACCCAGCTGTATATTGAAGATCCTTGCATCATTTCTCACTAACATGGCGAACTCTCTTGGTTTTTCCCATGTATTTACATAATGAGAGATTTTGGGAAATAACATGCTCAAGATTCTCAATGATACAGTAGAGACTATACTGGTAGTGTGAGAAATGAGCTAAAGAAAATTGATTAAGTATTTCTCTCCTTAATAGAAGAAAGAAACCCACAGGCAAGGCGGGTTGCATTAGCTGAAATGAAGCTGCTGAATGAGGAATGTATTTTATTCTGTTCTTTGTTGGACATTGCCAGAAACGCTGTAAATATTGTTAATAAACATGTCTAAAAGTGTTAAATACACTATGCCAAAATGTTCTTTGTCTTGTTGAGACTCACAGTCTTTCTGGACAGAATTACAGAAGGTATTTGAGCTGAAGATAAACATCAGATACTGCTCCAAGATAATTTTTCCCACATATTCTGGTTGGAGTAGGTGTGATACAAGGCAGCTTTATGCTACATAAACTGCTTGGAAATTCTGTTTTAATGCTAAAAGCACAAAGAGCAACAATACTTACTTTGGCCAGGGAGGTTATGTAAACTGATAGAAGGCAAGAGGCCATGTACTCTAATCCATACTTGCTGGTGGTTATTACTAGGAAATTATGAGTAAACCTAAATAATTTTGCAGTTCATGTTAGCCCAGGTTTTTAGTATTTTTAACTTTACTAGTATAAGTCTTTTATTTAGACCAGCAGTTCCAAGGAGAGAAAAGTTAATTCCTTTGTGAGGTGTGGAATTCATGAATAAGCATGGATTCCAGGCATTATTGGACTTAGGTAGCGCCAATTCAGGTGACTTTGAACTGAATATAAACAGAAGCCTTGAACTATTGTCATTATTCCAGTATGATTAATAATTTTCCAAGAATGTAGCTTTAGTAACATGGAGATGCATTTTAAGTTATTAATATGCAGCAGAGAGAATAAGTTAGTACACTTGTACCTGTGCTAGAATTAAGTGAGCTAAGTGGGTGTAAGAAAACAAGTGTCACTAACAGAAATGATAAGAATGGAGCAAAAAAAAAATATTGTTAATATATATTTTACCTATTTGTGTGTATATGAAGGGTAATGATACCAAACTAATGTTTTATCATACGTAATGCAGCCAGATTGTTCAATCTTCATTAAGTTGTGTGGGATGAACTCTAGTCACTTTTTCTTTTTAAATTTAGAGTGAAGTCTGTACATGAGAGTTGGCCATTTTTTATTCATTGTGTTCCACATTTTTTAGCGGATGCTGTAGCAGGATCTGTTCAGGCTGTGGGGCTGCAGCCTGGCTATGTAAAGTGGGTATTTGCATGCTGCCTCCCCTAGCGAGGTATTTCGGTGCAGGTGGGGAGCACTTGGAGCTCTGTTCCAGTCAGGTGCTACAGCTTTGCCATTGAGGTGGTGTTTTGCTGCTTTGTTACTACTTTGGATATAATTACCATGATGTGGTTCTTGATTTGCTCTTGGTCAGCACAGGTGTATCTGCTGTCGTCAGGAGCCACGCTGCCCACTCCTTTCTTACTGCTAGCGCCTGTCTGGTGGCAGTTGTGTTCGCAGGGAGCCAGCTCTAGGAAGTGATCTGAGAGAAACCTTATGTTTCATTTTTTTGCTTAGGTGAACCTCCATATTTATCAGTTTTCTGTCTTGGCTCTTTGCATGGTTGCTGGTGTTGGCACAAGCAAGGAGCGCAGCGTGCTGGGGAAGGGAGCGAGTGGAACCGCTTGTTTCAGTGGTAACTCCTGCCTAGTGTAAAGTGACTGTGGGACCACAGCCTTAATTTAGTTAGCTAAATGAAATCATTTAGTTTCGTTCAGTTAAACCCAATGTAATGTAACTTAACTTAAATTGCATTTCTGTAAGTTCGTATAAACTCGGTTCCTAGGGGAGCTGAAGTAAACACAAGCAAATGGCTCTGACCGGACTGCCGTCGGGAGTGGTTAGAGTGGCAGAGGGTGTCAGCTCGGATGTTGGTTTTGCAGCAGCAATTAGCAAGCCAACGAGGTCTGCGCATTCATGAGAGGTAAACTTACTGGGGAGATCCCCGAGGCCCTGTGCAACAGTGCAGCGCAGAAACATGCGGTGTGGAGAAATGCAGAAATTTTGGAGTAGGAAAATGAGATTCGTCAGTCAATCGCAAGAATCCACCAGGAGAAAGGGATATAGACGACTCATTTTTAACTCCATGAACTGGCAGATGGGTTGTTCTTAAAACACTAACTAGTAGCAGGCCATCTGAAGTACAGTGCTTTCTGTGGCTGAGTCTAGTTGTTCACTAATTCTTGCGGGTGTGAATGAACAGTTGCGTCGGTTGCTGTGGCAGGGGAAGGAACGGAGCGTGGTGGTGGATAGATTACACAGCACATAAACCACCTGTGTCTTGTGATGGCGTTTGAAGCCAGCAAGCTGCCGTACTAAGGGCCAAGTCCAGGATGAGAAATGGCTTTTTCTGGAACCAGTACAGTTCACTCAGTGCTTGGGAATAGAAGAAAACTGGTGATTAAGGATGTCGCTTAGTGTGTCTCAAAGTGCAGTGATGGACAAACTTAAGGGAAGGAGGACGCTTCCATGAGTGTCCCAGAGCCGTGGCGAGCCAGCTTGGGGTTCATTTGCTCCCTGTGATTGCACGCAGCAGTTAAAAGCAGTGATAGCTTTGCACTTCCCAAGGCTCGTGGGCCTCCACAGGCCGCTGAGACTTCGCGGCCTTCCTGTCTGCATTGAAACAGGAGGTGGAATGCAAGTATTGCTTCCATTGCTTCAGCGTCCTTAACCTGCGGCCTCTCTGGAAACCCCCTTCCTTTGAAAGGGAACGATATTGATAATTACAGGTCATGACAAATAATATGAGAAGCGTTGCTAGCAAAAGGAAAGCATTGCTAGAAGGCATGAAAAGCAAGATATGTGACGGGTACAACTGTTCTCGCAGTACCAATGTCTTTTTATATAAGAAAATGAGACTGGATTTATTTGATGTAACTTATTCCTGGCAAGTACATGTTGGATACCTTTTATCTTGTCATTTTGATTATTTGTCAAAATATTTTTGTAGAGTTGAAATTTAGGGTGTAGTTTTGGGTTTTTTTAAGGATTACAGTTTTTTCCATTTTCCAGCTTTTCAGCACTTCATTTGTTATTCATGAAGTCTCAAAATGACTGCTGAGAGAGCTGATGTTTTATCAGCAAATAATTTAGTACTATGTATGAAGTTAGGTGGACTTGACATGTTGTGTAGCCAGAGGTTCACAGGGGCAGATGAACCGATATGACAGCCAGGAAGGGAGGTTCCACTTCCCTTGGCTGGTCCACTTCTGGTGGCATACACCCCTGTGTGTCCTGAACTGGTCCTGGTGCTGACTGGATGCCTCCGCAAACTGGTTCGACTTGCTAACAGCGAGCAGTGAGATGGAGGGACTCTCCTGCTTTCAGCTGAGGTGCACCGTAGGGTCACTTTACGTGCTGGCAGCGCGGTAATCTGCCTTCTCTATTTGAGATGAAGACCTCACCTTCTTGTCAGTAATATTCATCATGCATTCCTGAGGATGGTTGGTCTTTTAAGTTGCTTGTTGGTGGAATGGTTGGACTTTCTCTTTTCTTCTTGCTAGTCTTGGTGTCTCCTGCTAGTTGGATCTCACTTGGGCCTGTCGGATTTTGTTCTGAAAGGTGGTTCAGGAGGGTGCGTGGTTCAGGAGGGTGCGTGGTTCAGGAGGGTGCGTGGTTCAGGAGGGTGCGTGGTTCAGGAGCTTTCAGTGACTCTTCTTTCCTCAGTGTGGGAATGCAGGCAAGCTTACTGGCACTGCTCCAGTGTACGGGTGGACAGCATCACATCTTCCCTGTCGCAGGGATCCTCCTGCTCACTGATACTCTGGTTTAGAAATATTGACTTGAAACGTTTTGTTCGCAGGGGATTACTGCATTATCTACTGACAGGTAATAGGTTGACGTGGGTTTTTTTTCCTGTGTCAGATCAATATCTGTCTGAGGGTAAACAAGCAGTGCCTTTTCTGGACTTAAGTGCATTTCTCTGCATTCTCACGTTATCTGTGAGAACATGGTTAAATGCCCATTTTTTGGAGTAGAGAGACCTGCTTTATTGTTAGGAGAGCTCTTCCAAAATGATGGGAATATTTGGTCTAGAAAACATTGGCCACCTCCCTTGAGCGGAGTTGTTTGTATACTGTGAAATTAGGACTGTAGCATTTTTGTAGGCTCTGGGGATGGTCTTGGGGTGGGGGAAACTTTTGCAATTTCCTTTCTGGTGAAAGTGGCAGTTTATGCTTAAGAGGTGATCAAATTACAGATTGTTGTGGAGGGGAAGTGCAATATCGGGCATCATTCCGCGGGAGCAGGAGAAGTGTGAACTGCCAAGGTTGCACTTGACTGGGAGAGCTCCGAAGTGTTTTGAAACTTTGAGTAACAGGTGGACTGAGGCATACTCTGTCCACGTTTGAGCAGTGGCCGGTGCTGTATGAGAGGAGCACTGGAGTGGGGTTGAGTGTGAGGGTTACAGCTCGGCTGGGACAACTCGCCCCGTTTCAGTCTGTGGCTGATGTGGTGCACTGGTGGTGCCACCACTGCAGCGCTCCCAGGCGGCTCTGCTGGGCCCACGCAGGAGAAGTTGGAGCAAAGCTTACAGGAGCCAAAGGTGATGTGGGGCAGACTGGTTTCATCGAGTCCAGCACTGATCCTTGTCAGCTCCTTGATATTTGGTGGGTCGCTGGCTGTTCAGCTCACCCCGGGCACCGTGACAGTCTCTCTGCTCTCAACTGCATAGTCTTGCCCGGTGATGTTCTTAATACAGTTTTACAGAACTATGAATTTAAAAAAAAAAAAAGATATCTGGGTCAGTTTTTATCGCAAAACTTTTGATTCCTGTAGACTGCCACAAGCGAAGCAGGATCCAGTGTTGTTAGCTGTAATTTAACTCTAATATACAGTTGTTAATTGTTAGAGGGAGTGCTGTGGGTCACGTGCCCCATGACAGTGTCAAGTGACAAGTGCCATGCAACTTGTATTATTGAATAAATATATTAGTAATTACACTTAATACATAGTTACAACCTGTTATTATTAACTTCTTCTTGAAATAAATTTTTATGGTGTGTTTGCAGTGTGTGTGTTGGGCCAGAGAAGCCTTCTGACTAAGTGGTGGTGTCAGAGTTAGTACAGCCGAGCACTGTCTCTCCTGAGAGGTAGCAGTTTCCAGCTCGGAATGGTAAGGGACTGCTCATTAGCACTTCTCAGCTCTGTCTGACTGAGTTTCCATGCGTAGCCAAACAGATTAAAAGCTGGTAGCGGTTCAACTGATTTATTGCATGGGAATACAGAAGAGTGGTCTTGGGCTGATCTGAATGTGGAAAGAATGTGCTACTTACTGCCTGTTTGCTGACTGTCCAGACCATGGGAGAGAAAATACTATAATTTGCTTTAAAGATTTTTTTTTTTTTTTCTTCTCCTGGTCTTCCAATTTTTTGTTTTAAAGTCCTCTCAAAGTACACTGGGAAGCTTAGTAGCGGAAGTTTTCTTTTAAGTTAGCACTTAGATATAGCTATGAGTTAAGAGCGTAAAGATAAGGTAGCGCTGTTAGTCTAATAAGAATAGAATATATTTCAACAAATCTTCGCTGCTGTTAATGCAGTAACTTGTTGATTGAATTATTTGGAGTGTTGTAGTTAATAATTCACCTCTTGGAGGTTTTATTAGGTACAATTAATGTTTCATATTAAGAAGTCTTGCTGTTGTATGCAATTTGTTCATACTTGTTGCAGAAATTAGATTCTGCTGTGTTACCTGAATGATAACTTCCTCCTGCTTTTAGTAGGCCCGGGAACTTTGTGTCAGTATGAGAAATGAACAGCGCAATCTGTAACAGACATGAGCTTTGCTGTGAAGTTGGGAACTTACTATCGGAGGGTATGGAGGAACGTTCAGATTGTGCATCTGGAGTTGAGTTGGTTTTGGAGAAAAAGTAACAATTCCCACAGGATTGTTCTAGTATTTTTACAGTTTGTTGCACAGTTATATGAAGGCAAAAAAGGAAAAAGATAAAAAAAAAAGGAAAAGTTTAGCCTATTAAATATTTTAAGACTCTAGGTTTGTTGAACTGTTTAAAAATCGGCAACCGAAATTGTTTTGGAACTTCAGTGTAAGAACTCTTTCTCCAAGTCTGGGATTTGATGGCAAATTATCTTAATTGTTAAGAATCTTGTCATGATATTCTGGAGCACCTGTATTATAACAGCATTAAGAAGCATTTTTGCTCTTGTTTTGCGAAGATACATTAAAATTTCTATGGTAATTTTTTAACTAAAGCATTTTTTTCTGTGACCCCTTCAAGCCACTTAAAATAAAGTTGAACTTCTTCGATTCTTCTCATATTGGAAGTCAGAGCTGGCAGAGTTACGGCAGAGATGTGCTAATCTGACATTTTATCGATCATTTTTGATACGTGATTGTCGAATGCACGCTTCTATATTTCCATAGTGTGTTATTTACCAAGAATTTAACTTTTTTGGGGTATGTGTATTTTTGTTTCAGCCTTTAATCTGGACAATGAACAGCCAGATTATGATATGGACTCCGAGGATGAGACTTTACTGAACAGACTAAATCGGAAGATGGAAATCAAGCCGCTGCAGTTTGAAATAATGGTTGACAGACTCGAAAAAGCCAGTTCTAGTCAGGTATTGTACGATGTTAAGAAGTGACTGAGGTTTTTTGATTTCTGGGTTTTGTGGTGGGGTGGTTCTGGGTGGTTTTCTGTTTGTTTTTCAGTGTGTTTTATTTCCTTCTAACAGAACAGGATAAGTGTGTTTGCGTGAGTCTGCAGTTACACAGAAATCACATTGCTGTCTTATTGTCAATATTGTTAACTTAGAAAAATAGGCGGGGAGGGAGCTTGTGGCAGTGGTTGGGGGGCGATGTTTTTAAACTTTAATTCTGAATGACTGTGTTAGAGAGGACAACTTACAATATCTTGGTTTACCTGTGTTGGTTTGGAAGAAGCTGATGGTGATCGGTAGGTGTTGAGATTTGGCTGTAAAAATTTGAGAATCCAAATTCTTTGTTTCAGTTGGTACTAGTGGACATTGACTTCAGTTGACGTTTGTAGGTTAGAAACGTTGAAGCATAGACAGTGAAGCAAAGTATTTGTTAAGATTGGGCCTTTGTAGAAGAAGCTGCACAGATGCAAGAAAGAGTTATACTCCAATTCAGACTCTGAGGCTGGTTTCCTTGCTTCAGAAGGAAGCATGTGCTGTGTATTATTTAGTCACTTGTTTTATCAAAAGGGTACCAATACCTTAATATTCAGTTCCTGAGGTGTTCCAGGAGATCAGTGTCTGGAGCAGGGCCTTAAGGCAAAAGACATTACTGAAAAACTACATCTGAAGGATCAGTTTCTGCAAGGCAAGTTTGAAATAGAGTTATTTCTCAGTGAGATGGATGTTTTGTGGGAGTGAAGAATCCATTGCAGGATCCATAGTTGTGGCTCAGTTACTTAACCTGATTTCGTTCGCTGCTGTGTGTTAAGAGGCCAAAATCTTGTATTCACTGCAACAAGGATTAGGTAAGGATTTCTTACTATGCTAAGAAGATGGAGTGTAAAGGAAAAAAAAGTGGTTATCATTCTTCAAGATTAGTTTGCATCATTCTTATGCTAGGTTCATCTTTCATTGCTTTAGTAATGAAGTTAAATTTAAGAATTAAAATATTTTTTCCTAAAACAAAATATTATAAGAATATGGCTATTTCTGTGTAGGCAGCTGCCTGTTTCTCTTTCCCTTAAATGTAAATAACACTGAAGCATTACAGAGAGGTGAAGAGTATTTTGAACCAGAAAGTGCTTATTTAAGGAAGTCCATGACGGAAAACATCTTATGTATACGTGAAGCACTGTAATTGATTCTGATAACATAGGCTTCCTCGTGAAGGTGTGTAAGGAGAAGTCCCTCTTTGTAGACGGAATTTCTGTGTGACGTCCTGTGTAGTGTTTCCTGCCTAACTTCAGGGATTGCGGGTGTGTGTGTGTTGAAGCTTCTTGCCTTGCTTTTGGGCTACAGAAGGTTTTTCAGCTGATGTTGAGTAGCTCTGTCCTGGGCTCTGTGTTAGGAATGGCGAGATTAAAACAACTCTCGCAGGTTACTGGAGCCTGAGAAATAAAGAAGGTTGGCTGTCTGGCAAATTCCTTCCGCACGTGGGCTTATAAGGCTCTGGAATCCCACTTGGGGCGACTACATAATTCACATACAGTTTACACGGCTGACCTCTGAAATATAAACGGATGTTGGGGGGAGTGCCTTCCTCGCCAAGGAGAGGGTTCCAGACGTGCCTCTTGGGCATGCTGATAACCTGATTTAAGCAAGGAATACAGGGACTCTGCATCCATGTTGCTGGTGGCACTTGCGAAAACAAGCAAGTAGGTTCAAAATTGGACATTTCTGACTGTGTACTCAAGGCAGAGTTGATTTTTTTTTTTTTAAGAAATATGTTAGTGGGAAAAAGGAAGCAAAGGACAAAAAAAAACACAACTGTGAATATTGCCTAAAAATAATTTGTCTAAGTTGTGTATTAGCCACACACACAATCATATCAACTTTTACATAAAGGTAGGATATGCTGGTGTGGACGTGTGTTTGATTAACCAGGCTAATGTCCGTTCTAGGTAGAACAGATGCAGAATTACTGTTTTAATGGTGCATGAGGTCATAAGCACAGAGGGATTAGTGACCTCATTTTTTTTTCCTTTTCTTTTAAAAACAGTTCAATGTTTTTCTAATTCTACTGTAGATTGCAAGGGTTTTGTTCTATTCTGGCTGGAATTAATACTTATATAGTAGCAGTGGTTATACTTGGGATATATTTATTTTTCTGAAATGTATTGTTTCTTTTTCTACTTATCCTGATGTAGGGATGAGATTTAACATAGTTTGACATGTTGCCAAACTGCAGTTTTAAGTTGTTCAGTTGATATTTTTCAAATTATGGGGAAGATGAAGTGCTGTCCAACCTCTGTTTTAAATAATACTAGAAATACTGTTTTCTTTTTATGTAATGAATGGGTTTAAGATGACATGAACATGTTAATCTAATGTACTAGTTAGTCAGTGATGGTTTTTGAATTTATTTAGGCTGTTTTCCATATAAAAAGCTTGACATAAAAGGGAAAAAAAAGTTATCATTTAATTACCTGTGTTTAACTACCTCCTACTGAAATAACTTAGCTAAGAAGTTAATGTCTTTGTGTCTCTGGCCTTTAATAAACAGGGACGGTTATTATCCTTTTCTATCACAAAGTAAGTATTTTGGGGGAAAAATTAAGAAACTAATTTACTTAGAATACCGTCTGTCTACAGTAAAATATCTTCTAGGGGAATGAACAGTAAACTTCAAATAATCGTATGTTAATAATGGCTAACCCAATAAGAAACTTTTTTTAGGAAAAAAATAGCCAAATTAAAGTGATTCCTAAATCATGATCTGCAGATTGTAGTAAATTATTTATATCCTCTGCTTGTAATTGTTTCAAATAATTTTTCATGAAATCTGAAAAAACTGATGAAGGATGAAGTTGTAGACTGTTGTATGAAAGTTTGAGAGATGATGCTGGGTCAGAAAAGTTGAGAACTATATATTTAACTTAGGAATACCACCTGGTGACTTAAGTACCTCAATTTAGATCAATATTTTTACTTCCCTTTACAATTGTGGGCTAGAAAAAGATCAAGTTTATTTGGAAAGTGCACAAGAGACATGACTGTGTGGTTACTTTCTCCCTGCACCACCCCCCACCCTCATCTCAATTGCACCTTTTCAATTTTCTCTTTTAGCTTGTAACACTTCAGGAAGCTAAATTGCTGCTAAATGAGGATGACTACCTTATTAAGGCTGTATATGACTACTGGGTAAGAAAGCGTAAGAATTGCAGAGGGCCATCTCTCATCCCCCAAATCAAACAGGAAAAGAGGGATGGCTCCACCAACAATGACCCTTACGTTGCCTTCCGGAGGAGAACTGAGAAGATGCAGACAAGAAAGGTAAATTATCAAACTTTACTGTTTTAAATCTGTCGTTTTAAATCCTGCAGTGATAGGAATCAAAATGATTCCTATCCAGCATCTTGCAGGATCTGTCTTATAGTATCCACAGTTACTGATCTGATTGTCTCTATTAATAGTTGCGATATTGGATGACCCAGCTGACTGATGTAGTCAATGTCTAATCCATCAGTTCCCTGCAGACAATTAACAGTCTGTCCATTTTCTAGAAAGCTGAAACTCAAAGGGTGATTTATAGGTATTGGCACATATTGCACAGCTGCAACAAGCAGCTGTGGGACTTGCTAGGTTACACACTTCCCCTTCTGTGAAAAAGGGGAAAACGATCTTCCGTTTGCCACAGAGTAAGTAGTTCAGTTTTTGTATTTGTAGCACGGATTGATTTGAACTAGAAAATCTGTAATTATCCAGTATTTTACATCAACTTTCTACACATACGTACACAACCTTATTGCATGCCAGAATCAAGGTGGAAGAAGTGTTTTAGGAACCACATCTAGAATTCCTTGTTCTGACAAACTTCCACTGGGTTGATATGGAATCTGAGCAGAGAAAGCACGGGAGGAAATGGCTGAAAACTTCTTTTTCAGCTTTATCTTAAAAGTTGGGTTTTGTTTGCTTTTTGTGGCTTTGTCTACCAACTAGGTTATTCTTTAGGAAAAGTTTCTTCTGAGTGTACTCATATGATTCTCACTTGCAGCAGCATTATGTAACTTTTTTTGCTATTTGTGCTTCACAGGTTTTGCTTTTGACTTAAAATTTGTTTAATCTTTCAATAGAATCGAAAGAATGATGAAGCGTCTTATGAGAAGATGTTGAAATTAAGAAGAGAGTTCAGCAGAGCCATAACAATTTTGGAGATGATTAAGAGAAGAGAGAAAACAAAACGCGAGCTATTGCATTTAACATTAGAAGTTGTTGAGAAAAGGTAAAACTGCAAATTATATCTGCAAGAAGTCGTTTATAACACCAAGGTTTTAATTTTCATCAAATATGTTTGGAAACCCCTCCTGTCGTTTATTTCTGTATGGATGCTAGTCTTCTGCACACATGCAGGGCTGAAGGCTTTTATAGCACTGTAAACTTCAGTAGCTGAAGTAAAAGGGTTTTATGCAGACACGGTTTTGTGTCTTTCAAATATTTCCAGGTGGAAATGCAGTATTATATTTTTAATTGTGGTTTTTTTTGAGGTACCATTTGGGTGATTATGGAGGTGAAATCCTCAACGAAGTGAAGCTTAATAGACCTGAAAAAGAGATGAGCACAACTCCATCCACTCTTCATAATGGAAATCATCACAAAGTTCAAGAATGTAAAGTTAAGGTGAGGTTTCTGCTGCTGCAAGTCTCCTCTTAGCAGTTTCATACTTCTTTTGGATATACCCTGCAGGTGTTTGCTTTGGAAAACTGAGTAGCAGGCCGCCATACTTGAAGGTGGGAGACCGGGAGACTGCTATGTTTGTTTCCAGTTTAACGTTTGTTGTTTTTCCCACCTAATTTTTAAAAGGATTGGCTGGCATTGCTGTTTGCTCCTTTAAACAGCAGCCTTGTAGTACTCTTTGTTTTCCTTCTCAATTCTGTCTCTTTCCTCCTAAGGTGATGTAAACATGAACCTGTTAAATGGACATCAGGACCTCCATGAGATTGCAAAGTATAGTGAATTATTTTTCCTTCTCCCTTCAGAGGGAGACTAGAGCGCTGAATTTTTGTGGTAGTGTTGTCCACGAGGACTGACTGGCCCCCAGTGCAAAGATAGTCCTGAAAATACGAGATTTTACTGAATTGCTCCTAGAATCCTTTCGCATTCTAGCTACTATTCTGAACTGTTTAAGTGATCTTTGATTAGTAACATTTCCCAGGGACAAGAATGTGACTGTTATCTTGTTGACAGCTGAAAAAAGTTGTAAGCAACTAATGTTTTAAAAAACACTCACTGGAATTTGTAGTAGTCTGTTATTATTGAGGCCTGTACACTTCTCAGTCATACTGAGTAGGCATTTTTATATCTGCCACAGCTTGGCCCTCACTACTAGGTAAGTAGCAGCCACAGGAAGGTGGAAGAAAGAGTGGCTAAATTTGGAACCTTTAGTTTCTGCGAAGGGATGGAAGGCTGCTCTGGCAGAATGAGTGCAGAAGGATACAGGACTTCAGTTGCTGTGTGTCACACACGAGATATTTTGCCTTCCTAAAACTAGCAAAGTTGTGGAATGCTGTACTTAACGCTCCTTGACAGTGTCTTCCTTTACATTATTTTTTTTTTAATCTGTAAAGTAAACCAGTGGATCTAGTTTTATTTTTATAATTTACCTTATTATTAACACCCGGAGAAGTAGTAATGTAAGAATAATCTGTAGCTAGAAATGCTAAATTTTTATGGTTTTCTTTTTTCTTGTCTCATGAAGAAACATATTCCACTCAAAAAACCAAACCAAACAAAACCCCACCACATCAAAGGGAACTCTTACCTTCTGTCACTGTTCCGATCTGATACCGAATCAGATTGTAATATTCTGTATACTCATTGTGATCTTCCTACAAGGACAGTCTTTATATCTGTGCAGAAGAGAATTAAAGTACTTCTTTCCAGGAGGATTGTAGTTAACCGTGACAATGACTGTGTGTGTTGGTTCTGGTGACATGCAGTTCCAGTAGGTTTAAATGAAACATAGTAGTTTAGTCATTACAAGCATCAGTATTGACAAATGTATCCATCTCGGGTTAATGTTTTTGAAATTACTACTTTAGAACAAGATTTGGGCTTTTTTTTGCAGTTTAATACAGGCATCAGTTGCAAAATGAACTGCTTCCAATTGTAGCATCATTGTATTATTACACATGGTTGTTCTGCTTGTCTTGTTTCTGCTTCTTCATACTGTGTTTCCTTTAATTGTTACTTTAGCCATAAGTATCTTTTCTCCCTTTTAGGGGCTGTCTTTCCTTTAAAACATAAATACTAGACAGTCATGTTTGTAAAAACAATCAAACCCCCCAAACAAACCAAAACACAAGTTTCCACTGCAAGCCATTTTAATGTCATCAATATAGTTAAGCTCACTGAACTGAGTACAGTACAGAAAAAGGATGAGACTTGGTTTTCCACCGTTAATATGACAGGGAAAAAATGCACCCAACTTTGAACTAAGACGTGTTTTTGAGAAATAACCTGAACTACAAGTTACTATAAAATGCTTGGATGCAAGGCTGGAGAGCTGAACACCTTTTGAAATTTGCGTTTAGCACCCACGACACCTAGTGGGCACTGGATTGAGTACAAGTCTTGGCTCTCGAGCAGGAATTCTGGGTTTCTCATCTCCGGTTGCGAAGCTGAGCTCCATTACTGGAGCTAGTTTCAGTCAGACAGTTATTGATAAGTGGTAACTTGGGGTGAATTTAAACACTTTAAAAACTGCACTGGCTTTTATTTTAAATTGAGAATTTTGCAAGTGAAATAATCTTCCTTTTAATTTAAAAGCTTTGAAGCCTAATAGCGTTTGTGTTCAAGTAAACAGTTTGATATTGGTGGAGTTGCTTACTACAGAGGGTTTATGTTAGCAAAATCCTAAATAGCAAACTAAATAACATTGCATCTTTTCAAAAATACAAACTATCTGAGGAACATGAAACAAATTAGATCGTTTCTTTTGAACATATCTGAGCAGTTCATAAAATTTACAGTGCTTGCCGTAGAAAGCTGAGATTTCAGAAATTAATTGGAATAGGGTTTCCAGTTACAATATACTGAGCGTAGTGCCAAGCAAGGAACCTCTTAGGTAGTCGTATGGCTGGAAAGCTTTCAGTTTGTTTATTAATAAATATCTGTAAAGATGATCAGAAGTAGATTTCTGGGTTTTTTAATGTTTTGAATAAATTTTGCATTACCTGTCTGAAATATTCTGCAGATGCCGCATGTTGAGAGACTTTGGAAGATAAGCAGTTACGTCTTCAAGGCATGAGAAGAGGAAAGGTTAATTACTTTTTCAAATTTTGTTTGTTTTTCACAAACAGCACCCTCATCATTCATCTCTAAAGGAGGAGGTATCAGATGTTGTACGTCAAAAGAAGAAGTATCTAAAGAAACCTAAAATAGAGTGTGTAGTAACTCCTCAACAGCCCTCTGCTGAGCCCTTGCCTGCTATCAACAAGAGCGATATTAAACAGTATGACTTCCACAGTTCAGATGAAGATGAGTTCCCACAGGTAATATCTGTTACAAAATCTCAGCGGACAGAAGGTAGACATTTCAGTTGCCTGTAATTTGGCCAGTCTAGCTTGAGATGAAGAATTACTCTGTTGGACAGTGAATGTATATGAAAGATGCTTGCATAAACTATGAGTTCGTTTTCTTCTTCAGAGAAAGTTGTGTTTAATATATACATGTGGCAGTTCATACTATATAAATATAAACTTGTATAATAAATAAATAAGATTATATTATATAAATGTGGCAGTTGGAAGAATGACTTTGCTTTCTGGTCTAGGTACCCTCACCAGTATCAGAAGCAGAAGAAGAAAATGATCCTGATGGACCTTGTGCTTTCAGGAGAAGAGCAGGATGCCAGTATTATGCTGTAAGATTATCTGCTGTTGGATTTACTGTGGTGGTTTTTGTGTTGTGGGTTGTTTTGTTTGGTTTTTTTTTTTTCATTTAGATTGGCATAGTGCAAATGTAATAGTTCTTTTTTTCCCAAAGCTTTGATTTGGTGAATCCAAAGACAATTATTTTCAGTCTTCACGGGAATGACTCTCATTGTGCTGTTCCTCTGTGATTACCTGAAGGTAACACAATGCATTGCCTGCCGACCAATTCGGCCACTGTTAAGAAGGGAGAGACTTTGTTTTTTCGTAGCATGCCTTTTCTTCCCAGCTTGTAGAGCTCATTAGAGTTACATGCTAGTTGTCCCAGTTCTCAGACCTGCTGAGAGATCCTACTGGCGCACTGAGTAGACTCTGCTACTGAAGTAGAGGGGGGAGATCTGTTGAGGCTTTTTTGTATAGTTAAGTAAAAATTTTCTTTTTAAATCGGCGCAAGCTGTATATATATATTGAAAAACATGAGGTTGCAATTGCAAAAACGTGCAAAGGACAGAGGCTAATTATAGACATCCTGTCCTCGGCTCAGAACCACTGACAGTGACATTTTTTTACCAAGCGTGTGCTTATAGATGGGGAGCTTTAAGCTGCAGAGGACCAAGAAAGGCAACGCAACACTCCGAGTCTGGTTTTTCTTTGCTTGCTTCCCATGGGAAGAATGAAGTTATACGACAAAATAATTGTGTAATTGTGTAGCCTTTATAGCCACTTACAGAGAAGTCGTTTTGTCGCTAGGTAGGCAGTTTCAGAGGCCCAGACACCCCCCCCCGAATATTCAAATTAGAGCATGGGCATCTCCCCGAAGCTGTACCAAAAGTTCTTGGCGCAGGTCAGATGTGTGCTGGCACCTGCTCATACGCCTGCGTTGCATTGTCCTGCTGTGCTGGAGTTGTTCCAGAATACCACAACTCAGTCGTTACATGAATATCTCATTGTTTTTAACTACTCCTCTCCTTTTAGAGATTTATTAGTAGGTTATTTAAGACATACTTGTCTCTTTGCCACCCGTTGTTTTGTGTGGCCTCTTAACTTGTTCTTTCAGTTTTGGTGAGTTATTTTACCTGTTGATTGATAATCTAGTCACCTTTTCTGCTTAGCTTCAGGGGGTTAGCTGAAGCTTCTCTCTTGCTTAGAATTTATCCTATTTTTGGTTTTTCCTTAGCTTGTGAGTTAATTCCTTTGCCAAAAGAAGTTGAGATGACTGAAAACTTGTATTTCATTCTTTTCTGTTACTTGTCTGTTGCTGTTTAGAAGCAGGTTATTTAGCAGCCTTAATGTTAGCCTTTTAAGGGTTTTTTTAACTACTGAAGCCATTTGAGTTTTGGTTAACTCAAACATAAATTGATTGAATCGACAGCGCTACTGTTTCTCTAGGTTTAACCTGATCACAAAAATTGATTATTTTAATGACTATTTCTTAGCCTGTCATATTCATTTCGGACAGCACACATCATTTCTGCTAGTAAAGATTATGCAGTTTTGAGTTCATAATAATAACGAAGATATTAATGGAGTAACAAAAATGCCATAAGGTAAGCTGATATGGAAAATACGCTGTGAGGATCCAGTAATTGAATGCTGTGTATTGGAACAAAGGCCGTTCAGAGCAACGACTGTTACCTCTGGCAGTATGTGCTTCATGAGTAAAACTAAACTGCAAATTTAGGAACCCCTTTTGAAATTACCTACACACTTAAGCTGCAAGCTTTCCGAGTGGGGAATAGTTGTCACTTTGCTTTGTACAGCTGGTGATTCAGCGGGGTCTTCGATAAATGAACAGGCCTTCTCGGTATTTCCTTTGTCACAATAAGTACTGTGGCATGATGCTTAGCACTGGAGTTGTGCATATAGTTTTGAGGTATTTCTAGCAATTATTTTTCATAAACTCATTTTTGTAGACAAAAGCTTTTATGCTACTGACCCTTACTAGTGGGATTAGCCAAATTCATGAGGCTAGGCCCTCAACTGATACAAACCATAGTCAAGATGCAGCCTTGCCTGCAGGAAGGCCTTTGGCTTCAAAGAGCCTGGAGCTCAGAGGCTGTAACAAGAAAAGAATTGCACCCAGAGTTTTATATCTTGTGATGAATCACCAACAGAGCCATTATCAGACAGGAGGTACTGGGCCAGATGGGCCTGTGTCTGAGTAGGACCATTTTATGTGCTTCTTGGTAGAATGAATTGATTCTGACTTGTTCTATATTTTGTTTGTGGCGTCTAATTTTATGAATAATCAAGGAAAGAGGCTACTTCATGAATTCATGTATTTTTTAAAAAAATCTTCCATGTCCTTTTATGATCTGAGCACATTAAGTGATAGTTCTGTGGGCATTTTGAGCATTTTCTGTGCTGTAGCCTGTGCATGATAATCACTTAGTAGTGACCTAACCAAAGTATACGCTCTAAATGAGTGCAAAATTCCGTTTCTTTTTCCTTTACAGCCTCGTTTGGACCAAACTAATTCTCCATATGAAAACTCAGAATTGGCAGAATTGGACAAACTGAGGTTCAGGCATTGCCTTACAACCCTTACAATTCCAAGAAGATGTATAGGATTTGCAAGAAGACGAATTGGCAGGGGTGGAAGGTACAGTTGTGTAATGTTTACTCTTCACTCCACTTCAAAGGATAAATGTAAAAAAAGAGGTAGTTTGACTAATGTTTTTTTTATCCTCTTTAATCAGGGTTATAATGGATCGAATATCCACAGAACACGATCCTGTCTTGAGACAGATTGACCCGGAAATGCTGAACAGTTATTCAAGCTCTTCCCAGACTTTAGACTTTTCTTCTAATTTTTCACGGACCAATGCTTCCAGTAAACATTGTGAAAACAGACTGTCCCTTCCTGAAATACTAAGCAATATCAGATCATGTCGACTGCAGTGTTTTCAGCCAAGGCTACTAAATCTACAGGACAGTGATAGCGAAGAATGTACCTCAAGGAAACCAGGGCAGACTGTGAATAATAAAAGAGTTTCTGCAGCATCTGTAGCTTTATTGAACACCAGCAAGAATGGCATATCAGGTAGGCAAGGATTTGAATTCTTCTGAACTTAGAATAGTGAATTCCAGTGTTTTTACTTGTAACCGGACTGATAATGTCTTCAGCAGTGACGTGTACCTAAACCAAAGAGGAAAAGCTAATTATTTTGTATTTCTTAGAATATACAGATATTTTCCACAAACGGTCCTCTTCCTTCTGCTTATATTTAAGTTTCAATAGAATCTTGATAAAGCGCTGGACTTAAACATGCATTATCCAAAGGAAGGATTCTGCTTGTATTTAAGAATTGCTTAGGTGTGATTCAGTCTTAAAGACTTCAATTGGTATGACCTTGTTTAAGGAGAGAAGAATGCTCTTCATAAGTGCAAAAGAAAAGCAGTTGGTTTCTTAGAGGGGAGGTGTCTTTTTTTGTTATCGGAGTGTTTCTTTTCGAATCTTGCCATATCATGTCAGAAAAGCAGTAGTAAATTAGGGAGTATACTGAGCAGCTGTGAAAAAATCTGAAAACAGCGCTTTCTGTTGATATCTGTCATAGTAAAAATTTTGACACTGGAAGCATCCAGTGATACACCTTCTCTGTTGATTTTTCAGAAAATCATCAGCCGTTGGTTAAGGGTGATTGCCTTTTCCGTTAAACGTCATCTCTAACTCCTGTAGCCGGTGCAGCGATCTCTTACGTTTGGCTGTATGACCTGATAGCTCCAGATGAGCAAGACAGCCATTTGCTTACAAACGGTGTTACATTAAAAAATAAATTCCTAGTAGTATCTTCACAAGAATATAAAATATGCACAATACCTTCTGATCTTTGTAGACCCTTGCTTAGCGATTTGGGTATGGAAGCACTAAAGCTGGAATAAAAGCCACCAAAATTAAAAAAATTGCTTTAAGCTTGCATTAGCAGCCTTTACATCACTTACTTCATATACTAGGAGTTGTAATTGCTTAAGATTTAACATTGTTGCTTCTTTCTAATCGTAAAAGGATGTCCGATTCTTTAAAAAGCTGAACAATTGGAGATATGCCAAAAGAGATCGACTGCCAAGCATCTGAGCGTTTTCCTACTCTATTGTGTATATACAGAATTAGGTATTGTAGAAGAGGATACTTGGATAATAGGCTGATTCTGAGTTCCATAATGAACTTTATATGGATGTGGAATGGTCTGTCTCTTTCAACATCAGTTGCAGGATTGGGTATTTAATCTTCAATAACATACCTTTGGAATTCATGTGTAGAAATCAGATTTCTTGAAGACAAAAGCAGTTTTCTTTGTTATGGCTTTAGAAGACTGACGGTTAGCTTATTAAGTAACACCAGTGTAGTACTGACATAAGCACAGAATATGTACTTTCATAACTTATTTTCAGTATAGTCATTGCAACCTTTATATTGTGTTCTCTCTCATGAGAAGACTCACACAAGAGTATTTTTCTTCCATATGGAGGGAACAGACATAACATGCTGTGGTCATATTTTGTGTGAAATTTTGGTAAGGAACTCGAAGGGCTGGAGAGTTGCACCTGTAGCAGAAAGGGGCAAGTTTGTGTGATGGGATTATTGATAAGCATCAAGAGAGATCTTGTTAAAGCAAAGGCAGAAAATAGAAAGGAATACTACTTGTCAGAGTTAAGGATGTGAAACATGGGCCATAAGCTGTAAGGAACAACGAAGAATTTGTTGGTAGCTCTTTATATGAATACTGCAAGATTTCTGTTTGTATGAATAAAGTATGATGACACTAAGGTAAGGAGAGTTGCTGAAAAGGGTATGGGTTAAGTTGGTTATTCTTTCTGCGGATTTTTTCATGAAAATGTAATAAATATTAATTCGTCATTTGATTAGCTAGGTGTAAAACTTTGAGGCTTTAAATTCTGCTCTGGGGGAGACTTCTTCCCCCCCCGAGGGTGGAGTCTACCTAAAGAACTAGGAGAATATTTTGGGTTGGAAGCTGATACATCTGATTTTAATAGTATACGAAGAAATGAGTGAAGGAAAAAGGTTGAAGAGGTTTGTGAAGTCTCCATACCTGGCTCTAGTATAAATGAAGATTGCAGCAGTGGAAGAGAATTCCAGTAGCTAGGGGAAAGATGGCACGTAATAAAACAAACATGAGAACAGAGTTTAAGCAGTATATTCAGGGAAAAGGGAGGTGGTGTTTTGGTAGGGAACTGTGTATACATAAGAAAAAAATGTGTCGGCCCTTCCTGGTCCAAGTAACACCATTAACAAGAATAAAAAAACTAAATTGTTGGAGCTATATGACAAATTAATGACAGACCTGATATACACACGTGGACTAACACGCATGTACTTCAGGATTTGTACTGTTAGGGAAAGAGAACTAAAGGAAAGGATAAAGAAATGCACATTTTAATGATGGGGGAGACTATAGAGAAATATCTAAAAAAAATGCATAAAAACAGATCTGATGGATGCAAGCCACTTTGTAGAGGAATAATAATTAACTTCTGTTATGTAATCTTAGAAATCATCAGAAGAATATGTTTAGATTTGAATAGAGATAACTCAGTAGTTGAAGTACATTATGCAGGGAAATTTATGGTTATGGAAGACCTTTTTCTTTACAGATTTAAATTAAAAAATAAATAAATCCCGTAATTCTGGTAAAGGATCAGATGCGATAGACAGCAGAATTCTCCAGCAAATAACTGAGCCAGCAAGAGGCACTGCCATTAGATTTTTCTCCTTAGTAAATAGTGAGTAAATTTTAGAAGGGCTGGTCAAAGTCTGGTGGTGTATTAAGTCAGCACAGGTACTATCGCTGCATTTATTAAAGTCTGTTTGGGAGATGATCGTTGAAATTGGTTTGTTTTATACCACACTTACCTGTAAGCATAAAGCTACCTCTAGAGGAAACAATGACAGTGGTTAAACTGATTGTTTTTGTTTTTTTCTTTTAGTTTAGAGAAGACTTGGGAGTTGCTTACTTTGGTTTTCCATGCGCAAGAATATTTAAAGTTACCCCTGCATTGTATTTTTCACTTGTATTAATAAAGCAACTCTTACTCTGGTAATTCCTCAAATGCTAGGCATTGTACAAACAGAAAGAAAGACTTATTTTAAAAATGTGTGATGGGTATTTTCTTGAAAATGCCTAACCAGTGCGTGAATAAAGAACCACTATTTCAAGCTAAATTATTCTCTTGCTCATGTTACAAGAACTGCAAATGGGAAAACTGAATTTGAGGAACTTGAAGAGACAAGGTCACTGAACCAACTTTTTGTAGTCTTACACACTATATCTGGAAAAGTAAGCTGGTTTCTTTGCCAGAGACACCTCCAGAAGAATTCTCTGTTCGATCTAAAAGGAGATCAACAGATGAGCTAGGGGTACAACTGATCATCAGGAGAGATGATGGAGGAAGGGAGTTGCCAGGAATTGGTAGATAGTACTACTTATGACAGCTAAGTAACACTTCACCTGCTTGCTGAATTCCAAGAGTGCAGCTCGGCTGATTTTTGGGACGGAAGTAGGAAGTGGGCTGTAGGCAGTCTTCAGCAGTTGTCAGTACAGTCAGTATGTCGCATTTGGCTTCCAGTCTGCCTCAGCTGCAGTTCCAGTGACCCCCTCACGTAGTTACCTGTTCAGTTACCATGTCCTCAGATGCAAAAGTCAACAGCAGATGATGGCATTCTCAGTTGAAGAGTTTTGCTTATGGAACAAGCTTTTGCCTTTTAGAGTTGGTTTTGGTTTGGTTTTGTTTTCCCCCAGAATTAGATAACCATGTAGAAGTAATTAGATTGATGAAATACCACTTTTGGGGCAGCTGGAAAGATGATCTTTGATTAAAGCCTTCAGATCCAAAGAGAAGTGACATCATAATCCAAACCAAAGCTGTCATGGAGGAGGGGAGCCTGGAAGGCTTACTCTCACGCTGACTGTTTACCTTGTTCTGTTGTAGTGTTTCAATACAGTCCGGCAGTGGTAAAATAGAAAATACTGATATTCAGCAGTAGAAGGTAAAATTCTGGTAAATAGAACTTCTTATTAGAAGTATAGAACCCTTGCACTTAACTATGACCTTAAAGGCTACCTTGGGACATCTTAGAGGTTTGCTATTTTTTTTTCTGTAGGACCCTTCAGGTGTTTGATTTGGCAGAAGCAAATGATATTAAATGTGCTAATGAACATGTGCTGTTTTATAACAAGGCTAACAGCTGAGTTCAGTCTGACCACTGAATAAATACCTGGTGATAGGTAGTGAGCTGAGTGGAATTTAAATATGGAAAGGCAGAGTAAGCGATTATTACATTACTATGATAATCTCCCCTGTACCTTGTAATAGTGTTTCATGACTTCATGGTCTGTGTCAAACTGAGAAGGAAGGGAGATTGAAAACACAGAGTTGATATGTAGGCTAGATTAGATGCTCCTCTGATGTAGAGACTGCTTTCTATATCATGTCTTTACAGTCCGTAGAAGAACACAAGTTTGAGTCTAGATGAATGCCCCTGTACTGCAGACAAATAATAGCTAATTACGGCTAAATGCAATTTAGGTATTTCTTTGTGTTGTATAAGCTTGTTCTAAAACATTTTTTACAAAAGGCATGTCCTGGAATTTCTTACCTCAGAACTTAAAAATAGAAATACATATATATCTAATGTTCCATAATGCTGTTCTTGGCTCTGTTGCCTTTAGTAACGCAACACGTTTTGGGAGACTGCTGTGAGGGAACTTAACAGGTTTAGCTCACTGAATGGTGAATTAAGTGATTGTAGTAATAAGTAAGAATATTCAAGAGGAACAAAGTACAGCTAAATGTGAAATAAATTTGATTTGGGAATATGCTGGAAATGATAATAAAACCCCTAGAATCTAATAGGAATAACTGCATAAGTCATTGGATTTTTAAGTGCCTTCCTAACGTGGTTGAAGCCTGTATTATTAATACAGCAGTAGAGAAGTTGTTTCAGTACTAATTTCTAAACAGTTGCGGTCTTAATTTTGGTATTTATTCAGAACGGAATTTCAGGACAACCTGAAATACTCAACAACATGAGTATTACAACTAGTAAATGAAAGAGCCAGACCCTGAAAGATAGATGGCTTCGTCTTTTCACGTTAGTTCAGTGTCCCTTGATAAGATGATACTGCTGCAGAATCCAGGTGTTTGAGATGAATGACAGCTTCAGTCTTTGAAAAATACAGTTCAGAATAAACTGCTGAAATGTAGTTAATGGGAATCTTTGAAAAGTGAATTCGCTTTCTACTTCTTCCAAGGAGAACTTAGTTCTCAGGTTAGCATCAACTGCACAAAACTCAGGTTTTAACATGAAACACTTAACAGTATTTTCAGTTCATCAAGTGTGCGGTTCTTTGGAGGGAGAATATTGAGAATAGCTTTTCTGACTTCACCATTCCCTTCACTTTTTGAGAGTATGATACTACTGGGGTTGCGTTAACCTGGTTCTCATAAATAGACAAATGTATTACAGCACTCTTAAACTCTTATTCCATTAAAAAAAAAATGAATTGGTGGAGAAAATTCTGTTCAGGTGAAACTTAAGCATTTCCTTCAGGGGGAAAAAAAAAGTAAAATAGGAAGGCCAAACTGGATTTGCTAAATAAGCAGTGCTTTGTGATATTTGCAAACATTTACTGAGTTTTAGACCTGGAGATTGGCTTTGTCATTGTATATTAGCTTATAGTCCTTTCCAGTGAGAATTGGTATAGAACTGTTACAAACTATTTAAATATATGAATTCTGGTTGTGCTGTTGAAGCACGTGTTCTCGAATGCCATGCATGTGCTTCCTTTACGGAGTCCATTCTGGTGTTAGAGAAGAGGACAATAATAAGGGACTATAGGAAGAAGAGTTGTACAGGAATCAACTCCCAGTGGTTACTGGGAGAAAAGGCACCCAGCTCAGCCCAGTGTACTTCTCCCTCAGCTGTGATTTTTAGGACATGCTTGTTTTCTGAAAACTAGGAAAAGAATTTCTTTAAGCTTTTGCTTAAAGCTACCGGAGAGAAAACCACCAAAGATAGAAATTGCTTAAAAGCAGTGAAAGCTGTGAATCCTTTTGTTAGAAATTGATTCAATGCTGAAAGAACACAACAAACAAATTTAGCTTGATCTCTCCTTTACATAAGAATATATGAAGATCTCTGCAAGCATCTAACACAGTGTATGTTGTCTTCAACCACTTGTTATCCAACATGGATACGCTCTTGCATTTCAGATGTATTTGTTTTGTGCAGGTCTATTTAACACTAGCTTCATTTTCTTTTCTGTAGTAACAGGGGGTATCACAGAGGAACAATTTCAGACACATCAACAGCAGTTAGTTCAAATGCAGAGGCAACAACTTGCTCAGCTTCAGCAGAAACAGCAGTCTCAGCATTCCTCACAACAGACACATCCGAAAGCACAGGTAACGCACCTTAAATGTCATCATATGCTGATATCTTCTTTTTCATCTCTCTTACAAGCTTAACATAACACCTCAGTAAATATGTTAAATTTTAGAATGAATGTAGAATGAGTTTTGGTCAAGATGCATTTCCAATGTGCTGTATAGTGCCCAAAAGGCAATTTGCGCTGTAGCTGGTACAAATGCTTTGCCTTCATTTTTCTGTTTGGAATGAGATAATATTTTAAGTTTCAACATGAAAACCTGTTAGTTTGGGGTTTTTTTTTTAAAGTTACAGAGCTGCATTTTAAAAGTTGAGTAGGAGACTTCATAGTTTAATGTGTTAGTTGCGTAGGAGACTTCATAGTTTAATGTGTTAGTTGCCTCCCCAGAGTCAGTCAGTGTAGAAATAGCCAGTGCTCTATCAAGTCATACTATTTTCACTGGTTTTATCCTCCTTTGTATAAATGCTCCAAAGAGACTTCTTTATTAAAACTACTTTGAGGTGTTGTGTTCTGTTATGAACAGATACTCAGTGAGTGCTAAAAACTGCTAGCTTCTGAGAGGAAACAGAGTTTTGCGTATTTAATTTGGTTCCTTCCCCATCCCGAGTGTTACTTCTTCTGTCTTCTAAAAGAATCACATTTTTCCTTTGTAATGCCTTGCAAGAGAAGAATGTATGTTTTTCTATCGAGCTAAGTTTTCTGTTAGTTTCTTACTGAGAAAATATAAAAGCTGTTGCTGTTGTCTATTACTAGGAAAACTTATTTTATTCTAAGCATATTATATGTGACTGCCAGTACTGTTTGTCCTTTCCCCTCAGTGTTTTTTGCTTCAATTAGTGAGGTATTCTGTATTGGCAGTTATTGATTACATTTTTTTTATAAGTGTAAAAGACATGATACCAGAATATTTAAGCAAAAGGAATGAATTTTTGGTTTTTAAGACACTCTGAATGTCTGTGGAAAGTCATTGTCTTAGTTAATATGAATTGAAATTGCAGAATGATGCATTCATCCATTGCGCGTGTCTTTTCAGTACTTACAATTCTTTCAGAGAAACTGGAGTAATAGAAGATGTGTACTTCCAGAATGTGGTGGGCAGTTATGCTGTGGTACAAAATACTCCATAAGAATGAATGTACCATAAATAGTGAAAATTCTTTAGACTTGCAGTTGTAATATATTTGTTGCCTGGAGAGAGAAGAGAGAAGGAAATTTAAAGCATACTTGTTTTCTTAGAAGAAACTTCTTAAACACACAGAATCATAGAATGGTTTGGGTTGGAAGGGACCTTAAAGATCACCTCGTTCCACCCCCCCTGCCCTGGGCAGGGCCACCTCCCCCCAGCCCAGGGTGCTCCAAGCCCCGTCCAACCCGGCCTTGGACACCTCCAGGGATGGGGCAGCCACAGCTTCTCGGGGCAGCCTGCGCCAGGGGCTCACCACCCGCACAGGCAACAATTTCTTCCTAATCTAATCTCAATCTCCCCTCTTTCAGTTTAAAGCTGTTCCCCCTTGTCCTGTGGCTCCCCTCCCTGATCCAGAGTCCCTCCCCAGCTCTCCTGAAGCCCCTTTAGGGGCTGGAAGGGGCTGTAAGGTATCCCCGGAGCCTTCCCTTCTCCAGGCTGAACAACTCATCATGAAAGTGATCTGTCGTGCTAAGCTGTGCATTTGCCATTCACTGGCTGAATGTCCTGTGCAGGACTTACTCAACGGTCATTTGGACACTAATTTTCAACTTTTTGTCAGACCTGTGATATGGAAATATTTAACGTTACGGTGCATTAGATTACGTTTAGAAGATGTATTTATTTACTTGCTTGTAATTGTGCATTATACCAATCCTAACGTGGTATTTCATTTTGTACTTGGGTAACTATAAATGCTTTTTTTTATTCCCACAGGGCTCCAGCACCTCTGACTGTATGTCAAAAACACTCGATTCAGCCAGCGCCCACTTTGCTGCCTCCGCAGTGGTTAGTGCACCTGCTCCTAGTCGCAGTGAGGTAACGAAGGAACAAAACACCAGCCACAACAATATTAATGGTGTTGTCCAGCCTTCAGGTGATGATTTCTTAAATCTTGTGGTCTAGTGTGAGCTGTGAATGTCAACTGGTCTTATTTCTGATTTCTAAAATATATTAATTTTGGTAGTTTTAAATATTGTTCTTTAAAATACTTTTGGGCAATGGCACGTAGGTTAGTATGGTAATAAAACTGCCAAATGCTCTTTTACATTGGAAAGGCATTGTTTCTGTTTTATTTTGTAGGCTTTTATCTTTTATTAATCTGTTATGATCAAAAGCGTAAGTGACAGTATTTTAAAAACTGTGAATGTGTAATTAAAAAAAAAATCAATTGCTTAAAACACTGTTAAGTGTTCCTTTGAGAAGGAAATAGAAAAGTTGCTACATTGTTTGGTCATCTCACTTGTGTATTCAGACAAAACATACTCATTCATCAACTACTTTAGCAATTCTTTTGACATTACTGTAAATTTCAGATTTCATTGCATTTAAATTCCTCCTAAATTAGGCAAAAAGTGTAGACGTTGGCATTCACTACCTTCCCCCAGCCCATTCCGCCATTGCCAGAAGGCAGCAACGCCAGTCATGCTGGTGCAGTAGCCATGTTGCAGGCAGACAAATGTTATTTGGAATTTGACTGCAATAACAAAGAAAAGGCTTTTAGAGTAATTTGTTGCTTTAGCAGCTAATGATGTGATTAGTTTTATAGGCCTTCTGTCAGGCTGGGTTAATGATAATACAAAATGAATAGAGGGGAGAAAAAACACAACTGAATAAAATCAATATGCTGGAACAGTTCCAGGAAAGAAAAATACAACTCTGTATAATTCTCTAGGATCATATCTGAGAGGGTAATGCTTTGAGGGGTATAAGATCAGTCACATGGTAGTGTACCATGCCGATACACGGTACACAGCTTTACGATTGATGAAAGCTATTGCAAATATTATGCATGTAAAATTAGACTGCTGTTACTGCTCTAAAGCTGTAAGTGGCAATAATGTAAAATAGCTATTCTTATTTAGGATAGGAAGATTTGTAAACTGGGAAAAGTTAGCTGAAAGCAGATTTTTTCAGGAATAAGAATCTTGGGGAAAATGTACCCAGTTCCGCTGTGATCAAAATCAGAGCAGCGAATAGCTAGGATACGGAGATGAAATTTGAGAACCTCGGGTTTCACAGTGCATTTTCAAACCAGAAGTTTCTCACAATTTAGAAGTGCAAATGGAGCACTGCAGCATAATCTGAAAGGAGTTTTCTGCTTTGCTGAGTCTTAGACCCCTAGTTTTGCTGCCTTGAGGGTGACTGGTCCCCTGAACCTCTTTACGTTGCCAGCAGAACAAGGCGAGGAGGTGAGGAGGTGATTGAAAGCATTGGAATTTGGCTTTGCGGTCGTTCTCTGAGGTTGCCTAGCTAAGGTGTTCCCCATTCAATGTACTGCTATGGGGAATGTTGCCCCTTCAATTTAAGGCATCTAAAACGAGGTGTACAAAGTTGGGCAATGTTTTTTGTCATATAGTAACTTCTTTCTGATGTTCTTGTGAATGGAAAAAAAACATGAAATGCTTCTAATGTTAACTAGAAATACTTCTAAAATTTTACGTTTTGTGAATCTTTTAAAAACCAGATTCTTGCACAATTCCAGTGACTCATAACCTCAAGGGCAATGCTTTAAGTGTAATCTTTGGCTTTGAATCTAAGGAATGGCATATTTTTTATTAACAACTTTTGTTTTGTAACAGGAACCTCTCGAACCTTATACTCCACCAACATGGCTTTATCATCCAGCCCAGGGATTTCAACTGTACAGCTCGTAAGGACAGTTGGCCACACCACCACAAACCACTTAATTCCAGCATTGTGCACAAGCAGCCCTCAAACGCTTCCCATGAACAATTCTTGCCTGACGAATGCAGTGCACCTCAACAATGTCAGTGTTGTTTCTCCAGTCAATGTGCATATCAATACAAGGACTTCAGCACCATCGCCAACAGCCTTAAAACTTGCCACAGTTGCTGCCAGTATGGACAGAGTGCCAAAGGTAACTCCTAGCAGTGCCATCAGCAGTATAGCAAGGTAAGCGTGCAGCAAGTTAGAGCAGTTTTACATTTGTGCTACATAAACGTCTCCATAGATGTGTCCAACTCCGCATTAGAGCACTAAAATAGAATTGTTTCCACCTCTAAGAGACTTCTCAGTATATCTTCAAACTCCCAAAAACATCCAGCTGCTGGCTTCTTCAGCGTGGCCGTGGCAAACCACAAAAGCTGGTTTTGCAGATTAACCCCCAAATAATTTGCACTGATTTTAGGCACCAGTAGTTTTGGTAAACTTCCATTGTGTTTAAAACGGCTTCATTTTAACCCTTTTCATTTGTCCCTTCTCATGCAGCACTTTCAGGTAGATTTTATCAAACTCTCTACATGTTCTCTCCATAATTTTGTGTAGCCACATTGTAAGATGCAGACGGGCACATACCTATTTTATATTTACATATGGATACATGTGTTACATACTTACGTAAAATAAACCCAGTTATGTGCCAGCCTGCATCTTCTGTACAGAGATAGATATTTATTCTCATTGAACAGTGGCACTATTATTTCAGGATATTTAGATGTTTCACAGGAGTGGCAGGAGCTTGCAGTTGGCTAAGCTTTCTGAAAATGGCAATATTTGGTCTTTGTTTTAAGTCTCTGCTGGATTGTATGATGTTTAAAAAAAAAAAGGCACATTTCTTCATGTATTAGAAAAGTAAAAAATGGATATTAGCAAATGTGGCTTACTGATTATTTCATAATGCTTCTGGACAGGTTAAAATGAGCTTTTTGAGATGGAAAATTGCACGTATAATTTAGTCACTGCATAGATTGAGAAAAAAGTATTTTTAAATTAGCAATCATGCCTTAAAGCATACTTTTATATCGTTAATGCATTAAGTTCTTATTTTCCTGAAGTCAGAGGTGTATTTGAAGTTGTGTCAGCAAATGCTTTGCAAAGTACCACCTTAGCTGAATGGGTCTTGGGCTTCTCTACAGAGAATGATAATAAATTAGAAAAACATTTAAGATTTCTTGTGCTAGTGCTAAAGCGGAATTGGGGGTGGAGGGGAAATTATGTTAGAACAATGCTTTGCTCGCTAACAGAATAATTTATACTGATTCATCATGGTATTTCTTGACTTGCTCCTTCAGGAAACTTTTGACTTTTTAGTACTCTTATCCATAATTTAGGCTGGTAATTTACAGTTACACGCAATAATCTTGTCAAAGGGACTGCACTGTTAGTGGAGTAAAAGCAGTTCTTAAATGGCAGTATTTAGTTTTAAATAATGTCTTTATGTGTTAAGGTTTCTCCCTGATCCAGGTAGCAGCTGTGTAAACAGACTTATCGCATGTAAGAAATTATTAAAACTGCATAAGGAGAAATACTACTGTTCTACCTGTAACTATTGAATATTTCTTTTGTTGCAGAGAGAACCATGAACCAGAACGACTGGGTTTAAATGGCATAGCAGAGACAACAGTAGCCATGGAAGTGACATAACCTCAAACTAGTGTCTCAACCTGTGCTAATGGTGTAGTCATTTATATTCCAACTGAATGCAAAATACAGCACTCTGTGGATCACAGAGAACTAAAATGGACCTAAATGGACTATCATTATATCGTGTATTAAGTCGATATATAATGTAAATTTTGTAAAATTGGGAAAATCACTACCTTGTAAAATAGTTTATTTGTATCATCAATATTATTTCTGTTACTTGAATAGTAGATATTCATCATCATGCTTTTGCACTTGAATTTGCAACTGAATGGATTAAAAAATAATTCTTTAATGGGATCATGAGCATGAAATGGGATCCTGCATCACTTGTTTTAACTATTTATTTTGCCATGTTTACATTTTGTATCTTGTACAAATAAATCCAACTTTGTGTCTAAAAAAAAAAGTTAAAGATTCATAGCTAGGAAACAAAATTCTTGTAATTTTTTTCTAAAGGAAATGTAAAGTTTTCACTTGGTTCATTTTGTTTCACAATTTGACTAGATGGACTTTTTGGTAAATACTTTAGTGGCATTTCACTGTCAAATATGAAGTTCAAGGCAAAATAGTATTTTCTATTACTGTGCAGGGGAAAGGGATGGATCGATACATGCAAATTTAATGTAGTAACTCACTTTTCCATATATTTTGAATGTATATTTCTATTTATAATACCAGTTTATAAAAAATAATTACACAAGAAAAAAACTGACTAGGAAAATTATGCATCTCGCACATATAAAATTGTGCAGATATGAGAAAATTTTCAACTGATTACATTTTATCTGAAGACTGCATATTTTAACCGGCTTTAAAACTGTAACACACCACATAAAGGATATTTTACCAGGTATGTATTGCATTATATATCATTGCAATAATTATTGGATGTCTAGATATCGAGCCATCCCAGGTGGTGGGGGGGAGGGAGGGTTGTGGCAAGATTGTCTTTTCAATTTTGGAGAGTTTTCCTGTGGCTACAAGGCAAGTAACGGGTTGGAAAAAGTCTGACTGTAAGCGTTGGACACCTTCGTAGTGTAGTGTTTTAGTGACTTTTTTTATACGGTTCTTGTAAATTAGATACGTGTAGTGGTGTTTCAGAATGTTTGTTTATGCACTAGTTCAGACAACTTTCCCTGTTACTTGTTCTTGATAAGTGAAAACTGCAGGGAAATAAAAATACATATCAAAACATGGACATGTTGCATATGTGTTTATTTCACAATGTGCAAGTAATGTAAGTATAAGTTTTAGAGGCTGTTAGCGGTCTTTTGATGATTTTGACCAAAGCATACGCACTTTTTCTCAAAAGGTTTCAGTTTACGTGATTATTTCCCATGCTTACAGTATACGGTAGGGGAGGGATGGTCTGGTAGTTGGGACCTGAGACCTGGGAATAATCTGGACGAGACAGTTTCTCGTTCTGCCAAAGAAACTTGAGGTATTACTTTGTGTGAATCATTTGAATATTCTACTGTTTGGTTCTCTACCTGTAATTTGGGTCATGTTTCTGTATTTCTTATAAATCATAGAATCCTTGAGGTTGGAAGGAATGTCGGGATGTTGTCTAGTCCAGCCCTCTCCCCCAAGAAAGTCAAGATAGGGTTTGCCTATATGTCATGCAGTCAGTGTATTTTTTTCCTCTTGGCTTTTTATATAAAGAGCTATTTTTAATCTAAGTTGTGTTTAAATGTGTTTTGGTTTAGGTCCTGTAAGTTGAAAGTTCTGACAGTTAAGAACACTTATAGAGCTTTAAATACTGGGAGCTTGTCAAGAACTCAGATGTCTAAAATTAACTATATTTTGCTTAACTGGTGCTTTATTTTCTATTCAGCGTGAAGTCTGCACGGAGAGATGGTAATAGATTGTCTCTGTTGAGAATAGTCAAAGGAACCCAGGACACTTCAGTGTCACTGCCGTGGTCAGGCGAGGTGTGGTGGTGGGATTGAGGGTGTCAACGCAAGGGGGAGGCACCTCTGCAAAGTTTATTCATCGCCCTTTCTGCGCTGTGCCTTCACGGGAACTGCTGCTCCCTGACAGATTGTTCTTTACACCTATGGCTAAGGTTTTCTGTAGAACTAGGTTCATTTCTGGGAACGACTGATCTATGTAGTCTAAAGTATGAACGATTTTTGTTTTTTGAAAGCAGAATTGTTGCAAAACAGAGTCTGGGAAAAAAAATGTTACTCTCCTTGATACATAAAAATAACCTTGTTTCTCTAACATAGCCCCAAAACCTTTTTGATTTTTAATGAAAATGTGAAGTAATTTTCTTCTGCAGATTGAAAGCTGTACACTTAGCTACTGAGCTCTGTAGTACAGACTCCTCACTACAAACAGAGATCACTTTCATGGACTGGAAATGTCTCTAAGATTGCTGTGTATCTATGACTTGGTGTAGTCTAATCGTCATCTAATTACTTAGAAGCTCCAGCTAAAGTTTTTTTTAACTTTTAACGGATTCTGGAAAAATGTGAGGTGGAGAAAAGGATTTCTTAAACTCCAAAGGCTATATAGCCAGTGCGCCATACGTTGAATGAGTTTCATTTAAAGGATTAGTATTGACATAGCTTTGTGTAAAGTAGAACTGTAACAGTCATCTTAAAAATTGCTAACAATTAATTGTGTGCCTTAAGTGCAAGAAAAGGAGCGCGATGAATAATGCTGTAGTCCATAGAAATCTTCATTTTTTAAAAAAAAAAAAAAGGAAGGGAGCATTTTTAGAAAGCCTGCTTTCTCCTGATACTGGTATGCAGCAGGGAATACCCATGATGAGTTATTTTTGTGCGCTGTTTTAAAAGTGTGTGTTGAGGATATGACATTGTTCTTTTTTAATTCCCTTATTTGAACATCATGCGTATCTGCAATGTGATTTGCATGGTGATTTCTGGTTTATTATGTATTAGGGAAAGTTGTTCAGGTAAGATTTTTGAATGTAGTTTATCTACAGCAATTTATATTGGACCACAAGTGTAACGTGCAGAATTTCCCCTTAAATGTCAGATGCTAAAAAGTGGTGATTCTCTTTCTAATAAGGTTTGTCTAATTCATTTAATCTCTGAATTGACTGGAGTTTTGTTATGTGTTTAATTGTAGGCATCTTGTTTCTAATTCTGCTGTAGGGCTTTTCCTCCCCTTTCCAAACATCATCTCAACAATATCCTATTCTATTTACAGAGCTGTCCCTTTTCTTTAATCCTCTCCGATAGACTCTGTGCAGGTCCTGTCCCCCCCCCCCCCCAACAAGAAGACCGGGACTGCAGCCCTTCGCGGTTTTCCTCAGGCTCTGACTTTGAGACTCCTTTTCCTTCCCTGATAGTGCGTTTTCCTCCACTACCTCCAACTCCTTTACAGAGAATAACAGAAATGTTTCTGATTGCCTTATTACAGTAAGCGTGATTTTTTTTTTTTTTTTTTTTGAAGCAGAATCCTCAGTGCAGCCTTTGAGGAGGTGACTGATATATCCTGAGGTGGACTCAGCATCATGCTCGCAGCTAGTCAGCCTTCCTCTCGGTTTCCAGTGCCATTCAGGCAGAACCGCTCAGCCCTTCAGAATAGTGTGTCCTGGTAGAAATTCACATCTTCAAACAGGAAAGCTCTGAAGGCGACAGCAAACTGAACACTGTATACAGGACTGTCATCTCAACAGACTTCCTGGGTTTGACTTCAGAGAAACGGTTTCAAATCTCACTTCCCTATTTTTTTTCTACTTTTAGGTTTTGCAATATTCAGACTTATTCTTAGAAGGATGGAGAATAACCTTCATAAATTAAAGCACATCTTGACAGTAAACTGCTACTTGGGAAAGAAGAAAAAAGGAAAGACATCCCTGTAACAGGGAGAGGAAGTGTTTCCTGCGTAGCAGCAGACCCGGGCAATATAAGTTGGGTTAGCTATTAAGATCCAAGTGTTTACATTTGAACAAAGGCACATGGTGGATAATTGGCTTTCTTCTGATCTAACCAGCTAATTATGTGGAAAACATTAGATGCGGGTAATTGCTGTCTGTGAGGCAAATCAACCCTGGGTCAGTTAAATCTCCCAGGAAAGCTCGGCAGACCCTCAACACAGAGACAGTGGTATACTGGCGCGTGGAGCCCTGCTGCGGAGCCACTTGTACCTGGGGAGCGCCCTAAAGCAGGCAGCTGCTTGCAAAGGGATTTCTCGGGAAAAGAACGGGCAGTTTTAGGGTAAGGGCAGCGTTAGTTGAAGCCATGGCACATCCACAACGAGGGCTGTTGTGCTTCCCAGCACATCCTACCATAACTGCATCACCTGGAATTTCTCATTGTGGGGCGCCTGTTGGTTGTCTTTAACGGAGGTCGTGTTAGAGACACCGTTACATTGCTCTAGCCTACGCAGAAATACAGCAGCCTCCTAGCTATTTGCAGAGTACCTAAATGTGTTCAGTGGCAGCATTTCTCTTGTAGGCCAGTGATAATGTGTGAGAATAGCCTCTGTATGAAATGGGAATATATTTGGGTAATCTTCCTCACAGAGCTTTACTTAAATGGCCAGGAGGAGAATGTAAAGATGCACTTCTGAGAGAACGTAATACTGATTTCATATCTATTTGGTAAGAAAGTCCACTAGCTAAGAAGATGAGTTCAAAGCAGGCTGCAATTCGTACTCATACATTATTCTATCCTTTTAAGCGCTCAGCTCACCAAGTACTGAACTCGTGAGCCTTGTCCTCCTGCTAGAGAATACGGAGCCTTCTTAAAGCAGTGACTTCAGAACGCCTTCAGATGACTTCTGTTAACTGACTGAAGGCAGTTGCATCTTACGTCTTCGCCGACTGTGTAAGGGAAAACCTAGGAGTGCCCGCGTCCTCCTTACAGGAACGCAACTGCAGTGTCTGAAGCTAGGGGATGAGAGGTTCTCGTTTGTCCCGAAATTGGTTTGATTGTGTGCCATCCTGCTCGGCATTTGGTCGGCACCCAAAATGACATTCCCTAATGTGAGACTTTCTTTCTGAAGTGCCGTTCTATTACACAGGAGGAAAAGGTAGTTTCAACTTAAGTTCCTTGTTTTCTCAGTGACTTGCTTGTTTCCGAGTCACCTAATTTATCTCAAAATACAATCTTTATGCGCTTTGGATTTTTTTTTTAATGGTGTAATCTCAAAAATTAATGAGGAACACCCATGCAAGTTACATTTGCTATGAGTTTAACCTATTTAAATTGTATTGTCACCTAGTAACTACAGTTTAAAGAAAAAAATAGTATGTAGTTGGAATAGGACTAAAATCTGAAAACTAAAAGTGAGTAACAGTGAAGCAACTGAACTGCTTCCTGAACATGGGCTGTGTCCACTCCTCAGTGGCTTTGTCTGCTCCTTTCTCTGGCTATCACCATCATCTTCCCATTCTTCCTCCATCCGTAGTAGTGTTGAAAGTGGTGGTCCCTGTACCAACAGCGAAAATAATGTAGCGCAAGCCAGCGTCCCTGCCCGGCCTCAGGGTCGGTGGATGTGCAGGCATGCAGAGATGTGATGGCCCAAAACCTCCTGTGCAGAAAATTTGAGCCATGTCTAGAGCCCTGTCGGGGTGCCAGAATAGCCTTTCCGCTGGGCCCCCGTTACACTGCTTTTTTTTTTTTCTGAAGTTACGATTGTTTCTGTGACTAAGAATGGGAAAATCTCTTTAGTCTAATCTGGCTTCAATCCATTACACACTGATTTAACTGTAATACAAATGTAATTACACAGGGAGGATAACGTAGAAAGATCAATTAGAGAGCAAGGGGCAAATGAAGGAGGGAGGCAATTAATTAAGGATATACTATAGCAGATAATGATAAGAGAATATATGTAACAGAACAGAGATATCCCCCTAAATCCTTTGTACTTCTCAACCCCGGAGTACACAACCCCTTCCTTAGAGTTCTGACAGATAAAATGCAAACACTCTGACCAAAGCACCATACCTCTCCTGTCCCTATTCTGGCAAGATCTTATCTATTCAGGAATGTCTGTAAATGTAAACTAGTACTGTGCCTGCTGTTGAACTGTCCTAAGGACAGCGGAAAGAAGTTAATGGGGCAGAAGATGATCAACTGACCAAGGGTAGGCACAATTAACAGTTACACTTTCAAAACCTCAGGAGCAGTTCAGGCTGATATTTGACAGAGATACAAGGCCCTGCTTCAGCAAGTTGTGCCGTAGCCCCGTGCGCCCCGACTTCAGCCCTCGGGGATGGGCTGGTGGCAGCTGGCTGTGAACTGATGGCAGCCTGGTGCTCGCTTTCCCACCATCGCTGTTAATGCTTCACTGACTCTTCCTGAATTAATGTTATTTCATTGAACCCTGCCCTGGGGATAAAGCGATGCTTAAAATAACATCGTCCCCCATCTTCCTGATGATGATCTGACTAGACTAGTCATCGGTTTTAAATCAACAGCTGTGTAAGTGACACCAGAAGATGGCATCATCTGCCTGTAATGCTGTTTAACTCTTTCTGGACCTTCATGCATAAAGGTGGCGGGTTTTTGACAGTGGCATGTTCTCTCTCACAGTGAAATTGGGTGTGGAGGCTTTGTGTTTTGCAGTTGTGTATTTTTTTTTAGTGGATTCGGGCTTTTTTTGCTTTGCTGGTTGGGATTTTTAGGATTGCTTTATAGCTTCCTATAGTTAAGGAAGACATTTTCCCCCTCAACTTACAATCCTTCTATTTGGGTTATTTATTGAGTAACCCAAGTGATAGGATTGTAATTTGGAAAAAATATTTTGAGTATTGAATAATCAACTAAAACATTTTGCTCTTTTATACAAAGGGGTAAAAATCGATTTACTTATTTTTAGCAAAGCCGTTTTTTGTAGGTGGGTTAACACGATATATATGACTGCATAATGTGAATAATTTATATGAAGATTGAGATTTATGTGTGTACTTAACATACTTTATATATATACTTCAAAGTAAGCATATATTGAAGTGTTTTGCAAATCAGAAACAATGGCTGCTCTTAAAGTCCCTGCTAGCATAGCCCAAACGCTTTCTGATGGAGTACCTTTTGGCTGGCAGTACTCTAGTTCCAAATCCGACCTTTCTGTGGAAGTGTGAAAAAGGAACCCCTGTGGCCCCAATCACCAAAGAAGTCATTACCTGTCTGATCACAGGATGTGTTCCTTCTGGGATGATCATCTTGGGTGACTGAGAGTGTCAGTTATGCAGATCCTATACATCTTGCTATTAAATTTTTCCTTTGCCTGGACAAGTGGTCTTGTTGCCCAGTCTCTCCTCCTGAACTATAGATATGTCAGCTTGCCTTTGGTGATGCATGGGTATGCAGATTAGATTGTTTCTGTATCTCAGTTCCTCCTAGCTGCCTTCTCAGCACTCTTTAGCTCATTTTGTTGCCTGTTCTTCAGTCTTTGGCTTCCTTTATTTATTTATTTTTATTCCTGTTGAAGACTTGCTGTTCTGGCTTTGTAAACATTTCCCCTGATGCACTCCTAACAGTGTCATCTGGCAGCTGTGGGACATTAACTATCCTTGACATATGAAATTGCTTTTTGTCCTGGGGATCCCAACTCTTTTGGTACCTCCTGCAAGAAATCCTTTACCACCCCTTCACCCACAGTCGTATCTCAGCACTGGTGACACAAGCATATCATCAAATTTCATCTCGATGGCCATTGCTGAGACACCAGGATCGATGGAACCTAAATTAAAGCCACTCTCCCTGCTGACAAGATACTCCCTTGGCCAGTACTGGTGTCTGTTTGTGGCACTGAATTGCTAAAGACAGCAGAAATTCAACATTGTTGCTCTTTTTCTCCTGAAGCTCTTTCCCAACTCCAAAGCTTGTTCTTGGAGCCCAGAAGCGATGAAAGGAAACAATGTTCTTTTGGCTCTGCGGATAGGAAATTGGTTTTTCACTTCTGAAATGCCTGGGTGTCTCTTCCCTTATTCCTGTGGGACCACCTTTCTGTCAGAATCCACGTTTTGCTGTTGTTCAGAACCTCTATCACATTGCCCCATTCTTTGGTTTTCCTCTAGCCTGAACAGCTTGGGTATATTGGTGGCTCATCTACAGAGAAATGGAATCTCGTTGTTCTCTTATGGCTGTTCCCCTTCACCCCAGTCTTCGAGGAGGGGATTTGTTGTTCCCTTTGGAGATCTCTGACACAGTGAGCTGCCCCAGCTGGGGTTGGCTCAGCTTGAGAATTTCTTCAGGAACAACCAGAACTCGCTGTCAAACCGTATCTAAACTTCCAGGGTGATTAAACCATGGACTTAGTATCTAGCTGGAGAACTTGCCCCCCAGTTGTCGGAAAATGAGATGACATCAAGGTTTGCTTTCTTTTACTTTTGTTGTACCAATAGCAAGAAAGTTCTCTTGCATTCTGGTGTGTTGTAGCTCAAAAAAAGCCAAGCAGAATATAGCTGTAGTGGTGTCTCTTGTAAGTACCTTCTGAAAAAAGCAATGGCTTCAGGAATGAAAGAAATTAATATTGATAATGCTTAAGAGTCTATGAGTATGACTGCTTCATGGTATCTTGATAGTTTAGGGTTTTTTTGTGAAGCAGTTTCCCAATAAACTGTAAATCATACCTTCCATCAGGCATCCAGAACAGCTTGGAAGAAGCTCACAAGCTCAGGGAGGTTCTGATGGCTCCTGAATCTGGCTGAAAACTAATGTTCCTACGAGGCTGCTTAACTCAGTAATCTGGTAATAAGGACTAAAAATAGCAGCTTTGTGACAATATGGTATTGTCTGCAATACAGATAATGTAGTATTGTTTGCGAGAAAATTGCTAAGAAGAGATGGCTCTTCAGTGCATTCTTACTGATTGCAGATTATACCTACTCTAATAGGAAAATAGAGGTTCGCCTATCTTGCTACAAAATGAGCTCTTGATAATGGAGAAAAATAAGGATTAATTCATCGAAATGGTTGTCTTTTATGACTAAGCCCCTACTTGTCATGACTTACGAATTTGCTATTCAGGGTAAAAGCTTGAAACATAAGAGAAATAAAAGGGCTAGATAATTGGTAATCCACGGGAATAAATCACATTATATAATAATGTCTTATCACATACTGCACATTGCTAACTCTCCCTGATGTAATTGCTTTTAAGAAGGGCATGAGAGCCTTTGTAAGTAGCCCGCTCTTCTCACATCCACATCAGGTAATGAGGACAACCACTGTGGCTAGAAGAAAGGGAAATCTCTGTAGAAATGCTGAAGAACTGACCACTGTTGTCTGAATTGTATGGCCGAGGCTAATTTAATAAAACTGGTACTCTCTTCTTTTTGAGGAAACCTGCTTCAGGAGTAGCTGGAGTCTGGGGGCTGTCTCCTGCTTTCCAGAAGACATCAGCAGTTGTTGCAAGAAGCGAGACTGCCTAAAGATATGTGCAGGGAGAAAATCACAGATTGACAGAGACTGGAAGGGACCTCTGGAGATCATCTAGTCCAACCCCCCTGCCACAGCAGGGTCACCTGTGCAGGATGGCATCCAGGTGCGTTTTGAATGTCTCCAGATTTGGAGACTCCACAATCTCTCTGGGCAGCCTGTTCCAGTGCTCTGCCACCCAAAATGATGGAGGAGGAGAAGACTAGATGTGGTACACCAGCCTCTTTCAGATGACTTTAATCCAGTGAAATGAACTAGCCTTGGCACAGGGTTGGGGGCAGGAGGGTAAGTTGCAGGTGGTTTTAGCAGGTCAGGAAGAACAGTCAGAGAGCGAAGGGGGAGGAGGAGGAGAACACCCCTGAAGTGCAGGAACGGGCTCCAGACTTTGTCTTTCCCAGATGCTGATTCACTGACTGCAGCGTGATAAACTTCTCGTAAATTTAACAAGGTCAGAGATACTATTGCTTCTGCTTTTCCTCACAGAGAATAAGGGTAATGTAACGAGGGGAAGCGCTACCGTGACATCCCAGGAATAAATATCCTTTAACCTGGTTATAGACATGGCTTGCGCGGGTGGCAAAGCGCAGGTCTCCGGTCCTTTCTCCGTGTTCCCTGCTTATCTCCCTGAGAGCGCAGCTGCACCTGGAGGCCTAAAAAAGCATTAGACAAAGCCAGGTGAAAACAAAATACCCGCTCCCTGTTGGGCGGCGCTGTTTGATGCACCCCCATAGTCCCTCTCTCGGCCTGAGAGGGATAAACCCCCCGTTAATTACTATAAATTACCGAGGATGAAGAGCTAACCCGGCCGCTGCGGGGACAGCGGGCGGCCGTGTGGCGGGGCAGAGCCGCCCGGCGCTCCCGTGAGGTGGCGGTGGCGGTGGTGGGGTGGGCGCCTCAGAGGGGCGGCCGTTAGGACCGTTAGAGCCGTTGGCGGCCGCCACCTGCCGCGCGCGGACTACGCCTCCCGGCAGGCCCCGCGCGCTGCGGCGCAGCCCCGCGGGCGCTGAGGCGGGAGAGGCGGGGGGGGGGACGGACGCTGAGGAGACGCTGAGGGGGCGAGGGCTCCGCGCCGCCCCGCACCGCGCAGCCGCGCCTGGGCGGGGGCCAGCCGGCGTCTGCGGCACCTGCCCGGCGGAGCGCTCGCTCCCTGCGGCCGGCGCCCGCCCGCCCTGCCCCGCCGAGATGGCGGATCCCGCCGAGTGCAGCATCAAAGTGATGTGCCGGTTCCGGCCCCTCAACGAGGCGGAGATCCTGCGGGGCGACAAATTCATCCCCAAATTCAAGGGCGAGGAGACGGTGGTCATCGGGGTGAGTCTGCCGCAGCCCCTCTCTCCCGACTGCGCCGTGCCGTGCCGGGGCGAGCATCCCCTCCCCGGGGCGAGCTTCTCCCCCTCATCCCCCGGGGCGAGCATCCCTCCCGGCGGTCCCGCAGCCGCCGCCGGGCCCCGCGCCCATTGTTCCCGCTGCGGCGGAGCGAGGGAGGGGCGGCGGCGGCGCCCCCGCGGGACCCGCTCCCCTCCGGTGGGGCTGGGGCCTCCCCCCCCAACCCCTCCCCGGGCCCCGGCGGCCGCCCCTGGGGGGAGCCCAGACCCCGGTGAGGGGTGGGGGCGCGGGGGCGGCCGCCGCCGCCGGCGCTGATGTCATGCCGGTGACTGGGCATGCTCGCCGGCGCTCCGCGGGGGCGGCCGTCCGCGCCCCGGGGCCGCGCAGCATCCTCGGTACCGCGCAGCATCCTCCCATCTCCCGCCGGCGCGGAGCGCTGCGAGGCGAGACAAAGCCGAACCGGCTCCGGAATGCCCGGGCTGCTCCCCGGGGAGAAGGGTGTCCCGGCGGGGTGGTGCGCTGTGCCCGTCGCGCGTGGCTGCTGGTGGCTGCTGGTGGCTGCTGGTGGCTGCTGGTGGCTGCTGGTGGCTGCTGGTGGCTGCTGGTGGCTGCTGGTGGCTGCTGGTGGCTGCTGGCAGGACCCACTGCGGTGCAGGTCTTTGCGAGTCCCAGCAGAGCGACCGGTGCCCAAGCATCGTTAGTTGAAATGACCCACACGAGGTGAAGTTTTTTTTTTTTTTTCCTCTTATTAAAAAAAAATAATATTAGTTTAAACATCAAGTCACTACCTGCTGGCAGCACCAACATAGCTAGACTCTGCGTTTTCCCCATGCTTTGTAGGGGAAAACACGCTTCACAATAGCAAAGGCTTTGAAAGGAACAAAGCGTGTGCGTATCTGGGCCCTCCGTGGTTCGGGATGTGGCTCCTTGGCTGAGCGTTAAACATGGCGCAGCGCGTTCGGCAGCCCTGCACAGCAAAGTGCCTTTTGCTTTTCCTTCTCGGAGCTGGAGCTTTCCAAAGCGGGTGGCTCGGTCGGGGTTGCGTTCAGGAGTCTGCTGGTGCTGGTTTTGGTGGTGTGCATAGACAGTACTGAGCGCTTGAACTCGAGTTATATTTTTGGTTTACTGTCTAACCAACCAGTGTCTTTGGTGCTTTGTTTTATATACTGGTCTACTGTGGTTAAGCCGATAATATGATCTGTACTGTACTATGATAAAGAGATCTTAAAACTAATTGATAATACAAAACCCTAGCAATTACTTGTATAATTTGTCAAGATTCTTATTAAAACCTCGAGTTTTTAAGGAACTTTTTGCATGAAAGTTGCAAGACAGTTATGGAAAAACGAGGAAAAACACCTAGTCAATTCTGGATATAAATGGCTAACTTGTTTTTCTTAATTTGTTTTTAATTAAATGTTTTCTGTGTAGCCAAATTAATTTTCTTTATTTGGAGGTTAAAGTCGTAACACCCACAACAGTCTGTTAACAATAGAATAATCAAATTGGTTATCAATCTCAGTCAGCAATGGAGGGCTGTCTTTGGTCAACAAATACTTGGAACGAAAGCATAACTGTAGCATGCTCATTTGGATGTTTAAGAAAAATGTCAGCAAGTTCCCCTCCCCTTTCTTAAATAAATAAAACCCTCAGGTGTAAAAGTAGATTAAAATACATCTACTGTAAATTGTTTAACAACGTTATCTTTTTAAGAGAAGCAGAATTTAGAATTCTTTTATCCCACCTAAGTGAATGTGCAAGTACATGATGTATCTTTGTCTATAAAGTATGTGTTGTCTGGGAAAGCAGTGACTATGATGCTTTGAAAAAGGTATTTATATCTTGCAGAGAGGAGATCATTCCTTTAGTAAAGGTAAAAAGGAAAAATAACAGCAACTGTTGACTTCCTACCATGGAAGTTTAAAAAAATAGAGAGAAACAAGAAAAGTGCATGTATTTATTTATTTATTGATGTATATATTCAATTTGGCAGGGTCATTTTTGGGGGTTATTTGCCACCTGGAATATCTTGTCAGAAACTTAGAGTGTGCCTTTCTTTTCCCTTCACAGGGCAAAACACAGGGTTTTTTTAGGTGCATGTTTTAGTCATCTTAACTAGTGAGGTATGTCCTCAAATACTGCTGCTTTTTTTTTTTTTTTTCAAAGAGAAGCCATCCGGCTGTGGTTCCATGGGGATATTTGTAGTTTTGTAAGTGAAAATGAATGTGAAAATCTTTCCATATTCTTTGTCTTTATTTGCAGTACTGAGCTCGTTGAGCTTTGGTGTAACTTGATCTACAGGGGATGCCACTGCAGTATGTTAGTAGAAAGCAGTACCGTTTGTTACTATTTACTGGTTTAGAGTGACTGTGACTTACCTCCAACAAATAATGCCTGGCAGGGGGGAAGGAATCCTAATTCTGGTGGAAGGCACTACCAGAGTAGACTTCTTTCTAGAAAACCGGTATTTTAGCCTCCAAAAGGTTTTAGAAACATTACATAAAGCAAAAATAAACCAGAACCAAACACTTTTTTTGTGTGTGTTTTACTACAGCGTTTGAAAAACACTGCAATGCAGCTTTTATTTTTGTTCCATAAAATGTTGGAAAGAAATGGGTTCTGTTAAAATTTAAAAAACCAAAAAAACCCTCCAACACTGCCCCCCCCCCCAAATTCTGTCATCACTTAAGAAAAATTAAAATATAAATTATTTAAATGATTTAAAGCAAATATCTATTTTTTCTGACTAGTGAGCCCGAATAAACGTACTTTTCCTTCCCAACAAACAATTGTGGGGAAAATGCTTTCTTTTCTCCCACCATCCCCTCCCATTATACTTCTTTAGTGCCTTGAGCAGATTTTCCAACAAAAATTAAAGTTCGCAACTTGATGATATTTCTTGAAAACAAGCAGCAATGAAGGAAGTTTAACAACTTAGGCTTGAGTTTCCCCAGGATGTCTTTCACGCCATGACTAAAGTTGTATCCCTGCGGTGCCTGTGGTTGCATGGCTCAGAGGTCTTTGTCAGGGAAGTCCTAGGGCAATGTCCTAACCCTGTTCAAACCAGTTAAACCCCTCAGAGTTGGGATTTGACCCACTGTTTTATATTCTGGTCTCCCCTGTCCTTCTTCCTGCGCTTTGCACACGCAACACAGTGACGTATGGAAGATTAAAATGTCTTACCTTAGATTTTCCTTTGGTTAAACAGAGAAGACCCACTGTGTTTTGATTCTACTTTAAAGTTTTAAATATAAAAGCCTTTTAGGTGTATCTCATCTTCAACAATGGCAGGAAAAGGTGACAGTGGTAAATCCATCACTTTCTTTTGTGGTTAGCTACCCAACAGTCTCAACAGACTGCAGTTTCATTTTATGTTCCTGCTCTGCAACCTCAAGGTGACTCTTTGATTGATTGTGTTGGCTGACATACCTAAAAATGTATTTTTCTAGCTGGCTTGCTTCTTACGGTCTTGTTGGAGAGCATGGAGCTGGATGCTGTAGTAGTAAGCAACTGAGGCAGTCTTCTGTTGTGTGGTTTCTTCGTGCTTCCCCTGTTCCTCTGAGTGCTTTTATTCCTGAGCATCTGCAAAGGGAGGATGCAGAAAGGCTCAGCACCTGGTGGGATGCCCTCCCTGAGGATGCTTTTCTGGTTTAGGTTTACGGGGGAGAGTACTTCCAGCCCTTTTCCACCTCCCCTGTTGTAAATAATAGAGGAATTTTGCTGCGAAGGAGTATTTTCACCTCCTTTCTCTGTTAGGACTAGAGTGACCACTTCCCTTTTAGTGCAAGGGTGATCTGAAACTGATTTTTCAGGCAAATCTCTCCTGTTTAGAAAGGAGAACGTCTAAAATGAATCTTTCTGGCCAGCTCGGAAACCTCATGTTAATATTACCAGAAAGAGGATAAAAGACTCTTCTTTCTAGTTGTCAGCTGCTTTTTGAGCTGCAGTGCGAGGGCATGTGTAAAGCCCAGCTTAGCCGGAGCTGCTGAGCGCTGCAGTTCTCTGCTGTGCGCTCGGTGTCAGGCGGGCAGCGCAGAGCCTTCCTCGGCCCTTCGCTGCCCGCGCTGGGGGGCTTTAGCGGAACTCTGCCAGCTCCCGCAGCAAACTGCCCGTGGGAAAACCAGCGCAGAGCTGCGGGGACCACGGGAGGGTCCCTGCAGGGTGGTGCTGCACTCACATGGGGGAAAAAAATTCCTGTTTCATCTATGAAACATTCCACATAACTAACTATTGTGCCTAAACCAAACAAAAATATCGTCACCTGATACTCTGCTGCTGTGCGATGGTCATTGCTGTTTTGCAGTGTCATATTCCATGAAGTGAAAGAAAACAAATATTGTTGGCTGATTCCTTTGCAGCGGGTGGGGTGGAATCTGAGCAGGGTTGTGGGTTTTCTTTCATGCTTTCTGCTATAGTACTGTTTGCAGTGTTGCCTTGTGGAGAGATTATCGCTTATTTCTTTCCCTAGAATATTTGGATACATTTTACTTTTTATTTCATGTACGCCAGTAAAGTCAGCAGAGTTTGTACTAATGAAAAAAAGTCATGTTCTTAAGTCCATCCTGTACAGACCTCCTCTGTAGGCTGTTAAGCAGTTGTCACTCTGCAGTTAAGAAAGACCCACAAAAAAAACCCTGGGGTAGTAGATAAATGACTAGTTAAAAAAAAAAAAAAATTTAAAAATCTGCCCTGTGCTGCATGGCGTTTTGGTGGGGTGTGGTACGTTGCACTTTTAACACAAGCCAAGCATCCATCTCTGCCTCAAAATGCACAGCACTTCTGCTTGCAGAGGGTTTGTTCATGACTTATCTATTAATACCTTTTAGAAAAAGCTCATACCGGTTTGATGTAGGATGTGAAGTGAGATGGGACTTCTCTCTTGGTGTAAAATATGTCAGTGGATATGTCGCATGCCATTTTCCTAGCAGAAGGCTCAAGCTGGGAACCTAATGCTTGCTTTGTCTCCCAGTGTCTTTGGTGTGTTTTCCAGCTCTGTTCAACTCTTCTTTTCCAGTGAAGACAGAGCAAGTTTTGTATAAAAGCTTTGGTGAAGGATTGTTGTGAGACACAAGCAGCTGGCATAGCTACGCTTGACATTTATATGGAATCGATGGTATCTGGAGACACTGAGAGCTGACAAATACCTTTGTGGGAGCTGTTTCTTTCAAAAGTGTTGCTAATCCACCTACACCCTAAGATTTTCCTGTACCCTGGCATAAGCTGTGAACGTCTCTAACCTGCTGCATTTTCCTGTTTTGTGGATGAGATGTACCACGATGTGCTGTGCTCATTCCCCTGTGGCTTTGGGCTATGTTGCTTTCAGGTCAGACTATTTCCAGAGCAGCAGCAGCAGCACAAGACTGACAGATCTGGCACTTGCTTTTTTTGGGTGATTTCTCTCAGTAGCTGAAGTCAGTAGGTATCTTAGGAGAAGAGGAATCCTGGAGATCATAGCACATTGCTCTTCCTTTGGGAAAGAACAAATACAAGATGATTCCACTGGGTCTGAATGGCTTTTCTGTGCGTTGCAGAAGAAATTGTTTCATTTTCTAAAGAACTGGTGTGGTAGCCATTCAGGGAGCCACTCACGTGCTTGATTTTTAAAGAGTAGTTATTTTCCTAAGGCATGCTGCTGTGCTTCACACTTATTTTCAGGAGCTTGTATAGAAGGTTAAAATCATGGGACTGATGAGGTGACCGGCACAGTGGTTTTTTGGTTCTTTTTTTGTAGTGTGTTGGCTCAAGAATTAAACTGTTCTGGATCTAATTATCAAGGAATACAGTACATTTATTTCTTGACACAGCGATACTTCCATAAAGCACTGAAGCAAATGTAATGTACACTGTTACTTACTCTCCTGTGATGTAAGTCAGCAGAAAAAATCCATCTTGATAAGGGCTTGAAAAAAGTCTCTGAGCTTCTCCAAACCCCAGACGTTCTCCTTTTCCACCACCAGCCATTGCATCGGTCCAGTCCCATAACCTGGGCTGGGTCGGTACGGGATGGGGAGGCAGCTTTCTGAAGGCTCATGGCGATTTGGTGCATGTAGAGCTTTGAAACATCACACAGGGGCAGAGCGTGGCATTACTCAGAGCGCAGTGAGTGCCTGCATGAGCAACGCCCTCGTGTCTGCCCGAGCCCTGGGGGTAGCGATGCTCTGGGGGGTTCCCCCGGCTGCACTGCAGGTGTCGGGATGAGCAGCAGCCGATTCAGCTCCCGGGACTCTGCTGGCACCAAACCAGTTTTCTAAGATGCTCCTGAGACAGAGATACTTTTCTCCCAGTTAAGGTTCGAAGCAAAATCCTTGGCTTGTTAAACGCTGCTTGGCACATTCTTGCTAGATTTAAGCATAGATAGTCACTTCTGTGGGGACAGTGTGGTTTGGGGATTTCTGTTTGTTTCTTTTCTGAATCTTCTGCTGTTTCTCTTCTGGAAGGGATATTCTTTCAAGCTTGTCTGTAAGTGCTGAACTGGGGGAAAATTATTCAACACGGATCAATGGGTACTTCCCGGATGAGGTTGTACTTGTATGTGCTTTTCTGTTTTCTAAAAATGTGGTGAGAAATAAGGTGTGAAAATAGCTTCTATTTGTTGTTGGTGGTGCTAGAAAGATGATTTACTCAAAATACAAAACTTACTATTTTTTTCACCAGAGCAATTTCCCTTTTGTGTTTCCTCAGGGCACTGAAGGCTTTTTTTGATCTTTTTCTAATCCCATTTGGATCTATGCCTCTAAAATTGTCTTAATCCTGCATACCTGTCCTGTCAACAACACGGATTCCTACTTAGAGCTTTGAAACTTAAAATATAGATGATATATTTCAACAAGATAGATTGTCAAACACGTGGAAAATGTAGTCTCGTGCCACTCTCAATGGTGTCTCTTTTCCTCTGGCAGCTCCTGCAGGCTGCCTTTGGTTTGGACCAGAAGGTTGAGACCATTCGGCGTCTGTGCTCGCCTCCCTCCTTCCAGCTTGTTGCAGTCTTTGTTTCCTTCCCCTGAGATGCAGTAGTTAGTCACTGGTGTTTGGATTCATTTCTGCAAATGGCCGTTCAGTCTGGTACAGGCTGATTTATCGGTATTTGGGGAAGTTTGGGAGTACTTTTTTTTTCTGCATCGTTGGAGATGATTTCTCCTGAAGCTTCCTGCACTAAACGAAGGCTTAACGTGCAGTGAGGAAGCTGGTGGGGAGTGATGTGTACTTACATCTCCACATATTGTTTCAGTGTTTCAAACTGTGCCAGAAGAATAAAAGCCATTACAAAAGATAAAATGAAGGATGAGATGACACTTATAAGTCTTTAATATTAATGTGCTTTTCTCTGTAGTAGTTTTTTGAGGATTGGGGTGGGGAATGTTCTGTAAAAACAGATACTTAGGAGGAGAGATTATTTAATTTAGTTTTTCTTGGCAGTTTTTAACTAGACTGCTGACACCCTTGGTATCATCTTTGGTGTTCTTCCTGCTATCATTAAAATTACTCACTTTAGGATTTGTTTTCTTCCAAATTCAATGCTTCTGAAATGCCTGATGTGCCTCCAGGCACTAAGGTCCATTCCTAACTCTGTAAGTGGTGTATCAGAGCTGCAACACCTGCAGATCTCACAACTGCGTTTTCTTAAAGGTGGACTTTTCCTTCCGCTGAGGACAATGTTAAATGAATATTAAATATCCTGTGTCATCAGTATTTGTCTGTTCTTTTGTTTGAAGACTTCAGTGTGCATAAACTGAGCTGTGTTGTTTCATCAGTGATACGGTACGTGTAGGGAGAAGGGGAGTTGTGGGCATGTGCTGAAAAGGGGGCAGTGGCATAGAAGAAACACATGAATGGGGTGATCTGTTCTCTGCTTGGGAAAGAAACACATATAATCCAGTTTCCACATATTAGCTTCCATGGCTTGGGATGGTCTGGTTGCTGATGCATTTCTTGTTAAATTCTGGCTGGTTTAGTTCAATACAAAAGTGCATTTGGCATGAATGTTTTCATCCAAAGAACTCTTCTACACAAGGGGATTTATTTGTGTTGTTTTTTTTTTTCTTAAGGTAGACAACAGTCCTGTGCACAGGATGTTTTGTGTCTGTTTTTGTTGGATCCCTTTGAGCTTGACATGTTGTATCTTAATGTAACCAAACAAGACCACACACAATTACTGACCAACTACTTTCAGACCCTTTACTTTCCCTCTTTTGTTTGCTTTTGTGTTGCTGCAGCCTTTTAAAACTCAGAGGTCATGCCAAGGTAAGACCCATTCTAAAAAGATATTTACTAAGTTACGCAGATGACTGAAAAAACCCCGTGTATCTGTGTAGGAACGAATCTTGGTTCTGTTCTCAATTCTATTGTTAAGAACCAGGATGCTGCAGGGAGAGGCAGCATCTGCTTTGGCAGGGAGCAGAAAAAAATGAAGGGACACTGGATCCAAGTCATTTGAGACAACAGCCTGGGTGTGCAATACAGGGTAATCTGTGCTTTAGCTGACGCTGCGGGTATAGAAGCAGAAAAGTGCTTTAGAGTTGCTCAGTAGTTGCTTGACACTTTTGACTTGACTGCGGTGCTGCCAATGTTTGTTTTTCTAGCTCCACTGGAAGGTGCATGTTGGATAATGGTGCTTATCCATCTGATGGCTTTGTGAACTGGGAAAATATCTTTGTTCAATTTTATTGGATTGTGGAGGGTGAAAATATCGCATAGTTAAAAAACAAAACCAAACGAACACCACAGCTAAAAAAACCTTTACCTCAAAATATCTAAAATGGGATCCTTCAGAATCTTAAAGATGTGTAGTCACAGGCATGGTATTTCTGATGGATTCCTGGTTTTATTCATCTGCTGGAAAGAGCCAAGCCATTTCTATATGCTTATGGCCTCTTTGGTTCTTGACTTTTTATGGGATGTCCTGGAAATGCATGTGATTGTTATCACATTCTCATTATAATATCAATAATTGGTCCCATGACAGCTTCAGAAAGTGCATATTTTCAAATTATGAGATAGAGTCTAATTGAAACCAAGAATGTTGGATTTTTTCCTCATGAGAAATGAGTATTCAGAGATAAGGACTTAAATATTTAATAGTTATCTCTTAGATGTCTTTGGAAAAAGTGATTCATTTTTTCAGTGCTTCACTCTCTGCTAAAAGAAATCTTAGTCCACTACATAGTTATAATGATGGATAGGAGGTGCTCTCGGCTGGTGTAAGAGACTCTTCTGGGTCAGAGAGCAGTAGGATTCTCGGAAAACTGTAGTTGTTTTGAAGCTGGTGTTAAAGATTTCTGTTGCATGAGGAGGATGTGATACTGAAAAACACATTTTCTTGTATGTCAAATGGCCCAAAGGCTTGCAGTAACTTTTGCTCTGCTGCTAAACAAAATATTTCTGAATTTACTTATTTACAGTCACAATTGTTACTATGACACAGTCTTTTCTATTTCGTTGTCCTTGTGGCAGCCTGGGAGGTAAAGATGAATTCTTATTTTGGGGGGTGAAAGTTGACTTTTAAAGTCACTTTGGGGCTCTACAGGGAAGTTGAGTCTCTGATACACAGGTATCATTCTGACTGCTAAATTGTTATCTCACTTAGCAACGATGTGCAGGAAACTGTTATCTGAATTGGGGTAACTGGGTTAGAGAATATTTTTAGCAAAGCTGTTAACAGAAGTTGGATTTTTCTGCAGTTGTAATCTCTTTTCTTGACTGTATGTTCTCCTCAATTGCTTGAATCTCTGTATTTAGGCCAACAGTGAGATGTGGATAATGTTGCAACTTCTCACAGAGCTTTGAGATTTTATATTGTTCACTTAGTAATAATCTGTTCCAAAAATCTACTAAGGAAAGTCTGACTTTTTTTTGTTAGTACATTGCTTTGTAGGACAAATAGCTGAGCAGCTGTATTTGCAGGCACTAGAGCCTAGCGAGGGAAGCACAGGATGCAGTTGGAGGTATATATCTATGTATGTGTCTGTATGTATATTGGACTAGCTCGTAACATGCAGCGATGTTCCATCAAGAGGTGCTTGAGGCTAGTTCAGCTGGAGCAGGCACAGCAAATATATACGTCTTGCCTTGTTCGCTGTGTACCTGACAGGATTTGCTGATGGCTTGATCAATGCCACGCACCCTTTGAGAACGCAGTGACTTCTCTGACCCTGGCAAGCCACGCTAATTCTAGGTTTTACTGCTGATGCTCTTAGTAGCTCTTTCAGTTGCACTGCACAGCTGTCTGCATCCATACAGCTCAGTCTTCTCCAACTGCAGCAGTCAATTCCTCTTTAACAGCCCAACGCTGATTTTTGTCACCGTACAAATCACACAAAATGCCACTACTGAAGATTGACCTGTTAGTCTCGAACTGTTACCTCCATGTCGTATCCATCCCCTACTTCTCTCTCCTTTTATTACCTTTTATTTTTTCCCTCTTCCCTTTTATATTGCGTTTTTTCTCTAAATTTTTGTTTGTTTGTTTTTTTCTCCTTTTAGAACCTATTTGTATGTTTGGGGTTTTTTTACCACTTTCTGGGTCAACCATAAATACCCAGTGGAAGACTCTGCTGTCATTCAGTAAATGCATTGGCTTGATTATTTTTCACTTTATGGTATCTTTTACAATTTAACTTCAAAGTAAAGTAGTTCTGTGATGCAAACAAAGGAAAGTTAATCTTGCTATACAGAAGCACATGTTTCTTTATACTTCAGAAAAATGTTTGCTTATATTGGTGATAGGGGATTTATTCTGTCCATTGATTCCTTTAAGTGCAGCCCAGATTTTCTGAGTATTATAGAATAACCTTAGCCATAAACTTCAAACAAAACTGTTGCCAGCATAAACAATTTATTTTAGTCATACCATATGTGTTCACTGAGCTGTGAAGCACTGTGTAAGAGTTGCCTTCTCTCTTTCCGTGCGGGAAGAAAGTAGGACTCTGCTGCTGAGAGCTGAAGGAAAATGGAAGCACCTAAGGTGGTTTCATACCAGGCATGTTGTGTGAGCCAGTGCCAGAGCTGGGAAAAAGAATGAGACGTGAAAAGCCCTGGTTGTTGGTGCCTGACTCGGGAAACACCCGACTCACCTGCAGAACTGCTCTCCTTTGGGGAAAAAAATGCTGAGATGCGTCACTGCTATCTCCATCATCTGATCCAGATGTTTGAAGGGCTTTGAGATGGCTACGAATATGTGTAAGCGCAGCAAGTGCAGAACCGGCTGCCTCAGTCGGGGCGGTGAGAAGCTCTGCCTTGCGCAGCCCTCCAGGCTGTTCATCCTCGTGGCAGAAGGACGGGAGCTGCCGCAGGGGGAACCAGCTCCTGGTGCTGCCTGCCGGGCTTTCTGAAGGCTGGCTGCGTGCGGAGCTAGTGGAGACGCTTATAGATGTGGTTGTTTTCTAGAAGCAGACTGAACTATTGCCCTCTTTTTTACATTTTTTTTTTTTTTAAATTCACTTTTGTCAGAATGTCTCAATAGTATAACACTTCATATGGGACTTCTGTTTTTCTTAAAATAAAGTGAACTATCTCCTTTTATGTTTCATGATACATACATGTGCTATTTCAGCAAAGGCAGTACTGTATTATTATATAATTTTAACTGAGCTGAGTACATTTCTCTTCTGGCTTGATGCAACTCTTAATCTGCTCACCTTAGTAGAGCTTGCATTTGGCCTGCTTTGGAGTCAGACTTTGTACTGGAACTGAACAAACCCGGGTTTGACTTGCCAGTGACCTTAGGCTCATCAGCTCCTCGGTCCCCTGTTCATACAATGGAAATACTCCTTGCTTTTCTCTTACTTGGTTTGGTGGTTTAAACTTCAGGGGTTTCTGATTTTTTCGTACTATGGTAGCTGATGGTACACACTTCAGTTTCATTTTGAGAAAGTCATTTCTGACTCCCTCTTTAAAACGCAAGAAGCCTGAAACCTGAAGCAGCTGTACTCTTGCTGGTGGACATGGAGTTTAGAGCAATTATTCTGCCCTGGAGAGAGATACCTTCTGTCTTTAGGATTTGGATTATATTGCCGTGTATCTGTCCTGCTTTTCTAAAGAGCCGTCGGTGGCTGTATAAATGCATTTCTACGGCACGCAATGGCTGAGCTGGTGAACGCAGTCGCAGGTGTGCAGGGGCAAACGCTGGAGCCCCGCTGCTCCTCCGGCTCGTGAGCAGCAGCAGGAGCTCCTGCTGAGAGCCGTGTAGGGGCAACGACAGCAGCACTGTCCTGCTGGTACAGCTCTGATCCTGCGCTGGGTTAGTTTTTTTAATGATCATCTAAGTGGAGCATTGCTGATAAAGATGCCTTGTTGCCCTGGATGCGTGCAGTAGGCAGTGCTGAGCCTCCGGGTAGGCTGCCGGGAGGGGAAAGCGGGCAGCTCCTCTTTGCTGCCGGTGCACACATGGTGTGTCTGGGAAAAGTTACCCCTCCTCTTGAGGGGACTAATGGGGAGAAGGGCCCGGTGGAGAGGAGACTGTGTTGATTTACCACTTACCTCCAAGGCTGAGCTGGTTCGTGTAACAGGAACTGCTTGCTTTTTATTATTATTAAAACCTGCCATTTGGAGGGGCATGGGTATAAGACACTTGGAGATCTAGGAATTGTAATTTGGATAAACATCAAGGATGGGGAAGGTAAGAGACCTCTGTGGCTTCAGGACTAAGGAGTTTGGAGTTTCTTTTGAAGTAATGCCAAATGATGAGCTTAAAGGTAAGCAGGGTGGCTGGAGGTTAAAGTCCATCAGCAGAATGGCTTGTGACTTAACAGGAAGAGCAACTGCTTATGCTGATGCAAATAAAAGGTCTTAAAGATTGTTTGCACTCTCCTTATCCCTATTTTCTGCTAGTTGACAGTCCTGTGCCTTGCAGGTTTTGTTTGTTTCTGCTCGAGAGAAATAAGATTATGAATCATGATTTACATATGAGACAGGTACTGTGTTTATATGACTGTAATTCTACAGGTTGTGGTCCTTCGTCTTGCTTGTCACAGCGGGTCAAGAAACAGCGCAAGGGCTTTCACTTGTGTGTGTAATCATTAACATGGTCACTTTTGGTGCTTTTGGAACACTGTAGGAGAATGGAGTGTGGCAGGCCAGATTGTACCCTGATTTGAAGATTTGGGAAATGCAGAGGGAATGCATCAGCATTACTAACTCTGATAATGGAATTACTGCCAGATAATTCCCGCCAGCATTGCCTGTTTCTGGGTAATTTAGCAGAAAGTGGGGCTGGTCTACTGATGTCATTGCTGTGCTGTAAGAAGAGGTGTGCTGTATATTTAAGCTGTAATGCATTTCTAGCTGCAGGGACGGCACAGGAAGGGGTTATGAGCCAGAAAATCTATTTTTGCAGTTAAAAAAACAAAAATTGCCAAAGAAGGTCCAGGCAGGGCATTTAGAAAAGAAATTCTGCAGCTCTTTGTTCCTACAAAGTTTACAGGTGGGGTATTTTTGTGTGCGTGTGTGTTTTAACCAGCTCTATAACATCACTTTTATTCATATTGTTTGTGTAACAGTTTGAGCTATATTCTGTGTAGTAACACAATCGGAAGCCCTTTGCCAAGCTGTCCAGGAAAGCACAACTTGTCACCACAAATTTCTCAGTATGGGACAAGTTGGCATAGACATTCTCACTACCAAATGCAAAGCCATTTGGAACCAGTTCCACTTGAATTTAAATGAGATTTAAACTATTCTGAATTTCTTGATGATTGCCTTAATTTATCAGCGATGGATTAACTTATCAGAAATGCAAAAACCAGATTCTTAAATACTCTGTTTTCCTCCTGATAACTGGGTGCAAAAATGGAGCAGGCAGTAATTCTAGTTTGGAAGGGGTTGCAATGGTTTTGTAAGGATGATTTTTTTTTTTTTATCTACTTGTCTAATTACCTAATGTGCTTTTTATGAACTAGAGGTACAAATAAGAGTGCCTGTACTGGAATAGGATTGCTGAGTATTATCAAGCCAAGGACTTGCAGTATCGTGACGTGGCTCCCACAGAGGTATGGGTTTTACAAATAGGATTGGGGTGTTTGAGTTTCTATTTAAGCTTTTCTAGCCGACACTATATCAGAGACGGAATCCTTATTTTTCCTATATTATTAAAAGCTATGATTTTTGCATAATTACGTGGCCCCAAATGCTTCAGCTTGAGGAAGACTGGATGATTGGTGCTAAAATTGTGAGATTTGGACATATCAAGTAAAACTGAGAGTTCTGCTTTTTTTTTTTTCCCCCCTCCAGATAATGACATGAGATATATAAGGAAATCAGTGCAACAAGCCACGAAGCAGGAGCTTGTTGGCTGTAAGGCTGTGGGTGGGAGTGAGCTGGTTCGTCTCTATGCAGAGGGTATGGATGGCAGGAACGGGTGCTCATGCAGCCTAGAGCTGAAGCTCCAGGTGACCGGGCTTGCGCTTGGCTGGTGCTGGGTGGCTTTGTTCCTCCCAAAGGGGAGCTGTCTCCTCTCTCCTCCACCCCGGCCTGTCTTAAATTGGGTGAAATGGTAGGGGGAGAAGAAAGTGGGTAAAGTTCACTGATGATACCAAACTGGGAGGGGTGGCTGACACTCCAGAGGGCCGCGCTGCCATCCAGCGTGACCTGGCCAGGCCGGAGAGCTGGGCAGAGAAGAACCTAATGAGGTTCAACAAGAGCAAGTGCAAGGTCCTGCACCTGGGGAGGAAGAATGCTGGGCACCAGTATAGGCTAGGGGCGGACCTGCTGGGAAGTAGTTCTGAGGAGAGGGATCTGGGGGTCCTGGTAGACAGTAAATTCTCCATGAGGCAGCAATGTGCCCTGGTCGCCAAAAAGGCCAATGGAATCCTGGGCTGCATAGGGAAGAGTGTGGCCAGCGGGGCGAGGGAGGTCAGTCTCCCCCTCTACTCTGCACTGGGGAGGCCACAACTGGAATACTGTGTCCAGTTCTGGGCTCCCCAGTTCAAGAGAGACAGGGAACTGCTGGAGAGGGTCCAGCGTAGGGCAACAAAGATGATTGAGGGATTGGAGCATCTCCGTCCTGAGGAAAGGCGGAGAGAGCTGGGACTCTTTAGCCTGGAGAAGAGAAGGCTGAGGGGAGACCTTATTATGGCATACAAGTATCTAAAGGGTGAGGTGAAGGAGGATGGAGCCAGACTCTTTCCAGTGGTTCCCAGTGACAGGACAAGGGGCAACTGGCATAAGCTGGAACATAGGAAGTTCCGTTCAAATACACAGAAGAACTTCTTTCCGGTTGGGGTGGCAGAGCCCTGGCCCAGGCTGCCCAGGGGGGTTGGAGTCCCCTGCGCTGGGGATTTTCAAGACCCGCCGGGATGCAGTCCTGAGTAATGTGCTCCAGGCAATCCTGCTCTGGCAGGGGAGTTGGACGAGATGATCTCTAGAGGTCCCTTCCAACTCTGAGAATGCCATGATTCCGTGAAATTGAGATAAGAATCAGAAGAAAAGGTAAAAGAAATCAATGGAAGTGTTACCAGAGTGAAAGGAGGTCAGCAATTTTGTAGTGGGCATCAAAGGCCGTATGAAACGCTGCAGTTCCTGCGTGTTCCTTCCTGGAAGATCTAAACACTTCATGTTCTTATTTAATAAGTTTTTAGACGTGTATTTCACGTGTGAAACACTGACCTCGCAGTAATGGGTCTGCCCCAGGTGCTGGAGAGTCCACAGTACCGGAACGGAGAGAAGTGGCGGGTGCGCAGAAGCTCATCAAAATGGCCGCACTCGCGCATGGGGCCTCTGTTCTGTGAACGCTGTTCTCCGTCCATGTTTGAAGAGGTTTGTTGCCAGGAGCAACTTGTCTGCATTACTTGATGACAGGGTAATTGCTCTGCCTGCCTCAACATCTGAGCTTCTGTGAAGGCTCTTCCATGTTCAAATTGTAGCTGTTACTATAGTCGTTGAGATGCAGAGCTGAATATTTCCAATATACAACACGAATCTCGGCTACAAACAGTCATCAAGTATCTCTATAGATAAAACTTGATATAGCACCGTGCAGTGTGCCGCCCTTTCAGTTCTTTTAAGTATCGCTTTTCAATGGAAAAGGTTGAGGGAAGTACAGAAGTGGTGGTGCTGTCTCCTTCCTTAATTCTCTGCTGTGTTTTCAGTGCATATGTTTTTAATTACGTTGCATGAAAGGAGGCTGGGGCAGACGAGTGATAACGTTTCTGTTGTATTGTATGCTTTTAAATTCCTGTTACAACATCAGGTCAGTAAACATTCAAGCTCCCAGTGCTACTGGCATTTAGCATCTCAGTTTGTAAATGAGGAAGCAAGTCTAAGTGGTTGTTACTGGTCTTCCAGTGAATCAGGAACACACTCAACTAGCAAGGTATTGAGGGGTGAGGGATATTTCCAAATCTCTGGGAGTACAGTTACTCCACTAGGTTATGGATGCTGGTATCTTCTGCTCTCACCTGTCTTGGACGCTACTAGTCTGGGCTTTGGAACACTTGAGATCTTTCAGTTCTTGAGTGCAGAGGAAAATAATCTACATGTACCGGTGTTGCTGTTGGTCCTACAGTTTGCTACCAGTGACTATGGGATGAGCCTGTTTGGTGGAGCGTGCCCCCAGCAGAGAACCATGTTCTCACCATGGTGTTCCACCATGCAGATGGCATTTTGGCTCTGCGCAGGTCAGCATGAAGGGAGTCAGTTTTGGGGAGCAGAGATGTGCCCGGACTCGCTGCGTACGCTGGCTGTTGGGATCTGGGCTTGTTGCTGTTGGGATTACCTGGGTGGTTTCAAGACCCTTCAGGAGCTCCATCCTCAGGATTCAGTTGCACAATAAATTAGTGGCTCGGGATTAATCCCCAGGAGACTGAATGAGTATATAGCCCAGCTGCAAACGTGACAGTTTTATGCTTGTGAAGTGCTTTCTCTGCAGAACAAATACAATACAATGCAGGCAGTGGGGTGCAAGCATCTCATTTGTTTCTTTTTGCCAATATATCTGCAGCCTGACGGGATGCTCCATGACCAGTGGTGTAGTTTGTCCTCTGATCCCCTTCAATCCTTGGTTTTGCGGAGCACACTGAAAAGAAAGCTGCTCTACGGACCAGTGATGCCCTCTCATTTTATTTTGACCTCTCCTGACCTGAGGTGGATTTGAATCTACAACTGACAGTGCTCAGTATCCCATTACTAATCTCCTGAGCCATCCAGTTGCCCCATAAATCTGTAAGCGATACGTTTAACAAAGTGGAGATTAACACAACACTGCCACGGCAGAATTAAGATGTAGTTACGTCTTGAACTGGGGCTGGTTTATGTTGCGCTTCTCTTCTCTAGGTGGAGCTGAAGATCAGCGTCTTACTTGGGACTTTCACTTCACCAAAAATGCTTCGTTTCATGTTTTGAAATATCCACCTAGCTTTTTTTGCTTTTTGTTGGAGTATTATAAACACTGATGATAAGCAGAGATGCTGCTCTATGCATAACTTATTCCCATGCCCCCCTCCATGAGGTGGCCTTGTCTGACTCCTCTTCCAGTGCTGCTGCAGGGAGCTGTCTGAGGATAGGTTTTACTACGTTATTTTTCTGGCCAGGAAATTTTTATATTTGTTAAAAGAAAATCGTAGTGTTCTTTAAATAACAAAAAACGGTACTATAAAACCAATTTTGAAGTATTGCATTTTTACAAAATAGACAATTAATACCTTGTTCTCTTTTCATTCTCAACTGCGACTAAAATCACAAGACCTTTAATTAGAGGAGTCTCAGGCTTCTATAATTACGGTACATTTCTTTCTCTTTTCTTCTACAAAGAATATTATTCTGTCTTTTCTTTCTAAACTGTTAGTTTGCATGGTTTTATATACAAAAGGAATTATCAAATTCTCTTATCCTGTTGCTGTGAGGGAGTAGGGTAGGTTAGCTGAAATGCTGGAGCCTGATAAGATGGGAGAAATTTTGGATAATTTTGAGTCTGGCTTACCTTCAGAGCTCGTTGAGTGCTTTTCTGCTAGAAGGGTGTCATGGTTTAAGCCCAGCCGGCAGCTAGGACCACTCAGCCGCTTGTGTAAGGTGTCTGTTGAAGGTGGAAGCTCTCAAAAGCAGGTGAGACAAGGACCCCGTCTGCCAACTGTGGCTTGGAGTATTATGTATTAAATATGCTCGCAAGATTTCTGTTTACTTAAGAACCTCTGATGTTGAGAGGATCTTTATCTGTAATGCAAGTGACAGCATTTTAAAGTTAAACTAATTAAGCTTGTCTGTGCTTTGCTGAAGTAAAATGAGTAGATTATGAAGGTAGGTTCGAATAGGCCTGAAAAGGTCGATTAAATTAGATAGAGCACATTAAATTAAACCAGTAGTTATCTGTTACACATAATACAGTGGTGCGAGCTGCCTTAAAGCCAGAGGGATGGTGCAGGGGACGACGTTCTGTTTCGCCTAGGACCGTTACAGTAGCCTATGTCCAATTCCTCACTCTGATGGTTTTACACCTTTGATAAAGCGAGAGGTCTGCTGAACATACAATCACGTATCTACTTAAAACTTAGTTTTGTGAGAAAAGGTGGAAGAAACAATTTTGCAAAACACAAGTGTGAAAAAGTTTTCTTAATTTCTTATTGTGGGGTGGAAGACCCAGGAAAGGGGGAATAATGCACATCTTAAGCTAGTGCTGTACAGAGCACCAAATGAAATCCTTTTTCCCGTGATTGTTAACACAGCTTCTTCTTTTCAGAGATTAAATTTAACTGGAGGAGGATAACACTGCTCTCCAAATACCCGTTTTTGTGCAGTTGCATAAGCGGTTAAGTAATCGAGGCCCAAATCTGCAAGCTGCTGCGTGGCGTGCAGAGCGCTGGTGGGCTGGAAGGATGGTGCTAATCCCGATGGCATTAGGCTGTGCTGTGGAAGGAGTACCAAAGGATGTGCAGACGAAGTACTGCCGGTAACGCAGCATCCACACGCGGTGCTTGGTGCTGCCGGGTGCTCAGTCGCCGACCGGGCAGTTCCCCTGCTGAGTCTGCTTGCACCCGTCTGCCCGCGGAGCTATGAGGATGGTGAGGACCTGGAGGAGGCTGTGTCCCGGGGCTTTTCTGCCTCCTTGTCCTGTTCCTGAGCCACGCGGTGCTGGGGAGTCCTGGAAGAGGAGGAGGAGCGAGTCGGTTGCCCTCAAGTAAGAAGAGGTCCCGTTTTCCACAGTGGTGCTGGGTGCTCCAGCTGTGCTGCAGCCTCCAGCGGTGATGGAGCTCCTGAGCGCTGGGTGTACCGGCACGCTGCTTCTCCAGCCCTGTACCCCAGCCTTCCTCCCAGCTGTGAGGAGTCTGTCAGCCTGCAGTTTATCATCTGATGGCCAGGCTGGGGACTGGGAGATAGTTTGCACTGCTTTTTATTTTTGTGACTAGCGTTATGTTGGTAACATCTCATCTGATCGGCTGAGAAGTGCCAGCGAGGGGTTAGAGCTTTTGCAGGGTCTGTGGCGGCTGGTGACTGGACACACCAGGTCCATCTCTTCCTCTGGACAGTGGTGACTAGCTTGCACCAATACAAGTAAATAATAATGGAGAGTTGTGGCTGAGTATTGCTGTGTCAGAAGTATCAAAAAGTGTTGCCAAAGAGTACTATGTGATAGTTGGTTTTGTATTGGGAGATCTTTATATTTAAAATTCATATAAAGTTTCTTAAAGAGTATATTTTCCAGGTCATGCGTCTAGGTGGAAGAAAAGCCTTAAAATAATTTCTAAGGTTTGGTTTCCTAAATTGCAGATCTATACCAAAATAAAATAATGCTTTCTGAAAACACGATTTATAGCAAGGAGTTAAAGGTTCTTTCTGCTGAGAGTGAAAGCTAAAAGTGGATCGCTGGCCGCATGCCAAATTCCGTCAGCTCCGCAGAAATATTCATAAGGTGGATCAATAATTAAGCCCGCTATGCAAAAGTAATGCTGTGTTCAACTCAGAATGCTCTGCAGTGCCTGTTCATACATGACTGCTTGTTTTAGTTTATTTTCCAATTGAGTTTGAGGAGTATTACCAAGATTTAAGTGTTTCTTTTGGAGAACTTGGTTTGACTATGTAGTGTATTCAGGTTATTCTGAATAAATTTCCTTACATTTTTTATCCCAGGTGTTCTTAGTCCTCATCTCCTTAGGTGAATTGCTGCTGCGCTAATGTTTTTAAAGGGTAAGATAGTGTGGAAAATGGGTAGGATGGCAGTAGCATTTCCTTAGTCAATATGACTGAATAAAGAAAAAACATAATAACTAAATTTAACTGTTTCGCTAACATGCATTTATTTTCTCCCTCTGTCTTTAATCCTCATGTTTTCAGTCTTCAGTAGAGAGAGATGGATTCAGAAGAATGGGATAGGTCCTGTTTTTTCTTGTCTTTTATCGGAAAAATAGTAACAACCTTGTAGTTGCAGAATTTCTAGAACTTGTGGGGAAAATAAGTCCTTCTGTCTAATTAGTTCTGTCTAATTCCAAGGGAAATTTGCAGGGCCAGCTATTTATCCCACTTGCGAATGGAGCAAGTTTGATGCAGTGTTCTGTAATTCTCTACATCTACATCTCTACATTTTGAAGGGGAGTAAAGACTTTAATTCCTACTCCTGTAGGCTAGAGAGAAGAAATGTGTTTTATGCTGCCTTCCAAGGGAGAAACTCGGTGCTGTGCGAGGGATGTGCTTCGACTGAAAAATTGAATTGCCGCTGGTAATAGTTTGCTTTCTGCTCTTTGAAAAATTCTGTCTTCCAGGCCTGCAATTACATACCTTTTATTTATAAAACGTCTCCTACAAGAGCACTTATGGTAGTGAAAACTAGCTGGGAAGTAATTTCCCATTAATTAAGCTCCTAGGTATCACATGGTTCTATTACCTGCATACTCATCCGTTGTATGTACTGGCAGGGGCATCTTGTATGGTATGTTAAACCCACTCATAGATCATTCATTCCGACTGCGTCAATAAAACTCGTTCACTTGAATAGAGAGCCAGAATGATAATGACAGAGTTTCGGCAGTCACAGTTTGCCAAACGACTCATCTGATAAACTGAGCCATGTGATTTGGCACTGTTTTGTTTCTGCAGGGACCAAAAGTTTTCCTGAGACCGGCTGATGATTGCATGATTGATGTACCCCTTCTACACGGGTAAAGGGGATGCCTTTATTTGACCAGGCTGGGGAGAAAAGAACATCCCTGCCTTCTGAGGGGACGGAGGACTAACATGAATGAGAGGGATCCTATATACATGATTTCCCTGCCTGTTTCAGCTGAGTGCCCTAACTATCAGCTGTTAGGAAGAGCCAAATCTGTCAGCCTGGCAGAGGTGAGGCTGAGCCCTTTTCCAGACCTTCTCACAGAGAGATGCAGGTGGCAGCATGGGCACGTGGACCTTGTGACCTGTGGTCCCACTTCAGTTGCTGGTGCTTAGACTGTAAGCATGACCGTTAGACGTGTAAGCAGCTGGCTCACATGACTGGTGCTTTTATTCCTTCATCCCATGTTTGTTCCTCTCCAAATCATCCACATGCCTCCCTTTCCTTGCCTTTGTCCTTCCCTAATCATGCCCTAACTCTTGCGCAATCCTGAAGTGTTCTTCCCCTGCATCCCGTGTGCTGTACCCCTAAGTAGTCTGAAAGTTGATCGTGAGAGCTGCCTTGATGGCTTTCACGCCTGGACCACGGGGCAGATGCTCTCCAGGAACAGCCTTGGCAGGAGCCCTGTCAGGGTGTCCCTTCCCTTTTGGGTCCCCCGCCTGCCTTTGTGCTTCTGCGCTCGTCGGGACATGTGGAGATGAGCCTTGGATGGACTGATGGATGGTTTGCTGTATTTTAAAAATGAAAGTGTGACCTCTCCTTGAGTTTCATTCAAAACAATGTCCCCCTCGAGGATGTGCTGGCATGGTATTTTGCAGGCTAGTATGAATGAGCTTCACCTCCGCGTGTATGTTTGGGGTGAGAACTGCACGAGGCATATTCACAACCACCAGTGGTCACATAACTTGCTCCCACCTGTTTTCTGCTCAAGCAGAACAAACTTACATCTGTCCTGAGATAAATCTGATGGTATCCCTAATTCCAGGGGATGGTTTCAGTCTATAAGTCCTCATCTGACTCATATGTCTCCTTACGGCCCCAAAAAAGCAAAGAAACCCAGCATTTTGTATGCTTTCTTCTACCTTTCTACTGTAGCAATTATATACTTGAGCTATGTGCTGGCTGTTGGAAATTCTGTTCTAAGCCATCTCACCTTGTCCATGGTTTTTATAAGGTGCTTTGAGGGGGGACCTTGGACTGTGTGTTCTGTCTGTGAGCTCAGATGCGTGAAAGTCAGGTGTCGTCTTGCTTAGCATGATAACCTGCAGATACGCTGGTGGAGTCAACCCCAAATGTCTGAAGATCACAGGGAATTAATCATGGAATTGCATTAAGGCTCCTGGTTCTTAGCATGCAGCTCTAAGCACTGAGCACATCTCATTTCCTGTCCGTGTGGAATTTAGGAGAGTTGATTTTTTTTTTATTTTTTAACAGGAAGTGTATTTGGTTATCTTTAATTGAGACTCTGTTAGCTCCTGGTGATAGTAGTGCTCTGCGGTGTGGCTTGTAAAATGATGGGTTTGGCAGCACATGCATTTATGGTGATGATTCTTTTTGTGCTTGTGAAATGATTTTTAAATGCCAAGCCTGTAAACTCCATAGGAAACTCTGAACATGAAGCTGGTGAAATTGCAATTGGCAATACACATGAATAGCATTCTTCGTGCTATCGAAGGGCCAGAACAGAATCTATCTAGCTGTCAATACAACTTCAACAGGAATTGTGTGGGTGGATCGGAGCACTTATCCTAGCCATTATGCAGCAGTGGCATAAGTTAATGGAACAGATTGTCAGGGGGACTGTAGGAAGTAATGGCATAGGAAGGAAGATGTGATTTATGTATGAGAGATAATACACTGCATATAATGAGAAAGTTTGAAAAATAATGTATGGAGGCGGCACACATAAAACTGTTAGCATCAACTCAGAAAAAAACACTTTATTTCTAGCTGCTGATTGCTTTCTTGAATAAGTGCTAATAAGGCTGAAATCTTCCCGATTTTGGTATTTAATTCAATCTGAGTTACATTAAAAAAAAAAAAAAAGCAGTTATCTCATTTCTGAAGGTGACAATAGGGGAAAAAGTACTGCTTGGGAACATGCTAAAAATGTGATGTTGGTGCTTGCTCACCTTCCCTCTCTGTTTTGGAGCAAAACCTTTGGATCTGCCAGCATGCTGCCTTTGCAGGATGGATATGGCTTTTGTTACCTTTGAGGAAAGTGTCAAAAATCAAGAGCTTATAACAATAACACTCTCAAAAACAAAACAAAACCTCCCAAATCGTAGTTTGCTCCAGAGAAAAATCTTCTATCTTAACAGTATCTTGGCAGCTGAATTGCCACAGCTTTCCTTCAGGCTGGGCATCTCCCTGTCTCAGCTGTGTGGTCTCCTCCAACCCCTATAAGCTGGGGGTGAGCTCCTGCAGGACACGTGCAAAGTGGGTCTGCGGGCTGCCCGGCTGGGACATGGAAGGGGTGAGGGTCAACCTGGTAGGAGAGCTGATGAAGCTCATAGCCTGCCACCAGGAGCCTGGAGCTGTGGAGATGGTGGTGAGGAGGACTCCAAGGAAAGCTGGCGGGACAGAAGGGTCAGGAAGCTGAACAAGGTAAGTGGGGCAACACCAGGAGGTGCCCAACGTTTCTCCAATGTCAGAGACCCAAGCAGGAACTTGTGAACAAGGAAAGACGGAGGAGGATGAGTAGCCTAAGGAACAGGGAGTGCAGCTGGCAGTGTAGGTGGGGAGAAGAGGGTTGAGCAGGATTGAGAGGGTTTAGGGCAGAGGAGAAGTGGTGGTAGAGCAAAAGAAGTATAAGTGCTCAAACTGAGGATAGGCAGAAGGTTTGTGCCCACTCATTCTAGTCTCCTTTGTGGAAAGGAGCATGAGCCTTGAGTTGTCCTTGTCTAAGATCAGTGTGGAGATGAAGCACTAAAAAACCTCCCCGAAAACCAGTAAGTGCAACTTGGATAATGGAGTCCTCTCATTTTGTGCAGTTGGTGACAGATGCTTTGTGATCTTTCACGTTCATTTATTTTCTTCAGATATCAGTGATGGGTGTTCCAGTCTTTTAGCTTCCCAGAACAAAAATCCTGAGGAAGAAATTTGACCTATGTAGCACATTTGTGAATTGCTGCTTTACATTTGTAGCTTTTCAGTTTGACAGATAAATAACAGTTGCAGCCAGTGCCTCTTTCAGCTGCGTGCAGCACAATTATGATGGGATTGGTTTTTGGGGCGCTCTGACATTATAGCTGTTGAGAGCTCAGTAGAAGAGCTGGATTGATTGCACCAGAGCAATGTTTGCCTGGAGTGCTGTGTTTGCCATGGTAGGATGATGAACTGGCATCGCTCTCTGCTACTCTCTCACATTGCTTAGCTAATAAGCCTCAACTCAGGCATGAAGGAAATAAATGGGATAAGTGGATGGCTGAGGTTGTGTGTCTATGTGTTTTCTGGCCTCTTGCATTAGAGCTTATTGTCTAGTGCTTGGAATAAGCAAAATGGGGGTAAGTGGGTAAAAAGTCCATTTGAGAAATTGTTCCGGAATAGTTATAGCAGGGCTGGGCAGCCCTTCTCATCCTGAGAACAAAGAGCTTTGTCTAACTGAGAGCCGCACAATGTGCACTGTCTGCGGAAAGCTGTGGAGAGCAGAGTTTGGGGTAGGTGCCAGCTGGGTGCTCCCAACAGTCCCACCACTCTCCCGGGAGCTGGGGCTGCCGTTGGTGAGGGTTGCGGGACTGGGGCTGCGTTGGTGCTGTCGGTCTGAGTCGCCTCTTTGGCCTTGTGTCTTACCAAGCGGGGTGCTTGGATGGCCCAGTGTTCCCCCCATGCCAGCACAAGACCATGAATTATTTACTAAATTATTTATAAATTGCCTTCTCATCCTTGAGACCTGAAATTCTGGGATGCAACATGAACACACATTGCGGGCAAACACCTCTCTTGTCTTATTTCCCCTGTGGCTGTTAAGTACCCGAGTTTAAGGAGCAGGCAAGTGTAAGCTTATGATCTGCTTGAAGGAAAAATCAAAGTGTGACAAAAATGGCTAATTGAGCACAGCATTTGAACAGCTGGCTGCAAATGGCAGAAACGGCACGTCGACTCAACAGAACAAGACTCCTACGTTGGGTATTCAGCCAGCTCGCAGTTAGCTTTGAAGCCCTTGTTATGCCGTTCTCGGAGCAGGTGTCACATCTTCGAAGGGAAATATTACAGGCTTTGATGGAAGATAAGAAAGATGTTACACATACACTTAGTGTAACTTTAAATAAAGGAATTGTGTTTTAAATGCAGATGTCTTGCCTGTTTTTGAGTTGTAAGGAACTGAACTGCTGTCTTAGAAGTTGATTTGCCTTTTAAGTGTCATGCAAACCTATTTTTGGGATTACTAATATGTGTTTCTCTTGTAACCAATTATACTCGCTACAAAGAGGAATCAAAATTTTCTGGGTGTATGTGCGGGTTGTGCTACACCGTAGATACATATGAATAAGTGTCAGTCATGGTGTTACCTGGGAATCAGGGCAGCTCAGTGGCTGTGAGGGGACGATGGTGGTTCATAACCTGGAAATGGCCGCGATCCCATTCAAGAGATCATTTTGGAGCTCTTTCCACACAGCATCCTGTTATTTGTTGGTGCTAAGGATACAAATCCTGACAATTTCTGAATAAAATACAAGCTTAGGGCAACACAACAGTCTGAGTGGGCTGCCTGGTTTGGGTCTAACCTATGGTTTTACCGACACACGTTTGCATGTTTAGCACAGAAATGAAACCAGGCTATTTCTGCTGAAGGAACATGTAGTGTGCTGGGACCGTGCTTTGACCATGGTGGGCCGCCCCGGCCTCAGCAGAAGGCAGCTCTCAGGACCTGCAAACCTCTGATTCTCTTGGGTCTGATTGCTGTTTCTTGCACCGCAGCTTTCACTAGTTTATAGTAATGAACAGCAAATCTTTTGTAAGTATTTATATGGCTATTCCCCCTTAACTTCTAGGAGAGGGAGAAAATAATCAACTTTCAATTGCTGATATTTCAGCTTATTGTTTCCTGCAACTGTAGCTGCTGACCCAAATGTGAACACGCAGAAACATATGTTGCGTTTTATTTGCCAGCTATAGAAAAGATGGGTTTGGTGCACACGAGATGTCACATCTGTTTAGTCGACAAAATATTGTCATCTCCATTGCACTGAATGCTTCCTTTGTAGTAAATGCTGCGTTTCAGGATGTCTGTTAAATTGGGTCTGTAAACTGTTTTAAATGTTCTGTGTCTTACAGAGTTTCTCTTTTGTTTGCAGCAAGGGAAGCCGTATGTCTTTGATAGGGTGTTACCTCCTAATACAACCCAGGAACAAGTTTATAATGCCTGTGCCAAGCAGATTGTTAAAGGTAGGTGTTGTCTTTGTTTATTCCTGCTTGGGGGGAGGCAACAAGACGTCTCCCTGTCCCCTCGAGCTATTTAAAGAAAGGATAATAAATGTTTAGATGTCTGTGTGGGAGTTTAGTAATTAGTAATTCCAATCATTTCCTTTTTTAAGGACTTGTCTGTAAAAAAAACCAAACCAAAAAACTAAACCAACCAAACAAAAAAAAAAGAGCAGAAGGAGTCGCAATAGTTGTTTCTTACTTTCTTCCTGTGTATGACTGTTGTCCCACACAAATACTTGCTTTTTGTGATATATGATAAGCAAAAAAAAGCATGTTCTTCATACAGCGTGAGACGCTTCAGTACGGGATGAGTGTGGAATAGCTGTGTCTTTGAAAGAAAGGACGGACCATTAAAGGAAAACAAAGAAGGCACTGGTTTTGTAGCTGCTTCGTGTGCAGATGTCTTGCATTCAAAAATGAAATGAGAGCACAAGTGCCTATTGGATAGCACCCTATTTGTTTAAAACAAAACCTTCATAAACTGTTGAAATGTCAAGATTTTAACTTGAGAATCCAACTTTTTGGGTGCATTTTAATTGCCTGCCTTACTTCCCCGACCTCGCAAATCACCCTCAGACCTCCCACTTGGTTCTGATGCCGGATAGTTCATCCATGATGGTATGACAACGACTACAGCATCTCAGGGGTTACGAGTGGTACCTGGTCTAGTTGTTCTCTGGCCTTGTGCAGTGTCCCTGTGCTCCCCAAGATTTGGTCCTGTTTTTGTTTTTAAATCCAAGTGTGCAGACAGTGGGAATGGTGTGAGAGCTGCTCAGAGTCGTGCTTTTATAGCAATGCAAGGCTGCATGTTGAACGCTGTGGGATTTATGTGGCATGAGAGATCTGGGGTTGCTCTGAGGTGCAGGAGCGGCTGCAGCAGTGTTGAAGGGCTCGCTAGCGTTTCAGGCGTGGAGCTGGATCTGCTGAGAGCTGTGTGTGCTGCCGGTGGGGAGAGGTCCCGGGGGTGAGCAGCCCTGCTGCAAACCCTGGGTTCTGTTCTGGAGGAAATTGGTTGGCTCCTTCAGAGAGCCTTGAGCAAACCGACATAGGTGTAGTGTAGATGATTGGGGATGAGGACCAGAAGCTAAATTATTTGATGTTGGAGAGAGGAAATGAGTCATAAGACTTCAGTTGCCTCTTCTCAGCGGGGAGCCTAATTATGGCAATTCTGACTTCAGACGGGTAAGCCTTTAATAAAAACTGGTGGGATTGGAGTTGTAGAGTTTAGAAATCATTAGTTTGGGTTGCTGACACACCACTCAACTTTTGGAACTTGGGGGAACTGTTTCAATACTACAGTGTGTGCTAACAGAAGCAGCACGTCGCTGTTTGTAGACTTGCAGAGGGTATTTATATCCCCTGTGGAAGTTGGTTTCCTCTAAAAATAGTGAGAGAAATAAAATCCTGTTTGAGAGCAATTTGGAAGACCTAAATCAGTGACTCAGTCTTCTTCATTAACCAAATAGAAAGCCACATATTTCCCAAAGTCCTATTTGAAAATAGAGTTCAAACATACTTTTGCATGTGTGTTAACTTGGACCTTCTAGATACCTTGAAAGGCAAGTTTGGTCGGAGGGAGCGTGTAGAAGAAAGGAAAAAGAGAAAGAAAAATGGGAAAAAAAAGAGAGACAGTGAAAAGGATGGCAATGAGGAGGGAAAGAAAGGGAGAGGGGGGAGAGAAAGAGAGTGTAAGGCAGGGAGGGAGGGAGGGAGAGCACAGTGTTACTGGAATGATGTTTTTGATCTCTGGGCTTACGTTTCCTTATATTTAATTTCCAGTTTAAAGCCTAATAAAGTGAAGAATTGAAACGGACTGGGCTGTTTCTGATAGACTGGAACAACGTAATTTACTACATGGAAGTATGAGCTGAGTGCATTACAACTTGGAGCACTATTTAAATCTTTGAGACTTTTTTAGATAGCATTTCAAGGTTGCCATTTGTTATCAGATTTCATTATACTCCCATGAAATGGCTGATGGTTTCATTGTGATTAATGTTATTACAGAAAATGCCAGCTGGCCTAACAGTCTCTAAAACAATGGTTACAATAACTATGTTGACAATAAGAATGATTAAAATGAGGGGTTTTTCCACTAAAGTAGAAATGGGATTAGGTTTAAGTAAACAGCTCAGTCACTAAGTCAAAGCGTTTCATGTTCCGTATATGAGAAACATGAGAAACAAGGAGGTTTTTAGAGGAGGAGAAGCAATCTGTGTTACAGTGATTTCCATCGGGGTGGGAGCTGGGATGGTGTTTGTTCAAGGTACTCCCGAGGGCAGAGGTACCAGCAGTGGAAGCGTGTGAGGAATCATCACTAGTGCGTATGACCACAGTTTGGGAACTTGTGTTTGCATTTTTTTTACCCAAACTAAGAAATATCGCTACATCTGGAAGGGAACAATAGTGTGTGATTGCCACCACTTCTCCTTTGTTTCCCATTGCTCTCTATTGCCAGAAAACAGCTTTGTCTTCTCAATCTACACAGATGGATGCGTGTATCCGGATTTTGCATCTTTCCTACGATTACATTGAAGGGAGAATATATAATGGCCCAAGCTATTGCTGAGCGCTGGGGATGTGAGCATGTTAGTGCACATGTGAACATCTGTGCATTTGTGTGTCCTGTGAGGAGGAGAAAATTGCTTTAATGTTTTTTTGGGTGGTGGGGTTGCTCTCACTGGGTAGCTTATTGACTTTCTATTCTGGTTACAAATCTGGGCCTAATATGCTGAGTCGCAGAACTAGAAAGTTTAGAGATGGAAAAGATAAGTATAGAGCTAAACATTTGGTGGTAGAAATGAGGCTGAAAGGACTTCTGTAAAGCCATTTGGTCTTTCTTCTTTCCATTAAGACTGCTGTAGCTGTCAGGGGTCCGTTTGAAAGGTCTCCAGTCCACAGCTGCCCTTGGTGACCTGTTGCAGAGCTCTGCTGGGTACTTCAGTGCTGCTGGAGACTTTCTGGGTCCCTAACCTGAGCGAGTCTGTGTTGTAGCCCCAACACAAAGGCTGTGGTTTTAGACTGTTGCCACTTTTCCTATCCGTCCTTGTCAGGAAAATCACCATCTGGCAACAGTTGAGTGGCTGAGTCGAGTAGCCTGCTTTTGTGGGGAGGGTAAATCAAACTGAAAATCATTGTAGAGAGAGTTGGACCAGGGATTAAGGAAAGCACTTGGTCTTATTTTGTTTGTTATGAGTTACGTAAAAATCCCAACTGGTCTTTGTTCGGTCACTTTGTTCATCTGTTTTTTCCCCTCCTCTCCTTTGCTCTTAAGTTTTGTGCAGGCTGTTTCTACCAGCAGCTGTCTTCTCTCTATATTCAGTTGACAGATGGTATATTAACTATCTTAAGGTGGAAAATCTTCCAACAAAAATAACCTCTTCTACCACTAAGACCACCAACCTTTTTAATTGCAGGTGATGCGAAGGACTATTTTTTTTTATAGAATAAGGTATTTTTTCCTAATTGTGAAGGTAAATTACTTATCCATCCTTCCTCAACCAGCAATGTATCTTAGTATACATTGATGCAAATTCTGAGCAATTTTCTTACATAACAGTTGCTTAATCAGATTATTTTCCCCCTAGGCTGTGTACCGGTATAGAGCTGACATTGTACCTTGCATTCACCTGGAGATAATAAGCTTTTGTTTTTTTTTAATTCAACCTATTTATTTAAAATGTTAACCAAGTCTGGCAAAAATTGGAAATAGTAGTAGTGGACTCCTCGATTGTGCTTGACTGTCCTGGGGTAGAATTTAAAGGGTATTTGGATGATAGGTGGTATTTTAGAAACAAAAAGGAGTTGCACATGTTTGCTCGAAGGTTTCTTAATTCCTCCTAAGACAACTATTTATATTTTCTGGTGCCTAAACAACTTTGAAATTCTGGTTCTGTGCACCTTCCAAACACGAGTTGACTTTCATTTAAAGAGAAAACCAAACCTTCTTCCTTTTCCAACTTCTAGCTAGATTTTAGTTTAGAATAAAGAAGTCCAAACACAAATGTTTTCTTCCCTTGCTGGCTAACAAAGGTGGAACCTTTTATACGCAATAGCTGTGGAGTACTTACAACTGGATCTAGTCGCAAAAGTTAAATATGACTGCCTCCCTGGTGGGCTTAGATATGTGTGTGTTTAACAAGAACAGTGTCGAATAAGCTTTTTATTTAAAATATTTCAAATACAGTTGCATTGAACATTGCCTTTCCTATAGTCTATTTTCAAATTTAGTATTAATCTGATTAACTTTTTAAAAGGAAGTAATATTTTTGTATTTAAAAACAAGATAGAGCACCTGTTTCCTGTGAGCTGCTGCCACTGCTCTTACGCTGCACCTCTCTCTCTCTCTCCTTGGTCTTGCACTCCGTGTTTCTGCTGGTTCACCCAAGTTACGCCCATTGGTGCAAGTTGAATGGAGCTCCTAGTGGAATTTGTTTTAAAGTTTTAATCATCAACAATCTTCAGGAAATTGCTAAGCAGCTAATTTTCTTTTGTTAATGCTTTAATGTCTTCCAAAGACATTGCTCAGTATACATCGAAGTTTCCTTGGAAAAGAAATGCCGTTAAAATTGCACCCCTGAAAGTTCAAGGGAAGGGGCTTTGAAGACGGTGCAGCCGGCGGGCCAGCGGCGAGGCTCGCCAGCTCTTTGCTCCCGTGTTCAGGCTACCATTGTTGCAGCCCTTCCCTTCCGCTCAAGTTCATTCTGTGTTGAACTGAAAATCAATGAGATGTTCCCTTCAGAAAAGAACTGGTGAATGAATGTTTTGAAATACCAATAACGTGAAATTTGGCCCTGTTTAGAAGCCTGCTGGTGAAGTAACGGGTCGAAGGTGTGAACTCAGGATAGCACTGCATCTGTGGCTGGACATCTGCTTTTTTTTGGTCTATGCAATTATTATTTATAATTTCTTATTTTTAACTTTGTTTCCTTAAGGCAAGAATAAGCAGTGTCTCTATTTTTATAAACAGATGAGGATGCTAAATTCATACAAAATGTTAATACCAGAATGACAGTAATTATAGTCTCCAACTTTGCCATTCTCCTAGATGTCAAGATTTGAAAAATTTACCCAGCAATACTCTGTGGAGGTCTATACAACCTTTGGCATGTCTGTCCTCTTAAGCTCCCCAAAATAGTTCTACCACGACTTAAACAGTTACACTCTGTGTTTAATTATAATATATATTTTTAAATTACTTCATTCCAATTTCATCCTTACTCAGTATTGCTGTATAACAAATGTGAGTCTATGTAGCAGTTGTCTTCGATAAAGATCTCTTTCCCTTTCCTGTCTTTTTATCCATTTATTTTCTTTGAAATCACCTTTTTGTGTTTTTTTTCTCTGAATTTTTTTCATGCTTGTTCCTTCTTCATTCTTTTTATGTTTTTTAACGCATCTTATTTAATTATCCTTCCTATCTGGACTATCTACATACATACATATGGAGATACAAATAGGGAGATTATATGGGTGTGTGTTTATGTAAATGTGATCTATATGACATTATATGTAATAATATACAATAGTCAATATAGTCATGTGTATATATTTACTATAAATACACACAGACATATACTTTTTTTTCTCCCGGTAGCCTCTGTTAGTATAGCTATAGAGGGTGGGAAATGTACCATATTTCAGAAGCAGAGAAGGCCAACTCTAGCAGCAGGAGATGCGTTTGGAAGTGGCCGTGAACAGGAAACTTTCTGCCCTGCCAGATGGCAGCTGGGCTTTGGTGGCTGCTCTCAGTCCCCTCTGCAGCCTGCAAGAGTCCAGCTTTCCTTTTGCTTTTATTTTTCACTGTTGGCTTCCCCCTAGTTTGGGTGGATCTGCTCCAGAGGCCCATGACAGAGCTCCGGCGCTGAGTACGACGCCGCTGGCTCCCACAAGAGCATCGGGCACGGTGGCGAGGGGAAGGTGGGTGTCCCTAAGAGGGTCACCCCGGCCAGCATCCTTCCCACTGCCCTCGGGCCTCCGGGGGTCTGATGGGGGCAGCACGGCGTTATCACCACTGGGGTTTAGATAGAAAGTTTCCTTTGTTCTTTATTAGCAACTATAATAAGTATTACTCTTTTTTTACATGAAAGCTGCATAAATAGGTGCCCCTCCTTAGGACTTTAAATTCACTTGCCTGGAGCAAGTCCAACTCTAATCCTTTCAATGACAATGAATGGATGTGGGATTATGTCTAAGAACCAGCTGGTTTACAACCCTCCCGGATTTCTGAAAGCTGCTATAGACATTAACCACTGCAAAGTTAAAAGTGGATATTTTTATATCTTAATGCAATACAAAATTATTCATTCTGCCTTGAGAGAAGTAGATTTTCAATAAAGCAAATTCCTGTTTGTCTGACTTTCTTCTTGCTTTGCTTTCCTGCTTTGCAGGCAATCTTGGAAATTAATGAGGCCATGAACTGTTGAGAGTGTTATAGTGGGAGAAAAAGTATGAGTTTGTTTAATTTTCTCTATGTTATGTGATGGTTTAAAATGCATTTCCATGTTACACAGGTATATTGGATATTAGCTAGTGTCCAGAGATTATTGTTTTCCCAGGAAAGTGAGATGTCAATAATTCTGTAATTCTCTGAGTTAGGTTTTGTTATGAATATCTTTCTAGCTATGTCATATTATTTCCATTCTTCATTGCGCACAAACTATTTTCTAATTGAGCTTCAACATTGTAAAAGACTTATGAAATGCTGATAATCCAGCTTTAAGACATCGATATGATTTTTAATTGTTTTCCTTCTTTGTGCAGATGTTCTTGAAGGCTACAATGGCACAATCTTTGCTTATGGACAGACATCATCAGGAAAAACGCATACTATGGAGGTACAGTGGCAAAATTAAATCAGTTTGGTAGCTGCAGTAGAATTGTATATACCAATTACCCGAACAAGCCAGCTATCTGGAGCACTCAGCTGTGAGTGACATATAAAAAGAGTTCTGGGTATGTTTAGCTTCTACCACCTTTTAAGCTGTAGTGTTTCTTTCAATGTGGAGGTTTTTTCAAGAGATGTCTATACGTATCTAGCTAAACTAACAAGTAATGAGTCAAAAATATCAAGTATAGCTTCTGTGTATTTGTCATAACAGTTTAGCTACATGTATGCTTTAAAGATTTGAGTGAGATTTGTTAATCCACAAATGAAAACAGTAATAAGGGTCTGTAGAGGTCCCTTGCATGCAGGAGTATGAAAATTCATGCCTGGGTTATTGGTTTTCTCATTTGCACTCCCCTTCTGGGAATACCGCTCTCGCGTGCTGCAGCACAGATGGATGAATTTGAGAATTGTTGCTTTGGAGGAGAAGAATACCAAATTATACCAAATTCCAGTGGCTGGAGTCCTAAGTTTGTTTAGACTTCTGCTACATGAAGTGTGACAGTGTATTTTTTTTTTTTCCTGTGTCTTTTGGTTTTTCTTAACTGTTCAGTTAGAATACATTTAGATATTTTAGTCTCTTGCTGGAAAAGGAGGATCATTCAAGCATTTAATCCTCGCATAGGACTGTTCCATCACAACGCTGTGCAAGCTGGGCGTCTTGGAGCATTTCAGTTCAACTGTGAACTTTAAGACAAGAGGACTACAGCAAAGTTTTGCTAAATGAAAAGAAAAAAATGAGCTTTCATTTGTTTAACAGCATCAGATGGCTTTGCTATACGATTAACACGGGTGACCTACCTAACCTGAAGGTTAAAGGAGAAGTAAAGCAATATTCTCTCGAGCCAACAGGCCCTGGTGAAATTGCCGTTCGATTGCCACAGTTGCTCCTTTCCTGGAGGATGCAATAACTGATGCCTCATGTCTAATTAAGTCTGTCCTTGTGAGGATGGGGGGGAAATCACTAGCTCAGCCCTCACAGATGGCACAATGGCTGAGTAATCCACCAGCTCTGAATGTAATTAAATCAAAATGTCTGCAGGGCTTGAGCTGGTGCTTCCACATGGCATGGGGAAAGATCTCTTTAAAGCCAATTTATATTCAGAATTACAAGCTGTGATAAAGAAAATGACTCTAGAAAAATGGCTGTTTTACTTCTTTAATAAAAAAAAAAAAGCTGTCATTTTAAAGTGGAATCAAGTCTGTATTCAGTTTTAATCCCCCTTTTAACTGAACATCCTCTTCTAAAGTTGCAAAAGTATGTTGTGGAAGAAAAAAATAGTCTGTAGTTGAAGAAATAGTAAATCCTCTTGGTAAAGCTGTTATGGAGGATTTTCTGTGAAATGCTTCATAGTGTTAGTGTTAAGCTTAAAAAGGATACGGTAGTGTAGTATAGCCAGGACAGGCTTTCTGACATACATAGGTCTTTCTCCCGTGCTAGATAAAACGTTTGCCAACCTGTACAGCAGCATATAACCAAAACTGTCTTAAAAATACTGTATTTCTGCCCACAAGATTATATTGCTGGGCTTTGACCTTATAGTAGAGTGTTCAATACTAGGTCCCTATAGATTGTAGTTATTGTGTCAACATCCTGAAATAAAACAGCACTGTCTCAAATGTTACACTTCACTAACTACTGCCTGCCTGCTATGTTTAAATGTGGAAATTAATGTTCTTATTAAAATGAGAGGCTTTAATGAGCGGAGAACTCTCCGTCCTGGTGCTTTGGGGGAGTTTACTAACTGCAATGTCAGCAGGGCAGCAGCAGCAGATTTTTCCGAACTCTGAGGTTACAGCTAAATTCACGCGAATGGGTTTTTTTAATTGTTTTATTTCAGCTTTCCAGTGAATAGCCCACCTTCACCTTTCTCTCCCCTTCCGGTTTATGGTCTCCATAATTTATAGTGGGACCTGCCTCAATCATCTCTTGTTTTAATAAAAATCCATTAATAATAAAGTAAAAATGATATTTTTTTTCCAATACATCACAGAGTGCCGGTGTTACAGTGCTTTAAAGATCTTATCTCTTTCTTTGCAAAGCATTGAATGTGGTCTTGCTCCACTGAAGTTACTACTGCCTTAAACAGTGAGAAAGCCCAAGCCCCAAAAGTTGTAGATGCGGTGGTTGAGTTGCATGCACACTTAATCATATTTTACAGATTGCTTTCTCTTCTGAGCTAGAGAAAGCTATGTTAAGGGAAGCGTAATTATTACAGGGCTTGTTGAGGCTAGGATGTTTAATTAAATACTTTTATAAGGTGTCACTAACCCAGAGCCCAAGCAATTATTAGAGGAAAGGTTTACCTTGTGCAGTGATCCCAAAGCTGATTCACCTCTGCGCAGGCAGAAGTCTCTGCAACAAAACTTTGAATTCAGACTGTCCTTTGGCTGAGCTAACAACCCAGATTGATCAAAGCTGCTATAGAAAACGAGGCACTGTATAGCTCTGGCATTTCTTGTTTTGTAACTGCCTTTGCCTCTGCTGCCTTAGGAATCATGCACCCTGCAGTGTTACATAGCGTGGACATACCTTTGGTTGCATTTGTGTGTGCTGAAGAAATAAATACCAGCAAATCTCTGTTTATTCCAGTTTAAGAAAAACTCCTTTCCCCTCTTTGGGAAAACTCTGTACAGGAATACAGGGTTGTCAGTTGGTTTCAGTGAGCTTTTCAAGGGCTTATTCAGGGGGACGGGATGGATAGTGTGAAAATTGTATTGCAGTCTCTGCTCAATAACAGTGCGGTGTGATGGAACCGAGTGCTGTGCTGGCAAGTTAAAACAAGAAGAACGAGCAGAGTCCTCCTCAGATGCGGCCATTGAAGGAGAGCGAGCTGACCCCTTTGATCCCTCAGCTTTATACTGAGCATGCGGCAGATGGGATGGAATACCCCGTTGGTCAGTTTTGGGTCACCTCTCCGGTCCGCTCCTCCCTGCAGGTGCAATCCCTTTACACTCGTCTGCCTCCGGTCCTCCAGTGTGGCACATAACAGAGTTAGCTGGCCTTGGTTGTTCTAGCAGTAAGTGTAGGCGAGAGCCTCTCTGCGTACCATTCCTTGGTATTAACTGTAAACATCAGACCTTACCACTGCTAGAAGCAGACACTGTCTGAAAAACATACCATTAATTTCAGAGAGCGCAGCTAGTTAGGAGAGACTTGACTGAAAAGTAAAATGACTGAAAAGGAAAATTGATTTTTTTCTATCTATCTCAAACCAGGACACAGATCACATCTGACTTCCCATGATTTGGAATTGTATGGATACCCATGATATTTTTAAAAAAAATAAAATTCCCTACCACTATTAGGAGTAAGATGCTTTGTTGTGCTGATGTGGGCAGTATTACGTGGACAAAGATATATTCAAAAGGTATATTAAAGTTTCTAGACGCTATGTTCTGATGGAGTCTTACGACTACTGACTTGTTATTGCATATTTAAGCAGTTTCATAAAACATTTGGAAATAGCAATACAGTGTACACTGTAGTCAGAAAAGGTTTTTATTTCAAGTTTATATTTCTATTCCGTTTTCAAGTGGTGTTAGCTTTCCTGTATGTGTCTGGCTTTTCCAAAAAGAGCAATACAACTAAAAGGAGCCATGCAGCTGGGGAAATTGTTGTTTTTATTTAATATTCAGTTCTTGAAAGAATAGAGGAAGGTAGTTGTGCATATTAACATGGAGAACAGTTGTGTTTGTAAGACACAGTTCTCTGGCAATAGGCCCAGGAAGCTCAAATCAGAATATATTACTCTAATCCCCAAATCCCTGCAACCCAGATTTTCCTTTAGCTTTCTAGCGTAGTGGTGAAAGAGAAACAAAATGCTTTAATACTTCTTATTTCTGACGTGTTTCCAAATATCTGATTTAACTGGGAGAACGGGGCTGTAATTTGTATGTTTGTGTTTATTCCTCTATCTTCAATCACAGAGTGACAGTGTAGATAGCGGAAGGACAGCACTCTTGGCAAATGGCAGGAGCTGACAAAACAAATAGGTGCTCCGTTGGGTGAAGAGTGCTAACACGTTGAGTCGTTCTGCCACCTTTTCTGTGTGCTTACATCAAGCAAATCCCCCCCCCCCCCGAGCAGCAGACACGTTCATAGGGGCCCACTGGAGGAAGGTGTGTTTGGACAAGGCTTTCTCCTCTCATGTACCTGAGCCGGGCTTTCCGAGTTACGCTTTGGTTTTGTGTCCGCAGGGGAAGCTGCACGACCCTCAGCTCATGGGAATCATTCCAAGAATTGCACATGACATCTTTGATCACATCTATTCCATGGATGAAAACCTGGAGTTTCACATAAAGGTAAATGCAGAATGACATGTTACGTAATGGGTCGGATGGAAGAAGGTTGAGCTGGGTGGGAAATCTGCATTTGTGCTGTAACATCGCGCTGCAGAATTTTTCCTTTCTCCCTTTCATAAGTTGAAAAAAACCCCACCCATTATTTTACTGAGGACATTCACTAGGAATAGTCCAATACAGTTACCAGCCTTTGATAGAAATTTTTTGGAGTGTGTTTTCAGCTCAGGTTTGCGAGTCCATTGGTTGCCTTGTCTCCCACCACGGTTGGTAGCTGGCCAACTTGGTAAGAAATAACACACTTACTTCACTGCAGCTTCTCCAAAGACTGTACCTCAGCCCCATAGTTATGACCATAAATACAATTGATCTGCGTGATGTTTGTGAGAATACAGACATGTTGTTCCTATCTCAAGGATATACACCGTCCTCCATAGTATGTGGGTTTGAAATGGAGGAAAGATGGCTTTGGGCAATTTACAGAAGGACATTTAGAAGTAATTTTTAGCTCAAAAACTTATGTATGGGTTCCTTAAGACGGTGATCTAAGTCTCTATTTGAACAGCTACTATGTTTTTCCATGTCCCTATCTTGATCCCAACCATACGATCTCTCAAATTTTTTGAGTGACCTTTAATACCTACTGTTCATCCAGTCTCCTGGGGAGCTCTCGGCCACGGGGAGGCATTGGTCCGTCTGGCAGAGCTCGGGTCAGGCTACAGCTTGCTTCCAAGCAGACATGAGTAAAATTACCCAGTGATTGCAGGAAAAATTAGTACTCCTCTATGTCATCCCTCCCCAAACCCCACCAAATATACCTAAGTGGCTTCAGTAAAGTTAAGTAGCTGAGCACAGGTAGAGTGTGAAAACACTGTCCCTTCTCCCGCTCTGACCAGGTGATGCTCTCGGAGAATGGAGCTCTCCTCCTCTGTCCCTCTTGTGCCTAAAAGTTAGAAATTATTGACTTTTTAGTGCTGCTTGTATTAAAGTCCTTGAAGCACTTCTGGAGGTATACATGTGTATATGTGTATTTTAATAATCTAGCAGAGTACCTCTGCACCAGCTACTGATCTTGTGGAGGGACGAGGTCATTTTGTATTGAGAGCCACCTTAGCAGTGCCTCTTTGTGGGGGCGCTCATGAAGTACAGAGAGAAGGAGCAGCCTTACAAAGTACAAATAAACCGTGTAAATATTTTAATAGACCTTAGATTGCAAAATACTGAGCTCCTTAAGAAGAGACACCTCTGAATTTTCCTAGAAATGGGCGTCCGTAGGAGTGACACTGATTTCTTTTCATCATCTGTAAAGATCCCCTGTGGCTGTTGCTATTCTACGTGATAGCACTTGGATACCAACAGATGGGGACCCCCTTGTACAAGACGTAGTAAATTCCTGTCCCGACAGAAGATTATCACTTTATAAATCATGTTCTGCCAGCACTGAATTGTTTCAGTGGTTTCCTATCATAGTTGACGTTTATGAATATCTTAACAGAAAAGCTGCCTAAATAGCAATGAGTGAGTGAGTGATTATACAAGGAGCTGTCATTGAGAGAAATGCATGTTCTGTCATTGGGAGCAAGAATTTAACCAAACTGTCACACTCTTTTAATAACTGAGCCAACAGTGAAAATTAATATCATTTTTTTTCTCTCCTTTAATAAAGACCCATTTAGAACAGGGAGGGGAACTTGGTATATCCTGTGTGTGTTGGTTCTCAGCAGTGTGTTAATAGGATAATATAAAGCATGTGAGTTAAGTCTGGGTGAACCAGACTGTTGAAATGAGCTGTTCCAGAGTATGGTCCAGTGTAAATGCACAAAAGCAAAATATATCTGTATTTAATAGCAGTTGTCACATAGGAAGATAAACTCATCAGGCTAAAAAAACAGGCATAATTTATTTTTCACATGAGAGAAAATGATAGTTTACTACATAGCTAGAGTTTACCGATACCTAGCATTTAGCCATCTAGTATTCACGCTAAATAATCCCCGAATAAAGCTTATTTAGGGTACAGTTAAGCACCATGCTCCTACCACATTTCTGTTTCCTTCTGTGAGTTGAATACCCTTTTATTAAGAGTCATTCATTCATTCTCCCTCTCCTTATTTTCTTTTTTTTTTTTTTTTTTTTTTGCGGACAATTATCTCTCTGTTACAGAAAAGCTCATTTTCAGTTTCTTCTTTGGGACTTGATTCAAGACAGAACTTTTACATATGCTTCATTTAAAAGTTTCGTTTAATACGTATTGCTTAGGCTGATGTAACTTGTATGTTAAACCATTGAAGGTGCTGTCTGCGTTTGCGCTGGTGAATATCAGCATACCTCTTACAGTTGTCAAACTTGATCCTTCTCATGATGCAGCTGTACTGATATGATAGTAGCTGAATTGATTTGATTCTGTTCAATATTTTGTCAATTTTGCCTGTGGAAAAAAAAAAAGATGAAGATAAGATTTGTCTGAAGTTTTTTTGTACGCTTTCCTGATGAATCGTTGATAAATGGAGAAAGATCAATGACTTGTAAATCATTCAAAATACAAGCATGGTCACATGAAAGAGGTAATTCAAACCATGTGGGAGGTGGGTTTTATTTTTAGTTTGGTGCTTTTTATTTTGACAGATGCAGAAATATAGGTACTGAGATTTTTAATTTGCCAAAGTTTAAATCTGTAATGTTTATGATTACTTAATTAGGTTTCCTACTTTGAGATATATTTGGACAAAATAAGGGACCTACTCGATGGTAAGTTCTGCATCTCTTATGTGACTAAGTGTTTTTTGGCTTGGTATAGTGTGTTGAATCAACAGTTAAGGGGAAACAGTTACTTTCTTTGCGAGTGATTTAAATTTAAGCTGTATGACTGGGTTTGTGAAAGAGAATTTTGCAGTTTAAGTCATTTGATGTCTGAATGTTGTGCACCTACCTCTGCAACGCTACGTAACTTTATTATTTAGAATTGTCTCGGTTGGAAGGAATCTTTAAGACCATCAAGTCCAACTGTCAGCCCAACACTGCCAAACCCACCACTAACCCATGTCCCTCAGCGCCACGTCTACCCGGCTTTTAAGTCCCTCCAGGGATGGCGACTCCACCACTTCCCCGGGCAGCCTGGTCCAATGCTTGACAACCCTTTTTGGTGAAGAAATGTTTCCTAATGTCCAATCTAAACCTCCCCTGGCACAACTTGAGGCCGTTTCCTCTTGTCCTATCACTTGTTACTTGGGAGAAGAGACCAACCTCCCCTCGCTACACCCTCCTTTCAGGGAGCTGTAGAGAGCGATAAGGTCTCCCCTCAGCCTCCTCTTCTCCAGGCTGAGTTCCTTCAGTCATTCCTCATAAGACGTGTGCTCCATACCCCTCACCAGCTCCGTTGCCCTTCTCTGGACACGCTCCAGCACCTCAATGTCTAACTTGTAGTGAGGGGCCCAAATTAGTAGAAATCAATGAGTACAGAGAATTTTACAGACTTCAAGGCAGGTCTGAGCCTCATTGACAATGTATATTCTTAAAGAAAAAAACCTGTAATTTAAAAATGTGTATATTGTTCTGATTGTGGGGCTATGAAAATGTTGGCAAAGGACAGTGAGGGCAAGCAACTGCTTGTTAAATTTTGTTAAATTTATAATATATTCAGTCCAACTTATTCGGCACTTTGCATCTGTTAGGTAGAGTGTTTTGGACGTGATCTCTCTCTTTTACAATTTATGTCTGTATATGCATGCTGGATGTTAATGAAAGTGTGATTTGTGTGTTGAATCAGTCTGAAGACAGAGAAATGCATGCTAATGGTAACACAAAACCAGGAATGTGTATTTGAGCTTTTCTGAATTCCAGTGAGTTCTTCTGTCTCTTTTGAAATTCTTGCTGCCTTGGCAAAATCCAACTTGTTCTGTGTTCGTTTCATTAATACAAGCAATAGACAAGAGCTTCTGTGCCATAAAATTAACTTTAAAGAAACAGTTACAAGATTGACAGAACAAGAAACAAGTTTTATGTAGCAGAAATATCGGTAGTTCATAAGGAATGGGAAGTGACTACGGTTCTCATTTACAAATTTAATACATGCACTATATTTGTCTGTCATGCCTATAGTTGACACATTATTACCTGTGGAATGTTCCTAATGATCTCCATCTTCTTTTGTAGTGTCAAAGACGAACCTCGCTGTACATGAAGATAAAAACAGAGTCCCATATGTTAAGGTACAAGGAAAATGTGATGCTCAGTTTTTCATTCTTTCTCACGTATGCATTTTGCATTTGCTGAAATAATTCAGCTCATGTTCGGAGCCTTGGGTTGTTCAAGTAGTATTGGTCCCTGGATTTAAACAGTTCCTGAAATATTAATGGGCTTGAATCATGTTTGCTTTATTTTCCTTGCTTTAGACGGTTACATTTTGTTAGCATGGTATTAAATTTTAAGTATTCATATGCCCTTTTCATGTCAGATATGAAAGAAAACATCTTGAAGAATTTTGTTCTTTAATATTTTGTTGCATAGATGCTGTAATCTCACTATATTTTAGAACAGATTTGTTGGGTTAGGAATTTGGTTTATGACTTTCTGGGCCCTCACTTAAATATAATATGCTTGTTATGAACCTATGTGAGCCTTAATAATATACATATAATATTGTTCTGTTTATCCTAATCCTGGGGAAGGCAAAAAAATTTGATAAAATAATTCCTTCAGTGATATTGCATTAAGGTAGACAATAAGGACTATGCATCTTGTCTTGTAGATTGAGAGAGAAAAACTAATTTGGGAATGTAATCTAACCCAAATTAGTAACAGGAATATATGCCATATCATTCCATGTGTACTACGTGTAGAAACTCTTTTCCGCTGCATGTTGGATTTGACTGAGTCTTTAATCTTGTGAAATAAAATTGTCTCTTAAGTTATCCCGTGGAGTGCTCCTGAAAGTCATACAAAGGCATGTTTTGGTCCATTGCCTCGCTAATGATCATGTTGGATGTTGATGGTTCTTCTAATTATTTTGTTCATCAGTGCTAAATATGCTCCCGATGGCATTTGGAGCATTAGGACACTTCCTAAACTTTTCTGTGTTCAACTTGCACATTTCTAGGGTTGTACAGAAAGATTTGTATCTAGTCCTGAAGAAGTTTTGGATGTCATTGATGAAGGGAAAGCTAACCGTCACGTAGCCGTTACAAGTAAGTATTCTGGCTATAAAGTGTGGGTCGCTGTAGCTTCCTAGTGATGTATTGATTCTTCGTGTTCACAAAGTACTTTGAGTTACTTAAAAAATGATGTAATGATGCACAAATTATAATGATCTAAAATTAAGAGCTGTTCTTTTTTTTTGCTGCTTCACTGCATACAGAAACATTTATTGACTTTCAGCTTTGAGAACTCCTGAATTTAATATGTGGCATTATATAGTATTGTTATATAAAACATCAAAATATGTATTGTCACATGTAGTATAGATATTTTGAAATTATGTATAACTGAAATTATGTACGTGCATTGTTCTTTGTGCTACAAGTCAAGAACTCAGAGCAATTCACTGGTCAAATGGCGGGCAAAGACTGCAGAGCACTTAGCAGACTCTGCCTGTTTATCCCTTGCAAGTTATCCCAGTGAAGCGGTGACTTGGATTGAGTTCCAATGATGGCAAAGCAAACAAATCTTCCTGAATTAAAAAACAGAATAATTGCTTCAGCCTGTGCCAAATCTGTTGACATTGTGTTGCATGCAGCCCACTAGCATTGCAGTGATAAAAAGGGCAGGTATCTTTGGCCCGTTTCCCAAATTACACTGTAAGATGTCTTTGATGCAAGCAGTGAGCTTGGCAGAACCTCAGCTTGTAACTCAAATCTTTATGGTGGGGTGGGGTTTTGGGTATTTTATTTTTTTAATTTTATTTTTGGTGTTGGGTTTTTTTACATTTTTTATGATGCATTGGGTAACTTCTTTCTCTTCCATGTCTCTACCTTCTTGCTTTGGGAAATATTGTATTGCTTTAGCTTTCCCACGCCTTTCTCATCATACTAATAGAAATGTATTCTCTTTTTTTCTGAGTCATGTTTCCTCCCCTTGTTTCTGCTGTTCTCTTTAACAAAAAATATCCAAATACACCTTTTGCTGTGATACTGCCTGTTGCATTTGGTGCACACAGAAAAGTTCCGACAAAAGTTGACAGAGACTGAATTTTACCTCGACTGAAATGGCAAGGAGCAAATTTGGAAGTGTTGTTGAAAAAAATGAGTTTGGAGGTGGAGAAGAAAAAGGGAGTTCAGAAAAATATAAATATTGCTGTGAATGTGAATGGGGAAAAGTGGTAATGGATTTTAAAGTAATAGAGAAAATGGATGAGAAGGTGGTTTACTGATTCTTAATGTTTTCTTTTTGCTACTTTATGAAACTTCAAGCATGATATGGTTGCAATCAAACTTAGAATAAGTGGAAGCTGAAACTGTAGCTGCCTGTTTTTCACCTGCTGCCTGGGTGAAGGAGGATTTTTAATTACATAAGCAATAAAAATCACTCTGAAATCTTAATGGAAATGATATGGTTTTGATGAAAACTTTTGCGAAAATGTTGGGAGATCTCCTCACACAATTGCACTGAGACCTGCCCAACTTCTTTTTATTGCAATTATTATTATTACTTTTCTTCAAATTCTCTTGCTCAGCTCAAACTATTCCTCTGTCCAGGATGCTGACCATACATCCTCATTGTAGGTCTATGTCTAAATGGTGTATGTTATATCACAGCAGTTTTTTGTGCGACGTGCCTATACTCATGAAGAAGCATAAAAGGACAAAACCTTTATTTCTTACTGTATCTATGAAGCGTTATTATTCTTATGCTTTTTTTTTGTTATTTTTTACTATTTCTGGTCAAATTTTATTGCTTCAGGGGAATAAAAAAACTTTCAAAAAAGAAAGAAGAAGGAAAATAAAATAAAAAAACCCTATTCTTTTCCCAAGGCTGTAATTTATCGTGAATTTGTTTAATTTGGTCATGTTGGGAGAAAGCGGGAGCTCATTCTGTAGTCCATGAGCTTTATTTGCAGCTCTTGGCATAGACACTGCTGTCAGTACGGTGGTCAGGGCTCTCCCGTGAATCGCCTCGTACTTTTGAATTTGCTAGCCATAGGCTAGCTCTGATGAAATATAATTTCTTGTCAGGTTTTAAAGTCATTTAAACAAAACCTTTCAAATGTAATTGCAGATATGAATGAACACAGCTCTAGGAGCCACAGTATCTTCCTCATTAATATTAAACAAGAGAATGTGGAAACTGAGAAGAAACTCAGTGGAAAGCTTTACCTGGTAGACTTGGCTGGAAGCGAGAAGGTAATCTTTCCTTTTGCCTAAACTGTTGAATGATCCGAGTGGGATCGCTAAACTGATCATGTGAATGTGTGTCAGTGCAAAGTAAGGTGGGGTTTACAGAAGTCTTACCTTAGGTTATCATTAGTAAGGCAATCTTTTCGTCTAAAGAAGCACCGGTCCGAGACTACTAAACTTCTCACCTGGGCCACCTTGGGATCCAATTTGTGGACCAGTAAACCTTGCATTCAGGATGAGGGAGATCACACTTTTTCTGTCCCCATATTCTTGGTCCATGCAAGCAAAATACAAAGCCAAGATACTCATTTGGTGGCATATGCTGTGCCACTGAGCGTGGCCTGAGAATATACCTGTGCTGTTCCCTATCTGTATGGACAGACTGGTCTACGAAGCGGTCCCCAAGCGTCCTCAGGAGAGCACACTTACCAGCTTTTCTCTGAACAAAGTAAGGGTCAGCTTGCTGTTACACTGGAAGAAAGGTGGAAGTATTGCAGCCTTCCACTAACAAACAAGTGCATATAAAATTCTCCTCCTTCATGCTGAGGATAAGCTTGCTTTGTTTTTCTTCCAAGAGCATCTTTAACGGTTGCACTATTATCTGCGTTGTAGCTGTATTTGTACAGGCGCTTGCTGATAGCTGAGCCTGACTGTTGCCTGCTCTCTTTGGTAGGTCAGCAAAACTGGAGCGGAGGGCGCTGTTCTTGATGAAGCTAAAAATATCAATAAGTCTTTGTCTGCTTTAGGCAACGTGATATCTGCCTTGGCAGAAGGAACTGTAAGTAATCCTGTTTTGTGTTGTTGAAGAATGGCTTTTTATCTATGTGTTTCTTTGCCATGCACATAAAAAAATCAGCTAACATTTCAATTCAGAAAGAAGGAAATATGAGCTTTCCAGCCACAAACCAGTGACACTTTTGCTCTTCTGCTAAAGATAAGAAACTAATTCTCAGTGATTTCACTCGAGTGATTATCCAATCTTAGCGCAATCAAAACAATTACTCTTCAGGATTGTATGCTTCAAATCCATTAAACGTGTCAGTGTCAACTCTTGTTCTCTCTCATTACAATATGATTATTAAAAAAATTGTTCTTGTCTCTTGTTTATATTTTGATTAGAAAACCCATGTTCCATACCGAGACAGCAAAATGACCCGAATACTTCAGGATTCCCTTGGTGGGAACTGCAGAACCACCATCGTGATATGCTGTTCTCCTTCTGTGTTCAACGAAGCAGAAACAAAGTCAACCCTGATGTTTGGGCAGCGGTGAGTCCTACTCAGCATTAGGCTGGATGACACTCCCTCGGGCTTTTCCATGTGTTCCGAGCCAGCCACGCCGAGGGGAGCGAGATGAGTAGGCATTTTAAAATATGGAGGTTATGATTTCTGGAGTTATTCAAAAATAGTGCTGGAGAACTTGAGAAAACTCTCTCTTCGTTCCCTGTGGTACCATAAAGATAAATGTTAATGTTGGCCAGCAGCTGCACTACTTAGAAGCTCTGGTAATTTTTCCTGTAGAAAATACAAAGCGTTATCATAGTTCTTTGAAATTTTATGGGGAAGATAATGGTATTGGGCGGTTTTCTGTTGGCTAACAGTGGAAAATGTTTGGGTTTGCTTTATCTGATGCTGCTCTTGATGCTTTTAAGATGTGTCTTCTCCCTGAACGGCATCTCAGGGATTATTGTTATGGTTGTAAAAAATATTTTTAACCGTTAAGAAAAATGAAGAATGTGGACTCCATGTAATATTGACAACTTTGATAGATTACTGTGATAGCTCATGGACATTTTTATGTTTGAAGGATCTTAACAGTTTAGGAACAAGTCCTCAGAAACAAGCAAGGATAAAATAAGTGTGGAAGTATTCAGAACGAAAATTTCTCTTCCATATGCGTTCGTTGGCATTAGTCATATGAAATGCATTTGGAAGGTTTGCAAAAATAGGTCAGGCTCATTATGTAATTACTGCTTTTGTTGTAATTGAGGAGAATTCTATTACTCTGTAAAATTACTCATTTTGTTTTATTTGTGTAATAGTAGAAAGAAAAAGTACTAGCAAGTTATGATTGTTTGAAATAGAATTTATTTAACAGTTTGTACAATACAATAAATTTGTCTTTGTCTGAAAATGGGTTGTTTTCCACCATGCATAATTTTTGCATTGAAGCCCGCACTGTTAAGGAGCAATTTATATTGGAAAGTAAAATCATGTATAAAAGATGAATATGTCAATCTTCTGTTAATTCATTGCCCCACTTTTATCCTTTAACGTGAGCTTTCCTTAGGTTTTCATGAGGGAAGATGATCCCTTTAGTGTATTCATATAAGAGTATGTAAAAGTGCAGGACAAACAGCTGCAGTTGGATGCAGTCCCTCGTAGTGGAGAGTTGCGGATTAGTGCAGGTTTTCTGCAACATGCTCTCCATCTGGCATTGCCAGAACCAGTATTAACTTGTCCTTGTCGTCTGCTGCTGGGATTTGTGGAAGGTGGGGAGGGTCCCACATGCTGCAAGCCAGGTAGCTGCAAGAGGTACCGATTCCTCCGATCTCTGCTTCCTATAGTGTGTCCATCCTATAAGCTACTCGCTTAAATAAGAGCATGCAGGAAGAACTCCCCAAAGGAACTTCACAGGTCACTGCAGTAAGTTTTTATGGAAAAGGACTATAAAAGGAGGAAGGGGTCGTTAACATACAGTTGGGTTAATGGTTGCTATGGAGTTTTAATTCACCGTTGTATGATGAACATAAGTTTAAGTTATTGAAGATGTAAGCTTCTACTGAAATCCCATCTGTTATAACAGGCATCACAGAAATTTTGAGTAAATGCAAATATTAAGCAGCAGTAATTAAATAAAGAGAATTAACAATTCTGAAGTATAATAAGTCGCACGGTTTTTGTTGATGGTAAAAGCTTAAATGTTCTTACGATTCACAGTTTAAACCTCCACACCTACAATTTTCTGACTGCCGGGGATTGCAGATGAGTGTGAATCTTGCACCTCTGTAGAACAGAAGAGCAGTCCCAAAGTTCCGGCTAATTCATTCTGCATAAGGCTCCAGGGCAGTAACGCAGCACAGGGGCATTTAATTTTTGATAGATGAGCAGGTATTGTGTCAGATTTCAGTCTGCTGTTATGCTGAACTCCCTGTCTGCAGGTATGGTTTGAAGTAAAAAGAAATGTAAGCAGTAAAGTGTAATAGTTCAGATTAAGGGGATTAAAAAGTGGTTTAGCTTTTTTTTTTTAATTAAAAAAAATATGTAGATTAAAGGGGGTTTGCTTTTGCTTTGTAATGGTAACAGTGCTCCAGGATCTCTGGGAAGTCGTATGCTTGGGTACTTGAGGAAGTGTGTGTAGAGGAAGTCCAGTTTCCATGTTACTTCAGTTTACATTTCGCTTGGTTTTGTTTCTCTTTCCAGTAATTGGTAAAACTTGCCTGTCTGTTTGGAGCAAAATAATTTTCAAACAGACTCTGCACGTGCTGGCTAGCAGAACTTGGAGTGATGCGACATGATTAACACTTTTCTAGGAAGAGGAGCATTTTTAAGATATTCCTTACTGAGAACTAGGATGTCAGCTGAAAGAGCTGGGAAAATAGCTAAATACTTCGTGAGAGTGCTTGGTTGAGGTATATTGTGGGGGTTTTGGTTTTTTTGCTTAAGAGCTATAGAATGGGGCTGAAATGGGAGTTTCTCGTGGAGAACATTCAATTGTAAGAAAGACAATACAAGTAGGAGGACTGGTGATGTACTAGACCCGCAGAGCAGCACACAAACTATACACGCATAGCGTTATTTGTCAGCATTTTGGCTAGGAATATTGCTGTCTGTGAGAAACGGTTTCTTTTACAGGCTCTTCAGTTGCGGTGTTTCATTTTTCTGATGTGACAGTATTAAGGGCCTGAATAACATTAAAGGGAAGGTATATGAGTCATAGGTGATTACTGGTTCCTCCATCTTTCCTAGCAAGAAAGAATTATATCACCATTAAAATAAGTGTTGAGAGTAAAATTCATCTTCGCAGACCTGCTTACACTAAACAACATGTGCCCATGCTCCTCTGTTAGTATTGAGTCTGTTTCTTCTCTTTCTGCTCCATCTTTTCTTGTGTTTTTATATTGTTTTTAATTTTAGTTGCTGGTAAGTACTTCATCTATCATTAGGGTAACACAGTCGATAAACATTATGGTGTGGTATTTTTTCCCCTAGTGCAGTTATGAGTGAAAAGTTGAGCCATGCTTTCGGCAGAGACACTAATGTAAAAGCTAACTATTAGGCATCTGCATATTTTAAAATTACAGGGTTATTTAAAAATGTTTCTAATGTAATAAAACTCCTGCTTGCCACGTAGTGCAAATCACTGGAGCGCAGTTTGGAGTATGAGGCACAGATATGGGGGTGTTTTCTTGCTGACAAAACAAAGTCTGAGGATTTTCAGTGATTGGCCATGTTTAAAGGATGCTTTAGAATCAGTAAGTGGAGCTGTGAAGAAGATAATTAAGATCATGTGCCCTCCCCAAAGGAGAGTTAGCCCGTGTTCCTATAGCCCATTCCTAGGTGTAGTGTCTTGCATTGACGTTTCAGCCTGTGTTTTACAAACCGGCAGGAGCTTTGTCTGTTATTCCTTTACTTAGCCTCTGTTTAGTCAGTAACACTGGAGTCATTTGGAGGGACTCAGCGTCTGAGCAGTGAAGGGCAAAGAGCCGAAGCTTTCTTAATTCATACTGATTTGTTTGGTTTTTCTTTTTAAATGTGGATTTGCTAGAGTAGGTGCTGTGCATTTTTTCTGCTTGCTTTGCATTTTTCTAGTGCAATTGTTCAGGTTCAGTTGGAGCTAAGCACTTTCACAATAGTAAAGTGGTGGTTGTTGTTAGAAGGGTTTAAATTTTGTGATTTTTGCCGAGAGAGGCAGTAACTCGTGAGCCTGCCTACAGTGGCACAGGCACGAGTTCAGGCTCCCTTCCCACTTGGAGCCTTCCTCAGCCCAGCAGTAACCAACCCAGTAACCTGGTGGTGATCAGCAGTTCTCCTCCTTCCCTTCCTTCCACCCCCAAAAATGTATTTGAAAGTGCTCTTTGGCTTTCAAGAAGGACAAGTTTCCATATCTCTGCTTCGCTGCGTTGGTATCTTTCATGCTGTGATACATGAAATATGGCTGAGTTTTCTTGGTGGAGTTTAAGGGATGGTTGTTAAGAGATGGGGCGAACGCGTGGTGAGACGCTGGGGTGGGGTACTCTGCAGCGGGTCCCAGGCCAGGGGAAGCAGCGAGGCGACGGCTTACCTAGCAGAGCAGTAATGACAGGACTTGTTTTTGTCCTTAATCCAAGAACAGTTTCCAGAGCTTCTCTTTTTGGAGGAATCTGAAGAGGCAGATCCATGCCTAAGTGGTACTGGCTGCTGGATTTTGATATGGAAAAATTTCCATTGAGGCTTCAAGGTAGTAACGGTACTGAGGGTTTGAGAGAAAATGGAATTGTGGCATTGCACTTTTGAAAATAAATTGCAAAAGTTTAGCAGTTTCCTGTTGTATTACAGAGAAATTTCTTAATCCTTTCTTTTGTATTGAGAGTAGCTGACACCTGGTTTTGTTGTGTAGAGCTAAGACGATTAAGAACACGGTCTCTGTGAATCTGGAGCTGACCGCGGAGGAGTGGAAGAAAAAGTACGAGAAGGAGAAAGACAAAAACAAGAGTCTAAAGAATGTTATCCAGCATCTAGAGCTGGAACTGAACAGGTGGAGAAATGGTATGTACCAGAAAATGGGAATGGGTACGTGTCTTTGTATTTTTAAGTTATGTATGTTTAAATCTTGCCTTAAATCACAAGAGTCGTACTATTTCGAAGCTCACCATTCAGAGTTGTAGCTCACGTAACCTTTCAGTAACTGAAAGGTGAAGAAGCAAATAGCGGGGAAACCGGCAGCAGCTGTTTATGGAAGGTACCATTTTAAATGCCAAAACTAGTGTGATATCACATGTAGCGAGTACAGAAAGGCATCAACAATTTTTAATAATGTTATTAATATTAATAAAGAAAAGGTAAAATGTCATTATGTTGTTTGGTTTTTTTTAAAAGAACTCTGCTCCTCAGGCATGAGAATTGGGTCTGTTATGCTTTAAGGTAAATAGATCTTGAGGTTCTTTTTATAATTGAGTTTAACATTAAAATAATTAGTCCTTCAGTACAATGCTTAGGGGTGTCATCTGATTAGAAGAATCACCACTTGTCTCCTTCTGTGGCTTCTAAGTGAAATTTATATTGAGAACAGCCAATTTTGTGTTTAGAAACATAGGGAATTGCTGTTCAGGGTAGCTTGTAAGATCAAGTGTAGGATGGTAGAGGAGGAAGAATATTTTTATGCATACATACAAATTAAAGAATTTTTATTTAATCTGGCATGTGGACAAATAATTTTAGTAAACCATCCTTTCTTTTCATTTGTATCCCAAATATGAAAAAAAAACCCTAAACAAACAAAAAACTCAAACGCCAAACTAACAAAAAGCAACAACCAACCCCCCAAACCCCCAAAAAAACAACTCTGCACCCCCTCACACCCTGAAATCCCAACAAACCCCAAACAGTAAAATACTGCTTCTTTGGATTCATTTTTATTTTCTAAATTAGCTGTCATCCAGGTCCTAGGTGTTGATGCGTCTCGCAGTTCGATAGTATGTAACTCTTGCAAACGTGAAGTAGCTATAGCGAGAACAAATCTGTGATTTAATTATTAGTCACAATTTGTTTTGCACAGTCAAGTCTGGTATTGAACATCCTGGGTGAAATCACTACTTAAAAGATAATACCTGACCTTTATGGGTGCAAAAAATTGTTTCCTCTTTCAGCTCCCTGTGCTGTTTACTTGCCTTTCAGATGAGATCGTTACCTAATGATTGCACTCCGTGTCTTTCTCTGGAGACTTCAGCACAGGGAATATTTCCCTTATCAGCATAGCGCAATTGCTATGGAGACGGTCGGTCTGCTGGTGGTGTTGAGGAGCGCTGGGGATTTATAACCTGCTCGTGTTCTACGTGTTTCATTCTGTGTTTGCTAAATGTGACGACTTTAATTTCCTTCCCGTTCTAGAAACGTTTTTTTTAGAAAACCCTGTATAGATCCTTTCTATATGCCACGTGAACAAGCCTTATAACATGCTTCCTCTATTGTTTTGTCTAAATATACGCACCTCCTCATCCCCTCCATCTGTCCTGCTTTTCTCATTGGCGTTACTCAGCAATACATTCAATGCATTCAAAATACTATTGATTTCTTGTCTGACCTTCTGCAATAGCATCCTTTGGAAGGATATTCTGTCAAAGGAGGCTCTTTACAAATGAAAGTGTCACAGAAATTGCATCTTGAATATGAAATGCAAGATAGATGCATAAATAGTCTATTGGTATAGCTTATTCTATAAACTTAGAAAATAATACATAAAATAAAATTGTAGCAGAAAATGGTTGTGCCCAGTTCTCACCAAAGCAGGGTTTCAGCAGCTTTGTATCCAAGTGCACAATTTGGTCTGTGTTTTACAGGTAGGAGGTTGTTCTCATGCAGTGAATGAAAATCTAAATACTCATTTTGGGAGGCTCCTGATGGATTCTCCGCAGCCTGAGGAGCGTTGCCGTGTGTGCAGGGTCCCACGGTCTGACTGAGCCCACCTTTCCTAGTCTGCTCCAGTGAAATACAACAATGAAAAATCAATTTACCTTTTTCTCATTAGTAATACAAAATATCATCGAGCCATTAGCAACATGGCAAAAAGTATTTTTAGTGAAGTACTTCTATGATGCTTGATTAAAATTACTCCTTTTCATGCTTTAAGCTTGAAAATATTATCTTCTCCTTTAGTTGGTTGTGTTGTTTCATGCCCTGTTTTGTTTTGCTTTGGGGCCTGAATTAACATGCCTTTTTGGGTTTTGATACATTTGTCCTGTTTACTTGTTTCCCTGCCAGTAAGGTAAATGGTGCCTATACTGTTCTGGCAAGAGAAATGGCTAATAAAGCTTTATGGGACTAAAATATTGTAGCTTTTCATAGGAAAGGAAAAAAACCTGTTTGTGCAGAAGGGATGGGTGTAACCTTCCCGCACCTCGAGCAACGCGTGCAGCGTTCAGTGACTCGCAGAGTCTCTCACCAGACTCTAATGAGAGTAGATTCAATTTCTGGCATGAGCGCCTTGTCTGTCCCTCTTCACTGAGCTGCAGCAGGCTCGTAATTGCAATGCACCGACGTTACCGAAGAAAATACTCCTCAGAGAAAATGATTTTGAAAGAAAATGTGTAGGGAGAACATCCTGTCTGATATGCATAGGCAACATCTCAAAATTGATGTATACGCTTTAATTTTAGATGTGACAAGGCAGAAGGTGAATAGTGTTTTAAATGCAGCTGTCTTGCTGTCCTGATGCTCTCGCAGTTCATTATGGGGAAGGGAGAGTTGATAAGGCAGTTGGCAATCTGGAGAGGAAGAGACATTTAATTGCCAGTAGGCTTTAGGCTGAAAGTCGGATTTTTTTTCCTCCTTATTTGCACTTCAGTTAATCCATGGAGCTAATCCCATCTATAGAGGGCTTGAGTGAAAGGGGAGCCGGGAGTTCAGTACTTTTAATGTCAGCCATTTGAACTGTTGCTGCATTTTGCGTGTTTGTGTTTCTAACCGTGGAAGTCATCTTCCTAACGAGGATGGCCATCTTTCCACACCTACTTTGGCTGTCGTTTGTCTGCGTGGCGGTTGCCCGCCTTGCACAGCTGGGTACAGCCCTTCTTTGCTTTGCTGAGTCCCTCTCAGCAACTGGGAAGGATCATCCGAGGATGGCCATGGTTTTGGGCAACCCTCTCTCTTGGACTGTGATGACCATAGATTGTGTGCCTGCAGGAGAAGCTGTGCCTGAAGATGAACAGATCAGTGCAAAGGACCAAAAGAACTTGGAGCCTTGTGATAACACCCCGATTATTGACAACATCACACCGGTTGTTGCCAGCATCTCGACAGAGGAGAAGCAGAAATATGATGAGGAGATTGCCAGTCTCTACAGACAGCTGGATGATAAGGTGTGAACCTTTGGTTTGACTCCGTTTGCTGGGTGAAAATGGAAAACTAAGCCAAAATGGGTGGGTGTCTCTGGAGCACCATGAACTGGAAAATGTCCCAAAGTTCAAAACACTATCACTGCATAAAGCCAGATCTCATCCTATCATGTCAGCTCTCTGCCTCTGTTCCCTCTGCAGATAGTGTTTGGGGTCATTCTCTGTGAAATCAGAGCCAAGTTTGTCTTTAATTTTAAGGGCTCAGTACAGGCTTTTCAGCACTCCTTTTCTTCAATGATTTTTGTAAAATCCCTGAGCAAACTGTGATGTCATCTTGGAGTCACAGGGGAAAGACAAAAAGGGAGACTGTCTCTTTGTATTTTTTATATATTTATTGTGTATTAGAATTTTAAGAAAAATACATAACCATCCCCTGGGGCTCTTTTGTTCATGTTGTTCTAGCTGTGAGCACTGCCTGGAGTGCAGGTGGCTTATTTATTTATTTATTTGCACAGCGTGAAATGCATCATTGGCACTTAAAGCTATCAGCAATACATTTACTGAGCACTTGCCAATAATAGCTTTGCCTTGTGTGAAGATAAGAAGTGGGGGAAAAAAACATTGACCGTTATGGATGAGAACAGCTTAAAAGGCTATTTAGCAAAAGTTTTCAGCATAGCTTTAATCATGAATCAAAACTTGATTTAAACTTTCGATTGTAATTAGCAGGAAAATAGCAGAAAAAAGCCCACTCGTTCCTCGTATGTTAATATTAAAATCTGGCTGTTTCTGAATAGCGCGGGAGGGAGTGGGTAATTGTGTTTAAGTCTTCACTGTGATGTGCACGAGGTCTCTCTGCACAGCCTGGTTGCACACAGCAGTATGTTGATGGCATTCGAAATAACAGTTAAGGTCTTTAAGATATTACAGCTTTTCTGTGACAGAGAATACAGTCCTGGTAGCAGTCTCTAGCTTTTATGTATTGATTAGAAAAAGAAAAACAGTCAGTCATTCTTTTACTTTCCCTCATCAATAGTAGCAAAGCCCAGTGAATTATTCTTGAGGGAACTCGTGGCAGATTTAAGTTTTACCCTAGAAAACATGGGAAGCGTAATGCACTACTACAGGAAATGAGAAGGTATTTGATCCCCAAAACAAAAACAAAATATTTCCATTTATAACTTGTTCCAGTGTAGACCATTCTTATGTTATATCTGGGACTAGTTTAATATTAGCAAATCATTCGATATATTCTACTTGATAGCTGTATTTGCTATCAGAAATCACACAAAATACCAAGTGGCTCTGGTAGGGTAAGAAGAGAAATGACGACGGACTCCACTGTACGAGTCCGTCCTCCAAACCGCCACAGGCACACCAAGCACGGGACCTGACCAAGGCCATCTCTTCCTGTGATGGTTATCTTTCTCTAAAAGGAGAAGGACACAGGAAGAGATGGCCTTGGTCAGGTCCCGTGCTTGGTGTGCCTGTGGCGGTTTGGAGGACGGACTCGTACAGTGGAGTCCGTCGTCATTTCTCTTCTGTATTTAAGATCAATTCCTACCCACGAGGATGCTGTCTTAACAAGGCAGTTGAAATGCCAGTGTGTGTGTATGTATTTGTACAACTATAAAACATCACATATGTTGGCAAAGTCTCTTGGAAGTTACAAGGTGCAACTCTGACCACATCAGTGTCTTGTTTACCATCAGGGATGCCTCTGCTTAGTTATATACTGGAGACAACAGTATATATACATTGCTTTTACCATGTAGCTCTCTGTATGTATATTTTTCTCTCCTCTAATACCACTCAAACCTGCACAAGGTTTGCTACGGCGTTATTCTCGCTTCTTTTCTAGAAAGGGGAAATAAAAGGGACCAAACGAGAACTGTGAAAAGAAACTAAAAATCTCCAACTGTATTTCATTGCAGGATGATGAAATCAACCAGCAGAGCCAGTTGGCTGAAAAGCTAAAGCAACAAATGTTGGATCAAGAGGAGGTAAAAAACTAAAAGAAAAAAAAAGAAAAAAGAAAACCGCAAACCCCTTACCTTTTGCTTATGAGCCCCTTGTTTAGTGATTCTGTCGCAGTTGTTGGCTAGATATGTTCGTATTAACTGGCTAAAATTCAATAGGTAAGAGAAACCTGTGTCACAGCTAGGTTTAAATTTCAAATTTCATAATATCCTCAGAAGAGCGTTAAGCCTTGATAACTCCTTATAATAGCATACCATCCTGCTGGGAAGTGATGCTGGAGGTACAAAGGTAGGAGCATGGCCAGTATTTTTTCACTTCAAATGTGTTTCTCAATATGTCTTTGTCCTTTCAGGTATCCAAACACAACGGACTGTAGGTGGTTAACAGATTTCCTAGTTTGACAGTAAAAAGGTTACTCCTGGTAATAAATTACTGATGTTCATTATTTTGGCAATTAGAGACAGTACTATGAGAAATCTGTGAGACCAGAGAATTGATTATTAGCGCTGCCACAGATTTGCTTTAAAATCTTGGATTGGTTAGTTTTTACATTTTATCTCATTGTTTCTGCTCATAAAATGAATGTGGTTTTTAGGATGAGCAATACGATCACTAAACTTACAGTCAAGTCATTTCCTTCTGTCGTTTGTTTACGAGAGGTTTTGAAGATGCAAAATCTGGCCGTAACACTAACTTAACAAGTTCCCCGAATGTTGCTGTGATATTTCTTAGAAGATGGTTTTATGCTGTTTTTCAAACTGCGGGAAACTGGCGGGGGGGACCTTTCAGACGAACAGTATAATTCTGGCATGGAGGTTCACTCGTCATTAATGTTCCAAAACTTTGGTCTCTCTTTGCGCGAAACACTGCCGTGATTCCCTAGGAGAGTGCCTCTCCCAGCCGCCCGAGCCACTTCGATCGGAGTACAGCATTGTGCTGGTTGCTGGTTTGGGGTGTGAGCCCTCTTTTGTGATTGAAAAACGATTCCTTAATCAAGTCCTCAGAAAGGGTTTCCAAGGTTTGGCTCCTTGGCAGGGAGAGAACAGTGTATGAAAATGGCTGTTACTCGGCGCTCATGACTCATCTTTGGGGACTTAGCCTCACTGCAGGCATTACCAGCTTTATTTTTACTCCATGATTAAGCTCTTCGTTCACTTGCTGCAACTTTCTTTTGATTACTCTGTATTACGTGCTACCTGTGTCTGTGGCTATACAAGTGTAACACAATTTTATGCATTCTCAGCGACATTATTTTTGGATGTGTGTTATTTGCTTCATCTTACTTCTCCCATCTTGTTTACATCAGTGTTCTCATCTAAAGCTTATTTTTCCCCCGTGGTTTTACTTGTGTCTAATTTTTTGAGTGGTGTGCATTCCTTTCTTTGTGTTACATATTTGGGAGCGTGCTGTACGCTGGCTTATTCCCCACCCTCTGTGTTCCATACTCAATATTACATCTGGAAGATGAATCAGGTTTTTGGTGGCCTCCAGTCCTTGCCTTACGGATCACTTTTTTCCCATTTTTGCACATGTTCTAGTCTAGCTTCGCTGACTTACAGAAGTCTCTGCAGCTGATGTTGCACCACTTGTTCAAGTTTTTAGCTCGTTCATCTGATAAGCTTGTCCATCTCTTGCCTTTGAAAGCTAATGTGATATTTTGGTTTTCTTCCTTAAGTCAATGGAATTAATTTTTCAAGGTTTTGTCTTCCCCACGTAAGCTTCACTTGCGCTGCGGGAGCGATCTACCTGTTCTGTCTTAGAGCCTGTGATTAGCTCCGTGATAGATGTGCAGCAGAGCAGCTGCCTCACTCTGCTTCCCCCTAATTAACCAGAGTACTTTTTTCTGCTTGATTAAGCTAGCAGGTTAATTATAAATGTAAGGCCTGCCACAGATGGCATTGTGCTGGTACTGGTATCTTTTGGTACCTTTTCACCACTGGCCGTTTCTTAGGGCGTGTGTTTTGCAGGGGATTCTGAATCTCTCACCCTTGCATCTCGCGTGCTGCGAGCAGATCCGCGAAGTGCTGCAGCCATCGTCTCCTTCCCTTTGTTTACAACTGATCGGTATAATGTGTTATTAATAGCCTTTTAAAATCTTGGTATATTTTTCCACATTATACCAACAAGAATCTTCTGGGGAGCTATGTTTATGCTCTAGGTGATATATAACACTTCCCTTTACTTGAAGTCACAGTAATATTCACACAGAAAATTTCTTAAGTAAATGTAAATAATAGTTCCATCTGTGTTTAGTAGAAAGATTATTTTAAGCTATTTTGTTGTTTAAATATTTACATGCCATCTGGCTTTGGCAATTCAGTGGGTTTTTCCGTAACGTGAGTGCACTTCTGAGGCTGCAGCATTACCAGTGAGATAAATTTCCCTTACATCTGAATCCTCTCTTCGCCACTTTGGGCACGTGCCAGTGTCTGAAGCTGCTGGGTTGGTTTCCTATTTTCCATTAGCGCTCTGAGCCAAAAAAAGCAATGTCTTCTCTGACATTCTCCTTTTAGGTGGTCTGTTTTAGAGAGATGTTTCTGCTTAGCTTGGGGTCTCGTGCTCAACTTCTTCGTGGCCTGGGAGCCAGCGGACAGTGGTGGGACAGGTCAGGAGAAGTCCACCCAGCACACTTCAGGAGGGCAGAGTTTCTTCTACTGTCCAGGAAAGCTGCAGTACAGTAATATTATACTAATCCATACATAGGAAGGCTTGGAAATAAGTGAGTTCTGTGCGTGAATGTCCAGGTTTTGCTGTTAGGATGAGCATGAATGCCTTCTTGTATCTCATGCATTAATTTTATATGTTATTGTTTTGTATTTTACGTTTTTATGCAGTCTTAGGTCCTGATTTTGTTATTGTTCTTGAAAGTAAAATATTAGCAATAAATGTTAGGTGGCACCTTTTACTTATTTTCACATCATTCTGCAGCATATGACTGCTGATGAGTCTGATTGTGTGCTAAGAACCCGATAGCTGGATTTTTGAGACTTTAACATCTGAACGCAGGTGGAGTGGTGCAAGGGCGAGGACCATGCAACTGACCTCTTACAATCAGCACCGTCACTGAAGCTTCAGCATCTCTCCTGCTAGCGGGCAAAGAGTAAATTTAATAAGTTTTACAAATTGGAAATACTCACTAGTATGTGTGAAGTCTGTATTTTCTTCTTTAGTTAATATTTTGCCTCAGCAAATACGAGCAGCTAATCTGTCTTCAGCATCATGCTTCAGATGATAACTAAGAGTAATCATCATAGGTTTGCTTATCAAAGTATTTCTCTAATGTCACAAGATCTTTGAGACTGCCTCAGAGAGCCCTTTTACTTGGCTCAGTTCAAAGCTGTGAGTCTGTGTTTAAACGTTTTACTTTGTGGTATTTTTTGGTCCTAGCTGCAGCATTGGATTGAGGGCAGAAAATTTATTTGGAGCTATGGTACTGTTTAAAATAAGTTTCTCTGCCTCAGTCTTGTGTCATAATAGGGTTTGATTAAAATTTTTCTTTTCATTGAAGTTCAGAGCCTTTTTTGCTTCCTTCAAATACATTTATGCTAAAACTGATGGTGCTTCGGGTAGAATAGCAGGATTTCTTCTCTCCTGCTTTCTTTTCCCTGCACACATGCTTTCTTTCTCTTTTTGTCTGTTTTTGCCCATTTCAGTGTTGTCTTTTGAATGAATTCTTGGGTGACTTAACGCTTCTGTGATATCTTGTTTTCAGCTTTTGGCCTCCACTAGGAGAGACTATGAGAAGATTCAAGAGGAGCTGACCCGTCTCCAGATTGAGAACGAAGCAGCGAAAGATGAAGTGAAAGAGGTCCTTCAAGCCCTGGAAGAATTAGCTGTCAATTATGACCAGAAATCCCAAGAAGTGGAGGACAAAACAAGGGCCAACGAGCAGCTGGCTGACGAGCTGGCACAAAAGAGTGTAAGAGCGAGCGGTTTATAGTGCTGGTTCCCTCCTCGCCCCTGACTCTGCACCTCCCCTAAAAATTTCCAGAGGGGTTCCCAGATAACTGCTAGCCTCTGCCATTTCAACAATCTTTCAGAGCCTGCTGCCAAGTATGCTATCGTGTAGTTTAAAAATTGGAGTAGCAGGGAAGCTGTTAAAAGATCCATGTTTGCTGATGCTACCCTCTCTCTTCTATCTTAATTAAATGATAAAATTAAGGTAATTCAGAAACTGCTCTGTGGAAGCTGATGGCAGATTGTGGCTCTCTTGCAGCCTCTGTATTTTGCACACCATAGCAGCAACTGAACTGAATGTGAGAACTGGCCATTCTGTGTTTTGGCTATTTAAAACCTGTATTAGGCCAAGAAACGTGAAAATCTGCTTTACGCAGACTGCAGTATTTTATGTTTTTCTGGACTCTGTGCTGTGGAGCAGGAATTTTGTACAGAGTCAGGAGATCTCAAGGAAGAAATCTGAAAAAATTCAGCTTTTTCAGCTGATGTTTACTAATGTTAAAGAAAAAATCTCATCCGAGAAAAATCAAGATTGGCTTACTTGCTTAATACATCCTTGTTCCGTAATTCATTATACAAACTGAGGAAGCTGTTGTTAACAAGTCTTTTTCATGGAAGACTTTGTTATCCACTTCAGTAAAACAGATTACTGTGAAATCCATTTGAAAAAAAATGAGTTTTATATCCTTCTATACCTGTTTCTCTGTGATTAACCTTCTCGGCCATGTATTATGCAAATAAGATTCTTACAGGATTTGCTACATTTAATAGATCTAAAGTAGCCTTGTTAGCAAGTGAGTTGTGAAAGTGGATTATGGCAAGGTGGAACTGTACGCGTCGGTACATTGAGCATTCAGGAAAATACAAGACAATACCGTGTGGCGTAGATATCACAGAACTCACTCTCAGTCTGCAGAGGGGACGGTAACTTTTGCTTTTAAACCTTTTCAGAGTGCCCTGACGGTGACCCAGAGGGAGCTGGGCCAGTTGCAGGAGCTCAGTAACCATCAGAAGAAGAGAGCTACAGAAATCTTGAACTTGCTGCTTAAGGACCTGGGAGAGATCGGAGGAATCATTGGTACTAACGATGTTAAAACAGTAAGTTGGCTGTCTTTATTGCTTGCCCCCCACACCTCCTGCAATATAAAAATATTTGACGTGGAATATGTGTGATACAGCAGTCCCCCTCCCAGGACACTGCTGTTGAAATCCTGGCTGGGGCACAGAGTGAAATACTGAAGAGATCTTTGTCTGGGCAGAGATGGTCAGTGTCTGCGCACACAAATACCACTTTTATTCCCAGCTCAGTGTTTGAGGCCAGACTAACGCAGCTCATCTGTGTGTTGATGCATTTATTAAGGGGGCAGGGGGGGACTGAGTTCCTCCCAAAACAATACACACGGAGCCCTGCTCCTTCGGTAGCTGGCATGATCCAGTATTCCCAGAATCCGAAGAATCTTTTGTCGTGAGATTTGGTTTCTGTGTGGCTACCTTTTTGTTTGAAGTTTGTCCTAAAACTGTTGTGTAGCTGAAGGTGATCGGTTCTCAAAGCCAGAGGTCCGTACTGGCGGCTGTCCAGGGCACCTGAATAAAAAGATCTGTGTGGAAATTGTGTTTTCTGCATTCTGGTGCTTACTGCCTTTCGGCAGTGGCTGGCTTCAGCTAAGAGCCCACACTTTTGTTTGTGCTTTTGAACACAAGATACTTTAAATGTACTGATTTTCAGTATTGGTAAATCTGTTCTAGATACCACATAAACATTTACATGACAGTAGTACCAGCTTAACTTTTTTGTACTGACTAATGACCTTCACGGAGGAAAAACTGCAAAGGATCATTTTCCTCTGAGGTAAAAATGGGAGTGAAGGTGGTTGAAGCCGTAGACACCTTGGTATCTGAACATGCCTGGAGGTGGCGCAAATTTTGGCCAGCTTTGCTTTGAAATCTGTCTTCTGTCTGGCTCTTGGGTTTACAGACACGGTAAAGGAGGTAGCTTCTCACTTTATCACGCTTCTCGTGTTGTAGATGAACAAAATGCTAAGCCTCAGGCAAGATATTTGTTTAGTCGTTGTGAAATGGTACATCTCCGATGGAAACTTTTCATGGCCTGAGAAATCTTCCTGGTGACTTTAAACAAACAGATAAGATGACATTAGCACCGTGTGAAAAAGAGCAATTGCTAAAACTGGTTAAGAAATTAATTCTCAAGATGTACGTATCTTACTTGCTATGCATTCCATTTTCTTGCTTTTGGTTCACTTCTCAGTTTGTCAGCAATTATCTTTCCTGAACTTTTTCAGTGGTAAAATGTAAAAGTGAGTATGTGCAGCTGGAGACTGAAAGTTGTTGATATTTGGCTAAAGCCCCCTTAGATCAGCAGATGCTCCAGCCTGCTCTTACTGCAGAGGACACCATCCCTGTTGTCTGATGCCAGACAAGACCAGACTTTGCTAGATGTTACAGCAGCCTCTGGTGGCCGTTGTAATAGGAACTAGAGGAGGAAATCTTTGAAAATGGAGGTGGAGTCCGTTTGATAACATTTTTTATAGTAACTAAGATGTCAGCATTTTACAGGACAGCTGTCAGCGTAAATAAGGCCAGATTGAGAAGCTTTCAGAAGAATAATTTCAAATTTGTTGGCAATTAGCATCTTCTCAAAGTGTGTTTAATTTCAGACCAGACTGAGGGGTTTGGAAGCAGTTGTGGTTTTTAGGCTATTGGGAGAAGCTACAGCACGTGTTACCTTCCCTTTGGCGGTGCTGGGAAAAAGGCGAAAAGCAGATGAAGTTGCTGGCCATATGCTCACTCAACGAGAATCTTCACAACTCGTCAGTGGGTTACACGAATTAAGTAGTTGAAGAAAAATGATGAAGAGAAAGACATGCAAGTATAAGGCACCGTGTTAAAGCAGGGAAGGAAATGATGTCTAAATAGAACGATACTAATATTTAGAGATGAAAGCAGTTACTTTCCTCTTGCCAGGTGAGATTTCCAGACCCATGTCTGTCTTACAGCTCCTTATTGAAGAAGCACAGCACTTCAAGAGGACACTTCTTTAAGGACTACTTTGAAAATGCTCCTCAGCTTTCAGCAGCTTGAAAGAAGGAAAATTTCCTGTGCTGGTGACATGGGAAGGTTTTTCCAAAATACGCTCTTGCCATTATGGCAGGCTTGATTACTTTAGATGTTGAACCACTAAATTGATGAAGCACACTGTGAGTGCAAGCCTTAATTTCTCACTTTTGAGGCTTATCAGTGAAGATTGTAAGAAACAAAGTGGTATAACATCTTTACAGTGACCTAAAGGTCTGTGGGTGTTTCCTAGCTCTAGACAAGAGTTTCGCAGCAGGAAGACTGCTTCGCATTGCCTTACCTGTAAGAACCGCACCTTCAAGATTGCAATCTTCTGTGTGTTTAGTTAGCAGATGTGAACGGGGTGATTGAGGAGGAGTTCACCATGGCACGGCTTTACATCAGCAAGATGAAGTCTGAGGTGAAGTCTCTGGTGAACCGCAGCAAGCAGCTGGAGAGCGCCCAGATAGACTCCAACAGGAAGATGAACGCCAGCGAGAGGGAGCTTGCAGCTTGCCAGCTCCTCATTTCACAAGTACGTTTGTTCCTCCTTCCTTGTCCCTTCGCAGCAAGATTTTATGACTTTCTCAGCCTCCTTCCTCACGAAATGTGTGTGCCAGGAGCGAGAAATGAGAATTCAGGGAGCAGAGTGGTGTTTCTCTTGTCTGTTTTATTGTTTTTTCTCTCTTCTCCCATTCCTCCCCCTCAATGTTTTTCAGCACATTCTGTGGCAAAACTGTGTCCTGCTGTAGATCTCAAAATGTTTCCTATGGCATAATACTGAAAATCCTCCTCGGAATGATTTCCTCTGCATGAATTTGTATCTTGTACCTTCACTTGAAAAGCAACCTAAGAAAGGAAGCAGTGCTTGTATGGTTCACTAGCAAAACATTCGGAGAGCCCCCCATATCTGGTCTGTTAGTGTGCTACCAAGATAACCGGGCAGCAATATATGATATAATACATTATGGAAAACATTACCATATAAGTTAGAAATCCAGATGGTGGGAGGGCTTCACGGTGGGGGGCGCTTACAAGCAGTGATGCTCGCTGCAGCCTGCTGCAGGAGAGGGGGCTAACTGCTTTGACAGGCTCAACTGCTTTGAAGCGGACATGTGAAGGGAAGGAGACAATACAGTTTACTGTATTTCTTTTGCTACCAGTTATTCTAAGAAAACCTGGAACAAGGATAGTCTCTCATCCTGTAGCAGAATGTCTTTACTAAGTTCTACTTAATAAAGCTGTAGCTGTAAGCGTGCTTCTTAGTGTTAAGGGTATTGCCTGTCCAGAAACAGTAAGTAAAAACTATACTTTTTATCCTGTCTCAAAGTAAACCCTGGGCTGGCACGGCCACGGAAGGAAGTCATCCTGCCAACCTGTGCTGCTTCCTTTCCTTGGGAACTTACGTTAGTAAAGCAGATTAAGGCTTGGCTTGCAAAGCAGCGGTATGCATGCTTCTGCTGGCAGGAGAGGAGCAGGAACCCAGAGCTGAGAATAAAGGTCTTCGCAGCCGGTGGTGGGACAGTCCCTTTCAGCCGTCACATTGGCTTACACTGACCTGGTGAAGGAGGGAGTAGAAGGCAGCCTGGCTGCCTCTGTGGGGTTGGTGTTTGTCCTCTTTGACTGTAGTCACACTGGAATCACGGAGAGCTTTAATGGGCACAAACTTGACCATAGAAAGCTCCATCTCAACCTGAGGAGGGACTTCTTCCCTGTGCGGGTGGCAGAGCAGTGGCACAGCTGCCCAGAGAGGTGGGGGAGTCTCCCACTCTGGAGCCATCCCAAACCCGCCTGGACGCCGTCCTGTGCCACTGCTGGAGGTGCCCCTGCTGTGGCAGGGGGTTGGGCTGGGGGAGCTCCAGAGGGCCCTTCCAGCCCCCACCAGTCTGGGATTCTGGGATGCTCAGAGTTTGTCACAAGCATGACCTAACTCGTCCTCAGTACCTATTTACAGAGAGGAGAATGGAGGTTTAGGATTTCAGAGACTTTGTGAAAAAAGGCAATATAAGAGGTGAGACTGCAAAGCCACATCTTTTTTTCCTCCTACATTTGTACTGTATGTTCATGTGATGAAGAAACCAAGCAGAAGTAACTCTTAAGCAGGGGATGACATTTTTGGAAGCTCTGCAGCTAGGTGCATATTGAGGCCCGTCTGTATTTAAAACCGGGAAGAAGCTGGGTGTTATGCTCAAAATCTTGTTAATGGGCGAACACACCTTATCTATGAAGCCACTAAGTAAGATTAAAAAAGCTGCAGACAGGTCAGGAAGAGCTCAGAGAGAGCAAAGCCGCAGTCCTGAGACCTTGAAAAACCCAGTCCGAAGCTGGTGGCCTGGTACTACCAACGGCAATGCCGTATCACAGGGTTACACAGTTACAGTGTTAAGCTGATCCGTAAAATGGTGCATCACCGCTGCGTGCCATACCAAGAGTCTCCTTTTTGGGGGTAGAACACTTGGAGCCAAGCTGGGAGTTGACTAAATTTCTTGTCAGGTTTAGAAGTCTATGGAAGGAGTTATTGCCCAAAGCGTGAAGCTCGGGCATGCGCCCTTCCCTTCCTGGAGACCTCAGCGCCAGGAGGGTCTGAACTACTTTTGTTCCTGATAAGGATTAGAAGTCTGATCTTTACAGTCTGATCTTTGCAGTAGCACCAACCCAGAGGTCTCAACCCTCAATCTCTGCCGAGGTGAACTTTTAAGAACAGTGAACCACAAGTGCTTCAGTTGCCTTATCAATAGGACGTAGTAATTCCCAGACAGTATCTTAATTTTACCCCCAAATTAGAAAATTTTAATTCAACTTTTGCTGTTTTCTTCATTCTTCACTGTTTTCTATTTAAACATAAACCCTTCTAGTTCAAAAGGATGTTAGCGAGAAATAAATCATCAGGATGGCTGGGGAAAGTCGATCTGAGCTTCTGCAGGTGGAAGGCTCCAGGAAGCCGCCTCAGAAGCCCCGTGTTCAGCTGGTTTTGGAAAGCGGCTGTTGTTTGTTTAACACCAAGTCATGAGCTTCCCGTGATGTTTTGGAATTACCTCCTGCACTGCTCAGTATATGTCTTGGGCTACTAAGTGTGGCTTTTAAAAATGCAGTCTGTTTTGGTCCATTAGCTCCTTCGCAGATCTTTTGCTGTATTTTCTCCTAGTCATCAGCGCTGAATGTGGACAGCTTTCTATTTTTCCTCCTTTATGTAGGACTGTACCTGTATTCCTAGGTAACAAGCTGTGGTACTCACACCTCATTGCTGTTCCCCATGTCTTTACAGCATGAAGCAAAGATCAAGTCCCTTACAGACTACATGCAAAATATGGAGCAGAAGAGAAGGCAGCTGGAAGAGTCCCAGGACTCTCTCAATGAAGAACTTGCCAAGTTACGTGCTCAAGGTACAACATTGCATCTGTGATCATTGTTTCTTTTACCAACTATATCTTAGAAAACTCAGTTTTGGCTGAAGTATTGTACGTACAGTAGTCCTATAAGATTTTATTGTCTGCTTAGTATTTTGCAGTGAAGACATACAATTGCGATTCAGAATATTTAACACATTGCACTTCCCTGTAGTACATTACACTTCAGATAAAACCAGAATTATCCTTTTCAGCCTCGTCCATTCACAAAATACAGAGAAACTTAATTTTTCAAAAGAATCGAAAGCTTTATGACAAGCTTCACCTTGTGCTTTAATGATGTGAGAAATAAAAATTAAAAAAAAAACAAAACAAAACAAAACACGTGAGCCAAACAGCACCAATGAATCTGGCTAAATCTCTATTCTGTAAAATTCTTGGATATCGGTGTAACTTCAGTTGTCCCTCTGGCAAATGCCCTGCCCCGGTCAAAGGACGCTGCTTCCCTCAAGGTCAAGTAAAGGTGTGTCTTTCCTAGCTCCTATATAGGATCCAGCTGACTTCATTTGAAGAATTGCTGTTTTTTCCCCTTCTGATTTAATGTGGGAAATGTGCATCCAAAGCGTTCTTGTAGCATTGCTAAACTCCCGGTTGATGTAAAACTGCAATGTGACCTAGTAGCCTTACCGTTATTCTGGATTTCTGCACAAGGGATCTTCTCTGACTCCGGCAGCAACAGGTGGTGACAAGAGTTTTATTTTCTTTTTTAACATCTATATTTTTAGAACAGAATTTTTATTCCGTCTCCTGATTTTCCTACCCCACTTATAAGAAATAACCTGGTTCCAGAGGCACCATTTCCCAGGAGAAAGTGAAGAGGGACAAGGAGGACTGTGATACGTAGGGTTATAAGGAGACAAGGGGAGGCTGGAAAGGCGCTGGGTGGGCTGAAAACAACGTGGGCTGTTGGTAAAGGAAAAGGGGGTTTGGGCAGGACGGTCACAGGTTGAGTACTGCAAACGATGGCTGTCTCTGCCCCTCCAAAGCTGTCTCCCCTGATCCCACTGCCCCTTGCAAAATGAGAAGCTGTTGGGTTTTTTTTTAAATGGCTGGATGTAGCACGACCTGGAACTGTGTGGTTAATTCTCAACTGTCTTCAACTTTGAACAGAAAAAATGCATGAAGTCAGTTTCAAGGATAAGGAGAAGGAGCACCTGACCCGGCTTCAGGATGCAGAGGAGATGAAGGTAGTATGGCATGCGGTATTTCTCAGTGAGATCATTTATTAAGCTGATAATTAGGGTGTAATTTTGTCTTCCTGTACACATTGTGTGCTTTTAGAAAACACTTCCAGCCTCTGTCAGAATTGCCAGCCCCTGTTAGAAAACCTGACCTCATGTAATTAAGCGACCTTCGCAATGTGAAATTAGAGAACCTGCTAGTATTGAGGTTGTTGAGCAGATTATGGAAAAAAGTAAGTTATAGCCTGAGTGTCTGAGGTGAGCGTGTCTCTGAGGTGAGACTGTCTTCTGTAAGCTGAGCCAACTTCAAAGAGTAGAGAGGTTCAGTGGACTGTGTGTGCTGAATCGGAGATTCCTGGGGTCCTCAAATCATACGAACGGATAACCAAAATATAAGAGCCAGCCTATTGCATCCATACGAGAACAGTTTTGTTATGTATGGTTGAAAAATGAGATTGATTCGCTTCTATGTTAGTCTAATTTTTGGCCGGTGGAACTCTGCTGAAATTCAATTTGCTAAGTAGTGAATCAGGCTACTGGGGTTAATGTAATTTAGGTACTGAAATTTGATTAAAAAAAAGAGGCCAGGCCACTTTCCCAAATAATTTGGGAAGAATTCTGACTACCTCCTAGAAATAACAGTGAAACACAAATCTGTTTTCCATTATTTTCTTCTTCCTTTGGAATGCAAAGAAGAAATCTTAGGCAATATTGTGTGAGTTGTGTTTCTGATGGGGTTGCAAATTGCAGAAAAGGAAAAATATAATTTTACAAGGATAGCGATAGATGTTTGTCAGCTTCAGAACTTTTACCTCTACTATGAAAAGTTAAAGTTATTAAAACAGTTGTACGGTTATTCCTTACGGTTGGAAGAAAAAAAGCAAATCTTTTATTACCAATCTAAAAGGATGCATTGAGTTTTTCTTAACACTTGAGATATACCTAATGCTAGAATTTAAATAACAGGGCTATGGATAAGCAATTCTCAGAGAGGAGGAGGGTGTTCTGGGTTTTACTTTTGTCACAGCGATAGCTGTATGCATATTTTCTTGATGAGTAAATGGGTGAAGTAAGAGAGGACTGGTAAAAACAGTGTCATTCTTGGCACTTGGTGTGCTAAGACCCTGGCTTTCACATGCGGTAGTTTTTGCAAGAGAATTAATAGAAATTGGTGTATATCTGTTGCTAAAAAATGTCTGAATTAAATGCTTGCATGAGTAGACGCACAGTTTTGTAATCGTAGAAAGATCTACCAGGCAGACTCTTGAATTAACCTGGTCTGATAAGCTTCACTCAAATCCAGAAAGCTAGGTTGATTTCGCTAACGCGTCTGAAGGAAGCTTAGCTGTGTGCTGCTTGATTTCTGTTTCACGTATGGCTCCGGTTTTTGCACTCTGCAGAAGGCGCTGGAGCAGCAGATGGAGAGTCACAGGGAAGCCCACCAGAAGCAGCTGTCCAGGCTGAGGGATGAAATTGAAGAGAAGCAGAAAATAATTGATGAAATCAGAGAGTATGTTCACTCGCTCCATTGCTTTCTCTGTTCCTGTCCTGTTCTGTGACACTGTAGGCATGGTTTGGGGTTGTTTTTTTTTTTAGTTTTAATTGATGTCTATATATTTTGGTGTCTTACAGAAGGTAGTGTCCTTACACGCAACAACCAACCCTCCAATTATTTTGCATAGTGGGTCGCAGTGCCTAATTCTTTATTGTGGAGCTTTAACAAGTCTATAAAATTCTAGAGAGGAAAAAGAAAGCGTAATGTTACACACCTGCAGGTCAGTAGGTAAGAGGAGCTTGGAGGAGAACAGATTTGAAAAGCTGAAGGTTTTGAGGGCCTCTTGTAGCAACTGGTCCTGCCACAGACTTTCTGCGAGCCTGGGTGACTCGAGCGTGTCCCGTTTTCACACCCTGAGTATTTCTGCCTGACACAGCAACGTAACTCTGTTAGTCAGATACTCCAGCACTTGAAAAACAGAGTTCTTTGCTCCCGTACTCTTCTTTTTGTCAGTGCTCATAAAATCTAGGCAATCCTGATACAGTGTTCATCCTGTCATCGTATTTATTGTGTGGCCAAAGACTAAGAATAGGGAAATGAGAAACATGGGGCAGCAGGACAGAAAGTTGGCAAGAACAGTTTGTGTCCTTTAAGATAAAGGAGGCAAGCCCTGCTGTATTTAATTCTCCAATATTTTCACATAAAAGCTATTGTTCTTCAGCTTCTTTATGCTTAATTTCTTTCAGAATTTTTCAGTAGAGATTTACAGCTTTATTTTCTCTGTCTAACGCAGTTTTGTTCATGGAGATTTACCCTCCCTTGTTTATGGGATTCAGGACTGATCTGTACTGACTTTTTCTTTCACCTTTCAGTATGAATCAGAAGCTGCAACTGGAACAAGAGAAACTGAGTGCTGATTATGATAAATTAAAAATTGAGGACCAGGAAAGAGAAATGAAACTGGAAAAGCTCATGTAAGTCAACAGTTTTCTCATCTGGTGTCCCTGAATATATTTTCTTCTAATGTGTCCACAGGAAATGTCCTGGTGAGAAGCATTTGTGTTGAAATATTCACACTGAAAATATCATTTCAGTAACAAAGCCAACGTACGGTACTAAAAAGATTACTGATTACTCCACATTTTTACATCATAGGCTTTTTAATAGTGGATTTGATACTTTCTGAAAAAAAAAAAATTTTTTTTTGAGCTCTGATTTTATGAAATATTGTAGCAAGTGTTAAATCCTGCATTTCTTCATGAACAGCAAAAACAAACAAGAAAGAAGTTGGGGTTTGGGGAGTGGGCTGGGCTAGTAATAAACCAGACATCTGAGTAAAAGCTTCTCCTGGAAATGAGAGATACAAATTTCATGTGTGGACACAAAAGATGGAGATGGTGCCTCAGCCATTCCATGTCAGAAACCCGCAAGTTCAGGACAGTCGAAAGCATCATCACGGGTGCAAAGAGATGTACAATGTGCGCACATCTGCAGTTATCGTACTCAAACTGAATGTTGATTGATTCTCTTTGGTCTTACATGACTTCAACATTTTTGATTTGTGTTTAATGTTGTGATCTTTCTAGACTGCTTAATGATAAAAGGGAACAAGCAAGAGAAGATCTTAAAGGGCTGGAGGAAACAGTGGTATGTCTTAATTACATTTCATTGAGCTTTTTTTCCCTGGGTCTTCATCACTGGTGTATTACCAAACACTTTTATCTGTGCCCAAGAAAATGACCAATTTATATTATAATAGGCTAAATTTGTGCATTTCGCCAAATCATGAAATTGAATTTTAAAATTTAAGATTAAATGCTATTATTGTTGCCTCCTGTGAATAAGCTATCACCGATAATTCTGCTGGTACTCTTTGTTTTGCTCTCTTTGTTCCTTCCAATCACCTGAAATAACCAGCGTACTGAATAGCGTAGCGACACTTAGGTGATACATACCTGCCTCTAACTTGACCAGTGTAACAGCTTGCAGAGAAATACGATATTGTGTGTGCAATGTTAAAAATGCAATCTGTGATGGACGGCTTTAGTCACGAAGCTGTTGCTGCGCAGTTTTGTTGGAAGCTACGTTTTTATCTGTCTGGAAAATATGCACGCTTTCTCAAAGATCTCAGAAGCTGGTCAAAACCACAGCTGTTTTAGGAGCATCATAAAGTGATTTTTGCAAGTGATAACATGGTTATTAACTCAAAACCAGCATTTTCTCCTCTGTGAGATGCTTTAAAAATTAAGCTTATAGTGGCCTCAGAATCAGATGGAGTTCGTTACTGAAGCTGAACAATTCGGATCCTTTCAGCTTTGGCTCCTGAGGCCTCCCCCACACATAAGCCTCGTTAAAATAAACTCACGAGGGGGACAGATCTAACGAACCTTTCTGATATGAACTGTACTCGTCACATACTTATAGAACTTGCATGTAGACTTGATTGGCCCTGTACGCCCAATGAGTAAGGCAGCAGGAAATCAGAGGTAGGCAGTACGATACCGTCAGCTTGCAGAAACCCAGGTGGTATTTTTTTTTTAATTTTGAGTAAACATCTTTGAACTATCTTACATTAAAATTTTATTCACTTTGTTAGAGTTTTAATAATCACTGCAGCAGGAAAAAATCAAGCATAGTGAATTACAGAACGACATGAGTCGTCAAAGGCCAAATGGTGGCTCCTCCCTGCCCGCTGCTATGGGGACACACCGGGCTCCACGGGCACCGTGTGTCGTTTGGATGATGACTTCGAGAAGGAAGGGATGAAGAACAGTGGGACCACAGCTGCTGTCTTTGCTTTGACCCATTCTCCTTCCCAGCACTGGGCTGGTGAGGAAGCAAAGGAGCAAAAGCCCATGGGAGGGGGTTATGGGGTGGAGGTCTGCTGGGGCAGCACCCTGAATGGGAGCTCCTGGGGAGGTGTCTGCTCTGCAGCTGTGCTTGACTCCGAGTGGCACACGGGGCCTCTTCTGGGTACCACACCACTCGTACATAAATAATCACAGACTCATAGAATGGTCTGGGTTGGAAGGGACCTTGAAGACCATCCAGTCCCACCCCCCTGCCCTGGGCAGGGACCCCTCCCCCCAGCCCAGGGTGCTCCCAGCCCCGTCCAACCCGGCCTTGGACACCTCCAGGGATGGGGCAGCCACAGCTTCTCTGGGCAACCTGGGCCAGGGGCTCACCACCCTCAGAGTGAAGCTGGGCTTGTACGGTTTCTAGCAGTCCATGAAAGAAGCTTCTCCTTTTTGGTTTCTAGTCAGTTTTGCCTTTTTCTTTTGAGAGATAAAGATAAAATTCAAGTTCGAAAGCTTGTAGTTGTGATGGAGCTTATTGAGTGATTCATTTTAATTCCACTCTGTGAGTGGACAAGCATAAAATGGAAAAGTTAAGGTTGCTCTTACCAACTTTGGAAAGACAGTTCTGTTCAGTATGGCTTTGGCGCAGTGTGGGGTTGGGGTGAAGTGCCGGTCCACACAGTTTCCTTTCCTGCAAATGGATTAGTGCTTCCGTCCTTCTGGGAGCAGGGGCAGGGTTGCCGCTTCTTGTGTCACGCCTCCAGTCTGGAGTAAGGAGATTATTTCGCTGAGCCTGAGAAGTTGATACATTATAAAAAAAAAAAAAAAAAAAATCCGTGAAAGCCTGGATTTTTGCCAAAACTTAAAAAACACTTAAACATCTTAAGTGCCTGTGAATAAGCATTCAGAATGGGCCAATGCGTTTGCTCCAGAGTGAATCCAGAGCTCTTTCACGTCGCTACATGTGTGTAACCGTGGCCAACTTGTGAAACTTCAGCCTTCTGCTGTTGTTTCCTCTGTTTCCTCACGCCCTAAGACAGAGCTGACATATTTTCCAAAGTAGCTTTGGTGTGGTGAACACCTTGGGAACTGCAAGAGCTCTTCAGTGGGGAACAGCGTGGGCGCTGCCTTTGTGAGCTGCGTATGCCTCCAGGCAGGTACAGCTCTATAAGTAAATCACAATAAAGTCATATTATCAACTCAAATCTAAGGAGAATTTTTACACCAGAATATCTACTATCTCTTACTGGTTTGTGCTTTTTTTTATTTTATTATTATTTTGGTTCCAGGCAAGAGAACTTCAGACTCTTCACAACCTACGCAAACTGTTTGTGCAAGATCTCACCACCCGTGTTAAAAAAGTAAGACTATACTCTTTTAAACCAAAGTCTTATCTTTTTTGCAGTATTCTTGTGATTTGCTGGAAGCTTTTAGTGCATGTTGTTGCAAAATCGGTTATTGTCTTTTTCAATAACAGTGGGAATCGCGATTAAAACTGTTCTGATGTTTATTAGCTTTTATTTGGTCCTAATTTGTTAAGGACAAGTCTTCATGGTTAAGTGAAACGAACCAATCCCATTCAGTTCAGTTACAAAATTCTCAAAGATGGTATTAATGGGTACCAGAAATTATTCAATATAACTTGCACTAATTTACGCTACACTGAATGCTGTGGCCCTTTCTCTGTATGGGCTTGGGACTAGTCAGCCTTTTCCTGGCACAATTATTGTTTGGCAGAAAATAAGGTATTTTTTACTGTTGAAGAAGAGTCAGAGCTACATAAATAGTCAAAGGCTTCGCAGTGCTTTTCAGACCTTTAGAGTAGTTTTGGGGAAGAGTTTTTATACCTTTTTTTTTTTAAGGTTGAAACCCCATATTACATAAAAATGTCTTCCAGGAGTGGAAAAAAGAGGGAAAAGGGTTTTTCCCCATGATTCTATGATTTTCCTGTTCAGGATTCCCCTGTAATTGTTTAGTAACCATAGTTTATTTTTTGTGTGGTGGGGAATGTGGCTCTTCGATATAAAGTGACCAGGTAAAATAAATTATCTTTAATTTGGGACTCTGGAAGACTTTTCTGCCTTTGGGAAGCTTAAATTCACAAAAGACCTGAGCTTCCTTTTGAGTTTCTGCCTGGCTTTGCTGAATGCTGCAACTCTCTGTGCAGAGTGTTGAACTCGACAGCGATGACGGAGGTGGAAGTGCTGCGCAGAAGCAGAAAATTTCCTTTCTTGAGAACAACCTGGAACAGCTTACAAAGGTTCACAAACAGGTAGGGGCCCTCCTTCTTCCCTTCCTTCTCTCCTTACCTTCCTTCTTTCTCTCCTTCCTTCCATTCTTCCCCCCAAAAATGTACTTTTTTACATTTAAAAGGATAAGGTAATGTATTCTCTGAGGAAATGGTACCTATAGTTTTCAACTAAAATTCTTGGCATTAGGAGTTGATGTTAGAGCTGCTCTTCCCACTACCTGTATGTCTTATGAATGTGTTAAATGGGCAATTATTTTTTCTGTGAAAATAGACTCTAGCAGTTTTGGCAAGACGAATTGTCACTGTATTGCTATAATGCATAAAAAAACAGAATAAAGTGTTGGTTATTAGCTTGTGTGCTGATAGGTGGTTTCTGGATGGATTGTGTATCCCTGGTTTTGACTCCTGGTCTAAAGCTGCTTAGAGGCACCCTCGGAGGTGACTTGAGTGGAGTCAACCAGCAGAGTATGAAAGCAAAGAAACAGAGGTTTTCTGTGCAGCTTAAGGGCTGGTGCATCCCCAGGATGCTGAGGTTGGTCATTTCTGGGCATGTCTATCTCTGTCTCCTCCCTCTTTCGTGGAGTTCCTGTTTCCTTTGGAATTCTGCTGTTCAGAGAGACAAGGGCTATGGAGAGCCCTTCACCCTTGGTACCCACCGTGCAAACAGGGGATGGAGGGAATGTGTAGTAGGCAAGAGTTTTGGGTATATGTCAAGGAAGGAGCCTTACCCTCTGCTTACTGGAAGTGTCTATATATCAATGGGGTGTGTATATATGTCTAGGTAGTACCTCGTTAGATAAAACTGGATCATTTTTGCCAATAAGTATGTTTCCACCCTCTCGTCAGATCTCAGTAGTTCTGAACTGCGTCCCACTGTTCAGGTGCGGAACACAAAGTACTACAAATGCTTTTGAGATCATTTTTGAAGAGTGACATAACATTCTCCAGTGCAGTTTTCTGAAACTGTTATTACACAGCATTTGCCGAGATTTGGTTTACTTATTCCTGTGGAAGCGCCAAAAAAGCAAGCAGTGCCGAACCGTGACAAGCGTCCACTAAGGTTCAGTATTTTGAGATTCCCAGTGAACAGATGGTTTACAGACCTAGTTTCTAAATATGGGAATCGGGACATGTTAGGAGTGTTTTTCCTTTTACTGTTTTGCCTTCTTTGCACTCAATTCACACATCTGCTGGTTTTTCAGATACAGATTTTTATAGCTCTCATTAGCGTATATTTACTCAAAACCAACTAGGAGTCCGTGTCTCATAAGAAACTTAGAGGAAAAATGAAATTGAACTTGACCTGAATGTGATAGCATCCTGCTTTTCTTTCATATCGTAACTACTTTGTAAAACAAAATGCTTGCAGAAAAAGCACATTGTGACAATTTTTATTTAGCTTTGTTTGTGTTTTTCTTCTGGCACTTAGCCTGGACTAGCAGATGTAAAACATTTTGATTGTCAAACAAGGTGTGAAAGTTAGTACCTGCTGTTGCTTTGCTGTATTATTAATGTGGTAGTTAAACCGCTTTCTTCCCTTCACTCCGGAAAAGGGAGAATCGCTCCTTTGGAACAGTTTTCTGTTGACTTCTAGTACTGGTATAATCTGTTCAGTAGAAATTGTACTGGATTTTTCTAACTGTTTGCATCAGTTTTTTATTTATCGAAAAATCAATCCTCTCTCTTGGCTGTTGTTGCATGTAAAGTTAGATGTTATTCTGATAAGCGATAGACCTTGCTCAGGTTCGTATTTAATTGAGGAAGTGCATGAATTCAGAGTGGCATAAAATCATCACATTTATAGCTACAAGCCTTAAGTGGTGTCTTAGTGATGTTTGAGGCATTGAAGTTTCCAATTTACCCATATGCTTGAGTACGGACCGAGTAGGTAAGCGTGCCGTAACCACTGGAGATGATGAATTTTTGATGATACCCAGTGTTGTCTGTAAGTCCTAGTTAAGCGTTGTAGTTTTGAAATAATGAGGTGACCGAGTATTCGCGAAATGCTGGACACTTCTGCATTCTGAAGAAGTGCAGAGTTTCTGCCGCCGTTGGTCTTGAAGTCTAGAAAAGCAGGTATGGTAGTAGAGTGCCCTGCAGTAGCAGGCTTTGTCCTGGAGCCCTCACCCTTCAGGATCAGATCTGTGAAATTTTGTTGAATGGAATACACTTTTTCATAGGATATTTTTGAAACTTCTTTTCTTGCAGTTGGTACGTGATAATGCAGATCTTCGTTGTGAGCTTCCTAAGCTGGAAAAACGACTTAGAGCTACGGCAGAGAGAGTTAAGGCCCTGGAGAGTGCACTGAAGGAGGCCAAGGAGAACGCCATGCGAGACCGCAAACGGTACCAGCAGGAGGTAGATCGCATTAAGGAGGCTGTGAGAGCCAAAAACATGGCACGGAGAGCACACTCTGCTCAAATTGGTAAGGACATGGAGCTAAAGGGTTAGTGGTTGCTCACATACTTCATGGTTGGTCTGTTTGGTCATGTTTAAATAGACAGAGCTTTGAAAGCAGCAGACCAGGGTGAACCATGGGGTCTGCTTCTCTGCTCCACAGGAATTTTCAAAGGCTTCACTTTTTAATAGCATCTGCCCCACCTAAAGTTTAAAGCGCCTCTGCTATTTAACTCAGTAAATAAATGGCATAATGGGTCTTGTGTGCCCTTCTAGTGACCTGAAAACTTGTCTCTTTAAATTAGTCTCTCACTTTCTTCCTCCTCCCCCACATACTCTCCTTCTGCCTTCAGTCTTTCCTTGCCTTGCTGGACCTTGTCCCTTCCTCTCTTTTTCCCTGATTACCCCTCCTTGTGATTTAATTTGAGCCGTGTAGAGTCAAAAATCTTCCTGTGCAATTCAGACGCTTGATGTATCTGCGTGGCGCAATCTGAATGCGTGCACACGATCAAATGATGTTTAAGATGGGGCAATTTTTGCAATTATTTGTTGGCATTGCTGAAGTAGAACAATAATGTTTCGGATGGCGATGCTAATGTTGGCGCCTTAAAACCTGAGAGGTTTTAGGCAGCGCATGCTTCCTGCCCTATGCTACCTCTCATAGAAAGCCATTGACAGCTTTGTCTCAGCATCTTCGGGAATGATATAAATAGTCAAATTGGACATGGGAAGTGCATCACTGACCACTAAGTTGGTCATGACTTCCCTCTGTTATATAGACAGTCCATAATCTTTGCAGAGATGAGGAGCGTGCATGGGATGGTCAAATGGGTCCATCACAAGCAGAAAATGGATGTGTTTGTTGTTGGCCGCAGTAAGGGAATGCTGTGTTCCGCAGAGCTGGATTACAGACTGCTCTGCCAAGCACAGCTCCTTGCTTGGAAGCAATGGGGTTTGTACGGGAGGAGAAGGTGAGGTAGCAAACCTTGTGTGAAAGCTCAATGTCTTGATTGGTTTCCTACTTCTACTCTGCAGCCAAGCCCATCCGCCCTGGTCATTACCCAGCGTCTTCTCCAACGGCTGTCCATGCCATCCGAGGGGGAGGGATGTCAAACTCCAGCTACTATCACAACACCAAATAGATGAGAAGTAAGACCAAAGTAACTTACTCTTCTGTTCTTTCACTGATCACCCCGTTTTCTTATATTTCAGCCTTGCTTTTAGAAGACCCGCAGTAATCTTTTGTCTGGTTTTAGTAGGACTCGTTTGCTGATAATTTAACTGTGAAAATTAGTAGTTTAAGTGAGGAGTGCCTTGTTAGAACGCTTTGCAAGCTGCTGCTGAGAGTTTTTATTTTAATGACTTATCACTTAAAACTTTTTTAATAAACTGAAATGCTCTGGTGAATCTGTACTGAAATTCTCACATAGAGGTGTGAAACTCATGTAGTAAAAATAGAGTTCCAGAGGTTCCTTCTGCCAGTATAATTTCCTGCTTTCTGTAACACGAATCTCTTCCCCTGTTGTGATATTCCAGGCTGGGACAGGGGGAGGGCAGCAGCACAGAGCTCTCCAGATTTCAATGTCACAATTCGGCAAACTTTACTTTTGCTTTGCACTCTCATTCAGCTCTCTTCAGAAAAAAAATGTAAATATTTTACTTTAATTGCAAGGGCTTGAGGGTTTCTCCTAAGCAAAAATCTCATCCTGGAAAGAGGAGCAGCATATTCCCGTGAGACTGCTTCATGTACTCTGCCCTCCCATTTATTTCTTTAAATGCTTATTATTTCTGAGATATTTTACATCTGCTATTCTTTTAGATGGTAGTGAGCGGCTGTGAAAAGCAGCCAGTGGACTGCTAAGTTGTGCCTCCAAGTTTGGCTTTTTTTTTCCTTCTTGAGGATTAGTTCTGTCTCATGACTCTCTGCTGATAGTATGTGGTTTCCTTTAGGCACTCGGCATTCTTGGGTGGTTTTTTCTTTTTCTTTTTTTTTTTTGGAGAATGTTTCATGTCATGCATGCATGCAAACCATCCATCACATCACACTCAAGCTGTTATTGTCTTGCGCAGATTGTTTCTGTTCATTGTGTTTTCCATGAGCCCTGTAGCTGCAAGCAACATATTTTTGCTGTGGATGAATTAGGGCAAGTCTTTGCTGAGCGTTTTTGCACATTAGTTCATTCTGCACTGAAATTGGCTTTTCCATCTCACAAGCGAGATAGCCTCCCTCCATCTACTTCATTGCATTCCCACCTCTGTGGAAGAGCGAAGGGAGAAGAGTGTGATACAGCGGCATGTAAAATATTTCCAAACATATATCATAACAGCTGCTCTGTGGGGAAAAAAAGCTGCTACCTGCCTAAACTGGGGGGGGCCTTTAATATACCATCAGACTCAAACAAGCCACACATTAGGTACAGGCACATGTCAAGTGAACAACTGCAGATTAATGAAAATTGTTAACCAAATAAATAATACACTTAAAACTAGATGGGTGTATAAGAAGATAGGACTTCAGAAGCCAACAAAAAGCAATCAGAAGGCATGGAATACCTCGCAAATGTTTTAGATGCTGAGTTTTAGATTTGAGGGCAGTAGAGGATGAGCAGAGTCAGGCCAGGCTTGGAACATGTTGCAGAGCAGCTCATGGACAATAGGGGTGGAGAAAAAGAAGATGGAAGATCTTAGAAGAAATGGGGTAAACTTACAGATTTACGGTTTCTGAAAAAAATTAGGGAAAACGATTCTGAAAACCAAATGGAAGCCCTACAGGTTGGAACAAAGCCATTTAAAAACAGTGTATATGGGTTTTTTTTTTAATCATAGAATCATCGACTGGTTTAGGTTGGAAGGGACCTTGAAGATCATCCAGATCCACATCCACCCCCCCTGCCCTGGGCAGGGACACCTCCCACCAGCCCAGGGTGCCCAAGGCCCCATCCAACCCGGCCTTGGACACCTCCAGGGATGGGGCAGCCACAGCTTCTCGGGGCAGCCTGCGCCAGGGGCTCACGACCCTCAGAGTGAAAAATTTCTTCCTAATATCTCATCTAAATTTCCCTTCTTCCACTTTAAAGCAATTCCCCCTCGTCCTATGACTACATGCCCTTGTAAAAAGTCCCTCCCCAGCTCTCCTGTAGGCCCCCTTTAGGTACATGAAGGCCACATCAAGGTCTCCCTGGGGCCTTCTCTTCTCCAGGCTGAACACCCCCAACTCTCTCAGCCTCTCCTCACAGCAGAGGGGCTCCAGCCCTCTGATCATCTTTGTGACCTCCTCTGGCCCTGCTCCACCAGGTCCATGTCCTTCTTATGTTGGGGACTCCAGAGCTGGACGCAGTTCTCCAGGTGGGGTCTCACGAGAGCGGAGCAGAGGGGCAGAATCCCCCCCCTCGCCTTGCTGGCCACACTTCTTTTGATGCAGCCCAGGATACGGTTGGCCTTCTGGGCTGCGATCACACATTGCCGGCTCATGTCGAGCTTCTCGTCAATCAGCACCCCCAGGTCCTTCTCCTCAGGGCTGCTCTCCAGCCATTCCTCGCCAAGCCTGGATCTGTGCTTGGTCACATAATGGACAATAATGCTCCTTTATGGCTTTTATCGGTCTAGTTTCCTTACTGCTCGAGAATGAGTCTAGCGCCTGGCCGCATTTTGTATTATGTATCACGTGTAAGGCAACAATTTGAAGTGTTGTGGGAGTTGGACTCGATGATCCTTATGGGTCCCTTCCAACTCAAGGTATTCAGTGAGTACTATTGCAGAGAACCATATTGTAGGCTTTATAATTGGTTTTTAAACTCAATAAAGTTCTAGATTTTTTGCACACATCTAGAAAGATGTCTTGAAGATGTAGTAGACCAAGGCTGGGCAGTGATTAAAGAAGGTCAGTTCTCATCATTTTCGGTCCTTCGGTTGAGAAGATTACTGGCAAATTGCAGCTATTTGACTGCCAAAGGATTTGGGGAGTATCAGAGTAATCTGAATTCTGAGCTTGTTGGATGAAAGCCCAGGGGCCTGAGTAAGAGTGTTAGTAAAGATACTACTTGCACAGGGAAAATTTTATACAGATTATTTCCATAATATCGTTGAGACATTTCTGTGCTCTGTAGAACTACCCCATGCTTTTGAACGGCGCTGTTCTACGCAGCTAGAATTAGGACAGAACTTTCTTTTCTTTTCATTGAACAGGAGTGAAATAAAGGTGGTGTTTCTCGATAAATATTTGCTGTCAAGTAACATACCCTACCTCTGGAATGAAAATTCTATCCCAGGATGAGGGGCAATTTATCTTACATTCATTCATCATTCACAGGAAAGATAATAGACACTTATTACTGTTAGTCTGGTCAGTGATTATGATTTATTAACCCAGCAGCCCACCCCTCAGTAACAGGCACTATTGCTTTTGCTGTTTTCACGAAGCTCAGCAGAGCTGGGCAAGCCTATGCGAGTAGTCAGGACAAAGTTCAGACTTTGCCCAGTTTGGGCCACGTTGCCTAGACGCAACGTGTGTGATGTTAAGGAGATGATTTCTACCCCAGAAAGCATAGCGTTTCATGAATAACAGTAGCAGATGGGAGAGGGGGAAAAAAAAAATGTGGGTGTTAATAAAATGTGCTCCTGAAATTGCACATTGCTGGTAGCTGGCTGAAACAGGAGACGCGGGAGGCCAAGGCGTGTCTGCAGATCTCTGAGAGAATTCCTCGCTCTGTTTACATTGCAGATGTTTTTTGAAACTACAAATGCAATGAATTTTGTTACCTGGGGCATACCTCAAACCTAGATTTTGGGAATGATCAGGAAGGGACTCCACATTGGTGCAGCTAACAGGCTAAGTGCTGCAGTAAGAGTGTTTTTCCGCAGTAGAGGTGTATTTCTCTAAGAAGGTAGCGCTCAAATTGCTACAACCATTTAGCGAAATTTATGCCAGAATTTCATGGAGACGGCCTTGGGGATTTCTAATATTTATTTCTATAGCACAGTTTTGAGTCAGTTCTTACAGTTTAATCTTGTCTGTTTTAACAAAATTCATTGAAATGTGTTCTTCAGCATAAAGCTTATAAAGTTTTTTGAATTTTGTGGAGAGAAGTATTTTGACAAAACTTTAAAGAACAATACTCCCCATGTGTGAATAGCAGCAAATCGTGTCACGTGGATGGTTGGGTATTAGTTTCTTTGCTGGGCAACTACAGAGCTCAGTTGCATATTGTGTATAGTTTCTAAATGTAACTAAACACAGCACAGGTTTCAAAAAAGGTTAATATTGCAGTTTTTCAAATAATACCAGGAATTAAAAACCCCAAAATTATGGTATGTATTTTGCTTTAGATAGGAACAAAAAAAAAAAAACAAAGCAAAACCCAAATTGTTTTGACTCTTTCTCATGCTGCCCCAAAAAGTTTAGGCCAAAAACTGCACAAAATTATTGAAGTGACTATACAATCTGGTTTCATGTATTTTTTTTCTCAGTCATTAAAGAAAATCTATAATAGTAATACGTTTTAGAAATGGAAATAAGCATAAAGGCAGTGTCTGAGCAAACTTGAATGTCCCTTGCAGCATGCTAATTAGTAACTCCCAGGCTGAAGTGAATAACGGAAAAAATGCATTAAATGGTAGAAATCGATGTCGAATTGTTTTTCATGCTTAAAATGTGCGGCCAGATCAATGTTAGTGCAGATCAGCTCATTTTGAAGTTCTGTCTTTAAATTCATGAAATGGACCTGCTCAGAACTCCCCCTGCACCCCGTCTGGAGGACACAGGTCCTGTCACTCAGGTTGCTCGTGGAGAGGTGAACCACGGTGGTGCTGCCCTCCTGCAGTTCCTGATTTAGTAAGGACTTTCCCCAAATGGAATGGAATGGACCTTTAAAGGTCATCTGATCCAACCCCTCTACCATGAGTAGGGACATCTTCAACTAGACCAGGCTGCTCAGAGCCCCATCCCACCTGACCTTGAATGTTTCCAGGGATGGGGCATCTACCACCTCTCTGGGCAACCTGGGCCAATGTCTCACTACCCTCAGCATAAAAAATTTCTTCCTTGTGTCTAGTCTAAATCTTCCTTCTTTTAGTTTAAAGCCATTACCCCTTGGTCTATTGCAACAGGCCCTGCTAAAGAGTTTGTCCCCATCTTTTCTGTAGGCCCCCTTCAGGGACTGAAAGGCTGCAATAAGGTCTCCGCGGAGCCTTCTCTTCTCCAGGCTTCTCTTCTCCGTGCCCTCCTCCGGCCCCGCTCCAACAGCTCCGTGTCCTTCTGCTGTGGGGCCCCCCCGAGCTGGAGGCAGTGCAGCAGAGGGGCACAATCCCCCCCTCGCCCCGCTGGCCACGCTGCTGGGGATGCAGCCCAGGATGGAGTTGGCTTTCTGGGCTGTGAGCATAGATTGTCAGCTCATGTCCACCTTTTCATCCACTGGTACCCCCAAGCCCTTATCTTCAGGGCTGCTCTCAATCCCTTCATCCCCCAGCCTGTGTTGATACCGGGGGTTGCCCCAAGCCAGATGCAGGACACGGCACTTGGCCTTATTGAACCTTATGAGGTTCACACGGGTCCACTTCTTGAGCCTGTCCTGGTCCCTCTGGATGGCATCCCGTCCCTCAGGCGTGTGAACCGCACCACACAGCTTGGTGTCATCCACAAACTTGCCGAGGGTTCGCTCAATCCCACTGGCTATGTCATTGATGAAGATATTGAACAATACTGGTCCCAGTATGCACCCCTGAGGGACACCACTTGTCACCGATCTCCATCTGGACATTGAGCTGTTGACCACCACCCTCTGGATGCGACCATCCAATCAATTCCTCATCCACCGTACAATCCACCCATCAAACCCATACCTTTCCAATTTAGAGAGCAGGATGTTGTGGGGGACTGTGTCAAAGGCCTTACAGAAGTCCAGACAGACGACATCCATAGCTCTTCTCTTGTCCACTGATGTAGGTTCTCCATCATAGAAGCAGAGATCATCTTTGAGTCTGCTTTAATTACATCTTGGACCTAACCTGGCCCCGCACACAGAACAGAGCGTCACTAGCAGGGCTCGGGGACAGCTGAGGGTGGGGCTCAGGGAAAGCATGGATGACAACATCCAACGCTTTTGGCTTTGCCGGAGAGCACTTCAGGTGCTGTACGCAAACTTCTGGGTTTGCTGTCACCATTTTTGCAACCCCTTTCTCAATGACTGAGCTGCAGGCTGGAGGACGCTCTCCTGGAGTCGCTGAACCTGAGAGCAAGCTGGCACAGCGGGGATGCTCAGGCGCTGCCTGGAAGCCTTGGCCAGACAGACCAGTAGCAGATGGGCTGATGATGTGTGTGCTTTCGTATTTCAAATCTGAAGGAAGCTGGTTATCTGCCTGTCCTGCCTTCCTGATATTTGCTCAAACTTGTCTGAGATCTCGTTTCAAAAGAGAAGGAAAGGACTGACGTGGAGATACACTAACGATTGCAGTAATGCTCCGTCACGGCCTACAGAAATTATTCAAGCGAGTTGTACTGGGATCTGGATTTGTGAAATATGCTGTGCAAACAGGCTCTTGTCTGTATGTCCCTTACGCTAAGGTCTCTGGTATGTTCCCAGCACCTCCCCATCCTTGAGCAAGATGAATAACTATATTTAATTAGCCAGACCATAGTTAATCTAGACAATAAGATGCAGGAATTAATAATCATCTTGGTTTCCTTTAAGGCATTAATAAGGATGACAATTAGGAGCCAACTACAATTCCCAGTGTTAATTTAGGGCAAATTTAAAAACACTGATGCATCGATATTTATGTATTTATTTAGTTTTATAACTTGATCTCGAATACGGACAAGTTTTTTTTAAATAACTATACAAGACAATGCTTAATTGAGGAAAACACATCTGTCTTTGTAAAGCTGATTTTGTATTAGCCAATGTGCTAAAAAATGTGCGAGGCGCATTCAGTTACTTATGTGGTGCTTTCCGTACGGCTAACGGGGAATGTGGGGGGGAAAAATTCAAACCCAGGAGTTTTTAAAAGTCTGTATTTCAAATGTTTTATAATCAACTTTAAATCACCTTCGTGCTTGGTAATGTGCCTTGAACTTTGCTTTGGCATACAACTACTGTTAAATTAGTGAGAAAGATGCCTGTATAATATGCACATATGTTATATAAAATTATATAGTATAATTTCATAATATATTACCAGGATATTGTATAAAATGTTTGTATATATTTCTGCAAACACATATTGTGTCTGATATATATGTTAGGAAAGCACCTCTCTGTCAGGGGACATATAAAACGGAGGATTGTTTGGGATTTGTATTTTCTCAGCCTTTTGTTTTACAGTGTTTTCACACTCAACTGCAGTTACTTTCCTTACTTGTTTTATAAGATATGCACACGTCTGCCCTTCAGCATATCCATGTGCCGACCAGTGGAGAGAAAAATCCTATTAAAAGAACAGAGAGATAAACTGGAAAAAAAAGTTAGACCTTTAGATAGTGTTTAAGGATGTATTTAGGCAAGACGTAATGCTATGCTACAGGTGGCAAAGAACGACTTTCATCAAGAGAATTATTTCATGATGACTGTGCCAATTTGTGGGCTGGAAAGACAGATCTGAGAAAATTCCTCTCCAAGACTCAGTAACCGAAACCCTAATTTCATGAATTGTTAAAATTGTGCTTTTCGTGACTCTTGTTTCCTCGCTGTTACGGTGGCTCTTTGGCTGCTGTGCATCACCTTTGGGTGAAGTGTAGGTATCAGTTGATTTGCCAGGTTGTGTATCTGCTTTCTAATCTCAAACGCCCGCTAATTATCATTACCTTTCTTGCTCTCTTTTGACAGGTCAGTTCCACTTAGCATGCTAAGGACTGTCATTAAGTCACTAGCTTCTTTTTTTCCCCCTTCTTCGACCTGATCCACATCCTGTTCATCCTGCGCGTCCTACAGCCATCTGCAATGCACTGGTCCCAGGTATTTTGAGCTTCGTAGGATCTCCACGTGTACAGAAGTGTTCGGCTCAACTCTTCTACAGATACTTGTACAATGTATTTAACATAACCATCTAAGTAACGATAGGAAGTCTGCCACTCAGAATCTCTCACTGACTGCGTTTGACCCCTTGGCGCTGGTTAGGTTGGGGCTTCTACACTCAGATTGATGCTTTTTCGAAGTCCTCTGTTGCAGCAGTAAATCCCGACTTCTGGCATCAGAGAATTAATTATTCAATGACCAAGTGCCATCAAAGGCAGGTGATTGTGCTCTGTCATGACTGATTTACTGTATAATATACATATTATTTTATATTTTTAGGGGATGAAAATGTGCTGCTATATGGTTTAATTTTACTGCTTACATTTTCAGAAGTAAATTTCCCCGAAGAACCATTTGTAATATCCTGATAAAATCTTTGGACTGTGTAAAATAACCTTTATTGCAGTACCTGGTAAAGATCAGACGGGATGCAGAGAAATCTGTTAGTATAGATCTAGGTTTTGAAGTTTGGTAGTTACATGAATATATTTGTGTGACCTATCTTAAAATTAAGATCTGATCTGCTTGTAGTTCTCCCTACAGTGGTGGGTTTTCCTGGAGTGTGATGGCTAGCCATGTGTTTGTAAGCGTTGTTCTCTATGAAATTTTGAAGGCTTTCAGAATGCTGTGGAAATCTTGTCTTGGAAAAGCCAACAAACATCCCCCCTCTTCCCCTTCCCGCACACCTTTGGCAAGCCCCGATTGAGCGGATCGGGGAATTCGGGTACCGGGAATTCAGGTACCGGAGTGAACAGTCCCCTACCAGAACAGACGCTACCTTAAAGAAACAAACAAACAAACAAAAAAATCCCCCAAACCCCAGACTCTACCTTAAAAAAATTATATAGAGAGAGTCCAAAAGGAGGTGAGAGTTGTATACTTGAGCTGTCCTTTGCAGACTAAATTTGGGAATACATTTGTTAGGAGCATATTGCTCTATGAAGAGCATATTGCAAGGGGAAAAGAATGTCATTGTAAGTTACAACGAGCAAGTCGTCCCACGGATGGTACGCTTGTGCGCACGGAGGTAAGGATGAGACCGCTTGCCTTTCTTGGATCTCTCTTTCGGGCCAGACAGAAAGTTTCCGTCTTCTCAGCAAGGGGGCACTGGAATCGTTCTGGGAAGGTTCCGCTGGCAGGCAGAGGCTCCTGCTCCTCCTCCGGCTTCTGTGCCATACACACATATCCTCCTTCTGCAGATGTGCAGAGCACGCAACCCTACATCTCAGCGAAGCGTGGGTTCCAGGAAGGTTACAGCCGAGCATAGCCCTCTAGTCTTGTTTTGCAGATGTTTGCTCTTATTTCATTTGAGATTGATTTTTTTTTTTCTCTTTAAATTTCTGAACATGTTTGTTAGTGGGCGTAGAACTATTTAGTTAATGTAGAGCGTTTTGAAAGATTGTGAATTGACTTCAGATATTTTTTTCTACTGAAATTATTTAGGTTGTTGCAAAGTAAGTTGGACTTAATTTAACTGTGGGTTTTTTTTAACGTTGCACTATTTTGGGGAGCATTTTGCTAAAAATATTTAATGATGTTGCAAATTTGCATGTATTTAATTTATTTTGTATTTTTCAAAGTTTTATATTTTCTTTCTTTATGTGCATGTGCACTGCCAGAAAAATGAACTGTGAACTTGCCATATGCAATCTTTAATAAAATTACTAATTCAGAACTACTCTGTGCTATCTTATCAGCTGTTCAGAGCTGCAGTTTCTACTATGAACTAATCATCCTCTTGTTTTGGTTCTAAAACAGTTGTTTTGGAAAAGATACCAAACTTAATTGCTGTCAAAGACTTCGTACTGTAGTAAAACTTTTGTTCTGTCTCTCAAATTCAAAGTTCAGTATGGAAGTATATTGTAGATGCAGCATTGGCTTAAAAACTGTATTGAGTTCCTCACAGCATCACCGTTAGTCACGTACGGCAGTTTGGACAGCTTTCTCCGGCTTGAGTAATAAGTTAGCTTTGACATCTCTTAATTGGGCTAGTGCTGATCAGCCAGTCAGTTCATCTAGCTAAAATAATGTAAGTATCTCCAAGTTAACTTTTACATCAAGACTGCAGGAAGACTTTCTATAACTGAAATGCTGAAAAGATGCCTTGGGCTGAAATTCTCAAAAAGAAATACAGAAGGTATTTACTCAATTGGAAATTACGAATTCTGTCAATTGAACTTACTCTGCTTCTATATAGATTCTTGTTTTCTAAGCCTATTTTAATTAGGCAACTTAAGTTTGTATTGCGTATTGTATATTCAACTTTTGTACCATTTTTAAGTCTTACACATTTTATATATAGAAAAGAAAACCACATGTCTGCTCTGCAGAGATCAAAACCTGTCTCCTGCTATTTCCACTACTTGATGCTATCTTACTTTCTTTGCTCTTTGAATGTTGTGTTATATTTATTCTAGGCTAATTTTAAAGTTGTGATTTGTATAGCGCAAATTAAAGTTCACATCTTAAAATGTCATGCATGGGACAAATTTTGGTGGAAATACTGTTCACAAATGGAAACCGTACTTCAGATGGAACTAAAGTGCATATTGTTCTTTTTGCTAGTAATTAAAAAGTATTTCCTGCTCACTTGAGCTTCTCTTAATGATATGTTCAAATATCTTGTGTTTGTCCTTGAGTTCACATTTCATCGACTTGTTTTCTCAAAAGCAAGGAAAGTTTTAAACCTGGAAAGATCTTTGCTGATGCATTTTTAAGTTTGTATTTAACTCAACGAGGGTGAGAGCGGATTATCCTGAATATATTGAAAACTGAAAAATAAGTCACAAAAAACTTCACTACAGTAATTTCTTATGAGTAACTTTTAAATTTCGTTTCCTAAAGCCTAATGGACTAAGGTGCACATTTGCCTGAAATTTTGATAAATAAGCCTTGGAAAGAGAAGAAATAAAGAATTTTAAGCTGAACATTGTTTCATTTGAATAAATGGGCATTTAAACCAAATGGTCATGCAGGTCCAAAAGGAAAAGGCCTAATCAAATTTCCCTTATTGGAGGAGAAAGACTTTGTGTAAACGTGAATGAAGTACATCTCCATTGGAAGTGGAAGGAATCCAAAAATAAATTGGCAGGATAATCTTAATCTACCCTTGCTTCAATGTTCGTCTTCACTGTGCCTGTATGAAGGGCGAAGTGCACTGGAGAACATCCGCTGTGCAGGATGGAACACCGCTCCACCCGTTCCTCTCTCGCTCTCACAATCTCGTCCATTGAAACACTTTTCGTTGTGGGAGAACCACGGGGGTTGAGGCATTCTGTAGAATTATACATGTCTAGTTTGTAAAGTGTGTAACGTGTACTGCAGATGTGTATTCTCTGGGCTCTATGTATCTTTACAGTAGTGTTCAATTTAGGAAAAAATAAATTGTGGACACGTTTTGCTGGTAACAAGGGGAAATTTTTTGCCATTGCATCAAACGATGCTGAAATGTATTAAACTCTTGATAGCAGATCTCACCCTCCTTCCCCCATCCCGTGGAGATAAGTCTTTTATCTTCGTTCTAAAATTCTATCAGAGATGGATGGATACACTGGCAGACTGCATGATGTATCATTCGAAAACCGTTACAGTGGAAAATAAAATCGAACTAAACTTTGCGGTGTGCATGTTGTGTGACACGTGTGTACAGCATCTCTGCCCACGGCGCCGAGGGCTCACCCCTTCCGTGGAACCGCACTGCGGAGTGCGCTGGAGTCCACGTCTCCGGCCGCTGTCTGGAGTTTGGCTTTTCATCTAAATCTGTAGAAAGTAATTAGGAGGCTCGGGAAAGGAACACAGCATTCTTTCTTTTATTTTTTTTTTTTGTCATACATAATTGCGTCTTCTCTACGACCTCTGTGTGGAAATCTTCCTCCTTCCTACTCTGTTTCAGTAGCCTGGGGGATGACAGGGAGACTCTGCCACTTACCCTCTGCATGCATTTCCATTTTTATAGGAATGTTACACTCACTTTAGACACAGTCTAATGGAATAAAAGTTCCTGCGTCCACGCTACCTCCCTTAAGTCACACGCCAGGAGCTTTATAAACGGCTTATTTTCAGTAATTATTATTATTCTGAGCATTTCTCAATTTTATCATTACTTTTCTACTCAGAAATGCAAATCGATGGCGCTCCAGAATTTCTGTAGGAATGGGTTGCTCCATTTTTGCTGCTGAGTAGATTTCTAATGAGGATTACGTGGTTTTCCGTCCTCGCTTACGTGTGCTCACGCTGCTTTCGCTTGGAACCCAGCAGCACTGGAAGCCCCTTACCGCCAGGCTCTGTCAGTGCTGTTGCTGGTGACGGGTGGCCGACGGTGACCGATGGTCAGCGTGACAAATACAGCTCTCTACGAGCAAGGTGAATGCCACCGAGCAACTAAGCGTTCAGAGGCACTGATACCACGATGATTAACCCAGTATGTTTGGTAGGACAGACCACTGTTAAATCTGTTAAAATTGGGAGTCAATTATTTCTAAATCAGAGTGAACTTTCGATTGTGCTACAGCACGCGGGACGAAGAGCTTTGGCTCCATCGGGGGCGAAGAGGCTTTCCAGTGTAGACGGTTAATACTGGGGAGAGCAGCCGGGCACCCCAAGCGTTCCCCACTCGTCCCGCAGAGGAAGGCACGCGCTGTACGGTGCCACGCTGCAGAGCTTGTTCCATGAGTCAAAAAGATGCACCCTTTAAGATTTCTTAGATAAAGCTTGTGCCTGGAGGATGAACTCAATTACAGAGCAGACTGTTTGCAAGCGTATCCCTACAATTTCGTTCTCAGAATGTGGGATTGCATCAGTCAATTAACTCTATGAAAACAACACAAATTATTGTATCCATTTCCAAGATTCAGCTTACTCAAGAGTACAGGGAAAAGCAAAGCACAGGGGTTTGCATCCCTAGAAAAATACTGCAAATCTGTTGCTGTTGATGAAAATACTTCGTAGCTAAAACTTACATCCTTTAGATTTACCTTCCAGCAGAGCTGAACTCCATGGAGACTGTATGTATCCCAAAATGAGGACCCGCAGTAGTTTGGGCTTAGGATACCCAATGGTCATTCTTTACCAGTTCATACTTTAGATGCGGCTGATTCTTGAGTCGGGCTGATGCTTCGCCCCATCGGCCGCTCCTGTGGCAGAGGTGTTCCAGTGGCCACCGCGATGCCCAGGAGGCCCCTGCACAGTCCCCGCAGGTCGGGGTGGTGTCAGGAACTGCTGAACATCGAGTCCAGCAGCACATCTCACTCCTGGAGTGTCAGGCTTCCTTCACGTTTGCTTGAAAACAGCACCTTGTCAGTTGCAATTCCCCTTGGTAGAGGTGCCCACCACCTCCAGCTCTGTGAAACTGATTCAGGGAGCTGTTGGAGGAGGGCCCGGAGATGCTGCGAGGGCTGAGCCCCTCTGCGGGGAGGACAGGCTGGGAGAGGGGGGGTTCAGCCTGGAGAGGAGAAGGCTCCGCAGAGACCTCAGAGCCCCTTCCAGTGCCTAAAGGGGCTCCAGGGGAGCTGGGGGGGACTCTGGGTCAGGGAGGGGAGCCATAGGAAGAGAGGGAACGGTTTGATGCTGGAAGAGGGGAGATTTAGATGAGATATGAGGAAGAAATTCTTTCCTGTGCGGGCGGTGAGCCCCTGGCCCAGGCTGCCCCGAGAAGCTGTGGCTGCCCCATCCCTGGAGGTGTCCAAGGCCGGGTTGGACGGGGCTGGGAGCACCCTGGGCTGGGGGGAGGTGTCCCTGCCCAGGGCAGGGGGGTGGCACTGGATGACCTTTAAGGTCCCTTCCGACCCAAACCACCCTATGACTGAATGGTTCGGAGCGAGGAGCGCAGCCCCAGCTCTCCCGCCGGCCGCACACCTCACCCCACAGCTCCCACCCGGCCCCCCCGCAGCACAGCGCCTTCAGCCCCGGGTTCGCCCCGCGGCCGCCGGGCCCTGCCGGGATGCTCTCCCCGCTGCGGAGCCCCGCGGCCGGGCCCTCCCGCCGCCCGCCTCTCCGCGGCCCTCTCCGCGCGGGGCGGCACCGCCGCCCTCCCCTCAGGCGCCGGGGCCGACCCGCGGGGGAATCCCCACCGCCCGGCGGGGCTCGGCGGTACCGCCCGGGGGGCGGGCGCGGGGGTGTCCGAGCCGCTCCCTCCCCGCCCCGGCCCCACCTCCGCCGGGCAGCCCGCACCGCCCGCCTCCCGCCCAGCCAGGGGCGCCGCCGCCGCGGTCCCGGAGCCACCGCCGCCGCCTCACGCCGAGCCGCCCCCCCCCCCGCCGGGGACCGCCGGTAGAGAGGGTGAGTGTGTGCGTCCCCCCCCCCGCCTCACCCCCGCTCCGTGGCGCAGGGCGCCGCCATCGCCTCCCCTCAGGGCGTCGCGGGGTGAGAGGCGGGAAGGGCGGGCGGCGGGTGCGGAGCCCGGCGGCCCCCGGGGGGAGCTGGGGGCCGTTAGCTGGGGGCGGGAGGTGGAACCCCAATCTCCCGCCGGGTGAGGGGGACGGAGCGGCGGGGCTCGGCGGGGGGACACGGGGCGGCGGGGGCGCGGGAAGGGCTGTGAGGAGCGCCGGGGCGTTCAGCGTCGAGCGCTTCGCATCGCCCCGCGTTTCGCAGGTATGTATGTGGTAAAATTGCAGTTATGACAACATTGCTCTTCGTCACTGTATAGTTGGGGGTGGGTGGGGGGGGTGGTGGAGAAAAATTGCACTTCGTTTTTCAGAGGTATGTATGTCAGCAAACTTTTCACTCTTTTTTAAAAAGTAAGCGCGGTAGGCTTTGCTGTGAGGGAAAAAAAATATAACAAGCCATTAAAATATGTACCTAATGAAGCAAATACACGCAAGTAAATAATACGAGCCAGTGAAAAATACAAGGCAGCTGCTGTGGAGGTGGCCAAGCGGGTGCTGCCCTCTCTGCGGGGGTTCTCCCGGGGACGGAGCCGGGGTCCTTCTACCGCGCTCCTACAGGCGAACGCCTCTTCTTGTGTTGGATTGGGCCGTAAACTCCTTGGAGGAGCAGCCGGCAGCGTCTGCGGGGTGCGGAGGGCGCCGGGGGCTCGGTTGTGTGCGAGGCCGATGGGTGCTCCGGTAATGGGGTTAATGAGAGCAGTCCCAGGGCTGATGAGCCTACGCGGCTCGCGCAGATAGAACTGGTTTGCAAGACTCAGCTGGTTGATTCCTAAGGGCAATCTCAGGAAAATAGGTTCGTATGATTTCCCGTCTGTCAAGAGGGTAATGCGGGTAGAGCCTGGAACCGCAGATGCAGAGATCAGAGCAATTGCAGAGAGCCATGCGCTGCAACCTCTTTCATAAATACAGTACTGGTAATCCCAGATGCTCAGATAATGAGTCAAGTTTCCCTCCCGCAATAAACATGTTTTTGTTTAAAATAATAAAATATTAAGTGCTGAGATCGCTCTTTCTCAGGCTGGTTTTGAACCTCTAAGTTTAAACTTTTCAAGCTTCCTCTGTAACTAGGAACCGTCCTGATTGCGGCACCCCGTTCTGCCTCTTCTCGGGTGAGTTTTTAAGGAAAGGACAAAAAATTAAAGGTTTACGATACCAAAGAACATAGACCACCCTCACGTTTGAGAACACGTACACCGGCTTGGAGGATGAGAATTGAAAGCGCAAAGAGTACGTCCGCATTTTTCTGCGCCTGCCTCGCATCGCGCGTGCTGGTCGGTGCCCCGGCTGCGCCGGGCTGGGCCGCGTACAGCAGCACAGTCCTGCAGGTGAATTCCAGAGGTAATTGTAGATGGATGTTTTATAGCATGGATGAAGGGAGTTGTCCTGTTTGTTACAGCGGGCACGGCTTGGTGATTCATCAATCTTTGCACGGTAATACTTTTGCACTTGTACTCAATCCACAATTAACTGAGCTACCAGTGTTGCTGATGAGAGTCTTTCCCTCTTCTCGTCATGCGTTACTTGCTGGAAGTCAATTAGCATTTCCCAGCGTGATAATTGCAGTATTCTGTTCACAGCCAGTCGCATCCTCTCAGTGACATCCCTTCCAGAGCGGATAATCTTAGAGCCTTTTGCCTTAGCCTGGTTTTCTCAGAGCCGTATCTCCAGCGCTTGACATCTGGCATTCTGGCTGCGTGATGTTAACTGTCAGGAGTCCGGTAAATCCTGTAATCAGCTTATATAGGATGGATCCCGTGTGTTGATCCTCGAAACGCTTCTGATGAATTCCATCCTCTGGCTGGCACCAGGTGCCGGATGCTTTCTCTGGCAGAAGGAAAAGAGGGAGAGCGTCGCCAAGGTGAGGGTAGATATGGTCTCTTTGTTGGGGAGGCGTGCAATTGCCAAGTGCAGAATGCTGCAGGGGAGAGAAGCTGTGTTACAGGAACGGGCACCTTTTCCAGCACCCTTGGGAACCCTGGAGAAGAGACACCTGTACCTCGCTAACTCATGGCTTGATTCATGCCACGCAGTCAATATATCACGATCTCTTCCTGCCCTGTTTTCCATTCGCCCAAACTTCAGCCGTGGGAGAAGAGACAGGGCATGTTTCCCTTCATACTGTTGACACAAGTTCTGTCAGTTATGTAGGAGAGCCCTGGCTGAAATGAGGAGTTGCAAACTTTTAGGTTACAGACCAGAACTCACCGAGACTGTTGTGCGTGCTGTAGTACGATGTATCTTACCCATCCCGGCCAGACGCTTCCAGTGCAGGCAGCGGGTAAGGAACCTGGCGGCAGCGGTGAGAGAAAGAGAATACTGAGCATAGTAAGGGTTCTTCATGTCTCTCAAGGAGAGCGAGACAGTTGAAAAGTGAAGAATTTTTCAGGGCTGTCATTGCTGAGTCCAAATGGTCCCTAAGCTGCACCAACCCCCCCCCCCCCCCACCTCCCCTCTGCCTTCATAGCTAGAGAGGTTCTGTAGCACAAAAGTCCTCCATCTCAAAATAAAATTTACTGCATACATTCTGATACTTGAGAAAATTCCCCTTCTTTTTTTTTTTTAATAATCTAAATTCCTCAATATTTTCTTTCCTTTCTTCATATCCGTTAGCGGGATTTTGTAGATTCACAGGAAAGGAATGCTTCGGTTATTCATGTGTGTGACTCAAAGGACTTCTGGGTGAGGGGCATGGCTAACAGTTCAGAAGTGGTGGAAAGGTACGTGCGATAGTGCCACGCCAGTAAACTTCAGAAGGCATTTCAGATTGCAGTTTTCCTTAAGGATTGAGTTGTACTGTGCGATGCATGTGGTGTTGGCAGTTATTTCTCCATTAACTGCTGTGAGAATCTTTTCGTCTAAATCAGAGGCTTCATCTTCCTGACTCTGCACGTGCTTTCGGCAGACATCTGAGTACCAGGCTGGTTATTCTGAGTGCCAAATGCTGAAATGAAGGCTCAGTATAACTGTTTGCATTTGCTGTTTTTCTCGCTCAGACCCTGGTGCCCGTGCGGCACAAGGCACGAGCTACGATCCGTTTTCGCGTTGAAACGGCACCGCTGTGGCTGCGCCAGCAAAACTAGATTGGGATTTCTTGCCTGAAGCTCGGGGCTTTTTGATGTACCCGGTTTGAACTGCAGGCTTTGGCGAGGAACCAAATTAGGGTAAAATGGCGTTCATTTGGTGGTTTTTGTCTATGTTTTGCTTTGATATTTAAACAAATCTGAACTGTTGTGTGAAACCTGCTTGAAATAAACTTACAAAACTCGTTGTTAATATCACTTTACAGGTCTGGAAGTGGGGCAGTAAAGGATTAGAACGTGAGTCTTTCGGTTAAAAGATCTAGGCTTTAGCTGTATTCTGACTTGCTGAATGGTTCCAGACAAGCCGTTTATCTTCTTCCTACCCATTTATTGTCTTGTTAGTGGGAATAATGATGACTTTTCTATTTCCGTGAAATGCTGTGAAAATTGATCAGTTTGTAAATAATTCTTAGTGCGAACAGCAGTGCAGGGACAGCGCTGTTAAGGGTGCCAGTTTCACCCTTAACGTTGAGCTGCCCTATGTTTCAGTCCAACTGTGTACTGTAGTACATACGGAAGGTGGAATTGGCTCCTATTAAAGGTGTCCGTAGGGCAAGGGGGGCTGATGGCAAAGTCTGGGGTGAAGCTTTCCGCTTGAAAGTTTCTGTAAACTCTGTAACACGTCTAGATGAAGTTATTTTCAGTGTCAGGTAGCCCAACTTTAAACTAAATTATCAGCGCATTTAAAAAAGATTTCTGATCTCTGTTTCCTTTTCTGTGTTTTCTCACAGTCCATAAAATGGTTCAGTAACAAATCAATGCTGAGCTAAAAAATCCACAATAGCAGTGCCATTTATTAACCAGTAAATTCGCTCTGCTGTGGAGTGGGACCTCACTGGCAGTCACAAAAGTTATTCTGAAGTTTATAGATGTGACACGTTCACTGCTGGTTGAACCCCGTCCTGCCCTCAGTGCTCTCGCTGGAGAATCGTGGACTCTCAGATCTAATGGCAGGGCTGTATTTTGTAAATATTCCTTACACCCTCGCAATCTAAATGTGCTGGCTTGGCCAAGACCTGTTATTTAAGTGTTTAAGCTAACCCACCTCGTTTGAACGGTAATGACTTACAGACCAATCAGATCATCATCTCGGAGGTACCATGTGAGTTGGGAAGAGGAGGAGATTGCGGCTGTGGCCGGGAGGGCTGGCTGGCACCGGGGGCTGTTGCCACAAGCACCTCTCAAGCCAGAGGATGGTCCGCTCCGTTCTGCAGGACGTATCTGCTGGGTGGTAGCTTCATGGAAAGAAGTCTGTATCCTTCGTTTTTTAAAATAGGAGTACGTGCTGATAAGCAAAATGGGAGGAGATGCTTGCAGTAAGTAGGTGAAAAATCAGATGTATAAATAGATTGAACGTAGTGCTTACTCACAATTTTGAAATATAGTTGTTTTCACACCCTTAATTTGTTTTGCTCGTAAATTAGTGTGTCTGTGAGAACCTTTTTCTCTCCTGTGTCAGTCAAGGTGGCCTTGTTGTGTCTCTGTAATGACATGTGCCTGCCTTCCCTGTAGCCTAATGAGATTACGCTGGTATTTCTAAATGATAGAGAAGCGAAGACTGAAATCCTTAGGCCTGTCTTGGGTTATATAGATTGAAAACTAAAACCAGTTGTAGGAGCGATACTTGATTTGTATCTATATATTTGCCCTAGGTTTAAGTGCAAGATATTGTAATTTCTGCTTGTTATTTAAACGGAAACTTAAGAAACTGAAAACCCTCCATAAAATACTCACCGTCTTTAGTGGTCTGTACTCCCTTGGTATAATAACAATCCCTTCCAAAATTGGTCCATGAAATCCTGTGGCGCACTCGTAGATTATCTCTTACTTGTATCTGAAATACAGCGTAGTGTTCAAGCTCGGGACTGCGGAGCGCGTTTCGGAGTTTGAAAGAACAGGTTGCCATACGAGGCTGGCTCATAATCTTAGATCTGTAGAGCTGCCTCTGGCAGTGATGAATAACTAACGCTTCGGGGAAGACTAATATCCTCTATTATGCACCTACCCAATTGGGCAATGTCAAAAACAGAAAGATGGGCGTAAGATTATCTGTCTGACCCCTGCAGATCATGCCCTGAAGTGTGGTGATTACCCTTCTCAGAGTCTAAACATGCATAAGTGCAGATGGTAGTAGTTACAGTCATCTAATCCTTTTTTTGAAAAATGCTGCCCCGGCTTTGTCTTGATGTGAATAAACCTGTTGTGGCAAATTACACTAATTCAGAGCTCAGCTTAATACAGAGAAATGGAGCTAAAAGCTTATGAAATAGAGGGAAATACAGGCATACGCACCTTGTGTCACTGCGCTCGCTAACACAGGCATTGCGTGTATCCTCTCAGTCCTTAAAACCTTGTTTGTGGGTACTGTTTTTTCCATAGACTTAAACTTCATTTAAGGCCAAACGTGAGGAGTTTTGGTGCCCACGTAAGGAGTGCCTGTTAGATATGAGCTTGAAGTGTCGATGTTCCTTCTTTCGACTAGTAACTAAGAAAATCCATTTTGGCTAGAGTTTCTTATGGCCGCGTTTTCCTTAGCTCATCGCTTCCTGGCTGCAGAGCATCAGGTGGGTCTTCAGGCCCTGGCACTGTTGACTGAGGTCATCCTTTGTCCTTGAAGTCATAGAATCATAGAATTGCTGAGGTTGGAAGGCACCTTTAAGATCATCAAGTCCAACCATTAACCTAACCTGACAAAACCACTTCTAAACCACGTCCCCAAGAACCACGGCTGCCTTTTTAAACACCTCCAGAGATGGCGAACCCACCCCATCCCTGGGCAGCCTGGTCCAGTGGTTGATAACCCTTTCAGTGAAAAAAAAATTTCCTAATATCCAATCTAATCCTCGCCTGGCATAACTTGAACCCATTTTTTCTCATCCTGTCACTTGGAGAATCACTCCCTATCACCAGGGAGAAGAGGTCAGCCCCCACCTCTCCACAACCTCCCTTCAGGGAGCTGTAGAGGGTGATAAGGTCTCCCCTCAGCCTCCTCTTCTCCAGCCTGAGCAATCCCAGTTCCCTCAGTTGTTCCTCATAAGATGTGTCCTCCAGACCCCTCACCAGCTTTGTTGCCTTTCTCTGGACACGCTCCAACACCTCAATGTCCTTCTTGTAGTGAGGGGCCCAAAACCGAGGGGTGGCAGGACAGAGAGCATTGTCAGATGCTTGGTCTCAGCTATCCAGGAGAATGTGGCTGCTGCAAAATCTGAGTCTGCTCAAAGGGCAGATCTTGTATCCATCCTTTAAAACTAAGCCTACAAGTCAAACATCACAAATAATTAAGATTACAGCAGTCCTTCCCTCTTTGGGACTGTGAGAGAACAGACTGGTGTCCAGACACTGGTGCACTGGGATTGTAGAGTTACTGGTGACTTTCATTTTACGTGGTATACCTGAAGACGTGACCCTTTCTTAGTCTCTTTTTGGTACATGTCAAGTTAACGTTCTACTTGTGGGGTGTGACTTCAAGGCAATGGTATCTCATATGCCTTAGATGGTTTGTAGAATCAAATTAGAGGATGTTTATATAAACATATAGAAATTATTTTCAAGTATATAACAAAGCACAACAGCACAGAGTCTACAGAAGTCAAGAAAGCAGTTTGTCCGAACAAGCTCGAGGTGAGCGATACTGGCACAGCAGCTGTTCCTTCCTCTGGAATATCGGTTATTAAAGCACCACGTGGTTGTAAGAGCTGGGGAGTCTCCCCGTGCAAAGCTAATTTTGGCCTCGGGCTGCATTCTGTTCCTCTTAATTATTTTATTTTTCGTAAGATTATTACAATACTGCCTGATATCAATCTAGTCTGATAAAATTCAAAATTCGCAGCACAGAAGGGAAAGATTATGGCAGTTTGCAGTGTTGGGGGAGACCCTTCCTGTGGTTTTTGTTGTCGCTGCGTCGGGTTTTTTTTGGACAGTCCTTTCTCCCTTGGGAACTTCTACCAGGGATGCTCAACTCTCTCCCCTGCTGCATGGCTCCATCCCCCATGCCAGCCTGTCATCCTACCGAAAATTTGCTTCTGCTGTCTGTTCTGGCAGGCAATACCCCGTGTTTAGGCCAGTGCTTGCTAATGGCTCTTTGAATAGTCATCTGTTAATAGCACCTCACTGAAGCTACGGTAATGACTACTTGTCACTGGGCAGCTGCGTTCTGATAATATAATTTGTTTAATGGATGACCACTGGATTTAATCTATTCCGGGTTTTTTACAATTTTTTTCCACTTCTTAATAAGGAATTTTCTCTGATCAGATGCCATGAAATTGATACTCTCTGCCTTAGTAATTATGTTTCATATCAAGTTATTTCCGTTTAACAAAACAAATCCAAGTGATTTATTGCTTCAATACGTGTCTATTATTACCAAAACACATATTGAAGTTAAGTAGAACATTATTCATTGAGGGATGTGCTGTAGTTTTACAGGAGTTATCATTAAATAGCAGAACGGGATTTGAAAATTCTCACTCGTTCATGAGATGAAAACTGAAAAGGATAATGAAGTATTAGGCTTTAAAAGAGTCTCACCGTGAGGTTCAGGAGGGCTTGCTTACCTCTTTCTTTATAGCATTGCAGAATTGACTATTTGGCTTCATTTGTATAGAAGGAAAAAGGCAGAAATACAGCACCGGGTGCTCTCCGGGGCGGACAGCTGACCAGAGGGACTGAGAAGTAATTTGTGGCCATATCTACAACAAAAAAAAAGCAGTCCTGTTCAGCGGAAATGCCGACTACATCGTTTCACTACTTCTTCACTTTCAGCCTACCCACATCCAGTAATGTTACCGTTTCTGTCCTTTCTCGGTGCTAAACCTTTGAGTAGTCCAACCAGATTCTGCTACCAGCATCCCTGTGCCGGTGGGTTTGTGGGAGAGTGGGTGTGTGTGCATTCCTAAAGCTGTTTTGTGGTTCCCACCTGCCCCTGCTCTGTTGATTCAGTACAGTTCTGTTGTGAGCTGGTTTGTTGAAATGATCCCAGTTCAAAATAATCCTATTCAGAAACAAAACTCCCGTCTTTCCTTTCCCTCCCTGTAACGAATCTCACGTTTGGAGAGATTACCAGATTTATGAGACTATGGCTAAAAAGAATTTACACGGACACAAATTACGTCTAGTGTGGAAAAACTTAAAGTGGGTGTTTAAAATATTAATGAGGTATAGAAGAGCTGCAGATTTACAGCTAATCTGCACAGACTTGAAAATATCTCTTGTGTGAAGCAATAGAATGAAGTTAATAATTACAGTATAATTAGACAAGAAGAAAAATGTGTCAAGCGAGGTAGGATTTCTACTTCGCTGGTTATAGGAAATGAGAGATTCGGTGTGCAGAACAGATGCATACCTTTTCTGACAGAATTATGTATAGGGCTGAGAGTGTCATTTGAACTGTATGTTGCAATACAGGTACTATAAGATACTTCGAGTAATAAGTTTTTGTTTGAACCAGCCTGCTAATGTAACTAAAATCTGCATGGCTTCTTTTTTTCTTTTAGAGGCAGAGATTAAGGGCTATCATTGCCTACCTCGAGTCCCCTCAGGCACCATGAATTCTATGCTAAATCAAATTGGAATCCAGGGCATCTGGTGCTCAGGCTCACAACAGATCTCTATTTTCCCTCCCTCAATACTGCGAATAACCAGCTTTTTGAAAGTATTGGGTATTAGGACTTTCAGCTAATAACACTTCCTGAGACTACGGTCCTATCTGAATCTCTGGATATGTCGTGTACGTACTCAATACTGCATCATCTTGATGAAGACTTGTCATTGTAGGGTATCCAACATGAAACATGATGGAGTGGAATACTTTTCATAAACAGAATATCTGTTTATATATAGATGTTTCATTTGTGTTATCCCCATTATCCTCCTCATGTCCAAGTTAATGAGTTATGATCATGTTATATGGTCCTTTTTGTTTTGTGTCCTGCTTTGGGCAATAGCTTATATAGATATAAGCAAGTGCAAGTACTTCCTGGCTTCTGAGGAACTGAGCAGATTATATTTTCAAAATAATGACAATATCAGTTTATATTATTTATGGATTTGTCTTGTAGAGAATCAAAATACAACCAGTTTGTGTTAATATAGCAGCTGCCATCTTGGACAGTGCTGTTCATCTTGAACTGGAAACTTCTGGAGCTAAACCCATGAGCTTGAGTAGGAGATACCTGCTCAGAGTCACCAGTGAATTCACCTTACATGACCTGCACGCCTGTAGCTCGTGGCTGCCGCAGGGCAGTAGAGTCAATGATCACGGTGCTTGGTGGGCTGGGAATGGCAAGGGGTGTATGTCTGGGCGTCTGTCTAGAATGAAAAATTGCACATTGGTCCATGGTCTGGGCTGATGCGGTTTGAATTTGTCATTACATTGGCTTGTGAGATTTTCACAGAATCACAGAATCCCAGAATGGTCAGGGATGGAAGCACCCTCTGGAGCTCCCCCAGCCCAACCCCCTGCCACAGCAGGGGCACCTCCAGCAGTGGCACAGGACGGCGTCCAGGCGGGTTTGGGATGGCTCCAGAGTGGGAGACTCCCCCACCTCTCTGGGCAGCTGTGCCACTGCTCTGCCACCCGCACAGGGAAGAAGTCCCTCCTCAGGTTTAGATGGAACTTCCTATGTTCAAGTTTGTGCCCGTTCCCTCTTGTCCTGTCACTGGGCACCGCTGGAAAAAGACTGTTCCCATCCCCCTGGCACCCTCCCTTTGAGTATTTATAAGTATTGATAAGATCCCCCCTCAGTCTTCTTTTTTCTAGACTAAAAAGACCCAAGTGCCTCAGCCTTTCCTCGTAGGAAAGATGCTCCATTTTGTCCTTCCCCAAGTAATAATTTTGATTAGACTTGCACATCTTGGCTAGAGTGTGGGACAGTGTGAATACTGAAGACAGATGATCGTAGAATCATAGAATGGTTTAGGTTGGAAGGGACCTTAAAGATCATCCAGTTCCAACCCCACTGCCCTGGGCAGGGACACCTCCCACTAAACCAGATTGCTCCAAGCCCCGTCCAACCTGGCCTTGAACACTTTGAGGGGTTGTTGTTGTGTTTGTTCTTCATTTGTTTTCCTTGTGAGTCTCTTTGTGTGCATTTCACCATGATGTGTCCCTTCCTCAGTGGTGCTTGCCAACTGCAGTCATTCCTGGCTGTGACTGTAGGATTGATTGTTTTGTATAAACACACTTTCTTTATATGTAAGATTTATACATCCCACCTGCTTGCCAGGATTCAGAAGCTCAGTTCACTTAAAGCAATTCCTCAGCTATTGTGAATGTCCTGAGAGAATGCTGAAGTAGACTTTACTCCTTTTCCTGACCAACATTGACTTTAGCAACGCCCTAGTGATTTGACAAATAGATCGCTGTCTGATGGGAAAGAATTGTTTGCTGTAGTTCAAAGCCAGATTTCAGAGGTACAGAAAAATATTTCGCTAAGAATTAACAGGAGAGGAAGAAAAGGCCTTTGCTGACATACTTTATTGCCACAGGACTTACTTTTCCCTGGTAGAACTTAGTGAGCCCACCACCTAGTAGGGCAGGATTTAAAAAACGATAGTTATTAGTTGTGGATTTGTGGTAGGGAAAGGTTTCTTACCCTTCATTATTTATGCCAAAAGATACAGAGTGTAACAGAAGTCACATCGAGTATTTTAATGCGTTGCATTTTTTTCTGTGTGATATAAGATACGCAACGACCCAAATTTGTTTGTCTGCACCGGGATTTGTTTTTCTGCATCGACTGAGCACTGGCATGGGTTGCCCGGGGAGGTTGTGGGGTCTCCCTCCTTAGAGAGAGGCAAAAATGGTCCTGGACAAGCATTTCCAGGTGACCCTGCTTGAGCAGCGGGGTTGGACAAGGTGACTTCCAGAGGTCCCCGCCAACCTCAACCATTCTGTGATTTGATGATCAGTTGGTCGGGTTTGAGTTGTTTTTGGAAGGAATCGTTTATGTGCTGACACTCCTACAGGAGTTTGCTCCTGGGGGTTTGTGTTGGGTCTGGCTGGGACTGAGTTAATTTTCTTCATAGCAGCCCATATGGTGCTGTGTTTTATATTTGGGCCCAAAACATTGTTGATAACACACCCCTGTTCTGGCTGTTGCCATGTTGTAGGGCATCAAGGCCTTCTCTCTTTCTCCCTCTGTCCCGACGAGGCTGGGAGGGCACAGCGCTGGGACAGCTGACCCCAACTGGCCAAAGGGGTTTTCCACACCACATAACGTCACGTTCAGCAATAAAAACTGGGGGGGTGTCATCTTTTCAAGGTAGCTTTTGCTCAGGAGGTGGCTGGGCACTGGTCTGCTGGTGGGAGCAGTGGGTGATTGCCTCTGCACCACTTATTAAACTGCCTTTGTCTCGATCCACAAGGTTTTTCTCTTCCAATCCTCACCCCCATCCCACTGAAGCGGGGAGAGAGCAGGCCTCGGCTGGTGAATGTTTAATTGCTGTCTGGGGTCAATCAACCACAGGGTTACAGGAGGAAGAGGACAGAACTGAGAGAGGGACTGCAGAATCTAAACCTCATGTTACTGTAGGTACCTAACGGCTTTGCAGACCGCGGTATTAGTCATGTAAGGCAGGCAAAGCTTCGTGCAAGAGCCTTGCACCATTCCACGTAGCTTTTCCAATCTTACCCATTTTCGACTTGGCTTGGTGACCCACCTGGGAAAAGGAAAGTAGTGAAAGTACCCAACTTTCTCACTCTTGGTGAGGCGGTGTGACTCATCTATAGCATTTCATCTCTCAGCTTTCAGAAAGGGAACGACTTTTGGGGCCATTTCATTTCTCTTTTTTATTTTCAATAAAGCGACTTTTAAAAGTGACTATTGCTTTCTGGAGTGTTACACATGGAGTAACAGTTGATAACCTGAACCTCTCGTATGTTTGTTACTCTGGCTGCTCTTGAGTGTTCAAACCACTGGCTTCCATCCCTTCCTTGCAAAATAAGACCTTTAAAGCCTTTAGTCATTGCAGCTGTAGGGTGGAACACTGCCTCCCAAAAAGCTGGATGACAAAACTACCCTTGGCTTGAAAGAGGCTGTGTTTTCACTTTTAAAAAACACACAGGGCAAACAGCAACTCTTCTGATGCCTTAGTTCAATAGAAAATGCTTGAAGAGCTACAGCATGGCTCAGGTTTTTAAATAGATGTCAGCTGTTGAAGTCAGATGTTTTGAAAAGTCAATACAGAAATGTAAGGATAGTAGGTACAGGGAATCAAAAAGTAACAGGGCTACTTTTAGCTGTTTTTAAGTGTTGTTCTGCCTTGAAAAAAATGTCCTGTGGCATCCAAACACCGGAAAATGTCATTGGACACATGAATTTATTTATGAACTTTCTTTGTATCCTGTTGTCATGCTAGAGTAAATACAATTAGAGATAGATCCTGGGATTTTGAAGGCTGAGTGAATGCATTGTGTACAATCTTGATAGTCACAGAGATGCACGTAGGATAATTTTAGGCAGCGCAAAAGTGTTTCCTTTCCTTTCTTTGCTTTGGGCAGCCTTGCATTATTTCTGGGGACTGCTCTGACTTAAGCATTCAGAAATGGGGGAGCGAAAAGGGTGTTTAGGGTTGACCTCAGGGCCTGGAGGTCTTGGGAAGGATGCACTCCGGGTCCGTTTCAGTTGCTTATCAGGGAAATAGTAACATGGTTATTATAAACCATGAAACAGCGCCGTCAGAGCCTGTGGTTCAGACTGGCGGACAACCATGAGGACACGGTGGTTCCTCTGGCGGGTGGCCAGAGGAGACGACAAAGGCTTGTTCAAAGTAAGAATCCAGGATATGGCAGGCTTCCTCTGGATGTGTGCTCAAGAAAACAAATAGTGCCGATACACTTGTGGTCCTGGCATAGCATTTCCAAATTGCTTTTTTCTAATTTTATTAATTGTGTTAATGACCTGCTTGAGTCTGTTTAACTGTGGAATTCTGTGTACACTTGAAGACTTTTGATCTTTTAAAGCATAGATTAGGTAAGCCTCTAGTTATTTCTAGGGTTTAGGGGTTTTAAAAACATATTTCCATCGTCTTTAATATTGCCAAGAATGCAGCATCGCTTCTGTGATGATGAGAAAGTCCAATTTTTATCACTCTTCTCACAGAAGGCTTCATTTATTCTGTGTGGATATAAACCATTTTTTTCTCTGGTAGTGCCCAGATTGGTGGAAGGTATATGTTTATTAAAGATGTACTTCGGTATGTGGCTTTGTGAGTTGTCAGTGTAGTTTGACCACCATAGTGAAGTAATTATGTGGTAAACTATTTTAAGAAGAATGTGTAATTGCAAAAGAAATCTTTGCTTGTATACAATGCCAAAATAAAGGGCACTGAGATCTGCTCTGAATTGTCAGAATGCACTCTTAACTAGTTAAATCCATGTTTACAACCTTGCCTGTGGTTAACCACCACTAGATAAGATCATGGACTGTCTTATTATTGTGAGTGCTAACATACAGGATTGATGATACAATTCACATTTAAATTACTTTTCTTTGTGCTTTATTTTTTCTATCGTCTTTGGCTTTGAGAGGAGCTTTCTGTGCTGTGAGGCATCTTACCAGTTTAAGTGACTATTTCTCAGAATAATCCATTGTAGCTGGAAAGGCAATGACTGGCCTTCCGTAATACTACACTGCCCTGTTTTCCTGTGGTGCTTCCGCAGAAGAGGTTCAATTGCTCCGATAATGTGCTAAATCACATGCCTGGACATATGCAAGATACGAAACTTGAAACTTGGCAGTATATACAGTTTTAAGTCAACATAACGAAAAGCAGCCCCAGTGCATCTCTGCAACTGTTGCTCCTGTTTCTTAGTTATCATGGAAAAGCAAAGAGAATTTATTTCAAGTACTACCTTAATCTGGGCCTTGTCCCCGCTGTTAGCGTAAGTTGTCTTCGATTTTCATTACTTTATCAGGTAAAAGTGGTATTTGAGCTGGAGCATTTGGGGTATGCCACCAGGGTCATCCTGTTTTAGTACTGGGTATTTTACCACTGAAATCACAGTGTGTATGTATTCTAAAATTGTATACAATTTGTTTAGAGATACAGTATAAAATCTGTTAAGAAATGCATTAATAGCATTCAGTCAAATTAATTAGGCAGGTGCTAGTGCATTGTCCTCTAGCAGACTTTAACCTGCTGCAGAAGTGTTCTGTGGAACAAATCTGAAAAATAATAATCTTTGCAGCTAAGTTTCCAGGTAATCTTTTGTGGAGTGTAGTTCTTATGTATTTCCATTGAAAACTGGGAATTTAAATAAACGATTTTGTTATGAGCACCTTGAGCATTTGATTATTCCCCAAAACAATGCCGGTAATAAGAATTGTGTGGATTGTGGCAAGTACCTACATTTAGACTAGATACAAGGAAGACATTTTTTACTCTGAGGGTGGTGAGACACTGGCCCAGGTTGCCCAGAGAGGTGGTCAATGCGCCATCCCTGGAAGCATCCAAGGTCAGGTTGGACGGGGCTTTGAGCAACCTCATCTAGTTGGAGACAGAATCATAGAATAATAGAATCGTCTCCGTTGGAAGGGACCTTTAAGATCGTCAAGTCCAACCATCAACCCAACACTGCCAAAACCACCCCTAAGCCATGTGCCTCAGCACCACATCTACCCATCTTTTAAATGCCTCCAGGGGTGGCAGGGGGGGCTTGACTAGATGACTTTTAAAGGTCCCTTCCAACCCATGATCTTTCATTTGCATCTGTCTACATGTTTATAACTCTTTTGAGCTCTTCTTCTTGTACTTTGCCATGCCAGATACTTTGGTTAGGACTACGTATAAGGCTGATTTTTCTTTGGTCAACCTCAGCGCTGCATCTCCTTTGCCTGCAGTGAACAATATTTGTTCCACAGAGTGCCTCGTAGCTCCGTACGGACTGTCAGCAGCGTTATTGATTAGTAATTTCAATGTCAGCACTGTGGTTGGAGTAGGATGTAGGCGTCAGTGAAAGACGAGCTTCTGCATGGGAGGGAATGCTTTGCGTACAGTGATTATGGAACAGCTCCCAGACCAACTGTTCCCGCTCTGTCTTGAAATAATGTACTGTATGATAAGTGTAAAAGTATGATTGCCTTTATTTTTAAACACTTCCACTGGAATGTGACCCATTGGAAATTAGAGGCTTACACCTGCAGAGAATTCAGGTGCTTATAGCTACTGCTTTGCTAGAAGGAGGATGTTTAGCTCTTCTGGTACTTAAATACTGCCTGGCTTAAGCTTTGTTTATTTATTTATTAATATGAGAGAAAGCAGTGCAGTCTTCATTTCAGATTACTTAAGAAGTGGCCGTTGCTGAGCCTGGATTTTCTAGAATGCCATTTCCTTGGTGGCTTCTGTCTCTGGGTCTCATTCGTGTTATGTTTTGTTTCTCTCCCTAGTGGGCTTCGTGCTAAAGTGCACGTGCTGAAGAAAGTCCTCGTGACACCCTGTGGGATTTGGCATTCTGCTGTGGGGGTTACTGACGGGAGATGCCTGGCTAATTCCCAGTGCGTGCTGTTCCCACAGACAACCTGGAAATAGGTGTGGTTGAGGTGAGCAGCAGCAACAAAGGTATGAAGCTGGGATTGCCTTCTGGAATGGCAGCGCATCAAAGGGCTAGGAAAATCTATAAAATGAGCAATAAAATCACTTTGAAAGTTTCGGGTTTACTCGTTTTACTACTGCAGGAAAATGCTTGCAACGTATATACACGTAAACCACATTGGTTTATATTGTGAATATAGTACATATTCTTTGAAGAAGTAGATAAGGGGAAATCCCTTCAGAACTCTTATAGTAAAACTGCTCCTTTACACAGGTTGTTTTCTTCTGGGACCACCTTAAACTGTGTTTGTACAGGTTTCTTTAACTGAATTGTTTCCTTTCTTGATAAAGGATGCAGTAATCAGCTTCTAAGTCTGCTTGGAAGAGGGTTAATTGTTAATCACTATCAACAATAGTCAGAAGTGTTTGAACTAATTTGGAGAAATGCATTTTCCCTGCAGCAGCAAGTGCTGCTTGTTTTCAACAGTCTGCTGTAACAGACTTCAATTCTACAGCTTTGACATGTGAAAAAATCCACGAAAACTCTGACACGTGTTTCAAAAATAGCCCTTAAAATGGTATTGAAGTCAAGGAAATGCTGCATGGAACCATAATACCAGTGGGACAGTGGTTATGTTTTATATGTCTTATTAATATAAGGGAATTCACGGCAGCTGTCAAGGGCCTCCATTCTACCTGTGGGAAGATGCCTGAAGGTATGTAGAAGAGGGAGGCGAGGGAAATACAGGTTTTTAAACCTTGACTGTCTTGGAAATACGGAGCTTTGTTCTGGTTTACCAGAGGCGTTTGTCTTCACTAAAAATTCCGATGTTTTATATGCCAAAGTCATTGGATAAAAGAGTTGATAACTGAAACAAAGCCTGGAATGCAGATGTTCCTCCTCCCAGGTGATCATCTGCTCTGTGCGTGTGTGCGTAGTCTTTCTGTCTACAGGATGGACCTTTGATGTTCCTTGTAAGGTGTATCGGTTTCAACAGGAGAGATCAAGAGCTTCCCGCTATCAATGAACAGATCGGCTGTTGATAGAACGCTTTCTTGGAGAAACGGGGGTCTGAATCCTAGCAAGAGTTAACCCAGATCTCCCACGCGTGAGGCAAGCCACTTACCTCCTGTTGAATGGAGCTACTGAGCGGGGCGAAGCAGCCCTACCTCCCATTACTTCACCCCGCACTGGCCTCCCCCTCAAAAGTGAAGGAATCTGGTCTGAGTGCCATCTGGATCAAACCCCTCAGATGAAGCCCTCAAGAAGGGCTTGTGAATACAAGCGTGAGACTAAGCTGCAAGATGGGGTGGTAAGCTGCTCGGGCCTGCCAAAACTGGGTGTGCCTGAAAGCAAAATTTCCTGTGATTAGAGAATGGAAAACTTTGAGGTGCCTGGGGAATCCTGGTAGCAGCTGAGAGGGTGAATGTGAAGATTGCAGTTTTTCATTTGTGTGTCGTCTACTGTGATTTTTGAAATATTTTTTTTTAAAACATAAATTCTTGGTGTGAATTTAAACCTTAGGTGCTTGAAAAAATTTAAGCTCTGTAAAAACAGTATCACATCGGTCCATCTCATCAAAATCAGCTCAACTCTCTAATGTTCAATCACAGAAATAACTTCTGATGGTGAATTTTATGTGTATGAATGCCATACAGTTCATCGCTAATATCAGTTCTAACACAGGAATGGTTTGGCTAGAGTTTGGTTTAGGTTTTTTTCTAGTCTCAATGTTGGTGAAGAAAGACTTAAGATGGAAGGATCAGCAGGTTGTGCTTGGATGCAGTTTCACATCCTGAGTATTGACAAACCACCCAAATGCCTGTCTCTGCTGGACGGATTGACCTGTTAGTGCAGTGACCAGTGGTTTAGAAAGATGGAATTTTTATATTCTATTTTAATAGAAAAGCCTGAGGCTGTGAATATGTATCGTGCAATGCGATACCCAATAGTAGACCAGACACAGGGGAAGTTCATTGTGCCTGTAGCTATAATAGTTTGTTAAATACCAGGGTTATTAATCTTTCCTCACCTCAGAAACTCGTAGTCCATGTATTAATGTGTTTTTGTATGAGATTTAATTGCTCAGACGTGTAACAACTCAAAACTTAAGATCCCGTTTCCCACTGTGACTTGAGTCTTGAGAAATTGGTTCTACTTAAAAGCAGCAAATTGTTGTTTTAATTTTCTTACTTTTTCAATGGCATATGGAGGTTCATCTATGGTTGCTCAGAAGGTTCATTTTTAAGGACAGGTATTTGGTGGCAGAGAGCAGATACACATTGTGGTTAGGCAACCCCAAAAGCCTGGTGGTGCCCACACCTGTGTCTCTCATGTGATAAGGGTGTTAATAATACACTGAATGTTGAAATCGATGGGCCATCGGGTTTCTGCGTTGTTTCTCCGTAGCGGCAGGTGGTGGGTGCTGCCCATGGGGTTTTCTTCCTTTCTTGGATAATACAATGAGCATTATTGTGTAAGAAGAAATTACCGTTTTCTGTAAAATCAGTGTAATTCATAGAGCATTGTGACATCACTCTGAGGGTGGTGGGCCCCTGGCCCAGGTTGCCCTGAGAAGCTGTGGCTGCCCCATCCCTGGAGGTGTTCCAGGCCGGGTTGGACGGGGCTTGGAGCACCCTGGGCTGGGGGGAGGTGTCCCTGCCCAGGGCAGGGGAGGTGGAACTCAATGAGTTCTGAGGAGAAGGATCTGGGGGTCCTGGTAGATAGTAAATTCGCCATGAGGCAGCAATGTGCCCTGGTCGCCAAAAAGGCCAATGGAATCCTGGGCTGCATAGGGAAGAGTGTGGCCAGCAGGGCGAGGGAGGTCATTCTCCCCCTCTACTCTGCACTGGTGAGGCCACAACTGGAATACTGTGTCCAGTTCTGGGCTCTCCAGTTCAAGAGAGACAGGGAACTGCTGGAGAGAGTGCAGCGCAGGACAACAAAGATGACTGAGGGATTGGAGCATCTCCCTCCTGAGGAAAAGCAGAGAGAGCTGAGACTCTTTAGCCTGGAGAAGAGAAGGCTGAGAGGAGACCGACTATTGCTTATCAGTATCTAAAGGGTGGGGTGAAGGAGGATGGAGCCAGACTCTTTCCAGTTGTTCCCAGTGACAGGACGGGGGGCAATGGGCACCAATTGGAACATTCTAACACGAGGAAGAACTTCTTTCCGGTTGGGGTGGCAGAGCCCTGGCCCAGGCTGCCCAGGGGGGTTGGAGTCCCCTTCGCTGGGGATTTTCAAGACCCACCTGGATGCAGTTCTGAGTAATGTGCTCGAGGCAGTCCTGCTTTGGCAGGGGAGTTGGAGTGGATGGTCTCTAGAGGTCCCTTCCAACTCTGAAAATTCCGTGATTCCGTGACCTTCAAGGTCCCTTCCCGCGCAAACCATTCTATGATTCTATGATCGCACCGTGCAGTAAGATTAGTGAGCTGGGGGACACATGCAGTAGTGTGGGTCCTGGAGGCAGTATAGGGAGAACAGCAGAGCTTCCCAAGTTCCCCTCTGGAGACAGCTCTCCGGGCGCTGACTGGGGAAGCTCTGCGTTGTGGCGCAGCGGAGCGGCACGTGTTCAGTCCACCTGCCTTTCCCTTCCACTCGTTCAAAAGATTTTTGGAACATAAAAGGCATCTCTGCAGGGATATCTCTGCTATAGCTCTGCTAGGTCTGGAATCACGCTATGAACTAAATCTATGTTATCTTGGTATTGCTCTGATTAAGCCAAGCATCTAATTATATGCATAAATCTGTTAAAGTCAATGGGAGAGCCTTTGGCAGAGAGCTTCGCTGGTCTGGGGTCTGAGGGAGGTTGATTAAAGAACGTACTGGAAATCTACACTTTAGATGAAATGACGTTTTTGTTAATCAGCATTTCCTTGTATGCCATACATCAGCAGCAGCCCTGAAGGGAAGATGTTTTATAGGTGAATGGAGACCAAGACTCAGAGTAGGGCAATGATTTTCCAAAACTAAATAGCAGCCAGGAGTGATGCTGGGAAGGGAATTCCGGAGTTCTGGCTTCCTGCACTTGACTTGAATCATGTCAGCACTATATTTGCTATCTTGGAGAAATTACCACAATAAAACACCTTAATGTTTATCTTAACGTAATAAAGAAAGGTATTTCTTACAATAAAATATGATTAGACCTGTGGAAGTAATAATAGCCTCTAAATTAGCTTCAGATGAAGGCAAAGTGTACATTTTATTACATGGTTATGGCTTTCGCATTGCATAAACTGAAAGTAACAATGATTATTTTTAAGAGTTAAAAAAAAATTAAAAGGTTAGAGATTTTTTTAAAAGGTTTTGGCATTCAATCTGTCATCATTGTCTTCTCAAGAATGCATGCAATGTTTTAAAAAAAAAAAAAAAGGCAGAAGGAGAGGGTTTTGTTGAATGACATTGATCTTCTTTGGAGTTCTTGTTTGGCTTTCTGCTCATTAAGCTCCTGACATGGAAAGAGACTTGAAAAGGCTGAGAACTATGACATTAGATGTAGCTTTTAGGCATGTCATCAGGTCTAGTAATAGAATATATACTGAACTTGATATATTTTTTTTTAACAGAAAGAACCAATATTTGAAAGTAATGCTTTTCTTCTGTGCTTCTCTTCACTTTGAAGTGCAACACTCAGTATACCTTCAGAAGATTTATAAAATAGACTACTTGCAAGGTTTCATCTTAATTTTTGAGAACGAGTTTCAGTTCTTCTAGCCTATACCAACGACATTGTTGTGGCTCAGTGCATGTTGTTAAAAAGTGCGCAGGACAGGAATGTATGGAAAAATGGAATAGAAATTTGTACTTGAGAAAAAAAACTAGTTGATGTAAGCCAAAGCTTTCAAGTTGAGTGACAAAAATGATAGAGCTCAGTACAACAGGGATAGAGAAGAGGTGGTAGAAGAAATAGTATAGGAGACATAAATCATGAACTTTGCATATTTTCTCATTCGAAAAAAAGTATAAGGGAGCAACTGTATGGTTCAAATAACTCAAATTCAAGTGCTGTTTGTCATGCAAAGCTAAGAAATTCACTACTCGAATCATCAGTGGATGATATGAAAAAGGGGAATCTTCATTTATTTTTATCTCCCAGAGTGTGAGAAACAATGCTCGCCCTCATGTCCCCAGCACAACTGAGCGGTTGATGTAGGCTGGGACACTGGCACAGACCGGTGTCTTCTCTCTGGTGGTTTTTGGAAGTTTCTGTGCAGTATTTGGCAGAGGTTGTTGCCTCTCAGCCACATGGGCTGTTAACAGGCTATAGCTATTCGTTTATATGGTGCCTGTAATGGCAAAAACGTTTTGCATATGTACAAACTGCGCAGCGGGAGGGATCTGAGGTTTTTTTCTTTATTTGATGTTGTGCTGAGCTTGCTTAGAAATATTCAGAATACCTGGCTCTTACACGGCTGTCCTTTTATTTATTTATTTTTTCTTTAATACAGTTTTCTGGTACGTATTTATACCCATCCTGGCAGAAACCTCAGTGCCTTTTTGTATAGCCCTCCCTGTCTTGGTTTCTGTAGCTGAGTGCCCGACGGTCAGTACTCTGCCCGCTGCTGGAGTGCGGCGCTGATGAGAGCTGCCAGTTGTTGCCACGTTCCCTCTGACCTTCACAGGCCTCTTGCAGGGGAATGCTGGAATTATTTTGCCTGGTTGTTGGGATGCTGTTTGTGAGTCCTCTCAGTGTGCCATGCCTTAATTTGTATTATGGACGTGGAAGTGAATTGGGGCAATTAAAGTATTTTAAATATGTACCTGCTTTTTTTTTTATGGGAAAAAAAAACCAACCAAAACCAACCAACAAACCCCACACAACCAAAACAAACCACCTTTTTGTTTTGAAAGGCTAGCAAATCTTTCCCACAAATTCGATTCTGTTGGATTTTTGTTTTGTTGTAATACAGCGTCTAGAACCGGAAAACATGTTTGCAGTGAAACTCATTGAGTGCAAACTAGGGACTCGGAGGTTTCGCTGGAGCTTGCCAAGGGTGAATGGGCCTCGGGAAGTGTCTGGATGGAGACTGTGAAATTAGAAGAGACGTCTGAGAGTATGTGCTGAAGCCCTCTTTCTCAATTGACTTCCACTGAGTGCAAGACTTCAGAACGTGTTTGAAGGAGTATTGTGGCCTTTCCCAGCAGAAGCTACGGGTAACCGCACATACTGCCCGGCGCTAGAAATCAAAATCAAATCAAATTCATGTCTCTGGTATACGGTTCATGTTTAGCTTCATATGAAGTATGTCAAGGGGCTTGCTAAAGCCACGATGAAGCAGGCAACGTTGGTCAAAATTGTTGTTTAAATCCATACTCAGCCTTTCGGCATTTCTGCCCTGCATTTTCTCTCACTGTGTTCAGATTGCTGCTGATCTGAAGTGCTGGAAACATTTACAGTGCTGATGTTTAGGTAGGTTTTGCAAATATATGTAAAGAAATGGCATGCTTCGTATGCTGTAAGGTAAATAGCAAAAGGGGGACGGCAAGTTGAGTGCAAGTCGGCAGCGTGGCCGACCGCAGGGAACGCATCCAGGTCCTGGGCTGTGTCGGCAAGAGCGCATCCTTGCTTGAGGGGAGGGATCCTTCCCCTCCACTTGGCCATTGCCAGACCACGTACGGAGCAGTGTTCCCCGTTCTGTACACCCAACACAAGTGAGTGTGGTGGGTTGACCCCGGCTGGACACCAGGTGCCCACCAAAGCCGCTCTGTCACTCCCCTCCTCAGCTGGACGGGGAGAGAGAATATACCGAGAGGCGCATGGGTCGAGACAAGGACAGGGACATCACTCAGCAATTACCGTCACAGGCAAAACAGACTCGACTGGGGGAAAATTAATTCAATTTATTACAAATCAAGTCTGAGTAAGGTAATGAGAAATAAAAACCAAACCTTAAAACACCTTCCCCCCACCCCTCCCTTCTTCCCGGGCTCAACTTCACTCCCCATTTCTCTCCCTCCTCCCCCTGAGAGGTGCAGGGGGATGGGGAACGGGGGTTGTGGTCAGTCCATCACACGTTGTCTCTGCCTCTCCTTCCTCCTCAGGGGGAGGACTCCTCACACTCGGACCCTGCTCCAGCCTGGGATCCCTCCCACGGGAGACAGTTCTCCATGAACTTCTCCAACCTGAGTCCTTCCATGGGGTGCAGTTCTTCACCAACTGCTCCAGTGCGGGTCCCTTCCACAGGGTGCAGTCCTTCAGGAGCAGACCGCTCTGGTGTGGGTCCCCCATGGGGTCACAAGTCCTGCCAGCAACCGTGCTCCAGCGTGGGCTCCTCTCTCCATGGGGCACAGGTCCTGCCAGGAGCCTGCTCCAATGTGGGCTTCCCACAGGGTCACAGCCACCTTCAGGCACATTCCCCTGCTCCGCTGTGGGGTCCTCCTTGGGCTGCAGGTGGATATCTGCTCCACCGTGGACCTGCATGGGCTGCAGGGGGACAGCCTGCCTCACCATGGTCTTCACCATGGGCTGCAGGGGGACGGCCTGCCTCCCCATGGTCTTCACCATGGGCTGCAGGGGAATCTCTGCTCCGGTGCCTGGAGCACCTCCTCCCCTCCTTCTCCATTGACCTTGGGGTCTGCAGAGCTTTTCCTCTCACTCCTCTCTCCTGATTGCTGCCATGCAGGGTGGTCTTTTCCCCTTCTTAAATATGTTATCCCAGAGGCCCCACCACCATCGCTGATGGGCTCGGGCTTGCCCAGAGGCAGGTCTGTCTTGGAGCGAAGCTTCTAGCAGCTTCTTACAGAAGCCACCCCTGTATCCCCCCTGCAACCAAAACCTTGCCACGCCAACGCAATACAAGGAAGACACTGACGAAGCGCAGCGAGTCCGGCAGAGGTGTCCAAGATGGACAGGGGTCTGGAGTGCAGGAGAGGCTGAGACACCTGGGTTTGCTCAGCCAGGAGCAGAGGAAGCCGCAGGTGATGTTACACCATCTCATCCCCCACTGAATTATTGATGCTTACATGGAGAGTGAAACTCTGGAGAAAAATCTGGTGATCTAGGAAATACATCCGAGTGACGGACAGAACGAGGGAAGAGGAGGTGGTGCTCACCAGGTCTGGCAGGCCGTGCAGCAGGTCGTCCAGGTCCAAGGGTGGGATCGCAAAGTAGGGCAGGGGAGAATCCTGTTGCTCGGAGTCCGTCTGCAGAGTTGAGCAGTCGGCGCACCCTATAGCTTCTTAAAATGTATCTGCATGGGACATCGTAGATTCTTCGCTCTTCTGGGAAGTTACACGTAACTTGCACTTTCCTGGTTCATCAGTGCTGCTGAGCACTCCGTGTCCACAATCACTCTCCTGTGTTGCAAATCATCTTTTTCCATTTATGAAGTGTGTATTTTATTTAATGAATTATTAATGGAAACAAAGGAAAATAAGGAAATCATTCACTATTTCCCATAGGCAGGCAGATGTTTAGCCCTTTCCAGGAAAGCAAGGCTTCATCGCGTGTAACGGTTCCTTGGGAAGATGAACACCTGAACTCTGAACGTCCCTCCTTGTTCCTTTCCCCGCCAGCTTTTATTGCTGAGCACCGCCCCATGTGGGATGGGATACTCCTTTGGGCAGTTGGGGTCGGCTGTCCCGGTCGTGTCCCCTCCCCGCTCCTTGCCCACCCCAGCCTGCTCGCTGGTGGGGTCGGGTGAGGAGCAGCAAAGGCCGTGATGCTGTGTGAGCGCTGCTCAGCAACAGCTAAAACACAGGTGTGTTGTCAACACCGTTTTGGTCATAAATCCAAAGCATAGCAGCATATAAGCTACCATGAAAAAAAAATTAACTATCCCAGCCAAAACCAGTACAATCCTACTTGCGTCTGGTGATATCTTCTTTTAGGTTTCTGTTAACCTCAATATATTTTACATAGTTCGTGCTTTCATCACTTAAAAAGCCGAGCAAACATTTATTCCTTTTGCTAGGTAACTGAGTGCAGTGCTGCTTTGGGAAGAAGGCCTTTTTTTCCCCCCCCTCCTTCAGTTCTGTACTCCAAAATGTGTTCCAGCTTACAAAAACAAAGCAATCTTTCCCCAGGGATTAGTTGTCCTGCAAAGACTTTTCAGATTCTTTAATCTGTAGTTTCTACTCTCTTGAAGTGTCAGGAGTTGATGTAAACCATGTGCTTGCTTATTGTCTTTGTATTCATTTTACTAGTCATATGGAAATTGAGAAGTTGTTTATTGTAACGTGTAGGGGTTTTCTCTCAGCCTAAACAATTCCTTGCCTTAAGTGAGCGTTAGATATCCTGTTCTGCTTTGCATGAAACAAGTACTGCTGTCTCTTTCCTTGCACAAAAGGAAACAATTGTTCTTGAACTCTCATTATTTTGCCTTGTTTCTAAATAAAGAAAAAGAAGCACTTGTTTAAAATAATAACCAATTAAAAAGTGTGCTTCAAGTGAAATGGGATTTGTGTTACTGGGAAAAGAGGGTCCTTATCCTTGATGTGTTTTAAGTGCAAAGCGTGTGACCTACAGGTGTTGAATATACAGTAATTCTGCTTGGCTTTAGTCCATTAAATTAGCCACCCTGCTTTCTTTAGCTTGCTGGGAAAATTGCAAATGCGTTGGTTTGTGTCTCCTTGGCAGTTCGGAGTTTAGCAGGACATCATTGATTCTTAGCGGACTTCCAGACAGAGTCCCATTGTTTACCATTAAACTCTGCCAGGGGCTTATCAGATGCCGGGTAATGAGCCCCCTTCTTTTAGAGATGCTTCAGTACTGTGAAGAAACTGCTAACAATTACTGACTTTCATTTTGTAGTGGTGATTTTAAATGAGAAAGGCTTATTCTACTTTAAGGTGTTTTTAATGGTTTGATCTGGTATATTGGTGGACGCTTGTTAAATGGGATTTTTCAGGCACGGGCATTTTAAGCATTTCCGTGTGGCAGGTATTGATTTGTCGCCAGTAGTATTGCATTTCTCAGGCGTGGTGTGGTTCAGGGGTATGTTGCCTCTGGAAATGCTGGTGTGCTTTCTCTGCATGAACGTGCCAGCTCTGCACATGCTGAGGAAACTGATTTAGTAAAAAAACATGCAAGAAAAATCCCCAAACACGACCAAAATGACACGTGAAGGTGTGTGTTCTGTGCCCTTCTGTGTTAGGATGCTCTGCTACTGCTCCTACAGCCGAGTGAATTATTGGAGCAATTGCAGCTACGCGGCGGTAGGGCTTTCTGCTGCAAGCAGGTACTCCCGGGGCAGCGGGTGGTGGCCAAGAAATCCTCTGGGCTTCTCCTGACTCCGTGGCCTGTTTCAGGTCACTTCTTCTGCCCAAAGTCCCCGGCCATGGTGGCAGCTTGACAAGCGCATTGAGGTGGCACTGCTGCAGAAGAGGCAGTGCTGTTGCTGCCTGGTGCTGGCACAGCTGTCTGGGAGTATTCCGTGCACATTTTAAGTGTAACATTTCTGTTTTCTCAATTATAAAATGCAGCAGAAGGGGCTCTCAAGTTCTGATTTCTTAACAGTTTTCAAAAGCCCATCTTAAAAGTTATTAACGGTATCCTATAAGAGGTGTCATGTTAGAAGTTGTAGAATATCATAGAATCATAGAATGGAAGGTTGGAAGGGACCTTAAAGATCATCTCATTCCACCCCCCTGCCCTGGGCAGGGACACCTCCCACCGGCCCAGGGTGCTCCCAGACCCGTCCAACCCGGCCTGGAACACCTCCAGGGATGGGGCAGCCACAGCTTCTCGGGGCAACGTGGGCCACTGCCTCATCACCCTCAGAGTGAAAATTTTCTTCCTGATACCCAACCTAAATCTCTCCGCTTCCAGTTTGAGGCCATTACCCCTCATCCTATCACTACATGCCCTCTCCAGCTTTCTTGTAGGTGCCCTTCAGATACTGGAAGGGGCTCTGAGGTCTCCGCGGAGCCTTCTCTTCTCCAGGCTGAACACCCCCCCTCTCCCAGCCTGTCCTCCCCGCAGAGGGGCTCAGCCCTCGCAGCATCTCCATGCCTCCTCTGGAGCCGCTGTAACAGGTCCACGTCCTCCTTGTGCTGAGGACTCCAAAGATGCTGTATTTTGGTATAAAACTTTACAAGTGTTTTGTATTAACAATGGAACCAAGCAAACTTTCTATCCATTTAGAAAAATATTTGAACTACTACTTCCTTTCAGGGAAACGGTGATTAATGACCACTGAGCAGAGAAAATCAATGTATAATGATAAAAAGCTTTATTGGTCACATCACCTGTCTTCAATCTCTCTTAATTAAGTAGTACTGCCATGGGATGCAGCAAGGGAAGATTCATGTGTTGAGAGCCAGGCTCCAATGCACAATTTAAGTTCAAATATACTTGCCACATGTTTCACCGGTAACTATTTGATCAGCATATGCTTTACTGAATCATAGAATCATAGAATACCAGGTTGGAAGGCACATCAAGGATCATCTGGTCCAACTTTTCTCGACAAAAATCCTATCGTAGCTTTGTCAGTACTGGTCTGTCCCCCTCTGTCACTTGGATTAGCTGTTCGGACGGCACAGTGGTTACAGCTATGTCCCCACAACGGATCTGTACCAACTAAAAACTCTCTCGTCATATCCACCAGCAGACAGCATATTTGTTCTGTCCTAACAGCTGTGTCTTCAACAAGAGAGCTGAAGAGCAGCTGCTGTGGTAAGAGGGCCAGGAGTGAAAAGACTAATTTTTGCATTTGGATCGTCAAATGTAAGAGATTCTGGTATGGTTCAGGCGTATATAAATGCGTTTTTCAGTACAGACTGTCCTGTCTTTGTTCTGACTTGTTCTCTCCAGCTGTGCTTTCATAGTCACTCACTGCTTTGGTTTCCTCACCACTTGTTTCCTTCTTAGTCTTACAAGCTGTTGATGTCTTATATCATCTCCCTTGTATCAAGGGAGATTCATCTTCATTTAGTTTAAAATTGTGCCTAAGAATATTTCTATTGTTTCTTCCACTTTCTTTGGATTCCAAATTTATGGAAACGTGCTGACGTCCTCAAAAAGGAATCTCAGCTGTATTTCTGTGCCCAGATCTGGTCCATGGGAGACAGTTTCAGTTTTGTTGTTTGCTTGCTTGTTTCCCACTTCAAATTTTCTGCAGTATCGTAGGCTTGTTACATTCTTGGATATTTTAAGTTCTTTAAGCTAATTGTGAAAGTCCTGTCCATAATTTTGTCTGTGTTTCAAGTTACCTTTCTACTTTAAATCTCTGTTTGATGGTGACTTACAGCCTTCTCTCCTCTATTGTAGGAATACTTCCACACTCTTTGTTGAGTAACATGGAAAAACAAAGACTAAAATAATATTTTTAATGTAAGAATAAGAAAAGGAGTGATCAGACTGACTTAATCCTACCTTCTGTATATGCATTTAGGTGGGTGTATTCCGTTCTATAGAATTTCTTTTTCTGAAGTTAAATTCTGGCCTTATAGAGGTCGACGGGAAATTTTGCTATTACTTTTGATGATCAGGAATTAAATTATTTTAAGCCCCTTTAACGCTCTGCATATTTTTGTTGTTCTTATCGTAGAGCAAAAGTAAGATTTTTTTGATTTTTTTTTTTCCCCCTCAGCTTCTCTCTTCCACAATTTTCTGGGGTTTAGTTCTTAACATTTTCTGCTCAACTTTCATTTCAGTTCTAAAATGGAAAGAAAACAATAGGTCATTAATAGATTTTTTTTTATTATTATTTAACCCAAATGAAATATTTTGGTAAGATTTTATAAATAATAATAATAAAAAAAGCGCTCCTTTTAAAATCTGGGCCACAAAAGCATCCTCTGGAGCTCTAAAGAAAACTTTCCTCTCTTTTTTGAAGGCTCTAGTTGTTTTGACTGGGATATACTTTAAAGACGTTTTCCTGGTGCTCCTGGCATGCAGTATTTGGGGCTGAGCAGCCAGAGCAACGCGGCTGGGCCGGGCCGGCAGAGCGCCGGTGTCCCCAGTGCCGGGGCCGAGAGCCCTGGGGAGCCCCCACGGGGAGCGCTCCCCCCTCGCTCCCCCCGGGTGGGTATCGCCTGCGCGGCGGGGAGCTGGGCTTGGGGACGGGGGCACGGAGGGGGCAAAGTACAGCAACTTGGCGATGCTAATTAGGAGACATAATCTTCAGCCTCAGTAAGGTGATCTAATTATTACCTTTTTTTGTAATTTATGTGTGAATTCTCCTTTTTTTTTTCTTTTTTTTTTTTTCCTTCAAATGGTGCAGGAGTACTCAGGAGCACTCAGGGTGATGTAGTTAGTAACAGGCATTGGAGCACGAGTTAGCAAGTGCCTCTTCAGTCAAATCAAGACCACTTCAAAATAGTTTGTGGTGCAAGAGGAAACACTCTTGAGTGATATTTCCCCTTGCAGAGAGAGAGAAGCAGACTCAGAGCAGGTGCCTGCTCTGTCCGTGTTATCTTTAATGCACACATACCCGGAAAGCCAAGTCAAATTTCATTAATTGCTTTCAATAGTCGTTACACTTTTCTGTGAGTGCTTGATTTCTTTTTTGAATGGCCTTCATAGGCAAGCCCCGTTTTAAATAAAAGGTCACTCTGGATACCCTCTCTCTATAAAAACAGTGAGAAGACTGTTCCCTGGGGTCAGTAGCTGACTAAACAAAATAGAAAGGAACAGAGTGGACTGTTTTGATGTTGGCAGATATTAATGCAGCAGAACAAACGAGGCAGGTACCATTGGAGAGTATAATCTAGTCTTCAAGTTAGTCATTTAGACCAGGGAATATATTTTGCTTCTTTACTGCAGATTTATTACAAATTCATGGCCCATCCAGCAGCTGGGAGTTACTCAATCAGTCTTGAGCGATTCCATGGCAGCCTAAGCCCAATTTAACTGTGGGCTTCTGAGATGCAGTCCTCTTTCCTCCATTTTATGCCTTGTGTTCCCATCGTTTTGTCTCCAGGTCTGCAGCCCGCTGGACCTGGGCTGAGCCGGTTCAGCGTGCGTAACGTGGCAGAAAGCTCCTCTGCCCAAAAGTTGGCTCGGTGTGCTGACCGTGGGGTAAGGTGGGTGCAGAGCCAGTGCCACGGAGGGTATGAGGCTCCTGTGGTTCCTGTATGTCGTTCAATCAGCTACGTAACCCGCGATTGGTTATTTATTTATTCATTTATTACACGAGGGCTTCTCCACACAGTCCCTTCCGATGAAAATGATGGCTAGAGAGGGAGCTGGGAGCCCAGTGCTCAGATGGGTTTAGCTGTGCCGTCAGCAAATCTTTGGATCGCTTTCATTGGGGTGTATGTTATTGTGCATGAAGACCAGAATGCACGATCACACGTACGGCTTCTGAGTGCACAACTGCTCCTTTGTCTTCCGACTACTCCTGCAAGAAACAGATTACAGCCGCAGGGTACTAGGTTAAACATTAAAATACTCGCTGTGCATGGTTCAGCGACGTAATGGTGTTTGGTGGGGACGTTGTGAATGTCAGCCTGCCTTAATTGCTTAGTCCTTGCAATGGACTGGTTCTTGTTCTTCCTGAGTTGCCTTCTTCTGAGTCACTGCTTTTTGTAGAATCACAGAATGGTTTAGGTTGGAAGGGACCTTAAAGACCATCTCGTTCCACCCCCCTGCCCTGGGCAGGGACACCTCCCCCCAGCCCAGGGTGCTCCAAGCCCCGTCCAACCTGGCCTGGAACACCTCCAGGGATGGGGCAGCCACTTATTACTTAAATTCTCCTCCCAGGGTTTTGTGTCTTTTCATGTTGGTTGCTTTTCCAAATCTTTGAGTTACTGAATTGTTACTAAACTGGCAGTCTCATTTCTCCACTGCGCCCTTTCCTCGTTTCTGCTTTTTTGTCTTGGCTTAATGGCCTGTGTACGTTCTTGCGTATGGACTAATGACAATAACCATACTCAACAACAACGTCTACAGTATAATCAAGTCAAAATCACAAGCCTGTGCCTCACAAAACTGTTTGTTTGGGCCCGGTCACATAGCCTGCCATAAATCTGCAGCCATAACCCCGTAGGCTTTTGTACAGTGCAATTTGCATTCATCTGTGTCTCATATTTGTATCACCTAGGTGTCTAAATATGGGCATACCTGCGGAGTATTTATTGATCTATTACCAAAGCACGTGAGGAATGCAAACCAGCTACCCAGGAACCGGCTCAGAGCGGCAGTGAAAGAACATAGTTTATTTTAAGACAGACTGCTTGGGGGGTGAAGTTCATAGGTAGCTTTCTGACAGCAGAAAACAGTAACCACGTTGTCTGTTCCTGCTCATTCCTGTGCTGTGTTTGCATAGGCATTTATACAGCTGCAAAGTGAACTGAGCCAGGAAAAGCAACGTGGCTGAAAAGCAATCTTTTCTGAGTTTATTTTAACCTGGAGCAGTTCCTCAGGTTGGTTCATGGTGTGGCCACACACGCCTTCTGGGGGGCAAGTCAGAGGTGGGAATGAGCAGTTGGGGACTGGCAGGTGTCTGCGGCTTAAAGTAATTTAAGAAGTAATCATAGAATCATGGAACTGTAGAATGGTCTGGGTTGGAAGGGACCTTGAAGATCATCCAGTCCCACCCCCTGCCCTGGGCAGGGACACCTCCCCCCAGCCCAGGGTGCTCCAAGCCCCGTCCAACCCGGCCTTGGACACCTCCAGGGATGGGGCAGCCACAGCTTCTCGGGGCAACCTGGGCCAGGGGCCCACCACCCTCACAGTCAACAATTTCTTCCTAATATCTCATCTAAATCTCCCCTCTTCCAGTTTGAAGCCATTCCCCCTCGTCCTATCACTCCATGCCCTTGTGAAAAGTCCCTCCCCAGCTCTCCTGGAGCCCCTTTAGGCACTGGAAAGGGCTCTGAGGTCTCCCTGGAGCCTTCTCTTCTCCAGGCTGAAGAACCCCACCTCTCCCAGCCTGTCCCCATAGCGGAGGGGCTCCAGCGCTCTGCGGGCTGTGTGACCTGCAGGCTCAGGAGCTGGTGTCATCTTGCTGCCGCCTTTCCCCACTTCCCTCCTGCCCTCCAGCTGCCCTCCTGCCCTGGCACATGTTGGACCTCGGTACAAGGCACTTCAGGATGCCAAATGGCTGTATTATTACTTAAATTCTGCAAGTGTGGGTAGTGCTAAATAATTCTCGATCCAGATGCTTTTTAGGCAAAAAAATCATTATGCTAATATTTAGGAATCTGTGTGCAATTTAGTTCTTACATTTCCTGTGAGAAAGTTTTATTTTTTCCCCTGCACTGTACAAATGGCATTCAGAACATAGTGTAAGAACAGAGAATACAATTTTGAATTTTTTTTTTTCTTTCTATTTTCTTCTGGCTTTGTAGTTTGTTTTGTTAGATTATGCAAAACTAGAACCATTTGGTATTTATTAAGACACACAGATTGAAAAAAAAAAAACCAGCAGAAAAGTGTGAATACATTTGCAGCCTGGTTATTTAGAAGTAAAGGGTATCTAAGAGATTTTTATACTGGAGACAGGAAAAAAAAAACCCCTTGTCAGCAACATAATGGGAGAAAATGTCACAGTTGTATAAGATACATCGCACCGAGTGTTAGTTTCTTAGCAGCTGTGACAGTTATCATGATAGCTAAAGCCTTGCAACTTCTGTTCGGCTTTTTTACAAGCAAAGCACTGCGCTTCAGTAGAGAACTCTGCCAACAGTCATACTTTCGTAAGTGAAGGGATTATGAAACATAAGCATTTGGATGCTGATTTTTATATTGTCTGTCAAGCCTGAATAAGCAAAGACTGATGAGGTAGAGCAGTTTTTCTGCTTTATATCCAAGATTAAGTTTAGGTTGACTTTTAGAATGGAGGGTATGTAGGATACGTTTTCTAAAACAAAATTTTTAAGAAACCCTCACAACATTTGGTATTCTACAGCAGCTGCTAAGCGGCAATTTCTAGCTGTTGAACGTGATGAGTTGTTGGTGGAATTGGATCCATATTAACTCAATAAAGCGAGAGTACTCTTTCTATGTCTTGTATGCTGTTTTGATAGTATAATGAATTTAAAAAAAGAAGAAAAGGTTTTGGCCTTAAAATATGTCATGTATGTATTCTGTCAACCCGGAACACAAGTTCAGCACAGACGAGGGCAGTACAGTGTCTGCTGACCCTTCTGGAGATGTGTTTCCACCATACAATACAGTTATTTCTGGTCTAGGACCAAGGAACTACTGCTGCGCATGGCGCTCTGCGGTGGCTTTGACGCCCGAGCGCAGACTGCGCGGGCTGCTGTGGGACCATGAGCTCTGCCGTGTTTTGGGGGAGCGCTGCTGCAATGGAGCTGGTGAGGGGTCTGGAGCACAAGTGTTATGAAGAGCGGCTGAGGGACCTGGGGGTGTTCAGCCTGGAGAAGAGGAGGCTGAGGGGAGACCTCATCGCTCTCTACAGCTCCCTGAAAGGAGGGTGTAGCGAGGGGGAGGTCGGTCTCTTCTCCCAAGGAACAAGCGATAGGACAAGAAGAAACGGCCTCAAGTTGTGCCAGGGGAGGTTTAGGTTGGATATTAGGAAAAAATTCTTCACTGAAAGGGTTGGACCAGGCTGCCCAGGGAAGTGGTTGAGTCACCATGCCTGGAGGTATTTAAAAGATGGGTAGATGAGGTGCTGAAGGACGTGGTTTAGTGGGAACTTGGCAGTGCCAGGTTGATGGTTGGACTCGATGATCTTAAAGGTCCCTTCCAACCAAAATGATTCTATGATTCTGTGATTCTCTGCTGTGCCGACTGCAGGAGGGTTCTGCCCCACCAGCCCCAGTGCGCAGTGGTGCTCCCTCCTTGGCTCTCGTGCCCTGAAGTAGGGAGGGGAGCCACGGCGCCTGATGGCACCAGGACTATGAAAAATTCAAATGGCACAGCCCCTCGTTACCTAACGTACCTGGTCCGTTTTTCAGCTTTCAGTGGGGTTGCATGTCGTATTTGCTGTCTCTACAGAAGTTATCAAGATTCCACTAAAAAGATTATGTGAAAATACATGCCATTTTTCTGTTTGCACATGTTAATGCTCTGCAAATAACAAACTGTTTAGAAACCATGAGAGCTTCTACAGCCTTTGTAGGTGGCACAGAGTTGGTTCAGACATTTTTGCTGTCCCTTATCGCCTAAGGAGATGTGTTGGTTGACGTTGGTAGCGTGCCTCTATAGTGACAAGTGTTGAAAGGAAGATGAAGAAGCAGAGTAAATAGTTTCTGAGGCTTGTGGTCTTTTTCTTATCCAGTTTGTGAATTGTGGAGAAGTCCAATTGTCACACTTTATATTTGTGATTCAGAAGCGTTCAAACGCTTCTGAGAAGGTGACCGTGTCTTCACTGAAGTAGCAGTTGCTCTCAATTCAAGAAAAAAATTCGAATAAAGCTTTCCTTTGGGTTCATTTATAGTTGTATCACCGTTAGTGGTGGGCTTTGTACTGTGTAATTTATAATAATTCTCGATGTGGAAGTAGCAGTTGACATTTCAAGGACTAGTTTCATATATTTTTTAGAAATACGGCTTTGTACAGCACCTTTAGCTCTTTCCTTGTTTGGTACAGAGTGCTACAGTGAGCTTTGCTTGCTATTTGTTAAGTGTTAGATTTGTTAGTATTTTCTTTTTCTGCCGTGGTGTCAGTGGTTACGTTTGAACCGGAGGGATGCATTTTGAAGTAGCTGACATAGGGAATTATAAAATTGGATTTCTTTGCAGCTTACACAAAGATAGACAAAAGAAATACGTAACGCAAAAGGGCTCCTCTATTTGCAGGGAAGTCCAAGAGAGCTTTCCGTTTCGTGAGCGGAGTGAGTGTTCACGGCACTGTTCCAGTTGGAAGATGTTTCTCGGGGCTGCCATGATTTGTACTTTCCGGAGTGCCATCTCGTGTGTTCTTTCTTTTCCATCCCTGACTGCTGCTCCTTCCTCTCACCGATTCATTACAGGAGTGGTTAAAACAGTTGAACCTGAAAACAGTCACGCCTGACTGAGGGAGAGCTGGAAGAATATGAGGAAGAGATAAATGCCACCGAAAAGCCCAGGCAGCTTGATGTCAGGGTCAAGTTAAGAAAGGGACATTTGGAGAGACATTGGGAGAGCACAGCCACAATATGTTTTCTGGGTCATTCCCACCGTCTCCTTCACCCAGACTGCCAGCTGTGGAGGCCATATGTCGGTACGCACTGCAGCCCTCCAACTTGGAGCAAGATAACGAATGATTCGAGCAGTTTGTTGAAGGAGCGCTTACTGAGGAATATTCCCTTGTCCTCTTCACCTGTATTACCACTTAAGAGCCACTCACAAGAGAATCATTCCAACTGTTTTCTGTTCAAGGCGGCTTTCTGAGCCCTGGAGGTATTCATGATACAAAGCAGGAGAACTTTCACGTGGATGGGATTCTTAAGCTATATTTATAATTAAGTTAGGATTATTTTTTTTTACTCCACCCCTGTTTTCCCCACCCTACACTTTGGAGCCTTTGAAGAGAGGCCAGCCGTCTGGCGTGTCTGTCATAGCTCTCCTATTGCTGGAGTGCTTCCAGTGTCAGAGATTTCTGCAGCTTATAGAGTTTTATCGAACAGGGAGCGTGAGATGATCACACCAGCAGAATTGCTGCATCTTTGCTCTTCTCTGTGTCACCAGAATAAAAGAGAGACAAACTCATGTAGTTTCCAAGCTGGAAGATGGAACCAAAAATTGCTAGGAATGGGGTTCCTGAGATGCGCGTGTGTGAATACGGCTATATTGTTTGAATGTGCGTGAAAGTGTGCAGTAAGCATTTCAGCTTTCCCTTGAGGCCGTGCTAGGGCTGTAGAATGCCCTCGGTGTGTTTCAGCTGGGGCAGGCTGGTGGAGATCCCACTTAGTTTTTAAAGTTGTTTATCCAGAGCAGCCGTGAGAACGGAGAAAGAGACTGATACTGGCTTTGGCCCAGTTCAATACCAGTGCTAATGTCCGACGAGCTGTAAATCCCAGCCCTAACGGGATTGAAGTGCACATTAGTTTATAAATACGGGTCCCTGTGATCATCAGCTGGATGCTTTTGCTTCTGTTCTGTAGGGAGGCCCCTTGGTACTGAATTTTTCTGTAGTTAAACTGTGGACAAAATAATCCTTTTCCCTTCTATGCAATGTGGGTTGATTAAAGCCTGGCCATTTCTGTTCTTTAAGAAATAGAAGTAGCTACATTAAATTGTATATTAGATTTTGAAGTACAGTCTGATGTTTGTTTAAGGTTTGACTGGGGGTTTCAACAAACTTGCCTCCTTCAAGATTATTAAGTGTAAAATTGAATTCATATTTATAAGAATACAGCGTTTATAGCTGTCAACAAATACCTCCCAGTCTGTCATGGGTTAGCATAAGATTAAACATGTTTAAGGTATGCAGTTAATTCTTTTTACGATGGAAAAATTAAAAGGCTAGGGACTTGCCTTAGATGGTAGGTGTTTGTAGTGGGGCGGGAAATTGGGCCCACTCCTTCCAAGTCTTATGCTACTTACGGTCATTTTTCCTTGCTTGAAGATGCTACTAAAAGCTCAGTCAATTGATTATATTTTTGAGGGTATTTAAATCTTATTATAAATAACTTTTGAAACTAATGATAATTACTCATGATCTTTTGTCTTTGGAATCAATTCTGGAGAGCACTGTACAACAGTTAATTAATTTTCTTGTCTCTAGTTATCGATTACTCAGATTGCTTTGAGTGAGCTGTTCTTGGTTCAGCTTAACCGGTCCTTTACATGCCTTATCTCTTGTCTTTGACTGGCTGAGTCTCTTACATACAAAGTATTTTTTTTCTCCAAATGGATAGTAATGTGGCTTCATTCTTAAGGGCTTAAGCTATAAAAACCTCATGCATAAGCTGGGTGAGTTAACTTTTGACCCCATTTTGGCTAACAGTAGCAACCATCAGCAGATGGAGAACTTTATCTTTCCACGGCACTTTATAGTGTTTACACAGTGTTAGATAAGAGCTGGAGGAATTCTGCCCCCTATTATAGCATCACTTCGCTGTGTTCAGTGAGAAATTGTTTTGTAGGAATAAAAAAATACTTAAAGATTGCTGCATAAGGCAAAGTGTGCATTACATTTTTTTCTCCCAGGTTCATACTTTTTTTCTGTGTGGAAAACTAGAATCTTTTATATTCTCTTCTTGGCTAATGAGTTTCTTTTTTACCTAAAAATATTTCCTCTGTGCTTTTACAGAAGTTATTTATTGTTGTGATGCAACCGGCTGGCTGTGCTTTGAGTTCCTTCGAATAGACTAACGAGTATTTAAGCTGGATTTTTCTTTTAAGGACTGTGTTCTAGATCTGATAGATGAGCTAAAGACCCCTGACTAGGCTTCATGCTGTAGGTTTTATCTCCACCGTTGATAGGGAGAGCTGAAGGATGGATATGGAGTTGGTGCTTTGCTTGCATTGCTGTGTTTCTGTGTTTGAATTTTGTGAATTGCTGGTTTTCTTCTGCGTAAGACGTGGCAGAAGCCTGTGATTTGCATGGTGAATGGGAGATGTGAATGTTTTGCTGCTTCCTTGTACCTGTGATGAGAATGGCAGCAACCAGAAGTCCTTTACAGGAGAAGCCAGAGACCTGCCTCGCGGAGGAAACTCGCTCCGTTCTGTCCCCAAGCCTGTGGGTTGAGATCTGCACGCGTGCGCATGGTTAGGTGTGCTGCAAGTGTTTTGCCGACGACATCCTTGAAGTCATCCGGCTGTGTTTGTAACCTGCAATCCACTCTTCGAGGCCATAATAAAAAGTTCAAATTAAAGGTCAGGAGCAGACACTGACATTTCTTGTGGTAGAATTACAGGATGAAGCGAGTGGGGTGATGCACTGCTAGACTTAAAGCTATGAAACATCAAAGAGGCAATTCACACTGGTGTGGCAAGTGCAGGAAGTGACATATAGATAATAATGGCAAATTAGCATAGTGCTCTCAGGCATTTGAGTTGAAGCCTCCTCTTGCACCCTTCTGTATATCAGCAGATCTGACCGGATCGGCAGTCCTCCCTGCAACTGGAAGGATTTAAGGGTCATTCATCATTTAAACATCTTCTGAAAGATTTGTTGTTGTGGTTGTTGTGTTTAACCTTTCATCTGGCTTTGCATTAAAAACGTCATCAGAGTGTGTCTTCTTGGTATGTTGGTGGAAGGAGGTTTTGGGAAAAAAAAAAAACCCGTGGTGCTGGAGAAACCTGGCTGCAGTTATCAGCAAAGCTTAATGCAACTTCTTCTTCTTTCTGGCTTGCAGGAATTCAACGACAGAGGAAATAAATCTCTCCTCTTCTGTTCTGTATCGCTGTGCTGCAGACCAGGGAAGCACGTGAGCTCTGCTGGGTACCTGCGCCGGCCGGCTGGTGAGGTTACGTTACCTGCGTGCTGGTGCTGCTCTGGCGCCTTAAAAACTCTTGGGGAATCAAACCCTCCAAACTTTAACAGCAAAGGCTAGACTTAAGCACGCTTAGGATAAATATTTATTGACTGAAGGGATATGTGTGGGCAATACCATAAGGAGATAGCATAATAAGTATCCAAATGAATACCCTGCTTGTTTCTTTAATTATCCAAATGAATACTCTGCTTGTTTCTTTAATTAGATGACCAGTACTTAAGCAACCAAGGATTTGGGGAGAGGAGGCAGGGAGGGAGACAGGGCAGGAGGAAAGCAGTATCTCTTTTTGCAGTGTGCTCTATCTTGGTCTACATTCAAAGAATTTGGCTTTTAGTCTTTCTCTCTTATGCTTACTTATGCAGTCGTTTCTAGAATTTTTTTTTTAACTCTTTCAGCACGTTTCCACTCAATGGTTTGTCTTAGCTACTGATTTATTTTGTTAAACAAATACAAGTACCTTTTATAGACTCTAAGCAGTTGCTATGGTCAAATTGTCTATTTAATTTTTACTAAGATCACATAGCTAAGTTACAGATTTGGACCTGTAGTACAGGCAAATACCGTGTAATGTCATATATTCAGTTACCTTTTGATACTTCCGTAGCACATATAGGTGTATCAATCTAGCTAACTATTTTAAAAGATGAAATTCTGTTCCATCAGAGACAGAGGTGGTGACCAGATGCGCGTTATGATTGTTTCTGTTCATCGGGAAATGACGGTTGTTAGAAACATTTCCCTTTTGTTTTAAGCTGTGTTCCCTTCTGCTGCTGCGCCCACTTCTTCGTAGGTATTGCAATGTTTCTCTGGTAATGTACGAAGATACGTCTTGGAAACACTGAGGAGGCTTTGCTGATGCAGCATCCCTTTATACTGATAATACAAATGATGAAAGCATCAGCTGAGAGCCGTTCAGGAATGTTGTCTCTTTTTTTCTTTTCCCTGAATGGTTTTCAGTCCCTGAAGCCCATTTGTGGTAGATAAGTGAGAGCACAGAATCACAGCAAGGAAGTTCTCTTATTTCAAAAGACTGTTGAACTTCTTTTTTCCTGTAATAAAGTTTATTGCTTCCTATATGTTTGCCTGGTATTATGGAAGGGATAGCTTTCCACTTGCTGGGTGATTTAGTTCTGCAGAGTTCTTCAGCTTACACGTAAAGCTCTGAAATTTGCTGATTCAGCTCACTTTCTAGATTCTTGGCCAACTACCTTGTCCTGGCCCTTCTGTCCGTATTTTTATTTAATTGTCTTGTAAGGTTTATTGATGAAGCCCATCCTGCCTTTCTTTTCCCTGTTTTCCCTCCTTCTGTCACCACACAGTGAAGACTTTTTCTAACCTCTAGTTTTCAGTGCAGTAATAATTAAGAGTCTGTAAGGATGTTCTTTTTGAGCCTTTCCACGTTTGGGGGATTTAATACTGTAGCTCAGACATAAGATTTTGCTCCAGGCTGACACTTGGAATTGAAGATCTGAGTTTGAAAATGTTTCATTTATGTTCTTATTTTGTTTATACACAGCTGTAAATCTTTGAAGTAGATAATTAATTTTCTGTTTGTGTCAACTTCTGCATAATCCATGTATCACGTTAGAAAGATCAGAATGAAAGTAATAAGCTACAAGTTACCCTCTGAAACTCTTCATTCATCTGTTGATGTTCACAGAATGTATTTTGAGGAATTGCTTGATGTGCACATAGGACTTCTTCCCAGCTGACAGTTTGTGAAAGTCGTGTAACCTCTAAAAAGGTATATTTCTAACCGATTGATAATTGGTGTACTGTGTGACCTACGTTGTGAAAATTAATATAGTTAACAAAAGGAAAATTAGTACACTATTAGCAGTAATAAAATCTATTTTTTCCTTTAGTTTAGGTATGAAGTCTGATTAGGTGGGTGTACAGGGCTTATATATCTATGTATGTGTGTGTGTCTCTCTCTGTCTCCTCCTTTGTAGCGTACCCACGCTTTGTTTAGTCGTTGCTTTTCCCTTGATTTCAGAATCTATACTGTTAAAGAATGTGCAGAAGACAATAAAGATAACCAAAGATTTTCATCTTCTGTGAAAAAGAAGCTTTTTTTTTTCTGCTTAGAAAGAGAGACAACTGAATCAGGGATGTGGCAGACCGCAATTAGATCATGGCAAGTGTGGGGAAAGGAAGCCGCGAATGGGCATTCGTGGTTTGTCACAGTGCAAGGACTGGATGACATAAAATGAAACAGGCAGCTGGTTTAAAACAAAGGGAAGGAAGTACCTCTTTGAAAGGTACATGTTTGTACTTTGCAATTTATTGCCATAGGACGTTGTGATTACCAAAACTCTAGATGGGTTCAAAACCCCACAATAATAACCCATGGACAGTTCAATTAACCAAGCCGTGGGCAGGCAATTAAACCCCCAGATACGTACACACTGTCTCTGCCCCAGGAAGTCCCCGAATTGCAGATTGTCAGGAAGGAGGGTGAATATATACAGGAGGAATTATCCCTGTAAGCTGAGATGTTTGCGTATTCTTTCCTGAAACGACTCGTTGCTGGGCAGTTTTGGAGAAAAGAGAGCTTCCGTAACTCCTGCTTCAGAACACTGGTCTGAGCCATCTCCCAAAGAAACAACATTTCCTTCTTTACAGGGAAGAAGCCTGGCAGAAGAAAACTTTACAAAATGTATTCTCTAATGGGAGAAAATCAAGTGAAAAAAATCTGCTGCTTTCATCCATTAAAGGAGAGTATTGAAAGACATGTTGAAATACTTACGTATTGTCAGTCCAAAGAGACAATAATGAAATCAACTGAAATCCTGCAAATCCTCCAAAATGAAACGGCCTAACATCTGTGTTTCCTTACACTTCTTCTTTTTGCCCTTTTCACATGATGTTTGCAAGTGCTGAGGGAAATCTGTATAGTCTGGTGAAAGAATGTAGACCTGAAGAGAATAATAATAGTAATAATAACAGATAAAGGTATGCAATAGTTTTTGTTATGAGAGACTGCAGTCTTTTTCTTACTAGTGTTTATTTTTTTACGAGTGTTTTTTTTCTTACTGGTGTTTGCTAGTGTTTGGTGGTTTTTTCCATTAATAGTGTTTGGGGTTTTTTTTCTTAATAGCATTTGAGGGTTTTTTCCATTACTAGTGTTTGGATTTTTTTCTTTCCTTGCTGGTGATTTTTTTTTTCTTGTGTCTTTCTTTCCAATTTATCCTGGCACTAATTTGATAATGACCTAGCTGCCTAAAATACACCCAAGGTTATACAAAGGATCTCTGCAAGGCTCTGAGTAACCTTATGAAAAAGCACATGGTGCCTTTGATTGTGAAGAGTTAGAATGTGAGCTCCTGTACACAAAAGGAATAAGATTTCTTCTTTCCCCCAGTGAATTGCTTTCTGTTTAGAGGGGAATAGTAGTAAGGCAAGTTTTCATCTGTGTTCATTTATATGGATAGCTTACTCAAATGGCATCTGATAGTTCTTGGAACTGGCCTACAGCGTATGAAAAGCACAATAAAGGGAAACGGCTACAATAAACTATTTATTCACCCTTTATGGTGAGTTGTGCGGCTGTTTTGAAACGCAGGGTGCAAATATTGCGTGGTTTGCACATAGTATTTTAGATGTGTTCTAGCTGGTAGACTTTGTCAATAGTCAAAGCTTGTTTGTTGGAAATGGATGGGGCATTGGGTGTCTGCTCCTCTCGCAAAGGGAGAGTTATCAGGCTGTGTGGAAATGCATGGGAGGATCTGAGTTTTATTTATTTATTTTTTTTTAAAAAACCAGAGCATTTGGCTCCTGAGTTTGAGCTTAGTCCACTCACACCCGTTCATAAATCTCTGAAGAAATTCTGTTGCAAAACAACAAAACAACTGATGATATTTCAGATGCAGAAATCAGCATTCACTTCTAAAATACAATGCTTACTTTTATGTTTTCACTCAGGGTTGCCTTACCTGCCGGGGGTGTATTATTTTTAGTAAAGTAGGATTATTTTTTTTCTCTTTGTAGTGCGTTTCTGTTTAGAATTACTCTTGATTTGTGAGCAGGAAATGAAGGAAACAGAAAATTTGCCAAGTTTAATTTGTCAAACTAAGTCCTGTGCATTGCAGGCAATATGTATAGTAAATAAATCTCCCCAACCAGGGGCATTCTTATTGTTACTCGTTACTGCACTGCCAGTTTATTTAAGAATGTGTCGCTGTCTCTTGGGCAGATAACCACAGAGGCAGAGTGTGCGAGCTTTGTCTCTTTCTATTGCTGTTCTGATGGAATGAAAACTGTCTTTTAGTTCAGATTATAAATTACTTCCCATGTTTTGTTTTATTATTCCATTGGCTTGACTGTAAGGAGTAAGGTATGAGGCTTTATCAGGTGTTAGACTTTGAGAATACAAGGCAGTCTCTGTGCAGCAGGAACACCCAGAAACTGAAGCTGATTTCTTCTCAGAGAGGACTTCAGAGATGTGAAGGTGGGAAAGACTATTTGAAGTGTAAATAGCATTACTGTGCTTGGAAAATACCACAAAGAGCTGGGATGGTACTGAATAGAAGCAGTTCTGTCACTAATTATCATCATAGAATCATAGAATGGTTTAGGTTGGAAGGGACCTTGAAGATCATTGAGTTCCAACCCCCCTGCCACAGGCAACTCTTAGGTAGCCTCCTCCAGCAACTGAGAAAATTTCATTGCCTTGATAGCATCACACTAAAGAGATAAGGGGGGGAGGAAAAGAAACAGCTGAGAAATGGGAAATGTGTGTCAGGAGAAGGGAACATTTCTTCTAGACAAAACCAAGATCCTTGCTTGTTTTCTTGAGAACTGCACCTGCAGTCACAGTATCTTTTGCAGTGTGAAGAGATGAGGAGGAGAGATCATCAGAATGTTCTCCTTCTCTCCCCTGTCCCCTTGGTGGCAATAAAACAGGGGTCGGGATTGGATTTTTTCATGCAATAGACTTTTACCTGTTTCCTTCTAATATTCAATACGCTACTAAGTTGAGGATGGGACCGTTCGGAACAGTTAAGATTTGTAAGATAACCAGTGCTATTATTGAATTACTGCTGGGGAGAGAAGTGGGAGCTAGGCTGCAGGAAGTGATGGGACTCGCTGGGTGCTGGTCCAGCACAAATGGCTAGCACTGGAAATGGTTGGCTCCCCGTCCTCTGCACTGTTTCAATTCGAGCTTTTTTTTTTTTAAAAAAAAAATATAGTGACACCTTAGTGAAAAATATTTTGAAAAAAAAAAATGCTATGAAATGCTATATGTCTGTCCTGGACAATGATGAAAAGAGCAGAAATGATGGATTTGGGTTTTTTTTCTGAATCCCGGGAATGTTTCCTCAGCTACTGTAATATTTAAGGCTCAGCCTCTAGCAAATGAAAGAAGTAACTGCAAGGCGATGGAAGTGTGATTTCCTTTCAGCTGCCATACATAGTGATGCGATTCCAGTTCCAGATGGGTGCTTATGGTGAAGGGGAATGAGAGAAACTGTACAAAATTTATTATTTTCAAATAATTTTAATTAAATGTTATTACATTTAATTACTAATGCTTAATACCAGGTTGTGGCTCTAGACATGGAAGCTATGTGCTTCTGCTCCAGAAATTTGAGCCTTAAAGGAAGAAAACAGTTCAGCGTTGGGGTTTTGTAGTTGAAGATATGGCATATATGTCAACACAGCTTTTGTGAACCTGTGAAAGGGAGCTTTTTATGTTTGTATTGTCCCTCCCTTGAAATGAGGGCAAATCACTTTTCTCTTACAGTGCAACAGAAGGCTGACTGAGGCTGTTCAAATAACAAGTTGTGCCAAATACTGCTTGTGGGTAATAGTTCTCAGCTAGTAAAAATTGAGGTTTGCTTTTTGCTGTTTTCAACTGTCTGGATTAGAGTGTTGATTGGAAGTAAATGCCGTCTTACACTAGGTCAGATTGGATGGGTCAGCAATTTATTAAGCCTAGTTCATTTAAAGCATTTCAAAACAAACAAATGACTCTTAAGCCTTTTTGTGTTTGTAACCGTGTAAGGAATTGAAACAGACTTTGTTAGTACTCTTAGAAAAATAAAGCCTTTTTCTTCTTACTCCCTTTCATCTCTTCTTTTTGCAGAGTTCACGTACCTCTGGCCATATCTTCCAAGTAAATCTTTCTTTAAGAAGGCAATGCTGTAAAATATGTGTGTAGATATATTCTATCGTGTATATTAAGATTTTCCTAAAAGACATCATCACAAGCCCTCTCATCAGTGCCGGCTTCTCAGCTCACCCTTCGGTGGCAGATAATAGGAGTGAAAAGTTCAGCTGGAAGGGATTGTGGAAACCAGAGTACTGCAAACAGAGAACCTTGGCTTGGAAAGGAGGTTTTCATGATCTGTTCTCCGTTGACCTGGCCAGGCTGGAGAGCTGGGCAGAGAAGAACCTAATGAGGTTCAACAAGAGCAAGTGCAAGGTCCTGCACCTGGGGAGGAAGAATGCTGGGCACCAGTATAGGCTAGGGGGGGACCTGCTGGGAAGTAGTTCTGAGGAGAAGGATCTGGGGGTCCTGGTAGACAGTAAATTCGCCATGAGCCAGCAATGAGCCCTGGTCGCCAAAAAGGCCAATGGCACCCTGGGCTGCATAGGGAAGAGTGTGGCCAGCAGGGCGAGGGAGGTCTTTCTCCCCCTCTACTCTGCACTGGGGAGGCCACAACTGGAATACTGTGTCCAGTTCTGGGCTCCCCAGTTCAGGAGAGACAGGGAACTGCTGGAGAGAGTGCAGCGTAGGGCAACAAAGATGATTGAGGGATGGGAGCATCTCCCTCCTGAGGAAAGGCAGAGAGAGCTGGGACTCTTTAGCCTGGAGAAGAGAAGGCTGAGGGGAGACCTTATTATGGCGTACAAATATCTAAAGGGTGAGGTGAAGGAGGATGGAGTCAGACTCTTTCCAGTGGTTCCCAGTGACAGGACGAGGGGCAATGGGCACCAGTTGGAACATGGGCGGTTCCATTCTAACACGAGGAAGAACTTCTTTCCAGTTGGGGTGGCAGAGCCCTGGCCCAGGCTGCCCAGGGGGGTTGGAGTCCCCTTCGCTGGAGATTTTCAAGACCCGCCGGGATGCAGTCCTGAGTAACGTGCTCGGGGCAATCCTGCTCTGGCAGGGGAGTTGGAGTGGATGGTCTCTAGAGGTCCCTTCCGACTCTGAAAATGCCGTGATCCCGTGATTCCTTGATTAGTGGTTGTATCTCAAGTAGAAGAATCTTCTTCTGTAAGGTAGGAAGCCATATTTGAAGTATCCATTGCTTTAGAGGGGAGTAGTCTGAGACTTCAAAGAGAAAACTTGGGGGGAGATGGACAACTTGGGTTCATCTACTGAGAACTACATCTGCAAGACGATTTGCTTGAGATGTCAGCTCGTGTAGGGCAAGGCAGAGTGATGGGAATTACTCAAATACTTGGTCAGTTTTCAGTGACTGAAAGTATGTGCCTTAGAAATGTGGACGAGCAGCGTGGAAGAGGGGGGATTTTGTGCACAAAACATTTTTCAGAAGCGTAATCAGTGACACTATGATTAATTTTCTGCTCAAAACTAGTTATGTTACACTGTGAGTGATGTTATGTGTGATGTATGACACCGAGGTGCTGCGCAGCTCTGCAGGCAATGCGATTTCAAGGGAGGTCAATTGGATAGTTACTCCTGTAGCAGATGCTGTATTGACTTGACAATAATCAGAATTTCACTCTTTCCATGCCTCCAGCACATTTGAAATGCAAATCAGTCCTTTTAATAAACACAAACATCATGTAGGCCATGAAATAAGAACCTGCAAAAGATAATGGACTGAGAGCAGCCCTGAGGAGAAGGACCTGGGTGTGCTGATTGACGAGAAGCTCAACATGAGCTGGCAATGTGCGATCGCAGCCCAGAAGGCCAACCATATCCTGGGCTGCATCAAAAGAAGTGTGGCCAGCAGGGCGAGGGAGGGGATTCTGCCCCTCTGCTCCGCTCTTGTGAGACCCCACCTGGAGTACTGCATCCAGCTCTGGAGTCCCCAACATAGGAAAGACACGGAGCTGTTGGAGCGGGGCCAGAGGAGGGCCCGGAGATGCTGCGAGGGCTGAGCCCCTCTGCGGGGAGGACAGGCTGGGAGAGGGGGGGTTCAGCCTGGAGAAGAGAAGGCTCCAGGGAGACCTCAGAGCCCCTTCCAGTGCCTAAAGGGGCTCCAGGAGAGCTGAGGGGGACTCTGGGTCAGGGAGGGGAGTCATGGGATGAGGGGGAAGGGTTTTAAAGTGAAAGAGGGGAGATTGAGATGAGATATGAGGAAGAAATTGTTGCCTGTGCAGGTGGTGAGCCCCTGGCACAGGTTGCCCCGAGAAGCTGTGGCTGCCCCATCCCTGGAGGTGTTCAAGGCCAGGTTGGACGGGGCTGGGAGCACCCTGGGCTGGGGGGAGGTGTCCCTGCCCAGGGCAGGGGGGTGGAACGAGATGGTCTTTAAGGTCCCTTCCAGCCCAAACCATTCTGTGACTCAATGAGTTCAATATGAAGACAGACTGCTTGTTCTTCACAACTGATTTTTAAACTTAAAGCATCCCATAGCAGGAGTTTGTTGTTGTGGTTCCCTGAACATAGCATAGCAGAACTGGGAACTGCTGGTATCTGTCCAGTAGCATTCGCGGTCGTTCCTGGTGCTTGCAAGGAGATGAGTTTGTTTCGGATTTCAAGGATTGCGTAGTAACGAAAAGCTGATATAAACAGGAGGCAAAGATAGTATCAGACAAGTACCAGCACTATAAATTTCACACATTAAACCCTGCCAATGTAAACCAGTGGTTGACTCTGTGTGTGGCTTTTTTCAAACGCGGTGCAGGTTAGTTTTTGCTACTGTCTTAAACTGGCATAAAGTGGTGACAGAAGGGCATTGCTGACCATTTTCTTATCATTGGGAAAGTGAAGGCAAGATAGACCCTGTAGTGTTGTGTCATTGTAGAAAACGTAGTATGTGGGATTTTAGTGAAGTGTCCTGCTATAGGAACTGAAATGACATTTTGCCATGAGAGCTTGGACCCTGACACTCAGTGCAATAAAACTAGACGAAGTCAGTTTACCTTTTCTTTGTATTCTTTCAGAGCAGAATGTGAGTTTGTAATGGCACATACACAATACCAAACGCTTTGTGACATGGGAAAAGGTTGCAAGTAAGGCTGGAGGAAAGGGCAGGGGGACTGATTGCACCCGTTTCTCCTTCCAAACAACTGGAAAAGAAGCCAACCAAACACTAAGGTAGTGAGATAACAACCGAGAGTAGAGAAGCGAAGGCTGATGTCAGCGAATTCACTCCAGACATCAGTGTTGGGTAAAAGCGCACACTTTCATGTTTACGAACTCAGCTGGTGTGTAGCTTAAATCTCAGTTTTAAAATACAACTGGATGTCAAGCTTCTGAAAAATGTTCTTTGTGATGCAGAAACTGTCGTACCTTCTGATTTGTCTGATCCCAGAAGGCCGTTCTAGGTTCAAACAGATTTCGGTGAATTTAAGATTTGAAGTAGGACTGCATGCAAACACTCTTTTTTCCTAGCAAATCTTTTCTGTGCAGATCTTGGTTTGACATATTAATTTGAAAGGGAATGTAATATTTATTTCACAAGTGGAAATCATGTAGGTTCTCATTTCTGCTGTCTAGAATGACGTATGTTTTATTGTCTAGAATGGTATATTTAACTTTATGGTGTGTGTAACTGTATATTGGGCATACTTTGTGTGAGAAATAGGATTTCGCTTGGAAAAAAAGGCATTAAAACCAAGGCATATTTCTGAGGCTGAATCAAACTGGCTGAAGAGCTGCATTTTCCATTTAACAATAATTAGTGGATGGTATATAGAAATGCACAGCTATCTCTTGATTTCATTGGAGCAATGCTGTTGTCCCACCTTCCTCTTGTTCTAAAATAGGTCTTGAAGAACTTCATTTTTCTGCAATGTGCAGTAGTACTGCCGTGTGGTCTTGGTGAGTGTGAGTGACTTTAGCTTGGTAGGAAAATAGAAGTTTAAATATTGACTGTGGTCTGGAGCTAAACGTGTAGAAGGATACTGAAAATCAGAATTTTGTCTTCTACTTTTGGCTGGTTGGGTGTTCACTGGGGCCTCTGGCTGACGTAAACTGGGGTCCCTGTGGCTCGTGTACAGAGAGGTAGGTCTGCGTGACTTCTGTCCCACAGTTTGTTGTGAGGCCTAACTAGTTAATAATGGTCTCATCCACTGAGGTATTTAACAAAGTATTCTGTAAAATTAATATCGTTCAACTGATCTTTACAGAAGTGCTCTGATGAGCTCAAGGAAAGAAAAAATGCTGCTTGTTCCTATAATATCTTTTCTCTACAGTAATATTAAGTTCCTATTTCCAGTCTTGCACAGGTGGGAGAGAGAGATTTAAAGCTTGAATATGTGATATATAGAAGCTGTTACAAGCTGAAGTGTAACACTTTTGGTCACCCATAGCATTGACAAAGTGCAGTTCTTTGAGGAAGCTATATACCTGCAGAAGCGAATAAGAGATTTCTCTCTCATTAATGTATTTTTAGATAGAATAAATTACTTTCCAAAGATGATCAGGGATTCTGAATTTTAAAATAAATGTCAGCGCTCAAGACTAGTCTTTGCTGAGCAGTTTTGGCTATAAAAGGAATGAGATATAACATCATGCGATGCGATTTTCATTCCACGGATCTTCTTTTTTTGTATGAGCTTAGAAACAAATACATGTTTTATCCTTGCAGATGCTTCACTGCAATGGTCCTTCTCAGATTTATCACATTACTCATCCATTAATGTTTTCAAAATCACTGCAGTTGTGTGTATTGTGGAGTCAGACACCTCCATGTCTCGCAATGGGTTTGCATCACAGCTTCCCATGCCAGCATTATACCCCAAGCTAAATGACGTTGTCATTACCAGAGCTGTATGTGATTTACTTTTATAAGATCTGAGATACAGAACTCTGTAATTTCTTGTAATTAAGACCAAATTTAATTCCAGGCATGGTTAAGTGTACTCTGGGTGAAGATAAAGAAATGTGTTGTGTTTATTTTTAAAAATAATGTTGATAATTTGAATTTTGTTCTGTCAGTGTTACTCATTGCAGATGTCTGTCAGTGTAAAGTAAAATCTGTTTTCCTGTTATTCTGTACTAACGATAACGTGGTGTGAGGGAAAAAAATCAGAAAATAGAAACTTCAACTCAGTAAGAAAACTGTGTGACAAATAGTTCTGATTTGCAGATCTGTAATAGTATTTTATAGGGGATGGTGGTTTAATCCTTCAAAATATTTCCTTTTTTACCCCCTTTTTATTTTAAGTGTGCTCCCTTTATTTCCCAAGGAAGATGAAGGTTTTCCCGTATTCGTTCCATCCATTTATTCACTCTCTGAGTTTTGAAGTAGGGTAAATGGTGGCTTACAGATGAAATTAAGTGGTCTCCAGAGGCAAACGGGAGAATGGCAGTATTTGTCTAAGAAACGGGGAAGCCAAGGAGCTATTTTTGTCCTTTAGATAAGTTGAAGTGTCAGTTTTGGCCTTTCTGATTTGTTGCAGGGAACACCTGATGATGTCAGGTGTTGGTTTTAACTTTTTCAGCCCTTAACATACATACCTTTCTGCCTATGTATTCCTAACTCTTATGTCCTGAAGTGGTATTTAACAAGCTTAACATAAGCATTAGCAATTATCTAATAGCACCTGAAAATTGCTTACTAAATGACAGGAGGAAGTTTCATTTGCATTCCGTATCTGATGTTAAATCTGCTAATCCTCCACAGAGCCTGCCAGGAAAAACAATGTAGACAGACTTGAATTTTATTAAAATCAGAAATCGAGCACGCTGCTTCCTACTCTTCTGGTACGCACTGCAAGATAAACTTTAAAACCTTCTGGAATAGAATAGTTTTTTCAGTCATTGTATTCCTCATTGTTTTCTTGAAATGTGCTTTAGTCAGTTACAATTCTTCACAGAGCGTACAGTAACACTCCTTCCCTCTTGGGTCTTCTTCCCTCACCCCAGGAAAGCTGCGTCTCCATGTTTGCTCTTGTTTATATAAGTTAATCTTCTGTATTGTGACAGATTTTTCCTTCGTTAATGAGAGTTCTTAATTGTGCATAATGAAATCTTTACTCATGCTACCAGATAATATTATATGAAAGCACAACAGAGATAAGAGACTCTGAAGAAAATAAACATTTTAAAGATTTTGGATAAGGCGTGAAAGACATTTTTTGGCCAATATTTTCCTATTTTATTTGAGAAGGACTTCTGGTGCAGCTGTGTAACTAAGCCTATGTCAAACCACATCCATTATTTATTGGCCTGGTCAGCAAACAAGGACACCTTTGACTACAGCAAATTGCGAGGTCGGTTCACTGTGCTTTACACCAACTGAAGACTCGCTCTTTTTTTTTATTTATGTTCTCTAAAATTTTCCATTTGGCATGAGCTTCTCTGGGGAAAGCAATAGGAACGTGGGGGAGGGCAGCAGGAGAGAGCTTGAATTTGTAGAAAGCTGGCGCAAGTGTAATTGTGCCTTTTATTTGCTACCCAGGTGCATCAGATCAAGTTACAGACCGACCAGTCTCCCCATAAAGACAAATTTTCCTCAACCTAGTACAAACTGCAGGAAATATATGTTAAGGAGATAAATTTTGCAACTGATATGCATTGAAATGATTCAGTACCCTGTCTTCTTATGGGGTAAACTGGGAAGAATTAAATGCTGTTGAGCTGCCCCAAATACACTGAAATTTGCCACTTGATTAAAACTGGCTTGCCAATTTAAAAGTAACTCGCCTGTGATATTCAGAGGGCATAACCAGAGCTGTTTTGCAAGGGACCCGTGAAGAAGGATGTTGGCACTAGAGGCACAAAAAAAGGTTCATCTCGTGCTCTTAACCAAAAGCGCTCCGGCAGCCTGTGTGCGCCGAGGGCCTGACACTGCCCTCTCGGAGGCAGGGAAAGCTGGATCCCGGATTGTCCAGGGACACAGGAGCAAGGTGATTAGCATCAGGAACGTGTGCCCCTGCAGATTGGTGCCTACTGGTACCGGAGTTGCTGTCTTTTTAACGCCACGCGTTGGGATCGGTTGGTGTAATTTCAAAAATTATTTCATTAAAACGAAATATGTAGCAGTTCTGATTCTGAGCTAGCGCTTCTTCTGCATGGGAAGATGCTTTATGGTGTCCTAGCAAAGGATACAGAGATTGAGGTGGTACCAGAAGGTTCCCGTCTCACTCCCTCCCAGGGCTTGGGGACCAGCTTATCCTGGCACAGGTACGAGTGGCTTCCCGACGGGCTGCGTTTGGTGCCGGGCTGCTTTAGTGGGAGGGCTGAGCAGGGGGAGGTAGGGCGACGCGGCTCAGCACAGTGAAATTTCACCTGGTGTGTAGTAAAGTAGCTTTATTTCTGGCTGCAGAGTAGTGGGATGAATATAAGCCCGAGTGGCTGTACAGTGTCAGACCAAACATCTCGTCGTTCCGTGTTTGGGCTCCAGTCATAGATGACAGGAGATCCCTACGGGAAAGAATGGGAAAGGACAACCTGTAAATAGAGCGAGAGGAGGGATGCGTCTTCTGCATCAAAGGGGACGTTGCTGAAGAGCTGGTGAATTCAACCGTGCGTAATTGCATTTCATATTCTGTGCTTCAGGGGTATTTTTGTTTTTAAATCACCAGGTAAGGATTCTCCTCTGTGTGGGAAGTGGACGATCTCTTACGGTAGCCTTTGTGCATCCTTAGCTGTTAATTTTTTCCAGATTGACTATTTTATGTATAATTTTATATTTATATACACTTACAGAAATTATGCTCATGTATTTTACTTCCAGTACCTATGACATTTTGTGATCACTTTGACTTTGACTCTTCAGCTCACTCAGAATAACGGTTATGGTATTAATGAAGGGGTTTGGGGCACTGTGGTGTTTCCTTCTCTTGGTTAGAGCGTTGAAACCTGATCCACAATGCCTTAAAGCAGAAGAGTGGGGTGGGATAATATGGGGAATTATTGTCTATGAAGAAAAGAAGAAATTTGCCAGCTGGAATAGAAATCCTGTCACCTCTTGACACTGGGATAAAAGGGTATTTTGTGAGCAAAATTGTGTTTAAGAACCTTAGATACAGGTGGCAAAGGGTGGAGGTCTTAGGCACCAACTTAAAATGAACTGTGTAAACCAGAAGGAACTTGAGGGAGAGATGTTGTCTCCAACATAAACTGGTAGAGCTAAGAATGTTAAAGGAAGGAGAAATTAAGTTGCATAGTATGTTGAATCATTCATGAATTGTGGTAGCAGCACTGTCTGCTCTTTTCCCTTTCTCCTATCCTGGATAATGCCACATTCTGCTGATCCTTCGTGGAAAATATTAAAGGGTCACGAAATAGACTTTGGAGGCTCAGTGACAGAACACGACGTGGGTTGACTTGTCAGCAGAAAAGCATCCAGTCGCGATGCACAGGTTTGTCTCTCAACAAATTAAAAAAACCCAGTAAAACTAAGTGTACATTTGAAATGTGCACCTCGAGTATGTGTTAGTGAGAGCAGGCACGTGGGTTATAAACAGCCCATCTTTAATGCTGCAGAATATCACTGCGCAAATACCATGTGCTTAATTGGAGAGAACTGTGACTATGTTTTAGATTTATTTTGGATTTTGCGGTGGCATTAGGGATTTGACCAACATTTTTGTTCTTGTTTCAATAAGGAGTGAACTGTGAGGAACCTGTTTACTTCATAGGTTGATAATAACCACTAATTTGGAGGCTGATGATTGTCTTTGCTTTTTTAGGTTACCTTGATTAGTGCCTCTATTTTGGTCACAGCGTGTCTTGCAAGTTTGGATATTTCTAGAGTGTGAAATATGTATTCATCTGGTATAGTCTGGTCCTGCCCAGGTCATTGCCTGAATGATGTTTTTCCCTTGTGAGAGAAGTGAGCTCACCCCGATGGAAGGACTGAGTAGTCTCATTGCATCATTTTTTATCTTTCATTTGTCTTTTTTGACATAGGGGTGTCACAGGAAGGAGGGAATCTGTGTATCTGCAACAGGATAGCACTCAATGAGGCAGAGCCATACTGTGTAGTTCAGGTGCTTCTTTGGATATTTTATTATAAAAACCACCACACTTCTGAGTTTCTGTCTTCATTTTCAATATAAACAAAGACATACAGTGTTTCAGCTAATTAGTTCCTTCAGGACAGAATTATGATGATCACTTGCTGGTTTGTTTTCCCACAGGTTCTTCTTCTTAATCCTTCTTTAGATCCTGGGCTATAGTCAGAAGAAACCTGGACCATCCACAGAAAATAGTCTTGGAGGTGCACTGCAAGTAGAGGTATGCTGTGGTGTTCTCAGTGTCTACTGAAATATGTTTATGAAATAAAGCCATGATTTAAAAAACAATTCTTAAGTAGGATGGCTAAACTCCCCATGCATAAAGTTGAACTTTCTGTTGATTTGTTTGTTGGCAAAATCATCTTTCAAATAACTCCAATAATTTCAAATAATTTCAATAATTGGAAAAAAGAATCTAGGAAAAAGAAGGAAATTCTTTGACTTCTCTGCCGTGGTCTTGAGTCTTTTCAGTGGTCTTTTCAGTTCGGTGTTGGATTCATTCAGCCTTTTTTGCACGGATGCAGTGTACGCGTACATGGGCCTGCGCGGGGTGTGCAGAGAGATTTCTGAATGAATGCACTTGGCAGCTCAGAGCAACGTCTCCGGCTTGACGGGAGCCTCCACTCCAGCTTGTTTCTCCTGCTGGGAATTTGCATGGGCGCAGTGCCATTTAATCTGATTCTACTTTTTAATATCTGAACCGGGTCTCCAGTATCGCTGCAATTTGCCGCACATACCTCTGTGTGTGGATGGATGTGTGTACATCTAAATATCAAACTGAGCAAACTGTTTGTTGATTAGTTCTTCTTCTCTATAAAGCCTCACCGAAGTACCTAGGGGGCCCCAAATAAATGTGCAAAGCACACCTAAAACGTGCATCTCATCTCTCCGAGTGTTGTACTTTGCAATTCTCCAAAACACGTGTAACATCACCAGGCGTCTTCCTTAGCATTGCCTCTGTATGCACTTTAAAAAGAAATAAATCTACCTTACACTCATGATCTTTAATGCTGTGCCACTGATAAGTGCGCTTACAGTTCAGGGGATGTAGCTTGTCTGAAGTCAATAGATGTACGTTGATCTATATCAGATAAGGAATTGGTCTTCGGTTCTAGGGTGTTAAAAATGACATTTGTCTGCTTTTTGCTTTCTTTACTGGCACTGTAATCCTGTCTATTTCAAGTAGGATATAAAGGGGCTCTGTTTTGGTGTTGCTTTTTAGGAATGCTTACGAGGAATCTGTAAGATTGACATCGATTAGAAGGACAAGTAGGTTAAAGAAATAATGTTAACTTTTTTACATTTGTGGAAATTTTGAGTACTTTGTGCAGGATCTTGGCCAGCAGAAGGCAGTAACTGCTCAGCTTTGCATTGTTCGTCATTGCATGCCTGCTCGCATTAGCCATCTGCACAGTACAGATCTACGGACTGAATTTTCCAGGTTTCCAAAGTAGTTCATAGAAAACTTATTGTTCCACATGCTCAGCTCTAAATAATGCATTCCCTTTCTTTCCTAGGCCTAAGAGTTTTGCTTTTCGTGTACAATAAGACTCAGCATGTTGTTATTCTATCACATGCTGGCCGGAGCCTTTCTTCCGTTCCTCATCCTTTCAGGAAATTGGGTTTCAGCTGAGAACATCAACTTTTACAACGTGAGACCTCCACTAGACCGTAAGTAGGCAGTTATGCTTTTTTTGTGTGTGCAATTGTAGCTTTACTTTTTAGTTAATTACCATATTCTTTCAATCCTTTTGTTTTTAGGTGTCTGTCTTCTTCAGACACGAAGGACAAAAAGTTTAAAATAAAACTTTTGCTTTTCAACCCCCAGCAGTTTAGTTTCTTTCTAAGATTTTATAAGTTGACTTAATGAAAACAAACACTTGCGTGCATTGCTAAATTAAAAATTGCACGAGGGCAATAGTTTCCACATTTTAAGTGCTTTTATTATATTTTTCTGTCTCTGAAATGCCTCCCTACATAGCAAATTATGCAGTGGATTTCTCATAAATAATATAGAACAGAGGGTTTTGTCTTTTATCTTGTTGGGGTTTTTGTAAGGCAAAGAAGAGGTGCGCTGTATGCAATTAATTCAAACTGAAGGTAATTAAAAACCTTGTGAGACCTGTGAAGCCAGTTGTCACTAATAGCATCATTTTTTTGCCTGTTATCTAGCATCAGAAGTGTTCTATCCCTTCATTTAAGGGGAGAAGATTTTCATGATACATATCATTGAAACAGTCAAGACAGCTAAATATAATAGGAATATATGTACATCTAGGGAACTGCGCAGCTTAAAACAATTTATATATTTATATAATGTAAATAAGATTTTAAAATAGTTCTCCTGATCCCTTTGTCAAAGGGTTCAGACTTCTTCAGAGTTGGAGATCAAGATCTGAAGCTGTTTTTGAAGATGTGTTTTTTTCATCAAAGGAATCAAAAGCCATTTGAATGTAGATTGTGTTTGTGTAACCGTACAAACATCCACGCGGATGTACTATCGTGCATATATATAAGATGTTCTCTCTTTCCTGTTTTTCCCACCACTACTTAAATGGTATTTTGGATTGTGAGAGAACGAAAAGAGGAGGAGGTGTTTTAAAGTTCAGGCATAGCAAAACCAGTTGAAAATGTAAAAGCTTTCTACAGAACTGGTTTTATAGGTTTCATTTGTCTAACAGTGATTTATCATTGAAAATATGCAAATGTACGTAGTATGTTTTTGTACGTATATATGTGTAGGAGCACTTACAGTATTATTTTGAATATTTTTTTTCTTAATATTTGCAAACTTACTATATTTTAATACTTTTAAAGCCACTCCATTCCCAAACAGTTTTAAGTGCTTTACCTGTGACAATGCGGTGGACAATTACAACTGTAACAGATGGGCTGAAGATAGATGGTGCCCTGAAAGTAAGTGCGTCTGTACTAAGGAGATTCTTTGTGACAGTTAAATTTGTTTCTCCCTGACTCAGCCATCTTGTGGAAGTCTGACTGAATAGGATTAACATGCCAACACCGTGGTGCCCTCAGTTATGTTATTAGTAATACCAAGTCATACGATTTCTGCTGAGTTGAATATTTTGGCCATTTCACAGTGCGAAGCAGCAGTGGAAAATTATTTATTTATATATATGTATGTATAAAACATTTTATGCCATATATAACAATATATTATTAATAGTGTAATTAATGTATTAATAAGATATTGATAATATATTGATTGATTATGTGTGTGTATATATGTAGTTATGCGCTTCCTAGGAATAGTGTGGTTTAAAAGAACTTAAGAATTGCCTTCGTAGCCGTATCCCCTTCCTTTTGGATACCGTCCCGAGATATAATGGTCTCTCTCGGCTGTAGGCTCACTCGTGAGCCGCCAGACCTGAATCGTCCTTGTATGAGAGAATGACAGATACATAGGAAAGAATGGAAATATGTTTCCTCGTTTTTCTTGGCAGTGATACTCACAGTAACAGTGGGAGAAGGGAAGAAATGAACTAGAGGAATGAGGAAACGTCAGAAACAAAGAAAGCAAGAATGTGCTGCGAAAAAGGGGTAGAGAATGGATGATAAATGCGTAGATTATAGTTCTCATAAGTAGTTTAAATGATAGCAGCCTTTCTGGAGGTTTGAAGGGTCAGGGAAGTTTAAATTTTCATCACTAAATAATTTCTTCCTAAACGGCATTTTGCTCAAGTTGAAAAATGGCTTTATACAGCCAAAATAAGTCATATTTATGGGAATATTTTTCTAAATTGTGTGAAGTTTTTCAGTCCTGTAGAAGAACGCACACTTCATGCGACTCAACGTTTGTAAATTTATTTTGTAGGTACTCAGTACTGTTTGACAGTTCATCTCTTCACAGACCGTGGGAAGAGTACATCAGTCACCAAAAAATGCGCTACCGGAGAAGAATGCCATTTTGTAGGCTGCCACCACCACAGAGAAAGCGGCCACACAGTAAGCGCTGCTCCTTCCATAAGAGCGGCAGGTTGTTTTTGAGGTTTGCGTTTCAGTACTTGTTTTTCCTGCTGAGCTGAAGAGGATGTGGCAAGATATGCTCTCCAGTATTTAACTTTAGAAATCAAATTTCTGCGACGGAGGCATGACCACCCCGACTTTCCTGTGTGTGACAGGGTGTTATCACAACTTCTAAAGAAACACCTGAGCTTTCGGGGGCATTGCTGGGGCGTGTGTGGGCCGTGGTTTCTGGGTTCCGAGTAGCCCAGGTAGGCAGTGCTGCCTGCGCCGGCGCTGCAGCTGTGTCACTGCCAGCCCTTGGGCAAGCCAGGCTGGGCTTTAGGTAGTCCAGTCATGTCTCTGCACCACACAGCTTGGCTAACCCTGCACAGTACACAAAGCAAGACTGTATTTGTCCACGAAGGCCACACTCGTAAGCAAGATACAGCTGAGGGAGGAGCAGAGGGAGGGAGGAGCATGAGGGAGATACAACTGAGGAACGGCTGGAGCCCCTCTGCGGGGAGGACAGGCTGGGAGAGGGGGGTGTTCAGCCTGGAGAAGAGAAGGCTCCGGGGAGACCTCAGAGCCCCTTCCAGTGCCTAAAGGGGATCCAGGAGAGCTGGGGAGGGAGTCTGGGTCAGGGAGGGGAGCCATGGGACGAGGGGGAATGGTTTTAAAGTGAAAGAGGGGAGATTGAGATGAGATCTGAGGAAGAAATTGTTGCCTGTGCAGGTGGTGAGCCCCTGGCGCAGGCTGCCCCGAGAAGCTGTGGCTGCCCCATCCCTGGAGGTGTCCAAGGCCGGGTTGGACAGGGCTTGGAGCACCCTGGGCTGGGGGGAGGTGTCCCTGCCCATGGCAGGGGGGTGGAACGAGATGGTCTTTAAGGTCCCTTCCAACCCAAACCATTCTATGATTCTATGAGGTTTTGTTTTGTGACAAAAAGCTGGAACTGCTGCCTTCTCTCATCCTCTGGATGTTATGTAAAAGTTTATTCTTAATAATCAAGCATACCCCACCAACATATTTTTCACTGCAGTAAAGTATTACCCACTAATAACTTAACAGTTGAGAAGGGTAGTTATGTTATTTTTAACATGAAAGATTTCAGACACCAAAGATGAAGCAGACAACATCCATGTTAAATAGAAAATAATCTGAATGTTATCTCAATCAACTTCCATTGACTTCAACAGGCTTTGGTGGACTGAGGGCATGAAATGACTGTGCAGCCTGCCTTCTGCTGCATTTTATCTTATAAGAGTTCTCATGTCTTTGGATTAGAAAAAAATTAGTATTCTCTTGGCTTTTCTAGTAAAGAGTGTCAAGTAAGGAAAATTATTTTCAGATTCCCTCCTGAAAATCAGCTGTGTCAATGATTCTGTGGCACCGGAAAACTGAAAAAAAGCAAGTCTTCAGTCCAGCATGCAACCGAACACAAAAGCTTGAGGGGAAAAATGAATGGGAACAGAGCTTTTACAGTCAGAATTTTGCAGCTTGAAAAGCTGAAACTTGAAACGTGCCAACTCATTTTGTTAGCTCGTGTGTTAGAAGGGGAAAGTGGTGGAAGGCTTTCTCTGTTTTCTGTTATGTTGGTGAACTTGTCAGTACAGCGACCGTGGCTGTATTGCATCACGTCGCGGTGTCCAAGCCCGGTGACAGCAATAGGGGATGAGTTCCTCCAGGAAGGCTGTGGTGCGTGACTTGGAAGAGAAATTGTAGTATCTATGCTCTGTATGGTTAGCTGTAACCTTTGCAATCAATTGAAAAATACATACATCTCTAAAAGCCGCTGCTGTGTTACCCTGCGTCCAGTGATCTCCTTTTTCTCAACAGGAATGTGTTTCGTGCTGTGAAGGCATGATTTGCAATGTAGAAATACCAACCAACCACACAAATGCAGTATTCGCTGTATTGCACGCCCGGAGAACGTCGGACGGCAGCAGGCGGACAGTCAGCGTTGCCGTACTTGTGTCAGTCCTGATGATCGCGTTGTCGTGATGCAGCATCCTCCCGTTACATCTGCTTGAGAGGGTTCGCCTTTCCGTGAGCCATCAGGAACCGTAAGGGGATTGGTTCAGTGTGTGCAGGGAGAAATCACTGACACTTCTTAATTACATAAAATGTAAGGGGACGGTGGAAAGACAAGTGTTCATCATGAAGTCCTTGGATGTTTTAGTGAAGACACTTCATACTTCATACCGTATTTAGAAGAAAAAAACCACAGCACCCCACTGGTTGACTAGGCAACGCGGTGAACTCAAATTATTATAATTCACTGTTTTATGATGAAAATGCACATATGCTTGGCGTGCTTTTTGAACGGAGAAACGTGTCTGTAGACAGTCGCTTTCCCAGGTGAGATAAAAAGGAGCTTTCGATGGACGATGTGCCAACAGGTATCTCGATGGAGACTGTTTTTAAACTGTTTTACGTTGTGCATAAATAACACAAAGTTTCTTGCCTTGATCAACAGGTGTATTTAAGCTTGTCTTTAGCTACAGTTTTCATAGAGAACATACATGAGAGATTTTTTTTCTGTTTTGATCGGAGCCATCATTTCTACTGGGAAAAATACAAAATAATGCTTATATCTTTCTTTTCTATAAAATGTGGTCTCCCACTCAGATTTTAAACCAGTGCGAAATTATGTAGAATTTCTGTCTAAAAATGGTGAACTGTTTGAGCACCTAAATCAGAATTTCCCCCCTCCCCCCAAAAGGGATTCTTTTCTTGCGGTAGACTCTCACATCAGCAGAATCTTTGTCTTTGTGATATTGTTCAAAGTGATCTTTCTCTAGTGGCTTTTTCTTGTCTTAAATAAGATGGTTAAAATTATGATTGACTGTTGAAATATTTTTTCAGGAAGGGCGGGTATTATGACTTACTCTTAAAAAGAGATGCAAAACAGTTCTCTGAAAAATTCAAGTAACTGTATATTGGGATTTATTTACATAAATATTGGCCTAATTATTTGGTATTTAAAATTGCCAAATGTATTTAGACTAGCAGGTGAAAAATGGATTTTGAAATGTTTTTGGTTTTGTTCACATTCTAAAATTACCTACAGAATATTTTAGAATATACAAATGTGTCTACAAATCAGTCCTGTGATTTGTTGACAGGCAATTGCGTAGTTACAAAAATTGGATGGAAACATTTTTTCCGTGCCAATGCAAAATAGTTCTTGCTGTCTAAGTCGAGGTTTTCCAGGCTCTGGGTTCTGATGACTGTTGCTGTGCCATCCAACAGGCCAAGATGCTGAGGATCTTTTCGGAAAATTTCTCCTTTTTTCAAAGATCATCCCTAGGTAACATATCTATAGTATTAATCTTGGTGTCAGACGCAGCAACAAGCACATTCCATGTTTTTCATCATTGAACATCAACTTTTTGCTACGTGATCTGCAGGGTACTTGAACTTTTTTCTTGTGGGAAAACCATTCCAGGTTTGCTTTCTGCTCAACAGGGAATTCCTTAGTGAAGTGAAAGCAAGGTGTCTGCCACGTTTCGGCTCATGGGCATTTTTCCTGGTTTCTAAGCACTTGGTGCTCCCAAAATTCCATTTCTGGGAACAATTATTGCAATCTTAACAAGGCCTTAAAGTGCCCTATAGACTTACATGAGTTTACTGTAAATAATTTACAATAATCTAAGTGCTGAGATTTTATTTTTTTTACACTGCAAATGCTGTTCCAGAGCGTTTGGGAGTGCCAGGGGGAGCCTGGAGAGCTGCCCAGCGGGAGGGCTCAGGCACGAGGGAAATGGGCTGCAGGTTCTCTGCAACTGCCAAAAGACCTTTTGGGAGGGGAAGGTCTCTGTGTCTTTGGGTTTTCTTGGTTGAACTGAGGGTTGGTTGTTTTTTTCCTGTTTGCCACACTGAAAAGTTAAGAAATGTGCTCGTAATTTAAATAATTTTAGTTAATGCATTTGGTAAAGAATTGTTTGGAATAAAAAAATAATCAAAGAATTCCCACTGGAGTGCCAAAATAGCATCCTTGATTTTAATTGTCATTTTTTTTCAAATTAACAATAAAGACAGCAACCTGGGTATCTGAAAGGATTTGGTGTTGTCAAAGGTTTATTTTTTAGCGTAATAGAATTCCAAGAGTGGAGGATATTAAGGATGAGTTCTAGTCATCTTGATACATCAATACCTTTGTTATTGCAAAGTTTAGGGCTAGTGTTTCTAGAAAAATGAATATGCAAAAACTGTTACTGCAATGTTAATGCTGCACAAATAGGCACTTCGCTGAAGAAATACTGAATTTAAGAGTGAATATCAATTTTACCCTTTGCTGCTTTTGATGTATGTAAAAAACCTGTATGCTTCTGCTTGCATTTTATTTTAGGCCAACGTTAAATGCTGACTTTGTAGGAAAAGCAGTATGTGCTGATTATTGGAGAAAATAGTGGTAAAATTCACCAGAGTGCATATTCTTGGTGTGACTAATGATGGACTGCGAAGGCAATCTTAACGTTAATTTATGGTAGATTGCTTATATTTTATTAAATAGATTCAAGTATCAGCTGTATGTTCTCATCAGCTCTCTGTCTGAAGTACTCACTGAGGACCTTGCTAGAGTTTTGTTTGATTTGAGAAAAATAATCCCCAGGCGCTCCGTAACGTATGTATTTCACGCGTCTCAATTTTTGGTTCACAGATGTCGTAGCTTAAATATGCGTGACTTGCTAATGCCTAAATTAGCCACGCAACTTTGGAAGTGACGAGACTGTAAATGCACGTCCACAACTTTACGTGCAGAAACGTGCGTGCTGATACTCCCGTGCACATCCAGCTTCCAGCAATAATGTGTTAAATACTGTATTCTCGCTCAGTAACGGGGCGGGTGTTTCTCTCCAGGGGCAGCGGGCAGTGGGTGAGATCAGTGGGTGCCAAACTCACCTGCCTTCGTGGGCAAAATGATCCCTTCGTATTGCCCTTAGAAGCTGAAAAGAATTCGTGGGTAATGGCGAGTAAATCAATTTGTGCAGTTTGAGGAAAGATAAATGTCGTTGTATAATATATGTGTGTAATGATGAATTTTTTTACCTTGCACTGGACAGTCTATAGAAGGTTTATTTTTTAAAAGCTTCTTCTCTATTCAGTGTTGGATTGTGTAATGTTTTCTTACTGCTGTGTTACTGTTTTAAATCTTCTCCAGAAATGGCACTTTTAATTAAAAATATTAAAATATTTGCTGGTGGAAAATGTTTGTGGTGGAAAAGATAAAAAAATCCTTTTGCTTCTTCATACAGCAGGACCGGTTAGGAGGAAGATTCCTCTGTCCTTTATTGATTTTGGCTAAGGAAAACATGCTTTGTAATTTATTGGGTTTGTTGAAGAAAGGTGGCGGGTGGTGGCAGTGGGGAACTTGTTGAGCTGAAATTGCACTGAGGGCAGATTCTGCGGCCCTTTCTCTTTTGATGCGTGCTGGAAACTCACCGAGAGGCGGGTAGGAGGTATCCGGAGAGCGGCAAGGTGCAAGGGATACACAACCGACCAAAGCCACGGGTCGGCGAGCCTCGACAGGAGAGCGCTGCAGCCCTGGGGCAGGCAGGGGCCATGGGGTGGGGTGTTGGCTTTCCCGGTTGATGTCATTGTTTGCAGGGACATCAGATTCTTTGTGGGACGGATATTTCCCTTTTGCTCGGAGAGTGTAAGTCCGAACCCTTCTAACGACGTGAGAGAGCTCTGCCACTTCAGAAAATGGAAATAGTGAGAAATGGTTCACCTCTCCTTGAGGCAGCGGAGATGTCCCCCTTCCCATCGGTTTCTCGTGGATGCGCTGGACTGAACCAGTGTGCTGCAAATCAGCAGTTGCGGGTTTAATTCCAGTTTCTAGATGAGCATCACCCTTCTTTCCTGGCTTTACACTGCAAGGTGTAGCAATGTAAATGTAGACTTTACATTGCACGTGTAGGTCCATTGAAGAAAAGATCCCAGGTACCAGTATGGATAATATATGTACGTATATCCGTGTATCCTGGGGACACTGCTTGTTAAACTCCTGCTACAGCTAAGGAAATGCTGGCAAAAATCTTAGTTTAAATTAAATTCTGTTGTGGCTTCAGTGTGGTTTATAATTTCATCTGCTTTGACTTTCACCAGCAGTGGCTTCAGGAATTTTTACGGATGCCAAACCTCCCCTCTTGGAGGGCCATTTATTCTGCTGCACCGCATGGCATTTAAAAAGGCACGAAGAAAACTAGATTTCATTTGCATTTCTGAAAATGAAATTGCTGTAATCATTAGTAAAGTAATTTTCAGTATAGTTTTGTAATATTTTTTATTATAATAATGTTTTAAAAATAATTTTTCTTTAAGGAGATATTATGTATTTCCTTAATATAAAAGGATTATATAATATATAAGGAATAAGGAAATAAATTTTTACTTTTACATTTAATCAGAAGAGTTTCAAAGCAAGAAATGTGCTTCTACACCAGTCTCTTACTGGAAAAATTGAAGTCCAGGTGCAGGTTAAAATTCCAAATTAAGGAAACGAGCAGCACACAGTCAATTCATTTAAACAGGACAAAAGGCCAATTTCAGATTTTCCTAGCAAACAACATCAAAAGAAGATTAAGACTAAAAAAAAAATAATATAATTATTTCAGAGCACAAAGCGATTTCTGTAGAAAATGTATGTTTAACATTGCTTGACTCCAGAAGCAGCCCTACAAGAAGCACGTGGTTGCAGAGGACTTGCTACTTGCAGGTGTTTTAAATTAAGAAAATGATGCCAACAGCCCTCTCTTAAAAGGAGCAGAGGGAGGGTATTTCTCACCCCCTTCACCTGAGTTCTAGCTCTCTATTCGGGCAGGATAGTGCGGAGCAGAAGCAGTTGATGGAGTGCTGGAAGATCTTTCTGGTCTTTGTGTCCACCTCTGGTTTCAGGTGAGGAAGGAACTCCTCAGCGGTGGAGCTTAGGACAAGGTAGGGATGTTTTTGCTCGCTGTGGGTTTCGGGTTTGTGGTGGTACAGATCAGCAGAACCTTGGTGGAGAAGCTGTGCTGGGTTCTCAGCTGGGGCAAATAACAGCCTGTCCCAAAGCCAGGCAGAGGGTTTAAAGGTCAGGACAGCTTGGCCTCCTGCAGGAATAAGGCAGGCACCAGGTAACTAATTCGTCTGTATTGTCTCTCTGCAGAAAGTACGTGTCTGGTGCTTTGTGTGAGCCTTTAATATCGTCTGTGGTGCTGTTGCCATCAAGAAATCGAGGAGATGCAGAAAAACAGCTGTAAGTTTGGGGGAGAGGGTTGGAGGACATCATTGAATGAATATATTTAGCAGCCATGACTCATTATTTTAGACAGTTTAAATTTCACGGTGTCTCCATAAGGTCATTTTTAACATCATTGTTGGTACCATATTAAGAAGCTGCTTTTAAAGGAGGGAAAACAAGATGTTTGACTAGATTTATGCAAGAAGAAAGGTAACGTTGTTGTATAGGGGTTTAAAGGTCACGTTGCACAGTTCCTTTGTGTGAATTTGTCCCAGTCTTTAGCATTTATTGTTATTTTTTTTTTTTTTAATCTCTGCCCTTTGATCTGTGCCACTGTAACCAGGGTGATGCGGTGCTGTTCTGGAATGGGAATGCTGTGGCAAAATGGACTGTAATAAGTAGAAAATACATCTGTGAGTGGAGGTGGGACAAACAGAGTATTAAATCGGGTGAAAAATAAGTGAATGACACATTCACTTGCAATTATTTTCACTGAATTTATACCCAATATGTCTCGTGTCATTTGAAGAAAGTATGTATGTTTTAGGTCTTACAAATTGTCGTAGTGTTTCTTCATGGTTTTAGTTTCACAAACTCTATTGTAATATTCCTCCTACACTGAAAAAGAAAAAAATAACCTCTTGCACATGCCTGCATCCCACAAAGTTGTTACAAACAGCACTTCCTTACTGATCTTAGGCTTTCCCATGTTGGTTTTTGGCTAGGATTCAAAGAATTTGTTAAGAATAGAGTCCCCACAATGCACCCCATGATCGATAAAAGATGAAAACAGTTGATCCCAAACTGTTCAGTTTTAATTTGTGACCAATCCACAAAGGAATATAAAATCTGAAAGGCTGTCCTAATCATAGGGAAGAATAAGCATGAACTCCAAGTTGTGGTCATAGCTAAGTATTTATTTATTAAGCACTAATACAACATTCATTTCAGAGATATCCTCAGAGTATTTTTACTGAATTCCACCCCCTGAGAACACAGGAATGTATTATCCTCATTTTAGAGTGAGGGATTCGGACAAAGACTTGCTCAAGATTCACGGTGGGGAACGGTTTAACCAGAGGCGCTTTGAGGTGAGAGGAGCGAACTAAATGCTGTCGTGAGGACTTTTGTGGCTGACTTTTCTCCACTCCCTTGTTCTGAAGGTATATATTAGAAATGACAAGTCGTCTCTTGAGCTCCAGCCAGAGTTCTGAGTAGCAGACTGTCCTTCTGCTTATTTGCAGTTTCAACTTACAGTGCGATTGTCAGATATCGTCCTGGTATTTTGCGAACACTTGGCTTTCCTCTCTGTCTAGTTAATGTTGATGCATATAAAGTCACTTGTGCCCATCTAAATGGTTGTCACACACTATAGCTACTTATTTTCTTTAGGGGCAGAATAGATATTTTTATATGCATAGTGATACTCTTCAATTTTTTTGTTCCTTGTTGAATGCAGATGGGGTACAGATCACTGGGAAATCAACCATAAAGTACACTTTGGGTTTTGCTTTGTTCTTTGATGGACTAATATTTCCAGCCTGATATGCAGTTCCTTCTTCTCCGCTTAACTACGGAAAAAGAAAATACTTATGATATATAAATGGTTTCATGAGATGTGTTTGGAAAAGCCTTGTTTTTCATGACCTGGGAAGGTCTTAAATACTGTGAAGGAATGTCGTGGTCCATTGGAGTTGATGGGAATTTTACCATGGTTTCCAGCAGGACTGGGACTTGAACCAGTGCATACATGGTCGGTGCTCACACGTAGGTGTTGCTGTGTGCTTAGGTAATTTATATTATTGCTTTGATTAAATAAGAGAAATATATATATTGGCCTACGATGAATTATGCTGGAGCTTAGTCATGGTGATGCTATCATTAGGAAGGACTTTTTAATTAAAAAGACCCAATGACTTTAAATAAGATTAGCTGCAGAGGAGTTATGCGCTCATTTAATTGTTTCTTGCAGCTCAAAAGATTTGTTTGAAAGTTAGCCTGTGAATTGATAGCCAAAGTGGCAAAACAAAGGCTTTTTAACTAAAATAAGAGCCCAGTTGTCATCACTGTTGAAATCCTGCATGGATCTGACTAGACATAGTTTTAAGAAATAACAAGAATCAGACATATGACTTACTTCAATGTTAATAAGATTAATGGTGCAGGAAATCTTTAGACGTTTAAAAACTGGCTTGATTTCAGGAAAGAAAATGAAGTAATCTGAATGCAGAAAATTCTAGAAAATGCAACCAAAATTACATTCTTCTCAGAGGTTAATTTGAAGCTCTTCCTCAACATCTCCAGCTTGGGGCTGCCCTCTCGCGGGCTGTGATTCTTGCTTGCAAAAGGGCTGGCTCTCTTCTTGCCATGTCCTTGTTGTCGCTTCATCTTCTCTTAAGTTTGGATTCCGTCATCGTTATGACACCACAGAGGTCTTTCTCCACAGTATATTCTCTGGGTGCGTTCTGGGATCCTTTTGGAAGGTAGACTTTCAGCTTTATGAGCGTTTTAGTTCCTGTGGAGCATGTGGGGATGTGTGCTTATCAGCCCTTGTGTTTCCCAAACCTGTCAGCCCTCTCCTCCCACGCTCCTTTTGGGATGTCAGTTATACGCTGTGCAAAGCACTCCTCCTTGTCCTTTCCCTTTCAGAATGGTGTGCGCAGAGGAAAATATTTAAAAAAAAAAAAAAACAAACAACCCAGTGGTGTGGTGTTCTCACTCTCTTTTTTTTTTTTTTTTTTTGGTTTTGTTTGGTTAGTTTTGAACTTACTTTATGGTAAATAGCAGCTGTGAAAAGCAGCGGGTGCCTCAGTTCTGCCTAAGCCACCTTAGAGAGATAGAATATCAAAATGTAAACAGCCTGGGCAGTTGAAAGACATGAAAAAGACCCAATCTCTGTTGAAGGGAATAGACTATACAGGTACTTTGGGTCTGCAAATGTTTTCTTTGGGGGTTTGATCTGCAGCTGGGGGTCATCACACAGATCAGCTGAGGTCACGTCATGGGGTGGATAAATCCGTTGGTTGGAAACTCATGAGCTCTTGAGTAAGGAGTTAAAAGATAAAAAATACAATTCTCCTTGGAAGATTAGTGTGAGATGCAAGACAAAGAGTGAAAGTCATATAAGAAAAAGTAAGGAAGTCAAACAGCAGTTAAAAATACTGACTTTTTTTTTGGTCATTATTTTCTGTTCTGCTTATTCCATAAGGATATAAATGTCACTGTTAAAGGCTGTCCCCCAGCTTTTAAACCACTGCTGTGTCTGTTGCTTGTTAACTACATAAGGTCACAGGTGTTTTGTCAGAGCACACGCAGCACGGTGCCGTAGACCTCGGTGACATGAACCCGTCCAGTGTAGTCATTACTCATGTACTTGTGCTGTACTGTTTGCCAGGACTCATCTCCATGAGAAAATTAATGCTGATGTAGGTCGGCTGTCAGGCTAGAGCACAGCAACTCTGCCCAAATAATCTCGTGGTAATCTTGTTTACTGTAGTGCTTTCACTAGCTACAGGTGAATGATCCAGGAGTAATGCAGTGTCCCCACCTGATGTTAATCAGCAGTGACTAATGATGAACCCCTGTGTAGGCAAGTTTGTAGCCTTGCTGGAAGTGATTCCCAGTAATGCTGTGGTGCAAGTATTCTTCATTGATGCTTTTCTTAAAAGTGCTTTCCTTCTTCTTAAGGCATAAGAATAACTTTATAGAAATGATGAATCACAGAATCATATAACTGCCTGGGTTGGAAGGGACCTTTAAGACCATTGAGTCTAATCATCAACCCAACACTGCCAAGCTCCTACTAACCCATGTCCCTCAGCACCACATCTACATGTCTTTGAAGTACCTCCAGGGATGGTGACTTCACCACTTCCCCGGGCAGCCTGTTCCAGTGTTTGATAACCTTCTTGGTCAAGAAATTTTTCCTAATACCCATCCTAAACCTCCCCTGGCGCAACTTGAGGCTGTTTCCTCTTGTCCCATCGCCTGTTCCTTGGGAGAAGAGACCGACCCCCCCCCCTCACTACACCCTCCTTTCAGGGAGCTGTAGAGAGTGATAAGGTCCTCCTCAGCCTCCTTCTCCTGAAGATCAGGAGAATGTGGTTACTTTCTCCTCTTGCTTTTTATCATCTGCCCGTAAGCACCTTGTGAACGCGGGTGCTGGACGGAGTAGCCTACCCTGAGGGCCACATGGAAGGGGCAGTGTGTACCCTGCGGACACCCAGTGCTTGCCTGGGATCCAGGGCCTCTCAAAGTTCTTTGATGTTCTCGAACTTCTTTGCCACTTAAGTCACCTAAAATGGATTTTCAGTGTAAGGCTTTGTGGTGCCTATCAAATGGTGTGACGATTGAAGCTCAAGGATCCAAAGATCTGCAGGCGTTTAAAATCCAGAAGTTAAAATGGTAGTGTTATTTGCTGTATAAAGGGCAAATACTTTACGAGTGCTTGCCTCCAATATTAAATATCAGATGTATTTCTTCTACTGCTGAATCCACTTTATATCTTCTATATGTAGCACTGAAAAAAACCTGGATTAATGTCTATTCACTTGCTTTGCCTATTATGTCTCCTGACGAAGAGAGATAATATCCGTAATATTTTGCTTTGCCAAACTCAGCAATAGAGATGGTATGGAAGTATTCTTACAACTGTGCGTTCCTTTTCTTTTATGAATGCCAGTAAAGAGGAAACGTGCCCTTCGCGGAACCTGGGAAGATGTTGTCCACTGAGCAGTGCTGGAGTTCAGTCTTGAGTACTTGAAAGTAGAAAATTCATTACTATAATTGATTAAGAACTGTGGTGAGTGCAAATGCTTTCGTTCACTCTGAGAGGGCAGCTGACACGCATAGTTAGTCAGCTCATTTTGGCGGTAAATCAAATTTTTTAGAAGTGTCTCATGGAGAACATTATATTAATGAGTTTTCCCTGCAGAACCCCCCCAGACTGGGACATCATTCCTCTAGTCTGGAAAGCAGCCCGTGGAAGTTGTCAGTAAGAAGGAATTTCTGGAATTAATTTTTTTTCTCTTTGTTCTTGGGTCAGAACAGAATATAGGTGGGTTCTTTTTGATGGTTTGGGGTTGTTTGTTTTTTTTGGTTTTTGGAGATGGGTTTCTTGTTGGTTTGGTTTTGTTTTTTGGGGGGGTTGTTTTGTGGTTGGTTGTTGGTGTTGGGTTTTTTTGAGAGAAAATTATTTTGCCGCGGTGGAGAATGTGGGACCTGAATTGGAAGAGATTAGAGAAATTATTGCAAAGCCTGCTCCTGTCTGTGGTTCACTTCCATCTTGTTAAATGTGTTGGGATTTGTCAGGGACAGAAAGTAGCGGGGAGAATAAAGCTTCTTTTTTTTGGAAAAAAAAGAAGTATAGGTATGCAAAAGATTCTAATATATTTCCAGGTAAGATACTGAAGTAGGAAATGAAAGTTATGCTATCTCCTCCGTAATTAATATTTTAGCTGAAGAAAGCCAGCTCTAGGTCTATGAATCACTTTATACCTTTTGAAGTTGTCGAGTCAGGGTTTAGGGATGGCTTAATTGGTGCCTTAGGACTTTTACTGCCTGAATTGCCAGGATAATGCGTATGCAAATACAAACCATCCCATCATTTGAGGATCGCCATTTGGTTCTAGAGGGCAGCTGCCCTGCCTGGTTATTGTGTGCATATTGGCACTTGTTCAAGTTTGTTTAAAAAGAAAAAAAAAAAAGAATCCTTCTCAGGGAAACCATATTTTACTAATGAGCTTTTCTATTGTGTCATTGTTCGCAATTGTTTACCAGCTTGTCTTTAGAAAATATCATCTCTTGCTCCCTGCGTGGATATTTTCTGCTACTGTACACTAGAGTAAACAGAAAGAATAGACTGAATTGGAGAAAAAAGCGACATTTCAGAAAACCCCATCAGGATATCTGGAGCTTATAATGACTGTTACTTTTTTAAAAAAACAAAGTATCCTTCTCTACTCTTTGTGCTTTGGCTCCTTACAGGATTTTTTTTACTGGATTGTTCAGAACTACGAGTAACAATTGTTCATAGGAAAGATGTTGTTATAATCCCATGGCTAAACTAATCTATGTGTTTGCAGGCAAGTTTCAGAGGGTTTATGCCAACCTAATTTTTGTTTTCCTGCAGTATTTCATTCAGCTGTATGCTAGCTTTCTTCTAACTGCCTCCTCTGAAACTGTAAACGGGTGCATTCAAGCTGTAAGAACCCAATAAAGCATGTTTAAATAAAATGTCCCTCCTCCATTTGATTCAGAAGTTCTCTGAGATGTTTCCCTTGGCTTCTGGTTAAACACGGTCTGCCAGAGCTGACAGATGTGATCTCTAAGGTGAGCAAGGTACAGCTGCAGATCGTCACATTGGACGTCCCATGAATGTGATGCCATCGACTCTCTACCTGTGTCACTTTCCATAAGTGAACATGTCATCTGCTGACCTGATATACTGAGTCTGAACCAGATTAAGAAACCTTTGTTTTCACAGGAAGAATTTTTGGGGGAATATGCCCTTCCCTTGTGCTCTGGCTCTGCTCTGAGCCAGGGGCTGGGCTGGATGAGCACCAGAGAGCTCTTCCCACCTACCTGATTCTTGATGGCGTGTTGGTTTGGGGAACATTGTGTCATTCTCAACTTGAAGCCTTAAAGGAGAAAAGTCTGGGTGAATACTTGTCTTTTGGGGGCAATTGTGAAGGACTACAGTGACTTATTCTACCAGGAAGTTCATTATTGCTGTGGCTGACCTAGGTAAGCATTTAGCTTTAAATTGTTCCTGCTGTAGAGTGTTAATTACAGGTTAAACTCTTTGTAGGTTTTACAACCTTATATCTTGGTTTTCCATGCACTGATACTTCTGGTTCTTAGAGCCTTGTAGAACAACCCCTTAGACTCTGGTCTTACCAGGCACCTAGAGAACAGCATTGCAGGCTCGGTGAGAATCTGTCTGTTCCACTGTGAAACAAGAGAACATTGACCGTTTTTATTAATAATCATGTTCTATTTGAAAATAAGTTTTAAGTCTGAGTGATCCGTTGGAATGCATTAGTGCAGATAATTTAAATAGGAATCATTAAACCCATTTGATTTCTACCTTATTTTGCTTTTGCTGTAAAGATATCTTGCTTAGGCTATCTTCTTAGATCACTAAAACTTTTCTGTTTTACTATAATATCATATACCAGATTCATACTGGTGTGTGTTATATACATACTCTTTTCTCTTTTGTGCTATGTTGTAGTGGCTGGATGTTGCCTAAATGGAATTATTTGGCGTTTAGAAATTTAAAGTGATTTTTAATATTACTTTAACTATGTATTTGAAGAGTTAGTATAATTAAGAATAATTAGATTCACCAGATCTGGTGAAAGAGCCTGGTGAACAACTGATCATAGAACTTTTTGGGGGGGAATGTATGAAACATAGTATAAAATCTGTCTTCCAGTGAGTAACTGCAGCAGACAGTGTGAGTCTCTTCGTTTCAGTTGGTTTTGCTGATAATTGTGATTGTTTAGTTGGCTCGGACAGCGTGCATATAGTCGCTTAAGGAGTTATGATGTCAAAATCGTGTTTGTGGTCGATACCTGTGTGTAGCTGGGATTGCTGTTGGCATTGTCTTCTAAGATCCCAGAATACCTCGTTTTCGGTGTCACTGCGCTGCAAGGGGACTTCATTGATCAGTGAGAAAAACCTCCATCTCTCTGCAGCTTCCTCCTGTTCACTCAGAAAACGCTTTGACTAACCCAAGTTTAAAAGTTTGTCTTAAAAGTAACATAAATCTAATGCAATTTCTGCCCTAACTGTCAAAAATCAGCAGTGTAAGGGGGGTTCAGTTGAATGACATTTGACTCACAATTTATTCCTTTCTGTTTGAGAATTAGTTCCAGAACTAGCTTTTTCTGTTATTGCAGCTATAAATAAGTGTTCCATTTACACACGTGAGACATGTCAAGAAATCTCAGACTTGGTCTTGACATGCAGTCATTCTACTTTTCTTCACATAAACTACTAATAGTTACTAATGAGTGAAGGCTCTAAATCACATTTGTATGCCTCTTCTCAGGACTTTCAGCAGCTGAAATTTTGCCCCCCTTTAAGCTTAATATTAAAAGTTTAGTTTAAATGAGCATAAAGGCAGTTGAGGACTGGCCAAGACTTTGTGCTGTTGCCCACTCCGTGCCTGCTGTGATTTAAAAATCTGCATGTGTAGACATGCACACCTCGAAACATGTGGCATCTGTATACCACTGGTTAAGGCTTACATTGTCTTAATACATAAGTATTCTTTATCCACCTGATTTTAAACACATACAAAACATTAATGGATTTTAAAATTTTATTACTAGTATAGCTTGTGTATAAGTGAGGCGATCGGGTTTCTCTGCCTATGTCTGCCAGCAGCTGTGTTTCACGTTTCTTTATTTGAAGTTAGGAAGATAAGTGAAAGCTGCTGGGATCGCCACTTGGTAAAGGTCCTTCTAAACTCTGTGAACATTCCTGAAAAGTTTTGAGTTCATATGAAATGTCACAATCAATGACCTTTCATGATTTCATTTCAGGGGCTTTATTTTTTTAATTCAAATGTTGTCTTGTCTTACAATCAGTTTTCCTAATACCATTCTATTACATTTCGTTGAGGCCAGAAAGGCAATTAAAAGAATCTCCAGAAAAATGTTGGATAAACCTTTTCTTTGGGTTCAAGGTTGGTCTCAGCCTATGGCTGTAAACTAAAACTTGAGAGGTCTGTGGATTCTCTAAAGGGTCTGGTGAAAGATAACATTTTTAATGGAGAGGAGGGAAGGGAAGCTTATTTTTTGGTAGGTTCAAATTAGACCTAGAGGTGGTCTCCCTTTTAGGAAACTTAAGGGATGTGTGGATCAGAAAAGGTTAAAAAATGCACCTCTCCCTTCCCTTAACACCTATTTTCAACTGGTTTGTGTTCACTCTTGTGGTACAGGAACTGATGGTTTCAAGATGTTCTCCTTCGGATTAGCTGCAAAATAAGGTCTGATCACTGGAATTCGCTAAGGATTCTGCCTAAAAATGGAGGTGTTCTCCCTTCGTTACAATCCACCCTCGTTCCTCACACCTTGCCTTTTTGCTATCTCCTTGCTCTTACAATTAAATAATGTGTACTTTCTAACACCGTATCCTAAAGGCTGTGTAAAACAGGAACGTTTTTGTCCTACGCATCTTGGTATGTCAGAGCACGGTCCTGGTGATCCTCTTAAATCCCCTGTGTGCCCTGGAAGATAAACTAGTGAAGATTTTAGGGTGGTTCTGGGTCCTCAGGTGTCAGACACTGTAGAAGTGATACTGCACAGCTCTGCTTTGCTATGGTAGCGTGCCTTTACCTATGCTGTTACACAATTCCCCTTTTAAACTCCGGATAAAATATTTTAACTCTTCTTTGGCTATTTACGTTTCTGAAAGAGATGGTTATCTTTTTATTTTTTTTTTTCTTTAGTAAGCAAGAGGGTTTCTGTCTGCTCTGCGTAAGAAGTGGTCATTTCATTTATTTATTTTTCTTTATCTTGCCCCATCCTAGGGAGCTCCCAACTAATTCCAGCAAAGTGGAAATCTCTCCTGCTTTTCCCTCCTTTGCATAATGTGCCTTTTTCATTTTATCATATAACTGTATTTTGCCCGTTGCTCTTTAAGTAACCAGTAGCCTTAGAAAGCTGCTAAGAATTTGTAGGTGGCTGTGGGTGAAGCAAAGCTACCGAGAGTACTGTTCTGTTGAAAAGATTAATCTTTTTGCTTATAACAGCCAATAAAAGAGGGCACGACTATGTATTGTGCTAGCCCTTTTACAGTAGATGCTTCCAAAAAGCCTCAGTATAAGCTTATGAAACTTATAGAAAGATATCTTTAAAATATTCTGCACCTTCTTGTGTAGGTTGGAAATACAAGGAGGCCATGTGGTTCTACAGGAAATGTTTTACTGATTTCTTTAAAAAACAAAAAAAGTCAACATTAAACCCTTTTCCCCCTGTCCTTCTCTACATTCATTGGTACAAAAAATGGGAAGGGTCACTGTGGGGAGGTAAGTACGATGAGGGGAGCACAATGCTGGGGGGTGAGTACTCTGTGGTGCATTGTAGAGTAAATGTCAAATATCACCCAGAGCCTGATGGTCTCCTGGATCATTGGGAGAGCGGGTGAGATCTCTCACTAGGAAGCTTTGTTTCACTGCCTTCCTCTCACTGAAATACAATCTAAAGTATGTATGGAGAAAAAGAAGTCCTGATGGAGTACGAGAACTAGGAGAGCGCTAGCGAGGAAGCGTGGTGAGGCAGCAGCTGCTGAGCCCACTGCCGAGGGGAGGAGGGGGTAGCTGCCCTCTCTTGAAAAGCCAATTACAAAGAAGTCTGAGTTAATGTGGGGAAGGAAAGGCAAAAAGCAGTAGTAGCGTGAGGAAACTTGACTTACGGAAATCTCCTGTATAGAGAAGGATGAAAGAGCAGTCTTGGTTACTGAAATTGTGGGAGCTCAGCAATTCCTCCTATAACTGCAGGGTGTAAATTTGATTTGAAACCTAAAACCGTGTTGGCTAAGGCAGAGAGATAACACTCGTGTGAAGGTATGAGCCTGCACGTCCCGGTTGCAGCAGTGGCACTGCACGCTTAACTGGGATGCACGCAGAGTGCCGTTTGTTCGTGGCGCTTCTTGAGGCACCTTGATTCAAGAGGGAAAGTTATCAAGGGGAAGATCGTACCATACGCAAGGACACTGGCGCTGCACGTGTAACAGAGCTTTTTTCCATCTGTCATCAACGCGTTCAAGGCAGTCATTACGCCGGGGCTTTGCTGCAACCGCTGTGGAATTTGCTATCCTAAGGCAAGTAATTTCAGAGCTGCCTTAACTGACCTCCAACCCTTGCTGCCATTAAGTCCTGTAAATCTCTCTGGTATGAATCCAGCACAGGTAGATAATTTTGGAGATAGCAATAGCAACTGAATTACAGTGATTTTGGGTTTTTTTTGTTATTTTGTTTTGTTTTTTTAAAAAAAAAATATCAGGGAGAAAGACATTAGTGATATGGATAAGAGAATAATCTGATGGATTAAAATGCTCGATGGATTCGGAAGCTAATATACTAAACTAATTTTTTCGGGCCTTATAATTGACGTGAGAAGGTTCTGATAAGCTTAGGTTAGCTAAATTAGTGGCCAATCAGACCCAGAAAACAAAGGTAAAAAATGTTTATGCGGTCCCTGTAGACTCATGTGCTGTTGTGCTTTTTTTTTGATGAGGATGCAAAAGGCACAGTAGCGTGATGTGAGAAATACCTGTGTGTCTTCCTTATGTGACTCTGGATAATTCTGTCTCTGTTCCCTGTCTGCAAAGTGGGGATAAAAGCTCTTCTCCACACCCCTGCTTTACCCTGCCTGGATTTGGGGGGCAAAATTTTGTTTGGCCATTGAGAAGGCGCTCCCTTTGGGTTTCAATCTTACAGAAGGCATTTAGGTCCTACTTTAAATATTCATTTAATACTGTTACATTAATCTTAACCCTTATAGAGTAATTGTGTGCTCAGACCAAAGGCTCTGTGTGTGTTGAAAGTACATATCTAACACTTCCCCCGTAACATCTTCTTTTTCAACAGCTCAGAGCAGAGTCTTTTTACTTGGTCGCAAACTGCCTTAGGTGTTTTTGAGACATGTTATTAGTCTGTCTTCACAGAAGAAGCTTCCATTAGTAGCCAGACTGCTGCTGACCGAAATACCATTCGGAATATCTCTCTTGTTCATCTGACCTGTCTGCGATGTCTCGTTGCCTTATCCCGGACGAGCTGTGTGCCGCCGCCTCCCCGCGCGCTGCCTGTCGGTCTGGGCAAGCCGTGGTACCCATTTAGCATCCCGTGCTTCTCTTGGATACAGGGGTCCAGAATTGGCATACGGAGGCAGAATCGTTGCTCTTCACTTCTGTACCTCACTTACAGGTATTGATTGATTACTTCTATTTTTCATAATTTTTTTTTTCCTTGTGATGAACCTGGAGGGAACCTCTGGCCTCTGTTTGCTTGAATTTTAATTGAAACCTACAGAAGGCTTTGTAGGATGTCAGCTTTAGGCTCTGTGGGCACTATTTCCATGGCCTCTATATCCTGGGCCATATATGACAACAAGGATTGTGGGACACATGGACTTTATTCTGGCTTTTTTCCTGTCCAAAAGCTGGAGGTAAACACCTATCAAGGAGGGAAGAATTTACGTGGGGCCTTAGGCTAGAAATGCTCAGGTTTCCCTGTCAGCTGCAAAGTGAAGCAAAAGGATCCGTCTGACAAAACCCTTCTCCAGAAAATCAACTATAGATGTGCTGTGCAGGAAAATCCCTGTGCAGAAAGAATTCAGTTTTTGTTTCATTCTCATGACTTGCTTTCGTTTTCAACCAAGAAGAACCCTTACAGAATACATCTGTGTGTGGTCTCATTAAAATAGTAACAATCTGTGTGTCCTATTTGTTTCTCCAAAGTGCAAGTCGTAGTATAATTTTTGTGCCACTGACTCGTATGAGACGTTATTAGTTATTTATTGGTGACTTTTAGCCTGGTTATGCAATATATGTGCACTAGCACCAGGTGTATATAGCCTCATCTTGCACCAGTACCCTCCAAAACTGCTTCAGCAGCCGTTTAAACCCCCGATACTCCTTAGGATGAGTAATTAGACCTCTGACCACGGCTAATAAAGTAGCACTGAAAAAGGTTTGCCCATCGTAAAGCGTAAAACCAAAGACAGAACCGGGTGTTTTGAATGCTTGGGTAATTCTAGTTCTTCTTCCGCAGTTGCACAGGGTGATTGTTTCCGTCTTTGCTCTCCTGTGAAGTGCAGAATTTGTGTGTCTCGGAGGGGTTATGAGGATCTATGAGAAGGCGCCTGGCCCGCTGCAGGCTTTAACACTGAATTGTGTAAAGAGCCTTGACCTGAGTTTTTGGCCACCAAAAGCAGCGTGGAGAGTCCGTTCCAGGGTGTGTAATTAGCTGGGCGTGCTTGTCATCCCAGCCAGCTTTGTGTCACTGTGCAAACGACTCACGGCGTTAAAAAGCTTAACTTCTGGGACACCGAAGTACCAAAGCATCCTTTCCAAACAAGGGAAGGGAGGTGATGGCTAAAGTTCTTCTTGCTTTCAGTAAAAGACAGGCTTCTCGGGGTCACTTTTTAAAGTTGCTACTTGTTTGCGCTTTTAAAACCATCTGTATTCCAAAGGAATTTTACAATACCCTTAAGAGCCTGGCCAAAAATATCAAAGCCAAATTTTTAGGCTGGTCAGTAAGCACACTTGAAAATACGATCCATGGAGAATAAAAATCATCATTGTTTCTATTGCGAATAAATCCCTGTGGTTTTATTGCTAAAGCTGCCAGAAGTGCATTAAGGAACAGATTTTTTGAGTGTTTTAATCATATGACTAATCCGGGCTGAATTCAAATAGGAAAACTAGCACGAACATGCATTTCTCAGCACAAATAAAGACTGAGCAATTTGTCTCACGTGAAAAAGCAGCTTTGCTAGTTTGTGTACCTCCTCCCTCCGATGAGCGGGTTGTCACCAGCCACAATGCAGTTGCATGAGTTTCGCCTAAAGATTCAGTCAAGTGTGCTGGTAAGGATCTCTCTGTGGACTCTTATTTTATTTTTTTTTCTTCCTTTTATCTTTTCTGGATATTATAACTGAAGGTCAAATAATGCTGCGTGGCTAATCTGGAAGCATTGAGAGTGCCCTGATGGTTAGATAAGGTGGATGCAGGTGACTGTTAGCCTTGTAAAGTAACAAAATGTGAAATGCAGCCCGCTCTGAAGCTCTTAAGTGTGCAGCAATTACATAAAATTTGCTCAACTCTTTCTCGTATCCGTTGAAATCTAAGCGAGGAAGAATGTGGCATTAGACATTAAGATTGATAGAATCCTCGATAGGCCGCAGCAGCTCAATAGCTCTGTGTTTCCTCGCTGGATTTCTTCAGTATTCCCATTGTTAGTTTGAACTTGATAAATGCAAGGAGATAGCGCAAATGGAAGGCTGGGGCTATTTTGTTTATGTGGAGGAAAGACAGTGTTTTACCTGTTTGCTGGCTGGTCGAAATTCATATTTTTTTGGCTTCTGAATGCAAGCTGAAGTGATGCGACGTTAATTTTCTAGTGTGTGTTTGGTATGCCGTTATGCCTTTTAAAAACACAAACATGATACTTGTTAGGAGGGGCAATCCAAAGGCTACTTATTTCCAAAAGTACTGTAACCCTAGCGTTGGGCACCGGTATCTGTGTGCAACAATGCTGTTATTCATGCTGCTCTTCAAAGATTGGAAATGAGCGATTAAATAGGCTGCCCTTCTGGGTTTGAGAAAATCAGGACTACTCTGCTCTCTTCCACGTTTATATAGGAGAAGGTATTGCGGGGGGAGTGTCGAGGAGAAAAAAGGCATTTTTCAATCCCGAGACAGAGAAGCAAGGTCCACTGCTGGCAGTTAAATGATTTTATAAGTGCTGGGAATACTGAAAATCAGATACAGAAACTTTATATAATATATCTAATAATATACTGAACCAAAATACTGTTTCTTGCTAAATACTGTTACTGCTGAACTGGTCTAAGCTGTGTGTTGGTGTTAATCCTTTGTGCTTCTAAACTGCTTTTTTTTATTATTATTATTTTTCTTTTTTTTACCTTACCGCTTGTGATCTTATTCTCTGAGGTGTTAAAGTTAAAACTGATGATTTCGGTCTGGATGAAGGCTGAATGCTGGGACACCATGTTTGACTTCCCCCCCCCCCGCCCTCCCCGCCACAGTGGGTTTAGAATTCGGGCCGGCTCCTGAATGTGTGAAATGGCCCGTCTCTGGTTTCCAAAATTCAGCAAGTGACAATAACATCGTCAAACCAAGATATCCTTCCTAAAAAAACGAAAAAAGGACTTTATCATTTACTATAGAGAGAGATGGCCAAAGTCATCTTACGCAGCCTGAAGGTAGTTTTTTGGAGAAGCATTTTAGAGGTGGTGCTGTAGGAAAACTCTCACTGGAAAACACTGAGGTTTAGATTTGCCATTTATCCTTTGCATCTGTCTTTCTGGGGCTGAAATCTCCATCTTCGATTCCGCGTGGCTTTGAGCCATCTCAGACAGCGTTCGGCATGTTCTGTTTGGTTTGGTCCTGCCTGACGGTTGCTCGTATTGCCTTCAGACTCTGCTCTTCGTGCATAGTTTTCCCATGCTCTTCATATGGTCTATACCTGCCCAGGCCTATGTGCACACACCTGATGGGTTTAGCTTTGCCGCCTTTGATTTTGCTCCTATTCATGTGTAACTCCTCTGCTAACGCTCCAACTTCATGTATATGAAAGAGGAAAAATTGCCTTATTGATCTGCTCCTACTGAGAATATGGGTTTTATAAGCATTGCCCTCCAAAATACCTCTCTGGGTATGAACGATGACCTGTTTTACAGACAGGGGAACGTAGGACTTATCTGCCACAGGCTGTGCAAAATTTGGAACAAAAACCAGGAGTTTGCCTCTTGCGTTGTGCCCTTTTTTTTCCCCTCCTATATAAAAATAGCCTTTTTTTTTAAGAAAGCTGTAGTGGATTGCTGTATTCGCCGCCATTTAAAGTCTGTAAAGAGAAGGGCTTTGTGCTTCCACCCAGGTAGACCTGGCTACTACGGCTGACAGCCTAGCTCACCCGAGAGAAGTTTGCTGACTTGGGAAGGCAAAAGCGGGACGCAGGTGGACTCAGAAATGTCAGAAAAACCAATGTACAGAGATGCAGAAGAGCAGAGGCTCTGTGGGTATATATGGCACAGAGTGAGTTAAACATTGCCAGTGGTAAAACAAGCGCTGCAGAAAAAGGGCGATATAGAATTGGGGCTTCAGGAGAGTATCGAATGAAGAACATCATGAACCGCTGTGGGAAGAATTACACCCTGAAGATTTTGAATAAACCAGATCCGGTGTCTTTGTAGCAGCAACCTAAATCTTGGAAAAGACTAATTGGAGAGAAAAAAAAAGCTGTGCTTAGAGGAACAAAGTTAGGCAGACTGGGAGCGAAGAGTCCGAGTCAACAGGAACATTGTCGACACGCTGCTAGAGAGCACAGGACTGTCACAAGGCTCCCCAAATCAGAGCCAACACAACTGGAAACTGCAGCTTTTGTACAAGTTGGGCCTGGAGGAGGAAAGATCTGGTAATCTGGGATGGAGGGGTAGAATACCCTCCCTGAAAGGAGCCAAGATCCTAAATTAATGCTCTGGTTTAAGTACAGGGTGAAGCCCTGCTCTCTGTCTTGCTGCTGCTGAGGAAACGTGGTGAACCCTCTTTTTCCTCCACTACTTTGAAAAATTTAACAAATATACGTACAGCCCATGGGAGAGAACGCTTTTCTGAACCATCAAAGTGCCTTGGCTATTCTGTGCTTGCACGGACTGCCAGATCTTTGGGTAGCTCAAAATAGTAGAGGATGATTTGCAAGAGGAGACAACCTGCCCACGGGAGAGGTCAGAACTGGGCAATTTCTGTACCTGAACATCTCTGCAGCTCTTGGAGGAGCTGAGGAGAAGGGTGTGAGGGTAACAGGAAGGGATTAAAGGGTGACAGCAAGAGTGACGGGGTTGGGGATGACTGCAGGTGTCCCTCAGACGTTGGAAAGGCATATTCTTAAGCCACCCCTGTGCAAGGATGTTCCTGGCCCACGGAAAAGCCAGCAGTGCTGGCGGAGGTGCATCCACGCACGTGTGAAGTGGCTCATGTAGGGACTGGTGAGGGGGTGTCAGGGTCCATCAGGAAACCAAAGGACATGTGTGCAGCCCAGCCATGAGCACCGTGTGTCCCCCCAAGCAGGAGGTGTTCCCCAGGACGCTGGGCACTGCCCTCAGTGGCCGGCTGTGCGTGGGCGAGACAAGTCTTGTGCTTTGCTTTGAGCCCTTTTCTCAGGCTTTGTCTCTGGGTGATCAACGTGGCCGGTGCCCTGTGGCGCTACGCAGGAGCCAGGCGCAGCGGCCCCAGGGTGCGAGCTCACTGCTGTTCATAGTGGAAACCAGAGCTTTTGTGTAGAGACTGCGGTCCAAAACCAGGTGAGAGAGGGAAAAGAATCTAACAATGAGATGAGATGAAATAACCTTCCCTGGGGACAACAGTTTCCTTCTATATGCAGGTTTGGGGCTCAGACGTCTGGAGGAAGGAGTTGGCTGGAGGCAGGGAAGGGCATGGACGTCCTCCCCATACAGTACCTTGCCACAGGAGCCGATGTTCATGTTTTGTTAAGACCAGGTTTGCGCAGGATCTGGCTTTACAGAAACGTCTTTTGGTCATAGCCTAATTTATAATACAGCCAGAAGAAAAAAAACACTTTGATAGTTCATTGGCAATAATCTCTTTGAGCAGATTTTTGGAACTTAGACTTTTCAGCTCTCGTCAAAATCTCAGCTGTAAATCAGTTTGGACACCAGCAGACTGATACAAAGAGTTTTTGATTTGCGTATACAAACACGTGCAGTTGGCCTGTACGTGTGAGGTCAGGGTGACATTAGCAGTGATGCATTTGGTTACAGGACAGCCTTGTCCCTTCCTTGTGGGATTTATACTTTGCTCTTGGTGAAGCCTGGGAAACTGTCCGCTAATTTGTAGTCTGGGAGAATGGGATTAATTGTGAAATCTTGAAAGTGTACTTTAATAAATTTCTCCATTAATATAATATCATCTTTGTCATTAATCATATTGCATTAGTAAAATATGCTCTTGACTTTGAGGGAATTTTGTTTTACGTCCCCAGTTCCCCCCTAGTTTCTGCTATTAATCTTAAAGACAATTATCTCTTTTCAGATTAACAACATAGAGTATTCATCAATGAATTCGAAGAACAAGTTAGAGCTCTCAACCCCTCTTTGGAGTGCCCTGTGCCTCTGGAAGGGGGCTGGGACAGCTGATTGTCACGAAGTTTAGCACTGTCTGAGCATCAAGAGAGGGAGCGATGTTCCTCGTGGTGCGCAGAGATGTGCTGTTTGCAGAGGGTGTTCCAGTGGTGGTCTGGTCTGGTGTCCACACAGCGTCTGTCACCTTGCAAGTAGGTGCAGCTGGTATTGGGGACCTCAGGAAGTCTCAGCTTGATAGGTGTGAAGGCAGCTCTGCTCCCTGTGCTCCTCAGTGGTCCTCATCTAACCTGGACTGGAAGACCTCCGCTGAGGGCAAGGAAAGCTCTTCCTGTGCTTCACCACCCATACTGTTAGGTTTTGTTCCTGTCTAACTTAAGCGGTTTTTGCTGTAGTAGATGTGTTCACTTCTATCACGAACAGGCTGGACAGGTTGTCCCTTGGCAATCTCTAATGAACTTGCCCTTTCGTTCTGTCAGAAGACGTCTGTAGGCTCCCACTCATTAGACCTTCCTCTGTAGGTCATGGGGTTTAGAGCTCTGTTCTTTCTTGTTGCTCTCTTTTCCTTTTTTTGGCACTTTTCCTTCTCTGCTGGTTAAGCCTCCCTCTCTCTTCCTCTTCTGTCCTGCCCAGTCTTAAAGCAATGACACGGGAGGATGTGAGTGCCTTCAGGGCAAGAGGCTCTGGGGAGCAGAACAGGGGCGGGCAGAGGTGAGACAGCAGTAGGAGATGGGGGGCGGGCAGGAGGAAGAGTGCGTGTGTGAGGCTGAAAGCAATGGGGAAAGCACCAGAGGGCCCTCCTCAGGCTGTGTCCCACTTTTCCTTTGTGAATTCCTTTGCTCTGCAGCAATGAGCGTCTTTCTGGAGAGCAACTCCATTTCAGCAGGCTTCCTTCAAGGAGGCGCAGCGGTTGGTTTAGCAGTGAGATCTGGCTCGTCTAAAGAGAGATGAGGGCATCTTCTGGGGGGCCCATATGTGGTATGGGCAGGCCAACGGGGCTGAGCAGAGAGCACGTTGGGTTCTGCAGTGCCTCATGCTGGGGAGAACCGAGAGTCTGGAGTTAACCCTCTTACCCTTTAAAATGCTGGGGTAGTTTTTCGTACCTCGTTACCTTTGCTTTTGCTAGAGATGGTGCTCTGGTAGTTCTTGCAGACCTGGTACCACCGCCCTGCTCAGCCACCTCCCGCCTATGCCACTGCCATGCGTTGATTCTTTAACAGTGTACGGCTTTGCAGCACTTCTAGTATCTTTATCTTCAGCTCACTTCTTATCTGTCTTTTGTTAGCAGTGGTGGACTCTATTTGAAGTCAACCTCCTGATGTGGAAGTGTTAACTGTGAGTGTTGCTTTTGATGTCGCTGCCCGGGGTGTGATGCTCACCAGCCCTGTTTGTTATAGCTGTGGATCCTCAGCACCTTCTGACCTTCCTGGATGCACAACCAAGTCCTCTGTTTCTTGTATGAGCTACAAGACCACAACGAGAGCCTTTCTCCCCCTCTACAGATAACCTTCTAATGAGTCTGTTCCAGTTGCCAGCTGGACTGGATCCCAATCTAAAACTATTTTAAGCATACATGTAAATTGAAGCATGTGAGTAGCCCAACTGAATTCAGCTCACACTGGGCCATGGTAGAAGAGCTGGAGAGCTTTGTGGCTGTGAATGTGGGGCATTCTTGTCCTTCTTCAGACACATTCTTGACTAACGTGCTTGGCTTTCCCAGCAGCGCGTGTTAATGCTGAGCCATAGCTGCTGCTGTTTGTCAGAGCGTTAAGTATTCTTGAACAGGGAGTTTTGTAGCAGTTACATTTTGTGTGAAACTGAGTAATCTTGGTGATGAAAATTTCCGTGATGAAATTAGGCTGGAGATGATCAGTTGTCATTATGCTATTTTAAGAGAAGAATCATTCAAGTGATAACTAATGAGCTTGAAGAATATGTAAAAAAAAAACAACCAAAAAAACCCCCCACAACCACCAAACCCAGAAAAAAGTGCAAAAAGGGTTTAACTCCCATTAGTTTCTCTTCCACTGAAGCAATATATCATATTCAATATTTGACATTAATAACCAAAAATTGAAGAAAAAAATATATCTGAATCTCTAATGCTCCAGCAAGAAACACACAACCACATTTCATGTTTTAAAAGATATCCATGTATTCCAATGGATCAAAAGTATTTGGAAAGCAGCACTTAGCAGCCTGGTTGCAAACATTTTGCCAGCGATGGGGAAAGGGATGGATTTCACTTGTGTTTCCCAAGTTTTGCAGTTTGGGGAGCGTTCGGGTGTTGCCCAGCTACTATCGTTGTGGGGTTTGTGGTAGATCTCATCTTACATTCTTTTCTGCTCGCTGTGGATCCCTGTCTCTCCCAGGTGAGGGCATTTATCTTTGTGCTGATGCAGTTTTACAGCTCCTGGTTTCTGTGGAGAAGCAGACTGCTTGGCTCCATGGCTGTTAGCATGAACTGGTTACTGAGAAGTAAACAGATGGGAGAAGTTGTGTTTATTTTTCAGGTTCATTATAAATCCTTCAAAATATTGCCTGTTCGCCCACTAGATAAGAATCTCAGGTGCAGTCCTAATCCCATGACCTAAGTTTAAGATTCCCTAGAAAGTGGTGTTACTAATTTAGTACAAAAAAGCAAAGTTGTTTAAGGACTGATCGGTGGCGTGTGGTAGTATTTTTACATTTTCTGTCCTTATATTTGGAAGTTAAGGTATTGATCATGTGCGTAATGTTTTTCTCCTGTTGAGCTGAAAAAATAAACCACTCCGGACCTCTTCTAGCCCTCCTCTATGGACTCACGTGTGTGCCAAAAGCCAGAGCGTGTGAGCACATTGAAGTAGCTGACACTGGGTCCTCCATTCTGTGTGAAAATCACAACGTCCGAGTGTTTGATTAGAAACCGAGTTCTGCAGTGAGTATTCAGAAATGCTTTCAGGCTTGGGCTTTCAACAAGGAATCGGTTGAACTTGAACATAGGAAGTTCCATCTTAACATGAGGAGGAAAGCCTTTGCGGGTGGCAGAGCAGTGGCACAGCTGCCCAGAGAGGTGGGGGAGTCTCCCACTCTGGAGCCATCCCAAACCCGCCTGGACGCCGTCCTGTGCCACTGCTGGAGGTGCCCCTGCCTGTGGCAGGGGGTTGGGCTGGGGGAGCTCCAGAGGGCCCTGCCAAACCTCAGCAGGTATGCTCAGAGTTGAACTCGTTATTAAGAATAAGGCACACATACGGCATGCTGTTTGTGGGTCCCTGGGGGCTGAGTGAAGAGAAAGAGATGAGCAAGGGGCCTGGAATATAACCGTGCTGGTGAGGTTCATTGCGGGTGACTCCGCTCCTCCCCAACCTTGACTGCATCACTTCCAGCAACTGTTCCCTCTCCAGGGATGCGTTCTCCTGCTGTAAGTGGTTTGCGGATTGAGAGGAGGGGAAGGGCACCCACCTATGGGTTGGGAGCGGTCGGAGGAACCAGGATTGAGCTGCCCTGTTGAAAGGACAAGTTGGCACAAGAACAAATGGGACCTACTGGAGTTGTGCATAGGCAAAGATGTGCTGCCTTAGCCCTTTAGAAGAGGCACAAGAAATAACCTCAGAGTGTTTCTTCTTGATGCCTTCCCTACACATATGCTGAGCTAAAAAGAGCAGGCTTGGACTGAGAAGCGTGTTGCTGACCATCCTTGCTGCTGGGAGCAATCTAAGCTAACGCAGTATGGGATCCGATGGGGCCATGGAGACACCCTGGGTGGAGGGGAACGTTTCTGGTGGTGAGCAGATCAGTGAGACTCGGGAATAGCCATCCGGTTGGAGAAGCTGCATGTTTAACGTGGAAGTTGATCCCTTGGTGAAACAGATTTTCAGACAGAACTGTTTGCAGTGGCAGAGGATGAGGTTTGGTGGTGAAGGAGTTTCTCTTTGGTGCCTGATTTCTGCTTCTTGTTTTTCTCCCTTCACTCTGTTCAAGAGAAAAAAAATAAATTCATAAAAACATCACGTTGAGCCAAAATCTAGGACTACTGCAGTGGTGGGCATGGCCACAAAACCGTCATGCCAAAGGATGCAATGCTACATGTGTAGGTCCTGGTGTCATCCTTCCCCCGATGACCTCTGTAACCAATGTGCCAGCCACTAGCTTCGCTACCCTTCTTTTTTTGCCTGCTCGAACGGCACTGCAGCATGCAACTCACTGCAATGCTGGGGTGACACAAATAAACTGGCAGTCCAGTGCAGACCGCTCTAATGCCACCGAGGCGGTGAGGGTTCAGAGAGCGGAGCCAGCACTCCCAGGAAGCCACCAGACGAGCTATTTCATTAATACCTAAAATTGTATGTATTTGTAAATAGACACTGGAACACAAAGGTCCTAGAGGTGATCAGCTTATCAATAACTGCAGCAGTCCCTTCCCAGCATGCACCAAAACTCGTCTTGTTGACCATCATCTTGCTTTTTTCATGTGACAGGATTTTCTGTGCCTACTTAGGAAATTACTCCACTTCAAAGGATTTTACTTAATCATATGAGAAAATTAATGAGAAGAAATAATCCATTACTAGCGATGCCGTAATTTTTCAAAGCATGTCAACTCGTTTCAGCCTTCCCTTTGGGAAGGAGGCGGCTGGCTCTGCGAAGCAGCTATGGCCAGTGGGCACAGTCGCGCAGGTAACCCACGCGATTACAGCTGTTGCTCAATCATTACCTGGTAAATGGTTTGGAAAAATGATTGTGATCCGGGGGGCGGGGGAGGGGAAAGGAGAGATTTCCAAACAGAAGAGAGGACTAAATTTGTATCGATGTGCCACAGTACTGTAAATAACCAGAAACTCTCTATTCAGCCCCAAAAGATGCCAGCGGAGTGGCAGAAAAATATAGCTGGGGTTTTACAGCTCTGTCAACAGTCTCTCTTCTTAGTGACTCGTACACTCACTCCAGCTCACCACAAGAGCAAAGGAAAAAACCAAAGGGATCAAATCTGGACTGGCTATCTTTGCATTGAAATTCTCAAAGTTTATCTCATCCTCTCTCATAAAGATTCTTTTTAGCCAGCTTGGGAGCAGCTTAAAAGAAAATTAAGAAAACAAAGATGCGATCTTGGAGTGACATGTCATAATGAGACCTTTCAGTCTCTCAAACTTTCTCATTAACTTGCACCAAATGCAGACTTCAAAAATTACAAAAGGATTTTTTTCTCGTAGCCCATAAATAGTCTGTGCTTAGAGTATACCACATTGTCTCCATCTTTTTGGCTTATTCCCAAAGCAGCTTCTTTTGGCATGCTGCAGTTGATGGGAATGATATTGTAGGAAGAACAAAGTACGATTTTTCCAAAGGAAATAATAAATCTGCTGTGGGCTTTCAAAGCAAGCTAACGTAATCAGCAAGTGATTTTTCTTATTTTTTTTTAAGAATGTAGGAAGAACACAGATGTTACTTTGGACCATTAACTTCTTAACTATAAAGACATGCAAAGTATTTCCCAATGGCTTTTCCCCCTTTTGTTTGTTTTTTTTTTTTTTTTTTAATTTTATTAAACTCAAAGCTTTTTTCATCCTGTATATTAAACATGGCAACATCACCTTACAGTTATGCCAAACTGCCGGTGTGGTAGTCTGAATAATTACAGCTGAATATTTTTTTTTTTATTTAATCTGCTTGTCATTGCACCAGTTCATATTTTATCTCCTTAACGTATAAACCCAAAGAAGACATCTAGCTGAAAAGCAACACCATCTTTAAAAGAATATCCAGTTAGGTTGCTGGTGCTGGATAGCCAGTAAGTTTGACCTAAAAGTGAGAGGCAAAACTCAAGATATCGTTCACGATTTAAAAAAAAATACTAACCCGTTGATGGAATTTAGCTATGGGGGAAAAAAATAAGGTTTGTAGTTTTTTTTTTTTTTAAAGCCTAATCAAGCAAGTCTGGAGTTGGTGGGAGAGTTGCGTTAATTCAGCTTCAGTGGACATTGGACCAGGTGCTTAATAAAGTTGGGTGTCTAGCTTCGGACTGAACAAGGGCCCTTTGCTTTGGGGCCCTGTGCGCATCAAATGGTCCTAATGAAGGCTGGAACCGTCTCCAAACTAAAAGGTCGTGTGTGTGAGGCTGGCAAAGGGGACCGGATTTCAGGAGATTTCTCCCATTCCCAGAACCTTGCTAAATCCTTTAGGGAAAAATTGCACGTGAGTCTTTTTTTTTTTTCTTTTTTTTTGGAATCCAAGATAAAGAGTTGAAGCAAATGTATGTACACGTCCTCCTTCAACAGCTTTCTAACCTGGGACCAGGGAAATAATGATATTTTTTAGTAACGCAGGCAAATGGTCGAAGCAAGAGGCTGGAGTTGAGCCTGCATGGTATTTTGCGGTTATGGAACTGCTTTCTTTGCCCAGCTGGTTTGTGTGGTCTGACACCGTTTCCTTGGGAAGGAGACGTGGTTGTATTTGCAGTTGACTTGCTATTTCTTCCCTGTCATGTTTGCGCCACTCTGTTGTGCCTCCTGCTGCTTATCTCTGCACCCACTTTAAAGATTTCTTCCCTGAGGAAAGACTATAAAACCTGTCGGTTTAGCCTCCTTTGGTATTTTCTTTTAAATCCATCTTTTTTTTTAATTTCAATTTTTGTCTTGGTTTGTGCTCTCTACCTAGTCATTCTGGAGAGCTGAGAACTTAAATACAGGTATTCCCCTTGTACTTATTAAGGACGCAACTGTTAGAAATAGCTAGCTATGAATATCAGAAATTATTGAGAATTTTCTTCAGGAGATCTTTTTTCCTCCTGAGAAACTAAATGGATGATCTCCAGAAAGCTCAGGCGTTTTGCATCTGAATATTTTGGTGCATTTGTAAATGGAGAGATGCTTCTCATCTAGCTTTTACCCAGAGAGATTGTACTTGATAGCATTGGTTTTGTTTGGTCCCCTGAACTTGTGTTCAGTTTTGCAAACCCTCCCTATAAGAAAGACATTGAGGTGCTGGAGCGTGTCCAGAGAAGGGCAACGAAGCTGGTGAGGGGTCTGGAGCACACGTCTTCTGAGGAGCGGCTGAGGGAACTGGGGGTGTTCAGCCTGGAGAAGAGGAGGCTGAGGGGAGATCTTCTCGCTCTCTGCAACTATTTGAAAGGAGGGTGTAGTGAGGGGGGGGTTGGTCTCTTCTCCCAAGGAACAGGCGATAGGACAAGAGGAAATGGCCTCAAGTTGCACCAGGGGAGGTTTAGATTGGGTATTGGGAAACATTTCAAAATGTTCACCAAAAAGGTTGTCAAACATTGGAACAGGCTGCCCAGGGAAGCGGTGGAGTCGCCATCCCTGGAAGTATTTAAAAGACGAGTAGATGTGGTGCTGAGGGACATGGGTTAGTGGTGGGTTTGGCAGTGTTGGGCTGATAGTTGGCCTCGATGGTCTTAAAAGTCCCTTCCAACCGAGACAATTCTATGATTCTGTGAAAGGAATGGTGAAAAACCAACCAAACAAAATGCTATAATTTAGTAATTTTATGAAAATGCTGGGTTATTAATCACACAACGTAGATGCTCCCTAGTGCGTGGTGCACATATCCACACTCATACAAATGGGATCTGCCATGGGTTACTCTATCCCATCCAATCTTTTTTTAAGATTCAGGGAAGAAACAGAAGTGCATGGGTTGGGGGGACAGACTGCTGTTTTAACAATGATTCAAGGTAGGTATCAATTCCCAAATCAGAGTTGTAGGGTTTTTATTTACCCAACCCCACCAGAAGTGAAAGCATCCAGCAGTCAAAAGATCTGGCAGCACCATCAGAGGTGATGTACGCACAGGGACCTGCATGGGGGGGAAGAGGCAGATGATGTGGCGGTCATCTGTACATGTACAGCTCCTTGCAAAAGAAGCGGCCTTATTATTATCCAACTGGTTAAAACAGTTTTATTGTTTACATCACCGGAAACTGTAGGAAATCTTAGCTGTTTGCTTCCTGTTTCTCTAATGTATCCATGAGAAGTTTTCAAAATCTTCTAATTTCTTTGTGCGGTGCTATTTCTGCATTCCCCGACACTGGAGTTCCTAAGACGCTGATCAAGCAGAGGTGACGCGTTTGGTTTCCTTACCCTCTCCCAGCAAATGCTGCATTGTGCTTTCTCTCCTCTCCCTATCTCTTGAGTTGGAGGTAGTGTTTCTCTTTACCAAGCAGGTTACTGAAGGAATTAATGTTCCCCTGCGCCACGCTGGGGAGCTGAAGTGACGTTGCCATATCCCACTACCGACCTCAGGACTATCAGGAGATTATACTTAATTAATTACATTTTGTGCCATGCTTTGACAGACCCCGATCAAAGGCACAACGGGCATATAAACTATTATTGTGTTGACAGTAAATGAATTTTAGTGTTGTAATACTGCAACGCTAGGCATAAAGAGGAAAAACAGTACGAAATCTTCTACTGGGGGGATTAAAGCTGTCAAAAAAATCATTAGGAGCTCTCCTGGCAAATATAGCTTAATACAGATGTGCGTTTGCACTTTCACACAGGTCCGGGAGAAAGAGTTAATGGAGTACAGAGCTATCAGGTTCACTTCCAATTTTCCACCAGACTGTAATGAAACGCCACAATGCCTCAAACCAAAGCTCTCATTAGTCTCCTTATTAGTTTTCACTCTAGTAAATAAACTAATGGTGCTACTAGCAGTTAATAATAGGCAATCAGGGTCTCTTTCATGCCTGTCACTTTTCTCCCTGCTCTTTGCAAAAAAAACAGCATGTGGAAAAAAAAATTAACCCCCTTTTTATTCTATTAATTCCCTCTTTTTTTTTTCTCCTCTTTATTTTTTTTTAAATCCTTTATTTCATGGTTCTATGCTTTTTATGGATGCCGCTGATCCAGAAGCGCACTGCCTGTGGAGCATCCTTCGGCTGGCGGAAAGGCTTCACGCTGTAGTTTCTGCAGTTGATACCCGCCTCCGGAATTCCCTTCCTGGCGCAGAGGTGTCTCCTGCCAGAGCCTGGCACCGAAGGAAAAACACGCCCTAAGTCGTTTGCTAAAGTATTGTTCTCGGCGGGTACAACGGGGGCACTGAAACCGTGGTGTATAAATAGCGGGGCGTGTTGTTAAGACATGCCACACACCTTCAATACCTTCTACTAGGAAACACAACATCATGCAGCTGCGTGCGAGTGTTTTGGTAGCTGCTCCTCTGCCTTGTGTTCCTTAGTGACTTGGGCACCTTTTTATATTTTTTTGTTTTGTTTTGTTTGGTTTTTTTTTTTTTTTTTAAGCCAATCTCATGTTTCCCATGGGCTAAAACCTTACAAGAAGATTTTGGGCACGTCCATGCTTCTGCTATGGCGCAGAGCCCTGCACTGGCTAATTAATCTATTTTCTTCTCGGATGGAGGATGGCAGGTCCTTGAGAATATAGGGACTTCCCCCGTCACCTAACCATGGATTGCCTTACATCTTCTGTTCCTCTTCCCCATGCACTGATTTCTCCACGTTTTGCTGCCGCCTTGCCCTTGAAGCACTCCTACTTTTTCCCTCCGACTTTTCCTTACCTGCCCATCTTTCTGTAAACCTTACCTCATTCTTTCTTATGATATTTTCTTGTTTATTTGGAGCGTTGAGGGTTTTTTTGTTACACTGGAGAGGTGGTGTGTTTTGTTCTCTTAAGCCATGCTCTCTCAAAGGGATGTCCAAAAGGAATCGTATTTGAGGGTTACCATTGAAAATGAAGGGATGCTGAACTGGTATGAAATCCTTTTATTTTTTGGTATTGCTTTGGTGGTTGAGGTGTTAGACTGGACGCAGTCAGAACAAATAATTGATCAGGTTTTTCTCTCTCTCTTCAAGTGATACTTAAACCAGGAAAGTCTGAAGTCAAACAAAGGATACAAGAATGCCCCGTGTGTCCTGTTCTTTGTAAAATGCTGTGATTTAATAGATTCATTATTGAGGAAAATAATTTCCAAATGCTAGAGACCATTAACACCATAGATATTTACCTTAATTTCCTTTGTAGGACTGGAAAATTCAGTTTTGCTGATACCATAGGAAGGCGCCCATTTAGACTGCTCATTCAGTCTTCTGGCTCTGAGTATCTGTTGAACATTATTAAATGTTGTTAATTATGTCACTAATTCCGTATGAAACCAAGGACTGTTTGGGCATGCAGAAACCGAAGCCTTACAGTTGTAATGTGGCTATAAAACACCGATAGCTTGGAATATGTCTCCAAGCTATTGTCCTTGAATCTTCTACCAAATAAGACAATTTGGTAGAATTTTGGTCGCAAAACTCAGTACTTTGAATCACGTTCCTTTGATGTGAGGTTCAATATCCTTGTTGCTGATTTTGAACTTTTTCTTGCTGGGACTGCTGTTTTTTGAGTGGTGCTTTCTGGCGTCAGCACACAAACACCTCGGTTCCCTGAGGTTTGTAGGAAGCAGAAGATACCTGGAGGGTTATAATTTGGAGAACCTCTTTGTGTTGAGACCCTCTCCTACATCTCTGAAGATGTGGAGGTTCAGCTCCCATCAAAATGATCATTATAGCCTATCCAAACTTCGGATACCTGAAAGCACTGTCCTGTTTCACCGTCTCTTTGTAGTCTTTTTGCCCCGGATGGTGAACAGCCCGGAGAAGCTGGGCTGGTAGGGGCTGCACAGAGGTGTGAAGTGTGCGAGCATTTCCCTCATGTCCTGGCTTTTGTACAGTCTGATCATGGACATCCAGCCCGAACTCCACCAAGCCCAAAGGCTAATGGTTTGCTCGCTCTGTGTCTTCCGAAATCTTGGCCTAAATCCAGGAAGTTATGGAAAATCGGCGGTGTGCTTTCTGGGGGCTGTCTGCTCCTGCAGTAACTGAGCTGTTCTTTCAGAAACACCAAGTGCCTGCGTGCTCTCGGCAAAGCTTCGGTGAAGATATTAAAGGTGATTAAAACTGGCAGGAGGCTTTGAAAAAAGCATACGGCAAAATTTAATTTAGACAGATGTGTTGTATGCGATGCTGGTAGAGAAGAACTATAAATAGTAATGATAAGGTACACTTAATTAGAGGAGTTACTGTTCGGAAAGACAGATGCAAAAAAGTTCAGCCTTGTGCCTAAAAAAGAATAGGTCACGATGGACACAGGGAAGGAGATGATAATAGTCCCAGTTTTAGCTATTTTCCCAGTGTTTATGGGGAATTTGAGGGATCCGATCTAGCAGAAGAGCTGCAGATGCACACTGCTGCTTGCATAAGCTATATGCAACTAAAGAAATGGCTTTCAAGTTGCCCTGCTATGAAGTGAACATTCATAAAACCATCACAGACCAGTGGATGAATAAAATGTATTGAATGTTGGCACAGAAGCCAAGGGCTGCACTGAAGATACTGTTAAACAGCGATGTGTTTTCATGCCTGGCCAGTTAGGAAGTGTCTGAAGATATGTGAAAATTCAAATCTATTTTTACATAGGGCACAAAGGCAGGATCACAGCACTTAAGGCCCCCCCAAAAAAACCCCAAACCACTTCTGAAGGAGCAGATGTCGCTCATTCATTTACCATGAAGACAAAACCAGCATTTGCTATCAGCAGAACTAATGTTGCTGGCTGGCTTTGACTACAGTTGTTAATTCTTTTGTGTAGTCTTTAAAATTAATGAATTAATAATAACTATTAATAGCTGGCCTTTGATGCTTCAGGGTTACCCAGTTTAACTTGGTGTGAGACAACATAGTGCTTGCTTGGCCCGTTGTGGTTAATTACTGCTCGTGAGCCTGCCTTAAATATCACCTGGCGGTGCTCAACCTCTCAGCAAAGAGATGCCCAGGATGCTTGGCTGTAGTGAGCAATCCTCCTTAGGAGAAGAAATAAATGCCTTTCACAATAAATTACCAAGCTTTTTTATGGTTAACGTCAATTATTTCTTAATCCTCAAGTCTGTACGGGACTCTGTAAATGCTTTGCAATTTATTTCATAATTTATATAATTTTATGAGTTATTTTAACAATGGTTTTATAGAAAAGGTTTCTAGGTGGTTTGAAATGACTCTATACATGCACATACAGTCAGGTGGGTATACCTTCTGTGGATACCAACGGAATGACTTGGAATAAATTGATTCCTATAAAACCCCTTTCAACTAGACATTTTGACCTCATAATCTCCCTTGGGAAACACAAGGGTTTGTAACCTTCACGAGACTTACAGCCCTTATAACCCTGACACTGGTGTGGGATTTCTTGCCCGTCCTTTTAAACTTTTCATCTTCAGGAGGCCGTCTGGTAGCCTTGCTGCTCCTTTGGTCTTGTCTTTGGCAAGCTCCTTGTCTGTGTGTTATGATGGGTGCATTGGGATGATTCGCAAGCACTGAAAGCTCCAGCCGGAGGAGTCCATTCATATTAATGGTATTTGTGGGAATAAATATGAAATTAATTACTTATGTTTTATTAAATCCGGTGTATTTAATAAATAATTAGGGTTTTTTCAGTCTGAAGGATGGTCTTTGAGTGGAGTCAGGACCTCAGTCCCAGGCTGTCTACCCTCTGCTAGCAATACTCAGTGTCAATTACCACGCTTTCAACCTTGTATTCTCATTAGCTGCCCTGAAAAGGAGATTTACCTGCTGCAGGTGTCCCTGCTGTGGCAGGGGGTTGGACTTAGATGATCTCCAGAGGTTCCTTCCAACCCTGATGATTCTGTGATTGTGATTTCTTCCTCTACCCATTTATTTTTTGGGGTAAGGCCGGCTACCGCCTCAGTCCACAGAAGACCATTGAATACTTGCTGTGCTGCAGCCCATTTTACAGCCGCCACCTGCCCGATGCAATCTATGAAACCCTTGACTAAACCCAGCCAGGTGCCCTTCCCTTCCTTGGTCCAAGCCATGCCCTGTACCTCACTGGAGCTGTGCCATAGCTTCCTCCTCGCGCGGGCTTTCTGGCTCCTGTCCTCTCCATCCAAGCGCTGCCTGCTCAGCACAGGGCTCCCTGCCTCCCCACCCAGCCCTGACTAAGGTCTTTCGCCCGGAGCCGGCATCGGCCTTTCAAATCACCTGCCCGAGCAGCTCATCCTCCAGGAACACCCGGCGGCTCTGGTCCTGCAGCAGGGCGAGGAGGACGGGGATCCTGCCCTGCCCATGCAAAGGTTTGGTCCTCGCTCCCATAAAGGCTTTCCCGGACCTCTGTATTTATTTATTGCCTGTTTTGCCAGACTATTTCTCTCTTTCCCAGTTGCTTCTTCAAGTCCTCCTTCAGCCTTTTTCTGGCTGGGGGGGTACGGTGGTCTAAGGAGGTCTGCGCATCACCCTGAGTCAGTGCTCCACTACACAGTATTTTTCCTGCAAAACTCTAGGGAATACTTGAAATGAATATTTATACTATAATAACCCTAAGAGGAAAACACAGACCTCTCCAAGATGCTGTGTAGGTAAATAATAAGCAATTAATTCAAGAACTGGGTCTGACTTCGCAGCCTTTCCCGTGGGCGAACAATGGTTATATTGACAGAGCCGCTCTTTGTAAAATGAAATTATACATAGGAGCATACGCGTGGCAGCGCTCAAAACCCAGCGGACAAAAATATCTTTAGCTGTGCTGGAGAACTGTCTGAGAGCGCTTATATTTTGCAGATGTGATATTCCTGTAAACAGTGCAAGAGGGAAGTGGAGCAGGAAAGACCGGCGGTGCCGCCGGAGCCCCTGCCCCGGATTTGGGAGCGAGGGACAGGTTGTGTAGCTTCTCCCATCAGCAAGAGCATTCCTGGCTTTATTAGCTGCTTTCAACTGCCAGCCAATGCTGATTTAATACTAATGCTTTTTGGTTTTTGGTTTTTTTTTTTTTTTTGATGAATTGTTGCTTAGTCTGTTTTGAATACTTCCTGCATGACTAATTAGCGTACCGAAATGAATTGACGTTGTGTTGTTAAACTTTACACTAGTGTGTGCAAACAGACGGCTGGAAGTCACAGCGCTTCTTCGATATTTTATCTAATCTTCGCATTCTCAGGGACGGGGTATTGCTTGTTATCTAAAAGCCACTTAACTGAGCTAAAACGTGATGTCATGCTGCTCTGAGTACGTGTAGGTATTTATGTTCAGCCTGTTGAGGAACAGACGTGAATATAGGGAGATATACGTAATTACATTCTTTTAACGATAACAAAACCCACTTGAAATTGGCAAGAGATGAAAACCTGTAGCCTCGCATACGGCGTTTTGCTTGAGTAAAGCGTTCTGTAACATTATGCTGGGACAAACCGGCGTGATTCATCGCTGGAAAGACACTCCCAGCTGGAGCAGATAGTTGGAAATCACTCGCTGCTGACCCTTGCGCGCAGCGGCATCGGCCCCTCGGAGCGGAAAAGCTGCAGGGAAGAAGGTAACCCCGCAGCCAGGCGTGTTTATAGTTCATATTTGGCCGGTGCTGGCTCGGCGCCGGGGTCGCTCCTCGCTGCGGAGGGATGCGGTTCCTCTCCTCGAGCGCTGCGCATTCCCCGTGCTTTTCAATTTACATTTCCTCATCCACAGATTATTTTTTTTTATTTAGTTTTGTTTTCCTGAAACAAAGGCGACTTGTGTAAGCGAGCAGAATAACGACATAATTGTTTGATATGTCTGTATATGCTTGAAATCATCCAGCATCTAATTTTTAACGAAGCATGAAAGAAAACTAGAGCTCAGCATGATCCGTGCCCGGCAAAGATCCTAATCTTCCCTTTCCAGCAGAGGAGAGCTGCGGCGGGCGCGTTCCTTTCGGCGGTGGAGCGGCTGGTGCTGCCGGCGGCGGTGCCCAGCGCCGGTCCCACCGTGGGCCATGGCAGCCGCTGTCGGTCGCGGGCAGCGACGGTGGCGGGGGGGACCGGGGGGACTGTCCCAGGGTCCCCCGGCGCTGCTGAGAGCGTGATGGAAACCCCCTGAGCGACCCGCCAGAACACACTTGCTGCAAAGGTACATCTCTATAAAATCCCTTCTTTCTACTCTTCTTTCTAACCCTTTTTTTTTTTTTTCTATTACAGCAAAAAAAAAAAAAAAGCGATGATCTTAGTTTAAAAGTCACTTCGGTTGATGTATACTTAGAAAAACATACTGTGTGTGGCGAAAGGTAAACCTGAACGTTTTCCGTTTGTTCAGCCCCCCGTCGGATTCTCGAAGCCCGGTCGTGGGGGTTCGTGGCCCCGTGAAGGGCGCAGCACCGGACCCGTGTTTGCCGGCGGGGCGAGCCTGGGGGGGAGATCTGGATGGTTGGTCCTGCCCCAACCCCGGCGCGGTGCTTTGGCTTCGGCAGAAGAACGTGGGTGCGATTGGTGGTTTTACTTTATTTATTTATTTATTTTAATTTAACTCTTTTGGAGAGCCTGCTCATGAAAAACGTAGATCCTTACAAATTGTTTTCCAAGCAAAAGCAAATGAAATAACAGGATATGTTGTGAGCCCGCGAAAGAGAACGGCATCACCGGTGTGAAAGAGCTTCCCACTCTTCCTTGTTATTTAAAAAAAATACATAATTATGTAAAAAATTAAATTAATTTCCTAGACAAATAGTTGAGTTTCCAATTGTAACTAATAGCTTGCCAGTATAATAGGCAAGCTGTTATGATTCTGTGATTCTAAAAAATTAAATTAGTTTTTTAGACAAATAGTTGTGTTTCCCGTTGTACCCGGTGCGTGCACTCCTTTTGTGCTAAAATACGCTTTCTTTGGAGGGAATATTGACAGCTTCTTAATGATAATTACTCTCTATAGCTAGCATGCTGGAAAACAGTACATTGCATCACTCGCCAATATAATAGGCAGGTTTCTATGAATCTGTATAATTCTTTCATACGTCCGTGTGATTCCTATTATATCTTGGAAACTTTTACTTGGTAATGGATATTGACAGGTATGAAAACCTGCCCAGATCGCGGGACTACCTGCAGGAGTGTCCGTTGTGTTTAATCCAGCACGTTGTTGGGTGTACATGGGATGATTTTTATAGCCTCGGAAGGGCAGGCTGCGCAGAAGGGCTGTGGTTGGTCTTTTTTGTCTGTATGAGATGCATTGTCAGGCCGTGACAGAGCACAGGGCTGATGGTTATCACGGACCCTGAACTTCCAATGGGCAGAACTGGCTCAATATATGTATTCTCTCTCAAAAAAAAAAAAGAGAATTATGTTGCCTCAGAGAGCTTGTTCTGTGGAAATTAATTGCAAATAACAAAGATCTCAGTATGAATTGGGTGGAGACCCCCAGTGTGGCCATTAACATACCTTTAGGATTACCTTTGTTAATTTTTTTTTTTTTTTTTCCTTTTTATTGCTGTGGAAACCCCGTTTTGCACAGCGATACGGCTATCTGGGTGCATCAGAGCTGGGGGCGGCTGCCGGGCGGTGGTGTCGGGCGGTCAGGCTGCCTCCCGCGTCCCGCTCCAGCTTCCCCGCTGCGGAGCCCCGAGGGTCTCGGACTTGCGGGGAAAAGTAACGGTGCCATCCGCTGCCTAACGAGCGCTTGAGGAAGGACAGCTGAAATGAAAACGTGGATATTTGTGCTCTAGCGAGCCATGAGCTTACAGGCTCCATGCGTCGGGAGAGAGGAGGTGTCGGGATGAGGTTTCTTCGCTGGATCCGCCTTCGCTTTGCTGCGGAGCAAGGTTAAAATAAAGCCTTGGTGCGGCGCTTACGGGTGGGTGATCACTGCAATAATAACAGTGATTTAGCTCATTAGTACTGCTCAGATAAAATGATTCCCAACACTCAACGAATGAGTTGTGCAAACACAGAGGACAGGCTTTTAATCAGGCTGGTCCTCGGGTCTAACCCTGCTGCCTCCTGTGCGGCCCGGGAGGTGCCAGCACGATTCCCACCCTGTGAGTTCCCACTGGATTTTTTTTGGGCCAGTGCTGATGGAAAAAAAAAAAAAAAAGGATTTGAATAGTCACCCTGGTGGTATTACAGTAGGAGACTTGTTCACCGTAAATCTAAAACTTTATTTATGCGTCAGCGATCCGCTTGTTTAATTATCTGGCATTCGCGTGTCTGATCTTGAGTCTGATTTCCTCCGACTCTCTGGTGTAAAAGGCAAAGTATAAGTTACAATGTAGTTTGGAAATAGAATAATTTGGGAATTTTTTTTTTCCACTTTTTGCTCACGAGTGGAGTTTTCCAATGGAAACCCAAGCCTGAAGCCCTTGATTTGTCCAGGCTTCCCACTACTGTTAGAAACAGGATTGACCAGCAAGTATAGCGGTTTAAGGAGTGCTAAAGAAATTGCTGTACATCCTTCAAGATGTCATTTAACCATGTATGAACCTGACCGTAGTAAGCTATAACCCCCCTCCCCCCCTTTTCCTGGCCCCCCCGTCACACGTTGTGTCTGTCACATTGATGTGATGGGACGGGCAGAGCAACTCGCAGGGGTCAAGTGATACAACGGCCGGGCTTGGGCGACGGTGAACTCTGCAGAAGACTGAAGTGTGTGTTGGTGCGGCTGACAGTTCGGTTCGATAAAGCTCAGCAAGACATATTCAGTTAAAATGAACCCATTTGCCATGAAAACAAACTCTTATTTTAAGCCTAGGGTGGCTGACGTGGTCCCTGGGTAAAGCGTGGCGTATCTCGGTTGCTGATAGGTATCTTCGTTTTGTAAGAAGATATTTACTGAGTGAGAATAGCACAAAGTAGGTGGTAAGGTAGAATTGCTGGTGGTACTCTGGCACTCTGAATAGATTTTTTACATTAGACAATACCTTCTTGTGATATCGTTGGTGAGGAAGGACATGAGTAGAAATATCCTCCATGTTTATTTCAATTTTTTTTCTAACTATTTTGGATTCCACGATTTTTTGTGAGGACAGGTTAGTTTGAGCAACAAGACTGCCTGCTTATTGGAAAGTCTTCTTTCTCTTATAAAGTGAATAATTCTTCACAGTTTTCCTTGTTGCCAAGAATTGCAATAGCTGTCGTAAGCCCTTAGATGCCCATTTTCCCCCGGTGAATTTACTGTGTTCTTTGTTGGGTGGTGTGACCTACTCAGAGAGCAGCGTCGTTCTTATCCCTCAGTCGCCATATGTTCGCAGCAATAATCATCATTTTCCGTAAGTGCCAGTATTTGGTCTGTTGTGCAGACACGGTATTTTATTGTCTCCGATACAGTTTTTATAAAGCCGCTGTGGAAATTGTGAGGGTTTCACAGTAGAGATGTATGTACGTAGGCGGGACTGCTTCATCACCGTATAGCATTGTAAACTTCTTAAATATTTTTCACACTTGTATACCAAACAAAATCACAGTTTATTACTTGGCACGTGTTAAAAAAAGGGAAAATTTCTCTGTAAATGGCGCTGCTGTTGGTAGGTCGCACAGCTTTGCGCCTACGTGATCCCCAGTTCAGTCCCTTCTTTAGTGCTGCAGGGCGTGATTCGGGCTGAATCCACAATATTGCCATTTATTTGGCTGACAGCAGTGCCAAGGCAAGGCGTTGAGACCGGGTCTCGCTCAGAAGGGATGCTGCAGATGCACGCAGCAGGAGCTGCGCCTCGTGCCAGGACTTTACTTTGCTGTAACGCTCAGAAAATTCTGCGTTGGAAAGCCTGAAGCTGAATATTGCGATGTACTTAGGATGAGGACGTAAAATATCCTGCGTGCTCCTCCATCGGTGTGTATTTCTGAGCAAGCTGCTGCCTTGCCTGGCTTTACGTAAACAGCTAAATATGCTATATTATAAACTGCTAAATATGATAGGAAGGGATGGGAGGAAAAGAGGCAATTATAATTAAAAGGTCTATTGTGGCCTTTCTCCTATTATGTGTTCATATAGTATATAACTTTCCTTGTGCATTCTGTTTAAATTCTGGGGGTTTTATCTGACCTTTCATTCTCTTCCTATACAACTGCCTTTCCTTTAAGAGAATTACATAAATTACTGTCATCGAATCCTGCCTGCAATTACTTTGTATCAGTCAACCTACTGCTTTTGTGTGTATCTGCTTTCATCTCATTAGCTGTTGTACGGACGAATTATGACTTGTAGGTAGTTGACTGACGTGCTGTCGGGTGATTCCTTTGTATACGGAAGGTATTTGGCTGGTAAAACGTTAACATAAATATTTCAGCATCGGGCGGGTTATAAAATTGCTGGGGTTTGTATTGACAAGGGTGTTTCCATGCTAAGGGATATGCCCTGCAAAAGAAGAAAAGTATGTAAACAGGTTAACAAACCAAGTTATTGGGTTTGTAGGGCCGTGAATAAAATGATTCTGGAAAACTGGAAGTCAAGGAAACAGGGTATTTTCCTGCTAATATACGTTCAGAAATGCTGAAGGCTGCATACTCCTGACCTTGCCTAATTTCCAGCTTGTTAGATATAACTATTAAGAGCCCAAGGGCAATTAAAAAAATTCTTCAAATAATACCTTTTCACAGGAAATTACATGAAGTGCCACTGTGTGTTTGAATTATTTTTATTTTTTTTTTAAAATCCTCTCCCCGCCCCAACTAGTTGGAAATTGCTAACTCCAGCCCCTGTTCCCTTTCACTGTTATCATTCCTTCACTCATGCAGAGGTTTTCAGATGAAATCTCTTTGCAATGTGAGTCCACGCTATTCTCCAGCACTCGTATGGAAGCGCAGTTGGGGTGATTGCAGCTTGTTGCCCTTTTATGCCGCGATATTCATGTTACTGTTACAGAAATCAATTGTTTTTTTGTCTCGATGGTGGAGGGAGGGGCCCGAGAAGCTCATTTCTGGAGTTTAATCAGCTGTAGGATGGGGTTTTTTTAGGTAAATAACGTGTGTGTACAGTTGTGCTTTGGAAGCTAAGGTAAAGGTACGTCGTAAAGGTTTTGGTCACCTGAAAATAAGGTTGACAGGGAGGAGAAGGACAAACCAACCAAAATGTTCTTCACTTAAATGGCTGGATTTCTGCTTGCCAGCTCCAGGCTTTCTTGTGCAGATTTTCATTTGTTTATTGTGTCATATTGTGGGCGATTTTTGAAGTAAATGAAGTAGATTCAGTTAGGTTGCTTTTCAGATGTTATTTTTGAATAACTGAATAAAAGCTAGTTTTGGCAATTGTGTGCGTAACGCAGTTTCCCAAAATAGCGCTGATGCGAGTGGAAACAATAGCTCTTGTCTCCAGAATAATGGAAGTCCTTGATAAAATTTTAGCATCTTAAGATATTGCTCTGCGCATCTGTTGCTAAAGTCATATGGTCTCGTGGGCTTCCGCCAGCCAAAATCCCAAATTTAATTTCAGTTTAATTTCAGCATCCCAAAGCAACTTGAACCTTTTCATCTGGCCCTCGCCTGTTCGGTGAGCACGTGGGCTTTATTTGAACGCAAGAAGCAGAAAGGAGATGCGATCGGGTGGCCACTGATATGTTGTGATGTGGTTAAGGCTGTTTCTCATGCATGTTGTCGGGGAGGAAACACGTGGTGCTGGTGTTTGTTTTGGAAAGGCTTCCCTAAATTACAGCGATGCTCGCTTTGTTTGAGTGCATCGGTACAGTGTGTTTAGGCAGGACCCTCGGTTTGGTGGTTCTGATGTGCACGTGCAGTTGATGTAGACTTGATTCATACACATTGTCTAAATACCCATCTCATGATAATTGCCTGAGTGTCGCCACATAAGGTTTATGGCAGTCTAAATACATTAAACAAACTAGACAGTTTCAATTTTCATAGACAAGGCAAACCTTCAGGTAAAGATGGTTTTGACGTGAGCGTTAGAGGGTTTTTCATGACCAGTTTGGCTCATACTGTTATTGTGGTATTGTGTGGGTTTAAATATTTAATGGAGTTTAAGTTACTTTTGCATACTTTATTTTTACTACATCTATTGAGCTCTTTGTTGTTGTGGATGCTAATGATCAAAAGCATTCTCAGACTGTCCTGGCCTTAAATATTTAGCCAGGGGAGTTTGTTTTCCTGGGATTCTTGTGTTAATATAACAAGAGCCCAGAGCTAAACGAGAACAGGGCTGGATTTTGTAGAAATCCCTACTGGTTTTAGAGCGTTTTTTCCAGACAAACATTTGGGGTTAAACTGCTGAGGAAGCAGATGCCAGTCTGCAGATATTAAGAGTTAATATCTCTTGAGATGCGTTCGTTCTCTTAAGGAGCTTCCAGCCCCCGGTGAGGCTCCTCGTCAGCGAGATAAGAGGGGCTGGCGAGGGTGGTGGCTGCTGTCTTCGGGCACAGCGTCTGTTTTGTGCGGAGCCAACTGCAACCGTTGAACTTGAACCCTGTGTTGGTGGGATAGCGGCTCTGACTTTGGGTAGGTTTACGTAGCTTCTGGACAGGTTCATTTGGTGGACAATAATTGTGTTTTGGAGCATCCAAGGGAGTCAACTACAAGAAGTTTGGGGGGAGTGAAAACTTTATTGATTCGTCCCAGCCCAAGAAAAGACTAAGTGTCCTTGTCCTCCTCGTTTTACCGCTTATCTCTGCTGAATAACGAGAGAGTGCGTGTGTGCGTGTGTATGTATATATACACATATATATGTATGTGTGTATTTAGTTGTTAGTTGGCTGTCAAGGATTGAAAAGATTGTAAAGTTGTTTTATCAGCATTAGGTGAGCTGCTATGTACGAAAGTTTCATTACTATTAAGTTGTTTTCAACAAGAATTTAGCTTGTGTATACCAAACTGTACGCTACTTTAACATATACTAGAATACAGAGTTTTCTGTGGTTTTAAAAAGTTTTGAAAATTCATGTTGTGATTTTTTTTTTTTTTTCTTTTTCCCAGATAAAAGAGGTTTTAAACAGCTTCTACCTTGGTATACCTTGGTTCTAGATCTGATGCTCAAGTGGCAAAAGGAAAAAACCTTTCTCATTGGTTTTTGTTCTTGTGTTTTTCTGGGGTACTGCTTTATCGAAGCAAATTTCAGTTGAGGCAGGCAAGAGCATTGTAAAACCAATGAATATTTTACCTGCTTAACAAAGGTAGAATTTTATATACACTAGCATATTTTAGCTGGGAATAACATTTGGTGCTATTTAGTTTGGTGTTCAGACAACAAACCTGGATTTCTGACACTGATGAAATAAAAATCCTTGAGTGTGACCCAGTTTGACAGCAAACTAGCCAGCAACCGGCGTTATCGCAAGCAGACCATGAGCCCTATGTTTGATGAAGCCTGATTTCTTATGGCTTTGCGGTTTGTAATTTAATTTTTTCCATGATCAGGGCGCCAAAGTTTTTGTTTTCCTCTTTCTTTGTTTCTTTCTTTGTTTCTTTCTTTCTTTCTCTGTTGGGTTTGGGGGTTTTGGTGGTTTATTGGGTTGGGTTTTTCTGTGTCTAATGAGGTACTAATGCAAACGGCAGTGTCCCTTAACTGAGGAGGATTTTTGCACTGTGTTCACTAATTTCCCAGCCTCTACCCCCGTGTCCAGCCTGGACGAATGCCACCAATGGGTCTGAGTGTTGCTTTGGATGGAAAATCCTCCTTTCCCTGGGAAACCATGCTGAAGATGGGATCAGAAGAAGGAGGATGCAAAAGGGAGAAAGAAGCAATAACATAGGCTACATCAGGTTGCTTTTTTGCCTGTCTCCACGCAAAGGGTACAGAAATGCTGGGGTAACCATTGGGTCACCCAGTGCTCTGACTGGTGGTGGGATCTGAGGAGGGAAGTCCTCACGTATGGAGCTGGGTGTTGTTTCCCTCACCTTGAGAGTCTGATGTCATTAAAACTTTTTAGCGCTTCTAATAATAGAAAAATGCTTATTTCCTCACTGGCTCTTAAATGCCTTTTAGTGGATTAGTTTGAATCACATCAACTAAGAGCTTGATCATCTGCCAGAGTTGGGCCAAAGCTTTGTAAATTAATGAGCTCAAGGTGATTAGTACAGGTTTTGGTGCTTTGGACCACGCACCAAACTGTTGCCATGCAAGGTGTGTAGCGCTATATGTCTGTCGCTTTTTTTTCCTCTTCTAATTCTTATGCTGTGAGGGTGTTTGCCTGGCTCAGCAGACAAAATAAATGTGAAGGGCTCTGTCTCATCCCAGTGAATGAAAATTATATTGAGGTTCCAAAAAGTAGGATCAATGTTACAACCACTACTTTGTTATAGGGATGCTTACTGCTGCGATAATTCTGACTCCGATCTCGACTCAAGACCGTTGTGTATTTAGCAGGCTTGGACCTGGTATCCATTCACAGGGTATGTTAGGGGAAGAGGTTTTAAAGTCTTGCAGCAACAATCCCATGTTGCTATTGTGAATGGAAAAATGTCTTTGTACAAACGTGTTGGTACATCTGTCATGTAGAGCTGTGGAAGCTACACTGAGCTTCTGTGGACACCAGCGCATCTTACTGATTAACTGTTGACTGTTAGTGACTCCAGTTACCCAACAGGGCAAGTTCTGGTGATGTCTTTAGCACGCTCATTATCTGTAGGATTTTTTAAAAATACAGTAATGAAAAACTCTTGCATTTCATAAGCTCCCAGGCACTTTCAGATGATGGAAAAATGATGTGCGGTGGATATCCAAATTCACTCTGGCATTTGTGGTCCAACGAGAGTTCGATGGATGTGGCAGTGGAGGCTCAAGTTTCCAAGGCTCATCCCATACCTCCTGCTAGCCTGCAGCCAGCATCTTCAGGAACAGAGGGCACTTTCAAGCCATTTGGTTGAGTTTTGTCCCCTTTGGTCTAGAATACTTGATAACTGTGTTCGTTGATGCCAGCCTTTGTCTTCACTCTGTTTTTCTCTCTGATCAGCATCCATTCTCTATAATTGCTTTTCCGAGATCTTTACAATCCCCTTCTTTTCACGGGTGTCTGAAAACGGTTTACATTTGTTGGCTATCATAAGCTTTCTTGAGGGAGGATTATTTTCAAGGTGATTTGTCTTGAAATGATTGCGTGTGCTTTCAGCAGCTGTCAACAGCATTTGGCAGGGCTGGACCACCAGTTAGCAGTCTTAGCTAGATCTGTCTGAGCGCCATTCATTTGCTGGATTTTTCGCATTATTCTCAAGCATTTCAAGTAAGACTTTAATATCTGCTTGTTCTTTTCGAATCCAAAATACCTGCAGGTCTGCGTCAGTTAACTTGGTATTTCTTGGGGTACCGTGTCTCACAATAGTTCCATTAAAATCGGTTCATTATTCAGGAGAGAGGCTGGAACTGTGGTCTCCAGTGGGGCACTAAGTCTCCTTATACCTCTGGGAGGTATATTTATTTTGTCAGTCCTTGGTTGCCCCATCTCCTGGGGTTCAGGTCCATCTTGTCAGACTCACCAAACGCGGGACATATTTGAGGTCTGTGCATGATTGTACGTGCAGCAGCTGCCTTGTGCTGCTGGGCGGCTGGAAGAGCAGCTAGGTGCCGTTGAAATACTAGACAAGTCATGTCCCATGGACAGACCTTGTAAGACATGAGACTTGACTGTATAATACAGCACTTTCTGTCTCATCTGAAATCTTTTTTGTCCTTTGACACTTAAAATGACACGCTGAGACTGCTTAAAGAAAGCATCGCCAGATCTTTAGCCGTCTTTCACTGCTGTTGCTGAGCCCCGCTAAGGCTGTGTGAGATGCACCTACCAAGCCTGGTCCTTCAGGGGGTGGCATCCTCCACAGCCGATGCTCGGGGACAGCTGGGTGATAACAGAGTGCATCTGTGCAGGTAAAATGCTGTTCAGGTTAAGCAGCCGTTGGCCTTGGTGTGAGTTGTAACATCTACTTTGCCGATTCTCTCCAAATCTGACCCATAATCATACTCTTGACTTAATTGTGGTTAAAACTCCCAGGTGTCTACAGCCATCAAAAGACCCAGAGCCCTGGGGCTGTTCAGCCCGGAGAAGACTGAGGGGGGGGATCTCATCAATGCTTATCAATATCTAAAGTGCAGCTGTCCAGAGGATGGGGCCAGACTCTCTTCAGTGGTGCCCAGCGACAGGACAAGGGGCAAAGGGCGCAAACTGGGAAATTCCATCTCGACATGAGGAAAAGCTTCTTTGCTTTGAGAGTGCCAGAGCACTGGAACAGGGTTGTGGAGTCCCCTTCTCTGGAGACATTCAACCCTTGCCTGGATGCGTTCCTGTCCAACCTGCTCTGGGTCACCCTGCACTGGCAGGGGGGTTGGACTGGATGATCTCCAAAGATCCCTTCCAACCCTGACCATTCTGTCATTTTTGTGATCAAAACTGGTTGTCAGTGGTGTTAAATTAAGATCCAAAAGATTCCGTGTAATTCAAAACAAATAGTAACTCCTCTGTCTCCAGTTGGGGTTTGAGGTTACGTCTTCTGCCCCACGCCATGTGCTCCACATTTGGGAAATGAGCAGCTGGGCAGGAATGTCCCGTGGCGGGCAGATCTGAGCTGGTGGCTTGCTCCCTGTCGCTGTTTTGAAGTCGCTCTGCGTCTGTCTGCACAGACTTAAACACAGCCGCAGTATGTGAGAGCCCACACTGTATGCTGTCCTACGCCTGTAGAAGCTGATAGCGTGATAAGATGGTAACTGTGCCTTGAGTTGGACATATATATATTTCTATTAACCCTGAGGGCAGTGTTGTAAAAGTGCTCTTTTGTTTCCAGTTTAGCACAGGAAGCTCATTTTTGGCTTCATTTAATATTACTGCTCAAACTGGCGGGGAATCAGAAATTTAGTTGCATGACATCATATCTCTGGCCCGGCAGCATGGCTTGGAGCTTCACAGAAACCAACCCCCCCCCTCCGATACTACATCAAAACCTGAAATATCTGTGCAAGTCTGTCACGACAAAAGAAGGTTGTATGGCACATTTTTTATTTCTTCTCTTCCGCTTTGAGAAGAAAGGCGAAATTTTCTGAGCTGTTGCAATGCTCCAGGTTCCGGAGTACGACAAGAACAAGGGGTGAAGTTACGGGGTTTGTGCTCTGGGGATGGGGACCTGCCCCGTCCCCCTCCGCTGGTGAAAATTCACCTCCTCTGCCGCTGGGGTGCCTCCGCTTTGGCCTGTGTCTGCTGATTTACTGCAGAATTGTAATCGTGAAGACTGCACATGTTTCCGCTTAGGTTAAAAAAAAAAAAAATTTAAAATAAATCTGGCTGGCAATTAAGAATACGTAGGGATTTAGCTTGCGAGAGTCGTAGCTACTTTGTTTCTGGTGTTAAATGGATTTTTTTTTATTCTTTTTTTTTTTTTTAGCTGAAAAAATATAAAGCAAAGACTTAAACCACTGATTGATTTGTTTTCTCAGGTGAATAATTTTCATGGCTGCAACGTGCAAAGCTTCAGGTTTTTATAGTAGGCGAATCTGGAGGAAACAAATCGCTTGTGGATGGGTGAGACCCTTTTTTTGCTTCCTTGATGGTCTTATTGCACTAGGGGAGAAGGCATGGATATGTGCAGAGAGTAAATATAAGAGCAGACTCTACAAACTTCTGTCTAGTATTTTTTTTCTTTATTTCTCGAACAGTTTTAGTGTGACCAATGGGGTTTTTCCTTCCCCCCCCCCTCTGCAGGAGTGTATGTAGAGCAATAGGTGTCCGCTTGTTCTGGAGGAGTCAGCTCTGGTGCCCGTCTTCCTTGTAAACAAAGCTGTAGCAGAAAGCGCAGACACCCGATCAGGCGCGGAAACCTGTTTTCTAATTAATTCCTGATGCTTCTCACGCTGCTGTATAACTTTATAAGGAGCTCAGAGAGATACTGTTCCCCCGGTTTGGGAGGCTTGGTTACTGTGCGCGCCTTATCCCGCTGCATCTCGGCAGGCTTGGATTTCTTCGGTTGCCCGTCCCTTCTCTGCAGGAAGGTATATTTTTAAAAGCGCTTGTTGCATCGTGCGGGGTTTTGTACGCTGCAGACAAGGCACCTACCTGGCGGATGGTGGGCGAAGAGCGGGATGATTTCTTGGTGCCGAACCCCACAGCACGGCTTTGCCTCCAGCGCTGGGGGTGAGCGGGGTGTGAGCCAACTATTTTTAGCGTGTATTCGTAATTGTGGGGCTCGGAGCTGCGGCTGCAATTATGAGGTCACGTGTAAAGCGGTGGTGGGCGTAGGAGGTGCCGGGTCTGGGTGGGTGCCCCAACTCTCTGTGGGAGCACGGCTGAGCTGGCGTCAGTCTTCGCCCCGGCTCTGCGGGAGGACGCTCGTCTCGCCAGGCAGTGCTGTAGAAGCCCTACAGAGCAGGTATCTGAGGGTCAACGGAAGGCTTTCTGCTGACCCGAATGTCATTGCATCCAGCCCCAGAGGAAAACAGAGCAGGTGAAGCGTCTCCTCGCGGGAATTCCTGGTTTCCGTGCGTTTTTGGAGTTAGCAAGGCTTTACACTTCAATGTAGAAGCAAACCCTGCAGACTTCCACCGAGGGGAGCATTGAGGGTGTAACCCCTGAGGTAACTGCGCGTTTTTCAGCTTGTGGGCTTCTACCAGCCGCCCCTGCGTGCCAGTGCTGGCCAAGAGTGGGAGCTGTGCCTGTACCGTGAGCATCCTTGCGTGGTGCGGTCCTGGCCACCAACTGCTCGAGGGGCTCTCCCAGCCGATGGCCGGGCACGACGCTGGGGCGAAGGAGGTCCAGGTTCCCCTAACTGGGGGGTGCTTTGTGTGTGGCCACCCCTTGCTTGGCCTTCTCTTGGCCCACTTCATCCATGGGGGTAGGTGTAGCCCCCATCAGTGCAGAATCCATGGGTAAAGCTTTCTGTTGACTAATAGTACATATATATATGTGTGTGTACACGTATATATATATATACACACTCTCATATATGTGTCTATATATGTAGTACCTTGCTGCACAGGTAATGGCCATTTATTGAAAATACAGAAATAAATGAGAGACATCTCTAGATAAGCATTATTTTTTTTTTTTTTTTTTTTATTAACCCAGAATTCTTAACCCAACTGAGTTATTTAGGGAGAATAATTATTGGAAATGGGATCCACCAGTGAAGGAGTCATGCATAACAAATTGCTCTTCATAGCAAAAAAAAAAAAAGAAAGAAATAGGAAAGGGGAGTGGGGGTGGGATGACTCCTCAAAAAATTGCATGAAAAGCTTGAAGATACTGAAGGAGAAGGTTCTCTGGTCATGGTTCTCTGGTCCATTTGGAGGTGGCAGGTGTTGGGGTGAACGGGCAGCCGATGAGGAGCCTCACTGGCTTGGCAGTGTTCCTTCCAGCTCCTGTGGTCCCTGCCCAGGATGAGGACAGATAATTACTACAACCAGCAATTTTATCAGAGAATCTTGCTGTCTATTTATAGTGCTGGTTTGCTCCATAATATAGTCTCACTTTTTATAGTTCCTTTTTAAATGTCTGTCTTGTGTTGGTAGTTTGAGATATTTACAGCTAGTGCATGTTTCACTTAAAAAGAGAATAGAAATGCCTTTTTTCTTTTGTTAGAGCCCAGCACGGATTTAAGCATGTAGATGGTTTTACAGCCAGTGACTTGTGACATACGTAGACATTATGGGAAAAAAAAATCAGACTTTCAGTGCCAAAATGTGTATCTGGTGGTGAGTACGGTGGGGGCAATCGTAGACGCTGTCGAGTAATCTGTGTTTTATCTATAATATTCTTGGAAAGACCGTCAATCATTCCCTATAAGAACCTTGGCCTGACTTAGTTTTTCACGAGGTCTCACTTACATATAAAAGAGAGATTAACTAAAATAGTGCCTTAGAAAGCAATTTGGAATTCCTCTCATCAGGCATGTTCTCATGTGTCCTTTGGACCGGTAAGATTTTTGAATTTTCAGCCCATTTTCTAGTTAGCCTCTCTGTTGGCTTTAGGAACTAAACTTCTATCACACTTTATTCTAGGCTGATTCAATTTTAGTTGGTTTTTTTTTTCCAGGTTTTCAGTGATCTGTAAAATCTTTCAAATAAACAGTTCTTACTAGGGCTTGATTTATTGACTTATTGTCTTGTTTGGTGGGGGTTTTTTTGTGTCTTTGTTTTCAAATAATGGTTTTTGGCCTGGTTGTGCTATCAGCTATAGATCTTGCACTGGCCATGCCGACCCGTGGGCAATGCTTTATTAACGCAAAGGAACCCTCAGCCTTTTGCAGACAGTTTCTCAATGCTTAGAGAGATCTTTCCTGGGAAAGAAGTATAATGAAATATAGTGATATTGGCCTGGTGCTTCAGTTGGAAAGCAAAACTGTACAAAGATTCAGTGCAAATGTTTGAAGGAAAATTGTTTTATTTAATCTTAAATTTTCATTGGTAAAAATACAGCAGTGTTGCTGTAAAAATACAGCAGTGTTGTGGCTATGATGGTGGAGTGTCTTTGCTAGAAGTCTGTTTTCTCCCAAGGCTGGAGGATGAGTTGTCCTCTCAGGCTCACTATTTATAGCGGTATATGCTTACTGTCAGCATTGGAAGTAATTGTCAGAAAAAGGTAAATTTTAGAGAAATTAGGAGATGAAGAGCAGTGTGTTTTCAAGTCAGATCAACATTTCACTGATCATACATGGATTCCTCAAGAAGTTGGGGGAGAGCGGAGATCAGGTCTAATGAAAACCAGTAAATCATGGTCTTCCAGCAGTGAAAATGTCAACGGTGACATAATGAAAGCTATATATCGTGGCCTGTGGAATGCCAAATGATTCATGTGTGAAAATTAAGCAACTGGTTAAATCAGGGGGGCACATTTTGAAAACTACATCTGCTTTTAGCGTGTTCTGTAGGTGAGTGTTTAAGACAGATGAGTTGGAGCATGATTTTGAGGTATTCTTCAGCTATGTTGAAGATAACATCTCTTAGCTGGCAGACACTTGAATTACTTATGATACTCCATAAACACTCTGTACCTTGGGAAAGTGGACTTTCTAATGCCAAGATGATGAGGCATTTGGATCTAGCAAAAGGTAGAGCAGATGAAGAGATAAACGAAGGAGCAGAGGAGTCTGCAATGAAGCTTGATCTTCAGGAGGTGAGAGGTTTGATGGAGCAGATTGAAGATGGAGCAGGAGAAAGTCTGTCTTAGCTCTCCCTTATTTATAATCAAATACGTTATTTAATATCATGCGTAATACTTGCCATCTAGTGAACTGATGATATTAAAGCACCCCAGCTGAATGAAATGGGCACTGGCAGAGATGACAGTGCATCAGGTGGTGGGTGGAAGGTGTTAACGAAGGTTCTAGGGCAAATGCATGAGACATCAGGGTGTGGGGCTGGTTACAGCTGAAGACAAAGGGGGGATGAGGATGTCAAAACCCCGCAGAGGCTGCAAGACCCCTCTGCACGGGAGCCTGCCTCAGCTAGGCTTATCAGAGGCACAAGATCGAAGGGGTGACAACTCCTACATTGCAGAGATGCTCCAGGATGGAGGGAGGAGGCCAGGTTGGACAGGGCTTTGAGCAACCTGGTCTAGTGGGAAGTGTCCCTGCCCATGGCAGAGGGGTTGGAACTATGGATGATCTTTAAGGTCCCTTCCAGCCCAAACCATTAAAAAATAATAATAATGAATCTTACTTAATACCACGTAGGGGTTATGTTTTAGTTTGTGTACCAGAGATTGGTAAAGTTGCCAGGCAATACATACTGACCCAGTGTGACCAGCTGCGAAATACTCTATGGAGGCACGTGTTCCAGTGTACCGTGGGGAAGCAAGCCAAAGAGACCCATACCTGTTTGCACAGGGGCATCTCTCTGAGCGGGGCCACAGAGGCAGGAGGGAAGACCCATTACCTTCTGCCTTTTCCTCATTTTCTCATGGGATGTGGTAAAATTGTTCAATTAATGTGCTTTTCTCTCCATCCTGGATAACCCAATCTCTTCACACCCCAGCTGCTCTTCCTTTTCTCTGCTGATCTCGGGTAACATCCACCCCAACGTCCTGACTCCCAGGCTCCTGCTTTGGTGTGCTTCACTCTCCTGATTTTTGTTTGTTCTGTTTTTACTAACAGAACCTGGGTTTACTTCTTATGATAGGCACCGGGCGGTGGTCCCATGACTCTCAGGATCTAGCCCACAGAATCTTCATGTAAGGTCCCCTGTGGTCTTCCTTCATAGAATCATAGAATGGTTTAGGCTGGAAGGGACCTTAAAGGTCATCCAGTCCCAACCCCCCTGCCCTGGGCAGGGACACCTCCCCCCAGCCCAGGGTGCTCCCAGCCCCGTCCAACCCGGCCTTGGACACCTCCAGGGATGGGGCAGCCACAGCTTCTCGGGGCAGCCTGCGCCAGGGGCTCACCACCCGCACAGGCAACAATTTCTTCCTCAGATCTCATCTAAATCTTCCTCTTAGCCTTCCTCTTACCTCTTTTTTAGGTAGCCTTATGTATGCATTACTTCTGCCATGAGACAAAGCAAACATATGAATATAATTTTGTTATTTTCAGAAAATATCAGCCATATGGACATCACAGTTTCAGGGAGATTCGCTTTTTCTATCCTTGTGCACTGCTGCTATTTGAAGCTAACCATGAATTGACACAGTAAATAACCTGTGGCCTCCAGGTGATTATTTCTGGTTGGTTAAAGTAACAATTGGGGAAGAAAAAACCAAACCAACCACAAAACAAACAAAACAACATCCCAAAGCAAGAGCAAAAACAACAAACATCCTACTCTGACATTGCTTACAAATGACTAGGTCTGTTTTTGTGAGAAATCCGGGAGGACGAGAGCCTGGTTTTGTGCTTGCAGTGATCTTAGTGCAACAGCGTTTACCTCTGTGCCGTATCTTGGTTTACTGTCATTAAAAAAGAACAAATTTAAATATATGCATTAGCGTTATGGCATGTTAGCAGATAATTAATGATCATGGGAATGTTTCCCTGTTTAACTGTGTTGTATAACAACAGTATTTTTGACGAGAAAGTTGCGTTATGCCCGTGCCCTCGCTTAGGCGGTTTGGGCGCAGTAAAATGGAGGAGTGATTGACAGTGATTAGCTGTAAGTGAAATGTAGGGAGGGTACAGGGAGACGTAGGGAGAGCTTGTATGAAAACCAAATGAAAAATTAAATGCACAAGGAAACTGGTGCAAGAGGGAATGGATACATCTGCTTTAGTCCTGGCATTTTCTGCCTGCAGTTAATTCACTTTATAAGCAGTCGCCTCCAAACTGAGCTCTGAACAGCAAAGTGGTTCAGACCTCTTTAGCGTCAGGAAGATGAATTAAAACTCGCGTTAATTCAGCTTGCGCTATGAGTAGCGCATACCAAGGCGCAGCAGAGTGCACTGTTCTGGTAGACTCCGTCTGGGTCCGGTTGCAGGAGAAGTTCACCTGTAACTTGTAGTGGCATGAACAAGGGTGGGTGATGGTCCCAGAGGAGCTTTCTACTGGAGCAAAGGGTACAAAACTTTCTGTAGGAAGGTAAGCGTGTCCTGCTGCTCAGCTTCCCAGGCCACGTACGTGCAGACAAGAACCGGGGAGCACACTGAGGTGTCTCCATCTTGGAAACATCCACTGAAACCCATCGGTGTGATGTTGGAAGCTTGACATGGTCACGGGAGTGGTGGCTAAAACAAGGACGTCATTTTAGAGCTTCCCATTAAGGTGGAGATGAACGTTTTCTTTTAATCGGCTTTTTTTTTTTCCTCACCAAGAAGTTAGAAAAAGAAAGGAATTAAATGGCTTTTTCTGGGAGGACAAGTGCCAAATAATTAATTGGCCAATGAATTCAAATAACACTTGAAAGTCTTGTAAAGCAGAAGGGGGGTTGTTTGTTTTGGGTTATGCTGGGTTTTGTTTTTCTGGAAAAGCTATTGAAAATCTGAATGAATTAATGATGGTAGTGTTTGTTTACTCCATGGATTAACTAGACAGCTGAAAGAACCCTAATTGGTCAGTTCTAATGTGGGTTTCTTTTACAAGACTTTAATGATATATAGCTTTTCTAATGTTTATACCAAATAAAATATGCATAAAAATTGGAGGGGTAGCAGTGGAAAAACTTTGAGTAAAAATGAGAAAAGTACTTGAATTTCAGTATCACGTGATAATAAAACATGGAATCAGATTTATTTTGCTCTTTTAGTGTAACTAATTATGGAAATTTCTGCAAAGGGAAAGTCTGTTATAGTCCTTGTGGAGCAAAGGGTTGGCAGTACAAATGATAAAATATCGCAAGAGAAAGGTCTTATTTATTTTGCTGTACAGAGCAGGTTTTAGATGCCACCTCTGACCCGGCTAGATGTGGATGCCCACAAACATGAGCTACTTTTTTCTATCAAGAGAAAAATGAGAATAAGATACTTATCTAAGGGATCGTTGTGCTGGGTTCAATGTGTTGTTCATTAAACTTTGTGTAGGTGCCGACAGCGTATAGCTGGGGACAGTCAGCCCATGCCCAATTATTTCCCCAAGGGTTAGCTGCCGACATTGGTGCGGCATCTTCTGCAGCCCCGTTTGAGGTGTGCTCTTTGGAAATGACCAAAAGCAGCTGTTTTGTCCTCAGACGTGTCCCCTCCCTTTGTGGCTTGCTGGTATTTTTAGTGCCTTGTGCCAACGGGAATTCACGCGTGGGTCGGGAAATAAAAAATGGCATGAACTCCGGGTGAACTGCCAGGGGAACAGAGCCCTTCTGCAGCCTAATCCGTGCGGGTCCAGGGCTGGAACAATGCCACCCGATGTTCATTAACTACTATGTAAATATCTTGAATTGTTTGGGGAAAAAACATGGCACTACAGCATGAATGGGCAAAGCAAGGGAGTTCATTAGTATCTTGCCATTGCAAGGAATAGTAACGGCCCAGTCCTGTTTACACTGATTTTGGTGAAAGAGCTCTCGTTTCTTGTCTGCGGGGGAATAGCTCAAGTTTTGAATAAGTTCATAATAATAAAATCTCATTTCCCCAGTGTCGTGTTTTCGGGGCTGATCTCTGAACTTCTGCAGAGCTCGCGCTGGGTCGATGCCGAGCAGTCTGTGACTCGGTGCCTAATCTAGCATGTCAAATGTGCGGGGTGATGTCCGAGAAGAACTGTCACAAATCGCTCTGGAGAGCTGAGGGGGGAAGGCATGGGCAGAGCGAGGACACAATGGTGCAGATTGATGTATGGTTTTATTAAAGCACAGTTTGTTGCATGACGGACAAGCGTTTCGGCTCACTCTTTAACGTCGTCAGCGGTGTTTAATACAAGAAGTTTCTTGTTGTCAGTACTTTTGGTACAAAAGGCTGAACATAGCCTTGCAGGAAAGTGGGAAAAAAATTAAAAATTTTCATTTGAAGATGCCCTTTTCACCAATTAGATTTTGAGATGTCACTAAGCTGTTTTTTTTTTTTAATTTGGCCCTAGCATGCTTGGTTAATTGGGTAGAACTCATTTTTGTAATCAGAAGGGTTCGGTGCTTTGGCTCTTTGCTTTGGTCTCTCCCCAATTATTCTGTGTAACAGTCTCCTTTCACAGCCAGAGCCGTAATCCTGCCCATTTGAAAACGACAGGTTTGTTTGGAGACCTATTTTCCACAAAATCCTACCAACCCTCTCTTGCAATTTCTTACAACTTGAAATGTTTGTTGCTGTAGCACAAATAAGACTGTTCTGTGAGTTTACCCAGGACTGACCTTAGGCTAAGCAGTGGTTCCTTTGAGCCTTTAGAAATACTGAGTTGGTGCTGATGATCCTCCTGGTCTCTAGACTTAGAATTTTTCTAGACTTAATGAAAATATAACCTTAGAAGCTCAGCAGGATCATCGCATTCTTTTATAAACCACTGTGTGTATATATCTGCTATCCTGACGCGTAGACTAGAAAACTATTGTATTGAAGAGTTTCATGTCTTGGTCGTAGGTTAGATCATTTGCCAGCTGTCTCTTGGCAAGCGTGGGATGCGTTCTCCTGTTTTGTTTGATTTCACTTGTCTCTTACTCTTTCTCTCCATTTTCGTTGGTAACATGCTGCAGATTTTTTTCCCTCTTTCCTAGCAGATGCATTGCGCGGTTGCTTTGTCAGTGCTTCCTCGTGTTTTAATTGGAATGCTGTTGCTTACTGGGTTAAATGAACGTAGGAAAGATGGTCCAGGATGAATCCCAATTGTGGTTGCCATCCCGAGCCTCACCCAAATTTAACTTACTGCATAGGTTCAGGACCTCGTTTTGCTTTTCCCTGGGAGAGCACCACCCACCCTGCCCGCTGCTAGCACCATGGTGTGGCCACCAACCCTGGACCGGCCGTGGCAGCCTCCCTGCCCCGAAACAGCCTTCCCCAGGTGCTGTGGGGCCGGCTGCACGGAGCCGGCCACCTCCTTTTTCTACAAGACTTTCACAGGCAGCTGGAAAGAGTCGTATGCAACGCGTGGTCCACACACATAGCATCCCTGCCTTGGAGAGAGGAGCCCTTTCACTGCCCTCCAGTGAACTTAAATGTTTATTTAGGAAATAAATTACCCGCCCATCTTCCCCTTTGCAGAGGCGCATGGCTGCTGGAACACGACGGATGTTTTTTTTTTGCTTCTTATTAGCAGGAAAATCCCAGGATTCCTGAGCTCACGCATGGTTTCCTTATCCTCTGTCTGCGCGGAGCCGGGCTGTCTGGGGGCTCCCAGCACATCGAGGTCAGCCCATGTGCCGTGGGACACGGGAGGGGTGAGCGCCGGCTTCCAAACTTCACAATCTGAGCCGAATCCTGATCTTGTGCATCCTGTTGAGTTCAGGGCTCGCTGCCCCTTGCATGGCATGCAAACACCCAGGGGATAGGTCTTGAAATGATTTATTAGATCATTCCTGTCCATCTTGCTGCTAATTCAGAAGCGTTTCACAGTCTTGAATAATACGTGCAATTTAAAAAAAACTAGTGGTGTCTCTGCACCACTGTGTGTTCTGTATGGTGGCGTGAAATGGGGATGAATTATACCTAACTTTGAATATCTTGCCTTCTCAGTTTGACAATTAATTTGCATAAATTGTATTTTGCCATATGAACATCGTGGCCTGCCTGATTTTTAAGCTAACTTTTTTTTTCCCCCCTGTCATTTATGCCAAATACTAAGTATCTGAAATACTCAAGTGAAATACATCTGTTTTGTCTCTCCTCTGTGTTTACCTGAAGCCAAACTATCCTCTGGGGATGCATGAATAGAAGTGGCATTTTATGAAAACTCATTAAAAGAGGTTTGTACAGGATCTAAGAAAAGTTAGTTTCGCTAGCCGGACTGAAAATGGAGGTAATACAGGTTGAAAATAGAAGCAATGTGCTACTTCTAAAATAATCTTGAAATCACATCTTGTTAAAGATTAAATTGTATCCGAGGGAAGACAGTGTGAGAGGGAACATATTGTACTCTGCTTCCCCAGGACGTGGGCTTTTAGCTCAATGAACTACAGGCTTTGTAATTAGCAGCAAGGCGATTAGATCGTCCACATTTCTGGGAGTAATTTGTGCACTAATTTTGTTTGATTGTTTAATTACTCTTGCTTACAGTAATTGAGGAGAGGTAGCAAACCCCTTTGCAAGAGCTCCTACAGGTTCCTTAGATAGAAGTTGCATGTGCTTTCCTACATCTCGTGTTATCAGGAGAGTAACATATGTTTAACCATTCCCAGGGCCAAACTGCAAAGAAAATTCTCTAAATCGCAAGTGGAAATAAGCTGGATTTGATGGCAATTCAAATGACTTCCCAATTTTGTTCAAAACTTTTCTGACATGTGGTAGGAACCAAAAGAGAAGAAATAAACAGAATAGACAAAAAAAAAAAAAGGTAAAAAAATCAAGCAGGATAGAGGTGGAGGGGGGAAAATTGCAATTAGAGCTGGTGAAGTTGCAAATAGTCTCTGGGATTGCTGTCCAGGATCCTGCAGAGATGGTAGGTGGGAAAACTTCCATTGTGATTCAGATTTGTCTTTGCACCATGATGACATGGCACAGATAGAGAGTTGGGGTTTAGTTTTTGAAGATGTAGAGAGAGGCAAATGAGTACATGTATTGTAGATTCAGTAGTGGAAACCCCAACCTATGTGGACTGGAAGAAAGGCAGGAGGAAACATAAAGAACAGTGAATTAACTTTTGCAGTTGTTGGGAAAGTCACATTGGTGATGTGCATAAGGAGGAACTACTGTTGGGTAGACTTTGCATCCAGGAACCGATCTTCCAGCATTGTCACACTGGTTGTAGCTCCTTTGATGTCATTTATCACTGATAAATAATCATAACATAGCAGAAGGATGGTCCAGCTGACGTTGCACATTGGAATTTGCTAGAGCAAATTACTTGTGCTGTGGTTTCTGCAGTTTCTCAAAGATGTTGCTGCTTTGGCATGCTGTGCTTGATACTTTAGGGCTGATATGTCTACTGCCTGCTGAGAGGGAAGTTTTGTTTGTTTTTACTATTTTATCTGTCTGAAAGAAGTGTTGCTTGAGATGGAGGCTCTTCCAAGTGAAGAGGTAAGAGAAAATATCTTCAAGATGAAATGAGGTAGGAAGCTATAAAACTTGAAGATATGGCCCAGACAGTGAGGAGGAAGGTGGAGCCGACGTACCAGCAGAAGTTATCCCAAGCATCAGAGAGATTGGGCGACCTTCATCTGCATCAAACATCCAGGGAGAGTGGGGCAATACTTCATCTCCTGTGGGACGGAGGTGGAGCGGCACTGAACATTGCAGCGTGTGTTGAACTCACACAAGGAGGAGACCACAGAAATGCCTACAAACCAGGAGTTCCTTCATGCCTGGCTTTGGCCAAATGGTTGTATGGAAAGATTTGCTGTCTGACTTTTTTCTTTTCTCCTGAAATGCTGCAACATTTGCTGCAACCTTGCAGCCAGCAGCAGCCCACCTGGTGGCTGTCAGTGAAGACCGCCTAGCAGGTATCTACTGAGCTTGCGAGAGGGACAGGAGGGACAAATACATCCTCACAAATAACTATCCTCTCCGACAACGCGGCTCCCCCAGAACTGGAGGTCTGACGTTCAGCAGCACCTCTCCTCAAGGGCTCCCCAGTCCTTCCTTGGAGGATGGGGACCTTCCATTGTCCCCAGTGCTGGTGACAGCGAGGACGAGACGTCGCTGCCCTAATGAGACCCGACAAATGGGCAATTGGGCTGCTGCTTAGGGAATTTAATGTTTAATTTCCATAGCGCCGTGTCAGGGCAAAGGGCAGGAAGAAGTAATCCTGCTGCAGAGCGGGGATGAGGATGCCTTTCCGTCTGAAAGGTGCTGGTGAAGCTGGAAAGATTGAGTTAACTAGGATTTCTGTGTCAGCACCCAAGACCTTTTATAAACAGGCTGTATGATCTAAATACCATGTGACTATTTCCCCTAACTGCAGTCCGGTACCAAACGCAGAGCGGGCCATGCCATTCTCTATTAGGTAGGGGCGTGCACTCTGCTATGCACAAGAGGCTACTGCGTCTGGAAAGGAGCCGCGTTAATTCCGAAGGAAAAAATGCGTGTCCGTATGCTGGAGAACAAGTCCGTTCTGTGAGCAGAGGTTTAGCGCTCGAGTAGTAGCCGATATGTCAGCAATAACTGCTTGAAAAAATATTTTCGTACAATGTTTGGCGGTTTTGGCTGAAAGCCATGAACTAAAAGGGGCTTGTGAGCAAAATAAGAAGTGTTCGTGCCCTTGATGAAGCTGCTTAGGGCTTCTAGACTTCATAAAGAGAAGCTATGTTTGCAGAAAATATAGTTTTGGATGATTTCAGAGAAAGAAAGTGAACTGGAAGCAATTTTTTTTGTCAGACCTCTGCCGGTTTTAGGACAGTGTGTCCATAAATATATCTTCTTCCTTTAAAACAAACAAAAAAAAATTACATTTCATTTTTATGTGTGAGTGTAAAAATGGAGAGAATGAGTGTGCTGAATGGTAATTATTAAATATGTCTGATTGTATTCAAAATAGCTTTTGATATTCCACTCTCTGTGAAATATCAGTATTACCTTAAACCTCAACGAATATTTTCTCAATTGGCTGTAGGATATTTGTACACGTATTTTGCCCCCTGTGAAAGACAGAACTACGTGTAGCCATGTGTACATACTCCAAATATTTGGGAAATATTGAGTATTCAGGTTTCTGACAGTAGGAACTTCTATGTACACAGAAGTATGTATTTTTGTGCTAGCTATGCGTGTATGAAATGCCCAGGTAGAGCGCGCTTGCTGTGAAGAGCAGTGACTATAACGGTGGCAGGTGTTTTGTTCAGTAAGGACTTTCTACTTCAGTAACTGCCACCGTTCCAAACCGTGGCCAGGCTGGCCTTGCTCTGCTCTGCTCAGGGTTGTTCTGAGGGTTTTTTTAATTTTAATTCCTTGCCTGCAATTAAATCTGTTTCGAACACATAAAATAGAGGTGGGGAAGTGAATTCTTCCTATTCATTTGTGGTTCTTGCAACTCATTAGAAGTGGTGATGGCAATTAAGCTGCTGAATTGCAAGAGGCACGATGTGAGTATTTTTAGCGTGCAGCTGGAGGATTTCTGCCCCCCTTGCAGGCAGGGCTAACAGCCACTTGTCTTCTGAATCTGACGACTCGGCAAGTACTAACAGCTACGCGCAGGCGTGTGGAGATGGGCTGAATAAGCACTTGGTCCCATAAAAGGGACCGTGTACAATCGGGGGAAAACGGGTGTCCTCAACAGCAAGACTTTGATCAGTACTGTTAATACAAGTGCTTTTTGTGAATATAGTCTAGTGGGAGGTGTCCCTGCCCATGGCAGGGGAGTTGGAACTTGATGATCTTCAAGGTCCCTTCCAACATAAACCATTCTAGGATTCTATGAATATGCGGAGAAACCCAACAAATTATTTTCTTATTGTACTTGGGAGGAATTCTTAGGCCGCTTAGGGACACGGACCTGGCAGTGTTAGGTTTACGGTTGGACTTGATCATTGTAAGGGTCTTTTCCAACCTAAATGATTCTATGATTCTTGCCATTATGTTAATCTTGCTATGTTTTATATTGCTATTTGTCCTTTATGTTGGTAACATATGTTAATTATAGGTTGCTGCTGAGAGTTTGCCTTGAGCTATGAGAACCTCCTCTCTTTGGGATGAGGGTCCTAATTTTTTATTGTCCTGTAATGCAGGGCTGCTGCTGAGCCCTTGTGAACCAGCAGTTTCACTGCAAGCTGCTGATTTCTTAAAATGAATAATGGGGCTTGTAAAATCTGCCTTGTTTTGTTTGGGTTTAAAAAAAAAATTCAAAAATCCCTCTCTTCTCCAAACCTTCATTGTCTTAATAGTTTGAATATAAAGCTATTTCTACACGTGAAAAGCCAGTGGCCGTTGAGTGGCTCTGGTCAAGGAGTGAGCAGAGAGGCTGGTGTGTGCAGTGATGGACAGATCTCCTCTTGTGTAGGAGAGGACTCAGCTCAGAAGCCCAAACATATCTTGTTTCCTTGTGCTGAGCATCGCGTCTGACTTGTGTTATGTATAGAGTCATAGAATGGTTTGGGTTGGAAGGGACCTTGAAGATCATCCAGTTCCAACCCCCCTGCCCTGGGCAGGGACACCTCCCACCAGACCAGGTTGCTCCAAGCCCTGTCCAACTCGATCTTGACCATATAGATACGTGCCCTGAAAGCAAATGCTCCCAGAGTGGAGCATGTCTACCCGGTGCTGTTGCTTGTGCAGCTGATGGCTCCTGTTCTCCTCGTCTCAGGACCATCAGGACAGCATCGGCATCTGGCCAGCTCAGCTCCAGGTCTGTTTGTGTTTAGCCATGAGGAACTCAAAAACGTGAATAGTCCTGAATCCAGGCGCGTGCCCTGCTCCCTCACCGGGGTGGGCTCCAGCTGGCTTTGCTGGAGGCTCTTCTTCCTCCAGACCCCACAGAGAGCCGTTGGTCCCACGTCTTTTGCTTTTCGCGTGGCTGGGAGAGGCTTGTTTTAGTTCCTTTCTGCTTCTAATCGGGATTTCATTTTCTCCTGGCTGATACGCATTTGTAGAGTGAACCCAATGGAAACTGGCATTTCCCTCTTCATAAGGTTGCAACAACAAAGCTTAACACACCACACGTGTGTTATCTGTTTCCCTCACTATTTTTATGGATTTCATAGTGTTTTAATAAAATGGGTGTTTTCAGATAAGAGCTAAGGATAACAACAGCCCCCCCAATGGCCACCGCGCTGCAAGTCCTGTGTGGGTCTCTGCTGCAAGAAAAACATTTGGAGCCAGAGGTGGAAGGCTACATCCCCACCCCTGGAACATCTTTCCTGAAAAAAAAAACCAAAAACCAAAACCAAACCCCCCAAAACTGATTTATTAAATAATAGCTACCACGCTTTCAAAGTTGCTTAGGAAATATCTGGGTATTGCAGATCTCTTGGTCAGTCTGGGTGGAAAAAACAAAAATACCCAACCCTGTGTGTGCTGGAGGGATGCCAGTGGCCAGGGGAAACCGGCGGCTCCTGCCTGGCTCGGCAGCCGCATCCTCTCGGGGCTTTCCTGTCCCGCTCGGTTTTGATGCAGGTTTTCATCATTTTTTTGAATTGGAATAATATAAGCTGTGTATTTAACAAAGCACCAGCGTTGTCTGCTCCTGGAGGAACAGCCTGCACACGGGGATTTGGATGCTCCTGGGAGCTGCTGGTTTTGGGACAGCTTCACAAGCGGTACTGCAGCAGGTATTTGTTTCTGCTTAAATTAGTTCCCTTCATTCAAGGATATGGGAAAAATCATTTGTCAACAGCGTCACAGAGGGAATAAGACCCTTTGGAGTGTGGATGAGGAAAATACAACAGTCACTTTATGTTATTAACAGCAGCCAGCTGAAGGCAGAGACAACCCGCAGCTCCTCGCTGGAAAGTAATGTGGGGCTTCTGGTTTGCCGAAAAGGTGTATTTTTGAAGGGTGTAAGCCTGTGTTGGAGTGTGGGTGTGGGCGACCCATTGTTGCTCCCATGGACATCCCAATGGGTCTCCAACTACCCTGTTTCCTTTCTTCCCAGTCTAATTCTGCAATTTTCCAGTATTCTCTGAAAGAAGCAGTTAAGTCCTGTTGCAGTGCCATCTCTGATGACTATCAACGTCCTACTGAGGTTTTTGCAAACCAGTCACCGACTGGTTAAACTGTAAATGGTGATGAACCCAACCGCCCTTCATCTTGGCTCCCGTTTCCACCTCTCTGGCTGGGAGAGGACTTCTCTGAGCCCTTTTCCCCGGCGGTGCCAGGGATGTCGCTGAAGCTGAGCCGAAGTAGCCACACGGCTGCCTGCCCCCGCGGGAGGGCAGCCGAAGGTCCATGGGGAGTGTGATGGTTTTGGTGAGGTTGGGTTGCTTGAGGGTGGAGGTGGTGGCGGGCCCTCCTGGTGGGTTTGCTCTGCTCACCCCTGTTCTCTGCTATTGCCCAGGTGAGGTTTTTCGGCCGCTGCATGAGTACGTCCTCGCCGGGCGATGGCCTCGCAGCCCGCGCCGGCGTGGGTGCTGCTGCTCTGCCTGCTGGCTGGTGGCCTGCCAGCCGCCCAGCCCAGGGACTTCACCGTGAAGGACATTGTCTACCTCCACCCTTCCAGTAAGCCACCTTTGCGCGGGCTGCAATGCCACGGCGTGGGGGTAAGGACCGGGAGCGGGGGGGGGGGTGAACGTGTGTTAAGGCCACACAAACGTCAGGGTTGAGCTGAGAGCTGAGTGAAAATTAAATAAATATCCTCAGGACTCGTGAGGTAAAACCAGACCGTTGCTTCCCAAAGGGATTAGGGGACAGAAAGGGTTACAGGCAGGTGCTGAGCATGTCAGGGGCTTTTTGTTCACTATTTTCTGCTCTTCAGTAATCTCTCTGGCCATAAGACCGAGCCCCATGGCCATGCGCTTTGCCCGAGCACATCGATAGCTGTGAGCAAGGGCCAAACATGACCGTTTGCGGCTGTGGCACCAACCCCTCCTGACTTTATTTCAGGAAATCCCTGGAGCGGCACTATAGTGAAGTTATGCATCTTCAGATCTCCCGTGGACTCTCCTTTCACTAGTCCGTTCGCTTTCTCAGATACAAACTTATTTAATTGTAGCAGAGGAGCGCTGTGTCTGCCATCTGTCGTCAGCGACAGCTCACCGCCTTTCCAAATTTGGCTGAAAAATTTATATTCTGTACAAGCAAGATGAAATTCCTGTTTTATGCCATAACCCCGACCCGCTAGTGGTGCAGCGTGAGCAGGGTGAATTGATTAGAGCTGTTGTGTTGTCTCACCCCAAGCTGTTCCCCAAGGGCAGCACCAGCCCCACCAGAGATGCTCCCAGGTGACTTGCTGGCCCGTCCCCAGAGGAGCCTGGGGAAACAAGCAGCGAATGCCTCTTGCTTCACCTCTCCTGCCTGGATGGGGTCTGACCCAGAGCCGGTGGGCAAGGGGAGGAGGTGAAGAGCAGGGAGAGGTGAGACCTGGCCCATGAGGCTATGGAGGTTCAGCTTACTTCGCCCCATGGAGATAAACATGACCTGTTTGGCTTCTGAGAAGGTGGCAGCATCTTGAAGATGTATTGAATGAGCTACGGAAGCCCTGCCAGGAGACCACTTAAGAAGTTACGTTCTTCGTTTGGCGAGATAAATTAGCATGGAGTCTGGTGTTAAAAACTGGAGGTTCAGTGAACTGATTTTTCTTTCCTTTGGGGACATCAGCCCTGCCTTCAAAAAGGGTAGCTCATTTCCTCGGTGGGATGGTTTCCAGAAGTATTTTAATCCATCTGATATTTTGTTATCAGCACTGATAAAGTAGCAGTATTGGATGTGAGCTCTGATATCAAGAGAATAAGCACTCCTTGCTCCCATTAACTCCCTTTGAAGTCAGCAGTGGGCACTCAGTAAACACCGCAAACTGAGTCCTTATTGTATCCCTATGTGCCTTTCCCGCATTGCCAGTGGTGATAGGATTTTTACAAATCAGGCCCAACTTGAAGAAGTTGACAGGTGAACTTGTAGAAAGATACGTCTAAAGAGAACAAATACAGCTGTGTGCCTCTGAAAAGCATAGTAGAACCGGATTAATTGGCTCATTTTAACTTAATATTGTCTATTCCTTTCAGCCACACCGTACCCTCACGGATTTAAATGTTTCACCTGCGAAAAGGCAGCAGATAATTACGAATGCAACCGATGGGCTCCGGATGTCTATTGTCCAAGAGGTAACCAGCCGCATGCTAGCGTTTAATTCAAACCCACCTTACAACAACCACTCGCTGTCCCCACCGCAGGGACAGCACTGAGTCCCCATTATTCCTTACACGTACTCGGATGCTGGCGGTTGCTGCTCCCCCTTGTAAGCCTCCTCAACAAGAGAGATGTGTAAGCGATACGAGTAATCCTTTAAGCTTTTCTGTCTCTTTGCGGTGGATGAAGTTTAGGACTTTCATCTACTCCCTGCACTCCTCTAGCTCAGCTGGAAATTAAATCAGGCTGACATTTATTTAAGGGTTGTGTTTCTCTTACTGGTTGAGTACGGGACCGGTTCTCACAAACAAACGCTTCCCTCCCCTATGGCACATACCCAAGCTTCAGGGCAGCCAAAGCTGCCCTCCTTTTGGCCGGCATCAAGATATTTTCAGTATTTTGGGCTCATAACTCCCATCAGAGTCTGAAGTTGGGAACACCTCAGAAAGGGCTTTGGGATACAGGCACCCAAAAGTAAGTGAGACCCTCAGATCTCCTGCTCCCTTACTGCTGCGCTTTTTGAGACACTCGCAAGCACTAAGATTGTCCACAGCCCCTGACGGAGCCCTGGACGTGGGCTGGAAGTGGACTGTGTCCTCCCCAGTGTTGGGAACCACATGCGGGCAGGAGGCAGCCATCATGGCAGCCGGGGCCGTGCGGGCAGAGGGATGCTGCGGGGGCCATGCAGGGCAGAGGGATGCTGCCGGGGGCTCACTGCTCCCCTGGTGCTTTCTGTAGGCTCGGCAGTGCTTGTGCAGCATCTCTCCAGAATGTCTGTGGTCTATTGTGGGACATTACAAGTGTCCATAGGAAATATTTATCTTGGAAAGAAGACGACCATAACCTGCACTGCAGGGACAAACCAGCTGTGTGTGCAGCCTGTGTCAAAGTGTGTTATCTGTCCGAGCATTTATTTGCTTTGAGCTCAAATCAGCAGAACATCAACAATGATAAAAGAGATGAGGCTGGCTGGCATCAGATGAGACCAATGTTCCCGGACGCTCCCTGTTTTGATGGGAGCAGGTGGTATTTAAATGACTAAGGGCAGTATTGCCTGTAGATCGCTGTGCAAGGAGTGAAGTGTGACTCTGCCATCTGCCTTTGATAACAACCAGCAACTTGACCAAAAATGATGTGCTGATCTGGAAAGTCAAGTTAGTACTTAATGGCTGTTTAGGTGAGGGGGAAACCACGCTTTGGTGCGTCTGTGTTCATCCAGACCGGAGGTGGTGGTTACGGTCCCCAGCCCTCCTGTTGCTGGTGCAAACACCCACTGTACGCTCATGAAGCCAGGATGGGGTTTTAGCCACGGGAAGGGGCTAAGTGGAAATCTTTCATCTTCAGCACAGAAGACTTCTTATCTCCTTAAACCGGAGGGATCCAAGAATGTTTTACTCCAGGCAGGACTCCTTAGTGCCCAGACTGCCCGACACCACGTTGCCTTGGGGCTGGAGCTCCTCAAAGGAGTAGCTGCTGAGTCAGAGGAGCAGGGGACAGGGACTGTGGCTTAAATGCTCCGTCCTTTTTCTGTTGCAGTGGAAGCAAAGCTGATAACGTTGTTGCTCCCCACTCCAGAAATCAGCCATTGCTTTGGGGTGCCTCACCACCGACGGCTTTTGTTGGCATCTCTTAGCTTTGCATCTGCTATGCTTCCACATCTGAATGCTTCTACTAAGCCAGCTTTTTTCTTTGTTGCTTTGATTTTCAAATGTGACTTTGAGTTCGTGTAAGGAAGCCGCAGAAATGCAACCTCAGGTTTGAGGCGTGACTCCAGGCGTGCTCTGGGGGCTGGGGTTATCTGCTCCGGTAATTAATTACCTTCTCTCTGGGAGTCAGAGGGGTGCGCTTATGGTATTGTCTCCCTCACTGTGGTGATCCCAAACCTTGCTGTTTTGCTTGGGTTAAATGGTAGGAGAAAACAAGAAAACTCCATCCTGGTATTTGCTGTTTGGTTTGTTTTTTTTTTTAAGACAGAATGCTATTAAAACTAAAATATTTTCATTAACTATAAAGTAGGACTTAAAGGGAACCACATTTTGTGTATAACAAAACTTGTTATAATGGAGAGTAAAAACATGAATCCCTGTATTGAACAGAGATTAGAAAAAGCATTCTCTAGAAGGCAGGCCTCCTGCTGTGCATTAACCTTGTTTTCTGTTATTTATTAGCTTCAGCTCAAGCAGAAACTGTTAGTGATCTAATTTGTATGGAAATACCACACTCTAGATACTCCCAGTACTCTATTTTTGGATGGCCCGTGGGCAGGCTGACACCTCAATGATGGCCACCACCACCATGGTGATGTTCCAGCCACTGTAGGTGGTACCCGAAAACGCTGTTAGAGGCTGTGGTTTGGGAAACGGGCTCTCAAAAGTCACCGTGTGACTCTGGGCCCTTTGAAATACCAGACTTGGTGTTTCCCTACCCAGTTGAAAACAGAGAAGACAACTTTCTCCTTCTGGAGACATGTACCAGCCTGTCCTGGTTTGAGGTAGCCTTGCTGGGTCTTGGTGTGCGGGGCTGGTTTGCTTACACTGAGCTTGTCTGCCTGTCTGCAGCATAACTTCTGGTTTCAATAGGTGGTTTCTTCATTCGTGCTCCCTTTAAGGGTATTGGAGGGTGCCTGTGAGGTGGACCTCATGGAGAACATGCGTTTTGGCCATTGGGTGATGCTGCTGCAGGTCAGCATCATTCCTGGCAGGTTGAGCCTGGGTGAGATTGGAGATACCTTGTAGCTGAAGCACGTCACGCAGTCTTTGCACGACAGTTCCACCATCAGAAGGAAAATGCAAAAGAAGAGGTGACAGTGTCACCTGTCACGCCGGGGTCAGTGTAAATCAACAGCCCTGGAAATCCCCCAAATAATCAGATAGAGCAACAGCCTCATTTTTAAATGCTTTTGTAATGGCACATGTTGCTGGACAGCCTGAATATTACACCATGGCCAGCCTGGCTCTCAAGTGCTTTTAAAGACACTCTGGAACAGCAAAGTTTAGGAAACATAAATCCATGCTTTTTTAATTGATATCACCGAGACCCATCCTTACCCTGTTGGCCGTACAGCATGCAGCCTGGCTTGGGCACCACAGTGTTTAGAAGCATCAGCTTCTATGTCTTACTTGAATCACTCTAAATGCCTCTGTTCTGTTTGGTACAATTTTTATAGTGTTGGGTCAGCTCCGAGTCCCTCTTCCATCCCTCCAGCCGGCAGCCTCCCTATCTGCAGAGCAGTTAACGTACCCCACTGTGGTGATGTTCTCCACCTCTGCTTTGCTCTCCTGGGGCTCTCTGGCCTGATCCTTGTCATAGTGCCTGTCGTCATTGTGCTTAGCTTGCTTGGAGAAGAGAGGCAGACTGGAATGCAGTGCAAAAGTTAATATTAACCTGAGTGAGTGGATTTTATTGCTTATCGTGAACTTACTCCATAGCTGCAGCCCTGCCTTGCAGGAGATGATAGCCATCAGCGATGGCTGTAACGAGGAGAGGCATGCTTGGTCCCTCTGCAGGGGAAAAGGCGTATCTCCAAGACGATTGCACAATATTTTCTAAAAACACACGTGGAAGAAAGAACGAGACAGCCTTAAAAGAGTGATGGGGTGCTGGAAGCTTTATTTGTTCCATCTGGGACCCGTCAGGGGTGAGCTCCACTGCACAGGCAGAGCCGTCGCAGGAGGAACGATGTGATGCACACGCAGGTCTGCCGGGGAATGGCGCTTCCAGGTGAGGTCCTGGGAGAAGCTCAAAGCCGTCATGCGGAGAGGGCTCCTCTTGGGGTAAAACTGCATGAGCTTCCCCCCTTGGGGCAGGAGAGCCTGGAAAACCCACGAAAAGCCACGTGTGGCAGCCCCGGGTGGTTTGAAGGAAGACAGCACACCGAGGGTCTCCAGCCGCTGGTGATAAGTTAAGTCTGTTTGCTGTGGATATCGCACTCGAGTTAAGAGCAGGTCAAAGATATGACAGACGTCTGAGGGGTTTTATTGCCTAATGAATAACATGTTCCACCAGCAATCTCGCTCGGCTGTTGCCAAACGCCTAAAACACGAGAAGTATGTGGGGCTTTGCCCATCGGAGATGGGGGCTGAACAGGAATGCTGGCTTTAAATTAATTACGCTCCTTCTCCCCCCCGCCTTGGTGAAAGCAACAATTTTATTAATAATAAGGTTGATTAATAAGAAGCAAGGTATAATTTAGAGAACAGATATATAGTGGCATGTTTCCTGTGTTGAAAATTGAGTGTTTTCATCTTGGGGTGCTCGGAAGGGGAACAGCACGTTCGACTTCGCTCTGATGACTAAAGCATGAAACAAACCCAAATTCCTTTAAGCCTGAGAATAACCACAGCATTTGTCAGTCATTCTGCTTTGAATTTTCTGTGTTTTACAAGTGTCACTAGAGGAGTAGCTTAAAAAAGGAGGAGGAGGAGGATGGTCTCCCTTGGGGATGAGGGAGCCCGCAGGAGAAGCACACAGAAGATGCGATGGGAATACCGGGGACACAGTCCCTTTCGTGATGCTTTTTCCAAAGACTGGGAAACTGAGAAATACATAAATCATCCCAACTGTTCTGCTGGTATTTTGGCATTATTTTATAGATGACAAAACTGAGGGACAGAGAGGGTGAAGGATCTTCTCTGGGCTGTGCAGGAGCTGTGGGAGAGCCAGGATTGGAGCGTGAGCAGCGAGGACAGCTTGCATGGGCTGTTAGGATATAGGGAAAAAGTCTCTCCAACGTGTAAAGTTCGAGGTAACTCTACAGAATTAATGGTTGTGCGTGAAGCTAGGAAAAAGTTAAACCCATACAAACAAAGGTTAGCTTTAGACAGAAACAGGTATTGCAAATGTTTTCTTTTTTAGACCATTCCTGTAAAACTAGCAGTGTACAAAATTTTGGGTGTTTATTTCAACCTCCCTCCGTAACTTGATTATCCAATGTGCGTGTGTTTTTTTATCTGTAACACAGAGACCCACATTAGTTTTGGGAACAAATCTCCATGTTCCAGAGTGCTTTGAAACCTCAGGTTTGCGCCAGAGCTTGGGGTGTGGGTGTGTGTATTTTGTGATATTCATGTATTGTAATAAATACATCAAAAATTATTATTTCTTTTTTAAATCCCAAGATTCGAAAAGAAATCTAAGACCTCTTTCCTATTTCTTCCTATTTGTTAAACTATCACAAAACTCGAATCAGACAGGTAAACATATTTTTCTGTCTTTCTAGGTACAAGATACTGCTTTAGCCAACACATGATGAAAGTTACTGGAGAGAGCGTATCCGTCACCAAACGCTGTGTACCATTAGAGGACTGTCTGTCTACGGGATGCACATATGTAAAGCATGAAGAATACAAGGTATAAGATAAAAATTGCCTTTTTTTTTTTTTTTTAAATATGAAAACTGCAGAATCCTTTTGGCCTCCGCCAGAAGTCTGACTGGTTCAGTGGGTAAATCAGCATTGTCAAAAATCAAGTTTGTCTTCTTAACGAGCTCCAGCTCATTTCCATTTGTTAGAGAAACAAAGGCATAACCTCTCCCAGAACAAAAGAATAATCTCTTTAAATAACTCTCCTGCCAGCAGTGCAGGGGAGCAAACCTCTCCCTTCTGGCTGAGGAGCGCTTTGCCTGCACAACTGCACCCCGTTTGCTCCCCTCTGCCCTGCAGCGGATGCTCGCCCACCGTTTCGGGGGTTTTCTTACTGAAACGGGTTGGGGGAAATTCATCAATGACCTGGATGAAGGGACAGAGTGTACCATCAGCCAGTTTGCTGATGACACAAAACTGGGAGGGGTGGCTGACACGCGGGAAGGCTGTGCCGCCATCCAGCGTGACCTGGACAGGCTGGAGAGTTGGGCAGAGAGAAACCTGATGAAGTTCAACAAAGGCAGTGTAGGGTACTGCATCTGGGGAGGAATGACCCCATGCATCGGTACGGGTTGGGAGCTGACCTCCTGGAGAGCAGCTCTGTGGAAAGGGACCTGGGAGTCCTGGGGGCCAACAGGGTGCCCATGAGCCAGCAATGTGCCCTGGTGGCCAAGAAGGCCAATGGCACCCTGGGGTGCACCCAGCAGAGTGTGGCCAGCGGGGCGAGGGAGGGCATCCTCCCCCTCTGCTCTGCCCTGGGGAAGCCACATCTGGAGTCCCTTCCAATCCAAACCATTCTATGGTTCTATGATAAGTACATGGATTTTTAAAAAAAAAAAAAAAGGGGGGGGGGAGGTGGGGGTGGAGAAAAAAAAGGAAGAAAAAGAAAGGGGGGGGGGGGAATCAGACTGGCCACTGTGCTCCTTTGTAAATGTCATGTTGTTTTCCCTATGTCTTTATTCAGCGGTATCAGTATTTTTCAAATAACCCAGTTATAACCTGGTTTCTTTCAGATCTGCACCTCCTGCTGTGAAGGAAGCATCTGCAACCTGCCCCTACCAAGGAACACGACAGACGCCGTCTTTACTACCCTCTCCCCCCTCAACAAAACGCAGAGGCTCCCGCATCCCGCCCTGCTGACGACGGCGTGTCTCTGGCTGGGGTTGATGTCGCAGCACTGGGTGACGCTGCCACGCGCGGTGGGTCCGGACAGCTGAGCTGGCCGAGAACATCTGCATGGATGGTCAGCCTCTCTCTACGCAGCCTGCGCTTTGGAGTTGTCTTGGAAAGACTGCTTTTCCTCCTTATTTTTTGTTAGTGATGAACTAGCGAGCCTGGGATGTAGATGTATTTGAAGGGGCTAAAACCATTGTATGGTTTCTTTACTGTTTTCTGAAGAAACTCATGGAAGATGTTCCCAGAATCCGTGGCTGAGACTGATATGTATGCTTTTCTTAACGCCTGGCTTTCCTCCGTGAAGAAACGGAGAAAGAAGCAGCTGCTATTATCATCACTCACACATAGACTCGTAGAATGGTTTAGGTTAGAAGGAACCTTGAAGATCATCGAGTTCCAACCCCCTGCCATAGGCAGGACATTGAAATGTTCTTGTTATAACTCATCACAGCACTAACGCCAGTGTCTCATTAACCTGTTTTGAGACCATAGGGTAAATAATATATAGTCAGTACGTCTTTGCAGTCTCCCCACACCTCCTCCTCCTCCCAGAGAGGGCAGGAGTTTGCAGCAAGGCAGCAGGAGCTGGAAGGGATGAAGTCAAAGGAGCAGCAGCTTGGATCAGGCCAGTGTCACGTTCAGATGCTTCCTCTGAGGCTGTCCACCAGCAGCACAAAGAGCCACCCCCATAACAACACGCACTGGGATGGGCAGAAAATCACTTTGGTTTGTAAACCAAACCCGAAAAAACCTCTAAAACTCTGTTCCTGAAGTGTGACGAGATGGGGAGGTGGGTGTGTGGTCCCTGACCCTCTCCTGAGAGGAGGAAGGCATATGGAGAACATCCAGGTTGGGATGCTGGTGCCTCCTGAGCCAACGGGTTCCTCGTCTTTTGGGGCTTTACATGTTTTCACATTTTGGCACCCAGTCCTACAGCACGAGAGAGAGAGAGTTGACCGCAAATAGCTTCTCATGTTTTATTTAAGGCACTCCCACAACGGAGTATGGACTATTACTTGCTACAGCTGCATTTTGGTGACCTTCGCTGCTTGTTTTGCTCGGAAATCATGTATGCAATATTTATTTTTGTACATTGAGTAGGATCTAAAGTGTTTAAAAGATTCTTAAAACTGACATTGCCAGGCAAAATGGTTGTTTTGCAAGTGGGTAAGCCTGTAATATATAAATTATCATAAATATATATGTATATATAAAATGGTTTGCGTCACTATTGAAAAAGCATCATCTTTGTTTTGCAAGGTCAGTAATAAAAGCAGGGTGTCCATGGACTTGGTTTTAAAGTTAAACCAAACTTTTTTTTATAATTTTTGTTTGTTTGTTTTTTTTAAAAAATACCACTATAGTGGTAATTGTTCTTCTGCGAGTTAATTTGTGGGTAGTCATGCTCCAGGGTAGCTTGGGCTTTATCAAGTTACAGCGTGCTTATGCTCTGAAGTGCTTTTTGGGTGAGTTACGCAGCCAAAGGCAGATGAAGGAAGCCCATGCTGGAATCCAAACGCTTTGTAAACCCCTCCAGTTCTTTGAGAGGGCTCCCGGAGGGTCCCAGCAAGCCCCCATCTCGCAGCATCCATGTCAGGTACTGTTAAGAGCTGGAAAACTACAGACCTGAGCACGCAAGGTGCTGTCTTGAGTTTTGCAGCCTTCGGAGTGAACTCTGCTCGCGCTCTGGAGTTTTATTGGTGGCAAAGGAGGAGGAGGATGGAGAGCAATGCTCACTCAGAGTTTAGTTTCGGGTGGTTTCTCCAGAGAAGGAAAGTGCGCTAGAAGCCTCGCTGTGCTTTGCCGAGCAATGATTTTTTTAACATGTATATATACTTCATTGTGAAAACTGAACTCCAAGAACTCTTTCTTTCCTGCTTTTTAACTTTTTATATAAAACTAACGTTCTTGAGGAAAGACTAGCTGACCTCACTCGCAAACCTTGCATTTTGATGTCCTTTCAGCTCTCCTGTGACTTGCTCACGGATTGCTAGTATTAAGAGGGTAGTTGCAATCGGTTATTTTATGCAAGTTAGATCTATCTCTGGAGACCCTGAAAAAATTCAACGTTGTGGTCTTTCTAAAGCCTCTCCCCCTCCTCTGCACCCTCACTCGAGCAGAGCTGTGGGAGGTACTTAACACTGTATGGGTTGGGGGACAATGAGGTGGAGAGGCTTATGACTTCTCCAGCAGCAATTTAAATATTTATTATTATTATTATTATTTTCCTGTGAAAAGGAAGAGTTTAAGTCTGGAAGGACCTCGCTCAGCAGTTCAGCTGCTCTCCTGGGATGGGGGTTAAACAGGTTTTTTGCAATGGCCGAGTGTTTCGTATCGCTGTTGTGTAGAAGCAGGGCCAGATCCAGGACACACGCTTTGAGAACCTGTTTTGGAAAGCCAGCGTGACGTGGAAGCATGGAAAATCTGGGATTGCTCGGGAACATCTTGCTTATCTGTTCAACCAAGGTGGGCTCGAGGCTTGGGCCATCTTGCGTGTGGCCAGCGGTAGCACCTTGTGGGGAGCTCCCCACCATCTCAGGGCTCACACGTTGGTGGTAGCAGCTCAGATGGAGGTTTTAAGGATTTATATTTTTACTTTGGGCCTTGCTGTTAAACACGTGCATTTAGGAGTCAGTCAATAGGACACCTAACCAGCAGTAAGAAGCAGACGTTGCCTCCTGACCTGAGCTGTCTGCCTCCGTCAACAGCTCACTGTCAGGTTTCTGCCTGCGTCTTCTGGCTTCTCAATATGTCACCTTCCTCTATTTTCCATATATTTTGCAATTCCATTGTTATTTAACAAGCCTAACCTGTGGTACAGTAACTCTGAGCTAGATATGTATAACCACGTGGGCTGAGCTGCAGGAATGGCCGGATTTCTTCATAAACTTTAGACTTTCAGGACCACTACCACCCCATGAAAGGTGTGGTACCTGCAGTGAGAAGATGTGCTGGCTTGGCTTATCCTGGGCACTAACAGACAGGACCTTCATCCTGTGTTTAAGTGCACCTCAGACAGACCAGAGACTTTTTTGGGCACCTGGTAGCATGCTCCACCCACCGAGACTGGGATGCCACTGATCAAATTTAGTTATCATCGATACTGTAGAGGCGTTAAACCAAGCCAGTAACTTCTCCCCTTGCAGTCACTGGAGGAAAAGGTGGTATTTCAGGGGCAGATTCATTGCAGGTTAAGGTGGATGGTTAAAATTGTGCTAATTGCGGATGTGCCTTGAAAAAAGGGGCTTGGAAATGAATACCACATCCCACTGAGTGTACCCAGCTGCCAGCCATGTGGTTATTCCAAGCCCAGTGCTTTGCAAATACCTGAGCTGGAGCTGCTCCTAAGCCCGTCACCAGCTTTGCTGTCCGTGACGTTGCTGCAGATGGTAAAAGTCCCAATTCTTGCGCTGCGCTGGTCCCTCTCCCGCACCGCCGTGCCGCAGCTGTGCCCTTCAAAAGGGACCCGAGCCTTGTCCAGCTGAGCTGCTGCCTCTGGCTGTGGCAGGAGGATTACGGACATTGAGCCTAAAAGAGCAAATTATGGTGAGTTGAGAGCAAGTGGGGAACCCGCAGAGCATCCTCCCTGTGCCAGCAGGTCGCTGCACCCGCGCTGCCGGGGTTTTTTAAAAGCACAGAAATGCTGAGCTGCACCGTATTTATATATATGCGATATCCCTTTTAAATGCCTAATTTTTTTTTTTTAACTATTGTAAATGCTGTACATTTGTATAAATAAATGTTTTAACTATTCAGATGATGTGAGGTGTCTGATAACAACGTACGACTGCTCTCACCATCCCTGCTCTTCGGTGTGGTGCCACCCCCTGCGCAGGGACATTGCTGTCTGCTCCTCTGTCCCCTTTTCCTTTCTTGGGTGTCCTACTAGCAAAAAGAAAATAAATAAATAAAAAAAGCTGTATTTAGACTACTTTGGTTTAACTCCCACTGTTGCTAATGAATCTTTCCCATGGTTTCCTTCTATTGAGCTCCCATGATTATTTGTTGCAAATTGTTTTACATTGGGTATTTAAATAAAATAAGCCTGAGGAGGTTCCTGTTTAGTCAGTGACATCCAGATCTTCCTTTCCCTCGCCTGCTCCGGGAAAGCTTTATGTTTTCCGTAATTGTGCTGCCACACTAACTTAGTCCCAGTGCGTTCTGGAGGTTTTAACACAGTCATTTCTAATTTCCACTCCTGAAACCAACACCTGCTTGGATGCAAACAACTTCATTTAGCTAATGAAAGGTTTTGGACAAAGATATTTATAGGTGAACAAGGTATAATGCAACATTAAAAAAAAAAAAAAAAAGAGTTATAGATACATAAGGTAAAGATTTCAGAGGGGAGGTAGCATCAAGATGTCAACAGTTCGCTCGTACTAATGAAAATATCTGGTGGTACCTTAAATGGAAGGTTCATTAACAGTTTGCAAAATAATCACGTGAACTTTCTAGTAGGATGTTATTGTCTTTTTCAGAGGGAGAATAATGGTATTGGTGAACTCCACAGCAGCACTTCACCAGAAAAGGTCCCCAAAGGCTCTCTCGGAGCCCCTGGTGCCGAAGGGTCCGGTCCCAGACCCAGGATTTGGTGGCTTCACCTGACAGCCACCGAACACGGGCAGGGGAGCTGGTGGCGCTGCGCCAATTCCCATCTCTTTAAGTCGAATAAATGCAATTCCCACCAGCGGAGTTAACTACAGCACCATCGACAATCCACAGCACAGCTCCTGAACCTCCCCCTAGTCCTAAAATAAGTTTCTCTCCGGAGGTTCAGTGTTTGGCGCACCTTTGACTTACAAACATGCCTTGAGGGAAGAGACTTTGTTATCCCATTTCGCGAGGTGTCTCAGGAAACACCAGTCCCTGCTCAGGGCCAGGGACGGGAGAACCCCCCCGGGGCACGCAGCCCTGCAGCACTTCTCGAGCTCATCGCTTGAATTACTGATTTTCGGCATTACAGTGCTGTGAGCAGAAGACAGATGTTAGCTAGTAAAGGCTTTGCTTTCATTTCTGCAAAACAGTTGAATTAATTACCGGTAAAGACAATGCAACTTGATCATGTAGCTCTTTTCCTCGCCTTAACGCCAGACACAGCCATCTCCTGCTTTCGTGGGCAAACCATCAAGCAGCCCAGCAAAGCTTTCAGCAACCCAGTTCATCATGCAAAACCCACCTGGTACCTCTGCCCTGCAGCACCCAAAGCACCGCTGCACCTCCTGTTTGCAGTATCTGTTATCATCAACATTTTTTTTGAGACCACAGGAACTTCTTCTCCATTGCCAGCCAAAATCCAGCACAGTCCCAAAACAACCAACCCCAGTTTGGACTAACTGGCAGGGCAAAGTGTCTGAGAGCATTTTTACCCCCTTAGAGAGGCTCAACCAACCAGCCAAGGTTATGCCCCCGGTCTCGCACTAACGTCTGGAGGTTCCCATATATTCCCATTCCAGGCTGGGGAGAGGACTCAGCATCACCACTTGCTCCTTCCACCAAGAAACTGCCAACAAGTTGAACTCTGACTCTGGTAAATGGTATCACCACCATACCTATATGCAGCTAGCGGGAAAGGAAATGGAAAAATGTACTTAAAAATATGTATATTATGGAATCAATGGCAAGCATAAGTTAACTAACGGTCATGATCTGCCGGTACAAACCTTGGCAATGGCAATGCCCAAAGTCATATAAATTCAGAATTTAAAAAACAAGATGGGAATCAACCCTCTGTAGCCTTGTATACCCCAAGGCATTGCACGTCCTGCTGCATGTCAAAATGGACTTCCAATTTTTGTTGCATCTACGCTTTACGATACCAACCTCATTAGATGATTTGATTGGTTCTTGTACCAATACCTCTGCTCGTCTCTGAGTGGGGTTCTTGATATTAATCCCAAAGTCCACTTAGAGTCCTCCTTAGCCAACCATCAGCTACCCATTGCCCAGGCTGATCTAATAACATCATCCCTTTAGCATTGACATTATATATTTGAAAGCATTTTAAACATATCTATTTCAACTTACATGTATTTATAGGGTCTAAGGTTTCCTATCCCTTCTTTAAGATTTCATCAGGTTTTAGACAGTTAACATTTACACATTTCATCACATGGAGCTCAACCCTACAAGTCTTAGACTAAAAAAAAAATAGCAGGATAGCTTCAACACAATGGAGCCTATCCACAAGAAAGGCAAACAAACCCAACATGGGGCTGAGGATACTGGGAAAAAAACAAAAGAAACAAAGAAAGTGCTATCAAGCTGTCAAAAAATACCCCCCAGAAGTTTTTTATGCTGAGAAAAGCCATTTTACTGATGTCTATAGACACTTCACTACTCTCCAATGTAAAATTTAAATAGCTTTTAGTTGGGCTATGGCTGCATCTATCAAGTGCTACTGAAGACGGTCTAAACCTCGACATGTCAGCCCACGTGTGTTAGAAATGACTAACCCCACCCTCCTGCCCAAAAAGCGTTGATTTGGGACTGCGGCAAGGGGCTGCTGGCCAAGTCTCTCCTGTCTATTTTAAGCAGGTAATTATTTTAAGGGGGTAACTTGCTCAGGCTTTTCCTGTAAAATATGTAAATAATCCTCCCACTGTGAGGGCATGCATGTTCACCAACTTGACCATAGGACGTTTCATCTTACCACGAGGAGGGACTTCTTCCCTGTGCAGGTGGCAGAGCAGCGGCACAGCTGCCCAGAGAGGTGGGGGAGTCTCCCACTCTGGAGCCATCCCAAACCCGCCTGGACGCCGTCCTGTGCCACTGCTGGAGGTGCCCCTGCTGTGGCAGGGGGTTGGGCTGGGGGAGCTCCAGAGGGCCCTTCCAACCCTCACCACTCTGGGATTCTGTGCGCCGTGCCACGCTGTTTCTGGCCAGCCAAAAACAGAGCTGCACCTAAAGCCCGTGGGGGTGTGACGGGGAACAGAAGAATGACGGGCTGATTTTCCTGACCCCATAGCTGACCACCTGGGATGGGTATTTCTTCATGTTGGCACTCACATAATGTCTTGGCAACCTAAGCACAAGGTCGGGTACAACACACATACCCACACGTGGCTTTTCTACAACCGAAATGATGGGTTGTCACCTGACAACACCCCACTAACCAGAATTTTGAGTTTTCTCTGGGGGGAAATATATTCCAACAAGTTGGTTTCCCGGCACTTTCTACCAGTCATCACTCAGTCTCTACGGGGTATCGCTGTGTCTCTCTTAGACATAAACCCCTCCCCAAAATCCAGCCCTCAGACTACACATGCTTTTCTTAAAGCTTTCCAATCTGCCAGACGCTGCGGTTTTAGCGGTAGAGATTACTTTCTCGGTGAAGCATAACACCCGGCTGCATGAAATTTCAGTCTCATAATCCTGTTAGGTTCCCCCCCCCGCCATCAGCCTCCACACTGATGAGACCTTTGTGTTTGTGCAGCTCCCGAAATAGCAGCCTGAGCCGCCCTGAAAAAAAAAACAACCAAACCAACACAACCCTAAAGCAAGAATTGCCATTGCCAAGGTGAAGGGCTCCTATTTTAAAGGCACCGCAGAAGCCCGGGGAAGATAAAAGCCACAGTGAGTTTGCAACTATTACTTAGTCCCGTTTTATTTTATGGGGATTTGCAGATTTGGGCGCCGGGCTCAAAGCACCACCACCAGCCTTTGGCTTTTCTCCAGGTGAGACCAACGGTTTCATTCCTTAATGGACGATGGTGGGATACTTGTCAAGAGGAAAAGAACAAAAAAAAAAGAAACCCAGCTATTTCTTACCCACGCTGTGGGTGTTAAGGTGCAGCAGAAAACCTCATCCATTTCACTTTGGTTTGGGAATAGATGCTTTTTCAGTTAAATTTTCATTGGGATACTTTCAACATTTTTTTTCTTGAGGAGTAGGCAGGGGCAGGGATGGAAGGGGTTCGTTTTATTGACATTTTGCTCAATGACAAAATGACATTGGTGATCCAAAGACATCGACGTTCGGTGTCTTTTCAGACTCGCCCATTCCCTCGCTGGCCCTGCAGGGAGCAGGGGTCGGACCTGACGGCCTCCCGAGGCTCCTTCCGACTCCAAATATTCAGCGAGTCTGCAGCAATTCCTCAGCGTCAGACCCAGCAGAAACTTAAATGCTAACAAAAAGGTTGGCAGAGAGAAAATAGCCAAAATTTGCCAATATGTGGCATACCAGTCAACCTGATTTATCAGTTTTGTTTGTGAAAATCCTCCTTTATACAGGATTTCTATGTTCAAAGGCAGATTTGCAGTCTCTGGCTCTGTGCATGCACATAAAACCTCAACTTGTGTAAGAGCCAGCCTGGCACACTGCTATCCATCCCTCTATAAGTACCATATGTATATACAGCACATGCCATGCATCTCTACGTATATGTCGCTTCAGAAAAATGAGGACAGGACACGCGTATGGAGGAGGAGGAGGTGGTCACGGACCGTTGCTAAACCTGCACAGTCTGTAGTGAGTCTACGGTCTACACCATAGTGCCTAATAAATAGTTTTCCAAATAGAACAACTAACTACATATTATTGAGGTTTTGGTTTAGGAAAGAAAAAGGAAAAAAGAAAATGGGCAAAAGCAATAGGAGGTGTGTGGCTCTCACGTCTTTAACGAGAGTAGCTGGAAGAACGGTGGCTGTGCAGGGCTGCAGAGATCAAACCCCACGCGCCGGTGGGTGAGCCCCATGTTTGTTCCCATTTCTGTGGGATATTTGGGTCATAAAACAGGACATGTCCCCTTGGGAAGGGACAAGATGCAGGAAGAGAGGCACACCTGCACAAGCAGTATTTCGCTGAGCTGTTTTAGGAACCCCATGGTCATGTTTTGCGTTGATGGTGGGGATTAGAGGAGCAGCAGGAGGCGAAGGGGCAGGAACGGGGGGGTCCCATCACCTGAACTCCACCAGCACACGCAGGAGGATGTCGGCTTGTAGGGAAATCCCCGAGCTGAAAGTCATGCATAGCTCTGGATGACTTTCAAAAATAACAGGATGGAGTTAAATACCTGGGTTTCCTTTGAGTCCCACTCTAATTCCCGCCTGCTTTTGCCTCTAAATGCTGAACTTCTCTGATCTCTCACTCCTCTCTCCCAGACTCCAAAGTACGGAGTCAGCAACGATCCTGCCCTCTCCCCTCACACCCTAATTTCCTCTTCCATGCCTCTACACAAACATACCTTGCTCCTACACCTCTGGGTCTTCTCATCTTATTATTTACCACAAACCTCTATTTTCCAATATCTTTGAAACTTCATGCACTTCTGGATTTAGACTGTATTTATCATGCAACTCTCCTCGTTAGAGGGAGCAAAGATCACCGGACAAAACAAATAAAAATATATCTGACTCAACTCCTGCGTGTAAACAAAGCAGTCCTGAAAATATATATGTTTATCATGAGCTTGTCAGCTCCGCTCCAGCGTTTAAGTTCTATTCAAATTAGTAAATTACTTGGGTCAAGATTATCCAGCTTCGGGTTTTCCTGAGCAATAAGCAATGGTACATCAGCTGCAGGCTCTGGGGCCGAGCAGTGGCCGTGTGGTCTCTGCAGCGAAGCCAGCCCTCGGAAAACCCCAGCCGGTGGTACACAACCACCCAAGTATTTTAGCAACACCTGATCTCATTGAACATCCTCTGAGGCTTTTCCTCCTGTCACCACATCAGCTTCTCAGCAAAGACCGCGTCAGATGTCACGCTTGGGTCTCCTCAGAGGGAGAGCAGGAGGTTTGCAGCTGCCTACAAACCAAGGAGGAATTCATGCGACCACACTGGACTGCCCTTCTCCAGACCCCCATCCTCCCCACCCAGCACAAGCCCAGAAAAAGCCCCTCCAAAACCTGTAGGACATTTGTAGGGTCTTCACTGTCTTGACACTTGAGTACTCATACAGCAATTTAAATTATTTCCGCAGTATGCAGAGCCAAACACACAACTTACCCACGCCAAGATGACATGACGTCAATCAAACCCTCTCCGAAGAAGCAGGATGAGTTCTGCTGCTAGCTGAGCCAGAGAGACCCCCCCGCAGGGCCCTGTGTGAGGAGGACGGGCAGGGCTGGGGGGCACCAGCTGCAGTGCGTTGAGCCCCAATTACCCACCTGCGGAACACCTCCCTCCCCATAACCAGCCAGTGAGGGAGAGGGGGTCTGTTTAAGGAGAAAATGGGGTTGGTTTGGCATCTTGCAGCAAATCCAGCTTTGATGTGCTGCTGCTAGAATTTATTTGAAGAGTTTTTTGTGTTTGAGTGTAACGTTTGGGATGCGATCGCGAGCAAACGGTTCAGTCTCCATCACCTGGTTAAAGGCACACGTCGGCGTACACATCCCCAGGGTTAAACCCCGTGTATTAACCAGGCACAGAAAACCCTCACACGGCAAAAATAAACTTTGCATCCCTAAAATGGACATATCATCAACGCTGCATGCGTCCCCTGGCAAAGAGCTGCTCCTGACAAAGGCGGCTGTCAGACGCCGTTATGCCCCTGGAAACAAAGAGAATTATAACAGAGCACGATCCTATGAAAAAGCCAACACAGAACTTATTCTTGCAGCTGATACAAGATATTGTTGTCACCAAGCAGCTGCTGCGAGGCTCGGGTGCGTGTGTGCATATGGGCATGTAGCTCCTGGACAAATTCCAGATTTACGGAAAAGTTCCCCGACGTGAGTGCCAGCCTGCACGAAAACTTCAGGGCACAAAAGGCTCCGAGTGACCTGCTCGGAACAGCAAGCAGAAAGCACACACGCACAGCAACACATAACCTTCCTTGATGCATTAAAGTACGATGAGCTGTACCTTTATTTGGTGGAAATTAGAGCAGGTCTGCTGGCTTCAATGACATAATTTAAAGCAGCTGATCCAAAATAGACCCTAGAAGTTGTTTTTTTTTTTTTAAAAAAAAAGCCCAGGTCATTATCAGAGGCAACAATTAGTGCCCAGGTGTGTAACTGAGGTCTTGATGGCTGATGGCAGTTCTTTGGCCAATGGTTTTAATAGCAGGGGCAAAACTTCAGTACTTCACCACTTCTAATTGCAATTAAAATTAGTTAGCCCAGCTTGAAGAGGAATCATAGTATCATAGAATGATTTAGGTTGGAAGGGATCTTAAAGATCATCCAGTTCTACCCCCCTGCCCCGGGCAGGGACACCTCCCCCCAGCCCAGGGTGCTCCCAGCCCCGTCCAACCCGGCCTTGGACACGTCCAGGGATGGGGCAGCCACAGCTTCTCGGGGCCGCCTGCGCCAGGGGCTCACCACACCCAAAGTGAAAAATTTCTTCCCAATATCTCATCTAAATCTCCCCTCTTCCAGTTTGAAGCCTTCCCCCCCCTGTCCCATCACTCCATGCCCTTGTAAAAAGTCCCTCCCCAGCTCTCCTGGAGCCCCTTTAGGCACTGGAAGGGGCTCTGAGGTCTCCGCGGAGCCTTCTCCTCTCCAGGCTGACCCCCCCCTCTCCCAGCCTGTCCTCCCCGCAGAGGGGCTCAGCCCTCGCAGCATCTCCGGGCCCTCCTCCGGCCCCGCTCCAACAGCTCCGTGTCCTTCTGCTGTGGGGCCCCCCCCGAGCTGGAGGCGGCGCTGCAGGGGGGGCTCCCCAGAGCGCAGCAGAGGGGCACAGTCCCCGCTCGCCCGCTGGCCACGCTGCTGGGGATGCAGCCCGGGGTGCCGGGGGCTCGCTGGGCTGCCAGCGCACATTGCCGGCTCATGGTGAGCTCCTCACCCACCAACACCCCCAGGTCCTTCTCCCCAGGGCTGCTCTCAGCCATTCCCTGCCCAGCCTGGATTTGTGCTGTGTATCTCGTCAAACAACATAACCTCCTTACCTATATCTAACAGACATTTTAGCCCATGCATCCATGAACACCAATTCCACGCGTGTTTTGAGTCAGCAGCTTTCATGTTTCTTTCAGTCCCGCAGGCAAACTGCACGGAGAGCTGCTCTACTGCTGCCTAAGGCTGCAACGGAGGGAAAAAAGAGCAGAGCAAGTGTGCTCTGCTGTCTCGGATCATACAAACTCTGTACTTAATTTCAAATTATTTGAGCAACACCATCAACACAGGCTCCATGCACCAAGTTCTTCCAAATTCATGTGTTTATCCACTATATATCCAGATTTCTGCAATTAGTTTAGCCTGACGGGGCAAAAGCTTTGAGATTAAGACAAGCTCGCAGACCAAGCTTTACGTACGTTACCGTGACAAAGTAGCTTAGGTCCCGCCGCCTCCCCTTTCCGGATCAGCTACCTGGGGCTGTCTAAAGTTACAGCCGCGCTTTCCTGTGGGTTTATGAACCGGATCATCTCTCAGTGAATGACACCGCAATTAGCAAGAGAGGGCAACGAGCCTGCAAGCCAAGCCGGCAGTCACAGAAAAGGGGTCCTCTGCCCCAAGAGATCCCTTTGACCCTCTGGATTATTTTGAGAGCTTTTTTCCAGCCAGGTGGCTGCTGGCAGAAAGAGAATAGAGTTCTTCACTGTTTTTACTCTTATAAATGAGAGCTGTTCCATTACCTGGCTTATTTTTCCTGTTCTCTATAAATGTACGCACAGTGAACATCAGTTTGAATGACAATTTGGAGGCTGATGAGTGAAAAAGAAGCGACTCTTGAGAGGCTTTAAAAGGACGGGGCGCACGAGGCAAGCCATACAGTTATTTTGCTGTTACACTTCAGCTCTACATCACTAACTATTTTTACACCCTCCACATGACAGACCGTATAGTGTGAATTTTTAACTCAGTGAATCAGAGAAAGACTAATTTATTTGCTCTCTCGCAAGTTAAGCACAGTTGAATACAGAATCATAGAATCATTTTGGTTGGAAGAGACCTTTAAGACCATCGAGTCCAACCATTAACCTAACACTGCCCAAAGCCACCACTGACCCATGTCCCTCAGCACCACCTCTGCCCGGCTGTTAAACACCTCCAGGGATGGCGACTCCACCACTGCCCTGGGCAGCCTGTGCCAGTGCTTGACAACCCTTTGGGTGAAGAAATGTTTCCTAATGTCCAATTTAAACTTCCCCGGCACAACTTGTGGCCATTTCTTCTCGTCCTATCATCTGTTCCTTGGGAGAAGAGACCGACCCCCCCCTCGCTACCCCCTCCTTTCAGGGAGCTGCAGAGTGATAAGGTCTCCCCTCAACCTCCTCTTCTCCAGGCTGAACATCCCCAGTTCCCTCAGCCGCTCCTCATCAGACGTGTGCTCCAGACCCCTCACCAGCTCTGTTGCCCTTCTCTGGACACACTCCAACACCTCAATGTCTTTCTTGTCATGAGGGTCCCAAAACTGAACGCAACGCTCGAGGTGGGGCCTCACCAGTGCCAAGTACAGGGGGACGATCACTGCCCCAGTCCTGCTGGCCACACTATTCCCGATACAGGCCAGGACGCCGTTGGCCTTCTTGGCCACCTGGGCACACTGCTGGCTCATGTCCAGCCGGCTGTCCACCAACACCCCCAGGGCCTTCTCTGCCGGGCAGCTCTCCAGCCACCCCACCCCAATCCTGTAGCGCTGCGTGGGGTTGGTGTGACCCAAGTGCAGCACCCGGCACTTGGCCGTGTTGAACCTCACACCATTGGCCTCAGCCCATCGGTCCAGCCTGGCCAGACCCCTCTGTAGAGCCCTCTACCTTCCAGCAGACCAACACTCCCGCCCAGCTTAGCGTCATCCGCACTTACTGAAGGTGCATTCGATCCCCTCGTCCACATCACTTACAAAGATACTGAACAGAACCGGCCCCAGTACTGAGCCCTGGGGAATACCACTTGCGACCGATATAAAGCCGAGTTCTAAAACCTGCACTGTTACATGAGGATGTGTCATAAATAAATCAACAAATTCACTGAACTGAACCAAAGCTGTTGAGGATTTGGAATAGACTCCTCCATACGCAATCCTCAACCTGTTAAAATACTGTATTTCTGTCCACCACAAAAAACCCACCACAACTCTTACAAATAGCTCTTACTGCAGCACAGCTTAAATACTCCTGGCACTGAAAACCCTGTAAGATTTCCACTTGCTGCAAACAGAAACTGACCATTTCCCTCGGTATCTCGGTCTGTGTATTTATCCCTATCAAACTTTTAAGCCTGGTTTCAATTTCATTTTTGTAACTTAAAAATCTGTCACCACGACTGTCCTTAGCCATGATGCCACCAGTTATTTAGGAGACTATGGTGGTGTAGAACTTCACCGGGATCATAGCTCACCTACGATTAGTACCACGATATTTTAGCAGAGAAAAAGACAACTCTAATTTTTTTCCTTTACGAGGAATTCTGTGGCAAGACGTTTAGCTCAGTTCCTCGTATCTTAGGGCACCTAAATGACAGACATTTCACCTATAACATTTCTTTAGTCTTTTGACTACTATAAATAACTTCTAGATTTGCATCATTTTGCGTGTATTCTCCACGTACACTAACGTGCCTGCACATGTAACTACACAAAGCTAGCACTGCTTGTGGCACTCACCATCACCACTTCTACTGGTTTTGCAAGAAACTCCACAAAACCTTATTTAATTCTGGTATATTTGGTAATGAACTGACAACTTTTAGAAACAGCTTCTCCAAATTCAGAAAAAAAAGTACTTCCCACAGAACAGTAATCTTTGCTAAGGAAAGATACGCAACCTTACACACAACAGCTCTTCTCACAGGTTTGTTTCTTTACTCCAGAAAGGCATTAACTTTATAACACTGAGAGTTGTTTTGTTTTTTATTATCAGAAGTACAGTTCATCACACTGTATTCAAGAACTTTGATTTCACAGTAGGAAGTTCATTAACGCACAGTGTAGCTCTTCTGATGTGAGGGAAATAGAACTGGAACGGTTCTAGCCTCTTTTGAGAATGACCGTGTATGAGAAAATTCTATTTAGAAAAATACCAGAAAGTCATACCTCCCCATAAATTCTGGCAAGACACATTAGTATTAGCGAAGTCAAGGCAAAACTCCCACTTACCTTCAGTGAGATTTTTGCCTTGGGTTGAAGCCATTTGAAAAGCCACTGTAAAAGCCCTTTCCAGGCCGAAAATTTAAAAATATGAACTCAAAAACTAGCGTCCCAAGCCTAATTTGAATAGCTGCCTGACAGCTTCCACCCCTTATAAAACACAGAAAGGCAAGTACAGCAAAGTCACCTAAAGAAAAGATAGCATTAAAAGTCTTCAATATAGTTAAAATATATGTGAACCGTTCACAGAATTTATTTTTGTAATACTTATCCAACAAAGTTCTCCACAACAGTGTGTATTCTGCAGTCCCAGCGAGACACTAACCCTCTTACCAAATGAGCTCATTTGTATTCTGCAAAATACTTGCATTTTGCAAACAGACAAGACACATTGCAGCTTCTCAAGCTTTTTTAATCCTCTTGATGAGAATGAGGAAAAAAAAAAATCAATAAAAGACTTCGAAGTAATACAGCTTTCTTGGACAGTAGAGAGGAGGTCAAGAACATGGACTCTGGAATTACAGCACAAATTCCACGACAAAGTGATAAATAAATCCTGCCTCAACAGCCATATACTTCAGCCTCGGAATGTGCGCAGGCTACAGCCAACAGCGATGACAATGATGGCAGGGGAGCACGATAACCTCTGAATCGCTGGCTTAGTGAGTGAATTTAGAGTAGACAGCACTCACTTCTTCAACACAAAGTCTTCCTCACTTCCACCTCCGTGATCCAGCAGAGTTATGGGCTTGCAGCAATCATTAACACGGACAGATACAGGCACTTGGTAAAGGATCTGGTTCTAAAGCCATTAAAGCCAATAAAAAGACTTTGGTGGTAACTGGCTTAGACCCTGAGTAGGGAATAAAAATAGCATACAAACCTAGAACAAGTTTTAAATCCATAGTTGCTGGTTAACATTGGAAAAAGACACAATGATTAAAATCCCGATCTATCTGACAGGACGCTAAACCTCCCCGATCCTCATCTTGTGCAGCCATTATCCAGGCAAAAGCTGCACCAAATTTTGTTGCCGTCAAGAGTGAAGGATTGCCATTGTTGCGTGAACTGGCACAGCTACTGCAGTGATGTGTTAACAAACGGCCCTGATAACCGACTGCGATGAGATTAAAATCTCGTTTGTTACTTGGTCTCTGTAGTGAGGCAGCCAACAGAGCTCTGGCATTTCAGGTGCCTTGGATTTTCTTCGCTATTCTTCCCCAGGAACTTCAACTGACCCGATTGTTTTTACGATACCTGAAGAGACTGACTAGTTTACTGAAACCTTCCTGTTGAAATATTTTTATAATTGATCATAATTGCAATAATTGATCATAATTGCTCTTTGCACAGGCATTTCAAAATTCCAGAGAGACAAGTCTAAATTGCATCCAAGTACAAGAAAACAATGATGATATCCAAGCATTGTCCTAGTATCTTTTTTTTTTTCCACAATGTATTTAATGACCTGGGAAAGTTACAAAAGCAACTTTAAATTACATTTACATATATAAACTAATTAAATATACTTAGCTAACACTGAGAAAATAAAAACCCAAGCAATAAAAAGACAAAAAACATTATGAGATGACTGATTCTAGAGTAATTTAAGACCTTTTACTGAGCCTCTGGATGTAGCAATCAAGTGAACACTCCCCTACTGAAGTGTTACTTGTAGTTAGAGACCACTGAAAGCTTATCTCATTATTCTCATTTTAGAACAGTGAACAAGTGATTAGTCTAGCATTAACTTCTGCATTTTTTATTAAGTTCTATATTCTGGGAGAACAATTTTATTACTTAGTCCACTTTTTTTGTTTGTTTTTTTTGCCACTTATTTCAGTAAGTGGTAAAATTCCTAGAAACGACAGTAGCATCAGGATTTTTAATACGAAGAGCACAGATTTGTTAGACACTGAAAGACAAAATGGTTAAGTGTGGCTTGTGAGATAATATTAAAAAAGGATATGCAGATAGCTATGTACATGTATGTTTAAACTCATTCAAGATGAAGGAAACTCACAGCTTAAAATTCATGTGGCACATTAAGGTATCTGTTTGAATGTTGTCAATTAATATTCCAAGTCACATGTGGTGAACACATCTTCACAAAGACTAAAATAAATAACAGCTACTTTATTACCCAAGAATACTTTAAAGTGTGGCATTTCCTGACAATGCTTAGAGAGAATCATCACGTAAAGAACACAAAGGTCATAAGAACTTGTGAAACCCTGATGACTCCTAGTTTCCACTTAGTTTTCTCATTATAGGGCTGTCAGGTTCAGCATTGGTGAAAATACTTCCTACAACCACATGAGTACCCCAGATGTTGTGACGAATAACTTTGCAGCAGCCAAGATCATCAACGGAAAATCCCAAGTGGCGGTAGCGTTCATCTGTTTCAAACAGAGTGTTGTTTGTGTAAGGTCCAAAAAACTAGGTGGAAAAAAAGAGAATTTTTCACGTGAACATTTCCAAGAGCATTTAAAATATCAGAACTACCCCTTTTTAAAACAAAACCTACGCCCAGAACTACCAGTTACATCTGTTAGAGGAAATTTTATGTACAGTTTTATTCATGAAATCTACATAGGAAATTAAGCAGAGCACCTTATTTAAAGGCTAATTTATATTTAAAGATTTCCCTTCACCACTAACAGAGCGCTGAAGGCATATCAGTGTGTTTGAATGTCTAATCAATCATACAAAAAACCTCAAGTGCTTTGGAAAGGTTCTGCTACTTCTACAGGCATTAAGGATAGAACCCTTCTGTGAAAGAGCAAAAATAAGACATGTATCTTTTCAATGAGCCCCCTATAAAGATGCTTTGAAGACCAAAAATGTGTGTAAATTGGAAACAGGTATTTCAGTCACTTTATCTCCAGAGGAAGCTTCTGAGCAAAAGCCTACTCCCGATGAACAGGTTTTCGGTAAGGCTGTTACCACTGAACTGGAGCCCAAAGACAGAATGCTACTTTCATCAATCTGTAACTATTCCTTAAATGCATGGAATTTCTGGGAAGCTTTTAAGCACTATATACACCTTCAACTGCTTGTTCACCTTATAAACATCCTCTGTGAAACACAGTCGCCTCTGTTGACACAATAAATCACTGCCTTTCGCAGTGTTTTTAAATAAAACCCCACTGAACTGAGCTTTGCCATGATTATGTTCAACTATATGGTTTTAACATTTCTCAGACAAAAATAGATATACGCTCATGCTTCGATAGAAGCTTTCTCAATTCTCTCTTGTAAGTTTTAAGACTCTTTATGTTTCACAGATGTCTTGGTAAGAAACTGTCAGCTCCCCCAGCAAACTGGTGTAATCTGATAATGAATGCCTACGCTGTTTAATTGGAACAAGCTATTCATTTTTTCTACGTAACAAAGATGTCGTTAACAAGTGCAAAGAGACCTTTTGAAACCCTCCATCTATACAAATAGGTGTCAGGACTACCAGGTTACCTTGGGAGGGCATAACCAGCCTATTGTGCAGTGACCAAGAGCTTTAGGGCATAAAACTTCTACTGTTATCCAAAATTCAGCTTCATTGCTGAACGATGTTCTCCAAAGCGCCAACTGCAATGACAGCTGACAGCGTACAGGAACTGGCTCAGGATTACTATCCTATCTTAATTTATGAAAGCAATTATCCTATGGTAACAGCTTTTGGGCAATATGATTGGATTTAACCCATATAGAAGAACAGAAATATCACTGCTGGTTAGGACACAGCACCGTCCATTGCATATTCCACACAGCACATAACTTACTGCCAGTCCTGAGGATGGATCAATGAAGTCAGCCCAGTAGCCTTCAGAACAAATTGCATAGCAAATTTCCTTGGCACCATTAATGAACTTAAAAGAAAATAAAGGGAAAGAAGGATATCAAATGGGATTTTTGTTACATACACATCAGAACACATATAAAATATTCTGAAATGAACAAGCACGGATTTCTTTTGGCCTCTACTAATAAATGAGAAATTCAGCATACTTTCAATAAAAATATTAATAATATTAAGAGGATTAGAATTAATTGCATACATTAGGCTACTCCAATCATACAAGATTTAGAAGTGTTTCTTGTGCCAGTCAGTAATGGATTAACAGCTTGTACAAGAAATAACGTAATTGCTTTGATTATTCATGCAGATTGCAGTCATACCTGTTATCCTCTTTAAGAAGTCAACCATTACTTCAGGTATTTCTGTGTTATTTCCACGAGTTTACAGATCTCACCTAAACTTCACAAATTTGACACTAAATGTAGCATTAAATATATATATTTTTTTGTAAATATATGAAAAACATAGTTTTGCTGTAAGGTGTTATCTAAGCCAACAGCACAGTATTAGGTAGTTCTTCCTGCACTACAAATGATTTTAAAGAACGTTTTAGTTCTGCATCACGATAGCAAACAGTTCCACAAGCACTTGGCTTTTACACCAATCTACACCAATTCTCTTGTTGTAATTAACTGGTGGTCAAGAGGATGAATGATGATTTCAAACTCTCCCATTATTAAACCATCAAAGTTGTAAGTCATGTTTCAATTACAGTGGAGGACACCAGCTGACGTTCCTGAATATAGTATTTTCCATTAAGCAACATGCCAAGAAGTTTCCTGTTCCATAACGTGTCAAAAACCTCCCTTCTCTGAAGAGACAGTTCAAAGAATCTACTTTTTTTCTGCAGCAAACTTTTCACATCGGCTAATTTGATATGTTTTTTTGTTGCCCCCCCCCACCCCCCCTTTTTTTTTTTTAAATCTTTGGTGTTGTATTGCAGTTATCTGTTTGTCAGATATAGAAGAAAATTCAACCAGGTAGATTTAAAGCTGTGCTCCTGTATTCTGACATCACTACACAGGGCACAAAATAATTACACAGCACGTTTTTTCCACAGATAAATCAGCAAGAACAGGAGACCCCAGTTATGTGCTTTTAATCACCTAGACCAGCAGTTTTCAACCCATGTTATGAGGGCCAGCAGGGCCCCATAGAAGACTTCTGAAGAAACCTGCAAAGGTGAGTGAGAAAAAAACCCCACAAAAGTCGAGATATGTGATGGTTCTAAAACCACCCATGCCCTCTGAGAAAAACATGTTCAAGAGCAAAAATCTAAACAGCTGAATACACTGAGCTAGAGTAAAGCACAAATAGAATTCACATAGCTTCCTTGAAACGTGAAATTCCCTAATCTCTGGGAAAAAAATATATATATTAACTTCAGAATAAATTAACACTTTAGTGCCCTTAGCAGCTTAAGGTTTTCAGTTTATAGAAATGTTATTGTAGCTACTCAGCTTCAGTCCCTTAATGGTCCAAAATACAGAAGTTTATCCTTTACAGTAATCTTCTGCACTTTGATATTCGCTGGCTCTGATGATTAACTACGCTTCAACTGTAAATTAAGTCACCAATGTAAGTAAGCCATCTGAAGACAGCATTTTAGGCATTACACTTCTGATACAACACAGGATCAAAAGATGTACTGTAACAAGCCCTCAACAATCACTTAGATGGACTGAGGTTAATAAACACTTGAGATTCGCTACTGTAAACAGTTAGATTTAGCTGTAAGTAACCCTCATTACTTTAGCACAAGCCTCTCACATTAAATTAGTATTTTTACGGTTACTTCTAACCATCTATGAAGCAAACAAACAGACCATTTTCTTGTGAATTTGCTGTTAGTAACCTTTAGGCCAGGAGGTTACATCCAACATCCTAACACCCCTACAATGACTATATGAGACTTGACAGGGAGGTGCACAAGGAAGAAAGATGCCAATTAACATATAATTAGACCAGATTACAAGGCCAAAGACCAACAGACCATAAATAATTCAAAGAGAAGAACAGACTGAAATGAAGGGAATTTTAATTTGTGTGTAATCTTTATGCTGATCCTTCAGACTGCTTCTTCCTTTTTCCTGTGGTAACCCTTACACTGCTTTACAGAGGCCACGCTTGCAATTTACAGGATTGAAAAGGACATTATCAGACTATTTTCAAACATAAACATGACCCTCACTATACGAATGCAAATCCCACAGGACGATTTTTATTAGTTTTAGAAAAACTATGACAAATTATATCTAGAAACGTTGCATTTTGAGGTGCTAAGAAAAGAATGCTAGCGGTGGTGAACACTGACACCTGCTGGACAACACCCACAAAAAAAATCCGAAGAATGTAAAATAAAGCGATTGTCAGAGAGACCTCTAGTGGCAACAGAACAAAACGACAAAGTTTATGAGGATGGTTAAGATGCAATAAATACAACTGATAGCCAGGCTAAAAGCATTAACCATATCCACTATCAGAATGGAAAAAAAACCAAGAAAAAAAACAGAGGAACCACTTTTTACAAGTAATGACACACTCACGGACAGACTCCGTACTGGAATCTCAGTTACACCACAGAAAAACAAAGAGAGAAGCGAAATCCTACAAAATGCATTGTCCTAAAGCTGAAATAAGGTGAGAAAATAGTTGCTGCCCTTAAACTGCAACAGAACAACAATCAAGAGTCTTTAATAATTTCCTGTAGCATTTTACAACATTTTAGCATACTTTTTGCTCACCCCACTATAAAGAATTTAATAGTTCTATGAGACACGTAGTCAAAAAGCTATAAAGCCGGAAAAAATTCTCTCCATTTTATCAATAAAAGAACATAGGATTAGCTCAAAAATGCTCTAAAAATAAGACAGTATATTACTACCAGACCTACAAATGGACCAAAATACAAACATAGTTCACAGAAGATTCATCTACAAACAAAAATAAGATGCTGTCAGCTACTTACATTTTCTAACAGCATTTCTCTCTCATCCTCCACTTCTTGACTCCATACAGTCATATCATTTTTAGTCTTCTGGGTGACAGTTAATACCGTTAAACGGTTGGCATTCACTTCTGGAAACATTGACTCAAAGTCTAAAAAAGTGAAACCGGCATGTTACAGCTTGCTCTTACATTTTATTTATGATTTTTCAGTTTTAGACAAATTATTGACCCTACTTTAGAGCCTTCCTTTCATTTAAATCCAAGATGTGCGTATGTTTTTCACGTCAGACCCAGCAAACAGCATGCTGGTTTGAAATGCTGACTTTGCTTTTGTGGAAGCTAACGCACCTTGGTACGGTCCTCTTAAAAGCAACTTAGGCAAGGGAGTTTGCTATTTCAAGACCTCCTATTTAACTGCAAGATGATAAAAGCCCCACTACTCTGCACATTTCAGAACGTGCAAACAAGTGCCTTTCTTTGCAAAGATATAACACCAAGTATAGGAATATTTTAATATTTTGAATTGAACATCTCCACGCACATAAGGTGTGCAGACCCGTATTTTCTGGCTAAGCCATATTGTATGATGCACACTGATTTTTGCATTAGATCTTTCAATAGAAATGCCTCAGATCTACTTCCTAGGACGTTGACAGCAGACTCGGTCTCAGTGGTGTACTATAGGCACGAGTTGTGACGGTTCTTCCCCTGGGACAGAGAAGGCCCAAGCTATTGCAACTCTCTGTGTTATCTGTTGGACTACAAACAGGAACGCATGTGAAGCATCAAAGTCAATTAGGCTTCACAGACCCTTATTTTCGGTGTGGAAGAAAAAAGCACTTTCCAAAATTAAAAGTCCAAAGGTTCACTCTTTCTCACTCTCTGAAAAGCCTGCTCTGTTCAGCACCTAGACCACAATTTCAGCCAGATGTCAGTCTCTTCTCTCTTTCAGTATATCACTTTTAAAACTAGAAGGTTTTATCCCAATTTAATTTCAATCATTTCCTTCTTGAACAAATTAAAGAAAGATCCAAAAGCAATGCTTTCAGTAGTTTCATCATTTCAATTGGCTATTTTACTGAAAAGCAGTGCCAAAAGGTTTCATTTTGTCACAAACTGGCTTTTGGACAGTGAATTAGCTCCAGAATCTACCTGACGCTAAAGACACAGGTGAAAGTGACTCCCCGCCCCAGCTGATCTGGAGTTTAAATGGCACTGAATTCAGTTTCGGTTTTCCTTTTACAGCATGTACTTTTCTTTTGTAAAATATTAACTCTGGATTACCCTTTTGTGTGGCATCAGTTACATCAGAGCATTTACTTACATATTTTTACATTTTTAAAGGTTATAATTTCTTAGCTATCAAAAAAAGGTGAAAATATACCTTTCCGTAACAGTTCAGGACAAGCTTGTACTGCACATTCTACCTTTGCGTTTTCAAAGTAAGTTTCAGCATTATTTATTTGCTGTTTCTGTGGAACATCAGCACCCTGAGAAAAAGGAAAATTGTAACTTTCCCATTCATTAACATATAACAGGAATAACTTTGTACACCAGACTACATTTCTGTGCCTAGGTGTCCACAGATACACCCAAGCAGTTTCACAGAAAGATCATGTGGAATGACACTTAAAATTCATTTTTCAAATATTATAAATGGAACAGATACAGGTATACCCTATTGCTTAAACCTATATAGAAATTCTAAGCTTTATGTACTATTGTAACCGTATTATCTCAAAGCCTTAACCATTACAGAAATTTTTGAAAAATATCTTTCTGAAAAAAATGGCCTCAAGTATTCAATACAACAGCAACTGACAGATTCAGACATACACACATTACCTGAGCCAGAATAAAACTTTAAAATAAAGTTACACAATGGTTGCAGACCTCTGAACTATCAGTATGTTCAGCTTTAGCTGTTGCCGCTTGAAAAGCAGAAGAGTTTACCAGTAATGCCATTTTTACATTTTTATTCTTTATAGCTTTTTAGTTCTACAGTTTAAAAAACAAAACACAAAACCCCAAACCAAACCAGAGTCTTGTGGTTATGTTACAAATGGAGCACCTATAAGTTATATACAATATGTGTGTGTGTATATATATATCTCATTTAAGCTTGAAATGCCCTTAAGAAAGTAGTAACAACAGCTGCCTCCTTTGGGATACCAGTTATTACATAACAGGTGTAGAATGCCTTAATACTGGTTTTCTAGCTCTAACTAGGCTATAATTTACAAGGAATTTCAGTAAGTTTCTCTAAGACTGAAGTGTACTACTCAACATTGTAATTATGTCCTACCCAACACCCGTTTTTATCCAAAAGTTCTCCCTAGAGAAAACTATTACATTGAAAACAGTGTGGCTAGCATTTTTGCTCTAGAAGTTAACACTCAAGAATAGCAAAAAAAAACCCCGCAAAATCAACCCAGCCAAAAAATAGACAATCAACAGACATTAACTGCAGTTTCAAAACATGTGTTTCGACATGTATCTTACATTATGATTGCAAAGTCGTTGGGACAGATCAGTTGGTGCTTTAAGCCTGACAAACCATGCTGTTATACTGGTAAACCCCTTTTCTTCCGAACTACAGGATGCTTCTCTTACTAGAACGGTAGTTCATTGTCATTTCTTGTCTACCGCTCCCATTCTATCCAGCTAAACACCACTTGTGCAGCACACATTTAGTAGGCATGCTACCATCAAGAGACTATGACCATTTTCCAAAGATCAATACCACTTTCACATATTGATAGGCTGTTAGGCCCGTTTACTCTGCTCAGATGAAACTAATACACCCATCTCAGGTACGCAGAGGTTAGAGAAGTCCGCCATTTCTCTGACTGGTTCGAGGACTGGTGCCTGAGCTTCAGCAGCACTGAGCTTTTCTCCTGCTTGCTGCAGCAACCTATGGCAGGGTTCTGTATTCAGCTGATCCCATCACTCAAATTTGGGCCCTCTCCTAAGATGAGTAGTTTAGCGTTTTCGTTAGCTAAATGCTGTTCGTGGATTCTGAAACACCAGCGGTATGAAGCCAAGCTGACCCTTGTTGACTGCTTTCTAAATACCAATTGCAAAACCAGTTTCTCTCTTCCATTTCAGACAGCAACAGCTGCCCCAGGCACTTTGTTGTACAAGTAATCTTGCTAGAAAGTGGACAGGCATTCAGTGCACCTGGTTTGCACTAAACTAACAAGACTAGAATTTTCTGTTGAGCTTTTAACGGAAAGCATGACCCACACAAGCTGAAAACAGAATCTGGGGAGCTCACCAGAAGCTTATGTTTTCTGAACACTTTGGAATACAATGCTACATTTACAAAAACGACTATACAACATTTTCACAATGGAGATTTGCTATTTGACTTCCAAAGTCTGAGCTTGTCACAAACTCAGAGAGCCTGGAAAGTTGAGTCAGCAGCTAGTAGCACTAAACATCTGTTGAAACATTGTGATCACACTAGCAATTATCAAGCTGCTTGCTGTTAATAATGCATCTGACTCGCTGCAAGCTCTGCCATCGCCAAAATGCAGTCTCATTGTGAGGCTTGATCTGCTTCTCCAGTGTGAATTCAAGGGCTGTCAGAACTAAGCAGGCAGATCTAAACACTGTCCAAACCACGTAAGTCCATATCCGTTAAATGAAATATTGAAGAAACTACCAATTCTGTTTGATAGAAGGTGGTGAGACTTGGTAAACAGTAAGTTTTGAAAGCTTTCTTTTCCCAAAGCCATATAATTAAGACACTACTAAAATGCTGTTTCACTAAGCAATGCTTAGTCAAAAAAACCACATACTGAAATACTTCTTTCTCCTAAAATAAAAAACTTCAGCTAGGTTCTACGTAATATCTCGCTCACTCCAGTTGAAGTTCATCTGTCAAAACCATCTGGAAAATCAACAATACCTTTTTTCAGGGGGGAGAGAGACTAGTTATGTTTCTCTTAGACAAGAAATACCAGTTTCACATAGAGGAAGCCTGTTCTTACCTGAAATTCATTTATGTATTGTGCCATTACAAATTCATGCCTTTCACTTGCTGAAGGCTCTGCTAATATATCAGGCAGACTTTTTGAAACTTGGCTTTTCTTCTGAGAAGCAGTGCCATTTAGGTGACAGTCAAAACCAATATTACCAGGCAACTGGAATCTCTGGTCCTGAGGACCAAATGGACCCATTACTTCATCTGGCCATACAGTTCTTGGACCTGCAAAAGTCAAGGCCTCGCTTTAGTCATCATATCTAAAAAGAAAGGAAAAAAAAAAAAAAAACCAACAACAAAAAGAAGAAAAACCCTCTCCCATGCAAATATCTGTGTGTCATCTCAATCATATAACCAAAGTAACCAAAACGCACAAGTAAAAGTAAGGGTCCTGACATAAAAAGCACACTTCAGAATTCCCAAATTTACACAGGGTGCTAAGTTCTGATAGCACACGAATTCACAGAAAATGAATTTGCTTTTTCTTACATAAGTCTGGAGGTGTAGCAGCAACATGAGGCTCATCTGAGCCAGAGGAACCTGCTGTAGAAAAAGCCTTGGGATTTACAACTCTTTTGACTAGGGAATAAAACCCTGGTAGGTAGGTGACCAATCTTGCTCTGTTACAGAGCACCTGAGAAGACAAAAACAAAATGAGTATTACATACTGCTAGCAAGAATACTAGTTTAAGTACAGCTTTGTGGATCACAAGAGAAATCCTCACTCGATAATTAAATTACAATTTTAATTACGATGAACTGTGTTTCTGTAAAATCAAGTTTTAGAAGCATTTTATTATTACTTTTCTATTTCACTAGTAATAGTATTCTAAGTAAAGGAAACACTTATTGAAAGGCTTTCTCATGTGAGGAAAGAACCCTGAAAAGTTTAAATAGCAGCACTGAAACCCCACAACCTAAACTACATGATGGATTGGGATTGTTTCCATGATTATTTCCATGCATGTCATCATTTTCATGATTGTCACAATTCAATCACAGGACTGATTATTAGAAATACCTAGAAATATTGTTAATTAAGTAAACACTGATATCCCAAAATGTTTGCCTTGAAGGCTAGCACAAACGTTAGCCAGTCTGTGTTCCTACTTCTTAAAAGACTGGCGGGATACACAAGGTAATAGCACTATAGATATGTCTTGTAGCTTTCATCTAGAAACATGCATACACTTGTGCTTACACACACTTCTTTGAAAACTACACATACCAACCGCTCTGAACTATAGAGGGAGATACACATATCAAAACAGGAAGGTATGGTAATTTCAGCTTCTTTCCTTTGCTCTCAAAATCCACAAACATTTAACATGTGCAAAACTTAAGTTAGTGCAGACAACCTCATTTAGATTTGCAAACTCAGTACATTTGCTTATTTATAAACAAGCGTCGTTGAAACAGATCAGTATGGTGGGCAAAACGCCAATAAACCGTAAAACCTTTATGAATTCTGTGGTCTTGGAATACACCAGAAAATCTGCTTCCCACCACAGAGTTCTTCCTGTCAACGTAACTTTCAATTGCTGAAGATGAGTCTATTACAAGCTGATTTTGCTACACAGCAAACAGAAAATGATGCAATGCTATCTCCCTGAGCATGCAAATGGTCTCAACAACAGGGCTGCAAAGAGCTAGCAGCTCCTCACCATAAAGATTAACTCTGAGGCCAATATGAGCAACTGTTACTGGGCGTATTTTGTGTAGTGGTTTTTTTTTAAACAAGATATATCCAGGTGATGTGATTAAACTGAAACATGTGATCTATTTTTTATACTTTAAAAAGAGATTGACAACTTTCATGATGCATTTACACACACAGAAAAATAACCAATCATACACTCAAACAGAGAATTAGAAGGGTAGTTTTAAAAAAAATTAAAGCCTCTTAACTTTAGCACAAGACTACTAAGACTCCTGACTACAGTTGCACAAAAGCATGCATTACTGGAAAATATAAATCCCACCTGCCATAGCACACATGCTTTGGCATAACTTTATTTTCCATGTGAAGGAAAGAAATTTTTTTGACAAACTGACATAAAGGGATTTTCCTTAAGTGCTGTATTCTTGACTCTCATGCATGTGTTTACCGCTAAATATGTATGCAAAAAGGTAACTTCATAAAAAGTGAAATTATGGTACTAGTTGGATGCTTAAGATAAAAACTCTATTCGGAGTATCAGAACCTAAGCCAGTATGAATCTGTTTCTTACATACCACCTCTACGTAAACCTAGAATCATAAAATCACAGAATGGTTAGAGTTGGAAGGGACCTCAAAGCTCATCTCGTTCCACCCCCCTGCCCTGGGCAGGGACACCTCCCACCAGCCCAGGGTGCTCCCAGCCCCGTCCAACCTGGCCTTGATAAAACTTGATAGAACTTATTAGACATACATAAGTCCTATCAACATTACAAAAACTCAAATGCATAAAGGCACATTTGATTTTCTGACTTAAATCGAGTATTTACGGTTAAGGCCTTAAGCCGTCTAGTTCTAAACCACCGCTAGGTTTAAAAGCTTCCTGTAACAACAACAAAGTCTGCTGATTCCACTTAAATGTTTTTCTCCATTATGAAAAAGTACTACTGAAATTATTTTTTTGCATAATGATTATGCTGCAGATTAAAACAGATGTAAACAATTATAGCTGACACGTAATTACAAGAAGACATTTTTCTCTTATAATCAGGATCACTTACCGTGGAGATGTTAGCGTTAATTACAGACATGTTGACTGAGCTGACTTATGCAAATATTTACACGCCTAGCATTACACAAGTGAAAAGATACCGCCGAAATCAATACATTATTCATGTCTCCGTGCCAAGACTAAATCAATAAAGGGTGTTTTATTTTTTCAGTCTGAAAGCAGCCTAGTGAACCCGAGCATTTAATCTTAACTCATGACATTAAAAAGCAAACAAACAAACCCGAACAAAACCAACCAGATCTGACTTAATCCTCGGTTACTCACATTGGCCATTGCAGACGGCGGGCTCCCTCTCGCCGACAGGCCCCTGGAAGAGAAGCGAACGCCCTGGCCTCCGAGGCACCGGCCGGACCGGGGCTGCCCCCGCTGCGGCCTCGCCTCCTGCCCGCCCCCTCACCCCGCCCGGCGGGGCCGATCGCCCCTCACGGCCTCCCCCCCACCCCGTTTCCCCCGACAACGGCCCCACGAACCACCGCGGCGCTGCCCGCTCGTTACAGGCCCGGCCGGCCCGCGGCCGAAGCTGCCGGCGACGGGAAGGCAAAGGGAAGCACCGGGGAAGCACCGGAGCCGCCACCGCCCCGCCCGCACCTCTCACCTCTTCCTCCAAGATGGCGCCGGTCACCGTTCCCCCCCCCCTCTACCGCCCGGCGCACCCGCGTGACGGGCGTCCGCCCCGCCCCTGGCCAAGCCGAGCGAGCCGATCCACCGACACCTCGATTAGCGCGCGGAGGGAGCAGGCCGGGAGAGGCGGGGCGAGTCGTTCGGCGGTCGATTGCTTGGGGCGGTGGGGAGGCCCCGCCGGGAGCGGCGGGGGCCGTTGGGCGGTGTGAGGCGGCGGGGCCTTCGGGCGGCCCCTCACGGCGAACGGGCGGGCGGGCGAGTGGGCGGCGGAGCCGGCGCAGCCGGAGCTGGTGTTGCTCCTTGTCTGGGCGCGGGGGTTCCTCGGGATCGTGGTGTCGGCACCGGCTCGCCCGGCACCGGCGGTGCAGTACCCGGTGGGTGCGCCAGGAGTCAGTCACGTAATGTCCACCGGGCTACCGGTACCACCCCCCCCCCCAGCCGCCCTCGGCCGGGGCTTCCTGGAGCCGGGGAGTACAATGAAGTGGAAAATGAATAAAAGAGGGGGTGTTGTTGTTGAAGGAAACGCAGGGGGAGCTTCTCAGCCAGCGAAAGGCCGCCAGGCCCAGGGGTTTCCTCAAAGTCGGTGAGAACGGGGAGCACAAATGCCACTTCTGCTGACACAACTGTCCTCCCAAGGGCGACATGTATTCCTCAATATTCCTCAAATAACTGTCTTACAAAATATGAATAAAACCCTTCTTCAATGGACCAAAGGCTTTTGTTTTTCGTGCTTTGTTGTGGAAAGGCTTTGTTTTCCCACCTTTTCACCTTGGGGCTGTGTATGGGGATTTGGAGCGAGGTTTGCTTACAAAGCCAGCTTTTAGTTAAAATAAACTTCTCCATTGTGAGCTAGACTGCGGTAATTCCATGGGCAGAGCTCTTAAATAACCTGTTAATTTCTGCTGCGTAAAGTTAATTAACTGCAGAATTTATTAATGCAAATGCATATTTACAATTGAGAGCATTCTCCTGTGTGCGGTGACGGAGCAGCTCAGCGGTAGGAGTCGGCTGGAAGCCCTGCGCAGATGGACTCTCCCATCCAAAGGACTCTTTGCTCCATGGCACAGAGAAGGGGTCATGGTTTTACTCCGCTCTACTCACCGCGTGCAGTTGAAGGTGCTCCAGGCTGCGTTTGTGGGCAAGTCTTTGTTGCTCCAAGAAAAACGGGCAATACAAAGACGGTTTAGGTTTGGTATTGAGCCCTACTGACTACGTGGGTTCTGCTGAATAGACCGATCGCTACCCACAGAGTGTATGTGGAATATACGCACAGGGTTAGTGAGGCTCAGCTACAGTGCTGATTCCAAAGCCCTGTCCTTGCGCACGTGTAGAGTTCCTGCACGTGCTCCCTCTTCGTTTGCAGAATTGTACTGGTTTTCCAGTGTGTAACCTGGGTTCAGATTGCCATCCTCTTTTTTCTAATGCCACCTGGAACATGACTGACACATTTGTCCCCCTCTGGCCTGAAGTGTATTTGTAGGAAGGATCATCTTAGCTCCTTCTTTTTTGTCCGTGTATCTGCCTTTTTCTTTATCCACTTCAAACACTTTAGCCATCATGCTGTAGCTACCAAATCCATGACTTCTTATATGCTGCGTCTTTCCAGCTTTTCTAGCAAAGCTATCTTTACCAGTTTTCTAATTCTGAGTTCGGAATAGCCTTCCACAGGCGCTGTGCTGAACGGCCTTGTCATCTTTGTCTTCAAGTTTGGTCTTTTTTGTTTGCCTAGCGTAGGCGATCACCCCTTATATCTTGCCGTCTCATACATCCTGCCATCAATGGAAAGGGGAAGGGAGAAAGCTTTGTAGCTAGCTTAAGACTCAGTGTTGTCTCCAGGTAGCTTTTTTGTCCTTTTTTTAATATTGCGATTTAATTTAGATCATGAGTTCTTTGAGGCAAAAACCTCCCTACTTGCAAATGTGGAAAGTGCTGTGCATGCTAATGTAACTATTCAAATGCTGAATTAAAAATATTAGGGGAGAGGTGTCCAAACCTGAATCTTCTTTAGAGCTAATATAAAAGAGCCGTATTGCGGTTTGCTTCTGCAGTAGAGGGGAAACGCACACGAGCCACATTGGTATACTAAGATTAAGACTCTTCTTTCTTATTTTTTGCCATTTCCTTGCTGTCTGTTCAAAGCAGCAATGCTGGTTAAGGAAAGGGAACTTTAATCTCTTGCCTTCAAAATGACAGACTGGGCGTTCAGATCCCTCAGCGAATGTGCACATGGCCTTTAGTTTACTTTAGTTATAAACCAGATATTTCTGGACAATTTTTTTTTTTTTGCTTTGCTGCTGGGTTAAGAGCATAAACCAGCTCTAAAGGTTTCAATACATAACTCAATAGCTAAAAATCAGAGCAAGAAATTGCTTTTGTTGTTCGTAGTAATAATATTCAGCCCTACAGTGTTCTGAATTTCTGCTTTATTAGCATCAAGAGAAAATTCCTACATCCAATTCTAAACAATATGATATATAACTATAATGTTGTAGTTTTGATTTTCGTATTTTTTCATGAGAACATGTGCTCACTGTTGCGTGCTACTCAACTATTTTATTAATTCAATGTCAGCACACTTAATTCTCATTTGCTTTTAAATTAAATATTCATGTTGAATCTCTGAACTTCAGCAAAAGAAGGCTGGAGAAATTCAACTTTAACTCTTTAGAGAATGTAATTTATTTCCTCTAATAGGAAAGCACTCTGAATTACATTCAGTCTGTATTGACTTGTCCTTAGGCAATCCCAATTTATCTTCTCTCCAGGGTTAGCACTTGAAGATACTCAAATCAATCAATGAGTTATCATCCCCTGAAGTTTGTGGCCTGAATTCATAAAGATTAATTTCAATAAAGTTTCTACCTCTATTCAAAGGAGACTGCAAAATCAAACGATCCAATTATAGATTTATCAAATATTAATCATGAAAATCTTCCAGATCTTTCTGATGCCAACATTCTTCTCCCCTGGTGTCAGGAAAGTAATTAGCAGCTGGCTTTGATTAAATTCTTCCCTCCGAGATTACTTTTCTCAGTTTGAGGGAGAGGAAGGAATGCACACAAGATGATACCTAATTCCTCATTTTAAAGTCTTTTCTGAAAAATACACTTAGGTTCAGTTAAGAGGACACTTCTTTCCATGAGGATGGAAGAAACAGTCTCTCTCCAGGAACCTGCAGGAATTTTAACAGTGAAACCTGAAGTGCACACCAGCTTTTCCTGTTGTGTTACTGGGATGCTCTTTTTCCTTATCAGTCTTTTTTTTGGTGACAGTGGCTTCCTCCCAGCAGTTTGAACAGGGTGCAGCATGGGGAAGAGTCTCAGTAGCGGCAACAACATCAGAGTGAGAGGGATGTGAAAGGGAACTTTCCCAGTCACCACCACCCTCTGCCTGAAAACCAAACTCCAAGTCCTGGTTGGCCGTCTCCTTCACCATCCCCAGACTTGCTGGATTCCTTGGTCTGCAAGCAGAGGAGCCAGAGGTGCCTCTGAGAAGCTGTTTTGGTGTCTAAGACAAGCAAACTCTGCCATCTTGGAGTTCTTCAAAACTCAATGGGATGAGATCCTGGAGTTGGACTGGAGAGCTCCAGAGACTCAGTGTGGAAATGTGGCTTTTCCTGTGATCAGGTGCTTCTGCTTTGATGAAAATCAGAGGGCTCTTCTCACACAAACATCAAATGCTCCTGGAAAGTTCGGTGTTTGTCAGCCAATACCTGCACTGGTACAGGTAGATGTGGCATCTTTAGTATCTGCTCAGCTCCGTTGCACCGCTGTTGTAACCTGTTTACTTGGGTTATGAGTGATGGACCTGGATTTCTGTCCTGTTCCGTGCAGGTGAAGCTCGTCTGTCTTTCTGCAGAGAACCACGTACTGTTCCTGAAGCACATCCACTGCTATATAAAGCCCAGCCTTGAGGGGGTTCTCCTGTCCTCTTCACTTGTTGCAGGAACAAGACCTTAATCGAAACCTCTTTGTCTTCATCTTTATTCACTAGCTGAAAGGTAAAAAATTTTTAGGCTTGTCCAAATAGAGGCTTTTGGAATTCTTCCATAAGCATTAGAGTTGCAGCTTTTGCCTGTTTTCCCAAAGCCAGGGTTTCATCCTGGATGTTGGTCTTTGCTGCTTACGTGGCCCGGTTCACCCTGCAGTTAGTCAGGGGTGATTCGTCTGAAGGCAGCGGAACTGTACCTGGTTATGAGAGCGGTGGTTTTCCGTTTGTAGGTGCTTATCTGAATACTGCAGAAGCTTGTTAAGTGGTCATAAAAATAATGAGATATTCTTTATTCTTATTGTACTTACATAAGAAACTTTAAAATGCGTTTTAAAGCATCTCCATTTCTGTGCAATGATGGATAGTGCTGGTGCTTGCAATTTACCTAATGGCATCCATTAAACTTCATTAGGACTTTGTTAAACCGAAGTTAAGATCGTTGGCATTGATTTTTGATCTCTAAAACCTGCTTGCAGGAAATCGGTAGCTGAGCGTACCAAAAGCCAGCAGACTCTCGTCGCATGCCGCTCGCATTCCCTGTGGTCCAAAAGTGCTTCATGAGCAATGGCAGAGGGAGGGAGGAGGGTCTCAGCCCGGGGTCCCTGTGACATTTAGGAGGACCACGGGTCTGACCTGCAGAGCTCAGCCCTGGGCTCGTGCTCTTTGAGTTGACAGACTTCAGCTATCACATCGCCTGCCTGTGTCACTGCCCCAGTCAGAGAACTTCCAGTTTCTAAGCTCTAACTCAGCCTCTTTGTTTATTCATTTCATTCCCCATATTTATTTTTTCTTGCGTATACAACTGCGGGTCCCCCTTCACTTGACCTGCTAAAACCTTGTTTGAAATGAGGAATGTCTGTTCCTAAGTGCCAGTGAAATCGTGATGAAGTAGAAGGGAAGAAAGGTTTTAACATACTCTTTTTCTGGAAAAGTAAACATCCTCTGGCTATAGGAAGAGTAAACTTCCCCTGGAAATGTATGTGTTTATACGAACAATCTCTTTCTTCTGGCATTTCCAGATATTAGGCCGGGAGATTTGTTTGGTACCACTGGGACAAGAGGCTTTTTAGTAAGTGGTGCAAATGCACAAGATAAGTCTTAGCGTGATTTGTTTTCTTTTTGGAAAGACATCCCACCCTGGATCTGTTTCTGTGAACCCAAAAGGGATTTCCTCCTTTATCTCAGGGTGTTGCTCTGTGTCTCGTTCAGCTCCCCTGCCCGTTTGAACACACATCCGAATGAACAGACGGAGGAAATGAGCATTTCCCCGATAACTGCCTGGGTCTAACTCTGCCGGAGCTTAGGGAGCTTTACTGGAAATCCTTTACCAGCATAACTTCCCCCGTGTCTGTAAACTACCAGTTTATGTTTTTACCACAGTGAGAAATTTATCAAACATATTAAACTGGGATGTGCCATTTCCAGCTGTGGCGATGCCCTTCGAATAGGAGCCCTGATGTGCAGTTACCCAACTGGATCTAAGGCTATAAGGCCAGAAATTAACTCATCTCAATTCTTATTTTAGTTTTTAATGTTTGGTGGAAGAGGGGGAGGTTGAGCTTTAAAAGCTTTTAATATAATTTGCTTGATAGAGATTAAACACGCATATTTTTCCTGGGGTGGCAGCATGAGCTGCTCCTGCCCTCAGCCCTCCCCACTCACATGGGGGGAGTGCCGGGATTCCCGTCTCCTTTCTCCCCCGGTATCGCTTCCACCAGCACCTCTGGGATGGTGCCGCATCCAACGTGGCCAGGCTGCCTGGGAGGTGGAACAGGGGACGTCTGCAGGTTGGGTGCTTTGGGGGGTATTTACATTTATAACTGGGAAGTGTTGCTCTGAATCTGCCTCTTTGTGAGGCCAAACAGGGAATTTAGGTATCAAAATGTTCAGTTCTGAGACTGTCACTGAGGTTGGAGGCCAGAAGTAGAATGGACTAACCTTAGTGGGACCTGAATTTGTTTCACCTTGAACTTAAACTTGAACACGGACCGTTTTGCATCAGGGCTGCACCAGAGCGCTGCTGTTCTGCTTGACCGAGGTCGACCTGTCCCAGGTCTTGGATGGAGAGATCTGCGAGGAGGAGGGGGAGGAGATGGAGCTCTCCTCCTCAATCTCCTGGTGGGAAAGACAGCGAGCTCAGCAGGCTGGAAGCACTCCAAGTCCCGGCTCTTGGCCATGGTGGTACTCAGCCATGCAGCTGCTCTGAAACGTGGTCTTCCAGGCGCTTGGCTCCAGTTCTGTGCGCCAGATGTGCTAGGTGCCAGGTAAGGAGGCAGGTTCCCATCAGAACTGTATCAAAATCAGTGGGTTTATAAGGCGTTTCTATTTTGGTAAATCTTTATTTTTCCATCTGGAAAGTGTTCTCTTAGAAAATCTGAGAAGTCAAAATTCATGCTTAAACATAGTGCCATGCCTAATGGGCTACTTACTCCACTAAATTCCTCATTTATTGTTTTTTAAATATATGGGGTCATACTTTTTAACCCTCATGGTTATGAAGTATGTCTCGCAAAAAGGTTTATGGCATCGTGTGTTGCCTATGAGTTATGAGACTCTGTTCCTGCCTGGCAGTGAATGAAAGAGCCCAGCATCTGGCAGTATGTAAAACCAGATATCGCAAAACTTCCCACTTTGAGGAGATGGGATGGGTGATGGATGTTGTGATAAAGAATCTCTTCTGACATGTAAGTGAGGACAGTTGGAGGCCCTTTCTATAAAAATTTACGGAGCTTAACCAAACCTCCTAGCTGGAAGCTGGAGGAATTCAGTTGCTGTGAAGCATGCCGCTGCCATGTGATAGCAGGAGTGCTTAAAATCCTGCCCTCTTTTGTCCTGTGCAAATCCACGAGTTGGTTCTGGGGAGAGGGAGGTGAGTAGTGCCCAGAATTTCAGGGATCAGTTCAGAAAACCTTCGTGCAAAGTCTCATCAGGAATTCTGTTACCCACGTTTAGAGCCCAGTAAAGTCAACAGAAGACCTTCCGATGCCTTTAGTGAAAACTGGAATGAAAAATAGACCTTAAGATACATTGCATATTAGTAATTCTCCAAATATTTCTTATCATGAGTCACTGAGTGAGACAGAATCCATGTGTGAAGTCTCTCTGTCCAGGCTCCCCCGCATCAGTCTGGTACTTTGGGGGTAAAATTGTTACTGGAGAGCAGCCTTGGGTAGAGACAACAAGATGAACTAATAATCATTCGAGTTATTGCATTTTGTCTTGCAATATATCTAGAGCTAAACCTATTAACTTGGAGAGCATCGTTATTGTTGAGAGCAAAATGCTTCTGCTGACAAATCTGGTTAGGTGCTATTACATATTTCTGTCACCAAACTCTTGTTCCTACTTTGCTATTTTGCTGGTGCATTTTTGGCCCAATTCCATGGCACAACATCTATTTATGCTTTAGAAAGCACAAGAAATAGTATAATTTCCAGAACATGTTCCTGGTAGCTTTAATATTCTCTTTTACCAGTTTAGGAGTAACAACCAACCTACTAATTTGTCACTGACAGATTCCTTTTCTCATGTTGAAATGACTGAAACAAATGACTGAAAACTGCATTTTGCGTGTGTCAACCTCCTCCTTTCTAAGGGTAACCTAAAATAAAGGCTCTTCATTTTCTTACGTGAACTTCAGAAGAAAACATCAGACATCTTCTTCAAAAGTTATGGTATGAACAGATGAGACATGCAAGATGATCAAAGGAAGACTAAAGTTAGCTGAAATGCCCTGCTCATATGATGAAACCATGAAATGCTGTGGGTTCACAGGCTGCATTTCAAATTTAAACCTGCAAAGAACAGCCAAAAGCTTTCCTAATACAGGTCGGTTTGCATTTTTATTTGTCAGTATCTTTAAAACTACTGAAAAAAAAAAATAGAAAGTCACCGGTGTAAATGATCGCTTGATCCTGTTTTTCTCTTGGATTAATACTGATCAGAAGAAATGGGTATAGTGGGGACAAACTGCAGTGCTACTTCGGAAGCATCATTCTTGCTGTGTATTACTGATTCATAGAATCATAGACTGGTTTGGGTGGGAAGGGACCTTTAAAGGCCATCTAGTCCAACCCCCTGCAATGAGCAGGGCCATCTTCAGCTAGATCAGGTTGCTCAGAGCGCCGTCACACCTGAGCAAACCTGTAGATGAGCTATGCGAGACCCAGAGACACAGCAACGTGCATACGATTTTCTTGAAAGTATAGTTTTATTTAAGCTCCATACAGCAGACCCAACACTGTGTGCTGTCTTCCAAACGCTATCTTTGGCTTCCTATACAGCGAGTATAAATCAGTGGCTGGGGTGTCTAACAAAAGGCTTCATCAAGCATATCTCTATGTACTTGAATATTCAAACTTGCATCTTTATTCGTCTCCCTACAACGGTTCCAAAGTTGCTCAGCACCAACTATGGTGATAAACCGTATGAGCTGTGAGCTCACTGTGAGCTTTTCCATAGACGGACAAAGAAGTCCCATTAGGTCATGGTAAGATCATCATTTCATCATGCTGAAACTCATCTGCAGCATCCCCTGGGAGCAAACCCAGCTCAGCTGCTTGCAGCCTGTTCTGATCAACCTATATAGCAACACATAGCTTGAGAGAAAGTAGGAGGGAGACTTGCGCTCCCACTTGCCAGCCTTTGCCTGTCCTTTCTGCCTTAAATAAACAAGTTTTAGAGTGAATCCGTTTGAGGGAAGAATGCTCTGGGGCCAAATATTTAGTTGGGTAAATCAGTTTGGTGTGGAAAAACCAGCAGAAAGGCTGAATCTCTTTTAAAGCTTTATGCTTTTCTGTTGTGTTCACTTTTTCCCCAGGAAGAAGCATTCTGGCAAGCTGCCTTCAGCTGGTGGGTTGTGCCACTCTGTCCCCATGTCCACCAGTGGCTGCACCTATTTCACACGTCTGTGCTGTTCCTTTGAGAGCTTCTTGGGAGTGAAGTGACTTGTGGAGAAGATGAAATTTCTTCCAAGTGTGGGCACAAGGGGTTGACACTATGGAAGTGATAAAGCGAATGTATTTTGAAAGGTCACAGGCAGGGTGGCTGTAGTGTAGGCACATCTCTTTTGAAGCACGTTATTGCCTGGCAGTCATTTCGAGCTTGCCTGTCCCTCCGGTCTTCCCGATGATGTAGGGGAAGTGTCGGTAGGTCGTGCGGGGAAGGATGGTCACCCCATCAGCGAGAGGGCAGAGGAAATGAGAGCACTGCTCCCTGGAGCGCCTCGTGAATATTTATCGTGGCAGTGCTAAGCATTTCTATGGAGCTGCCCAGCCTTTAGGGGTCTGGAGCTGATTTTGCTGCTGATGTTTACTTTGGAAAATGCATGCGAGGAACCATCCCAAAACACAGATGAAATGTTTCGGTCCACAGCAGTGACAGGGGGCTGCGGCAACACCACATCTCCGCAAAGACCACACGTCCATCGTTACGTTCGTGACAGTTGTTGCCCTTAAGGAGCTTGGCAAACAGCTCCGGGGGTGGAGATGGCGGGGCAGAGCTGATCGTAGGTAGACTGATCACCCCCAAAAAGACCCCAGGGTGCAGATGGAGGGTGCAGGGCCAATTTCACAGAATCACAGAATCCCAGACTGGTGGGGGTTGGAAGGGCCCTCTGGAGCTCCCCCAGCCCAACCCCCTGCCACAGCAGGGTCCCCTCCAGCAGTGGCACAGGACGGCGTCCAGGCGGGTTTGGGATGGCTCCAGAGCGGGAGACTCCCCCACCTCTCTGGGCAGCTGTGCCACTGCTCTGCCACCCGCACAGGGAAGAAGTCCCTCCTCAGGTTGAGATGGAACTGCCTATGGTCAAGTTTGTGCCTGTTCCCTCTTGTCCTGTCACTGGGCACCACTGAAAAAAGACTGTTCCCATCCCCCTGGCACCCTCCCTTTAAGTATTTATAAGCATTGATAAGATCCCCCCTCAGTCTTCTCTTCTCCAGACTAAAAAGCCCCAAGGCCCTCAGCCTTTCCTCATAAGAAAGATGCTCCAATCCCCTCATCATCTCTGTAGCCCTTTGCTGGACTCTCTCCAGCAGTTCCCTGTCCTTCCTGACCCGGGGAGCCCAGAACTGCACACAGTGCTCCGGCTGCGGCCTCCCCAGGGCAGAGCAGAGGGGGAGGATGACCTCCCTTGACCTGGTGGCCACACTCTTCTTGATGCACCCCAGGGTGCCATTGGCCTTCTTGGCCACCAGGGCCATTGCTGGCTCATGGTCATCCTGTTGGCCACCAGGACTCCCAGCATCAGCTGAGGACCTGGTTGGCCAACTGTGTGCTCTTGGGGAGGGCTGATGTGCCGCTCTCCCTCCCAGGTAAGCCCACACGCTCTTCTGCTTGGCCGTGCATGGATGTTGAGTAGTTTAAATACTTGCCAGTATTTAAACTGAGCACAGCAGCCCTTAGCAATAATAAAAGTCAGTGATGTGTGTTTGTACACTGCAGATAGTTTGGGTAGACGAAAAGTGGGTTAGACTCAGACTACTGCCTTTGTCCACATTACTGACCTTTTGCCTTGCATATTGCATGGCCCGCGGGTGGAGGAAGGAGGATTAAAGGTTAAGAAACCTCTCTTGAAAGAGTTAGGCTGCCTAAATGCTTAAAATGTTTCCTTTCCCCAGTAATTCCAATATATATTAAAGCTAAAACCCTTCTGAGAGGTAATAAAACAGAGCAGCGGAGAAGATCATTGGGAAGATTAGGAAGAAGAGACTTAAGAGCTCACTCTTGATGCTTTCGGTTTTATACTTTGTTCCTATTTTACTCTGTCAATCTCTTCTAGGGTTTCTCACTGTGATTTTTATTGTGTTTTTATGGAACAGAGACGGCGTTGCAAACTACCAGGGAAAAGCTTGTTGTCGTTTAGTGGAGGGGGGAAGAACATTCCTTTGCACATTTTTCAGTGTTCCTGTTATATATCAAATTTAGAAAGTAACAAGAAGTAGCATCCAGTTTTCATTAATGCTTCAGGGATTTCTTGGCACATGTGTTTTCGTTTTCAAGCGTTCACATGAGAGGCGGAGGAGAAGATGAAATTCCTCCTTCATAGCCATGGATGGAGTACCTGTCTTGTCATAACCAGGGGGTTCTCTGGACCTTGGGGGCAAGTGGCAGTCTGTAAACTGCTTTTTCTGCTCAAAAAAAACAGCAGCAATGGGAAACACTGTGACGGTTTATCAGGACAAAGGGCCGCAGTGTGATTGCTTCCCTTATGCGAGCGCTCCTCTTGACACAGTCTGGCTCGTGGCCCATATTAATTTGCTCAGAAGAAAAAAAAAAGAGATGATATTCACATTCTTGGAGGAGTTGTGTGTTCCATCTGGATACTGCAAACCTGCTAACCCTGTCCAAATATCTCCCATGTTCGCCTTGCTCAGTGAGTGATTTTAATGTGTCTTGTCAGTTAAATATATATGTGAGCTCCTAAGGCAAGAGCTGACTGTGAGGGTGTCTCGTGCCCGCCACGACTTCCTCGCAGCCAGAGGAGTACCCCTGGGAGATGGTCACATCACGTGTTTACTGCCTGATGAGATCACAGCAATGTGTAACTCTCTTTGGGGTAGGTCTCAAGTCAGTGTTGTGAGTAAGTTTGTAAAATTACCACGGAGGTGCGTTTTGTCAGCTCAGGTGTGAGCGGGTCTCGAAACTCTGGGACTGTGCTGGCAGGTGTACAGATTGGGTGATGTTAAAAGTCTTCGCTCTCTCTTAATTTTGGTGTTTCTATGGAAACAGATACAGAACAGGAATTGTTCTTTCCTGCCTTTTTCTCTTTCTCATCATGGTTTCGCTGGTGGGAAGAAGTGAAAGTTCAGGTGAAAGCCAGAGCACCCAGGAGTAGATGTTTCAGTGAGAGCAGGACTGGGTCCTCGCTGCTCACGCCCCTCTTTGCTTTCAAATTGAGGGACATGGAAATAGAGACTCAAAAAGCTTCATTTCGTGTCTGGACAATTATTTCTGAATTTTAGGCAAAGAGTGACTCCTGTGACCATGGCTTTGGTCAGAGCATCGCCACCAGCTGGAAGGGAAGGAGGCTACAGGGTGAGGACTGTGGTTTCCCAGACCTCTCTTAACCAACCTGACCTGGAGCACCTCTGGTTTGGGTTTCAGCTGGAATAGGAACTTAGACAGACTCTGAGCACTGTACTTTTATGGAAATAAAATGGTCACTCAGGTCAAAGAGAATTTTGATGAAAACAGCTTGGGGACATAGGGGCTGGCTGGTGCTTGTTGGGGAGATGAAAGCCAGCTGCTTTCTACAATCTGGAGACATTTGGGTGTTGTTTTCATGATGATCCTCCTACACACGAAGTACGAGGTAAGGAGGTGAGTGTTGGAGACAAAGCTGGAAAGAGAAATGCCTCTGCAGGTTGCCAGTGAAGCAGTTTTTTGGCAATAAGACTTTCAGGAAGTTTTTTTTTCCTTTGGTGATGCACTTATAAGACTTGACGTTGCATGTCTGCTTAGCTGAAGAGGGACCTGGAGCTCCTGTCTGCCGGGTGGAGGCTGCAGGACTTGGAGCACCCAGTGGATTCGGTACTTTTGAGACATTTCTAATACTCCAGACGGCTGTTGCTTAGTGCCACAGCAGAGTGACAGGTTCCACTCTGGTCCAAGTGTCCTTGTCTTTATCGCCAGGTGTTTCCACTAATGGATGACACCCTTGTTTCGTACCAGTCTTGCTGCAAGAAGTGGCAATTCCTTCAGGACCAGCTATGCCATCACCCGTCAGAAATGCAGAATGGAGTAAACCTCCATAATTTCGGATGTTCCTAATCAAACTGTGATGACCCTCTGGCTACATATAGAGGAGAGACAGGGAAAAGGAAAGGAGGACGGTGAGCAGATGAAGGACAGGTTCTGTACTCAATGCCAAACAAAACCAGAAGCTGATAGCACCAGAGAGTCTCTCACAGGTTCTCTTGTGAATAAATCACTTTCTAGAAGATTACTCATTTCTGTGGCAGTCAGAGCCAAAGAACAGATCTCAGGAAGATCATCTGGTCCTGATAGCTGCGATGGGAGGGAAAGCTGTCCCTTGACCTCCTAGCCATCCTATGAAGGAAAAGCAGAACTCTCCGATGTTTTTGAGGCTTTTTCTGAATTTCCCTACCCAGAGGCATGCACCTGTGTTGGGCTAGAGCCCCTGATTGGATGTAAGCTGGCATAGCTCGTGGCTTCAGCCACCTTGTCATAGGTGTCTTCTTCTTCAGCAGCCTGCTGTCTCTGGTCCAATCCTCTCAAATGAAAGGGAGACATCACTAGAAAAATCTGTGCTTCTTTATTCATCCAGAAAAGAAAGAGTTAATCTTTCTATTTTTTAGGGCTTGCCTTCCTGTAAGTTTTGGTATTTGAAATTAATGACGAAAATGAGAAAAAAATGTGGATCAGATTACTCCTTCTCAGCTGTTTTGCTTTTTCTGGCAAATTGTTACTTGTAGAGTTCTGGCATTTTATTTCTTTTTTTTTTTTTTTTTAGGCATTGACATCTCTCATTATGCTCTGTGTAACTCTTTCTTGGGAATTATATGATGGGTGGATGGCCACTTACTCCTGGTCCTGCTCCTAGGGACATCCTTTTGCAAGCTGTTTTCCCCCTCTTTCATCCCTCCACCAGCCTGTGGGCGTCTTAATCAGAGAGTTTTGGAGGCTCGTTATAGAGTTTTCTCCTGTAACACCGTTAATTAACTTGTGACTCAACATGTTCACATTAGAGAAGAGATAATTTACAGTTTTACTTTTGCTTTGCCTGTTTCTGCGTGCAGCATGGGTGTGTGATATAATTCCTTTGAAGCTAGTAACATTTGTAGGTTAGATGAGGTTGTAGATGCCCCATCTGTAGAAATATTCAAGGTCGGGTTGGATGGGCCTTTGAGCAACCTGGTCTACTGGGAAGTGTCCCTGCCTATGGCAGGGGGGTTGGACTAGATGATCTTTAAAGTCCCTTCCAACCCAAACCATTCTATGAGTCTATGTGTAGTGGTAACGGCAGTACCGGTGTGCTAGAAACAGGCTTGGAAGGAAAAAGTCTTCTGTAAGCAATGGGTTTCTTGTACACGTGTAGTTACATCGGAGGAAGCACTGCTGTGGATGGTGACCTGCAGCAGCTGGGTTGGTCAATGCCGCTCAGGCCAGCACAAAATACTGTCGCTGAGCTGGCTGCTGCGTGCCAGCGGGTTGGGCATCTTCCATCAGCAACGGATCCAAAGTCCTGCATCTCCCGTGCGCAGAGGGGCCACCCTCTCTGGCTCTAGATTTGCAAATCGTGGGACGTTAACAAGTGTGGAGGCTGCTGGCAGCAGTTCATAAATTCTGCTGAGGTTTCGGTAAGTGCCGGGTGTCTGGTCGCCACCTCCCTCAGAGCGGTGTGGGGCGATGGGGACCATTGCAGAAGGAGACATTGCAAACGGCTTTCTGCTCATGCCTACAGGCATACCATCTAGTTCTCGTCAGAGGGAACCTCCCTCCTTGGAAAGTTTAAATGCCCATAAACCCCCCATGTTTCTCTTTCTTCCAGTTTGCAATTTAGGACTATTTTGAAAACTAAAGCAGTTAGGAGAATGAAAAATTGTTAAACTGTAGCAATTGAGTTAAGCATCGAACTGCAAGCCCAGGGCCAACATGCTGACAAGGAAAACAACTAAAGCCGCTTGCAAGCTATTCAAAACACTCCTGCACCCCAAATAAGTACAATAAAAACTACAAACCTAATCTTTAACTTTAGCTCACAGTATTGGGGTTATTAAAGTTATTAAAATCCAGTCGTTGGAGGGCTTGGGGACTCCGTTAAGGTATCCGCGGCTCATTGAGCCTCATGTAGGAATTTTGCCCAGGGGAATTTTCTGGTTAATGCGTATGTTGACTGGCAAATTGCTTTCTGTCTGCAGAGCTGGCTGGGGGAATGGCTGGGATGCTTCTATATGGAGGTACTGCTGCTGCTGCTGGAGGTGAAGAGGACAGAGTGGGGAAAACTTGCAAGTAATTCAAAACCCATGTGTGATTTAGCCTCCTGGTGCTCTAACCCAGCTATAAATATTAAACATGGGTTTGGGATGGGATTTCAGCTTGGCCCATTGGCTCCTCTTCCCAGCGCGCAACAACCTCATCCATCTCCAAGCCAGAGGGGTGGGATGCTGGCCGGGCAGCCACGGCTCGGAGGAGCAGGACGCCTCTCTCCTCTCCTTACCCAGTTTTTCTCTCCTTCCATTAATCACAGCCATAGCAGACTTGGGGGAAAGGAAAAAAAAAGAGTTTAAAAATCTCTATTTGTCTGTAGGAATGCGTCAGAATTGGAGCCGTTTCTTTTCACTGGGACACAAAGCCCAAGGGGGGGAGGGAAAGCGCTGGGTTTGGGGGTCTGGGGATGGGGGAACCCCCACTGCTGTGTGTCTGCAAGGTGGGGGGGATCTGCCAAGGCTGCTGTGGGGTCACAGCGCGGTGGATTTATTCCCTCTGAGGGCTGCAAAACATCTTTGGCAGGGAGTTGCAATGCAACGCAAAACTGTATTTCCAACTGAGTACCAACGCCGGTGCAGAAATGTTTCCCCTGTTCATTGTAAATATAGGCGTGCTTGCATTAAATAGGATTCAATTAATAGGAAAAAGCTTAGAAAGCCAGAACTGCTTTGCTTTCGGAAGGGTTGGGGAGGGAAGAGGAGCCTGGTACAAACCCTTGGGAAGGCTGACCCAGACCTAATGCCTGATTCATGCTGCACGGGATGCACCATGATCCTGGATAAATTGCTCCCTTTATTAATAAAATGCACTTAAGGTCAGAAATGTATCCATCTAATTTAAGTCGTACCAGACTAAATTTTGACTTCCAGCTATGGTAACTTCTGCTGACATTGCCGGCGAGGCTGCAGAGCACTCTCCCGTTAGGCTGCAGAGCGCCGTGGATTAGGTACATCAGATATTATGGCCAAGTCATCTGTTAATCTTTTCCTTCATGGGAAGATTAATCTATTGAATTTACATCTTTAGCCATAAAAATGTATTTAACGTTGTTCTTTGAGTGAGCAACGAGCCTTTTCAACCTACCACCACCTCGTGTTCTTGGCTCCAGAAGTGGGAGATAATTTTTCCTGTAACAGTTTTCCCAAGTGCAAGCGTAAAAGTAAATACCCCTTCACACCTTCCTCCCCAGGAGACATATTGCTGCGGGTGCTTTTGGTCAAACACCACATTTAATGAGGAATATTGCATTTTGTCAAAGCATCTTTTCCCAGTCTCTTACGTTTTGGTTATTCGCATCATTTAGCCAGAGGATTTGGAGTTTTTCACTGCAAATGCAACCATTTCCAGACAATATTTTTATAAAATCCAAAGTTATTTCATTTTCTTGGAAGACTTTTTCAGGGGAAAAAAAAAAGATTGGAAGAGCTTTCCTGGCTAAGCCCAAGAAAAGCTGTATGAGTCCGTGTTATTTATTCACTTGTATAAATGTGTTTAGTTCCACAAACGCAAAGGTGCCGGCACTGCAGGTGTGTTACTGGGTGATAAGTGTCGTTCGTATGCTTAGTAATGCAGTGTGGAAATAAATGACCACATTTCAGATTATTTTAAACTCCTGACAGGTTCCGTATGGAAAGGAAACAGACAGTACAAATAGATTAAGCACAGAACCTATGTTTAATGTATGAAACTCTCTGAAGGCAACTAGTGCTAAAAGGCACTGCAGGAAAATGCAAAATCCCACGTGTTTGAACTGAATCGTTACAACTTTGGGGATTTTGCAGGCAGAAACACTAACAATTATTGCACAGCGACGGTCTCCTTTTCTTTCCCGTCCTTGCAAAGCTGCTGTGATAGATACACGTCACTCCCAGACGGAGAGCATCTCTAACGGTAATGAAAGCACTCCATAAAGCAGTGGGTATTGGCAGAGCGTAATCATTAAGATGGTTTTACTCCATAATGAGATGTTGCGGAGTACAGCTCCATTCAAAGCCCTTTAAATAATGTTAACATTGAATATAATAACCTTACAGGGAAATAAAATCCCTCTCTGAGTCTGTTTCTGTCTCTGAAAGGGAATCAATTTTCTTTGCCTGATAGCTTTCCCCAGCACTTAACACAGATGGGGGAAGTCAGTTATTGTTAGGGTTGCCCATGAATTTCTTTATGAAGGTCAAATCTTTAACAACAAGAAAAACAAAAAAAACAAAAAAAAAACCAAAAAAAAAAAAAGAAAAGAAAAGAAAAGGAAAAAAAGAGGTCTCATGACCCTTATCCTGATGGGAAATGTGGATGCTCGGCGCATTCCTTGTCTTGCAGATCCCATGGGAAGGACCCTTCACCTCTGCTTCGGTGTGGAGAGGGTCTGCAGTGCTGGTAGACGCTGACATTGCAGTGATGGGGTGACAGCAAGACTCTCTCTTAGCCCTGCCACGGTAGGACAAGGTTGCAGGTCTTAATTGTATGCACGAGGACTCTGTGCCTTCCTTAAAATAACAGTAAAGAACCAAGTCATAGCCTGGACCAGGGTAATTTGGGCTCTGTATCTCTGTTTTAGCTGTAGCACCCTTGACCTACGCAGTCCGAGCCAGCGGGTGCAACCAACGCGTTGGTTCTATTGCGTTTGAGGCAAAGCAATGTAAAGAACAAATCTTAAAATGATATATTCCGGGCTTGCAAATCTCCTGAGCCCTCTGCTCTGTGGCTTCGCAGGGACATCCCCAGCAAAGGGCAAAATCAGGGAGCCCTTTTAATAACGTACCTAATTTCCCTTCTCATGGAGCGGCCGAGAGAGGCAGGGTGCCCGGTTCCCCTTGGTTTGCGCTGCTCTGCAGCTCTAAAAACCATGAGCTAACATTTTGGGGTGAAACCATGACTGTTCAGGCCAACTTCTACTCTCAGTTACCGTACCATAAGCCTGATGAAGTCCAGATTAATAGCCTTTAATGAGCTTTCCAGGGGTAACAGAAGGCAGAATTTGGCCCATGATGTATCTTCCGCAAAACGCAAAGCCCCGGCAATGTGTATGTTGGGTAATGAAATGCCCGCAGTCATCAAAGTGGGGGTTCAGGTACTGGGAGGAGAGCATTTAACAGAGAAATACAACTCGGAAGTAATTTTCCCCATAAAATCCCAACTGCAGAGTGTCACCATAATGCACCGTAATGACTGGGAGGGGGTGTAATTTTAGAAAGTGGTTTTAAAATGCTGCTCTGGAATACATCTGGATTCTCTTAGGAACAAGCAAAATCTCATCAGGGACCACTTCAAAGACCATTTCCTCATGGTTAAATTATCTCGCGTGAGCCTGCTGTTGCATGTACATTGTTACATTATGTATGATTTTTGACTGCTCCTAATATGAACAAACTGCACAATATTCCATTAGTGATTTTCAATTTGTTCCGAGCCTTAAGTCCTGCAGACAGCCTGCCTCGCGGGATTGGCTATCTAGGTGTATGGTGGAGAACATTCCACCGCCCGCCGGCCCGATGTCCTGCCTGGAGGCTTTGGAAACTGGAATTAATGGTGTTTTTCAGTAAGCGTGCCAATGCTAGATTTATCCCAGCGTTTAAGTGGCTTGCGGATTTTGCATTTTTAGAAAAGATGAATTTTAATGGTGCCGCTGCATGCACCAGCTCAGTTGCACCGGTCTGATGGCCAGTCTCTGCGTCCGCTCTCCGGGGTGTGGGTACAACACGCCGCTGTCACGCCAGGTAACGTCTGCTCAGGTTTTTTTTTCTCTTTTTCCCTTTTTAGCTGGCAGGCGGGCGGCTCTCCTCTGTGAGCGAGGACAGCGATGCTTGGGCAAAGCGTGTGTACTGGCAGGGAAGAGAAAATGATGTCATTTGCTTCCCAGTGAGGTACACCTGAACGATACAGATGTCTTTTTATGCCAGTACCATGATTGCACAACAGCGCATCAAATTAAAGCCATGTAGCTGCCCACAGCCTATGATCTGCTCATGTTTCTCGGTATACTCTTGTGGAGCGACTATTTTGTCATTCGGCAGATTAAGGGAGTGCAATCGCTGCCCAGTATCTCTTGCTGCAGCATGGCCCAGGAATTGCCGCCTGCTCTATTGTAGGATTTGGAAATGAAATATAAACACACTGTCTTAGGGGGTATGTTTGGTGGGAGTATAGCAGGGTAGCTGCATCCTGTTGTTTGTACCACCAGCTTCCTCTTGAAATCATATCCAAATCCTTTTGTGGGCCAAAATCATGGGGAAGTTTAATAAATCTACAAGGTAATTTTTATCTTCATTTTCTTCTATTTTTATGCTATCTCATTTTAAATTCCACCAAACCCTTCTCCTCTTTCCCGTCGTGGCCTGTAATGCGCATTTTTGGGTCCATTCTCATGCATACAATGCTGACCACACAGAATCCCAGACTGGTGGGGGTTGGAAGGGCCCTCTGGAGCTCCCCCAGTCCAACCCTCTGCCACAGCAGGGGCACCTCCAGCAGTGGCACAGGACGGCGTCCAGGCGGGTTTGGGATGGCTCCAGAGTGGGAGACTCCCCCCCCTCTCTGGGCAGCTGTGCCACTGCTCTGCCACCCACACAGGGAAGAAGTCCCTCCTCAGGTTGAGATGGAACTTCTAATGTTCAAGTTTGTGCCCATTCCCTCTTGTCCTGTCACTGGGCACCGCTGGAAAAAGACTGTTCCCATCCCCCTGGCACCCTCCCTTTGAGTATTTATAAGCATTGATAAGATCCCCCCTCAGTCTTCTCTTCTCCAGACTAAAAAGCCCCAAGGCCCTCAGCTTTTCCTCATAAGAAAGATGCTCCAATCCCCTCATCATCTCTGTAGCCCTTTGCTGGACCCTCTCCAGCAGTTCCCTGTCCTTCTTGACCCGGGGAGCCCAGAACTGCACACAGTGCTCCAGATGCGGCCTCATGCTGACAAACGAGTAAAGAGTGCACATCACCCCTTCTTTAATTTACAGGAGATTTCTGCGATCTGTGCTAATGCAATGTATCAGATCGCCTCTTGTCAACTTCTCTCACTTGGGCCAAAATTTTGCAAGTTGATAATATGCATTGGTGCTTTCCTAATATCGCTCTTCCATGGAAGCAATTGCCGCGGCTGCCAGAGGGATATTATTCACCTGCTGGAGTCATGGAGATTAGAATATAAAATAGTTTCTCTCTGAGGACATAGCCTATGTTATGAAAATGCTTAAAAGTCTTGATGTTGCATCCTCTTCTGTCTTTTTGGCATGTAGTTTGCACCATGTTATCATAGAAAGGACATGGACCTGTGGGAGCGGGGCCGGAGGAGGGCCTGGAGATGCTGCGAGGGCTGAGCCCCTCTGCTGGGAGGACAGGCTGGGAGAGGGGGGGTGTTCAGCCTGGAGAGGAGAAGGCTCCAGGGAGACCTTACTGCGGCCTTCCAGTATCTGAAGGGGTCCTACAAGAAGGCTCGAGAGGGACTTTTTACAAGGGCATGTGAAAGGACCCCTTTTTTACAAGGGCCTTGAAAACTGCGGCTAAAGCCTTTGTGCAGTCCCTGGGTGCACTGGGTGATCAGGTGCTTCTTGCATCTGCTTGGGGCTAAGAAAATGATAGAGAGGAGAGGAGAGGAGAGGAGAGGAGAGGAGAGGAGAGGAGAGGAGAGGAGAGGAGAGGAGAGGAGAGGAGAGGAGAGGAGAGGAGAGGAGAGGAGAGGAGAGGAGAGGAGAGGAGAGGAGAAGAGAAGAGAAGAGAAGAGAAGAGAAGAGAAGAGAAGAGAAGAGAAGAGAAGAGAAGAGAAGAGAAGAGAAGAGAAGAGAAGAGAAGAGAAGAGAAGAGAAGAGAAGAGAAGGCTGCCCAGAGAGGTTGTGGAGTCTCCCATGCCGGAGCCATTCCAACCCGCCTGGACGCCGTCCTGTGCAACTGCTGTAGGTGACCCTGCTCTGGCAGGGGGTTGGACTGGGGGAGCTCCAGAGGTCCCTTCCAACCCTCACCATTCTGTGAGCTATTCTGTGAGAATAAAGAGAAGAGGAGGGGAGAGGAGGGGAGAGGAGGGGAGAGGAGGGGAGAGGAGGGGAGAGGAGGGGAGAGGAGGGGAGAGGAGGGGAGAGGAGGGGAGAGGAGGGGAGAGGAGGGGAGAGAGCCAGTACGGTGTTGAAACACAGAGGTTAGAAATAGCACCCTGGGATGGGGAATAACCACACTGATTAATTGAAGCAATAAAAGTCAAACTGATCTTTTACTACCTTGAAAGGATTTCAGCCATACCCAAAAGGATTCCTAAAAGTGGTTCTGAGATAGACAGAAAAATAATTTGCCAAGAGAGTGTGACCGCCCCCTCTCTGAGCATTCTCCTCCCCACAACCCCCTCAACACCTTTGCACTGAAAGCTTCATGGTAACATGGGAGGAGGCTGCTCTTTGCTTTGAATCCTTCCTAGCCCCATTGTTCAAGATTTTGGAGACTTTCGTTTTGTGTCCGTGTGTAAGGGAATGGGCCAGTCTCAATTTTGCTGCCCAGAATGACTATCGTTAAGATTTAGCTTGTTGCAGTTCTTCATGAGAGCAGAATATCGGTTGAGAATAATAATAATAAAAAATTAATTACAGGGAATATATTCTCTTGTTATCAGTTAATAATTTTATATCTAATCTGAGTCACTTTTGTGTGAATCAAATATAATTATCTTCATAACACAAGGTAATTAAATGAATCATAAAGCAATGGCAATTACCTTCCTTCTCCTTGGGAAACCCTTATCTGGGATTCGGCAGGGCTGGGCGGGCTATCCTGTGGGAAACTGGTGATAATGGAGGTGAGCGTTGTGCAGACAGCACTGCTCGGCAGATTGGGTGGGGGTACATGGTGGAGGGTAAATGGGATGGGGTTTGAAAACAGGGAAGAGCTTCAGATGGAAAATAAAAACATGGAGCAGCAGAAGAAATCTGTGAGTCTTTTGTCTGGTCTTCTGGTCCCCGCGCACCATGTGGCCAGAGTGGAGGGGGCTGCCACAGAGGGATGTGCTTGATGATGGTGACCACTAACAAACACATTAACCTGTAACCAAAATGGGCTGAGTTAAGGACTCAAGGCTGGGTTAAATATCTAATGGAGGAGACAGTTGGTGTTAGAGAAACCTCCGGTGGTGTTGGGTCCCTGGAAGAGCTTTTATCCAAGACGGTGGGTGCCCAGGATGTCTCGGCATCTGGTGGTGGCCAGCGACCACAAGGCTTCCCAGAGGCTGTGGGTCTACTGCCCACCTCAGGCTCTTGTACTTTGAAGTGCGCAACAACCCCATGCCCTGAGAGGGTGTAAATACTGCTGATGGTCACTGCTCATCATCCCAAACACCAACCTGGCCCGTGCAGGGAACGGGCCTCTGCAGCTCATGCTGCACCCCTGCTCCCCAGTGGGAAGCTCCTGCAGGGGCGGGACTGAAGGGGCTACATACTGGAAGAGGAAAACAGAAAAAATACCTATTGCTGAATTTTATAGATAGTAAAGAAGATACTTTTATGGCTTTTCAATGCACAAGGTTTCTTTGTTCAACATACTTTAACATGTACTGTGTGTGTACCCAGCAACTTCAGCTCTGACATTTTTCAGCAATCCAATAAACCCAGAGTAGATTGTTGCTCTTTTAATTGACTCCAATATAGCTTGAGATACGTGTTTGATATCCTGACATTACTTCTGATTTGATGTCATGTGCAATTTTCTCAAAGCTATTTGACTTCCAAATCAGCACTTCTATCTATGCTTTGGGTTTTTTTTTCTGCCATTGGTGGTTTTGGGGGGAACTTATACCCCCCAAAATTTTGCTATACCATAAAAATTCATGACTTGTGAATGTTTAAAGAAATTAGATTTCCAGGTAACTCAGGTTTGCTCATACTGAGAGCCAAGTAAAGCTAGATGGATAATGGATTTTTTTAAAAAAAATAATAGGCAAACTGAGAGAAAGTAGATTCAAGTGAAATAAAATTTTTATTTTTTTTTCTTTAGGGTCAACCCAAAACATCTCATTATACCCTAGATGAAATCTGGGGGAGTATTTTGGGGTTAGTTAATCTTATTGTTTAACCTCATTTTCAAGTGAATTGATTTTGCCATTTTGAAATGAAGTGTCAGGAGGAAACTTTCTGCCATTTCTGAATTTACTAAATTCAACCAGAATTCCTGTATCATTTCATTCCTCCCAAAACACTGTCCTTCTGCTAATTTTTAATTAACCTCTGAATTTATGCTCCACAGAAGGAAACAAGTGGGAAGAACAGACTTTCAATTAATTTTTGCCGAGACCTGGGAGATGCAGCGCTGGGGAGGAGCCGCAAGACACCGGTGGGTCCCGTGGGGGCACAGGAGATGGCACCATGGAGGTCTCGGTGGGGTTTTGCACGCTTTCTTCCCCTTCCCCACATTGATATGACCTCTGTCTTCATGTAAGTCCAGTTTAGAAAAGCAAACAAAAGAAAAACACAATAGCATAAAGTCTGTCTTGAAATCTGAAGGGTGATGGGGCCATCCACTGAAATAATCTGATAAAATTCATGCATTTTCAATAAGGTGTTTCAGATGTTATTTCCAACCTGGATATTCACTGGGCACCTGGATATTCGCTAATTCTGTTGAGAAAAAAAACACAGTAGGAAAGAAATTTTTCACAGCTCCTTTTGCTCAGTGAAGAGAAGTGAAGGAGATGAAATGTTTATGATCTCTCGCAAATCAATATAAATCTGTAAAGTCTTTGACACATTCATATTTTTTATGAAAGAGTGTGAGAGGATGGAGAATACTAGAAAAAAACAATATTACAGAATGCTGACACCTTTGTCTGTGATCTGATGAGATATGACTGATGTACCATCAGCTGAGAAGCCTAGCAAAACGCAACCTGCAAACGATGAATTGAGAGCCGAGATGAAGCCAACTCCCCGGTGGGTTTCCTTTTATTAAAACAAATGATATTCATGTTTTATGAAGTGCACGGTAAATCTATCGTGTAACTGAAGAGTAAGATGATTTTTATTCTCTGGCTTCGGAATACATAATTTTATTTACTTTAGATACCTGAGATTTGTAGCCGATCTGTGGTGAGGACATGTTGCAATGTCTCCAAGATCCATGTTCCTCAACAGGCACAGCTGGAGGCGCAGCTGGATGCAGCGTGTGGGGCCATATGATAAGGCCATCACCTGGCACCAAATGTGGGGTTTTAGAGCCAAGTTAGAATTGTGGTGGCACCATATTGCAAAACGTAATTATTCTGTTGGTTTGTTCTAAAAAAGGGTGCATCAGTACAGTTTTATGCATTTTGCCTACTTTGAGGTTGTTTTGTAATCTAATGTTTTGTGCTAAAATCACCCAACATTTTGACAAAGGTTGGGAGGGATTTTTGACAAAATGTTGGTGAAGTTTGACAAGGCTTTGACAAAGAACCAAGCAAAATCAACGGTTTTGACTGAGCTTTGCTCTGAGTTTTGGGTTTGCATTCAGAGCAAGGACATACGCAGACAAGGACATTTTGGCAAGAGCCAAATCACTGCTCTTTTGGACCATGGCAAACCAAAAATGAGAACTGCTGACCATGAACCACCTTCTTTGCAACAATGGGGAGGAGGGTGCAGATACTGAGGAGACATAGGCAAGTTCTCAAATGGTCTTCCCCATCACATGAACTCAGTTTATTAGGAATCCAATGGAAAGGGTTTTAAATTAATGCAAAATCTGCTAGAGCTGCCCCATGCCAGCTTTTCACTTGCTATTTTAATTCAGGTGATTCTGGTTCTTATAGATTTGGTTTGGTGTTTTAAAGGATGGAGAGTGCGTGCGGTTGTGGTGAGCATTGGGGATTTTCAGCACTCCTCATCTGCGTTGTGGTACGGATGATTTATTCATTTACAAACTGGAAAATTTTGTTCTTACTGCGGAGGCATCGAAGGAAACCACAATACGTGCGGATTGCATTTAGAGATCCTCTGATTTACATTACTTATGAAAAATGGAGTATGAAGAGACTGGGAGAAAATAAAGGTATGATTTCCTCTGCTGCCACTCATGGGTTTGTCCTATATCATTTCAAAAAAACACAAGACCGCTTAAAAATATCCTGCAATTGCCCGTGTCTTTGTTTTCTGTCGGAGACATCTATGGCTTGTTACGCTCTATACTCTTGGCTTTCCTGCAATCTTCTGGCTGTTTAGCACTGAAATAATGTAATCCAATTTTCTTTGTTGCCATAAAGGCCTTAATTATGGCTTCACGGGATATTGTAATCAGAATCTGTTGGATTTTCTCATATGTCAAAGTGACGTCTGCTTCAAATTCATCAGTGTCCTTGTGTTGTTGTAAGCACTCGGAGAGTCTGGAGGTCATGCCTCCCTTCATGTGTCATTGCCGAAGATTAATTTATTCAGCGTCCGTTCTCCTACAGCAACATAAACTCTCAGTTTGCTTTAAATTTTTGCCTTTATCTTTGGGTTATTGCTGCAGAAATGCGATAATCTCTCATTTGCGCCAGTGCTGATAACGTCTTTCCCGCTTTGATTTTTCTGTTGACATCTGCAGGAAGAGTTTTCATTTCGCTCGACTGTGCGCGCTGAGTTGCCCTTGGACGGTGGGGTGCGCGGGGGCCACGTGGGCTGCTGCAAAGGATGGATTCTGCGAAGGTCCACCGTGGTCATTTGCAGCCTTGCTTAATTAACGGAGGGGCTTTGTGTCTGAAGCAAAAAAATGCAAAGAATTTTTCAGAGAGCACCATTTTCCTGTGTTTGCCAGGGTATGTTTTTATCACAAATACATTTTTACAGCAAAGATATTGTTGGCTTGTCTCCAGCCCGTGTATTTCCAAGTCACTTCTCCAGGTTTCTTTTGAGCATATTGGTGGGGGGGAAAAGAGAGGGAAACATTATTTCTGGTGCCTCTCTAGGATCGTTTGGGTGACTTTTGTTTTTCAGAAACGGCCAAGCATGGCTGGGAAGGCTGTGGGGCACAGAGGCGGTGGGGATGGAGCCAGGCTTTGCAGGACTGCCGGGATGTACCTGCGGCCCCTGCCCAGGGGGGACAGGCGTTTCGGAGAGCAGGAGGGGTTTCAGCCCCGGCGTGGGCATGGAGAAGTGAATTCGGTGCTGAGCATGTGCCCTGTGGGGGAGGCAGCAGGTGATGGAGCAGAAATGATGCGTCTGAATGGGAAAATTTTCCTTAGGGCTGTGAATTTGTTACAATCTCCAGTAGTGTGTGTTGAGCCTGGCTGAAGACAGGGAGGTGGGTTCACTCCCCCCGGACCTTGCTAGCCAGGCTCCTCCTGGGCGCGGGCTGGAGAACTCAGGGCTCGTTTCTTTCCTAGGAAAGCAAATTAAATCACTTTTGTTATGTGATCATTGCCAAAGTGTCATGCCCAGCGTGGCTCGCATGGACAAAGAACTGGATCCATATTTCTCCCAGCTGACCTCCAGTTTGCCCTGGTTGGCTGATGGTGGCAATCATCCTCCTGCTAAATGCCACTGTAGGATTTTCCGATAGGGTTTCCAACACTGTTTAACACACACACCCCACCACAACCCCCACCCCTCTTAAAATAAAAGCTCAAGATATATTATAGCTATTTCCTAGGTTTAATCACTATATACATAGTGAATTATTTTATTTTCCCAGAAATACCGTTTTGAGCGGTGCGTGGCTGGCCCCAGGGAGCCCGTTTAGGAGCATCCTCCCCAAAGCGAATCCAGCTGGGCGTGAAATGAGCCCTTTTGTCTGGCGGAGCCGCGGGAGGGGGTCGGTACGGGCGGATCGATACAGCCCAGCATCTGAAACAGCCCAGCCAGGGACCTTGCGACAATAGGAAATACGGTTTAAAAGCTCCACGCTGAATGCAGCCGGTTGCAAATAATAATAATTTTAGCAGGAGTGAAAATTGCTCCTCTTGCTCCTGTTTTAGCAGTTCAGCTGAAGGCCTGAGCCGGGAACGCTGCCCTTGGATGTTGTTAGTCTTTTCCTAACCTAAGTGCGACAGTAAAATCACAGCTCCATGCAAATCCACCCAACCTTTGGTGTATTTGTAAACAAGTCCCTCCAAGCAGCCTTGATCTTATTACTCTAAACGGTACTACCCCATCCTTCAAAACAGCCCCTTTTGGTTCATAGCAGCGTCCTGCGTTCATATCTTTCTGTACCATGTTTCAAATTAACTAATCAGTCCAAATTTCTCAAAAGTCCTAATGACTAATTCTTTGCTGCGAAGTGTTGCTGTACATACGATGTTCGTTTTATTGCAGCTTCTGCTATTTGCAAACATTTCTCGCTGAACGCAGTAAAGGCAAAGGCAGCTGGTGCTTCCAGCAGGGAAAATACCCATTGTTGTCTGCATATATGCAAAGCGAATGTCTCCGCAGGCGTTTCTGGAAGGGAGGCAGGTTGTGGGGATGCAAAGGCCAGTTTGCGTGGGGGAGACAACGTCAGGCTGGGACCTCCTCTGGTCTGCAGGGGCATCTCTTGTCCATTTTGAAGGCAATCCATACACCAGCTCAGGTCGCATTGCCATAAATGAGGCTGAATTTTGGTGTTTGTTATGTTTGGTTTTCCCTGTACATGGCATTTTTTTTCCCATTTTATTTCCTTGCAGGTGTAGGAAGCTGCTTTGCCACGAGGCAGAGTACTTCACTCAGCTTTGACCCATCGTCTTTACATCTTCCCAAGTGGAGCTGTATGCAATTTGTTGGTGAAATACTTCCTCCTCAGAGAGAATGTAAAATCAGATCCATCAATGTTATTTGCACAGTCTTCTGTTACTTACCGAGATATTTCTTGGGGCTGAAAAAAAGCCTGTAAAGTTCACTTTAGCATTTCCATTTCCATCATTGTGATATTTGGGTTCAAGGCAGCATTTCATTTGCCTGTTTTAATCCTAAAATGCCAGCGAGGAGCCGTGATGGAACTATTTCATTTTCATGGAAAAAAAAAATAAAATTAATTTAACATTGACAACAAAGGAGTGAATGAACTTGAAATGATTTTTCCCTTCTGTTTTTTCAGACTAGCAGGAAAGAAAGAGCCCAGCCCTTCCCAAAGCCCTTCCCAAAGCTCCGGTCCATCCATCTGGGCATCATCAGGGAACATAAATCACAGTCGCAGCTCCATGCGAGGTGTTACCCTCTCATGGCTTTCTGGCTGGTATAATTTAAGCCTTCACAGACAGTGAATCTTTCTGGGAAGTTAAAGTGCGTTCACCCTGCCTTTCTCTCTCATTACTACGTGTTGGAAACGCTGCTTACACTGGGAGCATCCCTGCTGGCTCAGCTCCCCAGGAGGGCTCACCGGCCGGACAGGGCTCGTGGCGCCTGCGTGCCCTACCTGTAACTCAGGGACCTTCCCATCTTAAAAACATGAAGGGTTATCTTATTTTCTACTTGAGTTCTGATTTGGAAGTTGTCAGATGAGAGCTTTAGATTTAAGTAAGAACTTAGCATTTGATTTGTTTTATTTGGGAAAGGTTCCCATCAAAATATCCCATATTTCCTCGGCTTTGTTTCTCCCAAAAGATCCCAGGCTTGTTTACGCTTATCCTTTTTGCTTTAGTGTCGTGACCCTGCCCTTTCCTCCCTTCTTCCTCATACTGTGCTTTGTCATTAAATCTTAGGATTATTAGATAAAGTCATTTCTACTTGGTGCATTTCCCCTCGGCTTCCCGCAGTCTCCTCAGGGAGATGGGGATCTATCTGAGGACAGCGCATCTCTTAAATAACACTTGTAATAATACTTAAAGAGTGCGATATACGGTAATTGCTGCCGTTAGCGCACTAATGCGTCATTCGCTCATGCTCAGGCTGTGCCATACCCAGCGCGGTTGCAGACGGCGCTGCTGCTAGGTCCACCAAAACCTTCCCAACGCACCCACCGCTGGGTTGTTTGGGTTTGGTGTTGTTTTCTTTTTGCAGGTTTTTTGTTGCTCTGAGTTTTTAATTGTGGAGTGGGCACGGAAGAAGGCAGCGTATAAAAGATTAATGGTGCTATTGATCACGCCAGCATGCTGTAACAACTCGGCATGCAAAGCTGCTGTAGACATCTGAGGGCTACCGGCGTTCCCGCACATGAAAGCTGAAGCAGGCGTGTGCATTTGTCTGCGTGACATCGTTTCGCATGGCTTTTTTCCCCCTTTAGATTTTCACTCATGTTCTGCGTATGTAAAATGAAGCGCTGCAGAAGGAACCAGAGAATAATGAGGGTCGGGTGGCAGGCTTCTTATTTATGAAGAACCCCCTTGTAGCCTTCAAAATAATTTCCAGTGTTATTGGGCAATCAAAGCCAAGGATAAAAATTGTAAGATCAAACAAATAACGTCGAACTAACGAAGCTCTATCTACATGCCAGCAAATGTCAGGAAAAAAGGGTCAGGCATGCAAATGCCTCTTCATCTTCCTCCCCAGGGAAAAGTTCAGAGAGACTGAAGGTCATCTTAGACATTGCAGATGGGTATAAATTGATGCCGGAAGAAAGAATCACAACAGGAATCTTTCTCTTGTTTGCAGGATTTGGTCCCCAAAGAAGCCTTACATCTGAAATGAGCTGGGGCATAAACGCGGTTCTGGGTTGTAAACTGGAAGGTGTCCATCTCTGTTGGTGGTGAGCTGGTGGGACAGGCGGCACCCCTCGATCCACTGGTCGGAAACTGGTCTCATGTTGGTGAATATGAGGGAAGGGAGAAATCATTCTTGCTTCTGGATGTCCCAAAACAGCTTCCGTGATATCTTTCCGTGCAGCCCCAATTAATTGTGTTATTTAATGATACACTGGAGGATGCACTTGAAAATATAAGGAGCAATTCTGTACTGACAGCAGGGATGAATTAGATGACCTAATTCTCTAAAGTATGAGATTTCAGATTGCTGTATCAGCTCTGTGTCCTAGGGTAAGTATTTCATGCTGCACCTTAACAGACTCTGAGTTGTACAGCCCCAGCGTGGTGTTTGGCTTCCAACACGTACCTTTTTCTGTCCAAGTTCCACCTGATACTCTGGAAATGTACCTATATACTTCCTATATATAAATACATCTGAGAAGATATCTTGACATCTTTGATGAGCACCTTGAGCAACAAATGTATCAGCCTTTTAGTTCTCCCATTTATAAACAGCTTAAAACACTCAGAGCAGCATTGATGGAAAATGAGTAAGACGAGCACCTGACAAACCCAAATAAATACCTTATTTAATGCATAATAACAATACATAAAAATTGCCACAGTATGTAAATGCTGGAGCACTGCTTCTGCACAAAGATAATGCATAACATTTTTTGTTGAAAACATATAAACTTCCACATGTCAGAAGGAAATATGAGTTGCAGAGGCATCAAAACCTATTGAAAAAATGGCATTGGTCGTGACCATTATTTAAGACTGGGGGATCTGATAAGACGCGTGAGAAACAGTTCTCCTCCCTCTAACACATGCAAGAAAGTTGGAAGAACCAGAAGGAACTCCATCAGCTCTAATTGTGAGGTGAGTGAAGTTCTTTTCTGTTTGTTTGTTGTTTTTTTCTTTAACTGGATTATCTTTTCCTCTGTTTCTGAAGTATCTCCGTCCTCCTTAGAAAAGAATCACAGAATCATAGATTCATTTAGGTTGAAAAAGACCTTTAAGATCATCGAGTCCAGCCATAAACCTAACACTGCCAAGTTACTACTAAACCTTGTCCTGAAGTGCCACATCTGTACGTCTTTTAAATACCTCCAGGGTTGGCGACTCCACCACTTCTCTGGGCAGCCTGTTCCAGTGCTTGACAACCTTTTTAGTGAAGAAATTTCTCCTAATATCCAATCTAAACCTCCCTGAGGCCATTTCCTCTCGTCCTATCATTTATTACTTGGGAGAAAAGACTGACCCCCACCTTGCTACGACCTCCTTTCAGGTAGAAGATGTGATTTTGAAGGTCATCTAACTTAGCTTTCAATGCAGTCAGATTTCACCACCTTCACAGAAAAAGACCCAGCTGACCCAACCCAAAACTTGTATTAAATTTTCCCTTGCAGGGGCAGGGACTTCTGAGGAGCCCAAGCTGTATTTTGGCATCAGTCAGCCCTTACTTGCCCTGGCACGTGGCTTGATCTGAAGGACTTGCTCCATTGCTTCCTTGTGCCCAGCATCCATCCCACCACCACGCTTGGTGGCTGGGGTGGGGGCTGCACGGCTGGGCATGCATTTATTACCACTGGGGATGAACAGCCGTCTGGATTTGGGTGTTGGAAGAGCCAGTTAGCTCAGGGGTAAGGGCTGGAGCCCCTGCGATAACCCGGGGGGCAGCCCCACTGGGAAGGCGTCCTGTTTCAGCCCGGATTCGTTACCCGATGGTTAAGCTACCTCTTGGCTGCACTCCAAAATGTAAACATACTTCAGGGCTGGGACTTGGGAAGTAATTTAAAATGTGTTAGCTCTAATGTTGGGAATTTGGGACTCCCGAAGCCCAGGGCCTAAAAGGAACATTGTTTGCCGTCTCATTAGCCCTTTTGCTGAACTCCGGTAACAGCCTCCCTGGATTTTCCCACCAGTATCTCTTTATCTAATGGGGCTGAGAAGGAAAACCTGTTGCAAGCATTAAACATTTTCTGATCGGTCTCATGCTTAATTGTAGGAGCTGTAGGATCATGTTTATGGTCTACAGAGCTATTATGACTGTTTCTTATATTACAGCTTTAAACTCTGAGGACGCTGCCAGCTGCAGAGGTGAGCTGCCTGGGGACACGGGAGCAGGGTTTTTCGGGGGAAAGCTTTCCTTCCCGTGCTGCCGGCGGGTGATTTCTCCTGGTGCAGGGATGCTCATGCAACAAGGCAGAAAAAAAGTGGCACAGGAGGGAAAAAAAAAAAAGCAGCATTGAGAAAGAGCTCTGCAGGAGGGGTCAGGGAGGATTTCGGTATCCCTGCAGCACCACCCTCCCCAGGGCTGCCTGAGATGTGGCCATGTCCTTTTCCTGCTGGCTCTGCCTGTATTTCTGATTTTCATACCAGTATTTATGAGGCCCAGGGTCCCTCCCAGGGCCCAGCGTGGGGATGTTTGGTAAATCCCACGTGCGTTGAGCTCAGAGCAAGGACCATGCTAGCCATGAGGAGCTCCAGGCTGTGGGGACACCTCCCTCCTCCTGCCCACGGAGAAACATCTGGGCAGCAGTTTCATTCACTTGTGTCCTACTCTGTTTCTTGTCTCTGAACTATTATTCCTCCTGCGAAATAAGATGAAAATAAGGCTGGGTATTCAGTTGACAATCAGGATCACTGCATTGAAGCTGATGGGTAAAATGAAGATGTGGGCTACTGGTTTATCAAAGTGCTTAGAAACACAAATGACAATGGCTGAGTTTCTGACTGTCCACCCAGCCATTGCAGAGGCCCGTGCATGCCTGTGGGGTAAAATCCAACCATTTTATCCGCTCTCAGTAGTGTTTGAAGGGAGATGGTTTTCCTGCATCCTCAGGGTTGGGAAGGGGCACGCGCCTGCCCATGGGGCCACTGGAATTGCATTTTTCCTCTCCTGGCATCTGAGCTGACCTGGGTGCGTGCACTGAGTCTGTCCTGTTGAGTCCTGATTTGCAGCGTGGTTGCAGGCAATGTTAACCACTGCTGGTATGGGCTGGCAGCAAAAGGACCAGGTCCCTCCACTGAGCACAGACATCACCAATAGTCCTGGAGGAAAAGTGCCTGTCATCTGCCAGTTGTGGAGGAACAGGGGCTGGGTGTATCTGGGAGGGATCCTCCTCCAGCATGAAGCGAAATTCTTCTGTTTGGGGCGTTTCAGGGAAGATCCCCCTCCACCAGCAGAAAGCCAAATCCAGCAAGCCCATGCCAGGATCCGCAGCAAGGAAGAGATCAAGGGTGTGCGGCGTCACACACTTGAAGGAGGTGGCCCCCAAGCATGGCTTGCTCTCTTGCTCTGCACTCCAGGAAAGCTGGGAGGGTGGCGGGTGGTGGATGAAGGATGGAGGATGGAATTCGAAGGATGGAGGATGGAGGGTGGAAGATGAAGGACGCAGGGTGGACGATGGAGGAATGAGGGCAGAGGGTAGCGAGTGGAAGATGAAGGATGGAGGGTGGAGGGTGGAGGATGGAGGATGAAGGATGGAGGATGGAGGGTGGTTTTCAGAGGATGGAAGGTGGAGGATGGAGGGTGGAAGATGAAGGATGCAGGGTGGAGGATGGAGGATGGAGGGTGGAGGGCAGAGGATAGAGGGTGGAAGATGAAGGATGCAGGGCGACCGATGTAGGATGGAGGATGGAGGGTGGAGGGCAGAGGATAGAGGGTGGAAGATGAAGGATGCAGGGCGACCGATGTAGGATGAAAGATGGAGGGTGAAGGGTGGAGGGCAGAGGAGTGCACACCAGCGTTTCAGGGCTGGTTTTGCCAGCAGGAGCCTGCAGTTTTCCAAAGCTATCTTAAGGTGGCAGAGTTGCAGCCTGCTGGAGGCTGAGCCCTAGGGCTGGTTGGTTTGCAATCCAAGGGGAAGAAAGGTATTTCAGAAAAATGATCATTTGTCTTGCAGAGCAGGCTGAGCTTTACAGGAGAGAAAAAGATCTGAAAGCAAATTAGCCCATACTAATTAGAAATGTGCCAGCATTGAAATATTCAGGTCATTACAAATTTGTGACTCCCTTTGAACTGCTCTACGCCAACAAATGAGCAGATGGTGAGTGATCTTCTGCAGCCGGCATCCCACCCTGCCTGTGCAAAGCAGTGCTGGATGCATCCCCCATCAGGGGCTGGGTGCTGCTCACCCACGGCACAGCAGACCCTGTTCCACCCCAAGGCTTCTGGTGGAACATGTCTCTTCCATGGCGGCAGCCATTGCGACCAAACATGATGCAAAATCAATGGCACTAAGGGGTGGAGGAAAGGATAGGATGCCCAACAGCATTTTGCAATTGAGTTGGTGGGAAGCTGAGTCAAGCTGCAAGGCTTCAGTGCTGCACTGGAAAATCAGCTTGAAATGGCAGCCGAGATGTGTAATGTGTGTCAGGGTCGCTGGTACCTCTTAGGGTACTTGCAAGCCCTTCACACCCTTCCACATCCTCTCAGAGTAGGATGGATGTCTGAATCTAGGAATATTTTCTTTCCTGAAGAAAAAAAGGAGGTGTAATCACATGAGTATTAGTTGCACTGTTGTTATGATTTGCTACGTATTATTTGAAATAGTAGTAAATTCTATCTGATGTAGCTGAAGCCATTTCAGTTCATTATCTAGGGCTAAGACTTTCTGCATTTGCATGTTTACAGCATTTAGAATAAAAACTAATGTAGTGGGAAATAATCTTTAGCACTTTAGTGGAGCTTTTGATAGATGTACTTTTGAAATGATCTGCCTCCATAGGAAGGCAGGAGTTGCGCCAATGTACGGAGAAGATGCCACAACTGGGGTTCAAAGCCAGCTGCTCCTCCCTAGTTTACGCAGCCCATAAAAGAGACCATTGTCTGGACACGCCTGACCCACCCTTTGGAGTCAGAAGGTAAAGCAGAAGTGAAGCTGTCCATCAAGGAAAGTTTTACGCCATAAAGAGCAAAAATTAGGAATAGCTCTCCTTCTCTCCACCCTCGGGAAGTAACACGGGTGTGTCCATCATATGTATTGCTGGTATAGCAACACTAACCAACTTCTGGAAACCCCTGCATTGCCCCTGGAGGAGCCCCCCAGCAGGCAGGCAAGCCTGCGAGCGCTGGGGAGATGTGCTCAGCTTTCAAAATGAAATGCTAAATGGGAAGAGCCCCCACCCACTGCCCTCAGCAAAAGATGCCACCATTAGTGGTACAACCACTGCGAACGGTGTGCTATCAAACACGAGGTCATTAAATTGCTGCCAGTGCTAAGAGGTCCTTGGCCTTCAGAAGGTGAGGAGAGCTCCAGGAGCTGGAGGACTGTGCTACAGTCCTCTCTGTGGGCATGGCAGTCTTTGCTGTTTAACTCAACTCAGCGCACTGAGCCGGCTGCGTTTCGGGAGGAGGAAAGCAAGGATGGCTTTGTAGGCTGCGGCACAACGGGAATTTCTCAACTAAAAAAATAATAATTCAATAATTTGGGTCTGTGTCTTATCTGCTGTGACTATTTGCAGTGTTCAATAAGCCATGAAATTTCTCATTTCTCAGCACGGATGCAGTGGGCGACTGCAGCGTGATGCATTGCGGGCTCCCTGCCTGCCTACCTGCGTGTGTTAAACACCCATAGCTCACGCTGTCGATACCTTTATGAGCACTGAGAAACCCAGGTAGACATGAGACCGACTTCAAAGGATGGAGAAGAAAATGCAGATTTGGCCCTCAGCTGGTGTTTAACCTCTTCGTGTGACAGCTGGCTGCTGAGCCAGCAAACTGCAGAGCTTCGGCTGCTCCGGGCAAGACCCTCCTGGGACCATTAGCATCTGCTCCTGTAGAGTGTAAGAGGGAAGGGTGGTCAGTGGCAACCAACCCGTCAAACCGCCTCTCCTACTCCCTGCTGAGGGTACAAATTTTCTGATAAAAGGACAGCCAAGACAGTTGTTTATGCATTTAGCTACGGTTGCTTGGCCATGGCAGGTATCTGCTGCAGAAGCACTGAAAGGACGAGTTCATCAAAGAGCGATTCATGTTTTCAGGTTCTTTAGGTCCATATCTGCTCATACGGAGAGCCCCTACACAAGTATCCTAAATTTAATCTCTTGTGTTTCTGGACTGCGTCTGATCTCTCACGAACATAGATATCCTCTCCTGCTCCTAATTTCATTAGCAATGCCCTCTTGAGAGCTAATCCAAATATCCCACGTAGCGTCGGCTGAGGTGCAAACATCCAAATGACTCCAGCAGAAGGGACGGCGTACCCCAGCTCTGATCACCGCCTTTCCTCGTCATTATGCACTTCCACTGGCTTGGAGCAATCAAGCGTACCACTATCAAGGACATTGACGGATTAGCCTCATCAGTCCCCTGCTGTGACCGCCAACTTTCCGTATATTAATCAGAAAAAATAGCTCCCTGATTGCCATTTAAATTGCACAAAAGATATATTTGTCTTGTGGTAGTCCATGACATTTCAACGTGATGCAAGATCGCAACGTCTTAAAGGAGCTTTGTTGCTGTGGTTCCCAAGAGGTTGGAAAAGCAGAAAGCTCGTCAAAAGAAACATTTTACTTCATTCTGTTGGTCTCAGGCCGAGCCTGCATCAGTATAAAAAAATGCAACACCTCTCTGAGGCTATCGTGATGGCAAGTAGATTTTTACTGGGTAATATTAAATACATACACAAGTTACTGTGACTTGGGTTCTGACTTGCGCTGTCCATGTCCTCCTGCTTTTGGATGTGGCATTTGTACTTCCCCATTTTTCCTTCTGAGCTGGCAAGAAAAGCAGTCTTGTCCCTATCACTGAGATAACTGGGTTGTAGAGTTGCAATAGTGTTTGTTTTTCCTCCTTCTATCCCCTAGGGCTGAGACGAGTCACATCATATTAATTTCTGGACACTTTATGAGTCCATGGTCCCCTCCTACTGTAGCTACAGCTGCTGTTGTACATCACAGCTTCACTATGAGACATCGATCTGAATGTGATGTTCAAAACTGGATGATCACATTTGACTTTTGTACATCATTGTGGTGGGTTGACCCCGGCTGGACACCTGGTGCCCACCAAAGCCGCTCTGTCACTCCCCTCCTCAGCTGGACGGGGAGAGAGAATATACCGAGAGGCTCATGGATTGAGATACGGACAGGGACATCACTCAGCAATTACCGTCACAGGCAAAACAGACTCGACTGGGGGAAAATTAATTCAATTTATTACTGATCAAGTCAGAGTAAGGTAATGAGAAATAAAAACCAAACCTTAAAACACCTTCCCCCCACCCCTCCCTTCTTCCCGGGCTCAACTTCACTCCCCATTTCTCTCCCTCCTCCCCCTGAGTGGCGCAGGGGGATGGAGAACAGAGGTTGTAGTCAGTCCATCACATGTTGTTTCTGCCACTCCTTCCTCCTCAGGGGGAGGACTCCTCACACTCGGACCCTGCTCCAGCCTGGGATCCCTCCCACGGGAGACAGTTCTCCACGAACTTCTCCAACCTGAGTCCTTCCATGGGGTGCAGTTCTTCACCAACTGCTCCAGCGCGGGTCCCTTCCACGGGGTGCAGTCCTTCAGGAGCAGACCGCTCTGGTGTGGGTCCCCCATGGGGTCACAAGTCCTGCCAGCAAACCTGCTCCAGTGTGGGCTCCTCTCTCCATGGGGCCACAGGTCCTGACAGGAGCCTGCTCCAACGTGGGCTTCCCATGAGGTCACAGCCACCTTCAGGCACATCCCCCTGCTCCGGTGTGGGGTCCTCCTTGGGCTGCAGGTGGATATCTGCTCCACCGTGGACCTGCATGGTCTGCAGGGGGACAGCCTGCCTCCCCATGGTCTTCACCATGGGCTGCAGGGGGACGGCCTGCCTCCCCATGGTCTTCACCATGGGCTGCAGGGGAATCTCTGCTCCAGCGCCTGGAGCACATCCTCCCCTCCTTCTCCACTGACCTTGGGGTCTGCAGCGCTGTTCCTCTCATGTTTTCCCACTCCTCTTTCTGGCTGCAGTTGTGCTGTGGGTTTTTTTTCTCTCTTCTTAAATACATTATCCCAGAGGCACTACCACTGTTGCTGATGGGCTCGGCCTTGGCCCGTTACGTGTCCATCTTGGAGCTGGCTGGCATTGGATCTATCAGACATGGGGGAAGCTTCTAGCACCTTCTCACAGAAGCCACCCCTGTAGCTCCCCTGCTACCAAAACTTTGCCACACCAACCCGATACAATCATGCACCGGAGATTCAGATTTTTTGAACAACCATAAAAATGACTGGAAGGTGAGACAATAAATATGGAATTAGCTGTGTATGAGAAGCCTGATGCAATAGGTCCAGGAGCACTCCTGGAGCATCCCTGGGGGAGAGGACGCCAACGAGAGCATAAAACTTCTGCAAAGTGCCAGGGTGAACCCATGCAGCGTGCGTGTGCTCCAGCAAGTCCTCGCTCAGTGCCAGGTAAGAATTGAGCAAAACATCAGCAAGGTTTTGCAAACCACCTTTGAGCAGCAGCAGCTGCCAAACACCTCCCAGCAGGACTCCTGTATCCCCAGGCTCCGTGGGGGTGTGATGCACAGGGGATTTGGTTTTGCGAGGGTGTTTTCACTGCCTTGTAGAACTATTTAAAGATTGAAAATCTAAAAAAAAATCTGTCATTCGCAGCCCACAGCATGGTGTCTGTGTAGCACTTCCCTGTAAACCAGGCTCATGTGCTCCCCTCAGGCAGTGATAGGTGAGAAATTACATGTGATATACTTTGATGTGCCCACATAAATTACTGATTTGAAGAATGACTGCACCTACAGCAGCACAACGTACTCGTCCTGCGTTAATTACTGTGGCAGGTAATGCCTCTGCCACAGGAGCTGCTCAGTGTCATTAATGCCACGTTGGCTCCGACAGCACCGTCTTTTCCAGTTATTTATCCCACAAGCAGGTTCAACCCTTGGTGGGTCCCTGGGAGCTCGTTTGCGCAAGCTGAGGAGCTCCCCCCTGTTAATTTTTCCATGCATAAGGTGAAATCATTTTGAAGGTGTCTAAAAGATGCTGAGATACTTCTGATGAGGTTCTCCTGGATGCCCCAAGAGACAGGCATGTCCCCGGCATGGGGGATGCTCCGCATGGCCTGGGGATCCCTCGCTCCGGGGTCCACCTCGTACCCACATTTTATCCCTGCTTGTACAGAGCCGATGCGGCCGGGAGACGCTCCAGTTTCAGTCCTTCGGGAATTTATTTTCTTCCCTTTCTCACTAATATTTGCTTGCTTCATTAGCTGCTTATATGCTCGCATCTCATTTACTCACTGACCTTGCAGACTCCCATCCTTTCCGGGAGATTACATTGCAACCTTATTTCAGATGATCTTTCAAAGATCCTGGTTGTAATGTAAAAATTATACATTAGGCCCAGATAAAATATGAAAACATTTATTTTTTTTTCGGATAGAAAACAGCTTTCAACAGAGTAAGGAGTGATGTGAGAGGAAATATCTGTTTCCATCACATTTTCTTTATTTTTCATAAAATTCTATGATAAGCTCCTGTCGATTTTTGTTTTCTTGGACAAATAACGTCTCCTTTTCCATTTGGAAATTTTGTCTGTGAAGATTTGGGGAATTTTCTATACTTGCCCGAGAGTCTCCAGATGTGTCATGGACTGGGGTGTCCACCTTCCCTGGCGTGGGCTTTCTGGTGCGGCTCTGGCCAAGAAATCCCAGCCACAGGTATACACTCTTCTTTCTTCGTCCAAAAATTTCTAATGACAACAATCACTAGTGCCAAATCACACGGCAAAATCTCTGTTTTCCTCAGAAAGCCAGAAAGTCTGTTTAAAACTTTTCTGAGTGCATTGGTTGCATTAGTAGATGCTTTCCCTGTGGCTGCCAGATAAAAAGCACAGATAAGAAGTAGGCTCATGCTTAGTGCCTTAGACCCCAGCAGAGTGTATCTAGAGCAGAAAGTTAAAATATTATGGCTTTTTTTTTTTTTTTTTTGGCAGTGTGCTGGGTGGGAGCCAGGGACCCATCCCATGCTGCCCGTTACCTCTGTGCTTCCCTCATGATTGATGTACTTTCTGCATGCCAAGAGGATCTGCCATCTTTGGCGGTGGGGGTCCCACAGGGCAACTGAAATTGCTGGTGGGGCGGTGGGAGGTGATGTCCGATGCCGGGGAATGCGTGAAGCTATGTTAAGTGGATGGGCTGCAGTCCCAGCACGCCGGGAACGCCTGGGGCTTACGCGGTCCCTGGCAGACCCCCGCAGCAGCAGCCACACTCATGGAAACCCTACCGTGGGTAAAATGAAATCTTTGCTCTGTTTGCTGAGAAAAGTACAGAAAACAGAGTAAAAAGTGTATTCCTGTACGATAGAATCATAGAATCTTCTACATTGGAAGGGACCTTTAAGATCATAAAGTCCAACTATCAACCCAACACTGCCAAACCCACCACTAACCCATGTCCCTCAGCACCACATCTGCCTGTCTGTTAAATTCCTCCAGGGATGGCAACTCCACCCCTTCCCTGGGCAGCCTGTGCCAGGGCTTGTCAACCCTTTCCGTGAAGAAATTTTTCCTAATAACCATGCTAGATGTAATGTGTTTGAGAAGAAAAGAAGAAATTCCTGGAGAAATGTCTCTGGTATGACCTCCAATGTGTTTTTTGGGGGATGCTGCAACCATGACTCACTCATGTTGCTGCAGCCCCTTGTCAATTAATGCGCAGTTAATCAGCTGGGTGATCCATGTGTGCTTTGGGTACAGCTTTGCACAAAGGTGTAAGGACAGGAACTCCTGCGTCTGCTTTGGCCACATCCAAAGCAGGAGGGCTCCGGCTGACACCGAGTTTTTCCTGATCCGCTCCCCAGCCCGGGGGCAATGGGCAGGACCCACCAGCACCTGGCAGCAGCCAAAGGCTTTACCCTCACCTGGTCAGTACTTCTTTTCTAGGTGTGGGTTCAGCAAAAGGGTCTGAATCCCCATGTTTTTCCAAAGCTGCCCCATGTGGATGTGCACCCTGCTGAAGAGCCTGGCTTGCTTTTCATGTTTGCTACACTTTTTTTCCAGGAACATTAAATAAATGGGGACTGTTCACTTGAGTTTTTTTATATTAAAACAGTCCCCAATGCACACACCCCTTTAATAGACAAAGTAAACTGAAACCAGCAATGAAGAGTGATTCTAGAAGTGTGGGAAATACAGGCCCTAATGGGTTTGTATGAATACCAATATTTTTGTCCTGGGAAAAGATATTGAGAATATGAAAAGCTCAGGACCATCACAGAGCATCACCCTGCCCATGTGTTTGAAAATGTGTTTTTATTTTAGGAGGAGAATGTCCTGTCTTGTATTGACTAAATTTTCCCAAGCCGTCCCAGTTTCAGCTGGGATAGAGTTAATTTTCTTTCTAGTGGCTGTTGTGTGTCGGATTTGGTATGAAAGGAATGTTGATAATATGTATTGTTTTAGAGTTTTTTTTGCCAGGCGATGTTTATAGTTTTCAAGGACTTTTTTTTTCATCTTTCCATAGAAGCTGAGAAGAAGCCTAGACAGAACAATGGAATGGCCAATGGAATATTCCATACCATAGGGCTCATGCTCAGTATGTAAATGGGATTAACTGTGGGGTGGGTACTCACAATCACTGGTCAGGACGGTGCCAATCCACCAGGCGGTGAGAAGGACTTGTGTCATTATTATTATTATTGTTACTTCCCTTTTCTAATATTATCCTATTAAACTGTCTTTATCTCAACCCATGAGGTTTTTTTCCCTTTTGCATCCTTTTCTCCCCCTTCTCCCTACCATTCTTGGGGGGCAAAGACAGGGGGTGGTGAGCAAGCATCTTGCATGGTTCTAGCTGCTGGCTGGGGTTAAGCCACGACACAAGGTATAGAATTGACCATTTCTCTTTCAAAGAAGAAACTGCGTTGAAAAATAAGTAGATCTCATAACTGTTAACACATGCATGTATATGCTAAGAGGAATTCAAGATGAACCTGGTTCTTCCTTTCCCGTGGCATCAGACTTCCCCTGTGCCTGCTTGTGCAGAGAGCTGACTGGACCTCTCCTGATCTACCTCCCACCATATCCTCCCCCAAAGTCTTTCAGAAGAAGACCAGAAGGACTTAGAACAGCTCAGTCCTTGTAAAGTTCTTGTGAGGAGAAGCAGCACCATCCCCTGGTGCTGTGGTCCTGATGGGTTCATGCACCATAGAATCATAGAATTGTTGAGGTTGGAAGGGACCTTTAAGACCACCAAGTCCAAGCATCAACCCAACACTGCCAAACCCACCACTAATCCACGTACCTCAGCACCATGTCTGCCCGTCTGCTAATTACCTCCAAGGATGGCGACTCCACCACTGCCGTGGGCAGCCTGTTCCGATGCTTGACAACCCTTTCGGTGATGAAATTTTTCCTAATATCCACCCATGTCCCTTCCCTGCCCTTCATCTGCCCGGCCCAGCTTGCCATCCGCTTTCAGCTTCCTCTCTTAAACCACACTCACCCCTACTCTTCTGGTCCCTCCCTGCATTTGCTTCTATTTACATTTCTTTATTTGTACCCATGTTCCACTCCTCCATCCTTTCTTATGACAGGGAAAGCAGCAGGATGTTGAGTTATTTATCCGTCCAACTATTGTCTATCTGATAGCCTAAATTCAGGAAAAGATGACATAATTTGCTACAAGTGTCTTAGTAAGGATTTCAGCTGCACCAGTTTACATGCAGTTATTTCGGTCCGTATTGTGTCATTCTTCCTCTTGCATATTTATTTCTATGTGCATGACTACAATGGCATTGAGATAGAGAGAGGCAGAGACACATGAGCACGCAGGCATTAGTCACAAGCACAGTTTTGAAGCAATTAACTCCAAGGTCAAGAATACATTTGTATATGCCGGAACTGCAACGAGATGTTTTAAGTAGCTATAAAAAATAAATATGATTAAAATCAATTGCTGCCTGTCTCCATTCCATTTGTTCATGAACCAGTCCTCTAATTTGATTAAAGGTTTTAACAACAACAGATAACTAAGGATGGTTTTCATAAACGCATTTTTGTCTTACGTATCATTTTCAGCTGTTTATTTTTCCCTGTGTGGGCAGAAGAGGCGTTGAAGAGGCTTTTACCTCTCTGGGTAAATAAGGGAAGAGCCAGGTCCCTCATCAGCACTGTGGCACGTGGGGAAGGTGCTGGTGGTGCCAAAAGGCTCATCCCAGTCACCGGCGCGGGCAGTGCACACCGTGATGGCAGAGAGATCAGCAGGGACGTCCCCGTTCCTCCTGAGGCTGCAGAGGGGATGCACCCCTGGACCTCATTTACCCACGCTTTCGGGTTTTTTGGGGAACAAAGTCCTGCACGGTCCCCTGTGATGCTTCTGGCCCTGGGCGCCAGCCGGTGCTGTACGGAGGTTGCATAAAACAATTTTCTCTCTGGTAGCACCTTCCCGCAGCAGCTCCTCATTAGCAGCACCAAGACGCTATAGCATCTTCCCTGCCCTTGCAAACTGTTATGCAAATAACGCTTGCTGACAGCATAAATACATTCATTTCGGTGTCGCACTAATTGATTTTAGCTCATTAGGACTGATTTTGCCCTAATTTGATAAGGAAGTGTGAAACTATTTTTCCCAACAGCAGGTTTGTTATTTGTTGAGGTATTAAGAAAGTGTTAATTAGACACAGTTCTTCTGTCATGTTGATGGTTTGGGGAGTAGTCACCGTACAGAGCGAATAGGCTCCGAGACAACCGTGCCTGTTGCTCAATGCAGTTTGTCAAATTAAGTTAATTACGTTAACGTGAGAGGCATGTGGCACATATGGATGTGTGTCAAAGGCAGCAGCATGACCCTTTGTCTCTGTTTTACGTGAATTTCTTGAGCAGGAGGCACAGAAGCTGGTGGTACCTATCACAGGGAGGTGAATATTAAATACTCTTGCAATGAGGTCTTCTTCCTCAGACCTCGTTTCACGTCCCGTTGTGTACACAGAGACTGAAACCCTGCTACAGAAATGATCCTGCAGTAAACCCGGCCCAACATTTGACTCTTCAGACTATATGCTCAGAAGAAACTTTCTGCTGCATTTATTTCCCAGGGGCACAGGAGTGTTGGGGTCCAAAGTCCTGCCCTAGGAGGGATTTGGTATTTGATGGGTCGGTTGTTTGCACGTGCATAGCAAACCCGCGGTTGGGGAGCAGAGAGATGTCCAAGAAATGTTGCTATTTTGCCACTGAATTGGTAAAACAGTGACTTGGTGTCTCTGGGACAGATTGTCCCAAGTGTTTGTTTCTAAGGACCTTCTGGATGCAGAGCTGTCTGACGGCTGGAATGCCTGTTTTACTGTAAATCTGGATGTTTCAAAAACTGTTTTCATTGCGTTGGAAATAAAGCCAAATATATTCAAACTTACATGAGCAATGGAAGTTTTTAAAATAAAAGTTTTGAACGCATTGTTTTCCTTCCAAAAAGGGAACTTCTGAAAGAAAATTATTTCCTTTTTTTTTGTTCTGTAGAAAATGTCATTGACTTTTTTTTTTCATGAAAACTATTACCATATGTGGGGGGAAAAAGAACCCAAACAGTGAAAAACTGAGCATAGCTTGGGCACTTGCAAAGGGCTTGTGGCTCGTCGGGAGCATGAGGCAGAGGCTTTTTCATCCAGGCCATAAAGACAAGACAGGGCTGTGGTCCCGTGACACTCAGCTGGTGCAGGCAGGCACACATGGAGGCATTTTAGGCTCTCCTGGTTCAGAATGAAATATTTACCATGAATATATGATTGCGCTGTTTTCAAGAAATGACACAAATTAATGATGAGGCTGGGAATGTAGATTGCTCACAGATGGCAACTGGAGACGGGAGCAGTGGTGGGACGGGGGCTAATCAAGACGAGAAAATAAAGGAAAAAAATGCAATGGCTTCATAAAGTTGAGTAAAAGGTAATTGATGTGAGAGAACCAGAGAAATCATGGGTTTCTGCTCTGCTTTCCACCACCGGCTCCCTGGAGGTGGCTCTCGGTGGAGCAGGTTGATGCCGTGAGGCTGCTTTCTATCCCACCACCCCGGGGATCAGTTGGTCACCATGGGGGATCTGTTGGGTTATTTGTCTGAGCCCCACTCTGAAAAAGGCCAGTTTCAGTTGAGAAAGGATGAACTGGAAAAGGGATGGTGGGATAAAAGCCCTGACACCTCTGTGAGCATTTGCCCCGGCATGGTCTTACCATGCTAACCTGATGCTGACTTAGCCCTTGGCCAGACAACGGCCTGTAACAGCAGTGGGCAATATACCTATTTCTCTATGTTATATCCTTTTAAAAAACTAATTTTCTACTTTAGATATTTCCTGAACCTGTTTCTTCCTTTGTTAGCTAAGTTTTTTTTAAGTTCTCATAGATTCAGTCTGGATTTAGGTACAAGAAAAAAAGGAGAGATCCATCGCTCCTGGCAAAGTACCTTGTCCCAGCCTCTGGACTGATCCGTGATGGACCATAAATACACCTTGCAGTAATATGTCGGAGCTAACTAAGTGTGGCAGCTCGTGCAGTGACCCCACTCATCTCTCTTAACAAGTTTATTTGTTCTTTTTTTCCGTACAGTTTTTGTTACAACAAATGTGAAGGGACCGCAGTGCCTGACTGCAGATGGGTTGAGATTCAGGTCTCAGTTTGGGGCAGGAATGCCTGGACTGGGTTCTCTCTTTTGATTGCTTAGTTGAAGCATGGGCTTCGACTCAAGAAAAAAGTGCACTTTCACTAATTTTCTGCCCGGAGGCGGAATCAGGTGCGGGCCATGGCCTCACACAGCATGACGGTTTGGGCAGAGAGGTGCAAATAACGCCCTAACAAACGCACAGAGGCCATGTGTTCACGCAAGCTCCATTTCAACTGACTTCCAGCAAAGCGGATCACTCGTGCTATTAGCAGACAATTCATGCTTTTGGGGCCTTGCTCTTACTGCTCTCTGTTTTTAATCTCCTCTAGTGTTGAGGTTATATTTGGCTGACAGCAAAATAACGGGTATATTTTTATGACTGTTTGTTTTAGCTTGACAAAATGCATCCGTTGTCAAAATGAATGCAATTGGTCAAATTATTATGTCTCCACATTAAAGCCAGTAGCATTAGAGTAAACGATGTGCTTTTTCCCAGCATTTCCAGTCCTAAACTTTCGAGCACGGTCTGTAATCCTCTCTATTCTCTTGTGAGAGCAATTATTTCTACTAGGTCAGAAGCACCGAGCAAGGGGCTTGGGAGGCAGCACAGCAGAAGGCTCCTGGGAAAGGCGGAGACATTGCTCTGTCTGGGGCTGACCCTCTATTTTCCAAGTTACAAATCTGTTTTTCACAATCCAGCCCGTAGGTACCAACAATACTAGCAAATGTGCAACACCCTCCTTCAGTCCTGTCTTGTACCACATTCCAAAAATGGTGGTTTCTTGCTCAAAGTTTATGTGAATTACCTTACTTATTGTGTCTAAAATGATTTTAATGAATTGTGTTTGAAAAAAAGCCTTTGCAGCGATAGCTAATGACCTCTCCATCTTCAGCAGGAGCACACGGATCGGGTAAGGGCTCAGTCTCCATAAAATACAACCCAGCAGCAGTGCAGACTCAGTTTGTACTAGCAAACTCTGAGTCAGTCTGTACTGCAAAACAACCACGAAGGGATAAATTTAGCTTTTTTTTTTTTTTTTGTAAAACACTATAGCATAGTTAAAAATATTTGAAAGTAAATATTTTAGAAAGCATTTTCCAAGTGTATATGCTCAACAAAGAACATTGCTGAGAATGCAAGAAGAGAGATGCTTTCTGGGTTGAATTAATCTTTCAGTTGCTGTAGCAGTGGCAGGATAGCTTTGGCACTGGAAGTCTCCTGGACATTTTTGGGGAACAACCAACACTTTCTGGTGTTTAGCCTTCCGAGCCCACACCAGACCTTGAGCCATTGCCCCAGCAGTGATTCAAGCCAAAGGTGATCCTGATCTCGCTCATATCAAACGCAGAAAAATGAGAATAAACCCTTAGAAAGAGCAAATGCTGCATCAGAGTGTGGGGATTGCAAATTTACCATCCCACCAAGGATGTAAAATTCCTGAATGTGCCGGGTTTTCATCAACTGAAAGCCTGAGCTCGATCCTTTTTTTCAGAATGGAAATTTCTGCTAATTCTGCAGCAGTGCTCTGAAGGCAAGAAAAGCCCGCAGCCATCCTTGCCCCACTTTCTTCTCTGAATATTTGTTCTGGCAAGGCCAGAGAATATTGTATTGACATATTGATCTCGCTAAATCTTATTAAGAAGTGCAGCAGGTTCAGGCATGTCTCAGAAATACGTTTGCACCCTTCCCCTTGGTTTTGTTTCTTTGTTCCTGTTGCTCTATTAAGCTAAAATCTAAAAATAAACACTATGTAAATACCTCCAGTGTATACACACACATTTTTCTCAGTGATGTTTGAACTGAAACAAGGTGAAAGCCTGAGTTAAATGTGGTTACCCAAGACAATTCCATCTGGGACAAGAGGCTGGTGTGGTCTTTCCCCCCAAGGGTAAATTTAGCTGCTTATGAGGGTGAAATCCTCTTTTCTCCACAGAATAGAGAGAGTCTGCAGTCATTGTATAGGATGCAATTCGGTGTACAGAGCTCTGCTCCAGGGAGGGGGTGCCCTAAATCCCAGAGAGTTCTCTCATGAGTCGTGTAGCACATAAATGCATCTCAGTGCATCGTCATACCAACAAATTTCCTCACTGGGCTTGAGAAATTTGTTTGATCTCAAAATGTCTCAACTTTCCAAGGTGTGAACATGGAGCAGATGCGTCCTTCTTTTCTGTCCAACACCAAAGGCATTAAAAAATGGCATCATGCTTTGAGATCAGCACCCAAAGAGCACCATCTGAGGGCAATAGTGTCCAGTTCTCCTCTGGAATGACAGACTATAATGGGAATGTCCCCATCAGCACAGGCATGCAGATATCGGTCATTACAGATGGAACCTTCTGGGGAAATTTCAGCTCATTTCACTTTGTAATGCAGATGGAAAGACAGGCAGCAGATAATAGCAATGACCATGCGAGTGCAGGACTGACCTCCAACACCTTTCAGACAGCTCAGGGTGGGACAGGGCTGGGATACTCCCTCTTTTTTGGTTTTCTCTCTTAAAAATGGATTTCTTCATGTTTTTAATCTACTTCTTTCATCAAAACCCAGGCATCATGGTTGGCCTCATTTCTAAGGACTTCACTGGAGTGGTTGTTCCACCTAAGAAACCCACTAACTTGAACTTAATGCCATCATTAAGGGACAAAGAAATGCAGTTGGGCCTTGATGGTTGCCCTGATTCGATCTCTTCTTGCTGCACCCCTAAGTCATTCCAGCCAAGCAGAGCAAGCCTCGTCCACAGCCATGGTCTGATTCTGCAGTCACAGTTGCCAACCTGTTAAGTTACCCCAATCGACTGGGGGAGCCCATTTTAGGTCTTATTCCACATGAGACGTTCCTTCCTGGACCAAAACCAGACCCAAGACCACAGTCATTCCTTCCAGACAACACAATCAGGAAAAAAAGGATATAAATAACTGAAATAACATCCTTCCTTCCACCCAAGCATTGCATCAGGGTGTATAAAAACCACTCAGCCTTTAGTCTGATAAAGCAACCGAAACCCAGCACAGAGGTGGAAAACAGAGGTGAGAAACAGAGGTGGCCTGAAATGTGTCCAGTGAAGGTGTAGGGCAGAAGGGGAAGATGGGGAAATTTGGTGTTCGGTGTTTTTGAAAGTCTCACCAGGTGCCTGCAAGCTTGGACTCACAAATCTGTACTAAAGAAAAAATGTTTTTTTTACTTAATTAAGTAACTGTCTAACTTGGGTATTCACAGCTCATCACCCACTTTAAACAAGACAGTGAATAAAACAGAAATTATTACTGTACTCACAAAACACAAAATAAGTCTACAGTGGATTTTACCCTCAGATAGGCACAGCAATCTCCTCATGACTTCAGGGAGACATTCAAGTCTTCAGGTAGAGCAAGATCCTGAAAACTTATTGCCTGTGGTCTGTTCCCTTAAACCTGCAGCACCTCAAGGACATAGGGAATTCACGGTCATCGGTAAATATGCATCACTAATTTGGTCACATAAATCTTGGAAAAATGGTCATCTCACCCCACCATCAGAGCTACCAAAAAAAAAAAAAAATTACTCAGAAAAGGCAAGCATTAAAAAAATTATCATCAAACTCTCTGAACATCGACCCCCATCCATCCCCAGCTCGCCCATCTACATGCTTTCCTTAGGAAGGAGCTCGGTATGAAAAAGATATGGATTAAAACGTGATAAAATCGCCGGATGACCTATTACAAATGACAAGGTTAATACTCTCCTAATCAATCACCATACATTTCACAACACGACGGTTCAGATAGCTGCAGAAGGGATTTGTGCATTCATCATCAAGAAGGCAAAGGCTATTCCCCCACCTCTGCAGGCCATCTGGGTCTAATCTAGAGCGAGGGGCCCCATCGCCTTCCCGCTCACCATCCCTGCATCCTTTCACTAAACAAACTGACACGTGGGGTTTTAAAAGCACTAGAAAGTCTCTATTTTTCCTCCAGATCCTGGCCAAGATTGTACCTTTGACGAGCTGTGAAGAAGCTGTGCTTGGACAGGACTATATGAGTGCTGGGCTGATGGTTACATGCCCATGGACATGAAATGTTGAGCCCACCAGAGCAGGAACTTAGGGATGTAGTCCCACCACCACTTCTAAAGCAGCTCAGTCTTTAGCTACCAAACTTTGTCATGAGGCACCAGAGAGAAGGATTTGGGTCCCGGCTCCGTTTCCTCCATGACAGGCTTCTCGAGGAGAGCTGTAGATGCCCCTCCTGCTGGGGGCATTTGGCCCAAGTTGATGAAGGCTCCAAGAAATTCTCATGCCAAAGGATGCTGCTACTGATCATTAGTGCTTTTATTATTATTATTATTATTAACATTTTCTCCCATTTAACTATCAACAATACAAGCAAAACACCTGAACAGCCGTCCCTTCTGATGTCCAGTGCACGATAGAAGATGTATTCGCAGAGACGATTATTTTTATTGCTCCTCAATTGGCTGCTATAGGGATGATTTAGGGAGAGGTTGGCTCGCAGAGCTTGCAGGCATTGCCTGTTCAGAGGCAGCTCCCCAGGGGACCCCTACACTCACTACACCACGGTAAACCCACAGGGTTGGCTAATTCCTGCATTGCCGAGGTCTGTGGTAGGAGGATGGTGTGGGATCAAGGAGGCTGTCAGTGGGAGGACCACAAGGATGCTCTGAAGAAGTTTGGACAGTGTGGCAACCCTGACAAAGTCCCTCCCTCCTGGAGCAGTGTCTGGTGATGATGGGGAATAAACTGAGATGAGGCTTGGGCTCATAAAATCAGATTTTACAAGACTGAGCTTCCAGGCCCGCGCACCATGGATCAGATTTGCAAACCCAGCCAGAATAATAAGCAGTGTGGTTGGAGAGAGTAATGCGATCGGACACGTAGTTACTTCCATGCGTGTCTGCCAGCCAAGTGAGGGGGAAAACAGCAAGAGACACCTCGAGCAGCTTTGAAAGCTGAGCGGGAGCAGGATGCCTGATCGATGATGAGAATTGGCAGAGTTCAGCCCCGGCAGAGGCAGAGAGCCATTTGTAGTCAGTCAGCGTCACGGCGGTGGGAGACAAGAGGATCGCAGCGAAGAGTTAATCGCTGTTCCCTGTATTATGCATGAGGCCGTTGATTTTTGTACGCTTTGGTCTTTCATCAATGAAAACACGGCAAATGGGACAAGAGGCTGCGTATTGTCTAGCAGCAGAGACAACAGCTTCCCTCCCAAGGTGCCCAGACCTGTACAACGGGACACATCAACGACAAATGTATCCTGCATTTATTCATCACTCACATAGGAAAATCCATGTTGGTGTCAGCGGGCAGGAGTAGTTCATTATTGTTTTCCTATATTTAATCCTTATTGCAAGTCGAACTCTGCCCAAGCACCAAAGCTCTGCAAAGTCCCTCTCTGGCAGTGCAGAGACCTGCGTACGAGGTTAAAGCTTTGGAAATCGCATTGCAACAAGACAATATTTTGGAGGTAGTGGTTACAGCTGGAAAAGCATCAAATTAGTTACGAGTGGTCTAATGAGATGTAACAAGTCAGCGTCTGCCTTTTCTTTTTTGCTCTCGCTGGGTATGGCACCTCCCCTGAATGAATAAATCAGTTGTAAGTACACGAGTGTTTTTTCTGCTCAGGGACCTCGAATATCGAAAAAGAGACAGCTTGGTGATCTAGGTAAAACAGGTAAATAGGAAACTGGCTGATAATATTCATCTGGTTCATGCAGAGACATTTTAGAGCGAGGACAAGCCAATGACCGTGGTGAGCTCTGCTCGGGGTGTGGGACAGACACACGGCTCATGTTGTGGGCATTTATTGCCCTGCTCCTTCTGCCAAAGCTTTGCGTTAAATGAATGAAGAGCAAGAAATGACTCAGCTGTGGATGGCAGTGGTGATCAGGGCTGCTGCTCTCACGCCGATGAGTGTTGGCACTGGGGCAAAGGGTGGGAGAGAAGTGACGAAGACGGTTGTACACAAATTACTGCTGGAGTCTGGTGTGTGTCTCATAGCTGATGTATCTATTTTTATATAAAAATATAATATTTATTATGTGATAGTGATTTCTGGCTTTGCAGGTTCCCACAAATGTCCCAAAAACAGGGAGGTGGGAGAGGACGGGGTGTGAGGTTTGAGGGATGCGCCCAGCCCTTCCCCTAAGGTCGGCTTCACCAAGAGATGGGCAGGCAATGAAATTCAAACAGGTGAGGTTTTATTGAAAGAAGAGATGGACTTTTGATCATTATCTAATTTTCTTACTATGAAGCGATGCGCTTTAAATGAAAATGAAAAGTTAATGGTTGCCGGGGACTCTACCACATAGCCTCATTTCTCCTACTGATAGCACTGATGCTCTAATTAAGGCGATGTGTGTGCACACTTAAATATACACGCCTCAGAGGTAGATGTTACAGCATATTTTTAGTAGTAAAAGTTATTTAATGTGTGCTGATTTTTGTATCACAACGCCCTTTAATATCTAATTTTCTGTGCAGAAGTACCCACTGCTGATAAATATTCGATTGCGCTGAGGAAATACCCAGCAATTACTGTTTTGAATCACACAGGTGCATTATCCACATGGATACAAAGGTTCCCTCTTCCAGGAGTTTATGGGAGCAATAAAGCAGTGGTGAAACAAAGCTGAAAAGAGCATTGTCCTGTCGTCAGCCATTAGTGAAGGCGGTGCAAACAGTGGCATGGAGGTGCTTCACCTCAAATTTTGTGTCCTACAGCCGAGACACAGAGCATGCCCGTCCTCCCCCCCTCCAGTGTTTGCTGTTTGCTCTTCCCAGCTGTGCATGTGGGCAAACATAAATCCCCATAACCGCTGGTGGTTAATCAGAAAAATATCTCTGGACAGAGAGTGTAAACAGCTCGGTGAATGTATATGTTCGTAGACCACAGGAATGAAAGCCATGCGGGCCGCCCGTGCCAAGAACCTCTTGTTAGACACATTAAAACTGGAACAAAATTCCCTGTGCTTGGAAGGGGACTGGGAGAGAGGTGCAAGTGACTGTCTCCCACCCTCTCGCAGGGTTAAACCGAGGGGCACCCGGAGTAGGCACCACAGGAACGGTGTAGTCAGTACCACCAGTGAAAGGCTGGTTTGGTTCTGTGCGTCTTCACAGGAAGGCAGTGACAGTAAATAAGGCTCAGCGTTTTCTTTAGCTCTTTTTCCCCCCCTCCAATACGCAGCTTTCTTATCACAAGAAACTGGAAATCATTTGGCAGGGTGGAAAGGCTTTGTATGCAAGACATTTTTTCAAAGCAAAATTTCTCCAAAACCTGCATTTTTTTAAAAAAAAAAAAATAATTAATCCTGGAAATCTTTTCAACTGCTCCTTCCAAGCCCTCACTGTGCCAAATTTCTGGACTGTTTTGATTCTGGCTCTATTATGACTTGCGGATGTCAAGATCAAAAAGAAATACGCGTGTTAGTGGCTTTGTGCGGGTTTAACGTCCCGTTTCTTTTAACTCAGCTCAGAAGTGAATGAAAGAGGAGACCCCGGCGTTATTCCCAGGGGAGGGCATTCAGGGAAGCAAGAGGCACAGTGAAATAAAAGTCAAACCCTTTGGGGCATTTGAAATGGCGATGAAAGGAAGAGGGGATACAAGCCGAGGGAGATGTGAGGAGCAAGGGAGGAAGGTGGATGGTGCAACAAGACAACAGAGGGGGAATGAAAGGAAAAACAGGGACAGAGATGAGAAAAGAACAAGGCAATTAAAGGCAGACGCTGTCTTGCAGGGTCGTCTCCTCCATCCGTGCCTACAGAAATCAATGAGCATGCGTGCTGGCCTCAGAGGGAGTCCCCATCCCTCCTGCACCAGCAGCACCCCCTGCTCTTTGTCCCCACCAAGGTTAGGGATCAAGGTCCTGCCAAACTGCAGAGGCACGTGATCCTCGTGGGATTCTAGACGGCGCGTATCTGGCTGAGCACAACTCCTCTGCCACATGTCCCTCTCCATACCAGCCTGTGTGCTTCCCTTTCCATCGGCAGTTTTCCAGCAATCCCTGGTAGAATTCCTCACCCCAAGTGACTGCTTGCTTGAGGGGGACCCAACCTGCTCAGCCCGAGATGCCCCAGCAGCACTAGTGGGCCCACGTGAGTGTGTACAGGAGCTAGAAGCTCTCCAGGGCCAAAACTTGGGACATTATGGCCCCAGCGTGGTTATTCTACACCTCTTGCTCCCTTACCCTTGAAGCTGGAGAGAAGAACTCTGCATTGCATCCTCACCACCATGCCCAAGCCCTGATGTGTTTCCAGCAGAGCCAAAATGACTGTTGGAGCGGGTTCAGAAGAGGCCACAAAGATGATCCAAGGGCTGGAGCACCTGTCCTGTGAAGACAGGCTGAGAGAGCTGGGGTTACTCAGCCTGGAGAAGAGAAGGCTTCAGGGAGACCTTAGAGCCCCTTCCAGTCTCCAAAGCGGGCTTACAGGAAAGCTGGAAAGGGACTTTTTACAAGGGTACGTAGTGATAGGATGAGGTGGAATGCCTTCAAACTAGAAGAGGGGAGATGTAGATTAGATATTAGGAAAAAAACTTTCATTCTGAGGGTGGTGAGCCCTTGGCACAGGTTGCCCCGAGAAGCTGTGGCTGCCCCATCCCTGGAGGTGTTCAAGGCCAGGTTGGACGGGGCTTGGAGCACCCTGGGCTGGTGGGAGGTGTCCCTGCCCAGGGCAGGGGGTTGGAACTAGGTGATCTTTAAGGTCCCTTCCAACCTAAACCATTCTATGATTCTATGACTTTCCCCATGCCAGGGGATCTGGAAGGAAGCTGGGTAGTGACCGTGACCCGGGAAACCCTCTTTGGAGCTGCAGAACAGCCACCAACCTCCCTCCAACCAGTTTTACACCATTGGCTTAGAGGAGCTACCCAAGCACGCAGGAGCGATGCACACGTAGGGTGAGAGCCCCAAGCCCAGGGAGGACAAATTCAGGCTTCCAGACAACTGCTTGCAATCCAAACCTAAGCACGAAGACCAGAAAGTCTCCCGGAACACGTGCTTCTGAGCTCACCAGCGGTTCCTGCAGAGCAAAACCAGACTGAGAGCCAGCAATGGGCTGCTGAGGCTCGTGGAACCCACTGGAGGGCAAAATGAGAACACGATGGGACAAAGGAAATGCAAAGAATGTGGGAAATGGTAAAAAAAAAGCATCTTTTTTTCTCCTTTGTTTTAAAAAATAAGCCCATCTTTGCAGGGAGAGGCTGCGTGGAGGGGATAATCTACCCCCTTGGAGCGGGGCTGGCTGGCTTGCTGGCTGCAAGTGGGGGCTACGTGTGGGAAAACACTCCCAATTTCTCATGCTGAAAAAGAGGGGAAAAAAGGCAAAAGCTTGAAAATAAAACCAAATAGACACATAAACAACTTGCCCGTCATGGGGTTGCATCTTACATTGCTAAACGATTGCGTGCCACAGTGGGCTGTTAAGGGGATGGTGCATCTTATACCAGAGCGTGGATGAAGCTGTGCGGGGTAAGAAGGAATGGGAAATTTCCTTCCCATTAAGAAGGAACGGGCTTTGACAGCAAATGCTAAATATTTCCTGCGTTTCCGAGGGCTAGCAGAGGACTCACTCACCCCGCAGCCAGCCTGTTTGCGGCCAGTTTTACAGCTGCCTTTATGGTCAAGGGGGAGAACTAGCAGACAAAACATGTAAAATAAAGCAGCTCAGCAAAACTTCTGGAAGGTATTTGTGTGCATTCTCGTAAAACATGGCAATATTTTAATCCGTCACTTAATGTTTACACAGTTTTATCTTCATTTTCCATTCTTTAGCAGGCGGCCGTGGCTCCCACTGCTCGTGGGGTTGGGGCCGCTTGTTATTAAAGCACATCTCTGGGCTCAAAGCACTTCTTGATCTACACAATATAGTAAAAACCACCTTTATTTTCCACCTAAGGGAGATGAGCCGGTGCACACAGAGGGTTTGATAAAGCAGAGGTTGCAGAAGCATCTCCCGTATGCCTGCCTGGCTGGTGCCGCTTCAGGGGGCTGTGGGTCCTCATACAGGGGGATAAGTGTTGCTGAGCATTAAAAAATGCTGCCGAGGCTGTGCTGGGAAGCCCAGCTCGTTTTCACTCTGCTCCCTTTTGTAAAGCTCAGTTGCTAAAAATAGTTTGTCTTGTTTAAAGAATAGTGTGTAAAAAGCCCTGAAATTCCCTTGCCATTTAAAGGCGCGAAGATAAAAGACTGAAAATTATGACTAGACAATATGAATGGTCTGGCTAAGTAATTTATTACTGTGAGCAAAACCCTTTTTTCCAGATATCCCCACTGCGTGCTAACGTTTCCATCAGAGATGACAGCTTGCTCGTTGGCAAAGCAAAAGTAGACAGATACACACAAATCTCCCTGCGTGGATGTCCTTCCCCATGATGACAGCAGCACTAAGATCCATCAGGATGGATGAACGGTCCTGATATCTATTTGATTTATACCCCAGCTGGACCGCAGTAAAAATGAAAATAAGACTCGTAGGAGTTTCTCTTGATAAATACCAATGTTATCATCACAGCCCCACAGAGGTCACTTATTTTCTCCTGGTGATTGGCAAGAGCCAAGGAGATATTATGTGGGCCAAGATATTTATGAGAATATACAGCAGTGTCTTTATTAAGATAAAAGGGAAACTTTGGGAAAGATAAAAAAAAAACCCCAACCATTTATTTTCCTTTTAGGAAGAAATTACTGAAGCTACAGTATTCCTAACGTGGGGAGGGAGGGGGAAACGCCGGCGCAGACGCCGACATTTCCCTTGGCAGACCAGCAATGCCAAAATACTGCGGGCAACATTTGCAAATAACAAAAGTTAGCAAATACAATGCTATGGTTTCCAGGGAAACCCAACCTTGGCCTTTGGTCCCATATTTCAGCTGGTTTCATTATCCTCTCTGGATTTAGCATAATGAATTGGCTGTTGATGGATGCTGCCGTCTCTGTGCCGCCTCATTTACAGACGTTTCTGCTGTAGCCCAGTCAAGATGGGATGGTGGTCTCAGTGGAGATGTGCTGTGAGCACCAAAGGCATCAGACCCCCTTTGGAGGGGTTTCTCCTGGGTCCAGATTGCAGCATCTTGGGGGCCCTCATGAGTCAGTTGAGTTTTTTCTTTATTGTGGTCTGTCTGCCCGCTTTCTGCATAAATAAGAGTAATTTATGGCTTTCTCATACCTTTCCAGCACTGAAACCCTTACTCAGCTGGTCATGTGGAAGAATTTTTTATATTATACCATCCATACCTCATACGGGTTCTTCCAGCTGATTGCTTTATTAATTATCCATAGAACCAATGATAGTAAACAAGGCTTAATGAGTGTCTCCTGACTGGGATTATCTGCTGAGGTTTCTGCATGGACAATTCTCTCTTTATAGCACCAGTTCCCTCTCCAAGCCAGAATTCATAAAGTATAAAATCTGGAGCAAAGCCGCTCTTACCGCAAAATGCTTACTGAAATCATTTTTGCCTTATTCCATTTATAAAAGACCCCCAGGAAATCTAGACCAAATAGGAAGCTCTTGCTAGTCAAAATTACTTCAGATATATATATAAAAGCTAGACTAAAGCAGAAGCTGGAGGCTGGGGCAGTCCTGTGGTTGATAACCTTGGGCCAGACACACATTCCTGCGCTGGGCTTGGAGGGGGTTTCATGGATATGAACCTGACCCTTATATACCCATCCCCACCTCTCCCAGTGCAAATTGCTGGAAATAACTTTTTATTGCCATTTGAACGAGAGGAATAGGATGGGGATGAGATTTCCAAAGGACATGGGTAACTGAGATCACAGAGAGCCTACTATTGTCCAAACCCAATAGGCATTGGAAAAAAGGTACTCAAAAAAGTGGCTGCTGGTTTTTTGTGGGAGTGTTTTTTAGTAGATCAGTCTCCAAATGCATTGCCTGAAGTCACTTTGGAAACGTGGTCTAGCTGGGACATGCTGGTGGCACCTGGGTATCAGCCCATCCTTCCTGATAAAAACCAAGCCAAGCACCCCAAAAACTGAAGTGAAACAACTCTCCATTCACTTCATTTTCTCTTCTTAGCAAAAGCACAATTTTATGCACTGATTCAAACATTTAAAAAATGCATTAAAATGCATTAAAAATAAGACTGTAAATTTTTACTGTACCTCTTCACTGTATTTTGAAGATATATGTCAAAACAGTTTTGGAACTTGCTTTGCTTTAATGTTTTTTATAGTTTAGAAAACTCTTGAAACATATCGGGAAGTCATTTTTCTGACTGATATTTCAACTTGAAGCTGTTTAAACTGAAGGCTGAGAGACAGTGTTTTAAACTGAGGCAGACATGCTGGTTTCAAAATTTCCCATGCAATAAAGCAACTGTATTTTAAAAATCACAATCGACATTTTCCCATTGAAAAAAAAAAAAAAAACAAAACCGAAAAGAAAGAAAGACTATTTCTCCAGAAAAGCCATTTTTGAGTGGACAATCATGAGCGGGTCTGGAAGTGGCAGGTGCCAACGGGGGTCTCCTCGCAGTGCCCCTGCAGCAAACCCCAGTCTCACCACAGCATAGACCCCCCGAAACCCCAGCAGTGACTTCTGCAACTCTCTGTTGGGTTCAAACTTCAATGGAGTTGGTCTTCCGAATGCCTTGACTAAGTCTTGGCCTTCACTGTTATATTAATGAGCTCATGACAGTGGTGACTGTGGCAAAATCGTGAGTCCACCCTGCTACTTCCAAACGAGCAATTTGAGAACTTCCAGCTGCTGATGATCCACTTGCTAGCCTTTTCTTCAACAATTTGGGGAGTGATCTCCATCCTGCTTCTTGCTGACTTTCCAGCTCAAAACTTTCTGCGTTTTATACGATGGACATAATGTAGTCTAGGCTATGATTTTGTATTAACATAATTTTCTGTCTATTCTGGAGCAGTAGGTCTATTTTACTGGAGCTTTAGACTTCTTGAGAAATCCTTGTGCTTTCAGGAAACCATTTATTATTCCACATTTATTTTTGGAAAAGAATGGTGTGAAGGAAAGCACAAAAAGATTCAATATGCAATAATCAGTTACGTTGATTGATTCAAGCTTTTTTTTTTTAATGTTATTCATTAAAGCTATCTCAACAAACTAAAAAAATAAAATCTCTTGAAGCAGGTCTAAAGGATTACTTTACATTTCTTTTAGTGGGAAGGCTTCATGGAGACATCTAAATATCTAAACCTGCAGCTTCTAAAATGGCAGGATTTACTATTGGGTGTGATAGGCTGTGTCATTCATACCTAAAGTTAGACTCTGAAGTTAGAAATAGCTCATGTGAGAAGAAAGTCTGCCAATACTTACTCCTCTTAAACTGAATGCCTCAGTCTGATGCACATTTATTTGCTAAACATTTTTACAAGTCAACTTGCTACTGATGTCCTCTAATGTGTGCGCTGTGCAGGTGGGCCACCATGCTCTTCTCATACCCATGGACCTCATTCTGCTCCTCGCAGCATCACCACATGTGTTTCTTGGGTCATCCCAGGCAGCTCAGTGGAGCAAATGGTGGCGTGAGATGTTCTGTAATGAGACCATGGACCAGCAAAGCACATATGTGCAAAGCTTTTAACTTCGGAGTCTTAGACTCATGTTTCAGTGTCCAAGGGTGGAAGCAGTGACAGAGGTTGCTGTCATAGAATCATAGAATCGTTTTGGCTGGAAGAGACCTTAGAATCATAGAATCATAGAATTGCTAAGGTTGGAAGGGATCTTTAAAGTCATCAAGTCCAACCATCAATCTACCCTGACGAAACCACCTCTAAACCACGTCCCTAAGTACCACATCTACCCTTTTTTTAAATACCTCCAGGGATGGCGAATCCACCACCTCCTAAATATCTAAACCTGCAGCTTCTAAAAGCTTCTAAATGATCTTTAAGATCATCAAGTCCAACCGTTGAGCTAACACTGCCAAGTTACCCCTAAACCATGTCCCTCAGCACCACATCTACATGTCTTTTAAATACCTACAGGGATGGCGACTCAAACACCTGTTCAGCTTGAGGATGTGAAACCCACAGGAATGTCTTCCCCCACCACCACCTTTAATTATCCCTGAGCCGTAGGTGAAGCGAAAGCTGTCATAGGGAATTTACATTTCTGGGGATGCTTCATGAGATGCATCCCAAAGAAAATCCTTCACGAAATTTGCTTTTTCCGCATGTTGGTATGCAAGCGATGGTCTTACATCAGCAGGGAACCAGCACCCGTAACAGGGCAGAGCATGGGCAGAGGACCAGGGGAGAGGATGGAAACTCAGCCCCTCTTGCCGTCACCAAAATCCCCGTCCACGCCTGCCTGTGCTTGGGGAATTGGGGCTCCAAAGAAAGGAGGCTCTTCTTTTAAATCTTGGCCACCTCCTCTGCTTGTTTCATTCCCCTTTTGCAAACACTCTTAGGCAGTTCTTTTTCCTATGGTGCTTTGCAGCGTGGGCCAGGATTTGACAAGTGACTCATCATTTTGAGTTCCAAGGGCGAGAAATGTTATTTTAGAAATTCAATGCTTGACACATTCAGAAAGCAAACCCCCTTTAAGGTGTCTCCTGAAGAGGCTCCAAAAAGGAAAGTGTTTGCAATTAAGTCATTTTACAAAAATGTTGGTTTCTGTGCTTAGTGGCTGAACTTCTTTCATCTTCTCTTGGTAAATATTGATAGTGGATTTTGGATATTTGAGTGAATTTACCATTTCGCCTTCTAAATGACCTGAGAATGAAACAATACGCTTGAAGATGTCAGTTGTATTTTCTCGGTTAATTGCGTGGCTTGTGACGGTTGGAGTAGCCTATAAAATCCGAACCGACCAAAAAGCTTGGATCAAATCTGGTCTTGGTTTTTGGATGTGTATGTCTGGTGTCTCTGTGCAATTAGGGTAATCCTAGAGTACACAGTTTGCTCTTCAGGCTGGTTCTTTTATGTTTCCCATATGTATTTAATCTTGTAAGCAGCACATTTCCACTTTTCCTGATTTTGTACTCTTTTCCTCTAAAACCAGCAAAATACATAATCGCTAAAGGTTTTCTCATGTGATGGCTTCATCCTGAAATAACGTCATGGAGACAAAGTTCAGAGCAACCCTCACCTGCTCTTAATTTATTGCAAATATGATTAAAATTTTATCTGAGGTCTTTTTTCCTGTGCTTCTCTGCTCTGTGTTTTCATCAAGCACATAAAAGAGGATTTCTGTACTTTTTCCAGCAGTTTAGCAGTGCAACAGTGCTCATGGAGGAATTTGCTTTCTGAAAGGGACTCCTCTGAAAGCTTCCCGTCAGTTCATCACAATTTTCCTGTCTTAAAAGCGACACAGAAAAGGGTTAGGTGATAAAAAGACGAGAGATGCTAAGTGCAGCACATCTGAAACGGCTGCCCTGTAAAACTGGGGTGAATTACAGGCGATTCCTTCCTGCTGGGGTGTTTTGTCATTTCAGGTGGGGAAGAGATGGGTCTATTTGGATTTTTAATTATTTCACGCTACAGAATTAAGCCCTTTTCCCTTACATTTTAATCTGTCACAAGAGCAGCCAAACTCATTCTTTAGCTTCTTTATTTGGGCATCATCACCGTCATTAGAAAGGTAAGCTTGGCTCTGAAGGGAAGGCTTGTAAACAGATTGCAGTAGCTGTTGTTCGATCTAAACCGCGCTATAAACATCAGGTAAAGAAAAGGTAAAATGACAAACAGCACTGGGAACCATTTAAAGCGGGCTTCTGCTGCTTGCGACTGCTCTTCTTGGGAATTTCAAGTTTCTAATATGAAACTTAACAGCAAGAAGCCTTTTATTTTGCTAATGTTTCCAACAGGTCGGCCTTTTGCTCTTGCTGTGGATTCATTCTCTGCAGAGGCATGGAGATGTGGCTTTTACATCCCCAGCATGGCAATTCCCTCATCTACAATATAATATTCTGTCTTTTATGGGCAATTTCAGATGACTGTATCCTGTTTCTTAATCACACTTCTCTCTCATATGGACAAGCAAATTGGTCAGGACCAGGCTTAGGCTATGGGATAGTCCAGATGAGGTTCAATTTTGGGACAGTGGTTTCTAACACATTGCATTTCAACACAGAGCTATATTTTACACCCCGAGAAGCCGGTGCAATGGTCCTTGCACTGGATCAGGTGCGCTAATAATAATGAAAGCATTTTGCACATTTGTAATATAGCATCTCCTAACTGAGCATCCCCGAGCGCTCCCGAGAAATTAATTCAGTCTCACACAGGTCCCTTGAGGCACGTGAGCAGTAGTATTGCCATGCCAGAAATACGGACACTTAGAAAGGCTGATGATAAACACTTTAATTGGGCCCTCGCTGGGGTAATTGCAGCAGCAGCAGCCCTGGCTGGTGGGAGAAGGGGAGGTAAGGATCCTCTCCCCTTCTCCGTTGGGAAAGCAAAGAGTGAGCATTCATAAGGAAAAGGCAACTGCTTTTACATGTTTCTGGGCTGTCATAAGGGAAATGCATTTACTCCTTTGGTTTTGCTTGCTTGCTCCCAATGAGGTCAGGGAAACCACATTTCATTGCTCCCAGCTAGTATCGCTTTGGATTGCAGATGTTATGAGCTAAACTGACGGGAGATGCATTAAATTAGTGATAAAGTCTGTAATAGCTTTTGCGCAGGGGCGATTGCGTTTCAGTGCCTCCGCAGAGAAGCTTATTTTACATTGCTATAAAGGAGCAATAACCGATCCAAGCAGGGAAAAGCTGGTGCTGGGTCTCTGGTCCTCCATCAGCAAGCTGGCAGCCCTCAGGAGAGCTGCTGCCACGAACGCTTAACTCCACAGCAGAGTTTCCCATCAGCAGAAGAAAGTTTGGAAGCACGAACCCAAGGAAGACGGGGACAGCCCCGAGCTCAGCGTGCCAATGCAGATCCCGGCGTGCCAAACCAGGATAAAGCAGGAAACCGCTCAGACTGCAATAAACTTGTTATTGTTTTCAAGGAAGGGGATTAATTAACTATCTATGGAATGAGCCGGATAAATCAAGCATGACGGGCAACTTCCAAATCAAATGAATACTTCAAAGACTGCTTCCAAGGGACTGCAGCAGGGCAGGGTTGCAGCCTGGGCTTCCCACGTAGCTCGTCAGGCCATCACCTATATGGCTTCGTATGGAACCAGATAGCGATGTGGCAAATTGCTGCCTTGATGGAGTGATGGGCTGGCTGCCCGTGGGAAGATCCAGTGGGTTCGGGAGTCCCCAGGACCAAGGCTTGGCCGGGATGCCCAGCAGTGCTGCCCTGCTCCCATTACACGTGTAGATGCCCTGCTCAGCTCCAGGGGCTGAAGGCACCTAACGATCATCCAGTAATTAACCCCCAGGGCATGCCTGTGAGCTAAGTGCTGTTAGCATCGCTTCCCGGGGGAGCTGGATGTTGTGCTGCCAGCAAACCGGCTTGATTTCCCCATCGCGGAGGAGGAGATCTCGGCAGAAATAGTGTAGGAGGCTGCTCCGGGGGTGTTTTCATAAGCAAAGTGCTTCCACGCTAAATGAAAAATTGGAAAGAAGCGTGTCTTATATCAAGGATCCCAGTGAATGAGCTGTGACTCATGAGTCCTGAACGAGAAACTTGCTGCCATCTGTCTTTATTTTACCACCCCGCCTGACTTAGCTCAGCCGCGCAGTAACAAGCTGCTACCGATGCAGCGGTGGGAGCAGAGGGGGTGGCATCACCTGGCACTCTCCTCAGAGGACACCCCAGCCTGACATTCCTTCTTGCCTGCAGCGTACAGAGGGGTCCGGAGGGCTGGCAAAGCCCTGGGAAGCTCGGACAGGCGGTGTTGCCTCTGAAAGTCCCTGGCATGGGAGGACTGCAGCATCCCTGGGGGGTGATCTGTGTCCTCTCTTGTCACCCATCCTTTTTCTGTTGAACCAACAGGCTGAGGTGGACCTTTGCTTCCAGTAAACCACAAAAATAAACAAGGAAAATGCATTATGCATGTACAGAAAGAGTTTGAGTTAATGAAACATAACTGCGGTCTTCCAGACTAATATAACACTTGCATTTTTCTAACTTTAGTAATTTGCCAGACTTTGGCTCTGGCTTCAATGAAAGAATAATTACTTGTTTTCATAAAGAGGAGCGTTGATTTAAAAATGCTAGCTCCACTTTGTGAATTCAAGGGGAAATGTTTTACTTCCTATCAATCAAGCTCTTTTAAGCGATGCGAGTTCATTTCATGCTCGTCCCCTTGATTTCGGTACCCTGTGTTCAGCAGCAAAAGCAAAGCACAGAAAGAAAATGAAGCCTGTGCTGCAAAAATAGCTTTTGCAGAATAACATGGAAGAAATGGAAGGTTTAAAGCTAACGCCTTGCTTTGTCCTGCCTTGTTTGTCAGGAACAGAGAGGGGAGTGATGACATGGGGAGTATCTTGTGCAGCTAGTCCAGGTGCCCAGCTGAAATGCCACTTCCAGTTGTCCCGTGTGCTTTGGGGCACCTGCAGAAGACAAAGCCCACCCAAGGTTTTGGCCATCATCTGGAAATGCTCCACTGCCTGGGGAGTTTGGGGGTGCGTGGTCCCGTACCTTTGGCATCTCCAGGGACTCATTGAAGCTGACTTGCATTTCTGATTGAGGGGCTGGCAAACCTGCAGGTGGGTGCCTGGAGAGGCTGAAGAGCACCTTCCAAACCCACGCGGTTGCTGAAGGACAGCTGAGGACCAAGGGACAACATTCACATTAATCATCCTGCTGGCTTCAGCCTTGAATCAGGGATCGCTCACTGCGTCCACCTGCACCGAGGGTGTCGGGAGTTGCTTTCCACTGTAAAAGGACTTTCAGTTTATTTACTGCTGAAAAGCCTCATTCTGGGGAGTGGAAAGGCCTTAGGAAGAATTATAAAAATAACGTGAACCTTCAAAAATGTACTTTACAGTATCTGGTGAATAAAATTGATCTATCTGGCTTAGCAAAGCACACACTTAGAGGTGAGCTGCGAGGGGTTCAGGACAGCAACATGTGGAAGAGATTTTTGAAAGCTCTCTGATGCAGTGGAAAATGGCATGAGGTCCTGCAACTGAAAAGGCAAATTCAGACTAGGAATAAGGGGCAACATTTTAACAAAAAAGAAAATACATATAAAAAAACCCAGATGAAATTATGTGGAGGGGACCTGCTGTTCTCTGGTGGGGTGTCCATGGTCACCCCAACCCATGTTGCATGAGAGGAGGAACATCTCTCTTAGCCCTATCTCTTAATGCAATTTTTTTCCATACCTGGCCCCATGGTTACAGATGTGTTTGTCCATGGTGAAGTCAAGCCTTCGATCTAAACAGGAAAAAAAGAAACATCATTCTTAAGAATTTCTCTTTAATCCAGGTTTACGGGGAGATATCTCCATTAGAAAAACAAGGGTCAGTTGGCACGGTGTGGAGGCCAAGACACCCTTTGGGCATCCTTGGAGAATCCTCAGCTGTGTGAGCAATGAAATCCCAGGTCTGGGAACGGGTTTAGTACACAGGCTTAGGGGGCTGAACAGCCGCTGCTCTTTGTTAATGTCGCATTCTGGAGAGCCAAGGTAAACATCTCAATTCTTTGGGTAAAAAGCTTCTGCTTTTGCTTATCCATAGAGGCTGGCTCTTTTTTTTCTGGGTAACCCTCACTTTGCACACTGGAATATAGGATGCATTTTCCCTTTTCTTATCCTTATTTATCGTGGTGAGGTTCTAATTGTTCCTGTAAACCCTGATTCCCAGAGGGCATGCTGCTAAAGAGAAAGGACTCTTTCCACTTCCAAACCCAATGGCTGCAATGCTTCACTGTGTTTTTAAATTCCTTTCTTAGCTAGCGTTTCGGAAACTTGCCATTATTTAAAGTATCTTCAGTTTTGATATTCCTGTTTATTGCTCATGAAAGCAAAAAAAAAAAAGAGACTGCTCCTCTTCTTCCTCTCCTTTCCCAAGACAAAAAATGAGCAGCCTTCTTACCGGCTTTTGTAAATGATCACCGACTGACATCTCCTATCAATGCGCTTCCAGGAGTGACATAGCGTAAAAAATAAGAAAGGACCACAAGAAGAGCATCCCATTCAGCACGTCTCTGCAGCAGCCAGCCGTGGAGCACTCGGCACCCACGCATCACTGCCTGAGAGGTAGCTCTCCTCGCGGGAAAAGACAAAACCCAAAACAAAGCAAAAGAACGAAACTCAACGCATTCGATCTGCTGTTCATTTTAGCAGTTATGGAACAATAATTGTGTATATTCCCAATGGTCACAGGGGTGATGGTTGCACGAGATATGGGCCAGAGAATACAATTGCAGGGCAATTTCTCTCTGTCCTTAATGGACTTGTTTTGTACTTGTGGGCAGTAGAGTGTCCTAATCTCTTCCTAGTGGGGTCTGTCTCACCGTGGGGTCATTGCAGGGACCCTCTCAGCTTTGCCTGGTTCAGCAAATTCCTTACGGGCCAGATGCTGCCACCTTTATCCACGCTAAGTGGTGCCTACCCCGGGGCCCCCGTTCAACGGGAGGGGAACGGGACGCTGCGGGGGGTCCCTCAGAGCTGTGCCTTCTCAGCTGCTCATTTTAATGGGGATTTATTTGTAAGCTGAGCAAACCAAGGAATTTATCCTCTTCCCTTAAGTTAAGAGAAAAAAAATAACAACGCAATAACACACCAGCTAAAGAACACTTCTTCCTAGCCTGTGTCCTTCATGGATATTTTTCTGCAGTATTTTTGGCTAATTACGTTATGAAAGACCAAGGGCTCCTCTCCAAAGCCTTACTGCAGCCTTTGCCAAAGATGTTCTTTAAAAAAAAAAGAATCAATGCTGTTTTACCTCTTTGCCTGGAATAAATTCTGCCAAGAGAGTAAAACAACCGGAGAGCCTCACCTTTTCATTATTGCTATGTACTATCACTGCAGTCACACAGAAAATAATAAGATTGAATAAGAATTGTTTTTAACTCTCCACCAGCACATGGAGAACGTGATACATCACAGCTGTTTGCAGGCATTTAGCACCATTAGATGCCTTTTTTTATGGGCAGCAAGGTCCTCGCTCTCACTTTGGGCTAGCTATTGCTGCGGAGGAAGAAATGAGGCCAGCAGGTCGACACAGCAAAATCTCAAATTTTTGAGTGAAAAAAATAAAAAAAGCTCTGCCTTCTTGTTTCCTTCTGACTTCTTGAAAATTCACCGTTGATCACCAACCTGGGTGTCAATGGCCTTCCCTGGTCCTCATGCAGGGCACCGTGCTGCTGCCTCCTGCAGAGCTCAGGAACCTTCTCTCTTTTCCCCTTGCAAACTATCGGGGAGATGTCCTGGCTCTCCAGGGATGCTCCTTCTCCTTCTTTTCCATTTATTTACTGCCTAGCATTGGTCAGAGGTATCGGTCCCATCACAGGTACAATATGGAAGTAAATGACGGAGTTATTTGAGGGGTTTCAAGAGCTGAGCTGCTGAGCACTCGGAAATCTCGAAGATCCACCTCATTAGGTTAATTGAGCAATTACAGTTTCTGCAAAGCGTGAAGGAAAGATAGGACCTGAAAATCATGGAAAAACACCGACTGAATGGCTGTCTTGTCTTTGTGTTATTTATGTGACCTTAGGGATTGACAGTGGAATCAAGGCAAGAGGGAAAAATTAGAATGAGAGTGCAAAACCAGCCAGCTCATGGAAAAACCAAGAACTTGGTAGAACACCCACCCTTGTCTTTTGCCGTACAATGAGATGTGAACTACTTTTATCTCAAGGTCAGGGCAACATTTAGGGAGAGCTCCTTTTATACTGCCATTTCTTCAATATTTTTAGTTAAATGTTTGGCAGCACTTTGACTATTCACCTTGAAATGCGGCTATACTATTTTCTCTTCCCCCCATATTGGACAAGAGACTTGAAAACAGAGTCGGATTGGATTTGTAGAGTTTTGAAAGGGTTTAGGAAGTATGTGGTTTTAAATGGATGCTGCCAAAGCTATTCCAACCCAACTGGAAAAAAAGGACTTGTGTTTTGTGAAGCATGTCGTAGGGTGGCTTGGTACTTACCACATCAGATCTTTAGAGCCCTTATAAATTTATCTTAAAAGATAATGATGGAGCACTGGCATGATGGTTAAAAAAAAAAAAAAAAAAGGAAAAATGGAGCTGACCTGTCCTTTCAAATCTATTTATGTCCCGTTTTTATGCTCCAGCTATTTAGTTTGCTGGTGAACCTCCTCTTTTCCAAGCGTCCCAAGGCACACAGGGGTATCTGCTGTTGTATATCTGCCCAAGTCCCCAGGATGACATCTTGTGCGTTACGCTCCACCATTGCCATTAGATCCTCCCATAAACATGAACATTTTTTATGTCTGTCACGGGCCCCCTCTCACGTAGATTGCCTTCAGGCTGAACTTTTGTGTAATATATTTTGACACCCCATATGGTCCCCACGGTTCTCTCAGGCACAAGCTGAAATCTTGCTCGTGTTGTTGGCAACTGCCGATATCTGGAAGCAGTCTGTCTTTTTTTCTTCCACGGCGATATTCACATTTGGGAAGATTAATGTGATGATCAGGCACTGGCAAGGAGATGGAGTAGATGACCTAATAGGTCTTTTCCATCTCTAATTCCTGCGTTTTATTAAGAGGAATTCTTTGTTGCCGTGGCACTAATTTGTCTGAGCTGTCACCGCGGAGGGAAGGCAGAAGAGGTGGCACTAACAGTGTCATCTAAATCCATCTTTTTTTTTGGCACCTCTGCCCCTGTGAATCAAGAGTACCATCTGGTGAGCGGGCAGATTGCCATGCCGGCAGATGGGCAGGAGTGTATCTAGCTATGAGACCATGTATGATTATCAAATGTGTTGTTGGGCGAGGATTTCCAGCAGGAATATCAAAACAACTTTTCATAATGAGCTTCTGGTTCCCCGGGTAAAGAGACGGGCCATTTAACTCCCTAAGAAACCAGCCAAAATTCAGCCCCTGGGCCGAACGGCGTTGGGGCTGGCAGGGGGACGAAAGCCAGCCATGATTCCCCACTGGGTACCGGTAGTTTGCCGAGTGGCAGCCGAATGCTGGCAGCCAGCGCTACCCGTGGCACCATGATGTGATCCCTGCTGGAGGCGGATCGGAGTGGTGAGAGATCCCGCGTCTCCTCTTGGAGCTGCAACCCGCGTCTGGACATTTTCATGCAGAAAAAACGCACATTTGGTCGAAAGGTTCTTCTTAGGGGGAACTCATAATTAAAAAAACTAGCATCGCAACTGCTATAAACACATTTTACACCAACCTGAGCATTTGCCTTCAGGTCTCGTTCCTCTAGCTGTGACATAAACACAGACAAAGCACTATTTGGTGCTACAGAATATTTTTAGCAGGGCATCCATCATTACAAAATTTTTACTTTCCCATGAAACACGGAAAGCTATTTTTCTCTTAACATCTAATTTATTTCTTCTGCTTTCACAGTCACCTGACAAAGCCAAACACTCTTCACCTGGGGACAATGTGAGTGCAGGGACTGTCACTGTAGGTGGCTTCACTGGATGAGCCATGCTGGGTGTTGCTCGGGATGGGGGCACTGGGGTTCATTTTCTCTTCTGACACCAGTTCCCTTTGATTTAACGAAATCTTGTTGCGCTAAAACAAATGCACATGCCTGCAGAGGGTCCTCACTGCCCATCAAATCTGGAGTTGTGACCCTCCATTACTCAAGGGAAGATGGCGAGGATGGAGCTGGTGCTGCAGCAACCTGCACTTATCCAATGGGCTTTATTAGCATGGGCTCTCTGCCACCCAAAAGTGGCTGAATTTAATCTGGGTCCAAGCTGGCATGGGATGTGGCAAATCTCTGCCTGTGCCATGCCGTGCCTGGGCTAATGAGCCTGGGCACCGCTCGCTCACCATGGAGCTGGTCCTGGTCTGTGGAGCATGGTGCAATTCATCTGAAACTGGATAAACTGCCCAGGAATCATGTCCAAATGGAAATTCACTGAATGGCATTTTTAATATGCAGCTGTGGTGCTCAGAGCTGCAGATAGTTTAGATACTGCGTAAATACCGCAGCAGGAAAATCAACATCACTTCATCCCTACTGACCTTTACCATCCTCCATGAACCCTCCTGTGATACAGACCCGTTGGGGACACTGTCCAGCTCTACAGATGAGACCCCCAATGATTTCAATAGACACAGGATTTTGTGCTAGGCTTTCAAGCAAAATCATGGTGCACGTTGAGTTAGACATCAAGCAAAACAGTTTGAAGGCAGATGGAAGAATATGGTCTGTACGCTAGCTGAGGGAGGCCAGCGGGGAGGAGCAGCATCTTCAGCAGTGCTCTTGTCCTTAGCAGAAGGGCCGTGTTGCGAAAGTGCTTTCTTTTGTTTTGCAACACCCGAGCAGAGATGGTTTTGATAATGAGGGAATGACAGTTCTTGCCTCACTGTAGCCAGATGGATCTATGTGGAATGGGATCCTGTGATGTAAAGCTTTTTTAATGCTCTCCGGATTGCTTTTGAGGTGGTTTCGGTGACTCTTCGTTAAGTCTTCTTCCAACACACCTTCTTCCAAACAGCAGATCCTTGTGCCCTGGCACCAATGCCTCCCCAAAGAGAGCCAGTGCTGGGATCTGGACACCCCTCTTCTTGGGTGGCTGTCATGGGTGCCCACGGGAGCCCAACAACTGCCTTTATCACAGCCATGACCAAATCCAGGGACAGCCTTCAGGAAAACCTTCCCAGAAGAACTCTGTGCTGGCTGGCCAGGAGACCGTGGTGAACTGAGCAATGCCATAAGCTGGAAACAGCTTCAGGGGAACTATAAGACCATGGAGTTTCATGAGAAACACTTTATTTAGGGGGATTTCTCACCCTCTATACATGCCACTTGTTCAGCAAAGACGTCAGCTCAGTACATCTCCTTTCTTCGGCTTCTCAGCCCAAACTCTCAAGGATTTACAGGAGGAGTACAATAAGTACCATGTTTGGGAGCAGACCTTTCCCTCACTCAAACCCCGCTGGGATAAATATCCTGTGAAAGCCCTGTGTCACTGCTGATATGGTACCCTCCATGATCCCTCAGCACAGACATTCTGTGGTCCTCGTGACCCCACACCCCAAAAAGATGCATGATCACCTTCCAAGGTGATGTTTCTTATGGTGGTTTTCAGGCTAGAAACAAAAAGATGAAGTGATTTCTTTCCAAAATAAGATTAAATATGGCTAGAAGACTGGTCGTGGTGACATTAAAAAATAACATGAGCTGATACTATGCGTTATGGAAAACGGAGATGCTTCCCAGTCCAAGAGCTCTAGTTGGACAGCTGGCCATGGTGCTCCCGTGCACCCCAGCCTGCAGGAGCTGGACCACGCTGCTGCTGGGGGAAATCTCAGACCCCTGGCCCAGAATGCTGCATTGCCACCAGCCTCACAGGAAGGGCAGAACCAGACAATGAAATACCACAAAATTTTGTTTACCTGGCAATATGAAATCCCCTACTTGGGGTGGAAAATAATTGAGTTCTTCCCTATTTTCCCAAGGACTATGTGTATTCCAGGCCTGAACAACTCATTTTTGCTGCTCCATGCCTTGCATCTCCTGGAGCTACAAGCAGAAGGTAGCACTTAAATGGATGGTGAGCTCCATCCACGGTGTTTCCTATGAAGCATAGACTGATGTGTTTCCCCAAGCAGAAGATTTCTGTGGTCGGAGAAGGCAGGGCCAGTCCTCGAGGGCTCAGTATATGACCAGATGTGAATTTAATGAACTAAAATAGAAAAATAAATAGAAAATAAAAAGTAGAAAATAAAATAGAAAGAGAGAAGAGACTGTGTCAAATGGTTTTCATTAGCACCGCAAAGTTGTCCAGCCATCAATGATTTGTAACTCGTACGGATTTCCCAGTGGAAATGCAAAAAGTCTAATTATACAGAAATGGTGAGTACCAAAAGAACAGCAATTTCCAGAAACAAATCTGCCATGCAGCATATCAATGCGTTAAAGGCGTCTTTTCCAGACTGGAAGCCAGATCAATTTATGTGTATTCCTCAGACCAATAGAAAGTGTCGTCCTATGTGCAGGATTAGAGTACAGAAAATACTTTTTGCTAACAAATAATTCACTTTGGGAAAGCAAATAAGGAAAAAAAAAAAAGGCAGTATAAGGACCTGAAAAGGTTTTTGGGTGAAACAAAGAGGTAATCAGCATGACTGGGTCTTCACAACTAAAGCTCCTCCACAGTGTTTGATTTTAATTTCAGATCTCAATTAGAGGTTAGCCAAAAGTAATTGAAAAATAGCTGAGATGTGGAATTAAATGGCAACTGCCCACACAGCTACAGACTTCAGTCGACCAGGCCTCAGTGTGGATATGTTTTTTTACCAGAAGCTGGGCAGATTTGTTCCTGCCTTCTTAGGAATATTTCTCCCAGAACCCTTTGCCCCAAGCTGGGAGTCTAATTATCATAAAAGACCCCCTTGAACACCACTACCCTGAGAGTATTCGGAATCAGGGACTGTTCGTAGCCAGGGAAGTAGCTGCTTGTAAATCAGAGGGTGAAGCTGCTGAGGTCCCTTTGCTTTCCAAGCCCATGCATGGCTCTTCAAGCATTGACTCGTGTTATTTTGCACTTTTGTGAAATGCCTGTGCTTCTGTGTGATATAATATACTGACGCATGATTTTAGACATAACAACAAGCAGCCTGGATGAAAAAGAGCCAGATAAACCCATACGAAGTCATTTACTAACAGAGGTCCTTCCTCTGGTATTTCTTTAAACTCTGCATGGCTTTTTTTGCTGCCAAATTCACTTTGTGATGTTGAAAACTAATTTTTTTTTTCTTTTCCTTATCAAGATAGTTATTTTCCACTTGGCAAACACTGAGTTTTATTAGTTATTCCTAATGGAGCCTGAAATGATTATAGCTTTTTTTCCCCCCGTTTATTTCTCTCGTATGTTCACCACAACTGAAATCAGCTCATTTCTTGGATCTGGATGATTTCAGTGAATATTACCATGGGGCCAACTGTGTGGGACTGGGGAGCAGACTACTAGAAAGGTCGTCATTTTGCATTTTGTTGTGTTGCATCAATTCTGTAACCACCAATATCTGTTTGTCTTGGTAAGATACGACCAAAGTGCTCCTGGGCGTCCTTCAAAGGCACCTTTGGATGCATGGAGAAATGCTGATGAAGGTTCCATCAGTGCATATAGAATAATTTGCCCTCAGGATTTTGGAAAATACCAGTCCTGCTCTCTCCTCAAACCTATGGCTCCATCCGTTATCAGTATAAAACCCCAATGTTGGATTTTCGGCGATTTCACTGCTCCGTGTCCTTAGCTCCTGGTATACCGTGCCACCTCTCCTGTCCTCCTCTGCAGGACCCGGACCAGCCACTCTCCTGGAGCAGCCTTGGGTCCTCTCCGCGTTTCTGTGGACAAACGGCCAAACCTTCAGCATGTTTCCGCCCACTGTAATTTTTGTAAGGGACCTGATTAATGCAGGTGTCACTGTGCAAAGACATGTTAGTAGATCTTGGTGTTCCTGGTTAGACAGATCCTTATCTCCAGCTCTGTGATCTGAACAGGAGAACCGGCCCAGCATGTGGCGGGACATCCACTAGAGGCACATCCTATGATAAACAGAAAAAAAAGCTGATAATGGATTTTCCAAGAGTAGGATCTGAGCTTTAAATTCGAGCCCCTTTCCTCTATCAGTAAATCATCACAGTGCTTTTATCCGTGTTATCCCTTGTGATGGACTTTGTTCTAGACACTCACCTCCATAAGAATACGCCACACAAATAATCATTGAGCTGACCTAGGGAAACCAATAAATGCCCAAAGCTGTGTCCCTGCCCCAATTTCCCTGCCCCATGAGGCACTTTGTGGGTGGGTTCAGGCCAGCCTCAGCAAGGACATGCCCTGAGCTATTTTGTTGTGTCCGAGAGGGCTGGTGCAGGTTGCTTCCCACCCCAGGATGTCGCCAGACGGGAGGATGGAGCCCAGTGCATCCCAGAGCGGAATCGGGTGTAAACCTCAGCAGCTGAACTGAGTTATGTGCAGCGGTCCATGAAATTAATGCAGAAAAAGCCGCAGGCTCTGCAAGGTAATTTGCAACCCTGGGATGGTCCAAGACTCAATGATCTTAAAGGTCTTTTCATCTACAGTTGGATTTGATGTTCTTAAAGGTCTTTTCCAACCTAAATGATTCTGATTCTAAAAGCAGAAGTTGAAATGCCAGGACTGCTTCCTAGAAATTACTACAATTTATCTTGCACCTTTGCAAGGTGAGCATTCAGCACGTTTATGAAGGTTATTTATTCAAGCAGTGCTTACTTTGTTCCTCTGCTTGGGTCATTTTTCATATTTCATAGGTGCCCACATCTGATGAAATCTCACTTCTTGTGGAAGCTCCTCCAAATTCTTCATGCCAAGATGCCTGGGGAAGGGATGAGGGGCACAAAGCTAAGGGCTGGGTCTGCTTGAGAGCACACCAAGAGGCATTCCCTGCTGATGGCTACAGCCCGGCCATTCCGAAGGGTCTCCGAGGAGGGGACTGTGTCCCACCTGTGGAGAGAGCTCTGGGTTTGCATGGGTCTGGGTCACGCCAGGCAGGGCTCCTGCCGCGGTGCCTGTCTCCGCTCGCCTGCACCACAGGGGATGCTCTGAACTGTTCTGCAGGGACTTCCCGGCATAAAGCTCATTTCCTCGGGTGGGGAAAAATTAAGTAATCCATGGTGAGCATACAGCTCCATGTAGTCCTTAAAAAAAGGAGTCATGGTGCTAGGAAGTGCCGTGCTTTGAGGCTGGCTCCTTCATCCATGCAGAGCCCCGTCTGCTGCCTCGCTCCTCGCTGTCCCCCAGCCACCTATGGCCCTTGTCTATATAGCAAAGACCCCAAAAGCTGTAGTCGCGTTTCATGAATTTCCTTTGATGCAAACACTACGCCCACTGACTGGATTAATGCTATTTTAGCCTAGGGTTTGGGTCTGTGGTGTTTTTTTTTTTCTTTTTCTCCCCAGAAAATCCTTCCTAGTTTAAATTTTTCACTGCTTGTAAAGTGTCCCATTATAGTGCTCTGGGCAGGAGGAGATTAACGTCGGGTCCCATTTATGCATCGCTTTGGATCAGAAGAGCTTGGCCAGTCCTTTGTAACACTCTGTTCTTCAGGGTGGGGAGGGCTTAAAAGTTTACTATTGCAAAAAAATACCCCATTGTCACTGCCTGAGATACATCTTTTAGAGAAATTCCCTTTGCCATAATAACTGATTTATTTTGGTTGGCTGGCTACAAAGCAGCTGAAGTGGGTGATCCCTGCCAGACTCATTAAATGATTCCTAATGTTGACGGAGGACTTTATATTGTGGTTATAAAAGCAGAAGGTTCGGTATTTGCTGGAAGAGGCTCTCTCCCAAGGGCGAGCGTGGAGGACGGGAGGAAGCTCTCCAGCGGTACCCATGTGTAAGCAATAAGCAGAGGAATGCTCTCGGAAACTGCAGCTTGAAGGATTTACTTTGGCATGGGTTTGGTTTGCCTGGGAAGGGAGGGAAGCTCTCAGGGAGGCGCAGGGGTGCTGAGCGCGGGGCTGCGGCTCTTTTTCTAGGGTGGGAAAGGAAAGTTTAAGAGCCTTTTCGCAGGGTCTTGCCACGTGCGGTACCGAGGCACGCTGGCTCCTTCCCACCATGCTGGCTGCTGCCAGGAGAATCACACATGGAGGCATGAAAGCATCAAGGTCCTCATTTTCCTTCGAGCCAGGTCCTCGTGACTATTGAGAGCAGCCCTGAGGAGAAGGACCTGGGGGTGTTAGTAGATGAAAAGCTGGACGTGAGCCGGCAATGCGCAATTGCAGCCCAGAAAGCCCCCGGCACCCCGGGCTGCATCCCCAGCAGCGTGGCCAGCGGGCGAGGGGGGGACTGTGCCCCTCTGCTGCGCTCTGGGGAGCCCCCCCTGCAGCGCCGCCTCCAGCTCGAGGGGTCCCAACAGCAGAAGGACACGGAGCTGTTGGAGCGGGGCCAGAGGAGGGCCCAGAGATGCTGCGAGGGCTGAGCCCCTCTGCTGGGAGGAGAGGCTGGGAGAGGGGGGTGTTCAGCCTGGAGAAGAGAAGGCTCCGCGGAGACCTCAGAGCCCCTTCCAGTCCCTAAAGTGGGCTTATACGAGAGATGGGGACAAACTTTGTAGCAGGGCCTGTTGCGATAGGACAAGGGGTAATGGTTTTAAACTAAAAAGAGGGTAGATTCAGACAAGATATAAGTAAGAAATTTTTTACACTGAGGGTGGTGAGGCACTGGCCCAGGCTGCCCAGGGAGGTGGTGGCTGCCCCATCCCTGGGAACATTCAAGGTCAGGTTGGATGGGGCTCTGAGAACCTGGTCTAGTTGAAGATGTCCCTGCTCATTGCAGTGGAGGTTGGACTAGATGACCTTTAAAGGTCCCTTGAACCCAAACCCTTCTGTGATTCCATGACTATGAAATGGAAATGTGATTGTGCCATGGGATATTGTTTCTGCAAACCCCGGTGGGTGGCCCCTGACACCATCTCTGCCTTGGTACCAACTGCTCGGGAGCATCCCAGCAGGAGAATTGCCCCCAGTACCTCCTGTTTTCCCATCAGACCTGTCATACTTTGCTCACGCATGATGCTTCCAGTACCAGCGCTGTTCTGTGGGAAGCTCAAGCTTGGTGTCACTCTTGTCCCCACGAAGCTTCCCAGAAAGCACCGACCTGTGTAACCGGCTCAAAGCAAGCTAAGGAGGAAGGAGTGCACCTACCCCCAGGTATGGTCTGCGCGTTATTACTGCAATCAGACCGAACTCAGCTCGTGGCAATGTGGATGAATTTCCATTTTCTCATCTCTTTCAGGATCACACAGAATTCCAGAGTGGTCGGGATTGGAAGGGACCTCTGGAGCTCCCCCAGTCCAACCCCCTGCCACAGCAGGGGCACCTCCAGCAGTGGCACAGGACGGCGTCCAGGCGGGTTTGGGATGGCTCCAGAGTGGGAGACTGCCCCACCTCTCTGGGCAGCTGTGCCACTGCTCTGCCACCCGCACAGGGAAGAAGTCCCTCCTCATGTTAAGATGGAACTTCCTATGCTCAAGTTTGTGCCCGTTACCCCTTTCCTGTCACTGGTCACCACTGAAAAAAGACTGTTCCCATCCCCCTGGCACCCTCCCTTTGAGTATTTATAAGCATTGATAAGATCCCCCCTCAGTCTTCTTTTCTCTAAGCTAAAAAGCCCCAAGTTCCTCAGCCTTTCCTCGTAAGAAAGATGCTCCAATCCCCTCATCATCTCTGTAGCCCTTTGCTGGACCCTCTCCAGCAGTTCCCTGTCCTTCCTGACCCGGGGAGCCCAGAACTGCACACAGTGCTCCAGATGTGGCCTCCCCAGGGCAGAGTAGAGGGGGAGGATGACCTCCCTCCACCTGCTGGCCACACTCTGCTGGATGAAGATGTGGATGAGGATGTCTGTGCAGGGGTGAGAGCAGGCAGGGGCTGCCTGCAGCGTGGCAGCGTGGGCAGTGGGTGACGTCCACGGCCTCTGCTGGGAGCAACAGCAATGAAAAGATGCCTCAAAAAGGAACTCTGGCGTGGCTAAACTCTTGGTTAAAATAACAAGGAGGCAACTCTCCACTATTGGTATTCTGAAATATGTTTTCTTCTCTCTTGATCCTGGATTTCCATCTCTCCAAAGTTAATATAATTTCTTGTCCCTTTTTTCTATTTACAGAACATCTCTTCTTTCCTGAGAGGGACTGTGGTATTTGGCTGGTAATGGGAGGACGGGAGCTGTAATACCCCACGGGTTTGCAGGTAAGTTTGCGAAGAGATGGCAGGATGCTTCAGCGTCTCTCTCTGCTGCCGGCCATTGATCCCATACAATGGGAACTCGAACTTACTCCCTAGGGAGCAGGTGATGGAAGCGTTTGCAAATAGCAGGAGTGGGAGGAAAAGCAATTTAATCCCCAGATGACTAAAGACCAGCAGAATAAAGTGCCCATCCAAGGAAAGGGGAAAACGGCAAATCCATCTTGCAGGCTTTTTTTTTAGACTGGGTGACTTGAAAACTGCACTGCTGTGTAAACCTTGGTGTCTCCTTCGAGCCGTTTCTGGGGATAAAAGTGGAAAGATAGCTTTGAGAAATGGCAGAAGTAAGAGGTTCTGGCCAGGAAGGTGGAGCGAGGGAGAGGGTTTAGCGACGGGGCTGCCATGCACGGGCTGGGACGGGGATTTACTGTGTGATGCTCTGCGCATCCCCAGCTCCGGAGGTCCAGGGCTGCGTGGGGACACCTGCCCTACCTTTTTCCTCAAAAAGTACTTTAACAGAAGATTTTCGGTCAGCTGTACCTTGATCACATTACAAATGCACATGTGAAGCCAAGATGAATACATCAGTGACAAGTGATGCAGCCGTTCTGGATTTACACCCGTATAAAAAAAATCCGGGTCCTTCGCCCCTGCCTCTCCTCCTTGTCAATGGGCTCAGCATGAAAACCATAAGGAGTCTGGAAAAGCCTCTCTCAAGAGGAAATCTCTATTCCTGTGGGCATAATTACCCCTTGAGGCATAATTAGGCACCTGAACACGGGTGCAGCCAGGGTGTAACAAACTATCTGCTGCCTTCTGGGGTTTGCACGTGTTAAAGGAAATCCTGTGTGAAGGGGATGGTGGTGCCGGGATGCTCTTCCTATAACCCACAGGTGTAACCTGCTTCAAAATGCACCTTCATTTGCAAACTTGGTGAAGTATCCTGAAGGTAGGAGAAGCTCAATGATAACATTCTTATGGATATTGAAGGAGTTCCCATTCATGTTGTAGCTGAATATTTCATCTCTTTCTTTGAATTTATTAGAGGGCATTTTCAAAACCAAAGCCCTTCCTGACCCAAAATTATCCATATTCCATTTTTTTGCATCTCCTTTTCTCCCCTCACTTCCCTTTCCATTTTGCAAAATAGAATCATAGAATCACAGAATGGTTTGGGTTGGAAGGGACCTTGAAGGTCATCTCGTTCCATCCCCCTGTCCTGGGCAGGGACACCTCCCACCAGCCCAGGGTGCTCCAAGCCCCGTCCAACCTGGCCTGGAACACCTCCAGGGATGGGGCAGGGAAAGAGAAAGGGAAGGAGACGAAAGGGAGGGAGGAAGAGAAAGAGAGGGAGAGGGAGAGGGAGAGGGAGAGGGAGAGGGAGAGGGAGAGGGAGAGGGAGAGGGAGAGGGAGAAGAAGAAAGAAAGGGAAGGGGAAGGGGAAGGGGGAGGAGGAGGAGGAGGAGGAGGAGGGGGAGGAAGAGAAGGAGGAGGAGGAGGAGGAGGAAGAGGAGGAGGAGGAGGAGGAGGAGGAGGAGGAGGAGGAGGAGGAGAAGGAGAAGGAGAAGGAGAAGGAGAAGGAGAAGGAGAAGGAGAAGGAGAAGGAGAAGGAGAAGGAGAAGGAGAAGGAGAAGGAGAAGGAGAAGGAGAAGGAAGGGGAAGGTGGTCTCACAGACATGCTCAGGGTGGTGAGGGGGGCTCCTTCCACTTCCCCCAGCATGACTCCCAGCCTGCTCCCTGGGGCCCCTCTCCAGCCCACGCAGGGGCCGGGATCACACCAATCCCCTTCCATCTGCGGAGACATTCGCCTGGGGAACGGCACGCAGGGGCAGGAGGAAAGTTTCGGCAGTCCCAGGGGCTCCCACAGCTGGTGCCTGCAGACACGGCGCTCACCGGGGACCTGCCTTTGATTTTCTCTTCAGAGGATTCCCTCTCTTGCTTGAAAAGGTTGTTATTTTGTACAGAGGGAGCTAAGAGCAAAGCTTAAACACATACTTACACACAGAGTCACTCCTTAATGAGCAGAGATCTGAAAAATAAGCCATAGTCTGGTCACAGAACGTCTCTGTTGGCTTTTCTCTCTTTTTCTTTTCCCCTTTTTTAATTGCAGATCTCTCCAGTTCTGAATCTTGAAATAATTCTGCATCTTCTTCCATCATCTTACATATTTAAACTGAGTTGCTCTTATGGGTATTTGGAGGTGGAAATGTGCAACTGCGGCTTCAGCATCGTGTTGCGCTGTGCTGCTGGGGACACGCAGGGTGTGGGGAGAGCTGCTGCCTTGCTGTAACCCATCCATGAACATTTCTGCAAGTATCAAACAGCAAAAAAACCCCAGGAAAAACCAGCAATCGTCTTCCCAATATACGGTGAATTTCTTGATTATGGCCTTCCTACATTTCCGCTGGGAGAATTTCTTGTGGTTGAAGCCTGTGTTTGAATTCCACGTAATAACATTTTTGAATAGGCTCCCACTGAAAAATCGGGGGAAAAAAATAGAAAGAAATCGTCTACACAAATTGTTCTCCTGAGCTATTTTCCAAATGGCTTTACTGCTGCTGTTTCAGATGTGATTTCTTTGCCTGACATTAGGTACACTTACTGCTCACTTGAAAGCCATGCGAAGAATTGCAGATGTTAACGGTCATCTCCAAAATGTATATTTCAGATTATTCCAAATTACTCCAGTGGAAGAGAAATCTGAGGACATTACCTTTAATATTAGAGCCACAGGAACGGCAGAGAGTCCCATTTCTATTTTCTACCCCCAACTGAAAATATGAGAAAAATACATATTGAGCCCACCTTTATTAAAATTGTTTCCCCTCCCCATCCCTGTGTGCATATCTTCCAGCCTTAAGCATGCATCTCACATTTATTAGCTCGTGGGAACTTGCTGTTGGGAAATTTGCCTCCCAGACTGGGAACCTGCTCCCAGTTCACACCCAGTTTGAGAGATGGGCTGAGATGGACATTACTGATGTGAGAAAGAGACACAGGCACCCTGATGAGCAATAGCATCATCTGCATCGTTGAGGGCACGGCGGAGCCAGGTGAGAGCGCACAGCCGCTGGGGTGGCAGAGGGCTGAGACCACGAGGAGAGTCTGTTCTTACCCTCGGCAAACCTGCCCTCCCCTCCACATCTCTCCCTTGTCATCAGGCGGTTCCCCGCAGCCCGTTTCCTGGTCACCAAGAGGTGCTGGATCAGCTGCTGCACCGCTTTTAAAAACTCAGCTCGGGATAATAACATGTTCGACTCATGATGTCTGATACGCATCTATCAAATCCCATTTTTTTTCTAATTTGTATCTCAATTTTTACCCTAATTATGGCTTGATGGTGCTTTTTTTTGGTCAATAAACAAGGGCCAACCACCGCTATTCATATCCATCCTGTGCTGCCTCCTTTGCCGGGCAATGCAGCGATGAGCCACCCCACCAAAGGCGATGGGAGCATGTGAAGGACCAGAGAAAGCCCTGCGTTATCTTCTCACTGACTGTGATTTCAAAGGAAAAAATACTTTATATTGTTTCCCCTGGGCAGGAGTGTGGCAAACAGCCCCAGGAGTGGCGCTGGGACCCGGGCAGCTGGAGGATGCCAGGACAATGCAGTGGGGACACAGGAGGAACCTCCCAGCCATGGTGTTACCAGCCCCATCCTCTCCTGCTGCTTCAGAGGTACAGACCAGCAAGCATCAAACTCAGCCTTCAACATATAATTTTAACATATCCAAAGATCTATATGAACTACCACAGATCCCTGCCAGAGGTATTTTTATTGTATAATTAAGTAAGAGCCGAAAGAGCATCCTTAAAGAGTATTTATTACTACCCGGGTTCCTCGGTGAACGCTGGCAGCAAGACTTACTCCTCCAAGAGTAATTCACGACCCATAGATAACTTCTTTGCACACTAATAAATTCAGCTTTTTTGGGGGGGATCCGGTTGATTACTTCTCGAGCCAAGATGCCCACAGATGCCAGACTCCCACCTCCTACACACCTCGGCTCTGAGCAGAAGTGCTGACTCAGCGCTTTGCAGCAAATCCTATGTTTGAAATGGCCCAAAAGTAACATTTCTCAGCAATTTTTTCTCATTTTTCTGCTAGCCCTGGGGCTTTGCATGTGCCACAGCACTTCTCGGGTCTGATGGGGTTGTGTGACCCAAGTGCCATTGGCACAAAGCACAAGGTCAACGTTAATGAAGCTCGATATTACCATTCCCGTCATGATATGACTCCGTGGCAAATGAAGCCATCTTGTCCTTAACCTACTGGAAAAAATGTCATAGGCAAAACGTTTAGGGTAGAAGAATCTGAAGGATTGAAATGTTTTAATTTGAAAAAGTAATAATCCAGAGGCCAGAAAAAAAAAATGTCATGTGTATTAAATGTGTAATAGCTCATTATCGAAGCATTGTAGAGTCATTATTTTAAATAACTGTATTTCATTCCAGTGGCTGGGATGGAAAGCGGTATGTATTTTGTGTAAAGTAGATTTGCATTATTATTTATTCATGAGTTTTAAAAGGATCATTATTTTTGACGGACAGCTCCTGTCAAAAGATTTATATATGGGAGCTCGTGTTTTCCCATAATAATGATTAATCAATAAACATTTGAAAACGGTGCTTAAAATTCAGCGTTACCAGGATACACATTTACCTCTAATTAGGAACAGGTTTTCGTTTGGGAAACCAGATCACTTTCCAATTCCTTCTAATTGCACACAAAGAAAAGTGGCAGGTAACGCGCTGCGATGTGCCTTCTCGCCCGCTGCCCACCACGGCAGCACTTGGGGCACCCACCGGGTGCTTTATCCCCCCCAAACCCGGGACCACAGGGGTGGCCAGAGGATGCCGCACCCCCAGGAGCATCCAGCTGTGCCTCTGTCCCCATACACCATGGTTCTGGGAGTGATGCTGAGCAGCCGGGGGAGAAACATCACATCTGGACGGCGAAACCCCTGGTGCCAACCCAGCCGTGCGATGTTGGCTTGAAATGAAAATACGGGGCTGCTGTTATTTTTAATGGAGACCCCACTGAGGGTGAGAAACAAGCAATTTAAGTGCTTTGTGTAGCTGAAATCCAGACCTTACCGCAGAAAAGGAGAAAACAAAGCCCATACCTGCTGGTCCTATGTATTTCATCCTGCTAGCATGAAGCACGTGTTGCCAGGAAGGAAAATACATTGGTTTTCTGGTCACTCCCTCCAGGTTTTCTCCCCATCCGCTGCCTTGCGGATGCTGGGTTTGCATTGCCGGGTATCACCTCTTGCGACGTGATTGCTGAAAACGGGGGTGTTGAGAAACCGTCTGCCACGTCCTGCCCCAGCCCCATAGTTTCCACCTTCTCCCATGTCGATGCTGCTGAATCCTGGGTGCATGTCTGTTTCAAGCCAAAAAACTGGGCACTACACCCCTCTTTCCATGCCTCTGTGCCAATGCTTTTAGGAGCATCAGTACCTACATTAAATCTGCTTCCTTTGCACTTCCTCTGGCTTATTTTTACTGAATTTTCAAGACAAGACATCTGCCAAAGCGAGCTGTGTCAGACTGCCTGGTCCATCCACGCATCGTTGCCTTTGCAAAGCGTGGTGCGGGCCGAATGCATCCCACCTCCTCGCATGGAGCTCAGTGATAACGGGACGGTCCAGAAATCACGTTAAATCCATCCCCATTGGAAAGGAAGGGTTTTATAACGTTGCTTTCCCGGCCTGAGAACCAAACAGGGTGCAGCACAGCCAATGCCGTCAATCAGTCCATCAGCCAACCCATGGATTAGTTCATGGAAGTGATTTCTTTTTTTCCCCAAATCTTGCTAAACCACAAAGCCAACATAGAACAGTAATAACATTTATTTTGGCATTATCCATATTCAGTCTCGTAAGACCCCAGATGAAGCAGTCAGGTGGAATTGGCCACAGGGATTTGGAGCTTTTCTGCATCCAAAGCGCACCGTTTTTCATGTGCCGAATTACTTATCCTTCACGTGGACTGGTGAAGGATGCATAGATGACATGCAAATGCTTATGAGCAATAACAGCAACAACAATAACTACCGTAATATTAAAGAGCCAGCTGGTAATTGGTGCTAGCCCTGACGAGGAGTGCAGCCATTAACCTCATTAACCTGTCCACTAACGGAGCAAATTGGCACTATGGAGCCAACGATCACAAGAAATATCTTACTGTCACCCAGCTTTTCACTGACAACCCAGAGCTTTTGCTCCTGGGGATGTGTTAATCCATGGGGCTGGGGGCAGACGAGGTGGGGGAACCCCTTGGTGAGGCAAAACAGGGCTCCAAAAGCAGCCAGAGCATCCCTGGTTGGGCAGAGCAGGGCAGGCAGGGCAGGCAGGGCAGGGCTTGCCAGCTATGCAAGCCCCATTTCTCCTGGGCATCCCTGAATTATTCAGCAGGGCAGCACCGCTCTTGCTTTTCCTGGTCCCACCAGTGCATCCCCATGCCCAGCTGCATCCCCACTCACCATTTACTGGGGGAATTACCAGGGGAACCCATCCCTCAAAGCAACACACCCCAAAAACTCCTTTTCTGCCCATAAATTAGCCTCAGATCATCCGTTTTATTTATGTTTTCTATTACCATGAAGGGAACCAGCTCAAGCAGATATTTTTGAGCTGCTCCTTGCCCCTGTGCTATGGCTTTGCCGCTGGATGCTGCTGCTGCAAGGACAAAGCAGGGACCCTGAGCTGGGCAGGCAGCCCAGTTCCCCCCTCTGCTCCCAGCACCCCAAACCCCATGGTAGGGAAACTGCAGTCAAAAACGTTCCCGAACATACAGATACCCTGCAGCTAATTTTCCCTTCAAAAAAGAACAATATTTACCTGGGTAGCTCTTCTCTGGGTGCCCCCACCCTAACAGGAGGGAGATGCGAGACGGAAGGTAACAGCACAAAGGTTTTTTAATAGCTTGGGAATTTAAGTGTTAAATTTTGTTAGAATAATTTTATTTTTAATACCTTTACGACCTGAATAGGGGCCTTCGCTAGTAATAGCTTGTATTTTATGTGGTGTCACGAGCCTTTTTAATGTGCCAGGGTGAAATCTGGCGGTATTGTGCCAGCAGGAAAAACAGCCAGAAGTCACAGAAGTCCCATCTATTTGAAATGGATGTTAAACTCTGATCATGAAAGTCTTCTTTAGAGAAATATGTAAAAATCCTGAAATTCATTTCAAATTAGCTGACTTGAATATTTTGTACCCTAACAACTGTACAGCGAGAGAGATGGCTCAAAGGCAGAAAAGGAATTGACCTGAAATGCTCATTAAAATCACAATGAAATGGGGCTTTAAGAAAAGATGTTCTTTTCTCTTCTCTCAGGCATGATGTGAGAAGGTGGAAACTCCAACTCTTTTCACATCCTCCCCCTGCTCCACTTCAAATCCCTCCCTGCCAGCGCTCCAAAGAGGCGTTCAGGCTGCGTTAACCCTGTGGGTACCCGTCGTCGAGCTCAGGAATGGCATTTTCAGCTCCACCATCGTTTTCAGCGCTGGGGATAAAATTCTTGGCAGGTGGGAAGGTGCTACCTCCATCCCTGACTTGGGGGTCTGCGGAGGTCATGGTGGGCTGCCGGATTTCAGTGCTGTCCTGCTTTGCCCCTATTACGTGCACAGCACAGGTCGTCATCCCTGCTGTGCCACCAGCGTCATCCTGAGCATCCTCAGGTGCACTGGGAAGGATTTCATCGGCAAGATCAAGTGTCGTCCCAGTCTGCAGCTATTAAAAGCTGGCTCCGAGCCCATAATATAATACATTGTGATTAAAGGAAGCACATTTGTCCTGCTGGTAATATCAACATTTTATGAATGAGCGGGTTCTGATATCAGCTAATTAGGAGCGGGTTTATTGCAGCATCTGTCACCTGGAGTTAAGCAATTTATCCTGGGAGGCTGCTCGCGGGGAGGGGGCTGTCAAAAGTCGGTGGTGGGGAAGGTGGAGGGTGCGGGGAAACGGCTGCGCCTCGGCACTGCCGGGGGAAATCCCCACTGGAAAAGTGGGGATAGCATGCTGGATAATACACAAGCAATTAGATGCATTGTGGTAGCCTAATTGCCTGGCTCGCCAATAATTTTGGAGACATAACCATGGCAACTGTGGGATCACACACTTGTGTGTCGTGGCGGGAGCCCGCGAAGCCAGTGGGCTTCCCTCTACCCTTGGATGCAGGCAGTGCCCGTCCTTTCTCCTTGCCACTGATTTCTCATCTCCTTGTAAAGCACCACTACAGGACAGCATCCTCCAGCAGCGCCGGTACCCACTGCCTCCCATCTCACTGGCCGGGGCTCCCCACAGAAGCACCGCCATCCCCATCGCCGGCCAGGGAAGCATGGACAGGAGAAGGAAGCCTCTTCCTCGAAACCCCAGTGTTTGAATTCCCCACCATGAGTTTCCAGACGAGGTGGAGAAAAAAGTCCCACACAGGACATTATCCGCAGGGAGCACTCGTAATGATGTGTCAGGGCAGCGCGCTCTGATTTCCACACATTCTGCCCAACCTCCCATTCCTACAAAAAAACCACAAGTCCTCTTCATTTACAACACATCTCATATCCAAAGCTTTTTCCCCTCGTGGCAAGAAGCAGTATAAAAAAATACATGTGAAAGATTTTGCCCTGACTCGCACCCCTCTTCCCCCATTGTCTTGCAGGACAACCCAACACCTGGGTTTGAGCCCACACTACTCAAATTCACCGCTGCATTTCAAGTGGGGTATAAATTTTGGTGGTACTTGTAATAAAAAGCCTGGGGTAACCCAACACTGAGGTTTCCAGACAGTTGGGGTGGAACAAAGGGATTTTATCTCCTGGCAAAGGGTGAAAATTTAAAGGGGTTTGTGAGGATTCCCTAAACCTACACAAAGAAGGCGCTGGTCCTAATTTAAGGCTTGCAGGTGCTCTGGGTTGCAGATGCTCCTTCCCCTGTGATGTGCTGCTCCATCATCCCTCGCTCCCAGCACTGCTGGGTACCAGGTATCCCTCTCCCCCTTCCCTACAGTGACCCCGCTTCGGGGCTGGTGCCTGCCGCACTCCTCGCCTCCACCTACCCACCTGCCTGCCTCCGTATTTCGTTCTTGACATTTATGGGCAGGACTAATGATTTTTAAGACCGTTTCCCACAAGTTTTTTATGTTTCTGCTTCCTATTGCTGACTGCACGTGTGGGATTTGATAGCTGAAGCCCGGCTGCCGCAGCGTGAATTTCACCTGCTCTGCAAATACCTGGCGGTTTGCTCCTCTGCCCACGCTTCCGCAGGAACATTTCACCATCACGAGTGGGTTAAACCTGAGGAATTACCTCCACGAGCGTGGCACTGGCATCGTTAGCCCTGGAATGCTTTTTTCACGGCGTGCAAGGAGATAGCAAGTGCTTGTAGGTATCACGTTAAAATAAATCAACTTCGAAGGACGCCGCAAAGTTTTCCGCCTTTTATCCAACCCATAATCTTTAAAATTAAGGAAGGCCTAAAATGCAAATATTGATTCTGGTGCTGGATGACGGAAGGGCTGGGGCAGGGTTTCGGAAATGGGCTGTGCGTTTCATTTCCTCTGCGCTGGGACAGCACGTTGCCATCAGCGGTTTTTTTATTTGCACATCTGGAACCAGGCAAAGTGCACAGCTGGAAAGAGCTGCTGGCCATTCCCGATGTTTGGCTTTTCTCTGGAGAGCTCAGAAAACCACCCTTGCTGAGGGGTAATTAAGCAGGACAGTTAATAAAGTCGTACTAAGGATGAAATAAGAGTCGTGGTACCACCAGCCCCGAACATATGGGAAGAATTTTGGAATTTGTTGCATTTTCAACAGTTTAGCCATTTGTAGAAAGCCATGTGTAGAAAAAAAAGTTGTGGCAGGTCCAGCTGGGAGCACAGGCTCCCCGGGGCCAAGGCATCTTCCCGTGCCGGCTTTCCTGGGGCTCAGCATCATCTCATGAAATTCAAGCAGCTCAAGCTGCTCCTCAGAGAAGTGCAATGGCAAAGCCAAGGCTGAAAAGAAAAACCGCCATGCATTACAAAAATCTGTGCACAAATACCCACCCGAATGCAGGAAATGTGCTCAGGTGCTGAGGGAGGTGGGGGGAGCTGGGCAGCACTTTCAACTTTTCATCCTTATTTGTGCTTCTGTGGTATAACCTGTCTTGTTACACAAGGCACAGGGCTCATGAAGATGTTTCTTAGCCGTTAATAAAAGTGAAGTCACTCTAATAACTGCAGTTTTACCCATGGCCGGCCCCACCAGTGGGTCTGGGCTGTTGGCAGCTCAGCTTCGCAGCTAAGTAAATACTGGATAAAGAAGAAAAAAAAGAAAAAAAATCTCATTTCATCTCTCTCAGCCTCAGGTCAGAGAGACTTTGTGACCCATCTCCATATTAAAATCTGGTTAAGTATGACCTGAGACTGAGCTGACATCATTAATACAGTGCATATGGTGGTATTTCATCTTTGGTTACGCCAGGGTTGGGGTTAAGCACGGCTCGGTAATAACACGGCTCCCACCCGCGGGTGATGCTTAGCCTGGAAGATGCTGAGCAGGTTTGCACAAGTGCCCTGGAGTAGGGGTGTGCTTTCGCAAGCATTAAGCGTCCAATCAACCCCCCGCTGGAAGCGCTCGAAGCCTCTAAGGCACCACAAATAGCAGCGATGTAGTGCGGGTTATGAGAGGTCCCTCCTCGCCCGCGGGATGCTCTGGCTTCAGAAACGACGTGCTGGGAGGAGGACGTCTCGGGGAGAAACAGTTTGGAGGACATGATCTCTGTTTTCGAAATGCTGATTTTAGCACGGAGGTGAGGGCAGGTTTAAATGATGTTTTCCAAGCAGAGTTACCAGCCTTTGCTCTCTTTCATGATTATAACCTTCTCTTTTCTTTGCCCACAACTGTTTCTTGATGTGACGGCTGCACCTCAAGCTGCTCAGCATCTGCTGATGCTCCGCACTGGCACAGGCACAGACCCGGACTCACAGGCCATCACGATCTGTCTTCTCCTACTGCTGCTCTTGGGACCTACTTTTGGGGTCTTCATTCGCACTAAGGAAAGGAAGCTTGGCATATTTTTATTATGATGAAATGCACATATTTAACCAGCTAGTTCCCAGCATGGTATGGGTCCTACACAGCCTGGCATCATCTCGCCTTTGGACGCTGTGCGGGGGGTAACAGGAGTTTCCCCACCAGGAGCCTTGGGCGGCTGCAGCATCTTTAAACCATGCATTTTGCAGTGCAGTAAATCCAATAAATACAATAAAATTGGTGCTGCCAAGTAAAGGCCTGATGAAGAGCTTATGCTGGATCGAAGCTTTCTGAGAGTGTATCGCTGGGCATGGCCCCTCCACGAGTGATTTGAAAAGCAGAGCAATGGCTGCAGGAACGTAAATACCAGGACATGCCAAATTCAGGCGTGGTCACCCATGTGAGATCCTGCAAATCCTTGTTTATACAGGAAAGCTTTCCTCAGGGCAGAGCCATGGTAGGCAGCAGAAATATGAGTAAACCCCTGGGCAGCCAGCTAGAATTCAACGCACTTGGAAAATAACCCCATAATAAAACAACACAATAGCCGGACAAATAAAAGAAGAAGAAAAGTTACGTTAAAATATAGCTCTATAAAGCAGTACCTATAAAACAGAGATGTTGGGAAAGGATTTTTTTTGAGGGGTTGGGAAATGTACTTTTATGTTATCGCATTTATTTTGCTCCTCGTGGCCAGGCGTGCTCTGAAGGCTGGCACCATGTTTTATGGGAATTTGGGAAACACAGGCTCTCTCCGGCAAGCAGATCACGCGCATCCTCGGTCTGTGCTGCACTTGCATTACCTCTCTACTTTTATCCGCGCTGCAGTTGAGGCTGAGCAGCAATCGGGACCTTACTAGATTTCCAATGAAGCACTGAATCATTAGGGACTTAGAGTAGGATTAAGCAACACAGCTAATTAATTGTAGCAGCTGACTTCAGCGCCGAGTTTGGAAGACTGCATTAGACTAGTTCCTCAGCGCTGAAATCCTGAGGGCACGCTCTCCGGAACACAGAAGGATACAAAAACCCGTCTCCAGGTGGCTGAGTATAACTTATATAACCCAGCCGTGGACAAGGCAGGTAGGGAGAGCAGCAGGGACTGCCCGGGAGCATCAGCGGTGATGTCCCTGCCAGATAATGGGAACCATTGACCAAGATGGAGGCGATAGAGATGGAGATGGCCGTGGTGGGTAGGTAGCAGTGACACGAAGGATTTCGTGATGTGCTCAAGAGCTTATACTGGGACAAACATCCTATTTCAGGTCATTTATATGCAAGTATGACTCTGTGTGTGTTTTATGGGGGTGCTCCGGAGCATCCCTGAGCACAAGCACAAGCAGAGGGAAAGAGCTGTGCTCAGGGGGGTGTGATTCCCCTGCAGGAGCACAGAAAGGGGCCATGCGCACCCACTTATTTGGGTTTGAAGCACGTGGAGGGTTTCACCAACCCTGAAGTCAGAATTCACTTCCGCCGCTCTCATTTGACACTGCTCTGCACCACCTTGTGCTTCCCACGTTTCCAGGGCTTTGGCATTTTGGCTGCTTTTCATTAAAAACCTGGCCCACTCCAGAAACCAAGATTTTATGATGAGTGAATATGGTCTGAAAGAAACCGTGGTTTTTAAGTGCCTCGTGTTTTCAGTAATGTTTTAATGTGAGCCATTCCTGACATTCCTTTCCTGTGTTTTTCTGTGCTAAACATCAATTCTTATGGGATGCTGGGGAGATGTTCGGAGTAGCTTTACCCTACCCATGAGATTTCCCTCAAGCCTCTGCAGCACGAGGATGGGCTGCGGACATGGCTTTATCACTTGTCCCTGCCTCAAGACCACGCCAAGGAGGGCTGGGGGCAGAGTGCCAAAGTTCTTTTTCAGAAGGAAATCTATCCAAAAAGGAACTTATTACTCAAGATCGATCAGGCAAATGGACTTTGCTCATAAGGCAACAAAAAGATGCTTGGGTGCAAGTAAACGCAGCTACAGTGAGTCAGGGTAGATAATAGTTTGCACTGGTAATTCGTTTTCAGAACTGACATGGTGCTAATGAATTCATAGAAAGCGTCTGTTTTCTGTGGGGTGGGCAGAAGGAGGCTTTTTGGAAGGGTATTTTAAAGGTAGAAGTAGCATGGGACTGGAAAAAGTACAAAAATAAACACGTGAGCAAAGGCAGCACAAAGGGCGCTCTACACACGCAGCCTGTTCACATCTGTGCTTTTAATGGGATTTATTCAATTTCTGGCAAATGCATTGCTTTTATGAAGAAACACATGGTATTTCTCACCTTTCATTAGCTGGAAAAGAATGACAGGTTCAAACCTGGTACCACCTTAAAAACAAATAAACCTCCATCCACCATCCATCCATTTCACATTGTTTTGCTACACAAAAAAAACAAAAAAACAAAAAAACAAAGCCCCACTGGAATGGGGCTTCAGCCTTCCATTAGCTAAATCTTGCTGGAGCAAGCACGGCGTTACATGAGGCTTCAGCAGCCAGCCAGGACGCTGCTGCAAAACAGCCGCTCTTCCTCGCTGAATTCAGAAACTTCCCCGTGTTTCTGCTACCTGTTTTCATCATGCAAAATTGCACCAAAGAAAACATCAGGCTTATAGAATTGTAGAATCATTTGGCTTAGAAAAGACCTTTCAGATCATCAAGTCCAACCATCAACCCAACACTGCCAAGCCCACCACTAACCCATGTCCCTCAGCACCACGTCTGCCCATCTTTTAAGTCCCTCCAGGGATGGCGACTCCACCACTGTCCTGGGCAGCCTGTGCCAGTGCTTTACAACCCTTTCGGTGGAGAAATTTTTCCTAATATCCATCCCAAACCTTCCCTGGCGCGACTTGAGGCCGTTTCCTCTTGTCCTATTGCCTGTTCCTTGGGAGAAGAGACGGACCCCCACCTCTCTACACCCTCCTTCCAGGGAGCTGTAGAGAGCGATAAGGTCTCCCCTCAGCCTCCTCTTCTCCAGGCTGAGCACCCCCAGATCCCTCAGCCACTCCTCACAGGACGTGTGCTCCAGACCCTTCACGTGTGGTCCAAAGAAGGACCATCAAGGACCACCTCCTGGTCAAGGACCACCTCCTGATCTTACACAGCAGACTCACGGGCACACTGCAGAGAGGTGCAGTATTCTGCAGATGCTCCTGGCATTGCAGTAGGGCAAAATTTGCACTGCTTAAAATGTCTTCATGCCTTCCCGGGTCTGACAGTGGTGTCCCTGGGGCGTTCATGCCTCCCCGCTGGGTGCCACCTCTGCGGCGGGATGGGGACCCAGCAGGGATGTGCCCCAGGGATGCGCATGTCAGCCCCTGAGGAGGGACCAGGACATTTTAAGCAACGCAAGTTTTGCCCCGTTGCAATGCCAGGAGCACCTGCGGCTGTGAGAGCACAGCAAAAGCCAGAAAATAACCTGTGCTTCACCCCCTGGAAGGAAGGGAGGGAGGGAGGAAGCAATGGAGGAAGGAAGGGAGGGAGGAAGGAGGGAGGGAGGGAGGAAGGAAGGGAGAGAGGAAGGAAGGGAGAGAGGAAGGAAGGAAGGAAGGAAGGAAGGAAGGAAGGAAGGAAGGAAGGAAGGAAGGAAGGAAGGAAGGAAGGAAGGGAGGGAGGGAGGAAGGGAGGGAGGGAGCGAGGGAGGGAGGAATGGAAGAAGGGAGGGAGGAAGGAAGGAAGGAAGGGAGGAAGGAAGAGAGAGAGGAAGGAAGGGAGAGAGGAAGAGAGGAAGGGAGGAAGGGAGGGAGGGAGGGAGGGAAGGAGAGAGGAAAGAAGAGAGAGAGGAAGGAAGAAAAGGAGGGAGGAAGGAAGGGAGGGAGGAAGGAAGGGAGAGAGGAAGGAAGGGAGAGAGGAAGGAAGGAAGGGAGGAAGGGAGGGAGGGAGGAAGGAAGGGAAGAAGGAGGGAGAGAAGGGAGGAAGGAAGGGAGGAACAGAGGAAGGAAGGAAGGGAGGAAGGAAGGAAGAGAGGGAGGGACGGAGGAGAATAATCCTCCCTTCCCCGGGCTGCTCACTGGAGGAAGGAAACACATTCTGACTATCCTTGCCTGCCCGGGCCGGGAGCTGCGATGATGCCAGGGCAGCCCCGATGCCCCGTGGGAGCCGAGGAAGAAGATGCATGTCCCCTGCAGAAGGGGCTGGCCTGCCCGCCAGGGCTTCATCTGCCCAGGGCAACACTGGCTGCTCCTCAGCCATTCTGGAGATGCATTAAAATGTTGTGATTTGCTTTTGGAGCTCTGCATGGACAATAAAGAGCAGTTTTGAAGGACCTGCCTAGTGCCAAGGCGAGGGGATGGGTGTGGGATTAACAGGTATAAATCTGTTAGGTGCACCCTGCGAGCAAGTCTGCTGCAAAGAGACCTTTTTTTTTTGCAGTGACGTTAAGCTGGGCCAATGCATTAAATCCTGGTTTTGAGCCCAGATCCAGGCAGGGAGAGCTGGGCAGCTGCAGGTCACCTGTTGGGAATTGCACTTGTCTCAGGAGGGCTGAGGAACACCGTTGTGAAGCCACAGGGTTTGACACTGGGAGGACACAGGACACAGGCTACGGCGCTGCACGGCCAACATTTCCATCACGCTTCCTTTGTGAAAACCCTCCCAGGTCCCACCTGAACTCATGGCCCCATGCAAAGCCCTGGGGCTGCATGGTGGGGCTTCCATCTGTGTTCCTCAACAGCTTGTCACCAGCACTAATAGCCCAATACCTAATTAACCTCCGTCCTCTGCTTTTTCAGGTGTAAACTCAACCGTAAGGTGGTGTGGGGATGGTGCAGGAACAGGGAGGGCAGCCTGTGCAGGAGGTACGGCTGTAGGACCAGCGACCCTGTGGTGAGGCTGCTGGCTGCCCGTCAGACGCGTTACAGGGCTAAGGTTTGTGTACCATAAATAAATAAATGAATAAATATTCTCACTAGCCTGTGCTCGGGGAAAACAAACAAACAAACAAACTGCAATCTCCTCCCAGCTGAGAATGAACATTATCGGCTGTGTGTTAATAATTTACCACCAGCCCTTGCCAGCTCCTTTAGGTATTTAGCGCTGCCCGGGCGCGTTCCCGCTGGCACCGGCAGAGCCTGGCCGAGGTGAGCCCGTTGCGGGCACCAGCTTCCTTGATACCAACCTGAGAACAATTCCCCTTGCAGACAATTACATGTTCTTCCACGTGCAGGGGCTCCAGGATGTTTGCTGCCAGTAAGTTATTTTCACCCTCCTCGGCGTGAATGCCGTAATTTCCTTTCCTGCTGGGTTTTCCAGCCTTTGGCCCATAGACTATTGTTTGCCAAAGCCACCCAGGTGTGCCAAGACCCCCCCAAAGCCTTGCCGGAGCAGCTGCCGGGGCTGAGACCCCAAAGCCACGCTCAGCTGGCGGTGGGACTGCACCGGGATCGCACTTGCAGCTAATTCCTCATTTTAGTAAGAAAAACCAGAGGACATTTCCATTTTGCAAAGTGCATCCACATCCCTCCTGCGTAACCCCGTCCTCCCGCCCGCCTGGGTGCACGCGCTCCTGCGCCAGGGCTGTGCTCTGCAGCGTAACGAGCTCATTAGGAAGCCTCATTAATTGCAGCAGGTTCTGGATCCAAGTTGGTTTGACATCTGCAAACACGACCCAGATGGAGACACCGGGCGCGGAGTGTGCCCAGGCTGGGGACTCCCTGCCATGACCCTACCTGTGGGCATGGGGACAGGGGACCAGAGCCAGCGCTGCCTTGATACTCGATTCAGCCACGTGACACTTTTTTCCCTTAAAAAAAAGAGACGATCTCAGATAAGAACACAAATGTTTTTCTTCCCCCAGCTCCAAGCGAAGAACTGTTTTATAAATCATTTCAGATAAACAGAGACAATCAAATCTTTGTTTTCAATTCACGCTGGAGATACTGTGCAGGCACTGATAGCCTGGGATTGCTTCACTCCGCGCCAATAAATCTGCCATTTGCAATACGAGGTCTGCCAAGAAAATCCCCTTAGGCTTGGTCTGGTTTCAGCAGAGGATATATGAACAAGACTGTATAAATATTGCAGCTTTAGGCCAGTTCCCTCTCTCACAGCTTTTGCAAACCCAAGCAAGTTTCCTCCTGGCGACATCCACATCAGATACGAGTGGTGGTTGGTGTTTGCTCATGCAACCTGATTTTTAGATTTTTTTAAATTTTTTTTTTTAGCTGGTAATTCATTGTTTTTTAGGCACTGGTGGGAGAGGGGGAGCAAAGAGGACGGTGTTGCAGCCCTTCTCCTCGCCCTAGCCCTTCCCGGCCACTTTGCGGCTTTGGGATTGGGGGATGCCAGGGTGGCTGCACGCCGCGGCTTCGATGCTGTAGGGGGTACCTGAGGAGAGGGAACAATGTCCTCAGAGAACTCCAGCAATAAGCTGATGCTCCAGGAGGAGGTTAGAAAAGGCTTTTCTCAGGGTAAAGTATTTCTAACAAAATCAGAGCCCTGCAAACACTGGTGTTGAGTCAAGACCTATGAACTGTGCCGTACGAGTCAGGTTGGTGGGCTGTTTTTATAGAAACATTAGAAATTGAGGGCGTTCTAGAACATTTAATGTATTTTTTTACCCTCTGGTGTGTAAGGGCTAGACAACGCAAAGCAAAGGTGGTGCTAGGCAGGGCAGCCTCTGGGCTGTGCAGCTCCTGCCTCGGCCCCTGATGCTGAGCAGCATCACCACTTATGTGGCATTTGAATAGACATTTTTGTTTGTTTAGAACCGTTTTTATATTTTACCTGAACGTACAACAGTGTGTGTGTGTGGTTTGGCTTTTTGGGGAAGCTGGGAAAATTCTGGCTTTCCCCTCAGTAGCAAGATTTGTCTCGGTGTAGGGAATACAGGGATCTGGGGATAAATCAAACACACCTAAATAAAAAGCTAAATGTATGCTTTGTCATATATTATATAAATGTATACTATATATCTTCTATATTCTATATGGTCAAGACACGTGTAGGTACATAGGCCAGTGGAAGTCAAGGTGCATCTGTGCCACACGTAGGAGCAGGAATAAGTTATTCTCACCTTAGACAGGGATTTGGCAATTTTGCTTTTAAAGGATGCTGGGTTCCCATCACTGCGCTCTCCTATCAGGAGTCCAGTTTTACCCTATTTATGGACTGTCGACACTCAGGATGGAAGGATCGGTACTTCCAGAGCATGTAGTCTAATAACACTTTTTATGGTTCAGATAAAAGCATATTTTCTAAGTTTCAGGAGTGATTTTGGGGCAAATCCTGCTGTGTAGGGTATGACCAAAAGAGACAGCTATTTGTATGCCTTGTGATGGGGACAACTGGCTTGTCCCTCAAAAAAAATGCACTCAGTGCAGCAATCTGTAGGAGCCGGTATCATACAGCGGCTCAAATAAATCAGTGCAATAATGAGGCTGGTGATGAGCATCACTTGCAGCCCCTGGGCTTTTCTGGGGTAATTATTTGCAGTGCAGTGCTGTATTCATAATTGTGCTTGTAAAGAGCTCTCCGCGTGGGTGCTGGGCTTCTCTCTATGGGTACCCTTACCTCCATAATGGCACATGGGTCCTGGAGGCAGCATCAGCCACATGTGGGATGGGGATGCTACCAGGTACAGCTCCAGGACAGCCTCAGCTGAGAGTTTGGTGGCATGTCGTGTTGGAGGCACCCAAAACACACCAGTCTGATGCAGCAACGGCCAGGGACTGCAAATAATGACCCCAGAGCCATTTCATTAAATGCTTGTCCTGCAACGCACATGCCGGGTTACATCTCACACGGGGGATCTTGATTTTCTTTAAATTGCTTTGGCAGTAGGAAAAAATGGCTGCAGCGTGAGCTGCCTCTCCTGGTCCATGGGGTCTGAAACCCCTGAGGTATTTGATGGTGGTGATGAGAGCAAACACTGTCACAGAATCACAGAATCCCAGGATGGTGAGGGTTGGAAGGGACCCCTGGAGCTCCCCCAGTCCAACCCCCTGCCACAGCAGGGGGCACCTCCAGCAGTGGCACAGGACGGCGTCCAGGCGGGTTTGGGATGGCTCCAGAGTGGGAGACTCCCCCACCTCTCTGGGCAGCTGTGCCACTGCTCTGCCACCCTCAAAGGAAAGAAGTTCCTCCTCAGGTTGAGATGGAACTTCCTACGGTCAAGTTTGTGCCTGTTATCTCTTGTTCTACCTCTGTCCATCCATCCCTGCAGTGTCCATCCTGGATATGGGACCGCCCTGGGCAGGGGGTGTCCAAAAGTCATCCGAACATGTTGATGGTTGGTATCTGCACCTGGAGTGTGTTCATGCTCCAGCTTTGGCTGGAGGAGCGGAGCATCCTCCTTTACATCCATGGAGAAGCCAGCAGGAAACCTGGCCTCAGCGGCTTCCTGGACAATGTGAGTGGGCTTCTGCGACGGGAGCGCTGCCTGCTCCCACAGCCGTGTCTCACTGGTGGGCTGGTTTGTTTTTTTCATGGGAACAAAACAACATTTTTTTTCCCTTCGGTTTAGGGAAATGAGCCATTCTTGTTGCAGCCACCTGGGGAAAGTGTCCCCAACAGACACCATCCCTGGGAAACTGCCCCACTGCAGCTGAGCTGGGGCTCCCCAGGGTACCCTCCACCTTTCCCGGGGGCTTCCAGGGCTCCTTACCACCCCGGTTTTGTGTAGAAATCAGGGCTATGAAGCATGGGGCTCTGCTGGGCAGCCCCGGAGGAATGTAAACCCAGGCGGATCACAAAGAAGGAGAAGCTAAAGTTTGCCAAAACATTTTCCTTCATGGCTCAGCCCCTATCACATCCCATATACAGAGGCAAAGCTCGTGAGATGAAGTGCAGAGCGGTGTAATAATTCCTGCATCTGTCAGGGGTCTGCTGCCTTCCCCACCTTCACTCGCCTCCAGCCCCGGGCCCTGATTTACGCCACGGGGGAAGAGAAGCAAAGGCAAGCATGGACCTTCATGTCCAACTGCTCGGGAAGGGGAAGATCTATGGCACAGGCATCTGGGCAAAAATAGTTTGGGTCTTGCAGATGGGATGGAGCTGGGAACTCAGCAGAGCCAGACCTGGGAAAACCCCAGTCCATCCCCAGTTCCTCTGCAGAACGTGTTGATACACCCATGTCAATGTGTAATTCATCCTTCTTCCGCCTGCCGTCCTCCAGATGATGGAGCAGAACTGAATAGCACTGTTAGGAGACACATTTGTCTTGAAACAAATCTGATTGCTGGTGCAAAGCAGAGGAAATTAATTTTTACCCTTCAAAACCCTCTTTTGCTTGTTCTTGCAGATTATGCCCCTGGCCCATTCTGAAACCTCTGCCCAAAAACATCATCCAGGTCGGACTCTCCTCTGGTCCTTAAGTGATGTGGGGGCAAACACAGGTGTGAACTCGAGTGCTCAGACCCGCTCACATAAATAGGGCTCCTTAACACATATAGTGGATGCGGCGGCGCCCAGGTTGTAAACTAGCAACTCTGGCTGCTCTGAACTGCAGGGCCCAGGGGATGCACAGAGCTGACCCTGTGTTGCCCTTTGGTGCTCTGTGTTGAAGGATCCCTTAAAAATTGAGCAAAAAAAAAAAGAAAAAAAGTGCTCAAGCCCCATTTTCTGATTTTTGTTAGGAACATCTCATGTGAAAATAAAAGAAAAGCTGGCAAAGAGTATTGGAAAGAGGAGTTCTTCCTCCAGGGCTGCAGCCCCAAGGAGCGCCCAGTGAGGCTGGAGAAGCCCGGCAGCATCTCCCCGAGACCGAAACCAAAGCGTCCCTGCAGCGTGTGCTGTTACGGAGAGGCGTGGGATTAGGGAAATGTATAATGTGCTATTATGTGCAATTTCCTTTTTAAGTTTCCTTTCTTAATAATTATTCCTATTATGTAGGTGGACAGTCTCTTAATATAGATAAAGACCTTTGCAGCTGCTCCATCGTCGGCCTCATGTTTAATATGCACTTTATAATTAGCCTGGAAGGGAAGACCCGTGGTTGCAGTCAGCCCCTGTTCTCTCAGATCATTTTTAATCTGAGCCGGGCTCAGCTGGGAAGGGCTGATAAGCTCTTCTGTACATGACAAACAGGGCTTTAATCTCTTCTTTCCATTTCTAGTGCACTCATTACACAAATTTGTCTCCGAACGACCCCAACACTTTCAAAATTACCCATCCTGGATGCTGTATCCTTTCTTTTAAACTTCCTTAAAACCCTCAGTTTGACCCTGGGGGTTCACAGAATGGGGGGAGGCGTTCGCAGGGGGCCGCCCAGCAAAGGTCACCAATTCCCTCCCACAACCTGGTAAACCCTTTGCTTTTTTATTGATTTTAATTTGCTGGCCGCCAAGCCTGGAGAAAAGCCTTTGCTGGGTGAGGACCATTACGGTTCCCATCGGATTTGGGAGGGATGCTGCACGCGGGGTTTCCTCCTGCAGGGGGTTGGTAGCAGGAATAACGGCGTCCAATGGCCGGAGTTGGAAGTTGGGCACGCTCAAGTTACCAGTGACACATGTCAGTTGAGACCCCGGGTCAATTCTCTACTCATTTTGGCCAAGCCAGACCAGGTCTTGCTGTAGAAGAAATGTCTGTAGCCCAAGCTGATGTAAGCAGGATGCTAAATTTACCGGCAAGGTTTTTCACTCTTTACCTCGAAGAGGTCAGGTGAGAGGACTGCCACTTTTATCCCTCCCATCTCTCGATAATCGCATTAGCAAACCAGTTTTGTGTTTATCTGGGTGAGATAAAGCTGTTTCTGACCAACAAATTCTAAATATAACATTTTTTTCTTTTTTTTTTTTTCAAAAACAAAAGCATTTTTGGTATGTCTACACATCTTTACCCCATGGATAGAGAAGTGGATGGCTCTCAGGGGTGCTCTTGCCTAGTTCTGCTCAGGACCTCTTCGGTGGGAAGGAGGGCTCTCAGAACCCCCAAAAAATTTCAAACTGTGGTAGAGGTGAGTGGGGTCCTGATGGGGGTCAAGTGAAAGGCCACCCCAAGAAGATGACATGGTGGGATCTCCTGTGGTGCCAGTGGCTTCATGCTCAGCTGCGGTGACGCCGACCACACCACCCCAGACGTCTCTCCTGACTGCAGCCGGGACAAAGAGACAATAAAAGACATAACAGTTAATCAGCCCTTAATTAATTATAATAGGATAAGGAGTCTGAAAGGATATGGAAACAGATCTGAACTTTCTAACAGCATTAGAAAAATTGCTGTTTGCTCCTGGTGAGTTTGAAATGTGAGTGTTAGTAAAATGGGTGTCATAAGTTGAAGCCAAATTTTTGCTAAATATACCTTTTTTTTTCCTTTAATAAACCATCCAATCTGTACTAAGATGAATGGGAAAGTGCCTTTGCAACAGCCCCGACTGCAGCAAACTCATTCAGAGCTTGGGTGATACAGCTCGACTGCCTTTAATATAAAGTGAGGCAATAGCTAAATAATTTTCGCATTAAAATTGTCATACTTAGTCTTGAAATTAATTTTCTGAGAGGTGCAAACAATTATTTGCCCATTTGCGATATACACAGAAGTGTGTGTAATATGAGCATTAAACATGCAGAGTTCGTCAGCCTTAAATACGTCGGAGATGGGTAGGAGCTAAAGATAGCACGGATCTGGCAACGGGAAAGCCACTTCCTTTCCACTTCCAACAAGGTGTAATGCTGACCCGCGATCTCCGTATCGGGAAGTACCAATGCAAACACCGCTGTTTGCTCTTAATGGATTGTTTTAAGGGAAAACAACTCCTGGAGAACAATGCAAATTGCAACTGTAATAATAATAATACCTCTGTGTGCCATCAAAGGGCATAGAGTGTACCGTCAGAAAGTTTACTGATGATACAAAACTGGGAGAGGTGGCTGACACGCCGGAAGGCTGTGCCACCATCCAGCATGACCTGGACAGGCTGGAGAGTTGGGTGGAGAGGAACCTAATGAAATTCAACAAGGGCAAGTGTAGGGTACTGCATCTGGGGAGGAATAACCCCATGCAACAGTACAGGTTGGGGGCTGACCTCCTGGAGAGCAGCTCTGTGGAAAGGGACCTGGGAGTCCTGGGGGACAACAGAGTGCCCATGAGCCAGCAATGTGCCCTGGTGGCCAAGAAGGCCAATGGCACCCTGGGGGGCACCCAGCAGAGTGTGGCCAGCAGGGCGAGGGAGGGCATCCTCCCCCTCTGCTCTGCCCTGGGGAGGCCGCAGCCGGAGCACTGTGTGCAGTTCTGGGCTCCCCGGGTCAGGAAGGACGGGGAACTGCTGGAGAGGGTCCAGCAAAGGGCTACGGAGATGGTGAGGGGATTGGAGCATCTCTCTGCTGAGGAAAGGCTGAGAGCCTTGGGGCTTTTTAGTCTGGAGAAGAGAAGACTGAGGGGGGATCTTATCAATGCTGATAAATACTTAAGGGGAGGGTGCCAGGGGGATGGGATCAGTCTTTTTCCAGTGGTGCCCAGGGACAGGACAAGAGGGAACGGGCACAAACTTGAACATCGGAAGCTCCATCTAAACCTAAGGAGGAACTTCTTTCCTTTGCGGGTGGCAGAGCAGTGGCACAGCTGCCCAGAGAGGTGGGGGAATCTCCCACTCTGGAGCCATCCCAAACCCGCCTGGACGCCGTCCTGTGCCACTGCTGGAGGTGCCCCTGCTGTGGCAGGGGGTTGGACTGGGGGAGCTCCAGAGGGCCCTTCCGACTCCCACCAGTCTGGGGTTCTGGGATTCTGTGATCCCAAGCAATGCCACAATCTCCCGTGTTTCCAGCACACCAATTCCCACTTCGCTTTTATTAGTGTGAAGAGGTTTACAGCCAATTGCATCAAATAACCCCCTAACTATTTTTTTTCACTAGTGCGTAGGTACATACAGTGGATAGAGATGTTGCATCCACACATCATGTTCAGCTTCTTTTTTTTACTAATTTTACAAATTCCCGCCATAGAGAAAACTAACCTGCATTTATATGTTTCTGGTACTTGCAGAAAAAAGATGCCTGTATAAGATAAAGAAAAGAGATTTTTAAGCTTGGCCTTTGAGACTTAATGGAAAGAAATAACATGGAAATTTAATAAAAAGATGCTGATGCGTTCTTGTGTAATGTCAGCTTGTGGTGTTCAATGTTAACTGTCTGTAACAGCAAATATGTTGGTGCATTTTAGCCAGAGAAGGCTGTCTCAGAAGGCTGTAAACGATGCCCACACTCCCATAGCCCACATGGCCAGGAGAACCCTAACATTAAAGCAGAAGAATCAAATAATTTAAAACTTCAAAAGAGGCTTTGAATTAGACTTTTCCACTGCAGGATGGAGCACTGGCATGGGGGTGTGAAGGTGCAGTGGGCACAAGAGGGACCGCATCATCGCTGGTGTTCTGCCTTGGAGGACAGGAGATGGCCCCCTAAAAGCCCTCTCCCAATGGCGAAACACCACTGGGCAGGGAGCTGAGCTACAGGAACCCTACCAGCTGTCCTCCTGCAACCCTCAGCCTGGTTCCCACCAGTTGGCCACACACAACTGTCAGGCCATCTCTGGAAGAATTAGGGCAGTGAGTGCCTGCAGCATCCTCCTCATTTTGCTGGTTCTTCTCCTCATTGTCCACAAATGACAGTTCTTACACATCCTCAGACTCCAGTTTTGAACAACCTCAACAGCATGACATTTCAGATAAAAGTTAAGTAAAAATGGCTGTGTTGACATCTCCTGCAGGAAAAAATATATAAGTATTAGGTTGGAACCAATGTTTTCCCAGGAGAAATCTCTGCTTTTTGCAAAACTATATGTTTTGGAAGACCCGTCTGCACACAAATTTTGACCTGTTCACCTCTCAGTGGAGATAAAGCTTTTGGGAAGGTATCCACCTCTGGTTGCTTTTAATTTATCAGGAATAAGGGTGTCTGATGCTCCTGAATCAATAGTAAATAGAGACGTATGGTCATCGTTCATGAGGAGTTTACGAACGGGCACAGGCGTTTCATTGCGTGTTGAGCAGCTCTTGTTGCTTTGCTGCAAGTCAGCTGAGCTTTCCAAACCCCCAAATTAATGTGAGCTTATGAAGACTTGTTCAGCAGCACAAAGACTTCTATTCAGATAGTTTCAAGGAAACAATCCAAGAAAATGTTCCTTTCAAACGTCTTCTGTGCGAGTACATTCAGACAGTTTCTTGAACTCACAACCAGCTACAACACTCATTTAGTTCCGTATTTGTTTAGAAAGATTTATCTATTCATGCAAAACTGATAAAGGGAGACGCTACGGGGGTGCCTTGAGTGGCACGATGTGGCATGAGGTTATCAACACCTTGCATATAACCTGTTCCAATTTTAGATTTTATCCTTAAAATCTCTTTTCTCGCATGTCTTCAGACCCAATTCGTTTTTAACAAGAAGATGACGACAGTTCTTTGCTCGCATTTAAAGATTTTGTCCTTGAGAAGCGAAATCACATGAATTGAATGGAGAAAAAAAAATAAAGCTCTTCGCTCAGGCTTTCACGGCCTGCGTAGCATCAACATCTACATATCAATCCCTCCTGCTCTGCTAGCTGAAGAATATTTCTGCATTCTTCAAACTACCAGACCCCTGTCTAAAAACAAGACATCTCTGGAGATCTGTTTTCTTGAGCGCGAGGTCATGTGTAAACCAGAGGTGCTGCTGAAAAAGGGAAATAATCCTTCTCTTTGGGAAGTCTTTTTGAATAAATGATTCAATCTGTTTTCTGACCAAGTACTTTGAAGACTCCAATTTGTGGTGATTTAACAACACTTGAGAGGAGAAGTCTAATAAAAACCTCATTCAAGGTGGAAATCACAGCAGCAGTCCTGCATGCATATTTCAAACATCACAGTGAAATAAAATGATATAGAAGAGTGACATGAAATAGAAAACAAACACTTCCATTTGAAGGCAAAAATAGAATAAAAACATTTTACAGAAATAATACAACCCTGGTTAACAAAAGCAGTGTTAGCTTACAATTGCATTTATTACTTTATATACTATTCCTGGATGCACAAATCAAGAGCTACCGCAGTTCCGCTCAGCAGCATGATAAATATTCCCGAAAATTCACTAAAGGTAATGAACAGGTTGAAACAATCTGACAAAAATAATTCCAGCCTTCCCGCAGGGATAATGTGCCCCGATAACACCATGCGCGGCCCCTGCAATTCTCCGCAGCCAGAAGTTTCTGCAGAGGAAAACTGAATTTATCCCCAGTGATGGTTTCCTACGTGGCATTCCCAAAAGTCCTCCGTGGGGGCTGGGCTGCGGGCTTGGGGCAAGAGCCTTGGTTTTTTGTATCATATCCCTGCCCTGAATTTCAGTGATAGTTCCAGCTGGCGACGGGTAAGCCGGAGGTTAAGTTTGGAAACGTTGCTGCCAAAAAGATAGTAATTTACCCAAGCGTGCATAGCAAAGGTTCATACATTTCTAATCAGTACGTGGCAGTAGCTACCACACCGCAGGAATTTACACCCGGCTGCTACAGGGTACAGCTCTGATTATTTTTATCGTGGCGGTGCGTGGCTGGTGCGAGGCGTATCGTCTCCCCCACCGGTGCTTCGTCGAGCACAGCTTGTGCAGCTGAGCTCAGCTGAGCAAAACATCCGCTGGAGTTTGCAGAGTAAAGCTCGTGTGTGTGCATGCTCGTACGGAGGGAAGGTTTTCAGCATCCCATTTTTGTTATCTTAAAAAAACCCAAGCGGCCAGGGGTGTGTGACCGCCCCATAGGAAGACGGGCGGAGGCGGTGGGGCTCAGGAGCCTTTTTCCGGACATGACCTTTTCTGCGTCACCTCTTACTGCTTGCGTGTGTCACCTCTTGCGCTTCTTTGGGCTCTCCGGGTTTGCCAAAGGCCACGCTTTCAGCTGCCCTCAGCTAAGAACTGCTGCAGCGCCTGCAACATGCTCTGCACCCCATTTCATCCCATAAAATGCAAACTAAATGCCATGCTCTCCAGCTTAGGTGTTGCTAAATCGCACTCGCAGCGCCTTTTAAACACTATTTGCCAGCAAAGCATGTGCAATTTCATCAGACCACATAGTTAAACTTTATTTTCAATGACCATTATAGGCATTTTAATTGTGAATTAAATTCCCAAGGCCAATTTCTGGTGGCTACAGTTATACATGGACAGAGGTGAGTTATCCTGGAAAAGTTTAACAGAAGCTCTTTGGTCACTGTCACATTATTTGGGATGGAAAAACTTATCCAAATGTTTAGTTTAACTCAAACTTGGCTTATTATTAACATCTCACTGACAAGCAACAAGGGGGCTTCAAGAAATATGTTCCAGTGTTACAGTAATTCAGCTAATCCAGCTCATACCTTGAGCTGGCACGCCGATATCTTCACACAGGTTTATGCAGACACAAAATACAGTATACAGCTTGCATAAATACATTTTAAATTACCCTAGCTAAGATTCACAAGTATTTGACAACTCTTATTAAGCATTCAAACTTCTTTTCTCTGTTTTCCTTGGAAGATAGATGTAAAAAATCCAGCATCTCAATGTCTGAGTCACCGCTGACTCACAGATAAAACTATCCACGCTTGTTTTAGATAAGCCAACAGTACGAACACAGTCTGTGGCACGCCGAGATACCTCGGAGCATCTGTCTGCCCAAACAGAAATTAAACTTCTTTGCATGAAACACGCTGGCTCCCGCCAGTCGATTTAATGAGCTGCACGTGGCTGCCAGAATATCATCCCCACTTTGCATCTATTTATCCTCTCATCCAACGCACTCCAAGAGGAATTCATTACAGCAGTGTGTTTGGATTTAATATCCACCAGTTTCTGGACTGAAAGGCTTTTTCTCCTGGTTTTCGAGTCTGCAAAGCTTCCTGCTTCGTTGTCCTTGCCCCAGAGACACGCAGGAGATGCTGTCCCCCTTTGAGGAATGCCATTGGGATTTCTTATTCCCTTCAATGCACATCACCCAAAGGACGCAGAAGAGGAGAAGACAATCAGGCTAGCTTTGTGGGGAGAAACAGAGGGATGAAAGGGTTCTTCAAGGAACAGAAGTGGAGGCAGAGGCAGAGGTTGGTGGGAGTCCCCTCCATCCTGGGCAATGTTCACAGGGGTGGTTATGGGCTCGGATGCTCACACCAGGAAGAGTGGACTGGCATGTGCGGCCAAGCCTGTGACCTTCACCCATGCATGGGACCCTCCAAGCCCCCCTTCCTCACAGCCCAGCCCAAATTCCCCAGCAGGACTATATTTGGTGGAAAAGTGTGCCCCTGTAAGATACATGCGTGCCACTGCCCTGTTTACTTCTTGGTCTTTCACAAAGCAAATGCAGCTTTGTGGTGCATCTCTGAGCACCCTCAGATGCTGCAAGGCTGGATCCAACCCTCAAGGCTCCCCCTTCTCCGGGCTGAGCTTTGCACCACTGGACCCTGTGCTGCATCTCTTCAGTCTAGTTTCTTTTTTGATGCATTTTTTATTTTGCACAATGCATTATTAACTCTGTGAGTCGCTCCGTGTCTTGCTCAAGGCCAAGACTCCCTTGGCAGTGAACAGACCCCCCAAACGCGCCGACGGTTCCCGGTTTGAGCATCACTCCCCTCTTCTGACTCGGTGGGGCAGAGGCTCTCACGCAGTGCTGCCCGGATCCTGCACCAGCAAAGGGCAGAAGAGCCTCGAATACCGTAGTTTTAAATGTGAATTACAGTGGGACAAGGTGGTTTGGTGAAGAAAACATCTGCGTGAGTTTTTGAGTAGCAGAATCTCTCGCTTTTAGCTAATGCCGAAATTGCCGGGCGTCTCCAGCCAGCACCGCTCCTATTACTGGATTAAGCAAATCCTTCGCTATGCAGCTGCCTGTCGGAGGATCTTCTAATTTAAGGGCTGCTTGTACATATTAATAGTTATAAAATTGGCCATTACCAGAGGGGACTGGAACTGAAAGGGAGAGGAGACAAAGAAAGATGTCCTGATAACCTCTGTTAGACAACTCTGTGAGGTTTTGAACACCGAGAATTTGTTATAGGGACTGCTCGAAGGATGCAAGCTGTGAATAGCAGTGCCTAAGTGGTGGGAGCACGAGGACATGTGTGGTAACACCATCATGCAAGTGCCCAGCAGAAAGCTGGAAAGAAAGCAGGTGGAAGAGCTGCCCAAGAAATAGGCTTTTCCTTTATTTAATCTCATTTACCAATATTTGAATATTTAGGGTTAGGAATTGCTGTTCTCCACAGAAATACCCCAAGGGTTTGAATAACCTGGTCTCCAACACCTCAGAAGACTCCCCGCAGGTTCAAGGCTGGGTTTGCTCCCGTGGCCCCAGCCCCCAGATGTCCTCGGAGTGGCCGCAGACAGCAAAGTTGAAATGGGATGATTCATCTTGGGTCAGAGCTGATTTTTCTGTGCAAATGGTCAAAGTTCCTGATGAGTCACACGCAGCTAGCTCCTCCCAGCCCGTGCAGGAGCCGAGTTTTGCCCTTTGTACACAGATAATGAGACTGGGAAACTGCAAATCTCTTGGGCTTTTGCCCACCAGAGCATCAGTGTTCACAGCCGGAGTGGTTTCTTCTCATAGCAATGAAGAAATCTTGGATTGTATTGGCTTTTTATGCAAGACTGTCACATACTTTCCTGGAAGAATATTTAAAAAGAGGAGAAAAGGAGGGTTTTCCTCCAAGGAGTGAAACTCAAGACTGAACGGGTCACCCAGTAGTCCCTTACCTTGAGAAACTGCAGGATTTCTCCCCGTAACATCTCCACCAGCATTTTGTCTAGTCTAGTTTTCAAAGTCTCAAGTGGAGAGGATTTACTCGAGGTCTGGCATTGCTCACTTGCCTCTCTGGTTAATGTTGAAGCATCCCTGCCAACATGGCTTTAATCTCCATCTCTGCGAGGGATTATTATATTTAGGCAGAAATGAAATAAAGAATGAAGACAAATAATCTACACTGAAAGGAAAATAGCAGCTCACCACCCTCTGCTTGCTTCAAGTGAAACAGATTTCAGTGGGATTTAGAGGTGGTGCGAGTCACAGGGGGTTTGTGCCTCCCTGGGATCCCACAGCCTGGGGGACCGCATTTTGTGGTTTATGGTCCCTGTGGGTGGGGTTTGCACTGGGGACAGGGGAGAGGACATCCCAGCGCCAACCTCAGGGCAGGTAGGGTCAGCATCATTGGCTGTTATCGTCCAGGGAAAAATAGAAACTCCAAAGGAAGATGAATATAAATGTCTATTTAAATGTCTATATTTATATGATCCTGGGCTGCATCCCCAGCAGTGTGGCCAGCGGGCGAGGGGGGATTGTGCCCCTCTGCTGCGCTCTGGAGAGCCCCCCCTGCAGGGCTGCCTCCAGCTCGGGGGGGGCCAACAGCAGAAGGACACGGAGCTGTTGGAGCGGGGCCAGAGGAGGGCCCGGAGATGCTGCGAGGGCTGAGCCCCTCTGCGGGGAGGACAGGCTGGGAGAGGGGGGGTTCAGCCTGGAGAGGAGAAGGCTCCGGGGAGACCTCAGAGCCCCTTCCAGTGCCTAAAGGGGCTCCAGGAGAGCTGGGGGGGACTCTGGGTCAGGGAGGGGAGCCATGGGATGAGGGGGAATGATTTTACACTGAAAGAGGGGAGATTGAGATGAGATATGAGGAAGAAATTCTTTCCTGTGCTGGTGGTGAGCCCCAGGCGCAGGTTGCCCAGAGAAGCTATGGCTGCCCCATCCCTGGAGTTGTTCAAGGCCAGGTTGGACGGGGCTGGGAGCACCCTGGGCTGGTGGGAGGTGTCCATGCCAGTGTCAGGGAGGTTGGAACGAGATGATCTTCAAGGTCCCTTCCAACCCAAACCATTCTATGATTCTATTCAATTCCATTTTTTTCTGCTTGGCTATTGTTTGATGTAGTGATGGATGCCTGTCAGAGAGCAGGGAATGGGTGCCTGCCACTATCCTGCACCTGCTCCTGCCTGCTCTGCACGGCTGGCATTCGTTGGGCTGAAACCAGAGAAGTCTTCAGAAAAAAACACACAGCACATCCCACCAAACTAGTAAACCTCTGCACCATTCAAGACTAACACGATCAAAGAATCATTGAATCATAGAATGGTTTGGGTTGGAAGGGACCTTAAAGATTATCTCGTTCCAACCCCCCTGCCCTGGGCAGGGACACCTCCCCCCAGCCCAGGGTGCTCCCAGCCCCGGCCAACCTGGCCTTGAACACCTCCAGGGATGGGGCAGCCACAGCTTCTCGGGGCAACCTGGGCCAGGGGCTCACCACCCTCAGAGTGAAGAATTTCTTCCTCATATCTAACCTGAATCTCCTCTGTTCCAGTTTGAAGCCATTCCCCCTTGTCCAACCGCTATATGCACTTATAAAAAGTCCCTCCCCAGCTTTCTTGTAAGTGCCCTTCAGATACTGGAAGGCTGCTAAAAGGTATCCCCAGAGTCTTCTCTTCTCCAGGCTGAACAACCCCACCTCTCTCAGCCCATCCTTATAGGAGAGGTGCTCCAGCCCTCTGATCATCTGATCTGTTTGTTTGTTTGCTTTTAAAATTAAATTAAAATATCATAGGCAATTATTCCCAACCGTTTTCTTTGGATAGGCTTTGCAAACATCTTGCCTGGTGGGTAAATGCCATTTAGGTCATCTGATTGAAGGCAAACCCCTTGTCTTTGACTCTGCCCTTGCTAGAAGATGTCTGTTTCATTAGCAGAGTATTAATGAGGCTGGATTTTAAAGCAGGTGTTAAGTGCAATCAGAGCAGCTTTATTAGGCTACAAATTGTCTGGAGCTGACAAAGGCAGTCGGATCGGTCCATGCTCAGTTAACCTTTGCCTGCGCGCATGACTTGGTTGATTAAACAGCGATTGATAACGACCTTCAGCCCGGGGAGCCTTTAAAGGTGATGCCACATAGACTCCGCTGTGCCGAATGTAAATCTTTAGAGGATCATCACCTTTTCAATTTAGGAACCCATACAGTCATTTTAAAATTATGCAATACCATGCTAGAGCAAGGAGCTAATTTACTGGCGCTAAACTGGTATTTTGAATGCAGCCTGAGAAAGGGATGGTAACGTGGTTGTATTTAACAGAAATGAATATTGAGGATTCAAGGGTACCAACATTTAAATGACGTCTGGTGATTCAAGTACTACATATTTATATAAAAATGAAAGTGAGAGGTTTTATGGTAGCCGCCCTTTCTGGGTCCTGACCCCAGCCACGCTGAAATCAAGCAAAATATTTCCCTTGGCCGCAGCAGAGCCGGGCTTGGGGGCCGGCGTTTCGGGAGGCAGCGGGTGCTGTAGATCCCAAACCTGGCGGTTCCCCATGTTCCCATGGAGGCCAAGGGAGAAGGCGATGAGGGAGGTAGTCATGGCCTTTCCAACCTGTTTCCTAAACACAACAAGTTGGGCACCGCAAAGATGCTTGGCCTTGGGGCGTTTCTGCTGCCTGTACGACTGCAGTGTCTTGTGTAATGAACACAGAATTATGACAGTCCAGCAGCCAAGACACAACGCTTTAGCTAAAAATACCGCATTAATAATTCTCCTTTTCAGAAGACATTGATGACACGTTGTTAGATAAGTTTGCATTGAAATAATAACACGGGTGCGTACGAGGAAAAGCTGCAGAAAGGTGTTATGTAGGTGAGTCCGCAATGAAAATCTGGCCAGAACAGGAGATGCTGGAAATGAATCACAGAACCATAGAAGGGTTAGAATTGGAAGGGACCTTGAAGATCACCTTGTTCCAACGCCCCTGCCATGGGCCGGGACACCTTCCACTAGACCAGGTTGCTCAAAGCCCCGTCCAACTTGGCCTTGAAATGACGCAGGATGCACAGCGATGGCCAAATTTGTCTAGTCTGCATGAAAACCTGAGCATGAAACTTCAGAAATCCTGCTTTCTTCTTTGCAACTGTGAGAAAAAAAGTACATTTGGGAAAGAAACTATTAAGAGTGTGGATACAGTGCGGAGGTAGATGCTAATGGTGTACAGGTGAAAACAGAGAGAGGGATTTTATGGGTTTATAAGTGGTCAGGTCTTGAGGAGAAACATTCAGAGTTGCAACAACCCCAGAAGCAAATAAGTAGGCTTGGCTGGGACCAGTGAGGGTTCCAGGGTGGGACTGGTGCTGGCAGCATGGGCTCACCAAGGATAACGCCCTTCCGTCTGAGCTCCTCTCTGTGGGGATGGCTTTGCTCCCTGCTGCCATGCCGAGCTCAACCTGGGCTGTGCCGGGGCTGCCGTGGGGTGACTGGTTGGAGAAGGATTTAAGGAACCCCCCAAAAGTCCCTCCGGCAGCACTGCCCCTCTGCTCTCCGGAGTTTCTATTTTATTACTTCCTTCCAGAGCTATGTATTTTGCCACTAGCGTGCAATTTCTCACACATCGCCATGCCTGATGGGGCAGATTTATGTTCCCCAGTGGTGAAAGCCCCCCCGCGGGCATCCCCCAGCCGCTTTGGAGAGTAGCAACCCACCGATCCTGCTCCGGCAGGGCCGGGAGAAGCCAGAGCAACCCCAAAACCTGCCCCTTGGCCAGAGAAATGCGGGACTTGTTCATTAGCACTTCATAAAGCCGGACCCCTCCTTGCCCGGGTGCACGGGGAGAGGGGGGAATGCGGATGAAGGGGCTGTGCAGAACCCCACACCTCCGAGTCACCGGTTCAGAGCTATACATGCTTCCAACATCCAAATGCAATTTTATTTCTTGTCTTTTGATGGTTTACAGCAGGTCCTGAGTTTGCTGCACGGAGGGGACGGGAGAGCCACAAAGCACCAGCTCCTCCTGTTTCTAACTGCTAGGCTACATTTGAAAAATTAGTTAAAATATAATTTATCATCTCAGGCTTTCCCATATCAGCTGCTGATGTATTTCCTGGCATGGTGAGCTCTGGAAATCTGGGGGCTGGATGAGGCTGGGGGGAGTTCTACCCTGCTCCCTGCAGCCAGAGCATCCTCACCACCCAGACCACCCCCTGCTCGAGATCTGCCTCCTCGGAGGAGATCCTCTTATGAAGGATGGTGTAAGAAACTGATTTTACTCCAATTAAAGCAGATAAATGTCCATTTGCCCATTTCTGACCAGGATGGGAACAGCAAGGGGTGGGCTCCCTGGGAGGTGCATGTTTTCCCTCCCTGTGTCAGCGATCCCTGGGAGCACAGGCAGGGTGGGAATCTCCAAGAAAAGGTCTGTTTATTAAAAAAAAAATGCTTTAGAAACCCTGGTGGTATTTCCTGAAACACTCGTGCACATAAACATTCGTGCCGGCCCTGTGCAGAGCGTGTCAGTGCGGATGCAGCAGGCGTTTGGAGGGTACCTGGGGGAGCCAAGCTGGCCCCGCGACCCCCTTGTGCCGGTCTGCGCCACTTCTTGTGCTGTCCAGAATCCACCCCGTTTTGGGGCACGCAAACCTCATGTTCATACTTGGTGATGTGCTCCAGTTTCGGAGCATCCCCCTTTTTCCGCATCCCCTGTGCTTGCCCCCAGCACTGGTGTGCTGCTGGGCTGCGGAGAACTGCAGGCAGTCCCACCGAGCTCCGACAGCGCCAGCGTGAAGTCACAAGTTATTTTTTTAGAAAAGCATCTTTTTTTCTTTTTTTGATTTTTTTTCCTTTTTCACCCCTCCCAAGCCAGCTGCTGCCCATTCATCGGTCGTTGCAGCTCCCATGTAATGAATGAAGGCGATGGATGCGCCCCGGCTGCGGTCCCCACCGGTGTCATCCCGGGTCATACGACGGGTGACAGTGCACCGTTAATTTGCTGGAGCGCCCTGTCCCCATGCTGGCCTGGCCCGGCGGGGCAAGAGGGGAGCCAGGGAGTGGAGGATCACAGAATCACAGAATCTCCTCGACTGGAAAAGCCCTGTAAGATCATCCAGTCCAACCATTAACCTTAACACTGACAGCCCACCACTAAACCATGTCCCTGAGCACTGTATCTACACCACCCTTACATCCCTCCAGGGATGGGGACTCCACCACTGCCCTGGGGAACGCGTTCCAATGCCCGATGACCCTTTCAGTAAAGAAATTCTTCCTAATATCCAATCTAAACTTCCCCTGGGGCAACTTGAAGCCATTTCCTCTTGTTCTATCACCCGTTACTTGACAGACCAGGTCGACTCTCACCTCTCTGCAACCTCCTTTCAGATAGTTGTAGAGAGCGATAAGGTCTCCCTTCAGCCTCCTTTTGTCCAGGCTAAACAACCCCAGTTCCCTCAGCTGTTCCTCATCAGACGTGTGCTCCAGACCCCTCACCAGCTCCGGTTGCCCTAAGAAGTAGGAATGCTGTACAGGAGAGGGACATCCTCCACAAGGCTGTTGTATCTGCGTGTTTGCTGCAGTCCCAGCAAGAAAGAAGATGCAAAGTCATGGCAAAGACATCTTCGCATGCGTTCGTGTCGTGGTTTCGTCCGGGATGGGGTTGACTTTCTTGCTAGCAGCTGGTGTAGTGCTATGTTTTGGATTTGGGATGAAAATAATATTAGTAGTGCACCATTTTTGGTTGTTGCTGAGCTCCCAAGGTCTTTTCTGCTCTTCACCCCACCCCACCAGCGAGCAGGCTGGGGGTACAAGCAGTTGGGAGGGGAAACAGCCGGGACAGCCAACCCCAACTGACCAAAGGGGTGTTCCATATCATATGGCATCGTGCTCAGTGTATAAACCCGGGGGAAGAAGGAAGGGGGGGGACGTTTGGAGTGATGGCGTTTGTCTTCCCAAGTCACCGTTACGCGTGCTGGAGCCCTGCGCTCCTGGAGATGGCGGAACACCCGCCTGCCCATGGGGAGCAGGGAATGAATTTCTCATTTTACTTTGCTTGTGTGCACAGCTTTTGCTCTACCTATTAAACTGCCTTTATCTCAGCCCACGAGTTTTTCCTCACTTTTGCTCTTTGAATTCTTTCCCCCATCCCAATTGGGGGGAGTGAGCGAGCAGCTGCGTGCTGCTAGTTGCCAGCTAGGGTTAAACCACAGCAATTCTCCAAATCCAGGCTCTTGGCTTGCTTTTAGGCTGCAGAGCCAAGCCAAGCTCTAACTCGGCTCCGTGCTCGTCCCCCCCTGCTTCGCCAAAGCCCACTGCAAAGCCGGTCTCTAACAGGCAAACGTCTATCATCTCATCTAATCCTGCCACACAAGATTATCTCGGAATAAAGGGCGATAATGAAAGAGGAGAAAACCTGAGTTTGCTCCTGGAGATTTTGATTGTGCCTGGCTGAAAGGCGGCTGTACGGTGCTGGGTGATGCTCCCGGTTTATTGCCCCGTCAGCACAAGGAGGTTGATTTATCCCGGCTCCCCGCAGGAGCAAGGATGCTCCTGTGTGCTGCGCAGCCTTAGTGCTGTGCCGTGCGGGAGCAGGCGGGGAAGAGCGTCCTCCAGCATGTCTAACGAGAGTCAGAAGTAAATTAAGTCAAGAGGCTAAAAGCCACGGCTTTTCTCCTTACCACCTCATCTGCTAGCATCCCTGAAGGTTTGGGAATGACCACGGGAGGCTGGTGGAAGGAGAGAGCAGGCTCCTCAGCTGATTTATAGCAAGGCTGTGGCTGGCAAAGAAATGTTTAAAGAAATGCATTTATATGTAGGCTCTGGTTTTCCCAAACGCATGCCGTCGCTGCTGCGGGGGTATGGCCACACACAGCGAACCCCGGGGCCGGGGGGTAGCAGAGGCAACCAGGTTGCCCCAGAAATGTTGGGTTTTTATGAACTGTGAGTAAACATGGAGATGAATTTGATCTACCCATCCTTTACGACTCTGCTCTGACCCACGTCCATCCCTGTGAAATACCGCCCACCATTAAATACAGCCCGGCGTGGGTTTGCTGGGGTGCTCTACGGAGAGTCCCGCTCAGAGCGGCTCTTTCCTACCTCTCCTCGGGAAAATAAGCAGAAAAATTGGCTGCAGATCTCACGCAACGGAAAATCACATACTGCCAAACGGAGCAGCATAAATCAGTTTTTAATTTCAGCTGTATTATTTGTTCGTTAGTTCATTTATTAGTTCATTGATTGAACCCAATGGTATGTCACTCCTCACCCTCCCGTACATATAAATAGACATCACTGTGAAGAGACTGCACTCCCCAGCTTAGCAAAGCTTGTACTGGACTAATGTGGACGTCAGCTCTTGCAGCAGTGAGGAACGTGGCTTCTCCCTGCTATAGCGCTAAGGTAAATAAAGATTAATTCACTTTGCAGCTTCCAGAGCCAGATGCGTCATGGCCAGTACCAGTCCTTCCCATGACATCTGTCCATTAAAATTTCTGTGGGGATTCAGATCTGCAAATGTAACTAGGCATCCCAGCTATAATTTAAAACACCCATTTAACAACTGACTTAGCAGCATCCGAACAGTTTAAGTAACGTGGTTAATGTATGAAGATACACAACTCAAAAATAAACTCAAAACCCTTAGAGACTCCAGCTGCGACTTCATATGGCTGAATCGGAAAAGCTCCAAAGCAAGAATGGAGCGAGGGGACGCCGGCCCAGAGGCTACGCCTGGCTTAGAGCAGCTTTTCCCAGAAAAGATGCCGGCTGCTGCGGAGCCTGGGGGCTGCGGTGTTTTGACCACCGCCTGCCTGCTTTAGGAGATCTTGGCAGCAAACGCCTGGAGATCCATTTATCTGAAGATGTTAGGACATGGCGGATTATAAAATCAGCGAGATGTGTTTGTACCATCAAAAAGAAATCCCGGTGGTGCTCGGGTTTATTCCAAGTCATACGAAGCAATGACCTAATCCCGTTTGATGGTAAACGTTGGCCTTTGATCTGCGCGGTGAAGCTCAGGTTGGGAGTAGCCAGCTGCGCTGTTGGCTCTGAAAGAGAATATATATATATATATTGCACACCTCTGAAGTTAGAGACACCTTTATAAATCCTCCTTATCTTCCATATTCCAGGAAAAAACCTGAATTGCTCAGTGTTATTTCCTGAGGCTCATCAAAGCAGCACTGGCATCCAACTCTCCGTGAGAGAGATTAAGTCAGTGGGTGGTGGGCTCATGGGTTGTGGTTGGGGTATGGGTGGCCGGGGAGTCCCGCAGGAACCGGTGATGGAGGGGGCTTGATGTGGCTGATGGCTGTGAATTTTGGATGCTCAACTGGTGCTCGTGGGTGTTTGCGTGAATTCTCGTTAGCCCACAGGGCACACGCAAACCTGATTTGCCTCAGTGTTTAACACAGCCCGCATCTAACACAGCTTCGTGCCTCTCTTCACCTGATGGGGAGCATCTGCTGGAGCAGAGCCTGCAGGACCAGAGCCTAAAGGACAGAAAACTCCTGTTGTCCTGGTTTGAGCGACACAGGATTAATTTCTCTTTCGGTAATTTTATTTTTCAATAAGGTCTCTTCTAATGCTTGGGAAAACTGCATTTTTAGAAGACTCTGGTGTCTGAATTTGTGAAAATATGTACTTCATAGCCAGCTATGGTGTGTGGGTTTCAACGTCTCAGTATTTTTGAGCTCACCAGGTGCAGGGATGAGGAGGAGCGAGATCCGGGTACTTGACCCAAGCTGGCCAACAGGGTTATTTCATACCATGGATGGCACATTCAATATAAATTAGCAAGTTTGCTGTGAAGTCTCTCTTCCATTACGGCTGCCATCCTGAGAACTCCTCGCCCTGGTGCTGGAGCCCTGAGCCCTTCCCTCCCTCCCGACGCCGCAGCGCTCGCATGGTCCCACATCGCTGTCACTGCTGGGAGTGCACGGCTTCTGCGGGCGGAATGGGCTGAGTATAGTCCTCGTGTATTTTATATTGGTATTGGCATCAATATTGGCTCTTTTGTGCTATTAATGTTAACTATTTAGTCTTATTCTATTAAATCTGTTTATATTTCAACCCTTGGGTTTCCTTGTTTTTTGCCCGATTCCCCTTCCTGGGTGGGGAGGGATCATGAGGTGAGCGAATAATTGTCTAAATGACAATACATCGTTGCGGCTTCTTCAAACTGTAGCAACTCTCCAGCCCCGACGCTGCTGCCCTGGAACCACACAGCACTGCAGCTGGACCCAAACCCCATTGCATGCAGCGCAATGCGTTCCTTTCCTATTCGACACATTTGCCTACTTCGGTGCATTTTCCTGTTTCAAGGCATTCTCCTGTTTCAACGCATTTTTCTATTTCAAGGCATTCTCCTTTTTCCATGCATTTTCCTATTTCAATGCATTTCTTTTCCTCCAGCTCAGTACCTGTGCTTTTCTCCACCTCTGGGTATTCAGAGAGGTTTCCCCTCGAGCCCCCGCTGCCCTGTGCACCCAGGAGGAGAAGCACCAGCCAGCCACCATCCCGCCTTTGCTTATATTCCTCCCTGCACGGGGACCGCCCGCCCGCCGGCGTCCTCTCCCCGCATCTGCTTGGGTTGGAGCAGCCCGTCCCGGCGGCTGGTGTTTAATCTTTCGGAGGATGACTCATGGGGAAATGCCAGCCTCATCCGTCGAGAATTTTAAACAGAGGCTTTTTTAAAAAGGAATTGAAGAAAGCAACCATCTGTCTGGAGGGAAACGTGCCGTTTTCTTCTCTTTCTGCTGGGGAAGGGACCAAGGGAGGGAGGCAAAGCCGTGCCAGTCGCTGGGTCTTACCCACCAACTGCGCTTCGCCGAGTTTTGCCACCAAAGCCACTCCAGCTCCGGCTCACTGCGTGCTGATGGCACGGGTTACCATGACAATATCCCCTTAATAAAAAAATCCCGGGGAATTTAGCGGGGATTAAACTGCTATGAGTCCATAGAAGCGAGCCAAGATGTGCCATGGGACTGGCGGGCACCTGCGCGCGGGTTTCTCTTGCCATAGCCCTCCGTCACAAGGAGGATATTTGGGGTTGTGCGGGGTGGGTTTGTGTCTCTCCCCCCATCCCAGGGCCGTATCCGTGCCAGCAGAGGTCTGCTCGCCGCTGTGAGGTGAGGACTTGCTGTCCCTTTTGCAGGAGGAGGGGGTGAGGCCACGCACACCCGATGCTCAGCTTTTAGGGCTAAAGCCAGGCGTCGCTTTGCCTTTTTGCTCCTACAGCAGGAACGTAAAACGGGAAGAGTTGCTGGGAAATTGCAAATGGTCAATTGGGGGAAAGCCGTTGCGCAGAATCAGCTTTTATCTTATTGCTTGAAATTAGTGACTGAGGAAAAAGGGCCACCTCAGCAGCCACTAAAAGCAGATTCCGGAGAGCACGGGAACGGGGTCTGAGCCCCTCTGCAGAGGGATCTGCCCAATCTGCCGTTCATTTATTTGCCTCACAGGCATGGCTGACTTTAATCCGATGCTACAAAGGCACGGGGAAAACACCCAGGGCTGTAAATAAGTAATAAACAGAAAAGAAACCATAGGACCTCTGCAAAAATGCTTGGAAAGAAAACAATCCCTCCTTCGCCCGGCGCTGCTGGGGTGCCGGCGGTGTGGATCCGGCCCCGGGGATGCAACAAGGAGCTTGGGAAAGGCACAGGCGGCTTCTAGGAGAGCTGGAGAGAGGGAAGGAGCTCCTTTTGCAAGGGCTGTTTAAATTCCCAGCACACGTGCTGGATGGACTGAAGGCCTGAAATTATTCCAAGGGCTCCCTCGTGCCTTATATACATACGGCGCTGGCACCGGCAATGATTTTAAGTCAACGCACAGCCGGAGAGTTCTCTGTAACTGCAAATATTATCATCTGCTTCTCATCAGGGTGGCCATTTCAGAAAGCCACACTCCCTCTCCCTTCTCGCCCCAAGACCCCGGCACCCTGAGCACATCGCTCGACTGGATGGATCGCACCGGCTTTGGTCAAAAATGCAACAGAAAAAGCTGTTTTCCAACAAATGGCATCAAAATCCATTCAGGATGTGCTTGAGCGTCTCATTGTAGTGTATGCCCATTAGTTTCTACTAGTCTGGCTGGTGAAAATAGCTCTCAGAGCACTTTTTGCAAGCTTTTAACGAAAGCCCTTTGGCTGGGAGGCAGCTCCCATGGGTGTGCTATCAAAGGCAGTTGTTTTTTTCCATCTGCAAAGTTAAAATTCAAAAAAATTTAAAAATTACATGAGAAGCCACGCTGGTGATGGGCAGCTGAGGCCAACCGGACCTGCTATTCACCTCCTGGGATAAGGGAGCTTTTTGGGAGCATCCCAGCAAAGCTCAGGAGGGTCATTCCTGATGGTGCTCAACTCAGGTGGCACCTCTGGGGACAAACGCGGATGGTGTGGCCACAGCACCCGTGGTGGAGGGCTGGGGTGGGAGGCATGGCAGATGCAGCAAGCACTCCCGCTTTCTGTGCACACATGACTGATTTTTGGGACCCCTCGACACCTCACTTCCTCTGGGTGCACACGTATGGATCCAGCACCACTCCCAGCGCCCTTCATCCATGAACCTGCCGACGGAGGGGTGCGGGCGGCCGAATCACACCCACCTGAACTGGGCTGCATTCCTCACGGCTCCATGCAAACCAGGAATTATTGATAGCAATTATTTCATCTTTCAAATAACGAAGTGGAAAAAAAAAATGCTAATCTGTTTTCAGATATGTCATGGAGGGGAAGACGAGGCCACGTTCGTTAAGTGGTGCGGGAATTGACCCCAGCTGCGGTGAGAAGTGCTCTGAGCAAAATGCTCCAGGGAAATGACTTGGAAGAGAGAGTTAAGGAGATGCCTCTGGGCGGGTGGGAGGAAGCAGGTCTCCTGGGAAGGGGCAAAATTTTGGGGAAAAAAATCCCCTCTGCAAGCAGAAAAGGCGGAGGTGATGGAGGCACGGGAAGGGCTGTGTCCCCTGCGTGACTGTCCCCTTCTGTCCCCTGTCATGTTTTCAGCCGGGACGCGGCTGACGCTCTTACTAGCAGCTGGTGTAGTGCTATGTTTTGGATTTGGGATGAAAATAGTGTTGGTAAAGCACTGATGGTTTTGCTGAGCTCTCAAGGCCTTTTCTGCTCCTCACCCCACCAGCGAGCAGGCTGGGGAGACACAAGGAGCTGGGAGGTGACATGGCCAGGACAGCCAACCCCAATTGACCACAGGGATGTTCCATACCATATGGCATCGTGCTCAGTGTATAAACCTGGGGGAAGAAGAAGAAAGGGGGGGGAAGTCTGGAGTGATGGCATTGGTCTTCCCAAGTCGCCGTTACGTGTGCTGGAGCCCTGTGTTTCTGGAGATGGCAGAACACCCCCCTGCCCGTGGGGAGCAGGGAATGAATTTTGCTTTGCTTGTGTGCGCGGCTTTTTCTCTACCTACTAAACTGTCTTTATCTCAGCCCACGAGTTTTTCCTCACTTTTACTCTCTGAATTCTCTCCCCCATCCCAATTGGGGGGAGTGAGCGAGCGGCTGCGTGGTCCCAGTTGCTGTCTGGGGTTAAACCACAACAGTCCCCGTACGGGACGTACCCGCTGGGGAGCAGAAGAGCTGTCCCTGGGACAGCCGGCCTCGCGGTGGCTGCAGCCACCCCTCAACACCTCTGATTTGAGCCGCTGGCATGAATGCAGTGCCTCTGCTCATAGGAAAAAAGGACTAGAAAAAATCCTGAGTTCAGTCTGTAAGGTTGATCTTTTGGGGGAGCTTCACTTCTTTTCTTTTTTTTCCTTCTTTTTTTTCTCTTTTTTTCTTCCCAGAAAAACAGGAATTTCTGTGGCTTAATTCCTTCCAGAAACTTGTGGCCCAAGTCACTGTCAGCTTCTTCTGTCTTTGCCCTGCAGTTAATTCAGCCGAAGGCTCCGGGACCGCTCTCCACTTCAGCCTGTGGGAGAAAAATGAAATGGAGAGGATGCTGAAAAGCATAAAAAGCCTCATAAGCATCACGCAGCTCTTCCCATCTGTGCCAGAACAGCAAGGGATGGCCTTTTATCTCACCGCTTCTGAAATTTTAGGAGAATTAACTTACTCCCTGCCTTGGAAAGTCTCTGCTCAAGTGCTCACCGGAGCTGCAGTGGGTCTGTTAGGATAATCAGGAGACGGACAGGCGCTCCTCTGCGCTCCCGGGTGGTCTGCCTGGAAACTCCCCGGCATGCCATGGCTTTCCCATCCCGCTGGAAAAAAAATCAAGCAGCCCCGGGGAATCATCCCAGCATTTTGACAGACCTGAATTACATCCCAGTTAAGCCCTTGTGGCCTTCGCTATACTGTACAGCCTTCTTGCTGGGAGACTTCATCAGTGAAATAAGTCGTTAAAAGGGGACCTGCTTGGATTTATGCTCTGCTCCTTTTGCGGTGTGGCAGAGGGTTGGGGTTTTTTTTCTCCCTTGCTGGTGGATTTCAGAGGTGTAAGTACCAGGATGGTCTCCTTCCTTGGATGCTGCAGTGCCCTCCTGGGATGCTGAAGCACCTTCCTTGGTTGCTGCAGCATCCTCCTGGCATGCTGAAGCACCTTCCTTGGAAGCTGCAACGCCTTCCAAGGATGCTGAAGCATCTTCCTTGGATGCTGCAGCACCTTCCTTGGAAGCTGCAACGCCTTCCAAGGATGCTGAAGCATCTTCCTTGGATGCTGCAGCACCTTCCTGGGATGATACAGTGCCTTCCTTGGATGCTGAAGCATCTTCCCGGGATGCTGCAGCGCCTTCCTGGGATGCTGCAGCGCCTTCCTGGGATGTTGGAGCACCTTCATTGGATGCTGCAGTGCCTTCCCGGGATGCCGAAGCACCTTCCTGGGATGCTGCAGGGCCTTCCCGGGATGCTGCAAGGACTGCACGCCTCAGGGCAGAGCAGCCCGAAACAGCTCAGGATGCTGCTGCTGTGCTGCGGGGAGAGCGAGCAGAATGGACCCCACTCCATGGGCCAATGAACTCATGCCATGATCGATAAACCCAGAGTTATGATTAAAAGTGGGTATAACTTGCAAAGCGTATAATGCTCAAGCATAGTAATGAACCCAGCAAATTTATTCTGAGGTTTTTCCTCTTCCATTTCTGTCATTAAATATACTTGGAAAAAAAAAAGCAACTTTTAATATCCCCAAGTGCTGGAAACGTGAACGTCTTGAAAACACCTTGAAAAGACTGGAAACGGTCCAGCCCCGGAGCACAAAATCTCACGCTCAAACCTACAGCAAGAGTTTCAAAAAGTGACGGCTCAGAGCTGTAGTCATGGTGAACGGTTTGATAAACCAAAATATATTGGGGGGAAAAAAAAAAAGTTGGGAAAAGAGGATTAAAGGCAGTCTTGACGGGAATAGTGGGAGGCTGCCGTGGAAAGCTGGCAGTGGCACAGCGGTGAGGACACATCGTCGGCGTAGAGGAGGGTCGAAATACTGCACGTGAGTGGCCTGAGTAGCAGAAACAGGATAAAATTAATGGTGTAGGAATGAGATACGTGTGGGGATGAGTAATGGAGATCCGCAATGACACACGCCATATCCCTGGGAAGCAGTGGGGCACGGGAGGGAGAGGGCAGCTGTGGGGCGCAGCGGGAACACTGTCTGAAATTAGCCAGATATTTCCATCGCAAAGTGGACCAGACTCGGTCAAGAGGAGGAAAAATACTCAAGAGTTTGCAACTGGTTGAAAACTATGAATTGGGACCAGGGAGGGGGTTGAGGATGGAATAGAAAAAGGCGTCCCGAAGGCGCTGGCTGAGCATCGTCCCCAGGCTGGCACGGAGAAGATGCCCCTCGGCTCCTGGAGTTTCCCGCTGCTGACAGCCAGCCCCTGCCTGAAAGGGAAAAATTTGGCACTGCAGGGAGTTGCTGGTATTTTCCCGAATATGCCATATGCAGAGAAATCGAAAAGGGGAGGGATAATGACCTTTAACACTAAGATTACGGGAAAAAAAGGAAAAAAAAAAAAGAAGAAACCAACCCAAACCATTACCATGATCATTGTAGCATGAAACACAAAACCTTCCTCCCGGAGCCACACAAAGCCGTGTGGAGCACACCAGAGTAATTAATAAAATGAAAGCCCCGTTTCTTGCAGATGGAGATGTGGGGAATAAAGGAGCTACACTGCGCTGAGCTGTCATGCATCGCATGCTACATCTGTTATGGAAATCAGTGGTAGTGGGGCCTTTTGTTCGGGCTAAAGCCCTCCCAACAGGGATTTGGCTGAAGTAGATTTTCTTGTTATTAAACATGATTTCGAGCTAGTTGAGAGCAGATGCTCCCGCAGCATTTGGAACTAATAACCAACCTTCAAGTGTGCAGCATCCCTGAAAAGTCTGGGATCGCCTGCGAGAGCCATTCCAGCTCGGAGCTAATGCGCTGCCCTGGGTCCCTGCTTTGCACATGAATGCTGCTGACACCAGATGAGCCTTCTGGCCTCCCCGCTGCCAGCACCCCCGCCGCCCCCTCCAGCCTTTTCATCGCTGGGGACCGGAGCGAGATATACACACACACACACACATCTCCGCGCCCTCCCGCATCCCCCCCCGCCTCAGCCGCACAAAGCCCTCCTCGGTTTGGAAAGGCACCAAACCCCATGCGCTCCCCCCTGCAGCATCCCCTAATCTTAACGAAATCCCTCTGATGTCCCCTCTCCACTGCGTGTTTGCTCAAACCTCCCTGGCTGTGCCCCGTGTCGAGCGGGAAAGGAGCAGAGCAGCCCAATATGGGGCCACCTGCTTTGGCCACAGCCACTGCAATTACTGGTGGCTGCGTTGAAGGAAGGGACAAAGGGACAAAGCCCCCGGCATCCCGGGCTGCATCCCCAGCAGCGTGGCCAGTGGGCGAGGGGGGACTGTGCCCCTCTGCTGCGCTCTGGGGAGCCCCCCCTGCAGCGCCGCCTCCAGCTCGGGGGGGGCCCCACAGCAGAAGGACACGGAGCTGTTGGAGCGGGGCCGGAGGAGGGCCCGGAGATGCTGCGAGGGCTGAGCCCCTCTGCGGGGAGGACAGGCTGGGAGAGGGGGGGTTCAGCCTGGGGAGGAGAAGGCTCCGCGGAGACCTCAGAGCCCCTTCCAGTGCCTAAAGGGGCTCCGGGAGAGCTGGGGGGGACTCTGGGTCAGGGAGGGGAGCCATGGGACGAGGGGGAAAAATTTTAAACTGAAAGGGGGGAGATTGAGATGAGATACTGGGAAAAAATTCTTTCCTGTGAGGGTGGTGAGGCAGTGGCCCAGGTTGCCCCGAGAAGCTGTGGCTGCCCCATCCCTGGAGGTGTCCAAGGCCGGGTTGGACGGGGCTGGGAGCACCCTGGGCTGGGGGGAGGTGTCCCTGCCCAGGGCAGGGGGGTTGGAACAAAGTGATCTTTAAGGTCGCTTCCAACCCAAACCATTCTATGAGTCTATGATCTTTCAAGCGGCACACCATTGGAATAACACTTCAGTGCGGTGTTTTGGGATGGTATTACCTTTGTCAACACTGGAGGAAAGGATCCTGGGCAAATGGGATGTGCAAAATCTCGGCAGTTTTAGGTGTGTTTATGCAGAGAGAAGGATGCAGTTCAGCTGCATTGCCCCAAATTTAGTTGTCAAAGCATGTCCCTATGTATTAGTATTCCCACGCTTGTCGGGGGTGGTTAAAGCTACAGAAGTGGTATCGGAGAATGGGCATTTTGGAAGGAGAAGGGTTTCTCATAGCTGAGACACCCCATACAATGCTGCCCATCCATCTTGTCAACTGCCCTTTCTCAGCACAGCTCCCCGCTGTGAATCACGGCAAATAAGCAGGATGAAGAGCAGCAAAAGGCCTCCAAAGCAGACAAACCCCAGTAAAAATGTGACGCTGTGCCGGCAAGGAGAGGGCGAGATGGCAGCGCTGCCCCGCAAAGGTCAGTGCTGCGCATCCCCAGCGTCACGGATGCTCTGCTTCCATCCAGCATTAGTCACAGGAGCCGGCAGCATCGAGGGGAAGATATTTCCCTAAACGCTAGACATGCTATAGAATAAATGACTCACTGTCTGGTTTAAGGAAAGTCTTGAATCTAATTTGCAGTTATTACAGTCGGGATAAGGTTAATGGCTCTGCTCTGAGTAACTTAAGAGTAGCAGAGCAACCTGCAACTGAAAGTCCTTCCCTGACTTCGGGAGGTCCATTTTTGGGGTGAGAAAATGCCCTGCAGCCCCATAAATTGCTTTTGTTCTCCTCTGCCCGCGTTGGAAAGGGCGTGCAGCTCGGTGCGACCAGCATGTTCCCAAGGAGGGGAACCCATCCCCACTGCTCTGGATCAGGCCGTAGGGGCGCAGGGTGGTCCCCGCCCCTGCAGCCGGGGCGGTTGCAGGGGAAAGGCTGAGGTTTGGTGTGCAGCTCCTTTGCTGTTACATCCCCAGATGCATTTACCCGAGCAACCTCCTTTTCCCTTGCCCAGTCGCTCCGCGGTCGCCGCTACCTTGTCCTCAGCACTGGGGTCACACAAGGACCCACCATAACTCCTCAAGCAGCAGCCGAAGGTGCTCCAGAGCATTCCAGCCGATGGTCACTGCTTATTTTACATGGTGACCCCAACCATGTAGAGCACTTGGTGCTCGCAGTCGATTCAGCATCCTCTGCCCCATCACATCCCACAGCACCACTGGGGCCACCAATGCCGTTTCCTGGCCCGGCTGACCTGGGCTCCAGACAGGGGTTGGCACCTTAGAGCCATCCACCGTGTTTGCTTATTCTTTTCCTCCTCCTTCAAACGGGGTGCTTGCTCAAGCCAAGGCTCCTTGTGCTGGGGACGAAGACTTTTTCTTTGGGCTTTTCCCCCCACAAAAAAAAAGATGGGTGATGCCGGCAGGGTCGGCAGCACAGCCCACGCACGGCCCCACCAGCCAGAGCCCTTCCTCTGCTGCCATATGGGACCATAACTTGACTCTCCACGCGTATATATTTAATATATATTATATATATATAAATAATATTATATATATTATAACATATATATTATATATTAAAACTCTCTGCCCTCATTGGACCATAACTTGACTCTCCGCATGTATATATTTAATACATTATATATATTAAAATTATCATGTATATTATAATATATTATATAATACAATATATTTTTAACATATATAATATTTAAACTCTCTGCCCTCATGGGACCATAACCTGACTCTCCACATGTATATATTTAACATATTAAATAATACAAGCGTTATTTCATTGCACGTGCGCTGAAAAACCACCTCGTGTCAGGCGGGCGCGGCGGGTTATTGATACCTTCCACTCCAATATTTGACTCTTTCCCGCCAAAATGAGGGAAACGGCTACTCTCAGCCCAAAGCGGCAGGCGGGGCGGGCTGGAGGCCAGCACCGGTGCCCCCAGGGGGGAAGCGGGAAGGCGTTCCCACCCGCCGCCGGGGGCTGCGGGACCCCAGGAATGCGGTTTAACCAGGCGAGGCCTCGCGCGCTGGGCGAGGAGGTTCCCACGGCGGGTGCAACGCCGGCTGGGGGGGCCTCCTGCTCCTCACCCCTCCTTCGCTCAGCACGGGCGGCCGCGGCAGAGCAGGGACGTCCCCTTTCACCCTTTTTCTGCAGCTTAGGTACGAGCAAGGTACATTTGCTGAACATCACTATGCCCAAAAGTCAAGAGATCTGTAACTCAAGCATATTTCCAAGTGTTACATCTTCCCTCTCTTGCTGTCCTCAGATCCTGAAGTCTACCACTACCTTTGGTCACACTGCTTGTTTATTTGCCTCCTTTTTCGACTTCAACAGCGAATTGCAAAAGGAAAAGGTTTATCAGCTTTAGGAGGACTTTGCAGAAGTTGTGCCGCGGTGTATACAGAGCGGCAAAGAGCTGGAGTCGTCAGGATTAGTCCTTCTGCGAAGCGTCTGAAGGAGTGGGCGCAAAAAAACATTTCCCCGTTTGACGGCTGTAGGAGAGCCGCCTTTTTCACAGCTCCTTTTTTAAAATTGGACAAGATCTTTTTTTATTTCCCTCAGATTCCCTCTCATCCCTAATCCTCCAAACAAATTTAGGGCAAATGAAGAAAGAAGAAAAAAAAAAAAGGAGACATTTGGCAGAACATCCCTCCTCAATACTGAGCAACTTCCACTGCCACAGGGTTCTTGTGCCCGGAGCCTGGAGCTCAGCATCTCCTCGCTGGGGCTCAGCGTGGTCCAAGGGTTGGTTTGGATGTTTAAGGGTGTCCCAGGCAGCTGAAGGAGCTGAACGGGCTGCAGGAAAATAGAAAAGTTGCTTCTGCATCCAATATATTATCACTTGAGCGTACAAAACTGCAACGGCCGCTGTTGCGGCCCCGGGGGCTGCAGCTCTGCTGCGACTTCTGCATCTCGGTGGCTTTTGCAGGAGGGCTGGCGGTTAGGACGAGATCTGAATGAGATGGAAAGTCCCTGGGAAAAAAAAAGGTTAATAAATCTTCTGCTCTAAGAAAGGAGCTCGGTAGGAAGAAGCCCAATGATCTGAGAATTACTAATTACTTGCTTTTCAGCAAATAATCCCTCCCTCAGGAGAGCCAGTGCTGCTACGTGAGGATTAGGCAACGAAATGCCATATTGACAACATCAACTATTAATTAGCCAAGCTCTCCCCGACTTCTCTCTGCAGATCGGCTACGAGAACCGGTCCAAGAGATGAGGAACGAGCTCTGTCTCTTCCTGGGGCTCTCCTCCCTGCCTGCGATCAGCCCCAGGGGCAAGGAGGTCCTGCCTGTGGGCAGCCAGGGCCACCAGGCTGACCAGTCCACCAAGGACCCACCACCACCGAGCTCCGCACCTTCAAACCACAAGACCTGCACCTGCTAGAGCCTTAAGCCACTACCAAGATAGGTGGAAATGCCCATAAACATCCATCAAATAGCACAACTCGGGCATTCAAAACGGTTTAATGAGGAACGTGGGGTGGGTTTGCTTTTGTCGCCCACCTTCTCCTCGCTGGGCTTGGCATCCTGCTGGCCCCGTGCTTGGAAGGATCACGCGCTGAGGATGAGCTCATTACAAATGGTCTGCAGAACGAGGAGGCGACGAATTGCTCATACTCAGCGTGGTGAGGGCTTCCCATCCCGGCGAGGTTCCGTGCCAGGTCTATTTCTGCATCGCGATCCAGCCCACCGGGTTTGGGAACGCTGCTCTCTCCTGGGGATCCCCCGGGATTTTCGGCAAGGGATGAATTTTAGTGAAACTGCCTCCAATTACCGTAAGCGATTGCACAACTCAGTTGTGCAATAAAAGAACAACAACAACAACAAAAAATTGCAAAAGTTAAGTGCTTTTTGGAAGAGGACCGAGTCATGGACATCCGCCAGGTTTGTTTTCCAGGGATCAAATGGTGCTGAAGAGAAACATCTGAGCAAGACACAGCCCACGACCGAAAATACTTCCGATTCACCCCTCGCTCGCTCCAGCAAGTAACTGGAGAGTGATGGGGGTGATCATCTTACCACCACCAAAAATCAAACAGTGCAGCTGCAGAGGTGACCTCAGCCCAGGCTCCAGCTTCAGAAGAGAAAGGCTGAGGGCCTTGGGGCTTTTTAGTCTGGAGAAGAGAAGACTGAGGGGGATTTTATCAATGCTTATAAATAAAGGGAGGGTGCCAGGGGGATGGGAACAGTCTTTTCCCAGTGGTGCCCAGTGACAGGACAAGAGGGAACGGGCACAAACTTGACCATAGGCAGTTCCATCTCAACCTGAGGAGGGACTTCTTCCCTGTGCGGGTGGCAGAGCAGTGGCACAGCTGCCCAGAGAGGTGGGGGAGTCTCCCACTCTGGAGCCATCCCAAACCCGCCTGGACGCCGTCCTGTGCCACTGCTGGAGGGGACCCTGCTGTGGCAGGGGGTTGGGCTGGGGGAGCTCCAGAGGGCCCTGCCAACCCCCACCACTCTGCGATTCTGTGAAGAATAAACCTCTGGTCCTTCCACTTGCTCAGAGGTTTCAACCACCATTGGCCAAAGCCGGCAAGAAATGTTTCATGTGAACAACAAAATTGGCAATCCTGGACCAAAGGAAATGGCCAAACTAGCAGCAGGAAGGGAAAAACAAACACTGGTAAGGTTATTGGTTTTAGACAGAACTACCGACTTCTAAATCAAGATATCTCCATCTTCCATCCACTTTGAGCGATTTAAAGGACTGAGCTGGTGGCATTAAAGGAGGGTAGTGACCAACTAGTGATCAGCGTTGTTTAACTGAAAAAGGATCTCTATCTCCCTCCTGTAGGAGTCTAAGTACGGTTTAATTAAACCGAGTACCTTTAACAGTACCTTCCTAATCCACACCGCTTGACTTGTGACCACACCGCGCTTAGGTGTAACACAGGAGCCACATGAAACCAAGCCCGCACATACTAAATGGGTCCAAAATTCCTTACAAACTTTGGCGGATCTCAAAAGTAAATCTGGAATGACCAGGAAGACATTATTCCATTCTATGATTCCCAGTCAGGCTTCCAAAAGGTTATTTATTTCTCCTAACCTACTTCGCCATCTTACCAAGACGCAGAAAACAGCAGATCAGAGGACTAAAAAGAAATATCAAGATCTAGAAAACCTGGGAGAGGGGTAAAACAGTGAAGAACACACATGACCATATCGCTCTACCAAGTGTGAGCAAAAATCAGCTGTGCCATAGCCGGACGCCAGTAAGGCCACTGAGCACTCGGTGTGGGGAACTGGTGATGTGGGGCCAGAAAGGTTACGGTGAAGCTTAGGATGAACACGAAAGCCCTACTAGTAGAAATGCTACGTGTCCAAATGGTTCCCCCAGCGTTTGTAATCCTGATAAGGATGCCAAAACCCTAAAAGAGTGCTGAGAGGAACCACACTGTTGGTTAAATATGAGTTGGAAAACACCCTTGAGAGCAAGAGGTTCAAAGTCATTGAAGGAGGAGTCGTCTGTTTGGTTCTTGGTGACTTACTTCTAGACTCCTGAATTTAACTACACCTTGCAGGTCACTAACCAAGAGCACGTCAATCTGACACAGGTATTAACTAGATGGCAAAACCAGAGGCTGAAACAAGTTCAGACTGCAAGACAAGGCAGCTTTTTAGACGTACGGATAATTAACCCCTGGCGAAACGCACCCCACCACAGCAGCCCCACCAGAGGAGTTCCTACGCCCCAGCTCCACATGGCCAGAGGCCACCTCCAGCTCCAAGGGGAGCTGCTGCTGTTCCTGGGGAACTCAGGAGCTGCTGGAAGGTCACTGCAGCAGGCAGTGACACTGCAGACCCAGCCCAGCACCCTCCCACCAATTTGAGCCACCTTCTCGCACAGCAAGTCATTCAGTCGCATAATCACAGCATCTACACACCCAGGGAACAGGACCTGGCTTGGTTATCTTCAGAAATAGAAAAGGATCATCAGCTCAGCACAGCATGGTCAAAAGCATCAGTGAGATAAACAACTGCTGGGACTTTTGGGTGACGTTAGACACGTAGAGCAACCACACACGCTTCAATAGACCCCAAAACCAGAAACTTGGAAGTTCCCTTGGCTCGACTTTTCAAGTTTCAAGGAGAAAACCTTGTAAAGGCAGTGAGGACAAACCTGGCCGCACTCAGCATCGTGTCCTCTACGTCCACATGGGAGCCTGACACACCTAACAGAGCTGGTGTGTTGGGACAACTCTTCCAAGAGGAGCCACAGTGACCACAATGGCCCAATGGTGACCAAAACCAGGCGCGTCCCTCGGGCTGGAAAGTCTGCCTTTGCTGAACTCTCAGCGGCCAGCGAAGAACAGTTCCTACAACACATGAAACCTCTTAAAAAGCAGCATTCAACGCTTCCGAGGCGAAGCAAACCAAACTCCCGCTGGTTTGCTTGCTCTGGTCTTCCCCATCTCTGTCATTTTTGGGAAACAACTCAGCAATCCACGCTCCATACTTATAATGCCCCAAAACCCGAAAGGCTGCTGCAAGGGTAAGACCCAAATCACATCCCGACCCCAAGCTACGCCTGGCCTGGAGCTCAGTACAATTAAGCCCAAAACACACAAGTATTAATGAACTAACACACAAAGGCCATTTCCACTACAAGTCAATTACTTTTTCTTTTTTAATTCAAAGAAAAACTGGTATTTTAATAAATACTGCAGAAACATTAACCAAACATACAAAGTGACTTCAACAATTAAAAAAAGTAATGAATGTCCTGTTTTATAACAGTTATAACTTATTTTTTCCACAATATTTAAATACAGAAAGCACTTACCAGCTATTTTGTAATACTGCCCTAAGCGCACTGTTGCATCAGTCAAAAGCTTATTATGGTGGTAAAAATGTCTTTTTGTGGGAAATAATCAGAATGGGTGAGTTTGTGGGTTTGTTTTTTTTGTTGGGTTTTTTTTTTTTTTCATCAGATGAAACAAAGTGCCGGGAACACACAGAACTGAGTTTTAATTATGGTAACCCTTTACCTTGGCACAAGTCAACAGAAACACAGCTTTAACACTTCAAAAATGAAGCATTACCCTTGGGAACAAAACGCTTGCGCTCAACAAGCGATAGCCACACTGGTTAGAGCTTACAGTATCCTTTTGAGAGAAACTACAGAGTTAAGTCATCAGTAAACAGTTGCAAACAATTTTAAAGGCCGATATATTTAACGTAACAATAGTATTCAGTAAGCAAAAAGGAATTCAATTTAACTGGTTCACTGATGTTTCGTGATTGCTGTCTGGATACGTATATATTAGTCTTAAAGACTAAGGGCAGTATCCAGTTTCCACTGGGGATCCCTTAAGGCGTCACAGTTCTTCGGACCCCATTTCCTCACCATGAGCAAACGAAGTCTGCAGCGAGATGGCTGCCCCAAAAATACGAGCATCACAAAACATATTCCGGCTCTGCTGCTGGCTCATTTGCAGATTCTTGGGGTTTTCGCAAAGATGGTTGCAGAGAACCACATCACAGAATAGCACTTCTCTGTAGCATCTACAGAGAGAGAGATCCTGGGATCCACCCGGCTCTCCAACTCCCAGCAGAAGCGGAGGAGTCTCAGGGCTTCCCCAGATGGGCAGTAAGGCTTAACGAATTATCATGGTTGTAAAACTAAGGATCATTTGTCATCATAGCTCTTAGCACCTTTCACTTGAACCTACAGCAACATACCCATACAGTACACCAGAACTGGAGATCATTTCCACTCTAAATTACAATCACAAAGAGGAACGAAAAGTCAGAGTCCTGCAACGGGCAGGTAGTTTGCCCCCACGCCCCAACTGGATCCATTTAATTTCCGCAGTGCCAGGGCACCAATGATACTGGGAAATCTCAAACGGTTGTCTTCATTACCAACACGCTCAAATGTAGATAGCACTGCCATCTCAGGAAGGCAAAACTCCAGACTTCTCACATACAGCGTTTTCCTCTAGGTGACACACAGGCCTCGGTACACTCTCCATTTTAACGATGAGCTACTTAAAAATTAGATCATATCCTTTGGAAAACCAACTATAAGGTCACAGGAATAGTTCCTTAATGAGGAGGGCATATTAATAATGTCGTATTTAAAAAAAAACCATTAAAGTATTATTTTAATGAAATCAAAGTGGTAGCATCCAGGAGCAGAGTGTTAATAAAAGAAACAAGCACTGTCAATGACATCTCTCTTCTTTGCAGGGTTATTTTCCCATTCACCCTCTCTCTTCTCAGCACACTCAAACATTTTTCCCTTTTTGTTTTTGGCATTTTCTTCAACGTATCATTTCCTGATGCCACCTCGTTTAGAGCCATTTCTTCTCGCTGCTCAGTTCCTAAATACAGTCTCACAGAACAGGTGAAGAGTCTCCATCAAAGCACTGGCATAAGCCCTCGTTAAATACCATGTGGCTGTGTACTTCATTGAGCCTCCACCCCTCCTGGATGCTCTCTTCCTCCTTCTCCAGGAAATCGAGGTCCTTCACATCACCGTGCAACTCTTTGCTTTGTCCTTTCGCAAGTCCGTCGCCACTGTGGAAAGTTCTGGCCTGCCAGGCATGTGTGAAATCCGCTTTGTTGCCCTCTGCGATTTGTTTCGTTTAACATTTTTATTTGTTTTATTCACACACGCCAAGGTGGCAACATGAAAAATGTCTCTGACACTGTTTTCTGACTGTAAGGCTGAGCATTCAATATATGTAGCTGCTCCAATCTGTTTGGCCATATTTGCACCCTAAGGGAAAAAAGAACATGCAATCAATACCAAGTTTCTGCAGAGAGCCAAAGCAAACCAGACAATTACTTTTCAGCACTGTTTTCCATACACAGTGTTTCGCGAAAACCAAAGCTAAAGCTCCAGCACAACAGCCAACAGCTAATTTTGCAAAATAAACAGAGCTTTGGTTCCAAGATGCTTCAAACAAGTATCCAAGCATTATCTCCTATGCTGATAAATACAAACTGGAAGAGAAAAGATAAGCTCAGAGACCTGCAAACAACTGCAGAAAGCCAGAAGAGTATTAGCAGGACCTGTTTAGCAATTCCACCCTTATACCTTAATTTGCATCTGTGAAATCACGTGCTTACTGGGAAAGGTCTGGACCTGGCAGCTTCCAGATTTAAGCCTGCTATCTCCAAAGAGAAAATGTATTCTGACTGCCTTACAGGGTAGCAGCGTGCCCCCGACCTGGAGCGGAGCCGTGCTACATTTCCACGAAGGGGGCAAAGTTTGTAGGGAAATGTGCTGTGGGTTTCTGGGCTGGGAATAGTTAGATCAACTTGTAGCTAGGGAACAGGGAGAGGGGAAAAAAAAAATCAGTGGTTATATGAGCCCTTCTTTTGCAATTTTAAGTGCATTAAGAGTCAAAGCAGGGGTATTTGTTCCAGCAGCACAAGAAAAACAACAAGCGACTCTGGCAGATGACAATACCTCAGTATCCTGATGTGGATTTTGCTACAGGATGCTGATACAGCATCGCATGAAAACAAAATTTAGTTGTTTCAACAGAATTTTACTTTGGAGAGATGAATCTCTTCAGTAAGTTATGAAATCCAGCCACATCCTTGATGTGCCACACCTCACGTATCCACAGGCCCGAGACGCAGGCACAGGTCAGTCCAACCCCTCCCCTTTGCTCTAGCGCCAGGCTGATGGCACTACTCTATTTGGATTCACGTCCTTCGTATACACTATTTGCACTGCAGTGATGCAGCCATCTTCTTATCGATTGCAAGTGGGAGCGGCAGATAAAGGAGTATGAGTTTGTAGGACAAGCCCTCCCCACGGTTAAACATCTCACCTCCTACTAACCCAGTCTCGCCTTAGAGCCTCAGAAATGTTTGCTCAGGTGTAGCTGACTGGAAACTGGCTAGCATACTGGAGACGGGCTTCATCCTCCCAACGCTTCCTTGTGAAGTTAAGAGGAACAGGAAAACCCCGCTAGGCTCTTTGATCCCTTGTCGACTTAGCAAGGCAGGGGAAATTGAAAATAAGCTGTGTAACTCTATCCCAGAGGACCCTTCCCTAGAACTAGAACAGGAGAGCGGTGGGTTGCTTCATGCCACCGCTGGGCTTTGGCCACCACAAAAGAATAAAAGCATTACTCAGGGTAAGTTTTCACTCTCTGTAGAGTGCAGGTGAAATTGGGAGTTTGTTGAAGTAGGGGCTTCCCTCTAACGTGCAATTTGCCCTCTGGCTGAAAGAAAGAGCTTCTGGCTTAGGCTTTTGTTTTCAGCTGACTCCTGTTCCTAAGGGGTACAGGCTAAGCTGTGACACCACAAGAGATGTGAATTTCCAACACCAGAGGACAAATCTGCTGGTCAGTACATTTTTAATCACTAGGGAAAAGGGTCAGACTTGGTGATTTCATTGAAGTACTGTACAAAACATAATATATGAACTTGTATATGCAGTAAGTGGCAGTATTTCCTTTTAAGTTTAATATTCAAAGAAAAGCAGCATGGAAAATTACAGCTCCGAGGCTGAGCAACATGAATATATACACATGCACCAGTGGTAGTTTGTAACCAAGATGACATCTTCTGCAACAAGCAGGGTTTAAGGACACTTCTGAACTGTTTTACACTAAGGTACAAAACTGGCATTTGGTTTCATGTAAAGTTGTCTGAGATGGAGGTATTTTTACTGAGCGAAGTGTAGAAAAATCAGCATAGCCATCAGAGTACAACACCCCATGTTCTATTTTAATCAAGATACTCGGTTTAGGGTATCTTTGCATTTTCCAATTTAAACATGCTGTGGGAGGCTGCATTATTCGCAATCGCATATTAGGAGCTGTTGGTTTGGAAAACCTGAGGTTGAGAATAAAACATGAAAAACTGTTTGACAGCACAGGATATACACACTAGCTGAAGTTTCTTCTGGAGGTACCATTCTCACTCAGGAATGAGTGAGAATTCTCACACTACCTGCAGGGTGCATCTCAAACCAGCACTGTGATTCAGCTGCAATGCATGATACACACCTGTGAGTAATAAGGGGAAATTTACCTAAGAGCCCAGTTTTCCCCTGCTCTCTACCTCCTGCTCTCCCATGGCCTCCTTCCTTTCCCTTTCACCTCAGCTTCTCTATCCCCTAATGCCTGGCTCCAAACTTCTCACCTCCCCAGCAGCAAAGAACTGCTGCCAAGAATTAAGATGCTTTCTGGATTTGCTGCCACCTTCAGAGGGAGCTACAAGGTGTTTTCACAGGTGTTTTAAGGCAACAGATTTTAAAGGAGACATATTATATGCAATACTTGTCATGATGCTAAGGTCAAATTCACATCTAAAGTATGAAGACAACAATTTTAACAATTTGTCAGTAAATAAACAGGACATGTTGCTTCTCAATTACTGTTTTGGCCTCTGCAGGCCCAGAAAAGCTGTAAGTTTCTTTTCAATTCACTTAAAAGGCTCTTCGCAACCACTAAGGCTACAATCTTACGATGCTTAAAGCATGCATTGTGGGGCTGCGTGATTTTCTGCCACATCCAGTCTGTGAGTAGGCTTTGCCTTCACCCGTAATAGTTTTCAAACTCACCTCCAGTAACTACAAGAGAATGTGCATCTGACTTCTAGGATTTACTCATGTCAACAGTGGGGAAGAAGTTGTTCATAAAGACGGCTACAGCGATAGAAAAGAGTCTTATCTTCCACCCCTAAGTACAACGAAGGGTGCGGCACATACCTGATCGTAGGACACAGGCGTCTGCCTGTGGTTGGAAAGTTCCACTAGCGTGCTTACATCTGTGCGCAGATCTGACTTGCAACCAACCAAAAGCATTTTGGTGTTCGGACAAAACTCCTGGATTTCACCTTTCCACTGTAAAAATTTAGATTGTTATTATACTCGAGTGGTTGAATGCTTAAATCCAAAGCAGCAATACATACAGGATGAAGTTTAATAAGTCATGACATTTTATGTGGAAATATTCTTACATAATAGTTATATCTACCTTCAAGCTAATTTCTAAAGGCATTAGTTCCAGCAGATTCTGGTCAAGGATGGAATCTTATCTCGTACACTCATTAATTCCACTGACTTACTAATCAAGAGGGAATGAATTGAGATAGTTTACCTACGTGAGTAAAGGTTTGCAGACTTGTCACTCCTGACAAGCGGTAAACACCCAGCCATAACCATCTGCAGACAGGAACCAAGGGAACCTGGTGTCCCCACATTCGATGGTTCCTCAAGATGGAGATAGAGGCAGGTCTTGTATGACCACAAAATAAACACTGCTGTATATTGGCTCATGGCTACATCCTCACACCTGAGACTACACAAATCTGTCAAGGGTTCAGCTATTGTGAACCAGTAACAAGTCCTTCAAACAGAACTTGTGATATATTCCTTAGTTTTCTTCCCCTGTTTACATAGTTATTTTGAGAACACAAGCCAAGAATTTCGCAGCATAATCTGGACAGATCATACAAACCCTAAGACTTAAGGGTATCACTTGGGTTTAAAAGCATATTAAGGAAAATCTCTTACAGAATTAAGCAACAGTATAGTAACCAACATTATCAGGGACAGAAAACAAAAAGACAGTTCTAGTTGCTTCTTGGCACAGTCAGTGGCTGGGAGAATAGCCTTAAGTATTTTCTGAAGACCATTCAGACCTTTGTATGACACTTTATTCCCAGTGACACAAGAATCACTGGCCCTAGCTACAGAAGAAAGGAACTTCAGGTCATTAAGCCTTCAAGAAAACACTGCAAAGTTGAGTCATACCCAGTGATCAAGGAAAGGACCAGGACCACCTTGCAAACACAGAGCTTGATTATTAGAATTCAATGTTTTAACTCCGGGAAAGCCTGGCACTGAATCTCGGATCACTGAGCTTGTGAAAAATTCTGAAGTTTGGTGCAGGATTGCATTCCTATGCCACTGCTAGGTCTTCTGGTGGCTTCCAGAGGCATTTGTCACTGTCTCCTTCTAACTTCAGGCTGAGAAATTATGTAAAGCCATGGCAAAAGTCCAAACACTTGGCAGGCACGTTTTAACCGTCTTTGCAACATGGCAAAGTTTCTCAATCCTGTCTGTTACATGAATATAATGTGAGAGACAGCTTCTTGCTGCACCCAGCCCTGCACCTCGCGCCACCCTGAACAATTCACTGCTGTCTAAGGGCTGAGGAATGAGAATTTACTTCAGCCCTCAGCATCCATTAGGGAGTTTTTGTTTTCAATTAACATTCATCCCTTTCAAACAAATGATCTCAAATTCTAGCAGTGCAGAGCGCGGTCCTGTCATCTCTCCATTAAAAGAAACAAGCTGAAGTTTCCAATGTAGGAAACAGCACCACTCTTCAGAGATTTAAAGACAAGCTACTCAAACAGTTCTGTACTCAAATGTTTCTTGAACACTTGCCTTTTTTAGCACGCTGTCAAGAGTTTCTGGCCGACTGATGTCAAAGCAAATCAGGACAGCATCAGAATCTGGATAGGAGAGCGGGCGGACATTGTCATAATAAGGAGACCCTGCAAGAAAACAAACAAGATTTTTATTAGTTTATATTCTTCACTTTCTGCAGTCATTCAAGCTTATTCAGAAAGTTTGGAAAGGTTTTCAGTGAAGCTCTATAATAGCATCTTTTCTTCAATAGCACCGTATTCCCAAAACACTCACTGTAGTTGCACATTTCCCCACTTTCCTTTTGTTTCTCAGCTACAAAAGCAACAGCTTTCCCAAGTAATTAAGAGTGATGGCACCCCAGCGATCCATCTCCCACAAAAAGCTCGTGATGCCCCCAATAACAAGGAAAGGGAAATCGGGTCAGCCCAAGTTTAAGTCCCAGCATTAACCTGCAGGGATTTGACTTTGAGAACAAATCCTCAACCTCCAAAAGGCTCCTTCAAAGCAGATTTGTCACAGTTGTGCTTTCACGGAAAAAATTCAGGAAGGTTTGAAGTAAATCAGTTTTGATTCTTCTTAACATTGAATTTAAAACAAACAGTTCCAAGTGCAGAAAGCATCCTTAGTTGTCATGGATATTGGCAATTTTTAGAAGAAACTTTTGCTTCAGATTAAAGCATTTGTTGCAGTAGTCCATCAGGAAATAACCCCAGTCCTGCAGGCAGGCATGCAAGTTATTTGTCACAAAAAGCCTCACCAATCTGTAAACCAATACAGGTTTGCAATAAATGTTGATGTTTAGCCCATAAACCAGATATTTATCAACGAGATCAAAGCTAATCTGGCAATTGGATGGAAGAGAAACGGGTCTAATATTGCACTTTTTGCATGTTTTACTTTCAAAGCTGTCAAGGGATATGCTGCTTTCTTAAGAATTGTCACGATGTGCAGAGTTTTCAAGTATTTCTCCAGAGTCAGAAATCTCATTTTTATCATCCGGTGAATCTGGTAACAGGTTTGCAGAAAAAAAAAAAATCTTCCTTTTTTTCTAGGAAGTTCCAGTCACTCGGCCACCATTTGGTTTGGCCTTCAACTGTGCTGAAGCTTCACTCACTGAGGAGAACACATTTCTGGTTTAGAAGAGCACTTAAACGGTTAAGTGGTCCAAAAGGATAAGGGCTTGGGCATTAAAATGCATGCCTGCAACTTAAAATGCATTTTCTTAGTCATACAGTCTTACTTCTGTGTTTTTCTCTCGTGGACCTAAAATACAGCAGAGAACATGTGCAACAAGAATACAGCTTTCAAGACTTTTGGGGTTATCAGCTAATTATATCACCAATTTTCCAACTATCTAGAACTAATTGGCTGTAAGGTCTCAGAGGCTGAGCAGACTATTAACTGGATTAGAGAAATTCCTCAAGTTTTTAACTGACAGACAGCTCATGCTGTTGCACGAAGCAGAGCGGGGAATGGTGTGAACGTATCGCAGATGACTTCAGTTGGACAGCTTATACGGGAAGGAAGGAGTCAAGAATCCCAGGAATGTTGTTTTTGAAATGAAGAGTAACACATGGGGAATGAAGCATTACCAAACTAGGTAGCAGAAGGTAATTTGTTGAACGAGACTATTTTGTTCAAATGCTCATCTTCATAAATGATGTCAATCTAACAAAGAGGCAGCTGTCAAAAACTGCTCTTCAAATAACAGTTAGCTGTCTTCAGCTAACAATGACACGTTAGAAAGAAATCTAAGCGAGTTGAGCTGACCGGTAGTTAACTACTCATTTGAGCTCAGCTCTGCTAGCAGTGATTATCAATAAGCATTTCCTACTGCTAATTATTCCCCAGCTATCTCCAGCACTGCTATTACAGTGCCTCCATCCTGGAGCCCCAGGGCCAAGTTATTTATCTTGGAGCCCCAGGGCCAAGTTACTTGCCCTGGACAGACGCACGGCAGAGCAGCGTGCCGTTAACTAGCCACCTGCACCGCTCTGCAGCCTTAAACTGGCCAAAGCACCGCCTGCTGCCCAGCCGCCAGCCTGCACGCCGGTGAGAGCCACTGCCTGGCTAGCACATCTCCCTGCCGAGCTCAGGCAAGTAAGGGCAGGATGGAAGATCATTAATGCTTGGCCAAATGGTTGCTGGCTAGAAAAGAGTCTTAAAAAAGCCTCACCCAGAAACTAATTCCTTAGACACATACCTATCTTCTCACTCACCAGTCTTCAGGGATACAACATACCATATATGTCCATCAGCACGTATTTATGTATACATAGAGTCACCACCTCCAGCCCTGAGACTCCTTTCTACCGTGTCAGCTGGAGCTGTGTTTGTTTTGAGGGTTTTTCTTTTTAGGTTTTCCTTCTGAACCTCTCATATTAAAGATGCTGAGCTAGAATAAGTGCACTTTTATAGGCAGTCCTTCTGCTCGGATGCAAGCTAGGAGGAATATTTGACACCTCCTTTTCTTCGGGGTAGTGTGTGGCAGAACAAACGGGAACCATTTAAACTACTCAGGCTGCAGTACCAACAAAGGAAATTTCCTGGTCTCATTCAACAGCAATAACTGAACCTTTATTACTGCGCAAATAAAGAGGGGCTACGGCCCTCGCTGTGCGAGCCTATTCAATCTGGCATTTCATCGTTTCGCCCAGAGAAACCCTCAGAAGCCAGGAATCTCAGGAATGAGGCTCAAGTCTGAACAGACAACTTGAGCACAACCCAGTCAGGCTGCTCACTCTTTTTCAAGTTAGTCTGCAGATCTGAAGCCATGCCAACCCTAGAAAACAGAAGGAGAATGTAGAGCTACAGCTATAGTATTTGCGGGGGGGGGGGGGGGGGGGGGGGAGGGAAGCCTGTTTGTGTTTGTGATTCTGTCCCTACAGAATAAAACATTTTTGTCACAGACAACACTGATAATTCTTCTGTTTTATCAAGGAATTGCTGATAATGCTGTAGTTCATCTTTGGTGGAAGCACATTCCAGCTGCAATCCCCCTTTTTAAATCCGTTTGGCAGCTTAAATAATTTAAGCCAAAATAAGTTACACATTAAGAATGATCTACTTTTAAAACCTTATGTTTCATGCAAAGTACAACATAAGTTCAGCTTTTAAACTGAAATAAAACCCCTCCCCAGCAATATGGTTGGATTTGGTCTACGGAAGATATCAAGCTTAGACTTAAATGTTGCTATCTTAATAAATAACAGAATTACATTGTTAAAAGTGAAAGCACACTTAATTTTTTGATGGCTTAGTACTACTCCAAGACGCTAGATCATGGTGAGCCGATGCCCTACTTGTCTGCAAGACCCAAAGCCACCAGTTCCAACCAGGAGGTTCAGCCCCACATCCCACCTATGGAGCTGAACCTGGGCAGCTCCTGCTCACTGTGCTGCTCAGCCTCCGCTTGCCCGCGGGCCCTAAGGGAAGCCGAGCTCAGTAACAGGCAAGACTTGGCTATTTACACACCACCAAGCAGCCATCAGGCATTCGTCTTTGTAGCCTTTTGGACTCCAGTCAACTGAAAGAACAGCAGACGAACAGCAGCGTTCTCGCTCCCAAACCCTTGGGCTCACTAATTATCAGCTACCTATAAAACACATCAAACACTACAGTGGCCGCTCTAAGCGGCCGATTCACTGCTGACGGCTTTCCTCCTTCCAAATCCACCTTGGCCATTTTGGAGAAAATGCAGGCAATTTTGTATACTGAATATCATAGAACACGGCATCTCCAAGCACTCGAATATCACCATACTCATCGCATTTTGTGTGTTTACATTTCTGCACCTCAAAAAGAAAGCAGGACTTTGGTAGGTGACTTGGCATTCCCAGCTATCAATTCTAATTTTTTCCACTCTAAAGGACAAAAAAAACCTATAAAGACACGGTCATGAAAGAAAAAACCTCACATGGCTCAATACAGACAACTTGTAAGTGAACTGGAAGGCAAAGAGAGAAGTTTGACGTTTCCTTTACAACGCTTACTGCCACAGAGCTCAGGAAAATACTAACTTTAATTCCTGCAGGTTTCAGATGTCTTCTGAAAGATTTCAGCAAAAAGCTTCATAATTAATATCGTGTTTCTACATAGACGCTGAATACATTGTGCACATTCAAATCACATTAAAGCTAACCTGATTTAAAGCTCTAAGGCCCTTCTGGATTTAATTATATGCTAATCCCCAGCAGTGCATAGGTATTTCTGGCCCTGTTGAGAATTATTTTATTGGTGTATCCAGTACAGTTTCCACAGTACAACCAATAAAAAAACTAAAATACATTTTAGGGAGACACAGGTACGTATGTCTAATTAATAGTATGTGATTTCTGTGCCACAGCTGCTGTTATACTAGCAAAAAAATATAACTATGAAAGTAGTCACTTTTAATAGAAGAAGCCAAAACCTTGGTAAATACATATTAAGACCATGGCTATGGTGGACAAAGACGTCTAATACACAAGTGTTCTTTACAGTGTCCATGAAACTACAAGATGAAGCTTCAGCCTGAAGAAACTTCTAATACTCTACTGAGAAAAATAAGCACACAGCTCCCAAACAGCTCAAGACTGCCATGCTATGTTACCACAGAGTGGAATAATTAATGGTGTAGTTAAGATTGCAACCAGACATTCCTGCTTTGAAAGAAGGGTTGGTAGTCCAAAAACCAATTGAAATTCAAGTTGGCAAGTGCTTTCCTTAATGCTGTGGCTAATTTAAACCCTTATAATGACTTGCAGAACTAGACAGTACCACAAAATATTTGAATAATGAATCTTCCCATTCCACTCTTACTTGTAAAGAGTGTTTTGTCCCATATTTCTATTGCCATACCCAAGATACAACAAAAATTTCCCAATAGATTTACAGCTAGCTTTAAAAGGTTCTATCAAATGCGTGACTCCCCACATTTTGTACTTGAATTCTCCAGTAAAAAGCACATTACTATTATTATATAAAGGATTGTAAACTAAAACCATGAGAGCAGGGCCTGTTCTCACCCTAACACAAGACTATTTTAACCAATGCCTACAGTTTTTCTCATTTTCTCAGAGGGCAAAAAAAATTGTCAAAGTGGCAGTACCTTCCTTCCAAAGGATTCAATCAAAAAAAAAAAAAATCAACATTTACTTTAATTCAAGCTATGGATTAATTTGCAAGGCAGCCTGTTGCATGCTCCCAGTTAGAAAAGTTAAAGAGGGTTAAAAATGGATAGTAAATACTGATCAAGTCATCTTGAAAGTATCTGCAGTATACTGCAATCAAATTCAGCTGAACAGTGTCCTTCCTGCCCTCCCCCAAGAGACACTGAAGTACCTCAAATGATTGGAGCTACCACCTCCCCCCATGTTGCAAAGGACATCCTCTTCCATTAGTATTTGCCAGTTAACAGTCATGTTTTTAAGTTAACTAGCTCTAGTCCTGCTTTAAAAATGTCATTAAGACATTTATTCTAATTCAGCAGATGACTAGGACAAAGACTTATAAAAAAATAAATTACCAGAAATTTAAGATAATGCTAAAACACTATCTTATCTTCTGATGTCCCTTATCTGGTGATGTGATTTTGCATCGGGTTAATGGGTTTGGGCAGGGTTTCTTCTTGCAGTCGGTGAGAAGGGCTGTTTACCTCCACAGAGTCCCACAACCAGAGGATCCGCTGTTCAGTAATACTTTATAAGACCAAAGCATTGGATCGTTCAAACATTTCCTCTTCAGTTTCAGATTGCAGACAAATTAGCCACTCGATCCTAAACTTCTGACTCAGTCAGATTTTCTATTAGTTCCAGGACAGGCCCGAGAGGACGACATGCACACGCAAAGGCTGGCAGGTGTTTCTTCCACTGCTTTTGTCTTTTGAAGTGCTACAGAATATTTCATTACATGGGTGTCTCCAGCCTTTGACATACAGATTCCAAACCTTCCCACGTCAAACAACTTGCGAGCATGTTGTATTTTAATAGCTAAAGATAAAATTTTCCAAAATAACTATTAATTTTTAATAAGCCCTTACTCTATAGAGTTTGTTATAGCCAGCTTAGTAATCAGGATGAAAGCTCAAACCAGGCACACTCTAGAAGCCTGCAACTCTTACTTGGCATAAGATGAAGAAAAAAAATCAGTTCAGAGCTACGCTGATACCGGTTGTGGGCAGAGAGACTGCCTTTTCCCAGTAATCGTGTTGCAAGAATTTGGAATCATTTCCTCAACAGCAAGAGGAAAGCCAACTCACCGCCTAAACTACTTTTTGTAAAAAGGGATTAACATTTTCATTTCTGGTGAAAGGACTGCTTTTGTATTTACAAGGAATCGCTGGGTCCAAATTCAACATTAACAAGCTATCTATACACAACCTGTCTAAAGAATAAAGGGCTTGCATACTCTGTCAAGTTCCTTCTGCTTTTTTCCAATCGCTTCTGCGGAATTATGCTGATCCACGCCTGCATTAAGGGTTCCTGGTGTCATTCACCCCTGACCACCTCTCCCCATGCGCTCAGTTATCGAGCAGCAGAGACCCGCTGGCTGTCCACGCTCCTCTCCAACACTCAGGTGGCAAGTTCAGGGGTACGTCCTCCTCATGCTGGCAGTGAGCTCAGTCCAATTATCAATGGCAGGAGGATCTAGAGGAGTTCCTGGCCTAACATGAGAGCTAAAACACCAAGAACCTCAACCTTGGAGGCATGCGCACCAGTGTTTTTGACAAGGCCACCAGAGGCACAACTGGAAGAGCAATGAGGACCCTCAGCACTGATCCCAGAGTGGTGAGGGCTGGAAGGGCCCTCTGGAGCTCCCCCAGCACAACCCCCTGCCACAGCAGGGTCACCTCCAGCAGTGGCACAGGACGGCGTCCAGGCGGGTTTGGGATGGCTCCAGAGTGGGAGACTCCCCCCCCTCTCTGGGCAGCTGTGTCACTGCTCTGCCACCCTCACCACTGATGATGGTACGTAGTGGGAGGTGTCCCTGCCCAGGGCAGGGGGGTTGGAACCAGATGATCTTCAAGGTCCCTTTCCAACCCAAACCATCCTATGATTCTGCGTAAGAAAGCATGGTTCCCTCTGCGTCCTCAGAGGGCAGAGATGCCTACCTCCCTAGTCAATCTCTACTGGCTTCAAAGACTCTCTAAAACACGGGGGGGGGGGGGGGGGGGGGGAACCTACTGCGTTTTATAAAAAAAACCAAAGAGGCTTGAAGGAAGCCACACGGAACTCAAAACGCGAGCTGATGTAATTTACCATTAGCATATTACAAACACCTCTTCACCCTTCTACCAGGTAAAGGCGGGTTTCGCAGCAAAGGTACCTCAGATAAGCTCCTTCCAGCCCGGCAGGTGAGAACACACACCCCGGCCCCGCCGCGCTGACGAACCGCTGCGGGGAGGGCCGCCCGCACCCTCTTCCCCCCCCCCCCCCCCCCCCCCCCCCAAAAAAAGTCACGTATATCGCTAAAGTATACCTCAGATTTTTTAAAAAAAAATAAAAAATAGTAATAATAAATAAACCAGAAGCAGCCGCCCGTCCGGCACGGCCGCCTCTCGCATGCGGAGACAGGCACCCCCCCGTGAGGGGCTGAGGGGCCGCCGGGTCGGTCTCCTGCTCCCCCCACCCCCCGACCCAGGGGGAGCTGCGGCCCCTCACGGACACACACACACCACACACACACACACACCACACACACACCCCCCATACACACACACACTCCCCACACAACCAACCCCCGGCCCGGGGGAGCGCTCACCCGAGGTGTCCCACAGGCTGAGCTCGATGCGCTGCGTGTCGATCTCGAAGCTGGCCGTGTAGTTCTCGAAGACGGTGGGGACGTAGCTCTGCCGGGAGACAGCGCACGGTCAGCCCGCCCGCCGCCACCACCGCCGCCGCCCCCGCTCCCCGTGTGTGTTCCCCCCCGGTCCCGGTCCCGGTCCCGGTCCCCCCCCCACCCCCGGCCCACCTCAGGGAAGCAGTCCTTAGCAAAGACGTGGAGCAGGGCGGTCTTCCCGCACTGGCTGTCCCCCACCACCACGATCTTGCACTTCACGTTCTGGTTGGGATCCATCACCGCCTTGCTCGATAACTTCTGGCTCGCTCTTCTTTCCTTCATTGATCTCGGCTTAGTCCCTCGGCCGGCCACAATAAAAGAAAAAAAAAAAAAATACACCCGGTTCCCTCAAAAAAATAATAATTTAAAAAAAAAAAAAAAAAAAAGAAGAAGGAAAAAAAAAAACCCAGGTGGCGGTGGCAGAGCCGCAGGACGCTGCGCCGTCCCCGCCCCGTTCACCCGCCCGCCCGCCCGCCGGTCCCGCGCAGACTGCTTTGTCCCCCGCCTGCCGCCCCTATTTATAGCCTCGCGACCGCCAATCACCGCCCTCCCGCCGCGGCGGGGCCCGCCCCCTCGCCGCGCGCCGCCGGAGCAGTGCGCCCCCTAGGGGAGCGGCGCGGCGCCGCAGCCCCCAGCGCGGGGGGGGGGGAGAGGTAGCGAGGGGGGGTTGGCTTTTATGGTGTTTTTTTACTTTTAAATTTCTATTAATCTCCGTGCTACGAAAGGGAACCTGCGGCCTGCGCGGCTCTGTGGCCTCCAGGGGGGCGGCGAGGCATGCCAGGATGGCTGCAGCCCGCCGGGGTCGCCCGAGGCGGGGGTTGCCCCCCTTGAGGCGCCGCGGGCGGGGCTGTGAGGAGAGCCGCCGGCTGCGGCCTTTGGCTGCGCCGCAGGGTGGGCTCAGCCGGGTGGCCGTGGAGGGCAAAGGTGTTTTTCGCTCAAAACGCGGTCACAAAGAGGGAGTCGGGATCCCATAAGACATCCCCACCGTTAACGTGCTCCTTTTTTTATTTTTTATTTTTTTCGCTTCCCCGACACACACGCGGCTGACGGCTTACGTTCACCCGAGGACCGAACGCTGCTCTGACTGAACCGGCGGCTCCCTCACGGCGCGGGGTAAATCTCCCCCCGAAGCCACAGCCCCCAACGAGGGGCGGTTTGCGAGCGGTTCGCAGCGCCCTTCTCCCTCGAGCGCCCCTCTCCTCTCCCGTGCGGCGCCGTGCGGCGGGCGGGCGGGCGGGCCGGGCCCGGGAGAGGGGCTGCCGGCAGGCAGCGGGGCTGGAGCAGAGCCTGCCCCCCCCCGCCCTGCCCGGACCTCGCCTGCCCGCCTCGCCGAGCCAGGGGTGGCCTTCGTGGAGGTGCCTCTGAGTCATGCGGTCACCGGACTAGCTCCGTGTCACTTCTGGGCTGAAACACCAGCCATTTAATCGTTTTACGACATCCTGAAACGGGAAGAGATGCTGCCTGGTGCGTGTTTGACCATAGGGAGATCCTCCGGGGACGCAGATGAGAGAATCCCGAGCATGGCGGTTCCAAATTCAGTGCTAATGTTCTTGATTTCGTTCCGATGTGTCACACCTTCAGCTGGTCAAATTGCTCAGCTCTAATGAATTTTCCAAAGAATTTAAGCCTTGCTTTCTGCTTGGAAATCATGAGCAAAACACTAAAATTTGCAATGGGTGCATTATTTGTAAGGCCTTACGGAAAAGTTGGAGCAGTCAACTTTCCATATCTCTTTTTTTTTTTTTTTTTTTTTTTTTTTAAAATTAGAAGCTGGTCTCAGCTTCTTTGCACTCTCCATCCATCCCTGCTGTCCACCAACACGGCTTCAGCTCTTTGGACAGATGATGGAATGGAAGAACAGTGAATAAGCAGTGAGGAAACTTACTGCTCACAGCAAGTTGGTTTTCTCTCTTTTATTCAGCTGCATACGTTTGAACAGGAGATAAGTCTGGAAAAATACCGTTGTGTAAACGCTCTCATGTCTTCTCCAGAGTGCAGAAAATCCTGTTTCTTCATTCCTCTTCACTCCACACTGAAACACGTGGCAGCCTCATGGGCAGATGCAAGTGGGATAGAGCTCTGGAGGTCCAGCTCTGGCTCTATATTCTTTGTGAGTCCAACATACCAACGGAGGCATATCTGTCGTATATAAGGAGAGAATAAGATGGGGTTGAAAGAGTTCTTTGTTCATCCTCAGTGGGAGCTGGGTATGAACATCTGCTCCCTATCACTTCATCGGTCACCTCCGTGCAGATGGAGGCAAGATGCACCAAAGCTGGGGCTGATGCCGCCCGTTCCTTGGCGATGGCTCGGCTTGGCCAGGACCGAGGGTGCTCAGAGAAGGAATTGGTGCTCCCAGGCACTGGGGCTGGGGGTGACGGCTCCCTCACACAGTTCACATGGAAAATTCGCCTGCATCCAGCTATGTTAGGAATGTGGAAACTTTAGCGCACATGAAACACTTACTCATCCTGACGGCAGAGCTTCCATCAGCACGCTTCCCAGTAATATCATGTTTACATGCTTTGTTTGTCCTTATGGTCCGGAGGCTGCCAGCATCACCCAGCTAAACCCCGGGGCTTTTGGGGTGCCCTGCAGCGCTTCGAACACTTGTGACAATCAATAAGCTACAAGATACCCCTGCCTGCTCTGAAACCGCCTGCTTGTTGTCATTCCTTGGGGAAGCTGTTCCAGATATGTTAATCCCCGTAAAACTATTATTCATGTCATACTCTTAAGTTTAATGCCTTTTCCCATATCTTGATAACTAGGGGGATAACGCAGCGGGGGTTAACATTTCCATCGGTATTTTTCACACGCAGTCTGGATTTTGATTTATAAGGCAGAGTTTCTTGCTTTGCTTAGTTCAAATTCCCCATTTTTCTTCAGGCCCGATTCCTTCCTAGACTTTCACAGTTTCTCCGCTTTCCATCCAAGAAAGCATTATGCGTATATTAATAACATATATACAATTTAGTATTATCTGCGGTAATGACTACTGATCTAGTATAAGATTTTATGGGAATATCAAAACACGTTTTTCTCCTCTCACAAGTAATCTGCCTGAACACTTTCTGTGACTATAATAAAACAGCTGAGAACAAGTGCTTTTAGTATCAGAATGACTGCTTGATGATTTAAATCTGAAATTGCCACCAGAATATCTCTCCCTGCAATGCCAACTACCAAAGCATCTGTGGAAAGTATTAAACAATATACATAAAACATGAACCTTACACATCCCATTCCCTCCTCCTTTCTGCGAGTGTGTGTGTAGCTAAATGGGACGTACATTAAAAGAACATTATTAAGGTTTAAGGTCAAACACTTGTGTATTAGGAAATGCGTATTTCCTGTGTGTCGGAAACGTGGGCTCCCTTGTGAGTATGCGGTGGTAGTCATTAATTTCACGATCACGTATTATTTTTTTCCCGAGAACCTATTCAGCCCACAGAGCGATATTGTCACCTTAACGAGCAGCTATTCAGAAACATCTGTACTTCTCACAGGCCAGCGTGTAATCCGTGCCTCATTTAGGGACGCTATTCAGAACCTTCTTCTGAACACATACCCGTTTGTTGTCTCTTCTATGGGACTTACCGATGTCATATTTGAGTTCTTGGCAGATGAAAAGAAATTATTTCTCGCCGCTGCTTTATGAGATGACATGATCTGAGGAGGCCTGTTTGGCAGACGAGAAGCAGTAAGGTCACAAGGACCTGCTAATTCTGGTTGAGCCTCGGTTCATTCCCAATTCTTAACGTTGCGTGGCACCGCAGATGTTTAAAACAGAGCTCCTGCTGCTTTCGTGTGTAGCCGTGAGGGGTTGGGACTTAAAATCAGAAAGCACTGCCCCACATTGTCTGCGTAGGGAATAAAAAATTCCTACTTGGGGAAAAATAGTGTTCAAGTGGCTCGACTGCCGCTGGGACTGGAGCTTTGGCTGCCAAAACCAAACCCGAATTTTCTTCTGTTCTAATAAGGGTTTAAAATCGATGACGGGAGGATGAGAATGAGCATCTCCCGTTTCGTGGTGTTGGTACAATAATATGCAGGAACAACGGCAGTTGTGGAAATAGATGCTAATTACCCGTGAACTGAGAACAAAATGAAGCTTGATACTCTTATAATCTGTACTTTGGCATTTAGAAATCTGGCCATAACTACGCTACCGAGAAAGAATTACATAAATTCATAAAATTAGTTCAAGACATCAGTGACTCTCCCTCACTTGTCTGACAGTTCGTTGAGTGCTAAGGCTTGGCTGGGAAATAAAGCTCAGCTATTCCCGGTTTCAGGAGCTGAGGGCAATGCTTTAACAAAGTTATAAGCACGCTCAAATTATTTTAAAATCCCTTAATCGTTTAGGGAGGATTTTAAGACAGAGGGCGAAGTATTTTAAAATACTGACCGTACTGCAGTTATCCACATGCAGGCGGGAATCCCGTATCCCACACGAGCCTGGTGCACTGTTGCGCAGTGCCCGCAGCTCCGCAGCATGGGCCTTGTCCTCGGGGACTGTTTTAAGGCATTTATTCACGTAGTGCCAGCGGGATGGTGGGTGTGTTGCTCTCCCCTCTTTACGGAGGGGTAATACAGTGGTTAAATGGCTTCTCAAGGAACACATGTGGAGTCTACAGTAGCACCGGTGAAACGAGGACATGCGGCGATCACCGTTTCCCTGTGTTTGCTCTCTTCCCAACACAGCACCCAGCTAAGGACGCTCTGTAGAAGCTGTAAGAATTATGTGGATTATTCACACATATTCACATTCACCCTCAGCGAGTTTGCCGATGATACCTCGCTGTGTGGCGAGGTAGACTGGCTGGAGGGGAGGGATGCCATCCAGAGGGACCTGGAGTTGCAGTCAATGGCTCGGTGTCCAAGTGGAGAGCAGTGACGAGTGGCGTTCCTCAGTGGTCGGTACTGGGACCTGTACTGTTCAACATCTTTGTCAGCGACATGGACAGTGGGGTCAAGTGCACCCTCAGCAAGTTTGCTGATGATACCAAGCTATGTGGTGAGGTAGATCCACTGGAGGGGAGGGATGCCATCCAGAGGGACCTGGACAGGCTGGAGAGGTGGGCCCAAGCCAACCTCATGCAGTTCAACAAGGCCAAGTGCAAGGTCCTACATCTGGGTCGGGGCAATCCCAAGCACAAATCCAGGCTGGGCGGGGAATGGCTGGAGAGCAGCCCTGTGGAGAAGGACCTGGGGGTGCTGATTGACGAGAAGCTCGACATGGGCCGGCAATGTGTGACTGCAGCCCAGAAGGCCAACCCCATCCTGGGCTGCATCAGAGGAAGTGTGGCCAGCAGGGCAAGGGAGGTGATTCTGCCCTCTGCTCCGCTCTCGTGAGACCCCACCTGGAGAACTGCGTCCAGCTCTGGAGCCCCCAACATAGGAAGGACACGGAGCTGTTGGAGCGGGTCCAGAGGAGGGCACGGAGATGATCAAAGGGCTGGAGCACCTCTGCTGTGAGGACAGGCTGGGAGAGGGGGGGTTGTTCAGCCTGGAGAAGAGAAGGCTCCAGGGAGGCCTTAGAGCCCCTTCCAGTGCCTAAAGGGGCTCCAGGAGAGCTGGGGAGGGACTTTTTACAAGGACATGGAGTGATAGGACGAAGGGGAATGGCATCAAACTGGAAGAGGGGAGATTTAGATGAGATGTGAGGAAGAAATTCTTGCCTGTGAGGGTGGTGAGCCCCTGGTGCAGGTTTCCCAGAGAAGCTGTGGCTGCCCCATCCCTGGAGGTGTCCAAGGCCGGGTTGGACGGGGCTTGGAGCACCCTGGGCTGGGGGGAGGTGTCCCACCCCAGGGCAGGGGGTCAGAACTAGATGATCTTCAAGGTTCCTTCCAACCTAAACCATTCTATTTCATAGATCTATGATTCTATGTCTTAATTCTGTCTCTGGAAAAGCTTGATGTTTTGAGAATAGGAAAATGTGTCTATTAGGACCCAGACAACAGTATCTGGGCCACTTCTTGCAAGTGGAAGGAGTCGGCGTTCAGATACACTGCCAGTGGGGCTTATGGCCGCTTGACCTTCTCATCCCACCAGCTGGGGACCTGCCTCATCTCAAAACTTCCCTGAAGCAGAACTTATTCCTCTTGGGTAAATACATCTAAACCAGGAAAACTCCTGGAAAAACACAGTAGAAGTATCTCATGCAAATCCGACGTTAGCTGCTTTGCTGTTCCATTATGTATGATTTGTTAGTGCTCGCAGTAGGAACAAATTGCACGTCGGGGGTGTTCTGCCATCCGTGAAATCACGTGCAGCTCAAGGACGTTTCCTGCTGTAGGATGGCATAAGGAACAGCCTCCAGTGAGCAAGAGCACATGTGAGAAGCCAAAAATCAGCATTCAGAGCCCACAGCTTCAGTATTTTGTCTAAATTCCTAATGCTGTTGTGCATTCCTCACTTGTACAAAATCAGCACAAACATCTTCTGAAGTACTTCTATCCGCAGACATCAAAGAGTACGAGTCCTTAATCTGGACGACAATATAGGATTGAATATCAACAAAAAAAAGGAGGAATTGTTTTGAGATTTATTTTTTTCAAAGCCCCATCCAAACTTGAAGAAGCATTCAGAGTTGTATTAAATTGATCTGGATCTGAACTCTGATCTGAATCAGGCTGATCTGAACATCCATTGAAATTTGTGGAGAAAATCCTATTGAATTTACTGTGCTTTGGCTCAGAGTGAAATGATTTCTGGCTGTTGTTTGAGAATACCCCGCAGACAAAAAGATTTCATTTTCAGTTCCTGGAGGTTAATTATGGAAATTCGTTATAGTGGATCAGCAGTTCCAGTTGCTGGGGAGACAGTAAAACTATTTGGTATGAGATTCTAGCCTAGAGCTGGATAAAAATTTTCTGACAGAATGGGTTTCCATCAGAAATATTGATATGCTGAAGGCAAAATGTTTTGCAGAACTGCTTCGATTTCAGTGAAATTTGGTATTAGAAAGCTGCTGATATGAAGCTCTCCGGTAAGGTTGCACTGTTCTGTTTTAGCCTTTTATTAATGAGACATTCCATTCTGATGTTTTCTTATAATATATTTTTTTGGAACTATAGAAGAAATGTGTAAACTTGAACATTTTGACTTTAGTCAAGGGTTGGATTTCATTTCACGGGGAGTTTAGAAATCCTTTTTCTTTAATCCCATTTTGGGATGGAAAAAGCAAGTGAACTTGTGTAATCCCCAGTTCTCACCCAGCGGGCGCTGGGGGGCCAACGGCCGGAGCTGGGAACAGCTTCCAGGGCAGAGTGAAGTGGGTTAGGTCAGTACTGCGTGTCCTTACCCATTCCTGTGAACGCTGCACTTCACAGGGCTTCCCTGAAGGCAAAGCGGCTTTAAATTATTGCTGAAGAGCAGAAAGAACTCGGCAAATAAGAAACGCTTTTTTTTGGCCGCAGTACCACCAAGGCGGTTTAATTGTCCCGAGGAAGTTAAAACTCTTTCTGCTCTCCTCGAATTGCTGCGGGCTGGAGCTGTGCTCCCCACCCCTTCATACCACACCAAGCCTCAAATATTCGGTGAACCAAAGCTTTTCTGGCTGCACAGACATACTTGTAATTCTTGCCCATGTGAATGAGTAACAGCAGCGTCCGGGGCAGTAGCACAGACCCTCGGAAACATAGCAAACATTTTTTCGGTGCCATTTGAAACTCTTAACACGCTTCGCTGTTGATTTTTATTGTTATTTTCTGTCCCATAGGCATGCCCTTTCCCACCACAAAGTCGCGGGGCCAAGTTCTGCGCTGAATTTCTCCACTTATTAGGGTTGTGAAGCTGGTAGCTTTAGCCTCGCGGGCGAGCAGTGCCAGGCTATGATTAATCTGGCTCCGATCTGCAGAAAAACCTCAGGAATTTTGGGGGGGGGAAAAGCAGCAGGGTTCAGCAGGATGGCCATGGGCATCCACGCAGGCAAACCACCCGCCAGCTTGCCCCGAGCGGTGATGGCCAGCAAGTGGTGGGGTTGGCACGTATGGAGCTCAGCGCTTCTGTAAAGCAAAGAGCAGAGAGGAGAAATCCGCTGCCAGGAGCAGCGGTGAGCGGTGTGTTTTGCAGTGCCATGCAGGGATTTGGGAGATGCAAGAGCATCCATGGGAATTGGGCAGCCAAATCATAGAATCATAGAATGGTTTGGGTTGGAAGCAACGTTAAATCTCATCTCGTTCCACTCCCCCTGCCCAGGGCAGGGACACCTCCCACCAGCACAGGGTGCTCCCAGCCCCGTCCAACCTGGCCTTGGACACCTCCAGGGATGGGGCAGCCACAGCTTCTCTGGGCAACCTGGGCCAGGGGTTCACCACCCGCACAGGAAAGAATTTCTTCCTAACATCTAATCTGAAGCTACCCTCTCCCTGTTTAAAACCGAAATCTCTGGCCCTAAATAAGAATCGCAAATGTTCAACCTTATTAATCATCCTCCTAGCCAATCGCTGGAAAAGCAAAAGCTGGTGGCGCAAGTTCTTGCCCCCAAATTTCTAATTAACAAAGTTTTTTGAGGCAGCTCTTGCATGGCCACAGCTGTTGGCACCGAGGGATTATTGCTTTGGGAAGAGCCACTCTCCAGGGCTGTTTGAGTGGGGCTGCGAACCAGAGCTGCAATGCAAAAATGAGATTTAAACCAAGCCCCTGGGTCAAACGGGACATTTCTAGGTCATGGTGACCCTGGCCTTGATTTTCACCCATGTTGCCTGCAGCCAGGAAGATGAAATGCAGAGTTTTGCTCCAATTCCTTGCTTGCTTTGAGATGCTGGAGTGGTGCATGGAGGGATACAACGTTTCCAGGACTTGGAGCTCAGAAGGCACCAGCGTGGATCGAAGGATGGATGGATGGATGGATGGGTGGGTGGGTGGGTGAATGGATGGATGGATGGGTGGGTGGGTGGGTGGGTGAATGGATGGATGTATGGATGGATGGATGAATGGATGGATGGATGGATGGATGGATGAATGGGTGGGTGGGTTAATGGATGGACGGATGGATGGATGTGTGGGTGGGTGGGTGAATGGATGGATAGATGGATGGATGGTGGTTGGCAGTGGGCTGGAGGTCCCATGGCTGCCACTGCTATCCTGCCCCGTGGCAAGAGCCTGTCCCACCTCAGCAGCTCTTAAACCAGAATAAGCTGAAAAAGTGTGAACATCCGTTGGTTGCACACACTTTGACTCCCTTCAGAGAGGGAAATATGAGGCTAATTAGGCAAGTGTTGGTTGCAGCAGGTTTCACACACTTTCCACCCCGAGATTTCCATAGGCAAGGAAAGTTCGTTGCTGTAATTAAATGACTCAGAAAAGACTAACTGGTCTTCTAACGCATTTTGTATTTGGTTTTGTAGTTAGGTGTTTTTGAATGAATGATTCAAAGTGTTAAATCTCTTCTTCCTACACTGCTGTTTACTAAACAAAACGAGTTTTATGGGAAGGTTACAGAAATCAAGAGCTTCTGAAGGTTCAAGAAGGACGGGGAACTGCTGGAGAGGGTCCAGCAAAGGGCTACAAAGATGATGAGGGCATTGGGGCATCTTATGAGGAAAGGCTGAGGCACTTGGGGCTTTTTAGTCTGAAGAAAAGAAGACTGAGGGGGGATCTTATCAACACTTACAAATACTCAAAGGGAGGGTGCCAGGGGGATGGGAACAGTCTTTTTTCAGTGGTGCCCAGTGACAGGACAAGAGGGAACAGGCACGAACTTGAGCATAGGCAGTTCCATCTCAACCTGAGGAGGGACTTCTTCCCTGTGCGGGTGGCAGAGCAGTGGCACAGCTGCCCAGAGAGGCGGGGGAGTCTCCCACTCTGGAGCCATCCCAACCCCGCCTGGACGCCGTCCTGTGCCACTGCTGGAGGTGCCCCTGCTGTGGCAGGGGGTTGGGCTGGGGGAGCTCCAGAGGGCCCTTCCAAACCTGACCATTCTGTGATTCTGTGATTCTGGAGCGGCTTCACTTTATTTGCAGCTTGGTATATGGTAAATGAAGGGTTGGAAGGGACCTGCAGGACATCACTGCTCCATCCCTTCACCTCCAAACCCTGCAAAGCAGCGTGTGGGCTCCGTGCTGGTGAGACAAGAAGTCCGGGGCTTTCCCAGCACCTGGCACCAGTGTCACTGGGTTTGTCTGCATCGCTCTGGGCTCTGTGCGGTGGAGCGCAGACAGCGGCAGGGAGTCGCGGGGAGAGCGGGGCTTGAGCATTGCCGCAAGATTCCCCTTTGCCTCTCCAGGGCCAGAAACAGACTGGCAGCAGCAGCGGGATCCAGCCTAAATCCCTCCAAAACTCTCCCTGCCTATACTGGATGCATTAAAAATTAATTACTTAGCTTAGTTATTTCATATTGAAGGCAAGACTGAGCAATAAGAACCAAATCCCGTCCTCAGATAAAACCATTACATCAGCCTGCGCGGAGAGGTCTGGGAGCCTTGAGGAGCCCAGAGCTGTGCTTTCCCTTTTTGCATAAGCCCGTGCTCAGCACATCCAGGCGAGCGGCTGCGCACGCTGGGCTGGGTGTTAATGCACAGGTTGGATTTCAGCTGGAACATGTATTTGCAAAGTCAAAGGAAAGTCTCATTTTTTTCACCATAAAAGGTAAGGAGCGAAATTCCAGAGCTGAATTTACATGTCCTGCTGCTCTTCAACGTGGGAAAAGAATGCTGCGTCCTCCCACGTATCTGCTTCCCATCCCAGGTCTTTCTCCCTCCCTCCGACTTGTCTGTGCAAGTCAAACCTTTTCTGCCATGAGCCAACAATTAATTATAAGTATATAATAACCTTTCATAAAGAAAGATACATGCAGAAACCGGGTCTGGTTCCCTCGATGCTTCCACAGGTTTTTTTCCTGTTGTGTTTTCCAAATTAGTTGGAGCGGCCCATAGTTTTCACAGGTCTGGGGGGGACATGTGACACAGGAATTTCTTCTGACCTCCTGGCTAATAAATAATGATGGGGAGAGAGGATTATCCAGCAGCCGAGCTTGTTCATGCCGCAGTGTGGGGGCTTGGGGGGATATTCCTGGTGGGAACGGGATGCCTGTGCTGGGTCAGCATCCCCGCAAGGGTGCTTGGGGCCAGAACCACAGCATTGCTCTGCAGTTTCAGTCCTGGGAAATTCAGCAGGGGACAGGCAGTAAATCTCAAAAAAAAAAGAAAAAAGGAAATTTTGGAATTGAGCTTTGGAAGGATGTTACATGGGGAATGAGAAGGATGTTCTTGCAGGAGTTTTTTCCTACAGAAATGAACATGACAGAGAGGGTGATGCGCTGACAATAATTAAAAGCTAGTTTTAGACACGAAAATGGGTAAATTCTAGTTTCTGGAATCTTCTGGTCCAAGTACAAAAGAGACTTACTCTGTTCCTGGTTGTCCTGCCAGTTTTCCAGTGGGACCTGGGGCAAGCCAGTTCATGTCTCCATGCCTCTTTCCTTATCTGAGGCTTGTAGTAACTCCCAGGCTCGCAAGGGCACCGGGAGGGCGAACCCATTGCCACCGCCTCTGAAAGAGCTCTGGTGCCTCCTGGGAGCCTGGGGTTTGGCTGGATAACGTGGTGGGTGCCTCTGCTGCCTCCCTGCCAGGTCCCTGGGTGCTGCCGGCAGGAGCCCGCCCTGCCCGGAGCTGCATCCTCCAGCCCTGCTGGCTGGTGGGTTCAACCCAACCATGTTGGTCTAAAATGTCAGAAGCATCTCAAGGAACCGTGCTTCAACCCCGAAAAGGTTAAAGGCAATGATCAAATGGTCTTCAGCTCAAGGGCCTTGGTCCTGATGAGCTGGAGAAGGATGAACAAAAGCAAGGGTGGCTTTTTGTCCTTAGGAGAAGGCTGTGGGGATGCAGGTTGTGTTGTTGGAGGGAAGATGGGGCTTTGTCAAGCAATGCTGGCTTTAATCATCAGTCAATAGCAAAAGATGAATATTTGCAAGCTCCTTAGCAAGACGGAACATAAGAGTGTGCAAAGCCACGCCAAACCCAACAGGAGTGATGACCACCCTGGGGATCCCAATGCCCCACAGAGCCCATCCAGGTGGTGGTTTGCTGTTGGTCCCTGAGACAAGGAGACACTAAACCCAAGCGAGCCGACCCCTGGCACTGGGGAGCAGATCTTTTTAGCAGGGAGCATCCGAGGAGCAAAATCTGGGCCAGAGGGTCACGGTGCAAACCCATGGCACTCCAGGAAAACGGGGTGCATGCTCAGCTGCTTTTATAGAAAGGATGGCAGCTTGGAAAGGGCAAAATTTGCACCCACCGGAGGGTCGAGCTAACGTACCAGTGAGCACAGCCAGTCCCCTGGGCTTGGGCGGGGAGGGAGATGGCATTCGCCACACTGGCATCCTTTCCCTGGTGCCAGTTTAACCACACCTGGAGCTTGCGGTTGCGCCAAGCAAGCCGGCTCAAGTCCCTGGCTGTTTGAAAGCCACAGTGAATCAAGCCCAAAGAATTCCCCATTTCCTCGATGGAGGATTTGTTGGTTGTGTTAATTTTGGGGACATCAACGCCTGGCCGCCATGGAGAGCGAGGAACTGCATCTTATGGGGGGATGGCAGCTCCCCAACTGACACCGGGGATGGGATGTCCTCCCCGGAGTGGCAATGCCACCAGCACAGCTGGCTCAGGAGCACAGTCTGTCACAGGTCAACACCGGGTTAGTCCCTCCTGTGCCAGAGCTTTTGAGCAACACAGCGCTAGATCATGATGAAGAAGCCTCTTGGCATCAAGTAACACTGTGATTAATGGGAAAACTGGGGGGATTTTTCTCGTGTCAGATCCCACCCGTCCCCGGGTCCGAGCGGATGTGAGGGGGCTGCACGGGGTGATAACGGCCATCAGCAGACAGTGGGGCTGCCCCCGCGATCTAGTTGAGTGTGTTCGTGCACGGCGGGGCCGTAGGTGGAGAAATCAGCTTTGCTTATTGTGAAACCATGTTCAAAGTGTTTGCAAAGGCATAGGGTTGCTTCATCGCTGGGGTTAAGACCAAGTGCCCTCTCTGCCCTGGCTACGTGGGGCTGGCCGGGCCGATGATGCCCTCCTGCACTGCCTGTCCCTTCCCGGGGCAGAGCCTCCATCTCCCATGCTGTCTACAGGCGCCGCTGATGGAGCCGGGTTAATCTGTTGGCTCCTCTGGGTCTGTTCATAGGAGAAGCTCGGTCACTGGTTTTACTGATGCCCTGGCAATGGCAAAAATGGAGGAGCATCTCCTGAGGACCACTGTGCTCTGGAGACCGTTTGACCTAAAGGGGGTTATGCGCCCCAACTCCTTCATCTTGCTCAGCTTTGCAAAATGATCTTGAATTTTCAAGAGGGGATGAGGGGGTGATTAATAAGGGTGTGGAGGCAATGTTGAGTAACTCCTGACATCTCAAACTCTGGTGGGTATAAGCCAGCCCAGGCATTTCATGGGGAAGACAGAATCCTGGGGATCTGTCCCCGGATCCGGATCCCAGCAAGGAGCACCGAGGGCCTGAGATACACCGCATGCCCCCGTGCTGCTCGTGGGGCATACCGGGACGAGCCACGGACGAGAGGGGTTTGATTTTGCTGGGAAAGCCCAAGCTTTCAGTCAACATTGAGATGCCACAACGATCGCTGGGGAGAGAGGGACATTTTCCCCCATGCCGGCGGGACACCAGCCCTCACGTATGAAGCACGGCTTCTATTTATTTAAGTGACTCTCCCCCCAAGTGCAACATAAGCAAGGAAAGTGGCCTGGGCTAAGAGCCAGGGTGCTCGTGGAGGGATCCCTATCGCTCCTCTTCCTTCCTCGCCAGCAGGTGGGAATCCCCCTCCCAGCCCTCAAGCCCTTCGGGCTGCCGATGCAGTCGGTGACATCAGCACGTTCCCCGCAGCGCTCCCGTGGGCACCTTGTTAGCTTTGCACTGAGTCACCCTTCAGCAAACATGGAAGATAAGAAAATCGATGGCAGCGGTCCAACCAGCGCAGATGCTGGTTTATTTTGAACTACAGAAATGATTTGTGCGCTAGAGGAGGGATACCGGCATTTCCTCCTCCCAAAAGTCCTTTTTAAAATCCCTTATTTCTCCCTCTTTCTCACTGTTTTTTTTCCCGCGGCAATCCCCTATCATGTCAAGCACCTTCGCTACAGGTACCCGAAAACCCAGGAAGGGCCAAAGCAAATACTTTGGTGAGAACTGAAGAGAGCCAAAGCTCCAGAGGGACAAGAAGGGGTTTTGTTTTATTGGAAAAGCAAACATCATCTTCACGAGCAAAATGCTGGTTTCCGTCTTGAAACCGCCTTATGAAAATGAGGCCAATGCAGTTTTCATTTGCAACACTAATTTGATGAACTCCGGCGGGTTAATGATATTGCCGTATTTAATTAAAGCAGTCGTTAGTCTAGCTGAGTCCCTCCTCCCTAGCAAGGGACCGGTGCTTCGGAAGCGCTGCCGACCTCTGGCACCAGAGCCCGGCCTGTGGCCAGCACCATGGGACAGGATGGCTTTACGGACTTTACCACCCCGTCCCCTTCTTTTGGTCTCCACGGCTGATCTTTGGGTGCCACCAAATCTGGAAATCAGATCAAGAGATAAAAGCCCTGGCAAGCCCCGAGCAGCCGTTCCGGCTGTAGTCCTGATTTCTCTCCAGCCTTAAAATGAGCCAAATACAACGGTTGCCGTTGCTTTTCCCGGTCAGCGTTTCCTGCAGAAAGATCCCGAGCATGACGTAGCTGCAAAACATGAGTCACTGCTTGGGTTGCCTGGCACGACGTGTGCATTCCCCGGCTCCGTATTTACACTGCAGCCCTCATTTATGACCTGGCTGTCATCTAAGCGCCTTGTTGATATCTTTGTCCTAAATGATACCTTCCAGCCCGCGGGCTCGGTGCCGGCTCAGCCCAGCTCCTGCACTGGGCAGGGAGGCAGTGGTGGAAATGCTGACTGATGGAAAGTCGGAAGAGACCAGCAAATGTCCCGCTGTCAAACCTGCAAACGATGGCTCTGGCTTTCTTCTACGTCCTGAAAACCCTAAGCTTGCTGCACAGGCTCCCCCTGACCCCTCCGCGGGTTTATGGGCAGGAATATTGCCCCATCCCCGGCTCTTGCAAACAGGGAGGATGCTCCGGCTCCTGATGAGTAGTTTTCCAGTCCAATCCTGTATCGTGGCTTGCAGGTCAAAGTCTTTACCAAACAATTGTTTGTTTGCTTGGAAAATACACATGCTTTCTTTTCTCATTGGAGTTCTCTATGTTAATTAAAGCAGGAAAATAATAATACTCTACTACAAACCAGTGGGATATCCATCCAGATTCCCCATCTCGTGTCACGTTAGCTGCCGCGATGCTAATCCGCCAGTGGGATGCCTGCCAGGAAACCTCAGGGGGTTGAGTAGCCTTCATGGGTATCCCGGACACAGGGATGCTTCCTCAAGGACGTTCTGCAAGAGCAGTGCTTTAATTCTCATCCCTAAGTTTTCTCTTCCTGCCATTAAGCTAATAACCACATTGTTATGTTAAGTGCATCTTCATTTTTGTAGGCAGCATACACGAGGCATTTAACTTGGTGGCAGATAATAACAATGTGTTTTAGGCAGGGATGAACCCTCCTCTGTCTGATGAACGCCACGTGAGATCAGGACAGGTGACATAGAAAAGGGGTGAGTTGTTCAGTGACGCGCAAGCTTTTTTAGGAATAAAAGCATTTTTGAAAGGGTTCAACCCAAACAACTTTGTAGCTGTTAATATGCCTTTGATAATTTAGATTTAGCACACAGCCTCAGTAGGAACGTGCCTTCATTTGGCTCAGTGGTCCCGGACACAGCACCAGAGGATGTCACCCATCTGCGGTGGCATTCTGGCCACTAGCGATGGGGCAACGGGGCTCCATGGATCCCAACTAATTGTCCCACCGCACTCTCCAGGGATTTTCCCTTCCAGCCCTGTCAAGTGCATGTGGAAGAAGAGTTTCCCTTGTCACAGCCCAAGTCTGCATTATGCATTCATGCATTTAAAGCATATACAGTCTTGTAATTAAATTCCGGAATATTTTAAGCGCTTCTTGTAGTGATTTGAAGGTCTGGTAATTCAGTGCAGCATATGTTGCTTTTATAGTAAGCTCGTTTTCTGACAGCTGCCTGCGTGGGTTCCCCGTACTATCTCCATCCTCCCGTCAATGAGCCGCACACCGGGAGCTGGAGGAATGGGGGGAAGCAGGAGGAGCAGGTACCACTCACAGACAGGAGCAAAGCATGTTCCCCTCCCTGCCCCGGCACAAAATCCAGACGTTTTCCCTGCAGCAATGTTAAGGTGAGATTTGGAGAGATGTGAAGCTCTGCGTCAAGCAGCTTAATCAGAAAATGGATGGGGGCTGGCATGAATTATGCCATCTCACAGGCTAGCGTAGGCTCCTTTGCCATGGTTACATGAGCCAGGAAGGGAAAATGAAAGGTGGTGGATACCCAAGTGCTATTTCTTCTCTTTTAAGCCCAGGTGGTTAACAAACCCAGTTTCCAGAGCCGTGGCAGGAACACTAACGGGCAGGAAGCGCTCATGATAGTGCAAATACTCAAACGGAGCAGGTACACAGACGTCAGATGCTTCTTTTTTTTTCCCCTGGAAGGATCTCATCCTCGCCTACCAGCTGGTAAACATAGAATCATAGAATCATACAATGGTTTAGGTTGGAAGGGACCTTGAAGATCATCGCGTTCCAACCCCCCTGCATAGGCAGAGACACCTCCCACCAGCCCAGGTTGCCCAAGGCCACATCCAGCCTGATCTTGAACACCTCCATCGCTGCTCCTTCTTGTTTGTTACTGGGTCTGCAAAGCTAACAGCTTCATCTTGGTTCTTCCTCAGGCCACCTTATTGATAGGACAAGGGGGAATGGCTTCAAACTGCAATAGGGGAGATTTAGATTAAATATGAGGAAGAACGTTTTCACTCTGAGGGCGGTGAGCCCCTGGCCCAGGTTGCCCAGAGAAGCTGTGGCTGCCCCATCCCTGGAGGTGTCCAAGGCCAGGTTGGATGGGGCTTGGAGCACCCTGGGCTGGTGGGAGGTGACCCTGCCCAGGGCAGGGGCTTGGAACTGGATGATCTTCAAGGTCTCTTCCAACCTAAACCATTCTATGATTCTATGATTTATAGGGCTTATGCATGGAAGAGAGCTCTCCCGGGAGCACCCACAAGGGCAGGGATGCTCCTATGGGACAGGGGACAGTGCCCTTGGAGCACACCACCCAAGACCATCATTGCTGGTGGTGGTTTGCCAGAGCACAGCAGCGAGGGGCAGAGCGGTAGTTACTTACTGCGATCCCCAACCCGTCTGTCATCGAGAGATGATGGCGCATGAGGGCATTTGGGAGGGCTGCAATTCAGAATAATCCTACTGAACAATATAATTAATAATAAATAACAAAAATAAATGACCAGCCCAGCAACACTGCTGATTGCGTGGCTCTTTGGGTACTGGAGGGCAATGCCCTCCTGCATCCGACCGTCCTCCCAGTGCCCAGAGAACAGCCTCTCCCACGCAGACATGGAGAAACTCCCCAGTGTTAACAAACACTTTATTACTGTGAAAGTGCCCGGAGCAATGGGTGAGTGCTTTAAAAATAGCTCAAAAATAGCACATAAAAATAAGCAGCCCTCCCTGGTGTCATCCCAAAGAGCTGCACCATCACATGAGTCCCGGGAACCTGCCTGGAGTCAAGCAGAGCATTCCCAGTCACGCTCTCAGTTAAGCATCCTTCACACTTCAGGGGTTTAGTGACCACGGGGCAGACCCTGAATGTTTTGCGAAGGCTGTGCTGCTCTCGCCCCCGTAGTTGGGGGAAAAAAAATCCTTGTCTTCTCTTTCTCCTCGGTGGCAGCTGGCTCAGCCCTGCGGTATTCGGGGCTGTCGGTGGGTTGCGGTGTCTCATTTCAGGCGATGTAATGTGATGGGCAGCGCAGCCCCGAGCTGCGGGCGACTCTTTCCCGACGCGCTCGGTGTGAAATTTTCCCATAGTTTGTCAGGAAACTCTTCCTTGCCACTTTTTCTTGGAACAGACCATTAAAGTGGAACGGAAATCTGCAGGCTCCGGGCCAGGTTTCGTAACGCCTCCAGAAGCAACGCGGGGACGGTAGTGTTGCCTTGAAAAACCAAGCGTCGAAGAAAAATGATAACCTTTGGGCTCCCCGGTTGTGTAAACATAGCCTTTCTTCTGCTCTGCACGCAACAAAAACGCTATGAAGAAACCACCAGGATGCAGCCAGCCCCCAAATAACTTCTTTTGCTAAATATTTGCCACGTGGGATTGCTGGCTGCCTGGCAATTGCTGCTCTGGAGGGCTGGGGAAATCGCTGGAAACACGAAATCTGGCCATGCTGTAGCCATCCCTACGTACCCCTCCGGCTCCAGGCTCCCACGCGTCTAGGCTTTCCCTGGGAGCACGTCTGTCTGCTGAGAAGAGGGAAGGAGGGAAAAAAAGGGTGAAAATTTTAGCACGTTTGGGGAAATAATGTGGGAAAAGGCTTTTAGCTGTCAGAGTTAGATCCCATTCCTGCTCCGGTGGGAATCCACAGGGGAGAGCTGCGATGGGAGGAAGACGGGCTCTCGGGAGCAGCGGGTCTTGCTGCCTGCGCCAAGGCACCACGATCCGTGAGGAAGAAACGCCAACATGTGTGGTGTGAGGATAACACGGTGTGTCGATAAGTCACCCATGGCTTCCAGAAGCTGCTTTTTTTGGTGTTTGCCTCCGCGGCCCTCGCCTTTGTACTCAAATTCAGCTGTGGCTGAAACAATAGTTTTTTGAGTTTTTCTTCCCCTGGTCAGGAACCGCTCCTGCACGCTGCCATTGAAAAATACAGGTCTCGTTGCCCTGAGGAGCTCTTGGGGGGTGTGTGTCTGAGGAAGAGAAAAGCTGCGGGGAGGGCTGTGGATATATTTAGACACGCGTGTGTGTGTGTTTGTCTGCAGATATGTGTCCCAGAAGAATTTTCGGTTTGCACCCGCCTCGGCGCATCACCCAGGGACTGAGTCAGCCCTCATTCGGGTGAGATGCGGCGGGAGAAGATGTGAATGTTACCGGCCCAAGCAATACATTTATAAGCGGAATAAGTCAAGCAAAAAAATATTCCAGTCTGGCGTGAAAATGCTTGAAATCAGAGCTCAGGACGGGTGGATGAAGTGGAGTAGGGGGGTCAGCGTCAGCTGGGGCTGGGCAGCAGGAGGGTGACGGTCCCTCCTGGCTCCTCCTTCTGCTGCCCCATCATTTGGGAGTGTAATATCAGAGGACCCTGTGCTCAGTGCTGGCTGGAGTTTGGGTTTCTGTATGCCTGCCCTCCTGCCTACTGGGGAGCCCCATACCTGCCCTCATTCTTACTAGGGAGCCCTATACCTGCCCTCACCCCTACTGGGGAATCCTGTACCTGCCCTCATCCTTACTGGGGAGCCCCATACCTGCCCTCCTGCCTTCTGGGGAGCCCCATACCTGCCCTCATCCCTGCTGGGGAACCCTATGCCTGCCCTCCTGCCTGCTCGGGAGCCCTATTCCTGCCCTCCTGCCTACGGGGGAACCCTATACCTGCCCTCGTCCCTACTGGGGAGCCCCATACCTGCCCTCATCCCTACTGCAGCGCCAGTGCTGTGGTGACCCATCTCCAGCATCCCCAAAACCACTGCAGCCCCTCGGTGCCCAGCCATCCTTGGTACCCAGCACTCATCGCCATCACTGCCCCGGGGAACAGAGGTGTGCTGCTTCTCAACAAAGACGTTTCGGTGGGGTAGAAAATGCTTTGGATGTTTTATTTCCTTGCAGAACTGGGTGAGTTTGACCCGTATTGCTCCATGGGCCATCAGCTGACTTTTGTCGGCCTTTGAGCTGAGGCTCATTTTAAACTGCACCTAACGTGCGCGAAATGTATATTTGAGTGCTCTGCCCTGAGTCCCTTCTTCAAATACCAAGCTGCTGAAACAAGAGCCGGAGGAGGAAACTGCGTTTCCAATTCTCTGCCGTTCCCTTTTGCTGCAGCCCATTGTGTATTTTATATCCACCCTCAAATTATTCATGCGTTAGGTATCTTCACCACATCAGCTTTATGATGAACTCATAAAACATAAATATTCTGCACTCCAGAGGGATTTTTATTGTGTGGTTTCAGGGTACTTAGCAAGCACTTAATCTGGCTCAAGCTGTGGCTTTCTCGGCAGAGCAGAGGTCCCCGGGAAGGGATGCGCGTGAGACGGGGACCGGCAGAGCCTGTGCAAGGGGTGGCATCACCCATCGACGGGTGCCCGTTCCACAGCACTGCCATCAGAGCAGCCCCTGCCCTGCGGCAGCTGAGTCAATAAACAGTTAGGTTCGCCTTTTTATTAATGTACTTAGGGCCTCTTTTTTTTTGTAGGTAGTTTTAACAGCAACAAAGTTTAAGGAGGAGCCGTTAAAGTGCGATTGCAGGACATTCGGAGGGCACCTCTGGCAGGGGCTGAGCGCCGAAGGAGCTGCGAGATGCCCCTGGCCCAGGACTGCAGCACACGGCGGGGAGGGAAAATGCCTGGGAAGAAAATATGGGCAGAAAATGAGAATTGGTGACTTAAGGCAGGGCGTATTCATTAAATGTAATGGAGGAAATGCTGACAAAGCTTTTTTTTGTGTTGGAAACTAAGTTAGATGAGATCTAAGTGTTTTGCAAAAAAATACATATACGTATGTCGCTTGGATGAGAAATACTCCAAGGATTGCTGGGTTGGGGAAGGTGGGGTGGAGAGGGTTAGGTACTCCTGGGGGGAGGCTCAAGCTCCCTTGGGATGGGGAGGGAGGGTCGGTGGGGATGGAGGGAACCAGGACCACACTTCGGGAAAATTCAGGCTGCGGCAGACAGAGCTACAGGGTTTGCAATTGCTCCATTGCAGGCGAGGATGTGGGATGGTGGTTTTGCTCCAGCACTACAGAGCAGAGCCCGTCTCCTGCCGAGGCAGGGGAAAACCTGCGCTTGAAGCCTCCTATTGCCGGTAAAGGCTTCTGCCAATGACAAATATGCAAAAGCATTTCAACAATGTTCTTCAAACCACCTCAAAATGTTTTTTCGGAGTCTTGTCGGGCTGGAACACAGCGGCCAGGCTGCCATAAATGCCTGCGAGACGGGAGGCTGCCCTTGCACCAGGCACGCTGCTGAGCAAACCTGCTGCCTTTGCTGTCCCAGCAAATTCCTGCTCCGAAGCGTAAAGATGATGCTCCTAAATTAAACTGAGGGGCATTGTTCTGTTTCCCTTTTGCTAGGTGAAATTTAGCATTTTATTATAATTTTATAATTTTAGTATAATATATATTGTGTATAACATAATATATTACATAAATTTTCATATAATGTATTATTATATTATATATATTATATAATAGATATTATATATTTTTTAATATATATATAACTATGCTGAAGCCTCTGACATGTTGCTTGTGCTGGGCATGTGTGCCGGGTACACCTGGATGTGCATTACGGAGCTACGACAAACCATTACTCCTCCTGTGTCCGCAGCTCTCCACGTCCTCCCAGAGCAGCCACTGCGCTGGGCACAGGGAGGAAGGACCAAGGGTGCTTTCGGGGATCACTTCAAAACCTGGTTGGCTCCATCCTGGGTCTCCCTCCCAACTGCAGGAGCAGCAAAGCCCCCGAATCGCTCCCAGGATGGGGTGTGTGGTCCCCAGAGGTGCCGGGTGTGATGCTCGGGGCCGTGCACAGTTCTGCCCAGGCTCCCTGTGCCATCCCGCTTGGCTCATCTGGAATTGGCCCAAATTCATAGCGACACGAGCACCACCCAGATGTGGTGTTCGGGAAGGGAGACCGCTGTGGGGTGGCACTGATGAAGGTAAGCGCCACCATTGTTCACCGCATCAAGTTTTTTTTTGCATTATGGATGAAAAATCCATCTTCCTTCCAACTTTTGTACATCTCCGCTTCTGTGAACCTGAATTCTACTTTTAAAAATAACTGTTACACATGTACGGTGTCCTAAAATATACACCTAACCTACTTTCATCGAGTCCTCTACCGAAGATGTCAACTTGCAGCTTAAGGAGCAGGGTCCGTGTGGCAGGACGTCGCTGGGGGTTGATCTGCTCCTGGAGCAACCTGCAGAGAAGCAGCAGGGCCGCAGAAGGTGAAGCAATGATGTTTGGGTTTGTTGTTTTTTTTTTTCCTAAGGATCAAAGCGGTAATTGGAGCATGTCATGAAATTCAGCATTTGGTTTTGTTTTGGGGGCACACACGCAGGCATTCAGGGACTTGGCCAAGCCACAGAAGTATGCAAACTCCGCATGTTCATCCCCCGGGAATGGCCTGCCGTGAAGTTTCTGGGCTTTCTGCCTCCCATCTAGCAGCTATCATCCGGCAGTAGCCCATCGCTGGAACTGCCGCCTGTCCGGGCTCTGGAGAGGGTGACAACAAAAAATAAACGAAAGGGAAAAAATCTAGCGTTTCATAACCTTCAAAGTAAGGCGCTAAGTGTTGGAGAACGTGTTGAATGTCTCTCTAGAAGCCCTGGGTGGCTCTTGTGGGATTTTTTTTATTTCCTCCATCCAGCTCTAACGCTGGAGGTCTCCTCCAAATGCCAGCCGAAGCGGTCATCCCAGAATGACCCCAACTTTCAGAGTCCCTCTGTGTCACGCAGCTGGTGGGAGGCAGATGTCCTCCTAAAAGCTATCTGGCTCCCCAAAGTGGAGGAGTGATGTGCCCCAAGTCCAGCTGCAGCGGGATGCGGCGTGGGGCGGTGAGCGCAACAGAGTTTAATTATGCTGCACAAGATTTCAGTGCCAGGTGTGTGGCCTGGGACATCTGACTGCCGTCACCTCCCTGGACATCTCTCAAGGCGATAAGAAGCTGATGCTGCTCATGGTCAACCTGGTAGGACGTTGTAGGCAGGTGTGGGTCAGTCTCTTCTACCAAGTAACAAGTGATAGGACAACAGCCTCAAGTTGCACCAGGGGAGGTTTAGATTAGCTATTAGGAAAAATTTCTTCACCAAAAGGGTTATCAAACATTGGAACAGGCTGCCCAGGGAAGTGGTGGAGTCACCATCCTCCCTGGAGGTATTTAGAAGACATGTAGACATGGTGCTGAGGGACATGGTTTAGTGGGATCTTGGCAGTGCCAGGTTAATGGTTAGACTTGATGATCTTAAAGGTCTCTTCCAACCTAAACAATTCTATGATTCTGATACGTCCTGGGCAGAGCCTCGGTGCTCCTTCCCTGTGCCCCAACCAGCAGCACCACCCTGGGGTTTGGTTATGAAGTGAAGCCGTGGGCGTGAGGTTGCAATGAGTATGTCTCGTTTTTACTTTCTGCATTTGAACTCGGATTTCTAGAGGGTAACCCACTCATTTCTGAGTATTTTAAGGCCCTGTTGAAGAGGTTTCTAAAGCTTTTTCACCCAAGCTGTGGGGAAGAAATGCAGCATTGTGAAGAGGAACGAAGAAGTTCAATCTCCAAGGATTGATGAACATATTCAGAACATGATGGGTTTATCCAGGTCACCTTTTTCATTCGCACCCAGTAAGGAAATTAATGAAGCTCCTGGAGTTATTACCTCTAATTCATGACCTATTAATGGCAATAAAGCTTTAAGAAAGCACGAGAGATATTATGCTGAAGGGCAAAGGAAACACCGGTGCATGGTTCTTAGTGGTTTATCTTAGTGATTTGGACTCCCATTTGGGAACGAGGAATTACGGGGTTTGATCCCTGCCCCAAGGACTGCTCTGCATTTTACTGGGGAACAGCATATGTAATACCGACACTTAAGAAAAATGGTGATTGGGTAATTAAAGGCCGACTAATCTAACTTTATTTAAAAAAATGGATGAAGGAAGGAACTGTTACTGTTATAGAGGTAAATGGGAAATTATAGAAAAGTGGAGCAAAGGTGAAACAAAGGTTAATTGAGCCTGACTTTGCTAAGATAATGGATTTCGTAGACAAAGGAACTGTAGGAGATGATTGCATCTATGTGGACTTCAGTAAGAGCAGGTTGCAGTGGCACAGGGAGGAGGTGGGACAAGGAGGGGATTTCAAACGGAGGTAAGAAACTGGGCAAGGGCAGGTGACAACTGGAGGAGTGGAGCCATTTCCTTCAAGATCCACATGGAAAGCAATGTTTTTTGTTATTTACATTAATGACCATAACTCGACAAAAAAAGGGAGGGGGAGGGTGTTGCTGCTGAAATCTGCTGATGGCACAAATTTCAGGGGAAACATCAATAACTAGGGGACTTTGAGTCTTGAAATAATGGAAAGGAGAGGAAATTCAATAGTGTAAAATGCACTCAGGATCTCAGAATGAAGACTTGAGCCGTATGATAAGAGTGTATCGGTTCAAAATGATTAAGGAGAAGAGTTCTGCCTGGTCACAGGGGATGAAGACCTTCCAGGAGATGCACAAGGATCTCATTAGCCCTCACCTGAGGTGTCGCACACAACTCTGATCGCATGTGTTCAAGAAAAAATGAGCTCTCCCAGTGCAGGATAGGCTACAGGAACTTGCTGCATTTAATCCACCAAAAGCACATCAAAGTAAAGTGTGAGAAAATCTGACTGCTGTCAGTGAAGGCGTTTAAGGGCCAGATATTAGGCAGAGGCAAGAAGTTTTTCAAGTCATGGACAAGTGGGAGAACATAATGGGAACTGGAGGAACCCTTCAAGATCTGACATAAAACCATTACAGCAGTGAGGTTTCAAAGACGAAGACACTGTTTTGGTGGCGTGTTGTGAAAGCTAAGAAGCCAGCTCTGCTCAAGCCAGTGGATGACTATGTTCTTAGGTGGAGAAGGAGACTATTTGATGTGGTGCCTGCAGTAGCAGAGGACTCCGTGATAAACCTGAGGATCCTTCAAGTTAGACCAGAAAAACCTGAGATCCTGCACCCACCCTCGTAGTTGATCTGATCACTGCGTGTGATAACTTAACATGCAGGAGGAGGAGTGCACAGAAGGGCTTGGTGTTGTCGAGGTTTTCTTTGTTCCCACGGTCAGCTGGGTGCAGACGAGATCGCCACCAAGAAATTTGAATAATTGTCTTTTTGAGCCTCCTGTAGCAGGGCACAACCTTCCTCCTCCTCCTGTAGCAGCATCCTAAGAGTTGGGTTTTAGGTTCTGTGGGTCTCAATAACTGCATGATTTTTGAGACCGGGAAAAAAATGAAGAATTTATTGGTGATAAAACTACTTGTGATCACTTGCTTTTTCCCGTGTTTTTTCCACAGCAGCAAATCAGATCAGAGGAACAGGATTTGGAAGTATTTATTACTTTGAGCAATCAAAGATTTTGTCGCAACTTGAGGCTACTCTTCAGTGTGGATGAAATGCCAAGAGGCCAGTCCCGGGAGCGGGGAGGAGGAACCAGGGAGGTGTGAGGCTCAGAGCCTGAGGCTTGGGAGATGCTGAAGATTACCTTAAAAATCTATAAACCAAACCTATCTCCTACCTCCACTCACCGGTTATTTGAAATCAGCTTAAATGCTGTGAGTTAATAAGGCTGAGTCCTGCTGCTTTGGTCCATCCAATGTTTGTCTTTTCCTGTTCAATGTGAATATAGACCCGATCAATTTGCTAATAAAAAAGCCAGTGAGTGGTTGATGACAGTGCTTGAGGATGCATACAGCTACCTTAGGATGGCGAGGGAAAGGCAGAAGGGTGTCCCGTTTAATTACATGGCTCTTTCCCCCATGAAAAGCAGCGTGGTGTGCATCACCGAGCCAAGCGCCTCAAGTGCAGCGCCACATTTTCCCTTCTCAGGGAGGAAGAGAAACTCCTTATCTGTCCAAAAATAAAATTACACACTTAACAGTGGATGATACTTCGATTTTGGTAGAAGTTTAAAATCAATAGAAGCATTTATAAAACGCCAGTGGAATGAATGGTTTTCAATATATAAGCATTCAGCTAATATTGAATTTAAGTACCAAATATGATGGTACTCAAAACCTGAGCTCCCAGGGTGGCTATGCATGGGACGCATCTCTTCCCATATCTTCACTGAGGGACCATGAAGATGACGCGCACAGATAGTGATATATTTCTTGGGTCTTTAGATTGTCTTTATTTTCGCAACAGTAGAAACAGCGTGGATGTAGAACAAGTATTTTCCCAGTAGTAGAACAACGTTCATGGTTCCCTGCACCCTCTGGCAACGCTCGCTGGGGACATCCAGTGCCCGCAGTGCAATGGAAATGCTCAGATGTTGCTTTGCTTCTCCTGCTGAGCCCCCCAGGTAACCGTGGCCTCTTCCCTTTGCAAAATACACTGTGCTGTCCCCAAAAACACTTTGCTGGGCAACAGACATCCGTACCAGCAAAGCAGTGTTTTCCTCAGACACCCTGGACATCAAAGGGCTCAATGGCCAGGGGTGTGCTTCACCACAATCCCATCTCTCTCCCCATGCGGGCTGGAATGGAAAAATAAACACCAGCCGCTGTATTAAAATGCAAAGTCAAATGAAATCCTCTGCTCCTTTTAGCTTCATTAGGAGGGCCTTCCATTTGGCAAATTAAGATGAGCCAATCAAAACTGCATTTGCAAAACACACATTAACAAATCAGTAACTGTAAAAACAGCCATCAAAATAGCTTTTAATGTTTCCAAATTGACTGCAGTGAATGCAGATCATATGGTGCTCAATTGAGTTTAGGAACGAGCTATAATTTCTGCATATTTATATACCAACAGCTGAATTGTATCTTTCAATTTTTAAGCCTGTGGCTTTCAAGCCACAATAATCCCAGCTCTGAAAACCCTTTGATTCAGCCCAAAACAACGGTGGGCAAAGCACTGGGTGAGGAGCAGTCTCAGCTGTGACTTTTTTCCTGATAAATTGAAATGGCTGTGGCGATGGAGGAGACCAGAGAGCAGTGGGCAGCAGAGAAGGGTTCATCAGCAGGTATGGGGATGCTAAATACCACCTCTCCTGGCTCGACTTGCCTCTCCCTCCCAGGGGCTAATCCTTTGGGAATGGGCAGGCTGAACGGTTTGGTCATGGTTAGGGTGTTGAAGGGATGACATGGTGAGACAGTGCTGTGTGCTGGCGGCCAGGGGTCTGCCTTGGCTGGGGGACAAAGCCCCCGGCACCCCGGGCTGCGTCCCCAGCAGCGTGGCCAGCGGGCGAGGGGGGACTGTGCCCCTCTGCTGCGCTCTGGGGAGCCCCCCTGCAGCGCCGCCTCCAGCTCGGGGGGGGCCCCACAGCAGAAGGACACGGAGCTGTTGGAGCGGGGCCGGAGGAGGGCCCGGAGATGCTGCGAGGGCTGAGCCCCTCTGCGGGGAGGACAGGCTGGGAGAGGGGGGGTTCAGCCTGGAGAGGAGAAGGCTCCGCGGAGACCTCAGAGCCCCTTCCAGTGCCTAAAGGGGCTCCAGGAGAGCTGGGGGGGACTCTGGGTCAGGGAGGGGAGCCATGGGATGAGCGGGAATCGGTTTACACTGAAAGGAGGGAGATTTAGGTGAGATATGAGGAAGAAATTCTTTCCTGTGAGGGTGGTGAGCCCCTGGCCCAGGTTGCCCAGAGAAGCTGTGGCTGCCCCATCCCTGGAGGTGTTCAAGGCCAGGTTGGACGGGGCTTGGAGCAACCTGACCTAGTTGAAGATGTCCCTGCTCATTGCAGGGCGTTGAACTAAATGGTCTTTAAAGGTCCCTTCCAACCCAAACCATTCTATGATTCTATCATCCAAGCCCAGACACACGCATACCAAAGGAGTGGACTCTGGCATATATTTTAAGACTAAAATAAATGCCTTTAAATAAAAAAACACCTGGATTTAATGCTTCTCCGCAGCAGAAACATACTGACTATTCCCCAAAGTGTTATTTTGTTTCCTTGTACAGTCTGACCCAGAATAATAACCGTATCGATGATTTTAAATTAAGATACATACGCTGTCACGCTCGATTAGCAGAGTGCACAGAGTATCCTTTAATTTGGAATAAGAAGATAATCCAAATACAGGAATGCTAACAGACCCCCACGAGGAAAGGACTAGAACAAAAGCAAAGAAATGGCCGAAGTAGTGCAGGAAGGCCGCTAGGCACGGTCCGGCAGAAGCCCAGGGCAAAAAAATGATTTGGGGTGGCTGGGAGATGGACCACGAGGCTGTGGTTTCGTCCGGCAGCTTACCCGTGATGGGAAAAGCTTATCCACACAGCTGCGCAACTCCCAGTGGCCTCCTTTATTATAAACTCTTCCGTTTTTTATTATAAATAATATGCATTTAATAATACGATGAAATCCTTAACCGTAACTTTTTGGTAAATATTCTGCATTTGTAGAATACCTGCACCGAGTACAGCCCAATATAACTATAAATTCTTGTATTTCCCTGTGCTACAGAAGCCCTTTCTGCAACAGGAATGCATTTATATTTGAAATACAGGCAACGGCAGCCGTGCCGGGCCGAGGTGCCGTACGCTCTCGGTTCTTCTGCTCAATCCTACTGTCCTCAGCGAGGGAGGAGAAGTCGCAGGCTGGAGGAGGTTCAGCCCTTGGCGGGATGTACTGGCAGGATCTGTTATTCCTGCTAATTTATTTCCAATCAGCTCTGCACAAGATGGATTTCTGCCTGCAGAAGGGCTGGGAACACAACCCAAAGCTTCTATCTGGCCGCGGGGTATCAGATTGCAGCAGATTTTTCTAGTTAGAGGGAAAAAGCCGACTCAGTAGCGCTGCGCCGGATGGTGGGGAAAGGGGAATTCCACCTCCGAAGGCTTCCTATCAAAATTTGGGGGTTTAAATTCTCCAGCCCCAAAAGGAAAAATTAATATTTTGCTTATGCTTTTGCGCCATCCAAATGAAAAACTTGAGGCACTTTTCTTTCTATCTCGTTCCCCAGCAGCTTATTTTGCACCAAGTGAAAAAGACCCCAAATATCATCAAATTGCATTAAAAATCTAGGGAAATGTTAACAATATTAATTTGGTGAGAAACCGTGATTAAAAAAAGGTGATAAATGTGATTATGTGCCTTTTGCTCTCTCCTGTTTGCTGGATCAGGCCTCCAAGCAGAAGTCCCAGGGCTGAAGGACCCTCCTCAAAGACAAGCGACACTTTTTGCTCGCACACCGAGAAACGTGCTGTTTCAGAAGCGTGTCTTTCTTTCCATATGTTAGTTCACACCCCTCTGTAGTTACCATAAGTTATCCCAGATGGAAGGAAAACCGGAATTCCCCGGCACCGGCGTTTGGGCACGGCAGATGCCTGCACTGGCGTCGGTGCAGCGGTGCCGTTTGGCACTGGCTGAAAATCTGCCTTCTGCAAGTGAAATGTGAAATTAAAAATACAAGCTGGCAGCAAACGTTCCCATAAAGAGGAATTTCATGTGGCCATTCCTTGGCCGGTGGCAAAGCTGGGGGTAGCTTGATGTGGAAGGCTTCTGGGAGCCGGGGAGAAGCAATGGAGAGCAAAGCTGGTTCAGTTCACCTGCTCTCAACAGGCAGCACATTTCTCAATATTCTTTATGATTCACGAGGTTGAACTGTAACATGTAGTGTCAGACGCTAAAGGAAAACCCCAGATACGAGCTCATTTTGAAGGTATGACCTACAGGGTGCGAAAAGGACATTGATTTATTTCCTTCATGTCAATAGAACAATTTTCATAAAAACCATCCTGAATATTTTCTATAAGTCGCATTTAAAAACGGCTCCTTGAATTCAGTTTGGGCTTGTGGTTTTTGCTTTCATTGCTGAGAGAAGAAAAAAAAAAAAAGAAAAAAAAAAAAAGGAAATTTGGGATTTCTGGCGTTGGACAGCACCGGCGCGGTTTGCACGGGGGGATGAGGAGGAGAGGAGACAGGTGGGTGTCCGCAGGCTGAGGATGCTGCAGGACTGCCCAGCATCTCCAGACATCCCCTCAAACTGAGGCAAAACCCTGCTCTGGGCAGCATTTCTAGGAATGTGAATTAAATCTGGGCTTGCAAGGGAAGCCTGTCATTCGGGTCAGCAGAGCCGCCCCGGCCACCGCAGACCAGATCTCCGTAGACTCTCTTCTTTTCCCACCAACTCGCCATCAAGTCATCCAGGCTTTGTATTTCTGTCCCAGGCTTTGGCAGCAGCACGTCCCCTGCTTGGAGCAGTGCTAATTAACCTGGCAGTTCATTTACCGTGGGTAGGATCGATTTTTACGGCAGGCCTATTTCGGGAGCAATGAAAAAGCGTCCTCACTAATGCCGTCTCTAACTGGCAGAGGAAATACGCGGTGGTGGGGGGTGAGGGCTGAATCTGGAGCATTTAGCTGAAATCAGGTGACAATTTAAGTGTGCCCCTCCCCAACCTCTCAATTTTTGCATCTGAATATTTGCTGCAAAATTCCTATTTACCCACCACCACAGCGGAGCCACCCCACAGCTGAATCCCATCCGCTCTGGAAATACTTATTTGTTTTAAAAAAGGATATTAATATTAATGTCCACATGCACATCTGCCATTGGATACAATCCCCACAATCCTGACTGTACTATCACCCAAGAGATCTTTGGCAATTAGGAGGAATATGGCCAGGACAGCCTATTCCTGCCCCTGGGCATACATTACCCAGTAGAGGGGCTCAGGTATTACGCTTTATATTCCCGCAGAGCATCTCCCAGCTGACTGAGGAGCTCTCGAGATGATTCTTTTGCCCCCTTCTGATTCATGAATAATGTAGTGACGGGCAGAGTGTCTGACGAGGGGTGACAAACGAGCGTCCTCAAACGCGGCGCAAGCAGACAGGATCCCATCAGCTTTCCACCCGCACGCTCCGCTCCCGGTCACCCCTTCAACAGCTTCGCGCTTGGTGTTTGTCTGCGAAGGATGGGAAAAGATAAACTCGGAGGAGCATCCTTGAATATAAAAATCAGCGTTATCTCCCTTTCAGGAGCTTTTTGCCAAGAAGCAATCGTGTTGAAATGATTTTTCATTTCCCATTTACCCCAGCCCACGGTTCAGATTTCTCTCTATAAAATCAACAATGCGTTTACTGAGGTTTGGGGCATTTCTCCCTGGTTTATGGCATAATAAAATAAAATGGGCCCGATTTTCAGCTGGTATTAATCAACACGGCACTGCTCCATGCCCCACTGCTGATTTACACCTGGGGAGAGCCTGGCCTGACACACTCCCCCGTTGCATCGCCTTTCCCACCCCTGCCCTCGTAGCATGACCCAAGGAGACCAGAAGAAGTGCGACCTGCCGATGCCGGGACACCCGCTCCCTTTGCACCTTGTACTCCTTTGTTCTAAACTTTGCATTTCTGTTCACCATCACCCCTGCTGGATTTAGAGAGAGGACTTTGGGGGGTGCTACCTTGTTTGCTTTCCTTATTTTTAAGCTGCTTGTCCAGCTTATAGGTGCAGGAGGGGTCGCACCAGTCTCGGTGTTGCTCATCAACAGCGGGGAGCATCCCAGCAGCAGCACACAGCACGGCTGCAAAGAGGGATGTGGGCATGAAAGCCTCCCCCAAAAGCAATGGAAACCATCAAAGAAATCCTCCAGAGAGGATATTTTTCCAGAAGGACCATCCCACGCACATTCACGGCTGTGTGGAGCTGATGCAGTTGTTGGCACACAACCGCACCTTGTCTCAGATGCGTTTTTCCTGTCTGTTCACTGCCACATAAATATTGACGCATACCAGGAACGTGGCAGCAGATATGACCTAGAAATATACTTTTTTTAAATTTTCCAGGCTCTAAGGACAGGAAAATATATTTGCATTTTCCAAAGGGGAACTTAGGGGGTTTTTTTAAATGCATCTGATCATTGTACCTGCTCTCTTAATCAAAACGCAGTAGGTTTACATTTGAGTGAACAGAGGTTTTAGTTAATGTATAAAGAAGGTACCTTTTCCATTCATTCAGCACATTGCTGAAGTGCGTAAGGATGGCTTGTGTGGTGCCTTGCAATAAACTCCCTTGTTTCCCTGCTCTACAATTATATGGCCTTCCTGCAGTGGTCGTGGGCACAATATGGAGCCGTAGTAGCTGCTGGGTGGGTGATGTGGCAGAGGGAGACGTGGCTGGGCAGAAGAAACCTCCCGAAGCCCTCCGGCCTCCCAAAAGCTGGTTCCCATTCCATTACCCAGCTCCGCATCTCATGGGCAAAAACAGAATTAACACCAGAGTTGTAAGCAGGGAAAAAATCCCCGGTGGGTTAGTTGTCTCCAAAGAGGAGTTGCTGCAGTGAGTGATGAGCAGCAAATGCAAAGGTCTCGTCTAGCAGGGGCAATGTGGCAGGCAGCTGTGCTCTCGTGACACTGCTGTAAGCTTTTATTGCTCCAAATTACACACCATTACTTATCTGCATCTAGAAATGCCTGCAGTTACTCTGGCAAGACCTCTGCCAGATTTCATTCATGGTTTTGGGGAGGGGAAAAGCATCTGACGGGACTCGCTGTCTGACATCGCTCTGTGCCGCAGTTGTGGTTCACACCATCTGCATCCACTAATGCAGTAATGGGATGACTTCATTTTCCCTGCGACATTTCAGATGAGATTAGTTTTGCACTGTGTAACTCAAAACCAGACCTATTTTTTTCTCTGTCGTAGGACGGCCTTACTTCTGCAAACCAGTGACAAATCAGCCAGTCCATTCAGCTTTTTGTTTATTTTAACCCAACTAAACTCATTGCAGTTGTTGACTGCTCCCTGCAGTTTGAGGACCAGCACAGTTCAGCCCTGACCTGGGTGACAGATCGCAGACCCCAGCTAAGGGATGAAATGCCTAGATGTCATAGAATCATAGAATGGTTTGGGTTGGAAGGGACCTTAAAGATCATCCAGTTCCACCCCCCTTCCCTGGGCAGGGACACCTCCCACCAGCCCAGGGTGCTCCCAGCCCCGTCCAACCCGGCCTTGGACACCTCCAGGGATGGGGCAGCCACAGCTTCTCTGGGCAACGTGAGCCAGGGGCTCACCACCCTCACAGTCAAGAGTTTCTTCCTAATATCTCACCTAAATCTCCCCTCTTTCAGTGTAAAACCACTACCCCTCATCCTATCATGCTTGCCTCCAGGGGTGGCCCGTTTTCCGCCTTTCCCGTCCATGGCTACCCAAGAGGCAAAGCAAGGTGGGGTGCACCATTGTCATCCCCGTGGGTGGTGACTCTCACCTGGACCCTGATGACACCAACAGGGCCAGCAGCCATAAGGAGAGAGGAGCTGCTCAAAATCCTCTTGTTTTCCTCAACCAGTAATATCCCCTTTTTTAACAGGAAAGGTTTTCCGCCAAGTTTGCAGGCAGGTGTCTGGGCACTGGGGGACTGATGTGGTTGGGATGGAGGTCCTGGGAGCTAGCATGCTTTGTGCACCAGTGTCATTCCCAGTGCTGCTTACAAGCTGGGGAGATGCACAGCCAAAGCCCCAGCTGAGGATGGCTAAGATAGCTGCCAAATCCTGAGGGTCTTGACTCCTTTCTCCAAGTTATCCTGGTTTCAGTTGGGATAAAGTTAATTTGCTGCCTAGTAGCTGCTGTGTTCTGAATTTAGTATGAGAAGAATGTTGATAACACATATTGTTTTAGTTGTTGCTAAGTAATGTTTATATTAAGTCAAGGACTTTTTCAGCTTCCCATAGAAGCTGCGAGGGAGCATAGACAATACAAGCTGGCCAAAGGGATATTCCATACCATAGATGTCACGCGCAGTATATAAAGGGGGGTTGGCCGGGGGGCAGGAATCACTGCTCGGGATGGGGTGGGAAACCGATCATCAGGTGGTGAGAGTGACTTGTGTTGTATGACTTTATTTTGTATATTCTTTTGCCATTATTATCATCACCATCATCATCATCATCATCATTCTCTTCCATTGCTGTTCTGTTAAACTGTCTTTATCTCAATCCACAAGTTTTTTTCCTCCTTTTTCTCCCTCTTCTCCCTATCTTCCTGGGGGGACGGAGTGAACAGCTGTGTGGTCCTAGTTGCCAGCCGGGGTTAAACCACGACACCAGTAAAGGGCATTGCAGCATGCAGCTGCTTGATTTAATTTCTCAGATGAGCGGGTCGATGTGGTGAGTAAGGGGAAGATCCTCAGTCTGCTTTTAGATGCTGGATGATGTGAGCAACCAAACTCTGAAGGGAAAGCCAGGGCAGCCCAGGAAACCGCAGAGGATGAGCTTGTTGCACATCTCAAGGGGAAAAGAGCTCCACAGCCCACCACTGAGTCCCGATGAGTAAACCCAGTGGAAGGTTTGCTCCATCAGCAACGGGCGGGTGGCTCGCTCCAGGGACCAGAGCTGTGGAGGGATGCAGGAACGGCTTTGGGGGAGATGCCCTGCAGCCAGTCACAAAACTGCCACTGCTCTTTAGTCCGAGGAGGTGAATTAACTGATGATATCTAAGATACCTTAGCGCTGGACCAAGGGCATCCTATGCACAGGCTGTTTTTAAATTGAAAGGACAACTTAAAAATCCTTACAACCATCACTAGTGGTGGTGAAATAAAAGTTCTTATTTTCTTTCCTTCGCTGTTACTTATATTACTGATCCAGCACTGCAGTAGGAGATGTGCCTTTCAGGCACGTTAGGGCAAAATGCCTGATTTTCGCTTGCATTAAGACCGCTTCTTGCCACGGTGCTCAATGTGGCCCATTTAAATTCCCTGAAAGGGTATTTTGCACGCCTGGAGATTTGCAAAATCACCATTTTGTGAAATGAGAATCAAATTCTTGGCTCAAAGAACTTACAGACCTGACCGCGCCCATAACAATAATTGATTGTAGACTTCAGTGGATGAAAACTGGATATTTCTCTGCTAAGAAAGATAATGCCAAATATCCAAGACAAGCTCACTCGAGCCCGGTATGGCTTCAGGGAGGCAGTGCAGGTACCAGCAGGGCCAGCGTGGGTGAATTACCGGCTGACCCAATGACCTGGCTGAGTGTCCTTGCCGTCACCGAAGACATCGTGTTCAAATGAGAAGGAATTCACCGCGGTCCCAGTGCAGTGAAGGCCACAGTCTCAGCCGGTAACTCCTGCCTCGAGCCACGTCCATCGTGGTGGATGTCGCAGATATATTTTGGGAAAATATCCAGTCTTTGATTAAATGTTTCTTTCCCTGCTCTCTGGCTGATGTAATCCAGGGCAAACTGCACTAAATGAGATTTTAAGATGCATACTATTAGATTACAGGATATTTTATTAAATTATTATTGAAATATTATTACATTGTTGACATAGGAGCTGAAAGGTGTAATGAAGGCATCAAACAAATGCAGGCTGGCCAGAGGGGGGCCTGACTGTGCCTGAAGCTAGGCAACCGCACTAATTAAAACCATTACAACGTGGAGTAATCAGCGTTGGGTACAGCTTGATTTTGTTCACCGTGCATCAGCTGCAAGATCTGGTGGGAACAGCCCTCAGTGCTTCAGCCCAGGCACGGCTCTCATCACCCACCCTGGTGAGCTACCTGGTAAGCAGATGAATTTACATAACTGTGGCTATAACTGCATTTCCATTAGAAAACTCATTTATGATCAGCAAATAGCCAGGATAATCACTGTAGTAAAAACAACAGCGGTAAATATTTAGTAGGAGCAGGGACACCCTCTGAGGCATCTAAGCTGCCCACAGCCTGTTGTGCCGCTGTGTGGGAGTGTATATATATGTCAAACACCGTGGAAATCAACATCAATAATCTGTTTTAATGATGCAGGATCTGTTCTTTTGAGCTGCAAAGCCTTTGTGTTGTACCTGTGCTCGTTTGGCTGCTCTTGTGGTTCCGGGGATGCAGCTCCTGGCGGTCCCCGCTGAAGCCATGCTGGGAAGAGCATCCTTGGTAATTCATTGCTGCTGCATCCGCGGTGACAGCCAGCTCCTTAAACTGATGTATCGGAGCTCTAAAGCGAGCCATAAACCCCCAAGTGTCCCCAGTGATGGCCCCAGCGGGGACACCGCTGACTGCACTGCGGACAGGCAGTCCGGACAGGCAGAGACGCAGCCCCACCTCAGTAGCGGATGCTGTCCATCCCGGGAGAATATTTTGGCAAAACCAAACCAGCCCGTGCAGATGCTTCAGTGCAGATTTAAGCAGGTCAAGAGCCTGTATCTCCTGCCTGCTTTCTGCAGGGGTGGAGGAAAGCAGCACCAGGCAATCTCTGGCTGGCTTCTCTCAGCATTTCCCCACACCAGTGGAGATCGTGGGGGAAAATCCTCCTCCCAGGGTCTTGCCAGGAGCCCAAGAAGAAATATCCCTGGGATGCCATGGCAATCACAGCCCGTCACTCCAGCTCTTGAGGAGAAATGGATTTTACAATATTAAACTTCAAGCTTCACAAGCGAGAAAAAAAATCCTGCCATCCATGCTGTCGTGCAGATTTTGGAGAGCATGATGAGGAGCCAAGTCAAAATATTAGGAGTTTTGCATTATGTGACCTACTCACGCTGACAGACTCGTGAGATGGATGTGATAAACAGTGCGTCTGCCCATGCAGATTAATGAGATTAATAGCAATGCGTTCCCAAGGAACCGAGGCACTAAGCATCAGGAACAGAGGGGTTCATCTCCACAGGTCTCCCACAACCCCGCGCAGATGGTGAAGGGTCCTGTGACATGAAACATCTGTGGTGGGACAGGGAGCAAGCCTTGGACTTTATGACTTTTCAGATTACGGTGGCCCGAGCTGCTCAGCGGTTTGGGGGACAGCTGGTGGCACACGGGCAGCGATGCTGCAGCGATGGGCGGAAAGCTCCTGCTTGGTTGAGCACCAAGTGTGCTGGGGGCGGTGGGGTTGTGATGACCACCGGTAGCTCTGGGCGCGCACACAGCCAGCGGGGGGGGGGAATGAGTGGGGCAGAGAGGATGCACCGTCTCCAACCTTGGAGGAGTTCGAGACCCAATGGGCTAAAGCAATGTGGTCCAGCCCCGTAGCTGACCCTGCTTGGAGCAGGAGGTCCCCTCCAACCTCAATTACCCTATCATCCCCTCGAAGGGCTGGGGACTCCTGAGTCTTACTGAACTCCTCAAGCTGAGGACAGCTGCCTGCCTTTCCCTCACCCCTTGGCTCTTGAGGTCCTTGCCCACCTTGGGTCACTCTGGTTCAGACCCTTCATACAAGCAAAACCCTTTTTGGGAGGGGAGGAGGCTGTCAGGAGGACTGAAGCCCAGGACTGGTTTTTCTGCAGATTTTAATCATGGTGGTTCTTTGTGTCACAGAGATTATTAAGGTTTTTATGAATACCTCAAATACTTCACTGGCCAGAGCCCATGAAGCAAACAATAACATTAACATTTCTAGCTGTTTCCCCTAAATCTTTCCCATTCCTTTAGATAACTAAATATTGTTTCCTCCACACTAGCTTGGAGAGCAAAGTACATACTGAGAACAGTTATATTGCAAAGTAATAGGAAACAAGAAAGAATCAAGAAAAATCCTCTCTGGAGATCTTTCCTACAGATACCGCTGTGCGAGAAACCACGTATGGAGCTGGGTGGATATCTGAGGAGACAGCCAGTCAGTCTTGCTCTTTGGCAGGGGAAAGCCTTGTCCACTCTCCCCTTTGATGGCCAAGCCACCACTTCCACCCATGCCCTCCGAGGGTGCACACCCGTGCTGCTGCCCCATTAAACATCTATCCTGAGGCTCCAGGTCGGTTATCGCAGCAGGCTGATCATTAAGGCCTAATGATGCTCAAAACATCCCCTCCACGAAGCAAGGACGGACAGTCTGGAGCACCCAGCAGCACCAGCCCTGTGGAAATATGTTTCTTAAATAGCTCATTGCATCAATCATCTCTTTGTAGCGCAGCGTTGACATCTTTCCTTCCCCAAATCCCTCCCAGTGGGTAAAACATGTACTGGGTTACAGACTAATGGCAATTAAAACGTCTCACTTATAATTTATAATGCTCCCATAATGGAAATAGCAGAAGTTGCTGGGGCACTGGAACCCCCCTGGTACCCAGCGGCGAGCTCTGCTAGTGACATCAGGGGAAACGGGCAAAACAGATGAAGCGGTCCTGTGCTTGGCCGACTCCAAAGAAAAAGAAAATTGTAATAAACTTCAAGGTTAGCCCAAAAAAATACATCTGAGGAAGCAAAGGAGGAAAACTTCTGCCTTTTCCCTTTCCTCTCCAGAGTGGACAGGGTGTTCTTCTGGACTTAGAGAGGATCTGCTGAGATACAAACAAAGGACAGGCCAGCGAGGAGGAAATAATCACCTGCTAATTGCTAATCCCAAAGACCTGGGCTGAGACTGACTCTCCCTGTTACCGAGACAAAAGCAGGAGATTATGAAAGCATTGGTTTACTCATCAGAAACCCCCTTTATCCAAATAATAACTGAAGGACAAGAAAAGGTACACAAACATAGCTGGGAACCCAGCAGTCGCATCGCAGAGACTGATCTCAGGAGGGAAAATTTCCATGCTCTGATGGAGTTAAAGCTCACCCTTTTATTCAGCCTCTCGTGCCAAAACCACCCTGGGCTGCTGAGACCTGCAAAGCTTGTGGCAACGGGCTACGGACAAGGGACGTCTTTCAAGGGACGTGTGATTGCTGCTTTCCTACCATTCAGCTTCAAGGCTTTGCTAATTTTGCGTGTTTTAATGGAGATATCACTGGCACGATGCCTGCAGACTGGTCCGCGTGCTCACAGCTCTCTAAGCACTTACAGATGGGCTCTGGTTTAGTCGTGGGCAGAAACAGTGGCACAGGGAAACCATCCCTTGGCAGAGGGGACTTGGACAAAACATGAGGCTTGGTGTGCCCTGGTATCCTAAAAACAGAAGGCAAATTCAAGTCATAGAATCATAAATGGTTTCGGTTGGAAGGGACCTTAAAGATCATCCAGTCCCACCCCCCCTGCCCTGGGCAGGGACACCTCCCCCCAGCCCAGGGTGCTCCAAGCTCCGTCCAACCCGGCCTTGGACACCTCCAGGGATGGGGCAGCCACAGCTTCTCGGAGCAGCCTGGGCCAGTGCCTTACCACCCTCAAAGTGAAAAGTTTCTTCCTATTATTTAATGTAAATCTCCCTTCTTCCAGCTTGAAGCCATTCCCCCTCGTCCTACTACTACATGCCCTAGTAAAAAGTCCTTCCCCAGCTCTCCTGTAGGCCCCCTTTAGGTACTGGAAGGCCGCAATAAGATCTCCCCGGAGCCTTCTCTTCTCCAGGCTGAACAGGCCCAATTCTCTCAGCCTGTCAAGTTTGGGGGACAAGTCTTGGCTTGCTGCCGCTTTCTGATCTGGGGTTGCTCTTTGCTCACTCAAGACGAAAGGGAAACATTTCAAACCTCAGTCTATTTTTCTGATAATACCCAAAAAAATCGCACCCAATCAAATTAGTATCCATTTCGCTGGGACAGAGTCCACAAGCTGCTGACAGAGCAGAGTAAGCAATTACCCCGTTACCAATTAGTCGTTGTCCCAGCGGTGGGGGGGAGCTCTGGTTTCCCCACATTTGTGGCGGGGATGAGAGCGCCAGCCCCCACATCCCTGAGCCTCAACTCCCAAACCATGGGAAGGGAGTTTTCTGAGCTGTCACTATTCATCACCTCGCTGGGATAGATCACTTTAAGTTGGTTTTTCTTGTATTTTAACGAGTTCACAGAGAAGAAAAAATAGCAGAGAAAAAACAGAAAAAATGAGGGTAATGTAATTGGGTTCTATGTCTGATTATATTATCACTAAGTATTGGCACAGCAACGTGTTCAGCTGTGACATTTTTCTGCACAAATATAGAGGTGAAGGCGACACTGCCCTTGGCCGCAGTGTTAAATATTTGCCTATCAGAAATGGGAACAAGAACGGTGTAGAAGGCAGCTTTTTGTGGCAAAACAGTCTCCAGCCAGAGAGTTGATTTTATTTGTTGCCAATTAATATCAGCTTCTCAGTACGGCTTCAGGTATTGAGGAAAAGAAGGATATGAGCAACTGAAGATTTTGCGGTGGGATGCGCTGCCCAGGTCCCAAAAGCCATGGTGCCTCATGAGCATCCTTGCCCTGCTCATGGACTTTGGGTCAGAAGGAGGGAAAAAAGGGCCACAGATGTGTATATTGCTGAGGATGGAGGCGATCCCCGCTGGGGGACGTGTTGGGTGACAGCCGTGGTGATGCAAGGGGGTGACTTTGGGTGCTTCCCTCCCAGCAAGCAGAGCTGGGGCCATTGCTGACAGCGGGGGCCGGGGGGGAAGGATGGATGTCAGGATCCCAGCTCGGTGATCTCCAGGTGGCAGCAAGCCAGATAATCTGGCACGCTAACGTCTGTGTTTGCATGTCCTAAATCCGGACTTAATTACCAACTCAAGGGCCAGAAGCCTCCATCAATACGTCTTTCTAATATCTTTCCTTTTATTTTTATTTTTTTTTCTTGGGCGCTTTGAAAACCAGATCCCAGCTGCCAGCGTTCCTGCGGCTTGAAAGGGAAGATGCAGGTCTTCGTGCAGTGCCAGCTGGAAAATGTGAGTCAGCCCAGAAGCATCTTCTTTGCTGAGGATGGGAGGAATCAGGCTGGGAGGGGGACGCTTTGCCTCTGCTCGACCTCTATCTCCCCCATCTCCACCTTCTATAAGAAGGATTGTACCAATCAGAGATGGGTGTTCACTTCTTTCTCCTTTATCTGTGATGATAAAGCGAAATTAATACGGCCCCCTATTAATTTTCCCGCATTATCACAGAGCTGTGTGTGCTTCTGCAGCAGGAAGATGAACCCCAAGGCATATCTGTAAGGGTACGTATGGTGTACATTATTTCCTGGTATTGATCAGAAACACTCTGCTATGGTCCCCAGCCTTTTAAAGCGGACTGTTTTGCCTTATTTCCCAAGCAGCCGGCCAGCTGAAGTCGATAGGAAAGCTTTCATTGATTTAAATGGGGTTTTGATCAAGCCCTAAAGTGCTTCCTGGATTTACAGCCCTTCTTCTGAACAGCAGGTGGAAAAAAAAAAAAAAAGAAAACCAAAAACACACAATATCTCTGACCAGAAGCAAAACCAATGCCAAGAGGAGCCCTCCGACAGCACCGATCGGACGCATGGCTTGCTCCCAATAGCACATGAGATGTCCCTTCCACCGCTGCTTGTAGGAAAGCCACCAATAACTTTAGCCCCTCTCCTGCTCCTTGTGATACACGGCCTTAGGAAGTGCAGAAAGTAGTTGGATCTAGGTTAATCAGAAAGCTTGCTGTGCAACATTTTGAGTAAAAAAAATGCCTTTTTTTTCCCCCAAGCTTGAAAGATGAAAAATTCCATGTGCGTTCCTATGGGGAAAACTGATTATATGATGGACTGGCCTCTAATATCATATGATAATATAACATAAGAGACAAAGCATCAAATCCCAGTCTTTAGATGGTATGTAACATTTTTGCCTAAACCGGTGTTTTCTGAGAATTTCAGCTAGGGAATTTCCCCTGGAGAGAGGGAAAAACCTTGAAAGTTATTCCTCCATTTCCTTGGTACAACTGAGAAGGTGTTTTAGATCGACAGTGCGGTTTTAGAGCTTTATCTACAAGTCTGCAGTATTCGTGTTTCAGAGGCAGGGCTCTGAGCGCTGCCCACCCCCACACCCCCACACCCTACACACACACACACACCCCACCCCCCCACCCCCCGAGATGATACACAGTGCGTTTGCATCTGTATTGCTTTTTGCCTCAGCTGTGTTTGCATTTCTGTGCTTAAAGCGCTGTAAAATTCAGAGTAATACTGGAGATATAAGAACGGAATGGAGAGACAGACTGTCCTGCGCGCCGCTCTCCCTGGGCTGAAGAGAATGAGGAGTGGGCAAGGAGAGGGGGAAGGCAGGAGAAAAAGAAGTAAAATAAAGAGAGAAAAAAGTAAAAGAAGGAAAAAAAATCCCAAATACTGAGTGCCCATGAAGTGATAAGGTTGAACCTCAGGGGGAAGCATAGGAAACAGCTTCTGGCTATTCCATTGCATGACTTTACACCACCTCAACCCCAGGCAATGCTTCATCATCGTCTGTCCCGCCCTAATCAGCACTATCTAATTGACATCGGGTCCCTTCTGATGAAGCCTTCAGTGATAACAGGCCCCGGCTCCTCACTTGAAGACTTTAAGAGGCTGCTGCTTGCTGGTGCTCAGCCCTCTGCTCACACTCGATCTGCTCCTGGGCTGCACCCTATCCTGCCTGGAGCCATGGCACCAATGCACACTGGTAAATCGGCTCAGATCCAGCCTGGTCCTAAGGAATTAAAATGGAAATGAGTTGCCTGGAGAAGAGGAGGCTGAGGGGAAACCCTTATCCGCTCGCTACAACTACTTGGAAAAGAGATTGTAGCCAGATGGGGGTCAGTTTCTTCTCCCAAGTAACAAGTGATAGGACATGAGGAAATGGCCTCAAGTTGCGCCAGGGAGGTTTAGATTGGATACTAGGAAAAAATTCTTCACCCGAAAGGGTTGTCAAGCACTGGAGCAGGCTGCCCAGGGCAGTGGATGGGAGTCGCCCATCCCTGGAGGGATTTAAAAGATGTATAGACACGGTGCTGAGGGACATGGTTTGGTGGTAATTTGGCAGTGCCAGGTTAATGGTTGGACTTGATGATTTTAAAGGTCCCTTCCAACCAAAACAATTCTATGATCTGAAGCTGACCAATCGGTTTGTGGTGGACCTGTCTCCTAGGCAGATCTGAGGGGGAGATGTCCCCTTTCCCAGTGTGATTCAGAGCACAAGGTGCATCCCTGAATGAGCAAATTTGGGCAGACGAGGTGAGCCAGGGTAGTTGGGACAGCACCGCGACTGCGAGAGGTGCTGACAACAACTCCCAGCTCTTTCTTTTTACAAAAGAAGGAAATTAGTGTTTAAAAACCAACTCCTTAGGGCCACGCTAGGGCTGTATGCGTTGATGCGCTTGTTTGCTCAAATCTATACAGGTCACATGGATCTCCTGGTGTTCCCAAGGCTTTTGGAGGCAGCTTGGAGAGGTCTGGCATGACCAAGCATCTTGCTGGCCTGCCCTGCCGCCGGCTGATGCTCAGAGCCTTTTTGGGCCAAACCCAAGAGCTGGCAGCCCTCGGCTCTGACCTGGCCCCCTGCTGGGGTCCCAGCCAGGCACATGGGGAGAGGCAGGCAAGTTTTGCATCCCAACGTTCGACCTCGCATACAGCGAGCCCTAAAAGTCTTGATTATGTAAAAAAAATATTGCGGAAAACCAATTTAAGCTGACTCTGATAGAGCTACTTAATTAATATGGTAAGAAGTCAAGCCAAGGGAATTAGCATGAGCTTTGGGATGAAACCTTAAAAGTGCTGGTGCACTGATAAAGCTTAAATTTCCTATAGTAATAAAAAAACTAAACCAATTACTTTCTCAGTGGTGATGGACTGGGATGCTGCAGCCTTGTTCTTCTGCAGCACGCTGGCTCCAAGCACTGAAATGCCCCAACACTGCAGGACACAGTCTATGGCCATCTTTCGGTGTCTGTGTGTAAGGAGATCGTGAGCAGCATTTGCCCGGTGGGCGCACGATGCTGCCTTCCCCCTTAACAGAGGATATTTTACTGCCCCCCAGCCTGGCGTTGCTCTCTTGGACCCGGGATGCTGTAGGAGATACCTGGATCCATCTCACAAATTGTCAGCAGTGGGAAATAGAGCCTTAAGTCTCTCTTGAGCCTGGCCTATAGGATTTCAGCTTCCCGAGTTGCTCAAGCCTGCTTGAAACATTTTATCACTGAGGCTATTTCACAGAATTCACCTTTTAAAAACCCCAAAGGACACTGCTGCCATCAGGTCCTGTGGATGGTTACAGAGCTGCGAGGGTTTCAGTAAAAAGTGGAAGATTCTCTATATTTTCCCAAAGCTAGCTTAACGCTTTTCATAATATATGGCTTCATGGTACTGACGAGAGACAGGGGAAATAGATACAGCCTGCATTAATTTCAGTTGCTCTTTAATTATCCACTACACAACGTAAATTAAGAATTACATGTTCCTTTCTCTTCTCAGCTTCTCTTACCTCCAAGATTGAGTGCTGAACATGACAACTGATTTAATTCATTTGGCTCATAATATTTTCATGAGGGTGGTTCTGTAGTAAAGAAACTATTTTTGAGCTTTTTGCAATAAAGCCTCCTGCATGATGTCAGGACAGGAGCGTTGAGGTTGTCCTGTTTGTGTGGGTGCTGGCTGCATGATGCTGAGCAACTCGAGGATTAATATCCCATTCCCGCCGCACTATAAGTATGATGTTAATCAACAGGTTTGTGTCAGTTCCTGAGTTATTTAGGCTTTGTCTTACATGGAAAATAGCATTAAACTGGTTGGGAAACGCTTTGAGTCAACAAGGACTGTGCGGTCTGCACTTGGCTCCAGCTGAAGCTGGTGAGATTCCAACCTTGGGACACCCTTGGCGAATGCTGCGTTCGTGCCAATGCACCAAAACTTTATAAAATAAAAGGAATGAACTCTTCGGGAATGGTAGGTGACTGTGCATGTTCAGAGTCCGAGTGGCATTTTGCGGAGGTGGAGGAGCGAGTGGGCGGTGGAGGGTGGTGGGAGGCTGGTGGGGTGGCACTTTGCTGGGGAGAGACATGACTGTGTGCTGGCCATGTGTTTGAGCAGCCCCTGTGACAGATTACATACTGCTCACCAGCATGGTCCAAAAATAGTTGGTTTCAGTACTTCAGTGGTGTCCCATGAAAGCAAACACGAAGCAGTGGGAGCTACAACATCACTACCTGCTTGAGCACATGGTCCCCTTCATAAATGTGGATGTGCATACATAAATAAAGGCATGGGTGACAGCAAAGTAGGGAAATGCGCTGATAGGAATAGGATGTGAAACATGCTCTTGGCAGGTCTTCATTGTACCAGTATGGGAACATGTCATCTCCCCCCAGCCCCATCTCATCAGCAAAGCCTCCCAAAACTGTGGCTGGCTGGGATCGGTGGAAACAGGAATTCAGCCAGGAATGCTTTGCAGGCATGAACCCCGCTAACAACTTGATGTTGGCCAAAGACAAGCTCCAGTGAGGCTACTTCACGTTTTCCCCACAGCGTCTCTCTCCGCAGCAAGGCAGAGCCCGGCTTTGCCATTTGCTTGATTCCTCCCACAGCCAGGTTCTCCAGCTGTGTGTTTTGAGCGGCTCCTCACAGGCTGTTGTTTGCAGAAAATAACCAAATGAGATGCTACACGCAGCGAGCAGAGAGTGGTTTGACTCTTGCATGCCAGTCCTGGCTGGGGCTCCACGTTGCATCGCATCCAAGAGCATCGGTGTGAAGCTGAATGCTCCTGCGAGAGCAAAGCATCGAGAAGGCTCTGCTGCCGGCGGGTTAAAGCCAGGCGACGCAAGACCTTGGCAAGGCATCGGACCCCCAGAGCTCAGGCAAATGGATTTCGAATCCAACCACATCCCAGGGCTGAGCTCTTTCTCCACTGCCCAGGTGAATTGCAGGGATCTATTTGGGTTTTTTTGAAAAGAACTTTCATAAACCAAAGCCGGCAGGATTCACACAGCTTTGGGCCTTTCCAGAGCATCCCACAGCGCTTACTGAACTCAGAGCCTTGCGGGGATGGATTTGTGCTAAAATTCTCACACAAGCCCGACCCAAAAGCCATTTCCATGTTCTGCAGGGGCCACCAGAGTGTTTTCCAGTAAGCAGCTGGGGTGCTGTATTTTCTTGTACCGCATTTCATCTTGCCTCTGCTCTGCATGCCGCATATTTCCTTAATTTGTCCCACTTGTTCTTGAACTGTCGCTGGGTGTGTTTGCTTTTCGCTCTGCCTCTAATCATTCGTATTGCTAATGAGTGACTCGTGCATGCTAATTAACATCCCGTAACATCAATGTATATTTTTACATGCATCTGTAAACCGATACAAGTGGTTTAACACGTTCTGTGCAAAGATATCCCCAGAAAGCAGATGTGGGGCATGTGGCGTAGGCAAACGCGAGATGCCAGCCTTAACTGTGCGTGGGAACGGGTCGGAGATGATTTATATCTCCCTCAATTGCTAAATGACCTTGCTGATAGCAGCCATTAGTTTTACAACGTTAAATTGCTGGAGACAATACGTTCAGCGCCGATACGACAGGACGTATTTCATATGCTGTGCTAAACACATGTTAAAAAACCAACTACAAGAAACTGAGACAATTTTTCAATTAATAAATATAGTGGATGCCTGATGACGGAGAGTGCAGCACGTAAAAGGCTGCCATGGCAGAAAGCAGATGTTGGATACTTAGGAAAAATATTTGCAATTTCTAATCCACTGCAGTATTAATTTCCATAAGCGTTTTGTGGATCCTAGCTTGCACGCCCTCGGGGATGAATCAACTTCCCCGAGTTTATCTTGGCTGCACAAATGTTTCTGAGCAACTTGGGGTTTGAATTTCTACCGGGGAAGCTGTGGCGATGGTACGGAGGTATTCCTGGGGTGAGGTGGTGCCGCTTAACGTGCCGCAGTTGTCCCTCCCACGGGACATTTGCAAGTCTCCCAGCACCAAATTTTTAAGGCCAGTTCAGAAGTAAAAGCCAGGAGAGGAGGCACACAACATTTTGAAGATGCTTTGGGGTTTTCGCTGTGAAAACACCTAAAATTTTACCTTTAGTTTCTGCAGGACTCATCCCCTCAGGGGTTAGACTGGGCTAATAATAATAATCCTGGACCTTCTGAAGATGGGTGGGAGACCCAGAGCTGCCCCAGTGCAGGTGGTATCAACCTGGTGTCTCGACCCGCTTCCGATTCCCTCGGCTTGTCACTTGTCACTCACAATATCCAGGTTTCTCCGTGTGATCTGGTATCCAAATGTCTTCCTGAAACTCCTAATATTTCAAGCAGTTTTTCCTCTACCTTCACCTTGCTAGCTCTCCCATCTAATTTTATATTTCATCCGTAATAGTGTATTTTCTCTGCTTCCTCCATGTGTTACCACATGCCTTTTTCTCAGCATTTTTTTTAATTAACACTGACTCTTATTTACATATGTGTTCTTGAATAGATGTGAAGTGAAACTTATGTCAAAACTAAAATATTCTATAGAATGCAATACGTAGATGCCTTGCAGCATACACCCTAGTGTGGAGAGTTGCCCAGGAAGAAGCTTTAAAAAAAAACACCAAACAAGAGCAGAATAAGCATCCTCAAAGAGCTGGCTGCCGCTCGTATCCATGAGCACGCTGGTTATTTCAGCAGGGCTGGCTAAATTAGCTGGCAGTCAGCAACCGAGAAAATAAATGACTCTTGTCTATTCAATTTAAAAATAAATAAAATTTAAATGGAAATAAAAAAAAAATTCCAAAAACAAAAAAAGGAAAGAAAAAGGAAAAAAAAGGGGAGGAAAAGGGGAAAAAAGGGAAAAAAAAGGGAAAAAAAGAAAAAATAAGAACAAAAAGAAAAAAACCACCCCAAAACAACAGACCATAAATACTGTGATGGTCTAACATTTCCAAAGTTTCTCTGAAAAGTGGCACATAAGGAAAACGTTGCACAATGAGCATCTTCATCTCGGTGTCGCAATCTGGTCCCCACCCTGAGCGGGGGGAAGCGGGCACCCATCCAGCCCCCGTGGGCTGCGCTCCCTGCCCGGCCGGGGCTGGCCCTGTTTCTTTTGCAGCAAATAAAAGGAGTTAGCTGGGTTTTGACCTTAACTCACTCTTTTTTTTTTCTTTTTTTTTTTTTTTTTTTTTTAATAGGAAGTCATTATAATCGTACAACTGGCAGGTCGGAGCAACATCCCCCAGCTGGAGGCTGGCTTGACAGCATTATGAATTACAGATGTTGCCTGCGCGAGGAGTTGGGTTTCTGAGTGGGGCGAGGAGTCCCTGGGGTGGGCTCCGGAGCAGCGCCTGCTGCTTTGCCGACCCGACGGGGAGAGCTTTTTTTTATTTTCCACTCGAAATGAACTTTTAACCATTTGGGTTTTACCCTGTGTGTTAAAGACAAGTAACGTGAGACAGGCAAGGATGATGCAGAAGAGCCAGATTCGTGAATAGGGCAACCGCTTTGCTGCTCCCTCTCTCTTCTTATTGCACATGTGGGAAGTCCTACAGAAGCGTGGCTTCAAGGCTTGGGCATCTCCCCAGCAGTGGTAGTACCTCAGGCCTTATTGTCAACAGAAGCTGTTAAGCCATCAAGGACTGGAGAAAGCAGCAGGCTGAAAGTTATTTAATTTGTAATTATCATAGTTAAAAGCATTACAGCTATAAGAATAAAAAGAGCACTGTTAAATACTGACTTTCGGTCAAATTTTACTGAGGCCAATTGGAGAGCGCAGTGATAATTACTCCTTAAATCAGCTCCAGCAGTCCCAAACTGGGAGGAGTCCCAAACTGGAGGTCCAGCCTTTGAGCTAAACTCAGCTAAGCTAAGCTCCATGGCTTATTCCACTCCAAGTGTATAGTTTATGCTCTGGAGAGCAGAGGTGCTGTTATCTCTACAGTCTTGTCCGTAACGCAGTGTGGGTGATTAGATCTTGCTGCCACCTATATCCCACTCAATTTTTAGGAGGAAATACTATTTTGGGGTTTGGGTTTTATTTTCTTTTCAGCCTGGAGAAGAGAAGGCTCCGGGGAGACCTTAGAGCAGCTTTCCAGTATCTGAAGGGGGCCTACAAGAAAGCTGGAGAGGGACTTTTTACAAGGGCATGTAGTGATAGAACAAGGGGTAATGGCTTCAAACTGCAATAGGGGAGATTTAGATGAGATATGAGGAAGAAATTCTTGCCTGTGAGGGTAGTGAGCCACTGGCGCAGGCTGCCCCGAGAAGCTGTGGCTGCCCCATCCCTGGAGGTGTTCCAGGACAGGTTGGACGGGGCTTGGAGCAACGTGGGCTGGTGGGAGGTGTCCCTGCCCATGGCAGGGGGGTTGGAACTCGATGATCCTGAAGATCCCTTCCAACCTAAACCATTCTATGATTCTATGATTTCCTGTTATTTTCATGCACAAATGCCATTTATTATTCTGTCCATTTTATCCCCAGAAGCCAACTTTGACTTCTGGAGAGAAGTTTGTTGTTGAGAAAGGATCCAAGTACCTCCATGGATAGACTCCACTAGATGTATTCACTTGTCTTACGCCTTTCAGTGACTTGCCTTTATTTTTATTGTAGCTCCTAATCCCTAATTTACCTGATGTCATTTGTAAAACATGAGGATTCATTATTTTTGGCAGATTATTAGCGCTCATTAGAGCTGGTGCACACGACATGCATGGGGCCCTGGGTTTGCTCAGCCTGAAGAAGAGAAAGTCAAGCAGGGATGAGGAGTCTCCTGCTGTACCTGGCTGACGGGACGTGGTGGAGGTGGGTTACCTGTACCCGTTCAGCCTGGCAGCAGCGCAGGGCTGGCGGGGATGACTCTGGAAATAGCTATCAGCTGTCTTCAGAGGTGTCCACACATGGTCATCAGTGGCGTGCCACAGGTGGGGCCCGCTGCTTCTGGTGACCCCAGGGTCTGCGAGGACGTTGGGACCATCCCGTGTCTCCTGTGCCTCTTGGCAGTCCAGTGGGGACACAAGGGTCATCTGCTTCTTGCCGTGAAGCCTCCTCCTTTGGCCGAGCCAGGTACGGGTGTGTGGTTTGCAGGGTGACAGTGGGCAGTGAGTGTCCCAGGCACCTTTCTTTTGCAGGGCTGGACGGGAGAGCCACAGCACTGGATGTGCCTTTCATTTCTCTCCAGCCTCCTTCCCAAGAGCTCGCGTCCGCTTCCCCTATCTCCAAACAGCCAACAGAAGACCCAAAGTTTACATTTTTTCAAGGGAACACTAAAAGCAACAATTTCCTGTGCTCTTATTACCCAGAGACCCCAGCCAGCGAGGCAGGCAGATTTACGGGTCGGAGCAGGCTGCCCATTCCTGCCTGCGCTGTGGGAAGCCCCAGCCTGCGTAGGCTGGGGACCAGGGATAATGAGGTCTTCACACTTTAATGAAGCAAGGCGGGGAGGCGTTAGATCCCTCTTGTGCAGCTGGGATGAAATGCCGGTGTGAGGCAACATTAAAGGTTCTGGATGGAAAACAATAGCAAACAGAAAAGGGGAAAAAACCCACCTCGGTTCAAAAAAAAAAAAAAAAAAGAGAAAATGGGGAAAAATAAAGAAAGAATAAAGGAGTGGGTGTGCAGGCACTGTCTGATGCTGAACTCAAAGGCTCTTGCTGCCTCCTGCATCCTCCGACGTGTCTCTCGGGCGTGTGGGGAGGAGGGGAGCAGAGGAGCAGAGGAGCAGAGGACAGGGCAAGCGTTGTCTTCGGGAGATGATGCTGATAACTGTTGCCGAGCAAGCCCCCTTTCAAGTGGGTTATTATAAGCTGCTCACCTCGAGCGAGGTGTTTCCCTCAGCTTTGTTTTGCAGGCTGGTTTGTAAACGAAGCCTCCCGCAGCCAGACAGCTCAAAGGCATGTAAATGAACAACACAGAAAACTTGTCAGGGCCCTGCGAAGGCTCTTTAGTATTTTTTTTTTAAGAGATCTGGTTGAAAGCTGCTTTTGGAAAAGACGGGTGAGAAAAGCTGCTGCCAAAGGGTGATGCTGAAAGCAGCCTCCAGCCGAGGCGGGCATCGAGTCCAAGCGATGCCCCACCAGATGAGAGGGGAAAAAGGGCAACAGGGCTGGTGAGGGGTCTGGAGAACAAGTCTTATGAGGGAACTGGGGTTGTTCAGCCTGGAGAAAAGGAGGCTGAGGGGAGACCTTATCGCCCTCTACAACTCCCTGAAAGGAGGGTGTAGACAGGTGGGGGTCAGTTTCTTCTCCCAAGCAGCAAGTGATAGGACAAGAGGAAACGGCCTCAAGTTGCGCCAGGGGAGATTTAGATTGGATATTGGGAAAAATTTCTTCACCGAAAGGGTTGTCAAGCACTGGCACAGGCTGCCCGGGGAAGTGGTCAGGTCACCATCCCTCGAGGTATTTAAAAGATGGGGAGACGTGGTGCTGAGGGACATGGGTTAGTGGTGGGTTTGGCAGTGCTAGGCTGATGGTTGGACTCGATGGTCTTAAAGGTCTCTTCCAACCAAAACGATTCGATGATTCTAGATGCCTTGGGAGGACGAGCTGTCCTTGCCCACCTGCCCTGCCTGCACCTTCCCCAAGGACAGGAGACAGAGTGGGGTGGCTTGTGACCTGTTGGACGTGCTGGCCAGGGGCTGCAGGAGCTGCTGCAGGGGTAACTGCTCATGTCCAAACTAAAGAGTAGAGGAATGAGATGCCATGTGCCCTGGGTTGATTCCAAACACACCGTGATGACACACTTCTGGCGATGTGGCAATTGCTTTCCATTTAGGGAGTGAAGAAAAGCCATCCCGCTCAAAACATCTACTGCATGTCTCTCTGGAAGTTGGTTCTAGTTTCTTACAAAACTCCTGGAGGAGAGAAAATGAGCAAAAAGCATCGCGCAGTTTAAGGTGTGGTGCAGTTCAAGGCTACTTTGGAGTGGAGAATGTGGGTTCCTCCTGCTGAATGAAGTTTTTGCACTTTTTTTAACCAAACTGGTATTTTACCAGAATTCTGCTGCTGTTTGGAGCAAGCAATGCAAGGCACCGATTACAAATCCGAGTGTCCCTGCAAACTAGCTGGGCTAAACGGGGTCCTCATACAGCACTAGGTAAGCCAAAATGAGAGCAGATGGGATGTATGCAATATTCCCAGCAGCTCCTTTCCTCCATAGCTGATCTTGCTTTTATTAATTTCTCTAATCTGTCTTTATTTCTTCGTCCATGTTTATGTACATTTTTCTCATACATGCCACCTCCAGAGTCTCTTGTAACTGGGCTGCAATGCCACAGACATGAGACATTGCCTAGACATAGACATGAGACATAGCCCTTGGGTTAATGGAGGGGAAGGGGCAGGAATCCCCGCAGCCTGGACCAAAACTCCTGGTTATAGAATCATAAAATCACAGAATGGTTAGAACCAGAAGGGATTTTAAAGATCATGCAGTTCCACCCTCCCTGCCATGGGCAGGGACACCTCCCCCCAGCCCAGGGTGCTCCAAGCCCCGTCCAACCTGGCCTTGAACACCTCCAGGGATGGGGCAGACACAGCTTCTCGGGGCAACCTGCGCCAGGGGCTCACCGCCCTCACAGGAAAGAATTTCTTCCTCGTATCTCATCTCAATCTCCCCTCTTTCAGTGTAAAATCATTCCCCCTTGTTCTATGGCTCCCCTCCCTGACCCAGAGTCCCCCCCCAGCTCTCCTGGAGCCCCTTTAGGCACTGGAAGGGGCTCTGAGGTCTCCGCGGAGCCTTTCTTCTCTCAGGCTGAACCCCCCTCTCCCAGCCTGTCCTCCCCGCAGAGGGGCTCAGCCCTCACAGCATCTCTGGGCCCTCCTCTGGCCCCGCTCCAACAGCTCCGTGTCCTTCTGCTGTTGGGACCCCCCGAGCTGGAGGCAGCACTGCAGGGGGGGCTCCCCAGAGCGCAGCAGAGGGGCAGAAGGTTGGTAGAAGGGGCTGATGTTGGGCTAAGCCGGCTGCAGCCCGTGCCTAGGGCAGCAAAGCTCAGGAACTGGGGAGGAAAGGTGCAGCTTAGAGAAAAGAAAAACACTTATTATGAAATATTGTAACAGTAAGTGACCCAGACACAGTCAAGGGATGGGGTTTTTTTGTGTTTCCTTTTAACTTCCCTCCAGTTGGCCCAGAGACCCCTGGCAGCAGCTGGAAACCAAAAAGGTTTTGAGACTGAGAGGCACATGAGCCCCAGACAGTTTGATTGCTCAAACATTTCTCAAAGATTAGCTTTGTCAAAGCAAGCACCAGGGAGGATAAATCACGTGGATTGAGCTTAGCCTCATCCAAACTGTTCCAGCAAACAACTGACTCAAAAGCACTATGGACATGGCAATTAGCTGAAGCTGCAATATCACACGTGAAGGCGTCCCATGTAGATGAGGAAAGTTTCTATCCCAGAGACAAATTTCTGTGTGGTTAAAATATAGGCATGCACTTGCGCCATCCAAAAAATCACTGGCTGAAAGGCGTTGTAGAGATGAGCCAGATGTTCCTCTGGTTTCAAAAGGTCATGAAACAACTATTTTTACCACCCCCAAAAAAAAGCAGCTTCAAGAAGCCATCAGTTTTGTCAATGCTGTTTGCAGAACCCAGGCTTTAAAGTTAAGAGAAGAAAAAAAGTATGACGGTGATCTTGAGTATATCTGACTGTGCATGTTTTCTCATCTCATTTATTTTTAAATCCTGGAGCTTTGAGCAGGAGAAAGGTCCCCAGGTTGCTTCAGGAGAGCTGCTGCTTGTGCCCAGAGCCTGCTGGGCAGCTTGAGTCCCCGTGTCTTCCTGCAGACCATGCTCCAGAGGACCAGTGCTGGGCTGCTCATCCCAGCAGAGGGATTTCTGCAGGAAGAGTGTTGTACATTCCCTGCAAACTGAGGAGAGGTGCCACAAACTGAAGGAAAACATCCTGCTCCTGGGAAGGGTGGCCAGGGGTTAAGCATCCCTCAAGTAGGGTTTGCCTTTACCAGCGTTTTCCAACACCTCTGTTGTTTTTTATGCATTTCATAGAATAAGAGAATGCTTAGAGGTAGAAGGGACTTTAAAGACCATCTTGTTCCAACCTCCCTGCCCTGGGCAGGGACACCTCCCACCAGCCCAGGGTGCTCCAAGCCCCGTCCAACCTGGCCTTGAACACCTCCAGGGATGGGGCAGCCACAACTTCTCAGGACAACCCGGGCCAGGGGCTCACCACCCGCACAGGGAAGTATTTCTTCCCAATATCTCATCTCAATCTCCCCTCTTTCAGTGTAAAACCATTCCCCCTCATCCCATCGCTCCCCTCCCTGACCCAGAGTCCCTCCCCAGCTCTCCTGGAGCCCCTTTAGGCACTGGAAGGGGCTCTGAGGTCTCCGCGGAGCCTTCTCCTCTCCAGGCTGAACACCCCCCTCTCCCAGCCTGTCCTCCCCGCAGAGGGGCTCAGCCCTCGCAGCATCTCCGGACCCTCCTCTGGCCCCGCTCCAACAGCTCCGTGTCCTTCTGCTGTTGGGGGCCCCCTGAGCTGGATGCACTCTTATTAAACACAATATAAATACAGCATGGCTCTTCCTTTGCTCCTTCAGACTCAACCTGTGAGTTGTTTTTTTTTGCATGGCCACATTGAACAGTGATCTGGTTTGTCTTTGCTTTCTTTATAGCTGCTGTTTGCAACTGTCTGTGTCTGAGCCCCATGCAGGGCCCATTGGCTGCAGCAGCCCCCACCATGGCGGCAGCTCCTTGGGTCAGGAGCAGGAACTGGCCTTGGGAAAGGGAAGGAAATACGGGAGATCCATGGGGTGAACCCTGATGTTCCCCCACCCAGCAGGGTACAAGGCAGAGGACAGATCCTTGTGGCTTTTCACAGAATCACAGAATCTCCTCGATTGGAAAAGCCCTGTAAGATCATCCGGTCCAACCATTAACCTAACACCGACAACCCGCCACTAAACCATGTCCCTGAGCACTATATCTACACGACCCTTAAATCCCTCCAGGGATGGGGACTCCACCACTGCCCTGGGGAACGTGTTCCAATGCCCGATGACCCTTTCAGTAAAGAAATTCTTCCTTATATCCAATCTAAACTTCCCCTGGCGCAACTTGAAGCCATTTCCTCTTGTTCTATCACCTGTTACTCGACAGAACAGGTCGACTCCCACCTCTCTGCACCCTCCTTTCAGATAGCTGTAGAGAGCAATAAGGTCTCCCCTCAGCCTCCTTTTCTCCAGGCTGAACATCCCCAGTTCCCTCAGCCGCTCCCCAGAAGACTTGTGCTCCAGACCCCTCACCAGTTTTGTTGACCTTCTCTGGACACAGTCCAACACCTCAATGTCCTTCTTGTGGTGAGGGGCCCAAAACTGAACGCAGTACTCGAGATGCGGCCTCACCAGTGCCGGGTACAGGGGCAAAATCACCTCCTTGGTGCTACTGGCTACACTGTTCCCGATACAGGCCAGGATGCCGTTGGCCTTCTTGGCCACCTGGGCACACTGCTGGCTCATGTTCAAAGTCAAACTCAGAGGCCTGTAGTTTCCCGGATCGTCCTTCCAGCCCTTCGTGTAGATGGGTGTCACATTGGCTAGTTTCCCAACAATCTGTTGGGACCTCCCCAGTCAGCCAGGACTGTCGGAAAATGATGGAAAGCGGCTTGGTGAGCACCTCCGCCAGCTTGCTCAGAACTTTTGGGTGGATTCCATCCGGTCCCATACACTTGTGTATGTGTACGACTTGGCACTGATGCTGCATATTTGCAGGTTCGCTTGCTGTCTGTGACCTCACCAGAGGTGAAAGTTTTTCTGATTTTTCCTTATTTTTCTAATTTTCCCAGGTAGGGAGCACTGGTACAGATAAATGGGTCCATAAGATTTGATCAGGGGTAGAGCAACCTGGGGTTTTGTGCAGATGACCTTTAAAAGACCTTTACACATCTTCCATGCACGCATTTATTTAAAACCAGTTGCAACACAAATATTCGTTGGTACTTTTGCAGGAAAGATCAGTGATCCCAGGTGCATGGGGGAGATTAAATGCCTGGAAAATGAAGACATTCTTTTTTACACTGAAATTATAATTATTTTGGTTTTGATGTGAAAGAAGATACTTGATTTGCCAAAAATCTGGGTCTTTGAGAACTTTGTGGTGAGTGTGTTTACAGTGGGGATCACGACGACCTGTACAAGAATTTAGTGCTGTTTCAGTGATCCGGTCAATAAATAGCCACCAGCAGCTCCTTTCATCCTACAGCAATGCCAGCTGTGGCCAGATGTGCTGCAGAGGGGAAGGGGAAGGGGAAGGGGAAGGGGAAGGGGAAGGGGAAGGGGAAGGGGAAGGGGAGGGGAGGGGAAGGGAAGGAGGGGAAGAGGAAGGGGAAGGGGAAGGAGGAAGAGGAAGAGGGAAAAGGAAAGAGAAAGGGAGAGGGAAGGGGAAGGGGAAGGGGAAGGGGAAAGGAGAAGACGGAGAGGGAAAGGGAGGGGGAAGGGGAAGAGGAAGGAGAAAGAGGAAGAGGAAGAAGGAAAAGGAAAGGGAAAGGGAGAGGGAAGGGGAAGGGGAAGGGGAAAGGAGAAAGGAGAAGAGGGAAAAGGAAAGGGAAAGGGAAAGGGAAAGGGAAAGGGAAAGGGAAAGGGAAAGGGAAAGGGAAAGGGAAAGGGAAAGGGAAAGGGAAAGGGAAAGGGAAAGGGAAAGGGAAAGGGAAAGGGAAAGGGAGGGAGAAGGAGAAAGGGAAAGGGAAAAGGAGGGAGAAGGAGAAAGGAGAAGAGGGAAAGGGAAAGGGAGGGGGAAGGGGAAGGGGAAGGGGAAAGGGAAAGGGAAGGGGGAGGGGAAGGGGAAGGAGGAGGGGAAGGGGAAGGGAGAAGAAGAAAGGGAAAGGGAGGGGAAAGGGTAAGAGGGAGAGGGAGAGGAAGATGCTCTTTTTCCCCCAGCCAGAGTCTTGATGCCGCGTCCCACGGGACATCCAGGGAACCGTTCCCTCACTCTCACCCAAAACCAGCCCCTGTGCTGCCCCACATCCTTGGCAAATCTGCTGTGACAAACCTGTGGAGTAACACCGAAAAAAAACCCACCAGATACCTTCTAGGACACAATTTTCTGGGTGCTTACATAAATAGCTGGGTTATATCACCACGCATTCCAGCTTAGCTAGAGATAACTGCACAAAATGAAGCTGAATAGCTTAAAGATGAGAAGGAGGTGGCAAAAGCTTTCCAATGTCAGCACTAACCTGGCAATTTCTAGTGTTCACAGGCAGCACCACTTCTGTAGGTACACTGAGGTGGTAGGGCCACGCTGTCCCCTTCACAGGGGTGATAAAATGTTGTTGGTTTATGTGGGGGAAGACGGGAAATAGAGGAAGGTTCTGGCAGCACAAACTCTTTAAACTTGCCGGGAAGGGATGTTAGGAGAAGCTGCGTTGCCAGCGTGGGAGTAGCCTCATGGGAAGCAGGACATGCCAATGGCTTCTTTGTGAGATTGCTGTGGCAGAAGAGATACGAAAGGGAAGGACAGCATTTGGGGAGGAAAACATCCAACAAAAAAGAGGTTAGGAGTACTCAAACAGCAAGATGCAGGAGATAAAAGTTATTTTCTGCCCTGAAGACCCTCCATTTGCAAAGTGAATAACTATCCCACTGTCCTGAAACACAGGGCAGCCTGAACTCCCTGGGAAACACAGGAGCGTCACTTTGCAGGTCCTGCATCCCAGCACAGAGAGGCAGCTATATGTGAGCTTAGCCGAAAAAATCCTTTCTGATGTTTCGATGCAACGGTGCAGCAAAGATCGGTGCTTTTACGTGGGTTTAGGCAGAAACCTGACAGAAGTAACTTAGAGGCAATGTCTGTCATTTTTAATACAGTGTTTAGGCACCAAAGATGACCTGAATAGAAAAAGCAAAGAAGATCTGTATATGGGACAGACGTATTTTCAAGGACAGGCTGGGATTCACAGCGCTGGCCCCTGGGAGAAGCTCCATTTAATTCAGCAGGATTCCTCCTGGACCTTACTCACACGTCATTCCCACGTTGGTTCTGCAGAGATCTTTTCATCGAATATGAAAAGAGGGCAAAGAGCTCTATATTTATGAAGGATTGTACTGAAATGCAAGAAATTAGTCGTTTCAGACCAGCCGCTGCCGAGACCTACATTTCTACAGGCAGGACATGCGCAAACGAGGAGAACCCAGAAACGCGTGCTCTGGCAGGGTTAATTTTAACATCCTCATGAGACCCATCCTCAAACCACCCCTAAAAACCAACTGCAGCATCTCCTCGGGGAAAGAGCAGTGAAGATCAGTCATGGCCACCCACCACCATGGCCTCGATGGTGGCTGGAGGGAGAAGCACCGGCCGTAACACAGGCGCTTGCTTAAAATCTCAGCCAAAGAGGCCCAGGGGCCAAAAACGTATATACACACACAGACACACATATACGTACGTGTGTGTGTGTGTGTGTGTATATATGGGAAAATCTCGTCTGTGAAGCACTGGTCTTTAACGAGGTGGTTCATCCCTTCTGGGAACTAAATCCAGATTATTTTATTTGCTCAGTCTTATCTGTTACACTTAGTGCTTGGCAAATCGCAGAAGACCAGTCTCGTGGCATTAGCAGGCAAATAACAAACGATGCTTTAATGATGATACAGCCAAGCGTAAGGCAGGGAGCAATGGAGATGCAGCAGGGGGAATTGCTATTATTTGTGTAAGGAAGATTCTGAGTGGCCTCGTGTTGGAAAATAGTTGGAGGTGTTCTAAATGTGAGGAATACGTAACTGGGATTTGCCTCTTTTGCCTGGCAGAACCTCTCCCAAATAATTCATCATTGCTGTATGTGGGCTATGATTCACACTGGAGGAAATGATGAATTTTAGACCACACTGCGCATTTCCCTCTGTCCTTTTTATATCGTTTGGTCAAACGATTATTCCATATTCTTTGTTTCAGCTGTGATGAGAAAATAATAGGTGATTGAATCATTTCCCCTTATCTTCAAGTTATCACATTAAATGCGTGCCCAACTGTCTCAGAAATGACTTACTGCATCCAGTTATTGTATTAAAGGAGGCACGGTAGGCTGTGGGTGGCTATTTCAGTACATACAGTTTTTTTCACTATAATTCTCCTTTTCAAACATTTTACAAGCACTGCAGACCGGGGAGGTTCCCAGCCTCCCACTGACTTTGTGAACAGCCCAGCGAGAGCTAGAGGATTTCTATTTGCAGGGACTCCTATAATACTCAGTTTGAAGAAGTACACAGCTGCCTCATTTTGTAGAAGATGACAGAAACTGATGGGGAAAAGGAGAATAATGTAAAAGGTGGGAAGAGCTCACTCATGTTGTTCGGGCAGTCAAAGGTGTTTCATAGTCGTCAGAAAACCTCTTCCTGGCCCTTGTCTTCGACCCTGGCCGGGGAGAGAAACGTCACGTGTGGCGTCAGGGGAGAGAAAACTCTTCTTTCATTTTTCTCACCTTCCTTTCCAGTTCATTTCTGAAGTCCTGGAGCATTTTCCTCGCAAAGTGACTCTGTGCAAGGGCTAAATCCCGTCGCCCCAGGGACCCCACCGGCACCCCGCAACGGGCATCGTTTATGGCTGTGCTTGGGGAGAACATAAGAAAAATAAGAGACCGAGGTATCCCTCTGGAGCAGCTTGCTTGTTCTCCTCTTAGTTAGCTCGTCATAAAATCTCCTTTTTGGGGGGTTGCCAGAGCCTTTACTTTTTTCCTTCTTTCTCCAGAGAGCTTATTTGCTCCAGCGCTCCTCCCAGCTAATTTGTCCCACGCACTTGCCACCCTGTGCACCAAACCCTTCTGCCAATGCACCTCATAGGCACTTCCTAAGCTTTGCAATTATATCCCTCAACTTTTTTAATCCTTCCCGTGCACCTTTGCAAACAACCCGTCCGTGCAGCCGCTTTCCTCCTAACTCGAAGCTTTCCCACGGCGATCCCACCAGTGCCGCATCTCCCGTCCCCCCTCTGCTGAAAAAAAGCCCATTATCATTTCTGCCTTCCTTACTGCAGCCGGGCATTAAGCTAATAGCTTAAATTATTTTTCCACAATAACGGCCTAATCCCTTCTCTTATCAGTATAGCAGATTAATTTTCCCAAGCATGATTAGTACCTTGTCTTCTCCCTAATTATACAGGGACAAATTTTGCTCCCAGAAGAACGCAGCCTCAGAATTACCGGCAGGCAAAGCCCCAAAGCAAACCCCTGACTTGGAGAGCATCTTCCTACTATCCCGCCTGGCTAAGCCAAGGCAGACGCAGAGCATATTGCTGTCAACTATAAATACACTCCAGTCTCTCCAGCTGTGATTTACGGAACACTTCTTCATCATTTGCTAATAGTGAGGGGCTGTATTAACCGGAGCAAGTTGGTGTGAACGCCTTCCTTCGATCAAGGGTGAACCTGCTTGACCATGAATGTTTCCGAGGTGGGATGAGCAGAAATAACTTCCCAAATTAATTACAGCGGAGCGCAAGAGCTGACATATTTCTGCCTGGCAGTTGCACAGTTGGGTTCGGAGCTTGCAGCGTCTTCACGGCTTAATTACAAGTGGAAGATGCTGTTTGTTACAGCGGCGCAGGGCACAGTTGTCCTTAACGGTTCTTTCTCTAATTTATCTTAATAGCTGCTATTTTCGTTAGTGGGTAAATGGTTCATTATACTCCTCCAGTCCCAGCGGATGGGACCAGCAGCCCCACGGCTGCGCCTGGGTAGACTTTGTGCCAAACCAGCCGCAGGGCCTCGGAGCAAGTTACAAAAGCAAGCCTACCACTTGTATTTCCCTGGGTTAGTATCCCACCATATAAAAGCATAAACACTGAAAGATTACTCCATGCATCTTTAAGGAACTTACTTTAAAGCATCATTCACCTGAAAGACCAGACCAGTCCCTCCAGACTTGTTCTATTTTACTGAGCCTATAATAGGAATTTCATTTAATTTTTAAATGCCTGCATTCGTACAAGACCAGAAACTATTCCAAGGTCTCTGGTAAATATTTACCAGCATCCTCTTGTGTAACGACTAAGCATCTTAGAGGCTCTGCAGGCCAAATTCACTCTTAGTTTATCCCTGTGTACACAGAGCAGTGCGGGAGCCGGCAGCTGCGGCGATACAAGAGCCAGGCGCCGATGCTGGCTGTCTCTAGAAAGTCCTTGGCTTATGTTCGCACTTTCTGGTTCCCCACGGGATCTGGTTCAGGTCAGAGAAACAATTTCATGTCGCAGAGGTGTTCATCTGTTGGGAGAAGGTCTGAGTTTCTCTGGGTGATCGAGGACCACTCGATGGAGTGAGCTAGCCAGGCACATTGTGCAACACGCGTGGGAAAACACCCCCACCAAGTAATATCCCAATTAACATTGCCCTTATTTTTAAGAAGTACTGAGGATGCAAGAAATTAATATATATATATATTTTTCACTTTAAAATGACCCTGTGGGTGGTGCATCCTGCACCAGTATGCACAGTGCATCATGCAACTGCAACCAGCTAAGCCCATACTGATGCGGAGAAATGAATATACTAATCTCATAAAGATTTTTAAGTGCTAGCTTAAGCTGCCGAGAATGGATTATGCTCTCAGAAACCAATCACCATTTTTCTTTAACTAACTGTTAGAGTAGGAGAAAAATATCTCCAGTGGGGGAAAAAAAAAATCAATGTTTCATTAGTAAAAGGCCTCACTGCCATGAGAATATTTTTTGGCTCCTGACACCTCATTAAGCTTATTTAACAACAGCACAATTCATTTGCCTGCCCAGAGAAATTCTTAAAATTAAGTAGAGAGGGGGAAAAAAAACCAAAATAGGCATTTAACATCAACCTCCCAACAGGAAAAGACACACCACGGAAACGCGAAATATGGAATAACATAGAGGGTTACAACAGGGAGCATCATGTCATACCAAATGTGCATGTAAGTTCCACAGTGTATAAGTACACAATTAACCTGCTGCCCACCCATTCGTAATGTGCACAGAAAGTGTACTATGGCCCAGTCTGACTTCTTCAGATGCTTTTTCAATAAAATACAATTTTTTTTAATATTTCAGCTTGCACAGGTGACAAACATCAGCTCTCTTCAGCATGAAAAATGGTTTCTGTAATAACTTCGCCCAGAACACTTCTTGTTCTGTGGAAAATAAAAACAATGAGAGGAAAAAACCTAATTACTTAAGTGTCTATCTTTTAGTGGAAATGATACCAATTTTCAGAAGCACGCAATTTCATGGTAATATGCATATCTACAAATGCCGATCCACCAAAAGCACAGGAATCACACCCACATACCTTGTGTTTAGCGGAAGATGTATCTGATTTGTACAAATCCTTGTGATTTGCTTTTCAATTCATTTCATTCTGGAACTCACCTGAATCTGGTTCCTGCATGGGCACTTCTTTCCCCACGGAAACTTCAGAATAACAGTGCTGTAGAAGTCTCTGATAACTCTGAGCTCTTATTACAAAAGAGCTTAATTTATAACCTCTGGGTTTGAAGACATTTGTGCTTCTACCCATACCTTGGGGGACTCTTTAGCCCCTCTATCCTTACTCACCTGCCCATGGGTCTCCCTGCAGCTGAGAAGACATGTGAAAAGACCTGTCTGTGCCTCCATCCCCAGCATGGATGGGAATCTCTTGGCTTACCCACTAGAAACCTTGCTGGTTTTCCAAGAACAAATGATGAAACATCCCTAAGTTTTGCATTGCTGGCCAATGCTTGAAGCAAAAAAGGCTTGTCTGTAACTGCTGATGGTGGTTTTTTTCTGGGGATGCCTGTTCCCAACGCAGCGTGCAGAGCTGGGAACCATCTCCTGCACTGCTGCTCTACCACCGCAGTCCATCACCAGCCAGCCTAGGTGTTCCTGCTGAACTTGCGAGATCCTCCTTGCCATCCCTAGCATCATGGGGTCCTCCCTGCCCATCCCCAGCCTCACCGAGTCTCCCTTGGCCTTCACCAGCCTCATGGGGTCCCCCCAGCCCACCACCAGCCTCACGGGGTCCCCCCTGCCAATCCCCAATCTCACAGGGTCCTACCTGCCCATCCCCAGCATCATGAGGTCCTCCCTGCCCATCCCCAGCCTTGCAGGGTCCTTCCTGCACATCCCCAGCCTCACGGGGTCCTCCCTGCCCATCCCCATCCTCATGAGGTCCTCCCTGCCCATCACCACCCTTGCGGGGTCCTCATTGCCCATCCCCATCCTCACGGGGTCCTCCCTGCCTACCCCCACAGAGCTGGCTTGGCGTGAAACACAGGCATGATTTGGGTGGCCAATGCATAACCTGTGTCCGTGCCCAAACCGCAAACAGGAAAAAACCTCTCAAAACCCCAAAAAACACCCCATAATTTCTGTTTGCGCCAAATGTCAGGAGCTGCCCCTCCGCTTCCATGCGTGTGATGATAAATGGCTGAAACTGCCCACCAAATTTCTATTTATTATTTGCTTTTATCTCACGGAAAAGGGGTTAATGCTACATAAAAGGTTCCGAATGAAATGTTTGGTACGACAAAAGGAGAAGTGGCAGATGGGACTTGGTTCTGGGTAGTGCTGAGCCCCACAGTGAGCTCCCCCCGCCGGCCCAGCAGTGAATGCAGGACAAGAGCCATTACCCTGCGGTTTCTGTGCAGGTAATAAAAGAGTTTTTATAGGTAAGGGTCTGTGCAGCGCAAAGCCAAATTTTTGCAGGGCAGTCTTGGAGCCTGATAAGGTCCTTTCTAAAAACAAACCATTAACATATGCACAATTAGGGCTGGCTCTACTGTTATGCCACAAGCAAAATGCAACCCCTTCTTGAAATACATAACAGCCTTTTAGTTCAAGAAAGCTAGCAGGGAAAGATGTGTTAGCATTAAAGAACTGTTGTTTGGGTTTTTTTAATCACATCTAAAAATAACATTTATATAAGCACCTACCCTGACATTTCACATCAGCAAGTGGCCAGAACCGCCTCGCTCAGCTGTATTAAAATATGCAAACACAATGGGATTTTAGCAGATTTTGTTTCCTGAAAAAGGATTGCACAACTCAACCTTTAGAGGCAATAGGAAAGCCAAAGCGGTTTTCTACTCTGGTTAAAACGTATCGTATGCAGTGTGTCCTTCGGCAGTTCAGTTATAGCTGTTGCCTGTGATAATTAAATATATTACCTCTGTGTGTCCAGCGTTACGCATGCAGCACAAGTGAGGCAATAGCGACTAATCTCTGGCAAAATGAGAAACCACTTAAAGGCAGCAAAATGCACCGGCTGCTGTCTGCTTTTGGCCTCTCCGCACACACAGCAGGTGTCTATTGAAAAATATGTTTTTCTTTCCTTCTTCTTTCTAACCCCGCTCCTCTATGGACACCGTGCCTCCCTCAGAAATGTTTAGATCCTCATGAGAAACACCTTTTGTCTAACCACAATTAAGGCAAGACAATGCCAATACAAAATGCAAGTACAAAAGATACCATAGTCAAGAGCTGACAAGTTTAAAAACAAGACCATGTCATTTATTCCGAAGATAACACTGGTGTTGAGGTGCAAAGATGCTTCACTATCTGTGGCACGCGCCTCGTCCTGTTTGCAGGTGTAAATCATCTCCTGGTCGCCCCATGGCAGAGAAGCTCCAGCTTCTGCAGCTGTGGGCTTTTATGGGAGGAGAGGTGTCCTTCCGCTCCTGCTCTCCAGGCATTTGGCATCAACAACTGAATTCTCTTCCCTGTCTGCATGGAGAGTGCTGCTACCTGCAGGGCTGTCGGCACATCTTCTCCAAATGACCTGTTTGCCTGCCCGGCCACCTGTGTATAGAGAACCACGCTGCGTTGGTGAATTGCTGTGTGCTCCTAGGAAAAAAACGATACTGTATGTTTGGGGATCTGCAAGGAAGACTCCAGAGGAGGTTCCAGCATCCAGATGTTGTACCCCAGCAGGACAACACAGCTGAATTTTGGGCAGGGATGTACTGCTGGTCCCAGCCTTGATCCTTCTGCTCCAGCTAAGAAAGTGCAGGATGCTCTTCTCCAAGAACACCTACAGATGTTCTTCTCTGAAAACGCACATTCTTCTCCAAGAATATCTACATACAGGAAAACCAAAATGGGAATTCAGTGGTGTTTAAGAAATGCCCAGAAACTCAGTTCCCATTTCAGTTTTCCTGTATGTAGATGTTCTCGGAGAAGCAGCTGAGCTGGGTTTGTTCAATGATATTGAGTTTAGACAGAGGGGATTCGACCCTTCTCCAGGCGTAAGGAGTAGTGCGTGGCAAGTGGACCTCCAAACCACAGCGCGTTGCTTGAAGGCCCTCTTGGTGCAATGCTGCTGCCTCTGAGGAGCGTTTCTCAGGTCTCAGCAGCCAGCTTCTGCCGGCTTTCTACAAATCATTTGTTACCAAGATTGATATTACAGTTATGTAAACATACATTATTTATCTGTTATGGCCCTTTGAACTGGGTGAGTGCTCCTGGCTTTCCATTATTCCGTGTCTAAATTAATCATGGACCATAAAATCAGTCACCATTTATGCACTATGAAAAAAAAAAGAAAGATGTAAAAATAGCACTCGCGGTGTAGAGATTTCATGCTGTGTTCCCTGGACAGTAACTACTCAGGCATCGTGCTTCTTCCTCCAGGCCTGTGAAATATTTATTGCTTTTTTAAAAAAGGGAGAAAACCTCTTAAAATTATCTGCCTCCTCAGGAGAAAGTTATTCCCTGTTCCAGTCATCTACTCCCCTGCCCCGGGGAGGGACCGCTGCTCTGGATCCTCTGTGCAGCATCCTCTGCTGGACTTCCAACATGTCATGACCCTCTGACCACTGGTTTGTGTTCCCACAGGTAGGCCGGGGACAGTGACCTAATGCTTGGGTACAGCCAGGAGCCTCTGGGCACCCTGTGCTTCTTCTGGGAGGTTTGCACAGGACTGACACAGTGTCCCCGCTGGGAGTGGAAAGGGATTACAGGGAACTGCGACCTGGGGAGCTCCAGGAGGGCTTTGACACCCTCCGTCCATGGACGGTAGCAGCTCCCTTCTGCTTTTTAACATGAATTATACACTCCTCCAGACCCAAAGGTCTCATCCATGTGCTCATCCCCAAGGCAGCTGCGTGTGGAGGAACAGCAGGACCCTCCGGCCTGTGGTACCCTGCACTCACCGCTGCTTCCTCCTGCTTGATGCACACCAGAAGAATCAGTTGTCTCTGTTTTGGCTGTATATGGTGCTGGACTTCAATGCTGGAGGTATGTCAACCCTCTGTTCACACCCCAGGAGCAGCACGTGCCGGGGCTGGGCTTCTTGCACTTCTGCTGTCAACAAAAGCCGTGGTGGGAGAGGAGCTCAGGGGCTGGTTCGGTGCTGGGCTTCACTTCCAGGCACTTCTATCCAGTCCACCTCAGGGTGTCCCCAGGGTGTTTTAAGGTGTGCTTAGCTGTCACCCAACTCTGTGCGTGCTTGTGGTGGCCCCGAACCCTGATCAGCCTGGCATCCAAAACACCATCAATAATCCCAAGACCTGCTCTGATCCAGCGTCACAAGTTGAGAGACACACCGCATCTTGCCAACCTATGGGATGAGGGCAAGGAGGGTTAAGAAAATGAGATATTTGAAAAAAAATCTTTCGGTACACTTCTTTTTCGGAGTTGTTAGGGATCCAATCCATCAGTCAATTACGTCCAATCAGCAGAGTTTAATAAAGATACCACTCAGAAAGTCTGGAGAAGAGGAGGCTGAGGGGAGACCTTATCACTCTCTTCAGCTCCCCGAAAGGAGGGTGTAGAGAGGTGGGGGGCCAACCTCTTCTCCCAAGGAACAGGTGATAGGACGAGAGGAAACGGCCCTCAGGTTGTGCCAGGGCAGGTTTCAGATGGATATTAGGAAAAATTTCTTCACCCGAAAGGATTGTCCAAGCACTGGCACAGGCTGTCCAGGGCAGTGGTGGAGTCGCCATCCTGAAGGTACTTAAAAGATGGGCAGACGTGGTGCTGGAGGGACATGGTTTAGTGGTGGGTTGGGCAGTGGTGGGTTGATGGTTGGACCTCAGCGATCTTTAAGGCCCCTTCAACCCAAAACGTTGCTATGATTGTATTAACAATGTCATGGAAATAATTACTCTGCGCATAGGACCCCTGCTATTGGGGATGGAGTTTTCTGAGGTGGTCAGAAAACACTGCTGAGTTACCAGACCCTCAATATGATATTTTTTTCTTAAAGCTGATGCTCACTTATGCTTCAGCAACAGCTTGTACAACTTGAGCTGAGCCTGGGCCACAGCAGATACCAAAGCCTCTACCACCCTCCCCTACAATGCTGGCGCAGGTGCGGAGCCTCATTGTGCTCTCCTAAGTGAAGGAGCAGCTGCTCCTTGCAGGAACATCTTCAGAGATATCCTGCAATATCCCGCAATATCCAAGCTCTCGCCACTCCAGCTAATAATAAACTGGCCTTGCAGCAACTCCTTCCCTTGCCGTCCGCAGGCTTTCTCCCCTCGAGCGAAGCAGCACGGCTGAAAGGAGGAACTTCTCAGATCTTTAAATAAACTCCTGGATTCCCCCCCACCCTCCTGCCCCGGGCTTCTGGTCCAGCTGGGAGCAGCTTTCCTGTTTGTTTGTTTGTTCCTTTTTCCTTGCACTGATTGCAGAGAGGAAGGAATCTGGCCTTCTACCTCCCTGAAGACCTCGAGGCGAGCAGCCCATGCTAGGAGCGCAATTACTCCGCACTGCAGGCTTTGGTGAGAATTAAAGGTCAGGCTCTTTTACTGGTGTTTTTTTTACTTCCGGGCTGCCATGAGGTCATGGCTGGTGACAAGCACACGCTAAAATCCACATTTTTGAAAGCAGTTCACAGTCCTCAATGTGGCCATGAGAAAGCGAGGGCATGAATGTCCAAGGAAAGCATTATTAACCCTCTCTTTCCTCCTGATTTTATTTTCTTTTTAGATGGATGGGGCTGGTCAAAACCTGGGTTGACACTTAACCTGCTTGGCCTCACGCTTGGGTAACGACTTCTTATCCAGCGAGCCGGCAGAGCAGCAGGACCCTGGACCACTCCGTCCCCAGGAGGGTATCGCTGGTGGGGGTGAGGTGGGAGGATGCTCTGATCAAAAGCTGGGAGTTCTAATGCCAGTGTCTCAGAGGGGATGGGGGCTTTGAAGTGCTGCAAATATGGGCCTCCTGCGGGCGAAAGACTGTGAGGAGCAATCAGGCACAACCATCTTGTGTTGGAGATCAAAGAGGGGTGTCCGAAAGCATTGGTTGCCATAGCCACGCTGCCCGCTGCCTGCCCGCTGCCCGCTCCCCGCCGGGGGCTGCGCAGGGGTTTTAATGGCCAGAAGCTGCTGTAGGGACTCAGAGTCTCTGTTCTCCAGTCCTCTGCTCCTCGTGTCGTTGAAGCCTCCTGTAACTTCCAGAAACACAGCAATACTTTTTGGAAAAAAGTCCAAATTAATTTACTTCTAGGAAAAAATTCAAACAATACTGAAAGAATTAAATCCCTCTGTAAAATGTTTTTTCTCCCAGCAGCTGACTGTTTGTGAAGACCCTCATCATCCTGCAGTTCCCCGGGCTGCACACACATCTTGGCTACGGCAGGTTAGAAGTCTAGAAATGATGTTTATGCCCATGACCGCTCTCCCCCGCTGCAGGGAATTGCAGTGTTCCCAACTGTGCTCATGGACCAAAAAGACTTCGGACCCAAATTCGTTCAAGGAGACAGGTGGAGGAGGGTGGTTGTGGGACCTCTGCATCACCAAGCTCGTCCTCAGAAGCTGTGCTTTTGCTTTTTTTACCAAAAAATACCCTTGGGCCGCCACTTTCCTGGAGGTGGTGGCTCCTTCCCTGTCCAAGTCGGTGTTCTGAGGGATTCAATGTGTTTGTCAGATGTTTCTGAAAAGTGGCTCCATCGTTAACTTGGCACGGATTGGAAATGTGGAGGCCGAAGCCTCCAGCTGGAAAAATGGTTTTGATAAATAATCAGCTGACCGTTAGCCCAGGGGTGGGCCTGCCTGCCCTCCCCACCCCATCCCTGGGCATCAGCTGCTTACAGGTGGGTTCCCATCTGTCCTGTCCGACGTCCCCCGCCTCCCCCTCTGCTCTCCACCCCATGCCCGAGGTCAGCTGAGGTTTTCCTTTCCACTGCATGCTGAAATCTTACTGGGGATGAAACTCCTGGCTTTGTGGGTCTGGAAAGGGGCTGTTGCAGGCGGGGGTGGCCGGCAGCAGCCCTCAGGCTCGGGCAGCCCCCTGACAGGCAGCCCCTGCCTCTCCCGACCCCACGGCGCTGCGCTCCCGGCACTGATGGATGGTCTCGCCTGAAAAAGCCCCATCCTGAGCTTCACCAGATGCGAGATTAATTTATTGCACCTGTCCAAACAGAACGCATTTCTATTTTATCTGCATTACTGCCTGTCCTGCAGCGTGATGGAGAGGTTTGGGTGTGCCCACGCGCAGATGACCTTGGCCCAGCCTGGTGGGTCTGTCCTCCCCCAGGGATGGAGGGGGGACACACGGACAGCGAGCACCGCCGTCTTAGTCCAAAGGTGAGATCAATCATAGAACAGTTTTGGTTGGAAGGGACCTTTAAAGGTCATCTAGTCTAACCTCCCTGCGATGAGCAGGGACATCTTCAACCATATCAGGTTGCCCAGAGCCTTGTCCAACCTGATGGCAGATGCAGCAGAAAATCCCATTCCTCGGACTGGGAGGCTGATCCGGGGGTGTGCAGGGGAAAGGATCCGACCCTCTGCTCCAGCTGAATGCAGAGCACCAGCAGAACAGCACACATTATTATTAATAAGGAAGTAATTTAGCATGGAGTATCTTAATGTGAATGATTATACACTGCGGCGCTTGGAGGGACGCATCCTTCAGCGGCAGAGCGGTGTGATGCTCCTTCCAGGAGCAAACGAGAGGGGAGGAGGGCTGTGCATCCACCAGAAGGTGCTGCTTTGCCTTCCTTCCCTGCTCACGGGCCAAAGCTGAGACCCAGCAGGCTTCTGCTCGAGCAGAATTCCCAGCGAGTTCAGTGGGATTTTTGCCTGATTAAAGCTTGAGCCACAGTCCAGGAATTTCTGCCTTTGCTGTGATCCAAGCAGGCTTTGCGCAGGAGCTTGTAAGCAATCTGTTACCCTTGATGGAGGCTTTTTTTTGGAGAGAATTCAAGTTTATTCCGTTAGAAAGGGGTTTAGTCTTCCCTTTTCATGGCAGTGGGAAAGAAAAACTACCCAGTTCCCCTGAGCCGGGGCGGCAGACTCTGATCTCGCTTGATTTTAACCTTCTCTCTTGAAGAGAGAAGTCACTGAAGGACTTTGGAAATGATCGTTGCAGCTAATGAGGGCCAAAGGAGCTCTGGAAAGTAAAATAGGATCGTAATTAGGTGAGCGCCTTCCTTTTGCCAGGTCAAGAAATCAGAAATTTCAGCTGGAATTTCAAAGGGAGGAGTGATTAGAGGAAGACGAACTTCTGACCCTGTAATTACAAATAATAGCTCTGCAGGAGTATAAATGTGCTCCTCTGAGCCAGACAACCAGGTGGGTGGTATTCTGCCCAAAATGACGTGAGCAAAATAATAATTAGAAAAGGCTAGCGTCTACCAAACTTAGTCTGAAATAGCCGCATTTTGAGGAGTTAAAAAAGGAAAAAAAAAATAAAAATGAAGGATTTCCTTTGGGGAGATGGGGACCTGCAAAGAGAAGGGGAATAAAATCTTCATGATAGCTGGGGGGACACATCCTAGGGATGCTGTGGGCAGCGTCCCCGGGACACGGTTCCTCTCCGACACAAAAATCCTCCCGTTGCATCCTGAGCCTATTTTATTTTAACACATAGCTATTGCAAATGCTGCTTCAGCCCAGGATGCGGCGATAACTCCAAACCTCAGTTTGGCCAGCCTGAATAATTTTACATATATGACATCTCAAAGATATCAACTCGCTGGTTTTGGTGCTTTACTTGATGTCAGGGACAGGGCTTGGGTGATGCTGTGCGGGTACCTGGCAAGGGACCTTCATCCCCTGGGACATGCCACCTCCCTGTCCCCATCGGCGGCTTTTGCAGCAGAGTGTGTCCAAGGAAAAACCAAAGCTGGAAGGAAGAAATCATCTCCGACTGAAAAGTGAGGCTGCCCCAGCAGGGAGGGCTCTGAGAGGACCTGTCTTCGCTATCGTGATGGAGCAAATCTCTTCTTGCACAAAGCTTACTTTATTTTCTATTCGGCATTCAGGTCTTTAACTGAAGAAAACACAGCGCTACAGAAAAACATGACATTCAGAGACATTTTTTTTTTCTTTGGTTTGTTTATCAGCAAGATTAAGATTCCTGGCTGCGGAATAAAGGAATGTCTCGCATTTATTTGTATCAGGGCATGTGGAGTGCATTTGTTTCCTAGGATGCAAATTCGTTGTTCATGCTCTGAATAAGAATCCCAGTGCCAGGAGACTGCCGTCAGATTCAGATCTCTTGGCATCGTTTTTGCTATAACTTCATGCACAGAGCGGGGATTTGATTTTTCCCAATATTCCGCCGCTGTGTTTTGTCTCCGAGACGCTTTCCCAATTTCTTTCTTAAACCTTGTGTCAGCTCATTTCCTTTTTTTTTTTTTTTTAAATTATCGCCGGCGGCCGCGAGGCTGCAGGGCCAGCTTTTGGGATGTAGGTCTCACCGCCATCCCTGGCGTGATGCCCGCCGGCTGCCTGCCCACCTCATCCCTGCCAAAGCCCGGGCAGCTGTGGGAGCCGTGCGCCCCGTTCCACGCTGCCCGGCCGCTGCGGGCCCAGGGGGCCGTGGGGGTCCCTCGCTGCCCGAGCCTGCGGCAAAAGGAGGGAGAAATGCACATTTTGGAGCTGGCGCTGGGGACACGCTGGCTCCCGCGCTCCTCTCAACCCAACGCAGGCAAAATTGGGCGTTAAAATGCAATTGGCTGCGGTTTCTCATTTTATTTGTTTATCTATTTATCTATTTATTTTTTTTTAGTTTATGTTTATGCATGCACACACACATACGCATGTCTCAAATCTTAGCTGCAGCTGTGCAAGGGCTCAAAATCGCACATGTACCAGGAAAGCTGCTGTGTCTGGGGGGCACAGCTGGGCCGTTTTCATTTCCAGCCCTTCTCTACAAGCACCGCGGGCAGAACCCCCCCCTCGAAGGCTCGGCAGCGGCCGAGGTCCCCGTTCGTCCCCAGCGCCGGCAGGACCCGCTCCCCCAGCCTGGCGCAGGGGCTGCCACCTTGCATTAACTGCATCTGGGTAGGGCGTGTTGTGACATGACTGTGCCTGACATGACATGTCACCTTGGGAGATAATGAGTTGGAAATTTGTGCTAATAATTGTTTTGACTGTTCCCCAGGAACGAGTGGGTGGGGTGGTGGTTTTTTTTTTTTTTCCAGCAGAATGTCTTGCACCCAAAATGATTTTATTAGGGAATTATTATTATTTTTTTAGGTAGGAAAAATATCAGCCGTATCCACTGGAGGATGGGGGTTGGTACCTGGCATCCCTGCAGCCCCTCGGGGTGGCCCTGGATGCCTGGCGGTACTCCGGGGAGGCTTTGTCCCAGATCCCAGCTCCTCCCCTCCAAAACCTGCTGCCCCAACCACCGTCACCTTCCCCACCACCAGGACCCCGAAGCCACTGCCACTAAGCAAAGGACTTGTATCGCTGTCTATAAGCATCTGTGGGTGGGCGCAGGGTTGCACCCCATCTCAAGGCATAGGGATGCTGCACAGCGCAAATTCCTGGGCATCGGGTCCATGCACAGGGTAGGGGGCATTCAGGGGGGCATACACCACTGAATCACAGCGTTTCACTTTGCGTCGCAAGGCGCTTGAATCCTTAATTGGCACTGAGCACGTTAGCTTTCTCTCTACCTGCTACAGGAACCCTGGAGATTTTTCTAACGAGCAAAGCAAGCTACTGCTGGTGGATTTTTCAAGTTCTCATAGCTTTACAAATTACATTTGCTCTAGGCAGCCATTCATAATAATCAACTTGAAACCACTGCTAGCACAAAAAATCTTTGCCTTGTCAGCAATACACCTCTTAAATACCGTACTGCCATCCGTCACAGCTCGCCGTAACTTGTAATTTGATTAAACGTGCTCCAAAACGCGGGGTTGGAAGTGCACTTGTCCGCAGTAAGTGGATTTGTGTTCCCCTCTATTAGAAGGCTGTGTGATGTGACTTAACGATGGAAAACACTCATTATGGCAGACACTTGTCAAACACGTTGGATCAGGAGAGTCTATTTTTGCCCAGCGCCTGTGTAAAAACGCAATTTCTCTCCATTTGGCTCAGACGGACAGACTCCCACCAGCCAAGCTGCTTCACGCCTTCCCTCCCCAAAGTGGCACGGCTCCTTCTCGCAGAGGAACACCGCTAGTTTGGCAGCCTTAGGCCCGTATAGATTTGGGGGTAGGTTTTCAGAGATGAGCAGTACAAGGCAGAGTGACCTCTCTCCAGTACTGGGCTGGAAGGAAGATGCTCGCAGCAGCTGGGGAAAAGGTAAAAACAGTTTTTCAGCATCACCAACTTGGGAAATACAGGGTCTAGCTGTTGTGCTCCCAAATATATCGAGCAAGAAAATGCCATTTTTTAGTCAAAGTAATTTAATGCATTTTCTGCAGTTCCCCTGACCCGAGCTGAGCATCTGGCCTGAGTCCTGCTCAGGGCCTGAGAACCCATCCCGTCCTCCGACAGTTCTGCTCCCCAGGGGCTGTAGAGGAGCCTCCAGCCGTCTGCACCACCTCACGTGGGCCGTCTCCATCCCCAAAACCCAGCAAATCTGGTCACATCCCAGTTTGGCCAGGTTCTCCCAGCAAGGCAGGCAATCTTTCCCCAGGTCTAGAAACAGCTCCCCCCAGTAGCAGCCAAAACATCAATATTAAGACACTTATTCATTCCCTACCATGTATTTACAGTTTTACTCCTTGAACAGGAGCGGAGCAGCTTTGCCCATGGATACGGCGCTGGGCTTTCCTTTGCTATCCCATCGCCAGCAGCTGGTTTTTAGAAAAAAGTGAAATTCCCCAATGCACCAAAGTCACCGTGGCTTTCCCCAGCACAGCCCTGTGCCATCGCTGATGGGATGCTTCAAAAACACTTTTTTCCCCTCAAAATTTCCCAAGAGGGAAAGAGCGCTATTAAATAAACCAAATGTAAGATTATGGGAGGGATTGTTTTAGAGACTGTAAAAGAACTTTAATGAGGTCTGAGCTATATAAAATAGGCTTGTGTTATGAGAGAGCCCCGTCTGGAAGGCTGGCAGGAGCCCGCCATTAACAACACGCAAGTGTGTCTTAAACCCAGGGCTTTCACGTGGCTATTATGGCTGGAGCACGTGAAAAGCCGCACTAAAATTTAAATAAAATACTTAAGGGGGACTAAAAGCGGGCTGATGCTGATGAGGTTGGCATGCAGGAGCGGGGATGTTCTCAGTGGGGCTGGGGGGGTGATGGGTCCTATTTCATACACTTTTTCCTAAGCCTTTTCAGCAGCTCCAATATTATTTTGCAATACTGTTTAGCCTCACAGCAGAAAATCAGGCTGTGTTCATGCGCAGGGTATATGAAATAAAGCACGTGGCATCTCACAGGTTTCCCTCTCCTTGAGAAATCGGGGTGTTCGATCCAGAGTGGCATAAAAATGTGAGACAACAGCCCATATAGGCAAACGGAAAATCCCACCCTCCAGCCGGCACAATAGGGGATTTGGGATGTCCAGGGCTCTTCTCCGGTCGGGTCGACAGCGAGGACCACGGGATGTTGTCCCCGTTGTCACCATAACCCAGAGACCCAGGTTGCTGGATGGAAGTCCTACGGACCGGGAGCATCTCCTGCACCAGGAAAAGGTCGCTTTTTCTCCAATACAGAATTTAATGCAAATCCAAGGGTAAAACAGGTTGAAAACCATTTAAAAAATTATTATAAATGCGGGATATGCAACAACTTCCAGGAAAGCTTGGGTTGCCCCAGCTTCACTGGGGCAGCAGCTCCGGCACCGGGGATGTCTCCCATCGGCGAGGAAACTATTTCTGCATTTTAAGATGCCGCCAGAGAAGTCATTACTGAAACAAAATGGGGACTTTTCTACAGGACAGTTTTGAACTTAAAATTTTGCGCATGGCACAGAGAATAGGACATGGGTTTTCTGCTGTCTTTGGCACAATCAGCTATGAAGAGTGAATTAGTAACTAATTAAACATGACACTGGAGGGCCATTACTAATGGTCCTGAGCCCTGGGCTAAGCAAGGGGCTCCAGACGCTTGGTCTGACCCCAGATTTTCATGAAACTGGGTGGACAAGTGCAGGTGTTGGGGGAAATTCATGATGCTGGTGTGGCCTGGGGTACAGACAGCCACCCAAGATGAGCCAAGGGAGATTACAGCGGCACCTCCAGCAAGAGGCCATCGAGGGTGTAAGGACGGTCCCATAAGGGACAGATATGAAGCATCACAAGAAGTGCTCCCGGTACATCTCCCTTGCCATGGCCCCAGCGCAGCTTGCTTGCTGAGCCCTGCAGCTCCGGGGCCAGCAAGGACGATGCACTCCCTTCCTCAGATCCCCCGCACCTCCACGGAGGGCTTCTACAGGCTTTAGGCTCATGAATGCGAAATAAAAAGCTGATAAAAGCAAGCAAATAACACACAGAGGACAGACAGCATCTTTTCAACAGAAGAACGGAGCGATGATGGCATTTTAAGAGGCTCATTTATCCCTTCTGGGTGCTGCACATCTCTTACTGCGAGCTCTAGACCCTCGCCACATCCAACCCACCCAGCTTTCCCATCACCAACACGCATGGCTTTGGGTTTGGGAGGGGAAAAAAAACCCAGAAAAATTACAATTACTTAAAAAACGTTGTGGCAAAAACAAACCAGAAAGTTAAATGGTTTGGTTTTCCTCTTCAGACAAAACCTAGGAGGAATTTCTGACCACACACCCCCTGACAGAGCCACGTCCGCTCCTAAATATCCAGAGGGATAACCCCCTCTTCTGGGGGACCACACTGCAGAGCCACATGGTTGGGTTTTCCTGGGAAAATCAATCCTCCCACCCCAAAAAAAACCCACAGGAAAAATCATTTTATGACAGTGAAATATGTTATTTTTTCAGTGTTGAAGCCCATTTCAGTTTGACTTCTGAATTTACTTTTGTATAGACTCTTATATTGTTAAGTATGGTACATTAATTAAGTATGCCTTAATTAAATAAACTATAGCTCTTGCAGCAGTATTTTATCAGGGAAACCCAAACAATTTGTTCTGACATCATTTAACTTCTTCTTCTTTCTTTCGCTTTTCCTTGTCAAAATATTCATCCAAACTGGCACATTCTCGCCGAGTATTTAGATTTTTTGCAGACATTTTTACAACCTATTTGCATTTTTATGGAAAACTCTTCCATCTGTTTATTTCCCTTTTGCAACTGCCTGGGATGACTCGTGGCAGAGAGACCAGCGAAAGCCCGACGGCGCCGGGAAAGAGCCCGGCTGACAGTAGTGTGCCTTTCCCCGGGCTCACTCCTCGTGCTTTCCCCTAAAAGTTATCTTCTTATCTGCTCAGAGATCCCGCCTGTGAAAATAAATCGTCCACGACAGCCGTTCTCTGCAGCTTCAGCAACTCAAACTTGGCAAATTATTTGCAAAGCAGAAAACAAAACCGTCTCTGACAAAGGCGCTTCCAAACCTGAGCTACAGATGCAGCCCGATGTAAACAGAACATTTTTCAGGAACAATGTGAATATTTTCATATAATATGGGTTACTTTGACAAGCAGAACCACCTTTTCCCCTTTTAATATGTATAAAATAGTATATTTAGCAGTGGGGGATAAAAGCAGGGCTTCAGCACCCCGGTCTCTACCTGCAACTTGTCCAAGCTCTGCGAACATTACTCATTTCTTAAAGAAGATAAAGTTCTTGAGGTCATTTCTGCCCTTTTCTGTACATTTATGTAGTGCCAAGCAGGGAGTAATTCAACCTCCATAGTGCGGCTGGTGTTACTTTAATGCGTGGATACTATAGTGATATATGTCCCACTGCGTAATTTGCAATGTAAGAGCTAAGGAAGGGGACGTGTCCCTAAACATGGTTTATCTCCATATTTATTTATGACGTCTTCCAAAGGTGTGAACTTTAACACCCCATTGCACAGTAAAATGCATTTTTAGAGGCAGCGTGTGATAAATTCCTTCTCTGGGCTGCTGCCTGGGCACACGAAGCACTTGCCGGCCTTGCCGCATGTTGCCAGTGTTTCACGGCCCAGCTCTCCGGTTTCACTCCTGGAAGGGTGACTTGTCCTCAAAACCAGGAAAATCTACCATAATAAATGCTAGTAATAAAGGATCTTGAGGTGTTGGAGTGTGTCCAGAGAAGCTGGTGAGGGGTCTGGAGCACACATCTGATGAGGAGCGGCTGAGGGAACTGGGGATGTTCAGCCTGGAGAAGAGGAGGCTGAGGGGAGACCTCATCGCTCTCTACAGCTCCTTGAAAGGAGGGTGTAGAGAGGTGGGAGCTGACCTCTCCTCCTGGGTGACAAGTGATAGGATGAGAGGAAATGGGTTCAAGTTATGCCAGGCGAGGTTTAGATTGGATATTAGGGAAAATTTTTTCCCTGAAAGGGTTATCAACCATTGGAACAGGCTGCCAAGGGACGAGTGGATTCGCCATCCCTGGAGGTGTTTAAAAAAGGGCAGCCGTGGTACTTGGGGCCATGGGTTAGAAGTGGGTTTTGTCAGGATAGGTTTATGGCTGGACTTGATGATCTTAAAGGTCCCTTCCAACCTCAACAATTCTATGATTCTATGATTCTAATATAAAAAAAATAGCACATTATTTAGTTTAAGAGGTAGATTACAACCAGTGTGCCCAATGAAACACACTGATGGGTGCTCCAGCACCCGCCTGGTTCCCTCCAGTGCTTCGCAGAGGTTTTTGTATTATTTTTGGTGGCAGCAGCATCGGGCTGGGTGCGCCCAGTTCCCTCCAGTGCTTCACAGAATTTTTTTATATTGGTTTTGGTGGCAGCAGCATCAGGCCAGGTGCTGCCCGGTGCAGGCTTTTTGCCTGCAGGTGCTCAAATGCTCCATCTCCTCCCCCGCTCTGGATGTCCGTGTGCTCCTGGGAGGGAAATCGGATCGCTTGGACCGAGGCAGAGAGAGGCGAGAAAATAAGTAGTGCGAGGTTTGCTCCGCGCACATGGAAGATGCTGAGAGCAGGGCCAGGCAAGGGCCCTGAAACAGATGGAAATATCGGACACGGTTATGGTTTAGCAGCAATTAAAAATGTATTAATGATTTTTAACAGCACTTAATCATTGACCGATTTAAGGACTTACAAGATGATTTAACAAAATAATTGAACAGCGATTTGATTACGGGTTAGAAAGTGGCAAGATTCACACCAACTTACTGTAAGGTATCCCAAGTAAATACACTTATATATGATCACAAACATCCAAACACACACCACTCGAGGGGTCGCATACACCCCCACACCCGAGTTTTTAACCACCAAGACCAAAGGTCCCTTCACAACGGGCGACTCCGATGAGTGGACAGGGGCCCCTTTTTACACATGCACAGACAAATATTTGGATCCAGTAAAGGATAAGAACATCCACACTCGTGAGAGCTAATGTGTATATAGAGAGGTGGAGGAAAGAGAGACCAGCCTATAGTTAAAATTTCCCTCTTCGAGTTTGGAGTAAATACTCAGAATGCATCGGCATTCCTCAGCCGGCGATAACTGGGACTCGAGAGGGCTGACTCTCCCCAGCTTTTAACCCTCGAGGTGTTTGCCTGAGCAGTGTCCCAACTCAGGGGAGATGCCGGTCACAGCCCGCTGTGATCCAGAAGAGCTCAAAGGGTCTTGCTAGAATCACTACTTATAGTGTCCGAGATAATTGACCTTCATCAGGTACCTTTCCACTCTGGCCCAACTCGGATAGTGGAGTATTCTTGTGTACTTTACACCAGTTGCACAAGCCCAGAACTTGCTAGATCTTGGGGTTCTGGTATGACCCTCCATTTGGGCCACGATCCATACATTGTCAGGAGTGGTTGATTATTGTTATTGCTCCCAAACGATAGGAGTCATGGGAGCCAGGTACGCTAAGGGGTTGCCATAGTGTTTTGGTCCATTACTCTCCACCTTTTCCTTTCTTTTACGTTGGACCATTATGCGTCTCAAGTAACGTTCTTGTCCATTGTACAGTTATGTGGCCCAGGTGCATGGTGGGGAAATCGCACCAAGCACCGAGTGGCCTAAAGGGTGGGAGGGGGTTACACCACCAGTCCCCATTGCCCCCAGCATCCCCATTGCCCCCAGCATCAGGCTGGGCTGCTCGAGCAGGGTCCCCGGGGAGCACAGACTTCCTCCGCACGGACATGTGCCTGCAGGGCAATTGCGAGTTAATAACCTTTTCCTGAAACCACTTTATACTTCACGTATATTTTTTTCCTCTGGCATTGTTCCTTCTTTCCCAAAGGAAATGTCCCAGCCTTTATTACTCGTGCATATGGAAAGAGGTCAGCGCGAACGATGCTATCGCACGGTGTGGTTCTCAGCCCTAACTAACTGCAGATGAAAGGAGCAGCACCACAGCTGTGCGATTAAACATCTATATCTGCATTGAAATTACATGTGAGGCAGACTTAAATAGAAGTCCTGAATAGCCACTTGCAAGAGCTAACCCAGAAAAAAAGCAGGTAAATACATTGTTAGGCACGTCTCTCTTCTCTGGGCTTTGCAGAGCGACTTGGACAAACACAAGCATCACGCTGGAGAGCCACGGTAGCATGGTCCAGACCTGCTGTCAGCCTGGGAGACGGTTATTTATAAACTTGTTTTCTTCATCTGGGAGTTTTCAGGTACCCTATTGCAGTAAAGGGCTAATGTTTATACATTGAGATTAAAAAAATCCAACAGTGCCATAGTTTGTTCACAGTTATCTTTCAGAGTAGGCATTTCTATAGCCACACGTTCACCCCTTCCATGTGCTCACGCCTCCAGCCCGGCAGCATCCGCTGAACAGGGGATGATGCTGCCCCACCACCATTTATTTTTGGGGGTATTCAAAGCTGATACAACCACTGTTTTTCACCTTTGTCTCACAGAGATGCTGGCATGCCTGGCTGAGTCCCCCTAGGGACATCTCAGTGTCCCACACATGGTCATCAGCCATCATCAACTTGCAGCCAGTCCTAGTTTGGTTTTAAACACGGCTATTTTGACTTTAGTGGCTGCTTCCCGGCTGCGACTGAGCACCAGGTACCCCCAGTCCAGGGGTCTCCCAGCTAGTCCCCTCTACTCTGCCCTCGTGAGGCCACGTCTGGAGTATTGTGTTCAGCTCTGGGCTCCCCGGGTCAAGAAGGACAGGGAACTGCTGGAGAGGGTCCAGCAAAGGGCTACAAAGACGATGAGGGGATTGGAGCATCTCTCTTATGAGGAAAGGCTGAGGCACTTGGGGCTTTTTAGTCTGGAGAAGAGAAGACTGAGGGGGGATCTTATCAATGCTTATAAATGCTTAAGGGGAGAGTACCAGGTAGATGAGAGGAGTCTTTTTTCGGTGGTGCCCAGTGACAGGACAAGAGGTAATGGGCACAAACTTGAACAGAGGAGGTTCCATCTAAACCTGAGGAAGAACTTCTTCCCTGTGCGGGTGGCAGAGCAGTGGCACAGCTGCCCAGAGAGGTGGGGGAGTCTCCCACTCTGGAGCCATCCCAAACCCGCCTGGACGCCGTCCTGTGCCACTGCTGGAGGTGCCCCTGCTGTGGCAGGGGGTTGGGCTGGGGGAGCTCCAGAGGGCCCTTCCAACCCTCACCAGTCTGGGATTCATTCTGTGATTCTGTGGGTTTGCACCCAAACACGAGCTGCAACATGGCGTCGGAGCAAAGTGCCATCAGGGCCACCAGCAGTGTCCAACGCCAGATGCTACAAAAAAGGTAGAGGGCGATGGCCCCTGCGCCATCCCCGCGGCTCGAGCAGCTCCTGGGAGGGCTGTGGGCAGTGCCAGGCACATGTGTCACCCCAAGCCATGCTCACACTTGGTAAGGAGAGGTCAGCCCGGTGGCTTATCCTGACAAATTTGGTGGCCTTCTACGATGGCGTTACACTGTTGATGGATAAGGGAAGAGCAACTGATGCCATCTACCTGGACTTGTGCTAAAAGGGCATTTAACAACATTCCTTTACATGAAGAAAACCACCTTTGCAGTATATTTAAGGTTTGGGCTTTGCTTGGAGCTGTGTTGTGAGATTTGGCTGTGGTCCGTGCCCAAACACCGAACCTGGCTGGCAGGCCCTTGCCCCACATCCAATGCAGGACATGCTCCCATCTCAGTCTGGAGCTACAGGTGATATTTGGTGGAAAGACTTTGGCTTACGAGCATGGATCAGAGCTATCGAAATACCTCCATTTTCATGGATCCGGCCCCTTTGGCCGAGCTGCACAGCTGCAATGCACTGAAAGCCATTTCCCGCTGCTTTTGGTTTAGCTCCCTTGCACAGCCAGGTATTCTCCTACGTGCTGAAATACCCTGAAAGAGCCTCAAGTACTTTTTCATTTCCACTTGTAACCATTTGCATGATGACAGTCGTCAGATAATAAAGACCGCGGCCCAAACTCTGCTCTCAGGAAAGGCACCGCAGCTCCCGCTGAGAGTAATTCAAACCCCAGGTTTGTCTTCACATGAGCCCGGGCGACTGAGAGTCATTTGGAAAAGATAATCAAAAATCATCATATAAAATCGTGGATGTAATTTGTAGGCAAGGATCCGCTTTGGCTTACCCATAATTTCACATGATCAGGCAAAAGTAGACATACATCCTATTTACGGCTTCTAGGAAATTTCTACTTGCCCAATTCATGTTAAACATATGGACTTCATTTTCTCTCACACCTGGCCACATATATTTGTTATGAAAGGTTCATGACTCTCCGGGTTATGTGACCTATTCCCAAGATGATTAGAGTTAAATGTGTTTCCTGCTCTCCCAAATTCCGTATAAACCGAATAAACCAATCCATAGATCCCCAGTGTAATATCCTGAGCCTACGAATACACACACGTAATAAGTCAGGGAGGAGGGAAAACCATATCGCTGCTTTCCATTAACTAGCAGCTGCGAGGGGAAGGTAATAAGAAAAAGAAAAACCCTGGTAATTCAGGGAACAATACAGACAGATACTTGAATTTTGTCTCACTTTGCTGCACTCAATGAAAGCACTAAAGCGTATTTACGCATTTCTCCCTGTTATGCAGGTGTTGCCTGGTTTGTCTTAATGCACGGAGCAAGCTCTGCCTCTGCTGGGGATATCTACTGGGACGGAGACCTTCTGGTCAATGCCAATGTCACTCCTCATCGACTCCTGGGCTCTGATAATGAAAGATCACGCTCAAGCCCTAAAACTGGCCTTTAAGCCCCGGCAAGGGGACACATGCTTGTCTGAACTCAGAGCTGATGCCATTGCGCTGTGTAGGAAAGGGAGATGCTTTTAGAGCCTCAGCAAATGGTGACGATGCTCTTGAGCACACCAAAATGCATCAGGGTGTCCGGGCATAATTTCATATGCAGTAATAAATGCTACACCAGCAGCAACAAAAATAATAATAATACCTAAATATCTACATGTCTACATATCTATATAACTATATATCGATATATCTATATATCTATATCTGTGTATACAGCTATAGTGGCACATAGCCCGACGGCATAAAGAGCCCAAGCAGGGCTGGCGACCCCCATCACTGCCACTACTGTCCCATCCACTGACAGCAGTGAAGCTGAAAACAACAGAACTGCAACCAACTCCTCCCCCCAGAGACCTCTTTGGCTCAGGACATGAGCCAAGAGTTGGTTTGGGCCACAATCCCATATTCATGCAATTGTTGACCTTTTTAAAACGGAGGGCGTTGACATCTATCTGTTCTTAAATACCCCATATGGAGAAGAAAATGAAGCTTCAGTGGCCTGAAAGAGGGCTGGCAGGCGGCACAGGGATGCGGTGGTCTCTGCAGGTTCCACTCATGAGCATCTGTGGATGGGGTTTTGCGATGGCCACCTCTGCCCTGGAGTGAGCCCACGGCTGTGGCCGTGGCACAGCGTTGAGCAGAAACCCAGTTGGGGCTGACAAAACCTTTTTGCTGAGCCAGGTCTCGCTATGTATGTTTGAAATGGCTTATTTATCCACGTGTGATGTTTGAGAGTGACTTTGGGGACTCAGAAATCCAATAAAAACTCTTGGTGAGGTTGCTCCAGTGTGGAACATCACCCTGCAGGCAACCCCGTGCAAAGGGGGACAGACATTGGGGTGGACCCCTATGGCAGAAACCCCCCAGTTGAGGTTATTATTGCAGAGGGCATCGATAAAGGATGGAGCGCTGCTTGATGCTATGGATAACTGCACCAGCTCGGCCGCACACTGCATCCTGATGGCCTTGACCTTTCCAGGGGCTGGGAAGTAGTCGGCTCCTCTTGCAAGCAGCGGCTGGCATTTACGGCTGTGGTCTGTACACCCCATAAATACAGCGCTCTGCTTTTCATCCCAGCCGCTACCCCCAGCCCACCACACACCCATCTCCTTAGGCGACGCTGCGCCCTGGTCTGCTGAGCCCAAGTCATACGGGGACAAAAATCAACCCCAATAAAGAAAACGTGGCCTTAGGGAGGGAGGAAAGAAGAGGGACCAGCCCAGCACTGTAAAAACCACCTCTTTTTTTCCTGGAGAGATTTTTTCCTTCGAGGAGCTGAAAGGAGAGCCGAAGGCTGTGCAACAACTCAGTGCCAGTGGAGCAGTAAAAAATACCGAGTGAATCGCTTCCAAAAGAGTTTAGTTGGATGTCATTATTTCCTGTTGGTAGACAGAAGGAGAGTGGGAAAAACTCCTGTTTCGGGAGCCAAGCACTGCAGAGGAGAGCGATTAGCAGATGGCATGGAAATTAGCTCATTATTATTAATTTGCCAGGCCTTTACCAGTTCATGAATTGCCCTTTGAAAGTTGAAAAGCAGCATGTGCATATGTACAAAAGAGGGCTTCTTTTGGCAAATCATCTAATTAACTGCTGTGCCACCCACCGCATGAATGGAAGCCGTCCCCACCTGCCTCGGCACAGCCCCGCGCCCGGATTTGGGGGCAAGCCGGCACCGGCCCCAGCTGGGATAATGCAGCCCCTATTGCAGGATGCTGCTCAATAGGAAACCTCCATGACTGGTGCTTATTAATGTGCTAATGTTTTGTTTAAAGAAGTTAACATTGAAAAAGGACGCCTTTTTTTTCCCAGGGAGTTTCTGTGAAGGTGGTTGAACCGGCTGTTTAACAGTATTGCATATATATCTATTGAAAAATTCATTTAAGACAAACCATACTTCAGTACACTAAAACCTCTCCTCCATCCTCTTTACAATTTTATTTAATTCTGTGTAGACCATACTTCCCAAAGGGATGTCCGTGTCCTTTTATTTCTTTCTAGATCACTGCCCTGTGGAGCCAAGAAGAGAACTTGGGCTGGTGAAGCAAAGTCTGAACATGAACTTTGAGTAACCTGGTGTAGTGGGAGGTGTCCCTGCCTATGGCGGGGGGTTGGAACTCGATGATCTTCAAGGTCCCTTCCAACCTAAACCATTCTATGATTCTATGATTCTATGACATGTTATCTCAAGTTGTGGCTGCAATTTAACTTTTCTCCCAGCTCCTTTGTATAAAATCTGCTGCAAATCACAGAAATAATAACAATGATAATAAGAAGAATGTTTCCAAAATAATTGATAACACAAATCATAGACATGGAAGTTTTAAAGGGACATCAAAGGGTTTGTTGGTTTCTGCATGGGATGGGTCATGTAAAAACCATCCGCCTGCAGCTCTGCGAGTGGAGGTAGTGAGGCTGCAGCGTTGGGAACGTTCTTCCATCCTTACCAGGAGCCTGAAGCAGTAAGAAAATACCATTTGAAAATTAAGCCCCCCTGGCCACCCACACCACGTACGCAGGCCTGATTGCTGCCGATTAAAGCCGTTGGTGGAGGACATCCCACATATGACTGCTTTCCAGCAGGAGGAAAGCAATAGCTGTCATCAGCAAGAGTGGCAGTGTTGTAAGCCACTGGGAGGGCTGTAAGTGACACAGTCGCCGGCGTTGTCACATTAAAACCACAGCCTCATAGCTAGAGACAGGGCTAATTGCCTGAGCACACCACCGGGTGTCAAAACTCCTAATTGATTTCGTCCTCATTAACGATGTGATGCTCCTCCGGGGCTGTATTTCAGCATGCGCGCACGCGCCGCGCTCCAGCTCTGCCCGGGGTAAAACACTCGAAAGTCTGTGCATGTAAACGCAGTGAAATGAGTCACAGAAAGCTAATTAGAAATCTCACGTAAATATACTGTCAAAGCGTAATACACGTTGGAGTTCAAGTCATCGGTTACCCTGGGTGCTGCAGTATGTTTAGTTAATGCTGCTCTACGCAATGGTATTGCCTTCGTTTTGGGGTGTCATGGTTTCGGCCGGGATGGGGTCAAGTTCCTTGTTGCAGCTGGCATGGAGCTATGTTTTGGGTTTGGGATGAGAGCGGTGTTGGTAGCACACTGATGGTTTTGGTTGAAGCTAAGCAGTGGAAGGCCTTTTCTGCTCCTCACCCTACCAGCGAGCAGGCTGAGGGGCAAGAAGTTGGGAGGGGAAACAGCTGGGACAGCCGACCCCAACTGACCACAGGGATTTTCCATACCGTATGGCATCGTGCTCAGCGTATAAACCTGGGGGAAGAAGAAGGAAGAGGGAGACGTTTGGAGTGATGGTGTTGGTCTTCCCAAGTCACTATTACACGTGCTGGAGCCCTGCGTTCCTGGAGATGGCAGAACACCCGCCTGCCCGTGGGGAGCAGGGAACGAATTCCTCATTTTGCGTTGCCTGTGTGCACAGCTTTTGCTTTACTTATTAAACTGCCTTTATCTCAACCCATGAGTTTTTCCTCCCTTTTACTCTTCCGATTCTCCTCCCCTATCCAGCTAGGAGGATTGAGCGACCGGTTGCATGGTCCTAGTTGCTGGCTGGGGTTAAACCACGACAAAGGATTAGATGCCACTCCACGGAGTTATGACCATGTGCCCATTTTTGCTGCTGGAGCATCTTGGATGCGGACCAGCATCACTCCTGCAGCTCACCGGGGAGCTGAGAAGTCTCTGATCCAGGTCACAGCAGAGGCCATGCTCTCTTCAGCGCTCAGTGGGGGAGGATGGGCAGGAAAAGTCTGGTTTTAAGGACATATACGTACAGACGAAGGAACTGGCATCCTCTGTTAGCGTGGCCATTTGGTACCCTCTGATTATCCAGCGTGGAATTTGATTGTTCTGATTTGGAAACGTGTGTGGAGTCCTTAGAAAAAGCTGCCTTAAAGTATCGCTGCAGCCTGGTGGGGACGAGGGGCTGAACGGTTACATGTCATTCTCCAGACGGAAATCCTCAGAGAAGCGACAATGCGCTTTGTAATTAGAGTTAATTAACACTTTTGCAAATTGGTCTTTATTTAAGACCAGCTGCTGAGGAAAAAAAGTCTATAAGCCCATAAAATATTAATTAGAACAAGTGTCTCGTCTGCTACCATCAGCTTCTGCGTGGATGGGCGTTTGGCGAAGGCAGCTTTGTCTCCCTTGATAAAAAGCTAAAGAGCAAGACCTAGAAGTAAATAAATGCCAGATTTCAGCCTTTCCTCACAGAGCCCCCGCACACACGTGTCACAGGGAAAAAGCTTTGTGCCCTGCAAACGTAAGCCAGTGCTCTGGAAAAGCAGTATAATAAATTTGTAAGTAGTAGAGATACTATATTGGTAGGAATAAAAGGCAAGGTTTAATGTGTGTACGTTAGCCTGTGCTGTGGGAAAGCACAATGATCAAGTGATGCTGATTCTGGTCCCATTTCTGAGGATTTTTTTCCTTTTAGCTTTCCCATAAGGTGTGACTTACATGGGACCCTGGATATTGTGGAGGAAGGGTAAATTATAGACCATGAGGCAGTATTTTTGTTAAGATGTACTGTCTATGCACTGTGGGAAAGCTGGAGGATACCTAGATTAGATATTCCTCTTCTCCAGCTATAAATTCAGGTTATTCACAAATTTGTAGAATGATGCAAGGCAGTAATGATGGAGATCTCTGAAGCAAAGCAGAGATCTGACCTGTTGGAGTGGGTGCAGAGGAGGGCCACGAGGATGATCAGAGGGATGGAGCACCTCTCCTATGAGGAGAGGCTGAGAGAGTTGGGGCTGTTCAGCCTGGAGAAGAGAAGGCTCCGGGGAGACCTTATTGGGGCCTTCCAGTCCCTAAAGGGGGCCTACAGGAGAGCTGGGGAGGGACGTTTTCCAAGGGCATGTAGTGATAGGACGAGGGGGAATGGCTTCAAACTGGAAGAGGGTGGGTTTAGATTAAACAACAGGAAGAAATTTTTCACTTTGAGGGTGGTGAGGTTGCCCAGAGAAGTTGCTGAGGCTCCATCCCTGGAGGTGTCCAAGGCCAGGCTGGATGGGACCTTGGGCAACCTGGGCTGGTGGGAGGTGTCCCTGCAGGGGGGTTGGAACTCGATGATCTTCAAGGTCCCTTCCAACCTAAACTATTCTATGATTCTAAAGCCCTCCTTTCCCTGTAGCAACCCCCCTGCCCTGGGAGTTTCCCTACTTGTTTCTTTCTGTTGTGTTGTCTATATAAACTTACTCGAGAACTTCATGACACATATTATTTAAAACAAGGCTTTTTGCCCAACTCCCCACTTTCATGCTTGTGGGATTTTGTGCTGAGGCTGCAGAGGGGCCAGTTCCTGTGCGGCTCCGCTCTGCTCTGACTGAATGAGGTCATGGGCTTCTCCGGGCTATAATGATATTAAAATTATGTGACAGAAATAAATAGGAAATATTTAAAGTTAAGGCTCTGCAAGTGCTTTTATTCGACATAGAGATTGGATCACTTGGAGTTTATATCTGCTTGCTAAAAATCCCTTTAAGAAGCCAGGCTAGGGAGAAGAAAACCTGCAAAAACTGTTTTTTCTCCCTTTTGCGTGGCGTCCCTGTCTGGTGCTCACTCTCTGATGCTGTGCTCAGAAAATGTCATTTAGAAGAAGGTACAAAACCCACCTGGAGTTTGCAGAAGAAAAAAACCTGCAGAAACAAATAGCTGCGGGGAAGGCAAAATGAAACGTGAAAAATACCCCACAATTTCAATGGAAATTTTTAAACTGGCTTTACTGTGAATTCCCTTGAAAATATGTCAACTCCTTAACTGCACGGAGGCCATTAACCGTTCCTGTTGGATTCAGTGAATAGTTTCAGCAAGGAAACAATTTCACTGCAAAAGGAAAAATGTTTAATTCCAGGATGGTTTAGAGGATGGAGGTTGCTTGCGTTGCAGTTATATGTGGTTTTCAGTGTAAATTCAGAAGAGGTTTCAGAGGATCAAAACCATGCTAAGCTGAAGCAAACCATTCCTGATCAACAGCAACATGGCATTTTTCTTTCCTTTTTTCCTTGCCTGATAGTTTCACAAACACTGAGCCATTTTCTTTCCTTCTGACGCGAACAAATGACTATGAAATATGAAATATGAAATGTGAGATATGAGATGTGAGATATGAGCCGGGCAGTTGTTTGCAGTGCTGTTAACCCACAGGTCAGCCATCTCCCAGCACCGCTGTGCTGGAGCTCTGCTTTCCAGCGTGAGATGCTCAGCCAAGACCTCTGCGTCCCGCTCTCCTAATTTACCATCCGTTACAAATTCGCTTTCTGCAGAATATTTCATTTCAGCAGCCCATGGTGTTGCTCAGCAGAAGACAAGGCTGCAGACACCCCAGGGCAAGTGGGGACCCCCAGACACCTGTGTAAAGTTAGATGCACCCATGGGTCCATGCAAAATGAACAGGAGAGGCTGCTGAACATTGCAATCACCCACCCTGAGGATGATAAATCATCACCCTGAGAAAGCAAATGAAGCACCAGGAGTTTAGGGCATGCACTGATAGATTTGGGAATGTGCTTGAAAGCAGTAAACAGGAGAATGCGGAGTCTCATGGACCAGGAAACCTCTCGGGGTCAGCAGTGGCTGGACCAGAGGAGTCACCAGCTGCAATGTGTTTGGAGAACACCTTTGGGAGCCCAGACCCTCTGAGGACCTGTCTGTTCCCAGGAGGAAGAACTCCAGGTCCTCCTGGGACACGGGTCTGCCATCCCTGGGCAGAGCGAACCTCCCCGGTGACTCTCACAAGCATCACGTTCCCCTCAGCAGATGACATGATCCGAAGAGACGGCTGTAGTAATGCGTGCTCGGCTGGTGAGGTTCATGCCAGGTGAGACAGAAGAGGAGACGCCGGCGTGTTCCCCAGGAAGGTGTTGGACGTGGCGGGGACAGCGTTTGCATTTCTACAAGCCACAGCAGAACGTCAGAATGGCTCACGCACAAATTAATGTGATGGGAAAAGTGCATTACAGATCCATTGCTGCTACCCACAAAAGAGAAAACAGTGGATGCACTGAATGACAGCACTGGAAAGTCCAATATTTGCGTTTTCAGAGGGTGAAATTCAAGCCTGAGCTATGGCAGTACCCCATCGAGATAGAAATGGTGTGTATCCCATTCCCATTTGTATGACCAGGGGGTTGGCTCTCTAATCTCATGGAAAAAAAGACTCCCGAAGATTTAAAGAGGCTTTGGATCAGGCTTTGAATGCCTTTTCATTTTACCCTATTCATATATCAAATAGAGCTCTCTTGTCTGAATAATTGCATTTTACCTGCTGAAAACATGGTCTGAAAACATAGCTGTACTTTATTTCTTCTGATGGCACATAAAACATAAACATTAATTTTTCTAAAAATAAAAAAAAATAAGCCTCATTTTTCTCTTTAAATATAATTTACAATAGGAAACATTAACTCATAAATCGTAGGCACAAATTCAGATAGAATTGAAACACTACACTCAGCAGCAGGAAAATTACACCCAGACCACTCCATCACCAAGTGCTCCTTCCAAGGGCATTATTGGAAATATGTTACTCATAAGGTGAGTTAATAAAAAATAAAAAAAAAGCCAAAAAAGCAAAGCAAAGAAAGACCCCAAGAGCCATGTGGAAGGAGATCCCCAGCACCCCACCAAAGTCAGGCAGAGCCCCTGCCATGAAGGTAGCGCTGATTCAGCTCACCTCTCCTTGCCTGGCCTCTTGGCCATGGGATGGTGGCCCAAGTGCATGAGCTTGGGTAGCAAATCCCCCACTCCCCTGGCTGCCAGCATAGCTGCCCGCCCTGTTTCTCTCCCCAGCTTTGCTTGTAAGCTGCTGGCGTCATTAGCATCCGTCTCTTCATCTGCACCTCATCCGACGGGGCCTCAGACCCGCTCGGGGATGTGGGTGGCCCTGCAATCCTCCAAGGAACCCGTATCAGCTGCACCCAGCTGCCAAGCAACACATTTCTTGGTAGCTTGGTGCAAAACCAGTGAGAAATTATACATGTGCAATTATACAGTTCAGCAGTTTGTGAGAGGGCTTTCAAAATGTGGTTTTGAGGAGAAGAAAGAGGAAAGCACCAACGTTTATCACCTCTAAAGTAACTGTTGGCACCGACTAGACATGCAGACCTCGTCCCGTGAAGCAGAGTCTTGCATGGACGTGCAGCAGCTCTGCAGCAGCAGCCTCTAGCTTTCTTTCCTTTGGAAAGGAGCCTCCCAAATAAAGATTTAACAGTTTTGCTAAGTATCTGCTTCCTCTCAAATGTAATATTCCCCTTTAGGTCCTCATCTCCCAGCAAGTAATTAATAGCTGGTCTTTATCAGGCAGAGCATCTCTAAAATCTGGCTTACGCCCCAACTGTCCAGCTCCTTTCTGCTTAAAACTTACTGTTTTCAGCCATAGGATAATTATGTGCATGAGGGTTTGGGGTTTTTTTCCCTTTAAATCTTGTAATGTGACTAATCCAGTGAAGAGGGATGTATCTCAGAGGATGTGTCAGCTGCGGAAACAAAAAACAGATGTGGTTCAAAGAGGGTGAAAGGGAACCTTGAAATATTTTCTGCTTGTTCAACACCCAGCTGCACCCTGCCACCCAACCCCGCCACCCAAAGCTGTGGCCGGGCAAAAGTTGACAGGTTTGGGGAATATCTTTACAGCCCCAAGATTGGTAAATACCTCATAGTTGGAGGTGTGATATTTTACCGAATGAGGCATATAAAGTGCATTGCGTATTCCCCATTTCCTTTTCTTTGCATTTTCTCTAGTACTTAGGGCCTCCGGGGTGGGGGTTCCCCTTCCCAGTAGAGGCGATGGTTCCGCACTGGGGAAGGAAGATATTTCTGGTTATTTGTGGTTTCTGGATGTTTGTGTTGCTAGGATGGATGGTGTTGCTGGTACGTGATGCGGGGAGCTGGGCATCCCTCGCCCAGCCTGGCGCGGGGAAAAGGCTGCAGCGATCCCCAGCCCTGGCACAGCCTCGTGGCACACAGACAGAAAAAAGCCTCATTAAAGCCATGAAAAGCTCCAAGCACAGAAAGGAGGAATGTCCCCATCACGCTAACAATGCTTTATTTCTGGCCAGCAGCAGACATGTGCTGCGTTTACTTTGGGGCTGTAAAACATGGCCCGCTGTGGCTGTCGGGGAGGGGGGATTTATAGCACGAGGGCCCTGCCCCACCGCACTTACAGCAAATAACAACCATAGGGATTAATTTTTTTTTTATGCCCTGCTCTGTTACACCCACACACAGGCATGAATAACGCAGCCATGCAACGCGTGCAGCACACGCTCCCAGACGCTATAGATTGCTTATAGGCCAAATAATATAGATTGCTTATACACCAGCCGTGGTTATCACAGAATCATAGGATGGTTTGGGCTGGAAGGGACCTTTAAAGGCCATCTAGTCCAACTCCCTGCCATGAGCAGGGACATCTTCAACTAGATCAGGTTGCTCCAAGCCCCGTCCAACCTGACCTTGAATGTTTCCAGGGATGGGGCAGCCACCACCTCTCTGGGCAACCTGGGCCACTGCCTCACCACTCACAGAGTAAAACATTTCTTCCTTCTATCTAGTCTAAATCTACCCTCGTTTAGTTTAAAGCCATTACCCCTTTTCCTGTCGCAACAGGCCCTGCTAAAAAGTTTATCTTAGGGTTATTTTTTAACCCTACCAAGATGAATAAATGAGGGTGTTTCCAAGGGCTGAGCACCCAGCACTCACCTGGGCTCGGAAACATCAGCCCATCGCTGCCACTTTTCCCAATCATAAAAAGTATGATGTGTATGACACAACGTGTGTGGAGGAGGGGGGGTTTCCCAAAAGTAAAGGTGAAATGAGGTTGTTAGGTGAAGAGAGCGTAAGTGTATGCCTGTGCTGAATTGGGATCGTGGAGAGCAAGGCTGGGTAAAGCCTGTCAGAAAAGAAATGCTGCAAAACAGCAGAAAGTTGTTTGTTTTTACACCAAGAATCCCCTTGCAAACATGCTGAGATGTGAATAGTGGGGATAAAAAACATGCGGGGATGGTTGCATGGCTCATGAGACCTCAACCAGATCTGGTGGCAGTTTCTATGAGTGCTTGACAATATCATAACTGGGTAGGGTTTCATCAAAGGCAGGGCTACAAAAGCAAGCGGCCACAGTGGATATGGCAGTGGGGTGTGCTCAGTGTGATGAACGTGGTCCATCTGCCCATGTCAGGGGAAAACCAAATGTGCTGAATTTGAGAAAGCAGCAGGTAAGTGAAGGGGGAGAGAAAACAGACGGTGGGAGCGATGGGTGAGTGAATGAGCAACTTCTGCTCAGGGGATGCTCCAAGCCTGTGAACAAAGCCACTGGACATGTGTTCACTGGAACCACAAGAACTTGGATCTGCTTTTTCTTAACATGGCCAATCTGGTTGTAGTCACTCCATGTGCAGGGGTTCAAGGCTTGCAATAACTTCAGCTTGGCCACATGCAGAGCCATCTCCGTCCCCTGGACGTTCATGGGACTTCGGTGACCCAGTCGGGAGCCTGCCAGCAGCCAGTGGGAACTTTCTGGGCACATTTATTAGATCCAAGACAAAACGCGCTCGTCCCATTTTCACTGCAATGATTGACGATAATGGGGGCAAAGCTGTCCCCCAACAATAAAAACAACTCCTGAGGTAGACAGAGTCTAGCAAGGCTGTGCGCATCTTCAGGATCAGCCAAAATCACATTAGAACATCAAACATTGCATTAGGCAAGAGCTGAATTAGATCAGACTAAACAAAAAGGATCTTGTGGGAGTCTTCCCTCCAGGTCTTCCAGCACAGCTTGTTTCCCACCTGATGGTGTTTCAGGACCCAATCCTTTACACTTGTGTGTGAAGATAAACTTTGAATATTTGTGGCAAAGATATTCCCCAACAATGAAAAGATCCAGCATATTTTTAATGCCAAGACTGAGCTCTTGCACAAATCTTCGTTTCAGCGTTCAGCGTGAACTTTTCCCAAAGCTCAGGAGGGGGGGAATTGCATCACAGTTTTGAGGATGGCATCGTCACCACCCCTGCAACAGCAGTGGTCCTTCGTGCTTGCAGCCAACAGCTTCAAATCCTCCCTCCCAAATGTCAATGACTTTGTCTCTCCCTCACTTAGCAAAATTGCCAGGAACGGGCACTGAAATTATTCATTGTGCAGCTGCTAAAAATGGCTCACGGGCTTGATAACGAGCAAAAGGGCTGAACTGTTTGCTGTCGCACTGGAGGGAAGAGACGGCACTACAAGAATAAGCCATGTTTGCACTTGTTTGTCTCCCCAAAGACACACACGGGCCTGTATTTGGCACAGTGCCTGGGGTTGCCATCTTTGCCATCATTGCCATCTGTCCGGACCCAATTAATCCCAGTCTCTTAACACTGCTGGGGTGAGGATGGAGCCTGCAGCAAGGGGTGAAGATGGGGAGACCCAGCTGGCTCTCCCCATCCCTCTCGCTCACCTCCTTGCCAACCAATGCTCCAAAAGCGGCAGAAGAAGGTGTGACAAATAACACTAGAGAAAGCCATGATGGTATCTAACCCTTGCTCACCTCGTTCACCACCAGTTCCTCTCCTGGGCCTCACCACCCTAATGTAATACATTTCCTCTCTTTGCCTGTGTTTTAGTAAACATTAAAAATACCAAGGATATCTTCAGGGGGAGGATGGGGAACATGAACTGGTGTTTCCTGCAACATGGGGAAGTTTGCTGAGCGTCACACCGCTGGTTTGCAGGAGCCTTCTCTGCCCCATAAACATTGCTTCTTTCTTGCTGCTGCCTTCTGTTGCCTCCAAAAAGGAAACATCAGTGTTGCAATGGGACAAATATAGTATTGTATTCAGAATGGACTACCAAAACACAGCTCTCAAAGCCAGAAATAGCCTACCAGGCATCTTCCGAAGACCATACGAAACGTTTGCACCCCCAAAAAGCTCTTTGCGGCTGTGCCAGAAAACAGAACCAGGAACAGCCTGTGCCATTTGGTGGGCTGATGAGCACAAGCACGTCCTTCCCCCTGCCCAGCTTGTCTGCGCCATTTGTCATTTGAATTAAATAAATGTAGCAATGATAAATGCTCATTCTTGCCCAGCAGCTATCTTTCAGCCAGGCTGCGGTCCTCCCTGCATCCATCACGCGACACGGAGCTTTGGCGTGTTGGAAGCAGGCATCGCCCCGGGAGTAAAAGGCATTTCTTTTCCCTCTGCTTGTCCCTTCTGTGCCTTCACCCTCGTGCTCTCATTGCTCTCCACCAGTCCTTCCCTCTCCATCCCCTTCTCCCACCTCTCCTCCTGCCCCCAGAGCCTGCCACGGAGCTGCTGCTGGTGGGTGGGTGGGAAATTGGTCTTGCTGTTGCCTAAAAAGCATCTCTGTAAAAAAAAAATAAAAATCTCAAAATCCTCATGAGCCAACGCTTCCAGCCATGTTTTGCTCAGCCCATGTAGATGTCACATCTCAAGAGTCGCAGCTATTTCGGTTTAAACTATAACCTTTCTGTGTGCAGACTGCAGTGGACGAGAGACGTACTGATAAGAGCGGACCGGTTCCATTTTGATAAATGCAGTTCTGGCCCAGGGCGGTGGCAGCTAGCTGGGGACAAGGGGCAATTCCCCCGGGAGGACAGCGATGCACATGCGTGTGCCACGTGGATGCTGCAGGATGCAGCCTGGGCTGTGGAGGAGGACAGGCTGGTGGAGTAGGTGATCTGGAGTTTGTATGAACCTTCTACAAACTTTTTAATTGTCATGTTTTTATAGTGAACGACAGACCTCTCTCGGCAGTAATTGCATACATTTCCAGAATTTATCTCTATTGGATTGCCTTTGGCATCTAGTCCCATAAAAATTGCCTATTCGGTGAATGGATGTCATATGTCTTGAGGCGCTGGAGGGGTTAATGTAATGTGTAACCAATGTAAGATATATTTAATGATCTCTGAAATTGCTTCTGTGAAGCATCCACATAACTGCCACAACTCGATTTACTACAGATCCTGCAAATAACAAATGTAATTACTTTGGAATCAACATAATATTAGGTCAGACTGGCTTATATTCCCCCAGTTTGCTGGGAACTTAATATAAATCTGAACCAAGTGTCTATCTCCAGTCATATTCCCTGGCTGTGCTCTCAGAAACAACATCCAACATGATTGCTCTGGGAAAATGCTTAAAAGCCAGAACTCTGTAATATTCATTTTTGCCTTATTATGGGCCTGCCGCTAAGCCAGGAGATTGCACATTTGCATCATCAGGTTAAAGCTTTAAATTGTCGATGCTGGTTTCACCGTGTTAGTCATGTTTACCAGCGCAGTCAAAGGCTGTTTTGTTGTTCTCAGTCCTTGACGTCTCTCACTGTGCCTCCTGAAGGACAACCAGATGAAAAAGATAAAAAAATGCCGTATGATGGGAATGCTGATGCCTGCAGCACCTCAGTCGGCTCCATCGCTCCATGCAAAGGCGCTTTCACATTGGTTTGTCTCCTGTTTAATTCAAGCAAGGTTTGGGTCACCAGTGATCATTGTTGCCGCAGAGTTGGCTGGGGAAGCCTTGGTTTTGGGGACATCTCTCCTTCCCATTGCCCTCAGCAATCCAAGGTTTGAATACTTTTCCAACTCAGATGCTGGCAATGCCATCTGTTTAACTGGGGACGGTCACCTCCTGCGTGCCGGTGGTGATGGCAGCAGATGGACCCTGGAGGGAGAAGATCCTCTGAACACAGGAAAGCTGGATGTGTCTGGTGGCTAGAGGGATAATTATTGGATAACGTATGTATCTTAAATCTTCTTGAGAAGATTCACCTTGCCATAAGGCAGAGCTTTTCTGCTAGCTGGGTGTTCCCACACGCTTGGCTGGCTCGCACATCACCTTCCTTTTGAAGGTCGTGCAGGAAAAACCCACTTTAAACCTCTAGGGAGAGAAAAGATCTCCATTCCTGTACGCTGACCTGCTTCATACAGCCCAGTTGCCTCTGTGATGTGTGATTTTATGATAAGCATCATATGCACGGACATAGGTGATGGGCTCTCCTGTCCCTGCCCTGGTGCTACCACTGTTGGACATGGTCACTCCACCTGGAGAGAATCCTTCACCCTACGTGTGACACCATGGCCCCACAGTGGCCAGCAAAGACATCCCTGCTGCCAGCATCACCCCCATCTCCCTCTACCAACAACGATTCCCTAAAGACACTCCTCTCCCAGCCAAACCTTCACACAACTGACACCTACTAATTTTCAGTTAGGAACAAAGGTTTTATGTCTAAATGATAAACCTCCCAAAATAAAGGCACAGGGCCCAGAGCTGCTTGTGCAGCGGCACGGTGACAAGCGAGATAAAGCAGACAAAGGCGCAGGGAGACACTCGTGTTGCAGTGCTAATAAATAAGGCTCTCCACAGTCTCTCAAGTGGAGAAACATGCTGGTTGGTTCAATAAAACAGGCTATAACAAGAGATTTATATAGAATATATTGGATTTATTCATTGAGGATTGCATATCTCTCCGTGTGGTGACATTTTTTTCTGCACCAGGTCCTTCCCCACCGGCAGCTGCTTATCGCTTGGTGCATTTGTGCAATAGATGGGGGCTCAGGCGTTCAGATCATGCTCACAGCCCTATTGATTGCAGGCACATCACAGGCATACAGATGTGTGTGGCTTTTCTGCCTCCAGCAATGTAGCTCCAAAATCCCCAAGCCAGATAGTCTTCAAATACATTGAAAAATAAACGGCAAAATAGCAATTCTTGGCAGTAAACACTCGGCTGAATGCAGCACGGAGCCTCTCCCGCCCCGGCCACCGCTTCCAGGGGCCCCTTTCACTCAGGAGCTATGCCAAAATACTTCTACAGTAGGCAGAAACGCGGGTTTTAAATTGCTCAGAATACAATTTAGACTAGAGGTGGCTTAAAACATAATTTTAGGATGTTTGCTATGACCTGAACACGGGCCATTTGGAGCTCATTTGGTCGCACAAAGAGCCGCCGTGCAGACGTGAACAGCCCTCACGCAAAGGTTGGGACACACAGGTATAGGTATGGCTATGTAGGTATATAATATGCGTATGTATATATACACACCAGCATCTCTCGGGTCAGGGCCGGTGCCCCCGGTGCCTCTCCTGCAGCCCCGGCTGTCCTGTCCCCTCTCTCCGCCTGCCAGCCCAGCCCAGCAGGCCCTAATAATGAGTCAAATTAGTCTAAATTCAGTAGTTCTCATTATGGCCCTGCAAAGTTACTTGTTTTCTTTTCCTCTGTAACCAGCAAGCAAATACTTTGCAAGTACTGTGATCATTACAGCCCAACGTTTCTTTTTGTAACATAACTTTCCAAATTATTTTCTTATTATTTACTCAAAATAATTTGACCAGAATACCAAGCCGGTACCCAATGAATGCCTCACCACCTGTATCACGAGCTTAGGTATAATCCACTTCAACCAAAGGCGCTTTTCACAGTAATCCGGTAACCATATGTCAAAGCAGTAGTTATCAGTGAAATTTGGCTTTGCTTGCTTTCGTCTCCTCTTTATCATCAGATTACATTTAGTGAAACCCTAAAAGATTTGAGACAACCAAAAATCTCATAAAGAAAAAGGAGATTGGGTCAGGAGGGCAAAGGGACAGTGTTTGTATGTCATGCAAGGACTTGGAAAAGGAGATGTAGTGCCGGATTGCTCTGCATAAATAGAAGGATGCAGTGGCATCGTAATGTAAAATGCATTAAGCTGTCAAAATGAAGATCCTGTCTTCAATCACGCCAGGTCCCCCAGGCCTCCATGTTAAATATTGCATCAAGACATTTCCTGTCCGGCATTAAAAAGGAAAAAAAAAAAAAAGGAAAAAGCAAAAAGGAAAAAGGTACCTTCGTTCGCCCTCGGAGCGTGGAGCCATCCCCAGCGCGAGCGTCACCTCCTGGGGTGACCCAGGGTCTCGCTTTGTGGAAGATTTCTCTCCTTTTTCTCCCATAAATGCAGTCGGTCAGTGAGAAGTCTCCCCAGAAAAACCTGCCGTTCTGCTCCAGGCAGGTTTTGGCTTTGTTGAGCCCCCCACCCCGTGCCTGCAGGCAGCTCCTGCTTTGCAGGTGAGTGGCCACCAAACCCTCTCACCCTAAATATCCCATTACTGAATGGCCTTCTCCTTTCTTCCTTCGAGCTTGCATACCTGGGGATGCTCGGAGAACTTAATCTGAATTAATTTCTAAAGTGGATTAGTTAAACCTCATTAAATCCCTGTGTAGATGGCCTATTTCAGAATTAAGGTGGCCTTAATTTAATTTGCACGGGAGCTTAATTTGCTGCAATCAGCTCCTCGTGCACCTTGCAGGGCCAACCCCATGCAGCGTCGGTGGGGAAGGCAGCACTGAGCCGTAGGCATCGGCAGGAGGCCTTTCAAGGTCAGGTTGGACAGGGCTTTGAGCAACCTGGTCTAGTGGGAGGTGTCCCTGCTCATGGCAGGGGGGTGGAACTGGGTGATTTTTAAGGTCCTTTCCAGCCCAAACCATTCTATGATTCTATACTTGGGGATGGCCACCCCAGCCCCAGCCCCACCACCTCGTTCCTCCCCACAGCACTGCGGCCGTCCCATCCCAAAAAAGGGGCAAGGCAGGACAGAAAGCAGTTGAGCACTGGGCTTGAAAGACTTCTGTGAAGGGTTTTGCCTTCCTTCAGCCTGCAGCCCCCGCCCGAGCCCAGGTGATGAGAGCAAGAACCGCAAAACCCATTTTCTACCAGGCTGCTAGCACGTGGCATGAATAACTTCACCATCCTTTTTTACAAACTTTACAGCTTCCTTCATGAAAAATACTGGTACATTCCGCGGAATAAGTGATTTCAAGTTACGGGTTGCCTCTTCTGCTTTGACGACTGTCTATGAACTCACGTTATGGTGTCTCCTGCCAGGTTGGTTTGGTACAATAGAGCCTTAAACCTCGGCTCCTGTGGTTCCAGCACTGGTACCAACCCTGACGGCAGTGTCTGAGCACTTCTCTCTAACTCGTGCTCACTTGCATGCACCGATGTGAAGGTTGCAGTGAATAATGTGCAAGCTGGGGACCCCAGCAGTGATCTCAGTTTTCAGGTGTTTCAGAAAGCAGGCGAGAAATCCCTCCAAATCATGGGCAGAAGGAGATGTCACATCAAGGTTGTAGATAAATTTGGCTCCTAGAATAAACCTGGTTTCTGCGCTTGGGAGGATTTGCTCAGCTCGGATGTCTACCAGGAAAGGAGCCAAGGGCACGCACAGAAATGAAGTTCTACCTAATTTATCCCACGTGTGTTGCGCGACTCGTCCCTGGCAGCAGTGGCAGGAGGAGACCTGTCTGGGGCCAGGTCCAGCCCAGCAGATCAATGGCACTTCTGAAGCCAGGGCAGCACCTACACGTCTCCCAGCAGCAGCAGCTCGGCACTATTTCCCTGGGACTGCAGCAAAAAGCTCGGTTTGGGGATTGTCGCTTTACCGGCCCTGGTTAAACGTGATGCAAACCTTGCACAGGCAGAGCCAGCCGGCACCGCATACATCGGATCTGGCCATCCTTTTGGGAAGAGACATGATCCTTCTCAAGCTGACAGCCATCTCCGGTGAGGTGCCAACCCGTGACAGGGAAAATAAGGGCCCCAGCATTAAAGAAATCCTACCTGAATATGCTTTCTAGAAAGCAGTAAAGAATGTCGCACCCTTCTCCTTGAGGCCATAATTTAATTTAGCAACAAAAGCTGGAAGACAGACAGATGCTTCTCACAAATCCTGACCATCAGCAAACCCTTCTCCCCTGATACAATATTTGTATTAAGTTGTAAAGCCCCTGATTAAGGTATCCAGGAGCTATGACACCACCAGAGATGCTGCACTAAACAGCTCTTACAGAAACGCCGTGGAAAAGCAATTACAGGGAAATGCCCGAGCAGCAGAGATTAGCGGCAGCATTTTGAGCAGCTTTACCTCGTTGTCACTGGGCTCGTTTTTAATGAAAGCTGGAGCTGTGCAGATTAAAGAATAATGTCACAGAAGGGGCTGATAAAATTGAAAAGATCCACCAGATTAATTACCGAGCTTAAAGGAGCTTGTCCATTTATTAGAAACAAAAGCTGTGGGCCACTTGCTATTGAAATTACGATATCTTCCCTTCCCCGATTTTCCCACTTGATCTTGTAAAACCAATTCATGGGGAAGGGTATAAAGTCCAACAGAAGTTTGCAGGGAGCAAGGGCTGCCTGCTGAGGGATGCTCGCCGGATCCTCATCACCCTGTGCTTTCAGAGCCCCAGCAAGCTCGTTAGTATCAGCGTTCGTCTTCACCCTTTGTAGCACGCTTCTTGCTTTTTTATTGAAGTCTTTCAAGCCAGTCCTGGTTGCTTTCCAGTCCTCAGAGACACCTGCCAGTGCACGTACTATTTGAAATACTGCATCAATATTTATCGTAACTTTTGAGAATAAAGAATATTTTAATCTTAAAACACCTGCCTCGGTGGGGCGAGATTAAATAAATGCATAAATAAAAGATCTAGGTGGTGAACCTTTTAACCCCACAGTACCATTGACTCAGTAGAGGCGAAGGAAGGAAGGCGATATCGGGGCTCCGGACCCTAAACCAGTGATTCTGGATTAAAATCATCTGCCAGCCTCACCCGCAGCTTTTGAATTCACACCTTGCAATTTCCTTTTTGACCATAATAATGAGTATAATGGTAATAACAGCTAAGCTTTGTCATCTCATCGCCTAAGCTTTCCAACAAGCCAAAGGAGTTAAATTCCTGGTGTCGCCGGAGCGTTTTGGATCATCCGGCTGTGTCCCGCAGGGAGCAGGATGGTGTGTCCCCGTGGGCAGTGGGCACCCTGCACCGGGTCCCTGGAAATAAAGCACATCTTAGAGGAGCCTCTGGGTTGTTCTAAGTTATCCCTGACCCAGATAATGCCCCGAAAGCCCTGGGCTCTCACAGCAGGGGGAGTCAAAGCTCCCTCCCACCCCGCTGCCCAAACCCAGCAGAGAGGGACTGAGACTTGGTGGGAGAAGGTGGCCCGACTGATGCATCGCAGCCAACTCCCTTGAAACACAAAGGTGGAAACCAGCTGCAAGGGACACCGACCCCCACCAAAAAAATACATTTTTAATAACAATATACAGCTGTAATTTCTGCAGCGGTATGTTATTCATGCTCATCAGAAGAGGGGCATTAATTGGAGGTGGTATATAAAAACCGGTAACATCCATGGGTGACGAAGCACCTTGCAAGCATGTTTTTTAGTTGGGGACAAGCACCGCCCCTGCATCACCCCACCTGATGTTGCCCTGCAGCTCCAGCAGTGATAAATCATGAAAGCAATCAATGAACCTCAAGCTCTTACCTCAACCTGCGGCCACGGTGGATTATAGATATCCATACGTGCTCCTTGCTGTACAGGGCATTTCTATCTTTATGTTTAGTGCTCGATGCTGGCAGAATTGATTTGCTGTGTATTACTCCAGGGGCACGGGGGAGCCAGGGAGCGGAGGGCTCAGCCTCACACCATTCCCCAGCCCATGTGCAGGCTTGGACGTTTCTCCTCAGTAGGAGGGAATTCACTGTCGGCATTTGGGGTCCATGTAGCTCAGGAAATGAGACCCCCCTGCAGCGCTGCCTCCAGCTCGGGGGGGCCCACAGCAGAAGGACACGGAGCTGTTGGAGCGGGGCCAGAGGAGGGCCCGGAGATGCTGCGAGGGCTGAGCCCCTCTGCGGGGAGGACAGGCTGGGAGAGGGGGGGTTCAGCCTGGGGAGGAGAAGGCTCCGCGGAGACCTCAGAGCCCCTTCCAGTGCCTAAAGGGGCTCCAGGAGAGCTGGGGGGGACTCTGGGTCAGGGAAGGGAGCCATAGGATGAGGGGGAACAGTTTTACACTGAAAGGGCAGAGATTTAGATGAGATATCAGGAAGAAATTGTTGCCTGTAAGGGTGGTGAGCCCCTGGTGCAGGCTGCCCCAAGAAGCTGTGGCTGCCCCATCCCTGGAGGTGTCCAAGGCCAGGTTGGACGGGGCTTGGAGCACCCTGGGCTGGGGGGAGGTGTCCCTGCCCAGGGCAGGGGGGTTGGAACTGGATGATCTTCAAGGTCCCTTCCGACCCAAACCACTCTATGCTTCTATGATTCCAAACAGATTTTGGGTTTCCTGCGGCTCTCCTGGCTGAGCACAAAGCCATCACGGTGATATTAGGCTTCCCAATGCTCAAACCCAGGCAGCTCCTGCTTTTTATTGGAGTCCTCCCAAGAAATTCATAGCCTCATTTTTATTACTTATAGGTTTTGCAGCACCCAGAGACTGAAAATTAATCTGGCCAGGCAGCACCCCAGGAGCATAAACCACACGATGGAGGAGATTGATAAAGCCATCGACAAGATGCAGCGGCTTGTTTGCAGGAACCACAATTCACCTGCCTCAATGCAGCTTTTTTTCAGCTTCATCCCTGAGTTTTAACACCCGCTGACATTGACCCAACCCAACCGGGATGCTGCCGGAGGGCACAGCATCCCTGTCCCCATGGCCGGTGTCTGTGAACCAGCCCGTGGCAGTCTCGGGGCAGCATGCCGGGTGAAGGGACTCCACTTTTCTCATTTCCTCCCATCTCTGGGCCTTTTACAATTGTTTCAAGCAGTATTGATAAAATGACATCTCACAGTTTAAAAAATTGAGTAACTAGAAACCGATAGAGCTAATATGACCACAGGAGTACTTTTTTCTTAAATTCCCTGTAAAACTACCCTTCTTCTCTCTGCAGCCGATACCCAGGGACCCATGTCTGCGCTGCTCGCTTCCTAACGAGCTCATCATCCAGAGCAGTGCTTAGAATCAATTACCACCGTGCACGCAGGAGATCCTCTGAAACCCTACCCTTTTCTCCATTACATGGCTTTCAAGCTAATTATTTCTCATTGTAGATCATGGGTCAGGGAAAACAACATTATTTTATTGGGAAGAAAGTGTTTCCCCTTGCAGACGGTATAAATGCGATTTAAAACATCAGTAAGTTTACAGCACGCTCTGCCTATGCGAGATTTCAGTGTAGACCAATTACGGGGTTTGTAATTACTCCAGGTTTCATGTCTCAAATGAAATGATCTGCAAAACATAGTGCAACGATGAGCCTGGATGAGTGCTTTACCTGCTGCTCGCAGACCCTGCTTGAACTCAGCAGCCACAAATTCGGCTGCTCCACATCTTTCTGCTTCCTGGCATCTTCCAAACCCGGAGCCAGCATGGAGAGATGCAAAGGAGAGGTACTGAGACCCCGCACCCCCATTATTTCCCTAAGGACTGAGTGCAGTTGGGGCTCCCACCTGCAATACGTAACGTAGATGTGTTTCTCGGGACTGTTCATGCTTACATCGATGCAAGCAGTAAACCATATTTTTAAGCTTCCACTAAGCAAACCTTCCATATAATTTGCTAAATTTATCCCAAACACAATAGCGTGCATATAAAGGGGTATCTAAGTATGGAAGTCACTGTTTTAATATAATTGGCCTTTTAGATTAAAAGGCTCTTGTAATAACCTTTTTCTAAGAAGCAGAAAAAGTCGTAATTACAGAGCAGTCGCACATGACAGATAATGTTCCAAATTTAGAAAATTAACTCTTCCCTGCATTTCCAGTGGAGCAATCCTTGCCTGGCTGCAGAGCCAGGATCAGGCCACTGATATTGAAAAAAAAACCAAACCCAAAGCTGTACGAAGAACAAAGCAGAGGGGGTGACCCGGGGCTCCTTTCCACTGCAGGCTCCTGTGCATCTCCTACGCCCAACTGCAACTTCAGACGGGCATCAGAGCAGGACCGGAGGACGGGCAGCAGCCCCTGGCCGTAACGGCATCCCAGCAAACCCAGCTGCACCCAAAGTGGGCTTACTGGTTTTTGGCATCATTTTGGCAGTCCTCCTATCGTTGATTCAAATTCACCCCCCAAGGAAATGAGAGAGGAAAGATGGAATAATTTTAAAGACAGTGTTTTCAGGAATACTTTTGAAATCAGTAAGGAGGTACTCATCTTCTGGGTGTAAAAGGAAGGTTATCACAGCTCCAGGGTAGGGATGTATCACCTACCAAAGCCAAGTTCATAATTAGCTGTAGCATAAACAAAATCAAAAGCCTTAATGCTCCCGTGGCAGTGAAGTCGATTTACCTTTAAAAGATACTAAGTGACCCTTTGGTGATGGTTTTGTGGTGAATACTGAGGTGCTGCTACACAGTGACCCTGAAACTCATACTATCCTAAATTTAAGGGACTGATTTCAGGGGAAGGCAAAGGACAAAACCCCTCATTAGTCTACAGCTCATATTTAGTAACTTAGATTTTTTCCCCCTCTTTGCTTTGGAAATCGATAGGGTTTCTTCTGTTGGATTAAATAGAATATCAACCTGGCCTGGCTGTGCAAGCATTTATTTTTAATATCCTGCCTATTGCAATACATATATTATACGTGACAGTAATCACCATGCCCTAAAGGTGAAACCAGCTCAGTGAAGCCCCAAGGGGGGTCAGGGCTCCCAGCAGAGCCGGGCTGCCACCTCCCAGGCTTCGTGCGCTGCCCCGTGCCGCGTCCCACGGCAGCCGACAGTGGGGGGAAAATGTGCAGCACACGGCAAGGAATGCAACGGGCTACCATGAAGGAAATGTTGCAAGGAGAGGTGTTCCTCGCTGCTCTCCCGCTGTGTTTTTTGTTGTAAAACAAGTGTCACGAGAACTCATCATAACAGCGTAAGGTGCCGAGCAGAGACAGAAACGCATGCTAGTGCGTTAAGAATGATCCGGATGAAAAGCTGGCGATGTGGAGAAGTTCTGGGTTTGATTATCCCGGTGTGATAGCGGGTGTCATGCCAGCCGGGCAGTCAGCGCAGGGCAGGTGCCGGCCCCACAGCCGGCCGGGAATTGGCACCTTGGGAGCCCCGGGGCAGCACCGGCAAAGCAGCACCCATCACCCGCCAGCCTGTCCTCATCTTAGGCTGTTTGCAAGGACCAACAGCCACATGCCGGCGTGTTTCTACCATCACCGCTGTTTCGCCACCTGAATAAATGCCCCAAAGGCGCATCCTTTGCCCTTGGTCTTTTGTCCGTCATTGAAATGCCCGGGATGACTTTCCTGACTTACCGGTCACCGATGCTGTGCCAGATGCTGTCACTCCACTGCAGGTTTAAAGCTGTTTTTTCACCATGGCCTCAAACCATTTCTGGCTGGTTGGAGAGAGGGTTTTAACATGAGCTGACTGGCTCACATCCGTGACTCGCATCCCTCAAACATTTGACACCGAGCTTGTCCACATCAGACAGGCGCCTCTCACACTTCTGTTCACTGCCACACAGAAATGAAGCAGAACGTTAATATTTAAAATATACCCATCACAATATAATTTTTTTCCACTCAGCAATATGATGAAGGCATTTGAGATAACCATTTCCTCTGCACTCCCTTTAATTTTTTTAAATTGGTTTCAGCATTAAAAAAATGGAACCAGTAAATCAGACAATTAATCATTTCAGTCTAGGAAAGGTCCAGTGTATCACCCAAGCTTTATATCTCTATTTTTTTGAACTTATGCCCAAGAGCCCAGAGATTGAGTCCATGTGCTATTAATTTGAAAATAGGCAGTTCACATATTTGTGTAATGACCTCAGGAGCAATCTCAGCCATGCAGACCCAGGTGCGCCGTGTAAAGAGCGAAAGACATGACTGCACCGCTCAGACACACGAGGAGATGATGTGTCAAAACAAATGTCAAGATTTGGGATTCATTTCGCCCGGCCCAGGCAATGCTTGCCTTTGATTTATCAGCAGGCCACTGCAATGCATGCACGCATGATTTACAGGAGACTAAACCAAGGGCAGCGCTTCCATGTGGTTATTTTATATTTCTACTAATTAAAGCAAGAAAACACCTTGTCACACATCCATAGCATTGGTGCTACTGGTATCTCTAGTTTTCTGTGCACAGCGCGCGTGGGAGCCGGTACGCTGCCAGGTGCTGACCACCCGCCTTAGGGTGACGTTTTGGCGACAGAGCCGGTGTGGCAGAGGTGACGTTAAAGCAGGACAAGCCAAAGCCATGTCTGCCGTCAGCAGTGTAACCACTGACTCCAGCTGAGCCCTGTTTTGCCCTTTTCTCCCCTCCTGCTTAACGATCCACGCAGGGAAAATCTAATGAGCAAGGGGATGGAGATGAGGGATTGCCAGGGAACCGGCTCCAGCCTCTTCCCCGCACTGACCTCTGAAGGCCCTGCGATAATAAAGCGCTCATTTCCAGGGCTCACCGCTCCTTGCCCCGGTGCGCCATCGATCGCAGCCTGCTGCCAGCGCCGCCCGGACCGGGAGAGCGCAGAAACCTGCATCCTCAGGCCAGAGCATCAGCAGGTGGGAGCCAGAGGATGCTCGTTTTAGCTCATGTGGCCACTTCACCTTCCCGAGCTGTTGCTAGCTGCCGGGGAACGGCTGCGGGCCTGGGGGTGGATGGACCACCGTGTAAAATCCACATGGCTTTGGCTTTACCTGAAACCCCCAAATAGTGTTTGAAGCACTAAAAACAATTAGCAGGCGGGGGGACCCTGACCCCCTTTGCCCTCCTCATAGCCCTCTTGTTTGTGCATCCCATCTCTCCAGCACTTCTGTATTTGGGCTTCGATATTTAAAAAGCCTCTCCTGTATTAAAGCGCCTTTTTTACTCTATTTTGCCCTTGGATAAGAAATAGGGTGCGTCATTAAGGGCTTTGGCTCCCGTGTTTTAAACATAAGCTCTGCTCCCCTCCTCAGGAGGACAGCAGGGCTTGGGCAAGTCCTGGGGGATGCGGTGAGACTTCACGGCTCGCTGGCCAGTCTACGGCACAGATATGCCAACCTCCAGCCGCTGTCAGACCAGCCACGGCCTTAGGAGATGTCAGGCAGACTCCTGCCTGAAAATCCCATCTGGCAGCAGAGCTAAAATTGGAGATGCCGGCAGCACCTCGCAGCTGGGACACCGGTGCCATCTGCAGCACGGCTGGGTGGTCAGGGATGTCTCTACCAAAACCACCACCGCTGCTGCACCACAGTGCCCAGCAAGGATTAAACCTCCTGGTGGCACAAACGACCTCAAAGCAAAATTTAGTGAGTCTGAAGACCTCATTAGTCATAGTCAGACAGATGCTGGGAGCTCGAATGAGGTAGTACATGGAAAGGAGACCTTGAATCATAGCATTGTCTAGGTTAGAAGGGACCCTTAATATCATGAAGTCCAACCATAAGCCTAACACTGCCAAAATCACCACTAAGCCACATCCCTCAGCGCCACGTCTACCCATCTTTTAAATACCTCCAGAGATGGTGATTCAACAACTTCCCTGGTTTGTCCAAGCATTTGGAGGGTCTCCGTCCCCAGCACCTCCCCGCCACCTGCTGCTTTGATAACCGGGAGTGTGGTCTCCAGCCCAGAGGGATGAGGCCGAATCCTGGGTTCCCACCGGACTGAAGCAGGGAAAACCCGCAGCGCTGGTGGACACTGGCAGGGCAAAGCATCAGCACTGCGGGCAGACGGACGCACCGCATCCTTTGCAGGGATTCTTTGGAGGCCCCTTTTGAAGGCCCCACCAACCCCGCGGGCTCAGGGACCAGCCGGCACGACAGGCACGGAGCTCAGGAGATCACTAAGTTTTATTCTCTGCTGTAGATTTCCATTGTTTCTCCAGCACGAATTTGGTGCAAAACAAGGGGAATATACAGAACTGAGGATAAAAGGGGTATAAATTGTCTGGGTTTATTCTAAAAGTACTGGGGGTTTTTTGTATTGTTCCACAGGGTCCTTCTGTGCATCTTGGGAGATTTTCTAAAGTGAAAAGAAGAAATTATTTATCACATAGGTATGCGTTGCACATTGCCATGCCAGCTGGGTCGAGTTCGGGTCAGCAGATAAAGGCTCCCGTGTTTTGACCCACACAAACGAGATGGCACCATCACAAGGCAGAAACCCAATTTGCACGGCTACAAAACAAGGACTCTCACCCCTTTCCTCCCCCTGAGCCGAGCATCTTCAGTACGGGATGAATGACAAATTGAGGCTGAAACTCAGGAGGAATGCTCTGGCAAATAGTGCCCCCCGTTCAGCAGAGAGACCCCCGCTGCTGAAGAGCACCAAAGCAAACCAACAAATAAAAAAATAAGGTGCCTGGGGCTGCAGCTGCACGCGGCAACTTCATTTCGGCAGCGGGAAGGAGGTTTCCCCAGGATTACACCCAATTATGCAGCAGGGCTGGGAACCGTTGGGTTTGGAAAGGAATGCCTTAAAAACGAAGCAACAAAGATGAGGCAATTGAAAGCAATGTGCTGGAAAGCGGCGTGGCGCGGGGCGATGGGCAAGTCTTGGGGACAGGGACGACGGGGCAGGCATTGGCAGGCAGGGCTGTAATCCTCTTCTGGCTTAAAACCGCCTTTCGTTAGCTGGATTTTAAGCTGCGGTGAGGGAAATGGTTCTCTTCGCTCAGCGTTAGGGAGCAGCGACGGGCGGGCGAGCATTGCTCCCGAAGCCCGGCAGTGAGCAGGAGCAATTAAGTCAGGCGGCCCCCCCGGGAAACGGCGTGATGAGCAAAACATTGAGAAATAAATCCTTCCCACCCCAGCCCAAGGCTGAAGCACTGCTTTATAGCCGAAGCAGCAACCAGCGACGCAAGGTGCCCCAGCCCTCGCCGAGGTGTCCCCACACGGCTTTTCCCAGGGGGACACCGAGGCTCTGGCAGTGGGAGGAGAAACAGCAAGGTGAAAACCCACACGGAAAGAGCCCGGCAATTACAGCACGTGGCAAAGACTCGTGTCACGCTGTGCTTTCCCCCTCGCCTGCTCGATGTCATCCTTGACAACACGCTCCTGATCGTCCCCTCCCACCGAGTTTCCCAGACACGGCTCGGGAACACGAAACGATGCGTGAAATCCAGTCTGCATTTTGAACTCTCCTGCAAAGCTCCGGGGATGTAATATAGGAAAAGGTGCATCCAAAGCTGTAAAAAGGGACCAGGCGCTTGTGCTGGGGAGCTGAAAGTTATTACAGAGTATGAGCCGGGCTTGAAAAAGCCAACATGACTGTAATTCTGCTCTGCCTATACACTCCTGTCCATGGCAGAGGTAATTGTCATTAAAAAACCTGACATTTACTTGCCAGGCTTTTGCAGCAGGAGGAGCTGGAGGGCAATTTGTTAGGAGAGAGGCTGAGCATCGTGTCTGGCGCAGCACGCAGGACCCGGCCGTGGTCAGGATGGGCACCAGCTACCTCCAGAGCTGCTGGTTGAATATTGCAGTAACACATGACCACGGCGAGATTTGGAGGGTTATTTACACAGAGCTGTAACATGCTGTGCTGTAGCGATGAGAGCCCAGTGCTTTCCCCAAGGAGCGGAAGGTTTTGGCATGGGGACAGCTCTGCCACCCCACTTGCACCCTGACCTGGGCGATGCACAGGGTCCAGGATGGCTTCCCAAAGCCAGGCTCATTTTATCCGGAGAACCTGCGGAGTCCCGGCCAGGCTCTGGGAGATATTTGTGCACCGGCACTGCAGGAGCTGCTCCCTCTCCAAAAAGTTAAATACGCTCAGAGCGGCCCGGAACATAGAGCAGATCAGTTTGGAGATGTAAAATATTTATTTACTTAGCAGCCGTCACTGGGAAGGAGAAACGGGCACGCAGGAAACCTCCCCTCGAAGCATTTACCCGCTCAACCTGTGCTCTGCGGGGATTATTGCCACTGTCACCGCGCTTACATTATTAACATTATTTTTCTCTCAAAACCCTAACGAAAGGCCAGGTCCTAATCTGCAGGGTCATTCTGGTTTCTGCAGCCGGCCATTGCCACCACCACCTGCAAACAGGCTGGGGACCTTCCCACGCACTCGCCTGACCCCGCTCGGGGCTCACTCGGTGGCTGCCCCATCCCTGAGAAGTTTCTCCTTCTCCAGGTTCAAAGCCAGGTCTCCGAGACGTGTCTGCTCCTGAAAGGATGAGTTTATAGGACTTGACAGAGTTGGCTTTTCTCCCTGCAAAGGAAGGAAGTTACTTTAAGCTTAAAAAAGCAGAGCCATCTGGCAGCGCACAGCTGTGGAAATATTATATGTCTAATTATTTATAGAGGTACCTGCGCAGGGACGAGTTCAGTTCTTCCGCGGTCCATAACTATGTCAGAAAAAAAGCTCTGTTTGCTACAAAAACAACTCTGCAGTTCTTCACAAAAATATGCGCGTTGGGGGCTTGGGGTAGGGGAAGCAGCATCGTTTTCTTTGCTATTCGCAACCTCAAAGCAGCAACAAGTTTGTTTTCTGCTGGTGGTCTCTGTATGGGGCATGGGCTTATAATAAGACCTCTGGCATCTGAAAGCCATTAAAGTGTACAGTCACAACAGCCCCAGCCATTAGCGGAGACAAAACAAAGCTAAGCACAGCCACAGATAATTAACCAACTCTGGTTTCTCCTTAAATCAATAGCAAGAACATTACAGGAACAAACAGGCCGGTGTGTCCCCAGGGAGGTGGCTTTGCCAGCCGGCCCCCTCCCAAGAGCTGATTTCCAATGGAAATTACACCATCAGGTCCTGAGCTTTAAGATCAGATTTCCCTTATTGGCTTCTTGGAGCTATTTTAGTCCGTGGGGAAGACCTCAAATGGAGCTGGTTGTGGTCTGGAACTGCTGGCTCCGAAATTTCAGGCTGGGGAGGGATGGCCAAGCGCTCTGGGGTCCGGTCGGGGCTTCCCCGAGCTGAGGGCAAGCGCTGTGCACAGGATCGAGGGAGGAAACCTCCTCCGAGTCTTTGATGGGGAGAAGGGAGGTAATTTCTGCAGGAATCCTGCCGGAGCATAAAAGAACATTTTTCTTTGGGGAAAACATTGGCGAGGGAGAATTTTCTACTAGCGCTGAATATCGCACCCAAAAAAGTTAGCGCAAATAATAACTTCAACCCAATGTAGCTCAGCATGTAGCAGGAAGAGGTGATGGTGTTCCTCCCGCCTGATAACGGCGCTGCCCCACTCCCCGCCCCTCACTGCTGCAAAACTCCTCCTGCCTCCTGGTTTGGGATGTCCCCTGTGCCCCCGTCCCCTCGGCCGCCACATCCATCCCTGGACCTCACCAGTACAGGTCATCTCACGAAGATTCATAGGAGGTTGAAGGCAGTCAGGAAGGGTGAACGAGGTGGTACCCAACGGCTCAGCCGCCCCGAGACAGCAATGAGGGGCTGAACCGGAGCCCCCAGGCCCCCACTGCGCTGCTCTACCCTGAGGAAACCCGGGCCACGAGGCCAAAGTCCTCCATCACCCACAGACACGAAGCCAAGCAGGAGGAGACACCTCAGGGAGGGCCCATAAATTCAGTAAAAGCTTGATAAATTCTCCCGCTACCTTAATTATGCCAGGAGCAGTGATTTAGTGCCTACGAGGCAATCGCCTGTTTCTGGGGTTTGGCAACAAGTGCTTGTGCATCCCAAATTGCCCATTATAAATTAATAAAGGAGATGGAAGTTAAATGATAATCATCCCTGCTAGGTATCTTTTCTTCCTGAGAAGAAAGGAATATTAGTAGGAATATACATATATGTATATATACGCACACAGTATGTATATGCAGTAACAAATTTTCAAAGGATTCCCCTTCCAGTACCCCCTAAACTGCATTTTCTTGCAATGCGCCAGATTTTAGCATGGGGTTAGCGCGGGTCTGAGGACCAGGCTGAGAGTCTGGGGGTTCGGCAGCCCCGGGGAGGAAGGAGGTGTTATTGCAATATCCATCTATGCTCCCCCTCTCCAGAGCCCAGCCCAGGGCAGGGACGGTGACACCATTTTATTGGTAAACCTCCATTACAAACCAGCATTTGCAAATGATGGTGAGTTCGTCAGCTGAACCGATGTAGGAAGAAATATGCCCGTGTTTTATAGGAAAATGTCTTAGAAATTAAAACAGTCGCTTTTACCCCTTTTCCTTTCTCCTTTTGTACGAAGAAGTCTTACAGACTTACAGCCAAGCATATTTTCTAAGAATAAATGTTATCTTGTGGTTTTTAAATTAGAAATTAAAGCCTCATCAGCCCTGGAAGACTGGGAAGGAAAGTTATAATATCACAGGAGACTGAATGCTGGGAAAAGAACGGGGTTTAGTCAAAAGGTTTAAAAGTGCAGTTTTAGGCACCGACAATCTCTTACGAACAGCGGGTGAACATGACGTCTCATAAAAATTCAGCATCACCCTTTCTTAGGCTAAATGCGTTACCGCCAGCAGCATGGATGTGTTAGAGCCCAACCAACCTTTCAGCAAAATGAGGAAAAAACAGAAAAAGACACTTCTGTTTCCTTTTAACACCTGAGTTTATTTTACTCCGCGACACCAGGACGCAGAAGAGAGCTCAGCCACAAAATAGCCCTTTTTTCATTAATTGTGGCCCAGTCCTGCCACTTGACATAGTTTTCTCTTGATTCCTGCGGGCCACGACCCTCAGCCTTCGCTCTTTTAATACACCCAGGCCCCAGAAGTGTTCTGCCCTCCCTATTTCCATGCCTGTGCTCTCGCCTCTGCTCCCGCATCGCCTTGCTGCGAAGGTATGCATGCGGCAGATGGAGGTTTCTGCTCCAACGCCGCGTCCTACCTGTCACCAGTCCAACAGTTTAAAGGCTTTAAATTACTCCATCTGCTCTTGCAGCTTGCACCCAGCCTGTGCTTTATAGACTGACGGGGATTATTATTTTTTTTTAATAAATGAATGAACCGTCGTTTTGTAAATGCGAGGCCAGAGCTGACTCATAATCTCTGCTGACAAATTTCTGTCAATATTTACTGACATATCCAGAGATCTGTAATGTTTAAAGTATCGGTTTTTATGAGAAAGCTGCTTTCAGGAAGTGTCTGGAAAAGTGTAACGCACTTTCTCACATTCTTTCATTCATTTCTGCCTTATCCTGATAATATAAATGTGGAACATATATGCTAGTAAAAGGTAGAAGTAAGAAGTGCTTGAGTTTCAGCTATGAAAAATCTTTCTATGTCTGTAAACACAGAAGTAGTGCAATTTGTAAGGGGATGATTCCGGTGAACCTTTTCTGCTGCAAAATGCATCTTTTCTTAATGGGGTAAAAGAGGAACCCTTTTTTTTTATTTTCTCCAGCTCTCATTGGCACCGCACATTTCTGCGTCGTAACCCGTGTTTCCCTTGGCAAGCCCATAAAAAACATCATTTTCAGGGAGTTTTCCACCTGCCCTCCGCAGCTCGCGAGCAAAAGGGAGGTGCGGGATGCAAATGTGCAAGATTTCCCTGGATTTACTGTCGTCAAATACACCAGAATTTAGCATACATTAACAGCATGGGCTTTAAATCAAAGGAGCATTTCTTAATACATTATTTATAATGAATCAATTATTAATAGAGATAGCTTTTTTCTCCCCTAATAAATTATTATAAACTCTGCTATAACACGCTGTACCAATATGTACTATATAAATAATGTTACGTGTTTCAGTTTGCGAGGACTTTCAAGCAGCTCACTAAGACGTTATCTATCACAGATTTTGAAGCGTTGCATTCACTTCAAGCTCAAGCAATCAAACCTCCTCATTGCAGGTACTTTGGTGAGAGGCAGATACTTCAATAAATCACTTGATAAATATCTGTATCGTTTACACTGGGACGTGAATAAACATATTTTCTGTGCTTCTGGAAACACAAAACCTTTTTCCTTTACGCTTTTATTGCTTTCTCTCTTTTTCAGCACCAAATTTTCTCCTTGCCTCTTTGCAATTTTGGGTGTATCTCATGTTTTTCTCTCTGGTTTCAGATCCTGCACAGCGGGCCTGACTTCCCAACTCGTTTGCTCTAACGCAGCCTTGCGGCTGCTCCTCACTGAGTGACAGTGGCTTTTGCTGCAGCTCTGGTTTGGGGGGTCCTCCCCGGAGCCCTGCAATAACTGGGGATCTCCCTGTGAGGGGCGGAGCAATCTCCTGAGCCGGAATCACGGAATCACAGAATTTTCAGAGTTGGAAGGGACCTCTAGAGATCACCTAGTCCAACTCCCCTGCCAAAGCAGGATTGCCTCAAGCACATTACTCAGGACTGCATCCCGGTGGGTCTTGAAAATCCCCAGCGCAGGGGACTCCCCGACCCCCCTGGGCAGCCTGGGCCAGCGCTCTGCCACCCCAACCGGAGAGAAGTTCTTCCTCGTGTTAGAATGGAACCTCCCATGTTCCAACTTATGCCCATTACGCCTCATCCTGTCACTGGGAACAACTGGAAAGAGTCTGCTCCATCCCCCTTCACCCCACCCTTTAGATATTTGTACGCCATAATAAGGTCTCCCCTCAGCCTTCTCTTCTCCAGGCTAAAGAGTCCCAGCTCCCTCTGCCTTTCCTCACAAGGGAGATGCTCCAATCCCTCAATCACCTTAGTTGCCCTACGCTGTAATGCAGGAGGATAAATAAATACCTGAGCTGCTGTGGAGAGACACGAGGTCAGGACACGTCGGACCTCTTGGCAAAGCAGATTTTCAGCCACCCCCCATTTTCCTCCTTGCCCCCATGCACAGCTCAGCCGGCTCTTGGCCAGCCGGGCTGGCCCGTGAATTAGCTCCAGGCTTCACCTTTTCTTTCTTTTTTGCTCATTTAGGGCTTTGAGTCCCCGGAGAACATCCTCTTTCCTACTGAGCACTTGGGATAACCAAATTATAATCATACACAAACGCCCACAAAACATGCAGTGATTCCCCGCCGGGGTCGGCCACCGTCCCTAGTTCAGCACCCGAGGGCAGAGATTGCTCTTCTTTTTTTTCCCCCTGCCATCTGTTACTTTACATTGCTCAACTCTCCAAAGCCCTTTTCCGTGGATGGAGATTTTAGGACCGATGACAGATGAAAATATACTGTCCCATATTTCATTATTTTCCACTTATGTTCCCCTTGGCCAGCAGATGTTGTAAAACATATGTCTTTATTTGAGGCAGAGGCTCTTCTTGCAAAATCTCACACTAGCAGCTGCCATTCCCCAAAACTTCAGTGCCGGATCACACCAGGATCTAAGAACAGGGTTTCTAATATCCAACACCTAAAATCTGAGGTGGCCACACCTGAATACATCGGTCTGAAACCCGCTGTGTTTCTGCAAAAGGCGTGAGAGTGGCTGCATCCCTCCTGCAGCCCTGAGATGCCCTAAATACCAGGGCAAAACCTCCCCCAGCAGGGATGCAGGGTGTAATATTTACCCTCTCAAACATTCTCATTCATTTTCCATAAATATATTTCCACAAATATGAAGGCCCAATCTCCATTTGCCCTAAATCCACACAGTCCCAGCATGCTACAGAGCTGTACCAAAGGCTCCAAAATCCCCAATGTTTCTCTGTGTCAGTGGTGATTACCGCTGGAATACAAGAACTGCAATCAAAATTCAGCTCTTCTCACCATGTCAAAGCAAATTTGAGAGACTCCATTTTCATTTTAATTCCTCTCCTTCCTTCCTTTTCGTCACTTTTGGTTTCAATAGTACCACTTGCATTTTATACAACAAGCGAGTTCCCTGCTTTCAGCTTCTCTCCTGCGCGAACCCGAGCGACGCGACGCGCATTCCATACCTGCACCCCGATGGCTCCTCGAGAGCTGCGATTACGGGGTCTCTATGACAACGAGGCACAAGCCCGGGGCTGGCTGACATCGTATGTCCTGCGTGCGCGGCACAGCGTATCACATCAGAGCGCAATATTTCCCCTCCACTCATTTCTACAACAAACGCACGTCACCTGGAACGTGTGACTTCCACAACCACGATGGGAGACTCGAAGAAAAGCCTCGTCTTCTCTCGGCAATCAGAAGCCTGTGAGTAGGGCACAGCTGGCGGCTGCACAGGGCCGTGCACCATGCAGTCCTGGCTCTGCGGCTGCGCAGGTGATGGCAATGGCAGGCAGAGGTGGCACGGCTGTCCCCGGTGTGTGCCGGTGGTGCGTTCTGGCTGGACACACACCTTGGTGCCTAACCAACCTTCTGATGGCCCTACCCAGACGATGGGTGTTTTTTTTCCTCTCAGCCTCATTTTTAACCAAACTGAGGGCCTTTAGGAGAGCTCCGAGCCTTTCTTCCCTGAGCTCGTCTCCCCAGCCTGCCAACGCCCCTGGGACACTGCCGTTCCCCAGCACCCTGCACAAGCGGTGGTTTGAAGACCTGACATGTCGCTGAGGGACACCAGACCAGTGCTGCATGAAGAACAGCAGCGCTCTGGGCTTATGACAAAGCTGCATTCATCAACTGAATCTATCCAGATTTTGCTATGTAGTCCTACCTTTCCTTGACGCATGCCCACCATGACATTCTGTGCTGGCTACTGCAGCCCCAATGCAGTTACACATCAGATTATTCTTCATTCATACATGGTGCGCTGGCTTTCAGCTTCTATCTTTTACATTTCTCTGTGTAGCTCTTTGCCACAATATAGGATTCAGAGTCAAGGAAAAGGGGAAATTGCTGAAGACACCAAGCTGTGTGGTGCGGTCGACATGCTGGAGGGGAGGAACCTCATCCAGAGGGACCTGGACAGGCTGCAGAGGTGGGCCTGTGCCAACCTCATGAAGTTCAACCAGGCCAAGTGCAAGGTCCTGCATGTGGGTCGGGGCAAACCCCAGCACAAATCCAGACTGGGATGAGAATGGCTGGAGAGCAGCCCTGGGGAGAAGGACCTGGGGGGGGCTGATTGACGAGAAACTCAACACGAGCCGGCAATGTGCACTGGCAGCCCAGAAAGCCCCTGGCATCCCGGGCTGCATCCCCAGCAGCGTGGCCAGCGGGCGAGGGGGGATTGTGCCCCTCTGCTGCGCTCTGGGGAGCCCCCCCTGCAGCGCCGCCTCCAGCTCGGGGGGGCCCAACAGCAGAAGGACACGGAGCTGTTGGAGCGGGGCCAGAGGAGGGCCCGGAGATGCTGCGAGGGCTGAGCCCCTCTGCTGGGAGGACAGGCTAGGAGAGGGGGGGGTTCAGCCTGGGGAAGAGAAGGCTCCGTGGAGACCTCAGAGCCCCTTCCAGTGCCTAAAGGGGCTCCAGGAGAGCTGGGGGGGACTCTGGGTCAGGGAGGGGAGCCATAGGATGAGGGGGAACAGTTTTACACTGAAAGAGGGGAGATTTAGACTAGATATTGTGAAGAAATTCTTGACTGTGAGGTTGGTGAGGCACTGGCCCAGGTTGCCCCGAGAAGCTGTGGCTGCCCCATCCCTGGAGGTGTTCAAGGCCAGGTTGGATGGAGCTTGGAGAAACCTGGTCCGATGGGAGGTGTCCCTGCCCATGGCAGGGGGGTTGGAACGAGATGAGCCTCAAGGTCACTTCCAACCCAAACCATTCTGTGATTCTATGAAATTTCTCAGGACCTTCTGTGGATGACTCCAGGTTATTCCTGTGGGGCCATACCACCCAAGCAACTGCATTGGTCCCATGCCACGGCTCAGGGGTTGAACCCGGGGAGCCCTTGCTTGCCTGCCACACCCTGCGTGTAGTGGGCATCTCTCGCTGTCTGGTTAAAGGGTGTCTCACCAGGACACACACAGGCATACGTGCAAACCACGTTTGCCAAGGCCACTGTTTCCAGACAGTCATAAAACAAAATTTGCCAGGATGACACAAAAAATATGTTGCAGTAAGAAACTTTCTTCTTCTTTGTTTTCAATGGAAATTACTCTGAACTGGTTTTGCCACAGGCAGAACCCCCCAGATACCGTAAGTGGAAGGCAATGTCCACTGGCCACGGTGGAAATTGTTAAATTGGAGTAGTTTCAGAGTAGAGCCACAGGGACGATGGACGAGCTTGCCTGATAATGAAAGACACCAGGAACTCAATTTGTTTTCCTTAACGAAAAGAAGGTTAAGAGAGGATCCGCTTGCAGCCTCTAATTACTTCTGGAATTTAAATGTGATAATAGAGGGCTCCCCGGTCAGGCAGATGAAAGTACGCACAGCCCGGTGCCTGCAAGATTCAAATTCAGGTTTGACTTAAAAGCACATTTTTAGTGGTGTAGGTTATTAACCACTGAAAGAACCGTTGAGAAATCTTCTGATTTGAAGAGGTATTTCTTTCTTTCTAAACCTAAAGCTTTAGTTCAAATAGAAAAGTCCCCAGGCATGTTTTACACAGGAGTTCAGACTAGATAATCATTATGGCTTTTTCTAACCTTATAAAGTATTAATCTGCCATCACCCTTCTGCCCTCCTTTTATACTCCACTCATCAACCAATAATTTTTTTTCTGTAAACACACAGAATTTCTTGAACATGGTGTCAGCTAGGAGGTTATTAACGATAACAAGTTGAGGGCTGTGTCTGTAAAACACCCTGGCTGAACGTGGTAGGAACCATCCGTGGCCGAGAGCGACAGCCCACTGCCGCCGCGTATCGCCCAGCCTGTCAGCAAATCCCCGCTGACACCGGAGTTATTTTTCCACCTGGATATTGAAAGGAGATGCTATCGTCAGCATGCCGGCTCGGCGGGACAGCGAGGGGTTGGCGCTCGTCAGCCCGAGCCATGAGCAAGAGCCAAAGGACCTGTCGGGAGGACTGACTGCTCATCAGGCTTGCAGGAGAGGGAAAGCTAGAGCAAATCACATTTATAGCCTTTCCGACATTAAGCCTGAGCTACCCGCATCAGAAACAGTAAATCCACGGGGAACTCTGACATTTGCCATGCTCTGCATTTATTTTTACCAAAGTGCTGCATGCTGCAGTGGTGCAAGTTTAGATTCGGTGCTCGGGCTTGACTCCTGACCCGTTCCAGTTTGATGCCAGAATTTTGTGTTACAACCTCCAAAATCCCTGAGGTTTATATCACCATTTCACACCCCTGCCTGTACAGTGCTGGAAGCAACCCAGGCAGACGTGCATTTTCCTCGTCCTGCCCCGACGTGGGGTGATCGCAGCCCACTCTGACCCTGCTCCTGTGCACCTCCCAGCCGAGAGTTTGCTGGCCCCACCAGCCAGACACCAGTGACATTTCTGCTCCTGTCCTCACGAGAAAGACCTGAACACGATGACCAGGGTTTCTGTGTTTGGGTTTTCCTAATATACACCCAAAATGTGGCCCTGGCTGCAGGGGCAAACTCTGTCAGGGATTTTAACTTGGGGCATGTTTTTGTCTTGTTTCGTCAGAGTTCTTTTGTTGTAGTGCTCAAAAGTGGTAAAACACGGATAACATGTTAGTATATTTGTTGCTGCAGGTTCTCAAGGCTGTTGCGATAGATATGACACCGTTGACAGGTGCACCAGAAAGCATTACCAACGCTTGCCCTTCAGAGCAGCAAAAATAATAAATAAATTTAAAAAAAAAATCCCATAATCTTACAGGAGACTAGAGAGGTGAAATAAATTTCAGTTATGGATGTTATGTATTTCCTGCCTCTGGTTGGGAAAAAGCACATGGTGTCTGAAACGGGCCCCTTTGCACTGCTTAATTCAGCAGTTTGAAACACGTATCTCCTTCCCTTGAGCATGGTGAGTTGGAAAGATGGCACTTGTTTTTCTCTGCTCCGGCATGATCCATTATGCTGGAGCATCAGATGATTGAAATACGTAGTATGGACCCAATTCCACTGAGACTCACCCAGAAAATGCCACTGGAGCACCTGATCTATGGGTGCGTCACCTCTAGTGAGGCCAAAGCCTTACCCCGAGGTGGGTCCAACAGAGGTGCTGGGCATCTCCCACCTCTTTCACGAGAAGGAATTAAAGTAGGCACATGATCCCCACTGCTAGTTTGATTTCACATGGCTATTTCCAGTGTATTGAACTGCAGATCTCTCGTAATACGCAAACAATGAGCCAGCCCATCATCCCGCTGGTTTTCAACACTTTGCCTTGTGTTGAAAGCTATATGGGTCTTCCCCAGAGCTACACTTGCATGCTTTAGCAGCTTGTGTTAAGCCCATAGGATGGATAGATAATAAGCAACGTCATGTTTGTGGAAGACACTTGGATATCCAGCGTGTCCTGGTTTCAGCTGGGATAGAGTTAATTTTCTTTCTAGTAGCTGCTGTGTTTTGGATTTAGTATGAGAAGAATGTTGATAACACATATTGTATTAGCTGTTGCTAAGTAATGTTTACTTTTTCAGCTTCCCGTAGAAGCTGAGAGGGAGCACAGACAGGACAACCTGGCCAAAGGAATACTCCATACCATAGACGTCATGCGCAGTATATAAATGGGGGTTGGCCGGGGGGCAGGAATCCACGATCGCTGCTCAGGACGGGCTGGGCAGCTGATCATCAGGTGGTGAGAGTGACTTGTGTTGTATGACTTTATTTTGTATATTCTTTCACCGTTGTTATTATTGTTGTTATTGCTATTGTTATTTTCCTCAGCCATTACTGTTCTATTAAACTGTCTTTATCTCAACCCATGAGTTTTTTTCCCTTTCCCTTCCTTTTCTCCCTCTTGTCCCCACCCTGCTGGGGGTAGAGGGGAGGGTGAGCAAGCAGCTGCTGCGTGGTCCTAGTTGCTGCCTGGGGTTAAACCACAACACACTAATATATACACACATAGATATATAGGGATATGTAGGGATACGGGTATACATATTCTGTAGCACGGAGCGTGCTATCCGTTTTCAGCTGCTTACCAATATACATGATACTCGAGTTATTCACCTGAGTGCCAGCTGAACAATTCATCTTCATAACATCAGATGGCATGTTAGTCCTCAGGTTACTAGATTTTACTCTAAAGAAAACTCCCTTTTCTGCCCATTTTAATTACTCTGTGTCCCAGTTCACCTAATTCTCTCTCATTCTTGTACATGAAAAAAGAAAAAAAAAAAAAAGCGGAGATTTTCCTTATCTGTTTTATCCCCTCCTGATATTTAAAACACCATGCTTTATCAAACATGTGAAATAAAACTAGCCCCATCTAGTTCAAATGCATATCATAAATCAATTCTTTTAACAAGGTGACAGCAAAATACCCCAAAGCGTGTTTCTCACTTTGTCTTCCCCTTCCCCAAATGTCTCGGGACAGAGACATTACAACAGTCTCTGAAAATCAAGTTGACATCCTCTATGTTATTCATTGGTTTATGTATTTTTTACATGCACACTTTATTTTGTCTCTTGTCCTTACCTCCTAGCTGTACTTATTCCCTCAAGGCCGTCACAGACAGTACAAGCAGAGAAATAATTTTCAGGTTGAATAAATTCTTTTAAAAGTAAAACCCGTGTGTGAGAAGCTAAACTCAGAGCAACTTCTGTGTCTGAAAGTGTCTTCCTCCCAACTTTACCTTCCTTCAGGCTGGTGTTTGCATTAATGGCCTGGCCTTTGCCCACATTGCTGGGTGAGGCTGTGTCACCACCATGCAAGGTGTTACCACAATGGAAGGTGCCACCACCATGCCAGTTGCTACCACGGTGGAAGGTGCTACCACGGTGGAAGATGCTACCATGATGGGAGGTGCTACCACGATGGAAGGTGTTACCACGATGGAAGGTGTTACCACAACACAAGATGCTACCACAATAGAAGGTGCCACCGCCATGCAAGATGCTACCACAATAGAAGGTGCTACCGCCATACAAGGTGCAGCCATGATGGAAGGTGCTACCATGACAGAAGGTGCCACCGCCACGCAAGATGCTACCATGATGGAGGGTGCTACCATGATGGAAGCTGCTTGGTGAGCAGCTCTGGCAGCACTACACTGAGAAAGCAGCGCCTGAGGACTGCCATGTCACTTGGAGGAGAAGATGAGCATCACCACTGGTCCCAGCAAGAGCTCTTGCTGCCTTCTGGCCTTTACCCCACTGGGATGCTTGCATCGCTTTCTGCGCAGGGACTGCAGCATGGGGCAGACAGTAGGTTTGGCTCTGTTATAACAGCTCCTCTCTCACACACCTGCAGTCCTGGCTCCAAAGCGTGCTGTTTCTCAGTAGAACACTGTTCCCATATGGCTATTTTAAAAATACATGCGTAGAACATAAATCAACTGCAATTTCAAGAACTCTGGTTGTGTTTTATATTTTTCACATGATGCAGCAGGCGGGATGGAGTGGCAGGGATGCTCAGAGGCTGCATTCCCCACCGATACATGCCATTTTCTAGGGGTTCAGTGATTTTCACCAGTGAAGGATGTGGTTCAGGAACTCTTCTGCCTTTCAAGGAATTACATAAAAATGACACCTCTGTGCACAGACCTATTTCCCTCTCCAGTAAAATGCTGCTACTCCTTTTCATACCCAGCAGCCATCAGAGGCAATACAGCTATGCGAATGCAAAAAGCAGATCTGGCTCCTCTTCCCATAGACAAGTGATGGGAAAGTTTAGTTTTCTATTCTGTTGATGCACGAAATAATCACTCACGTTTCCGTATATCAGGTGTTTTGGATGCAGGTTGTGCAGCATTTACATCAGTGGCATTTACCTGTATTACCAAAAGGAGTGGAAATAATAGCCCTGTGGCTAGGACCAATCTTACCTGAAGCTACTCTACCAGTGAAACTTCTCCAAGCTCCACTTACGTGGGGCTAGTCTGGGAGCATGAAGAAGGATCAGAAGCTTATTAAACATCAGGATGGTCAAGTGTACTGGGTTGGCATGGCAAGGTTTTGGTAGAGGGGGAGATACAGGGGTGGCTTCTGTAAGAAGCTGCTAGAAATTTCCCCCGTGTCCAACAGAGCCAATGCCAGCTGGCTCCAAGATGGACTCACTGCTGGCCAAGTCCAAGGGGAGGAAGGAGAGAAATGGGGAGTGAAGTTGAGCCCAGGAAGAAGGGAGGGGTGGGGGGAAGTTGTTTTAAGATTTGGGTTTTATTTCTCTTTACCTTACTCTGACTTGATTGGTAATAAATTGAACTAATTTTCCCCCAGTAGAGTCTGTTTTGCCCGTGACAGTAATTGCTGAGTGATGTCCCTGTTCGTATCTTGACCCACGAGCCTCTCATTACATTCTCTCTCCCCGTCCAGCTGAGGAGGGGAGCGACAGAGCGGCTTTGGTGTGCACCAGGCGCTCAGCCGGGGCCAACCCACCACATCTAGTTAAAGTACAAAAAATGTGCTGTGTAGAGCAACCCACTCTGACAAACAGATCGCTGCACTGTCTGCAGTTTCTGTTATCTGTAATTCACATTTTTCCTTTCGAGAGTTCTACTTTATTCATTTATTTTCTACATACTTCTTGTGCCTTTTATGTACATTTAATTACAATATTAATCAAAGAACTCAAAAGAAGTTCCTATGCAAGTTAAGTTACGAATTTGTGGTTTTGGAAAATTTTAAAACCTATTCATTCTATTTCTATTGAAATATTTTAATGCATTTTTAATGCTTTGGTGCTGAAAAAATGCATTCTCATTCAAGCAAATAATATATTGAGAAAATATTATTCTCCCACATTTTTTTCTTTGTCAAATAATTGATTTTTTTTAAAAAAAATCTTCTCCCACATTATAGATAACATTACAGAAAGTGCAAAGGGCAGATTTGTGCAGGTAACAGGCACTTTTCACAAAAGCTCCGTCATTGTTATAACCCCCATTACTACGAAGCATAGTTCTGCTGCCACTACATTTCTTTGATGCTTATTTCAGAGGATTTACCATAAATCCATGTAACTACATTCTACCTAATGGAGCAGCAGCATCTGCAACGAGGCCAAAACTCTGGTGGTCCTTGGTGGCCTGCGTGAGAAAAATCTTTCCCTCGCCTCTCCCAGCACATTAGTAGCCTCAGCCCAGTGAACACGTAGGCAGGACACGTTACAGACATTTTACTGGAGAGAGGGTCATTACTGCACAAGGATCAATGCTGCTGTGTCCTAATGGGGACGCTTGGGAGTGCGGGAAAATGTTCAGCATTGCTTAGAGAGGGCCATGCGGGTTAAGGACGAGATACTTGCAGAGCAGCTATTAACCTTCTTAGAAGCACCACTGGAGGTTGGGGACCGGTTATTTTTAACCCAAGCAAAGACTACAGGCAGGTGTAGAAACGTTGCTAAATCATAATACCTGGCTCTGGTGAGGCCCCACCTCAAGTACTGTGTTCAGTTTGGGCCCCTCATGACAAGAAAGACATTGAGGTGCTGGAGCGTGTCCAGAGAAGGGCAATGGAGCTGGTGAGGGGTCTGGAGCACAAGTCTTATGAGGAACGGCTGAGAGAACTGGAGAAAAGGAGGCTGAGGGGAGACCTTATCACTCTCTACAGCTCCCTGAAAGGAGGGGGTAGCGAGGAGGGGGTCAATCTCTTCTCCCAAGGAACAGACGATAGGACGAGAGGAAAAAGCCTCAAGTTGCACCTGGGGAGGTTTAGATCAGATATTAGGAAAAAATTCTTCACTGAAAGTGTTATCAAGCACTGGCACAGGCTGCCCAGGGCAGTGGTGGAGTCGCCATCCCTGGAGGTATTTAACAGACGGGCAGACGTGGTGCTGAGGGACATGGTTTATTGCTGGGTTGGGCAGTGTTGGGTTGATGGTTGGACTTGACGATCTTAAAGGTCCCTTCCAACCTAGACGGTTCTGTGATTTTATGATCCCATGTGTGGGTGCATGTATCTCACTGTTTCCAGCTAATTACTGCCTGCTCCAAAGAAAAATCTGTTATTATTCAAAAATAGCAAAGCACAATTACCCCTGTAACTTACTCCTCAATGGCCGTACACAGGCTCAGAGTTTGTCAAACAGGGAAAAATAAATCTTTAAAAAGAACCAGAAAAATGTATGCGTGGACAGCAGCTTACCAGTCTGAGGTCTGAGTCCAGGCTCAAGCACAAGACTAAACGGTGAAAGCCACCTACGCATGAGGTCCATGTCAGTTCGGGGAAGTGCTGCACACTGAGGAACGTAAAACGAGCAGCACATCCCCAGCCAAGCCCTGCCCATGAGCTGGTTTTCATCTCAGGGAAGGGACCTGCACTGAACAAGCTCTGTTGTCAGAAGATGTCACTTCAGCAATAGGAAAAAATAACAAATGAAATGTTATGAAGCTGTTGGGACAGTGCTGGGAAAGATGGCAGGGACCTTCTGGTGGCCTTGGTGCACCCACAGGCAGGACCAGGAAAGGGTGAGGCAAATCCAAGGAGAATAACTTGTCCACGGGCTGGTCTGGGTACAACTCATGGCGAAATGCTCATTGCTGGAAGCTGGGAGAGATTGCAAAGGGAAGGAACATTTATTTTCTGCCCCAGCCAGCAGGAACCTGAGCGAGTGTCCCTTGGCATGTCCCAGTCCTGCTTCTCCGATCCTGCCTCTCTATGCAGTTTCACAGCTGAGTTAGCTAAAAATACTCCTTTGTCTTGTACTTTCTAACTTCCTGCGCAGTTTCTCTTTAGACAAAAGTGGAGATTGCTGCCAAAATCAGATACTCAAGGAACTCTATTACTTATAAAACCAACTGTTACCACGTGACAGCTGCAAACATCTGGAATCCATCTCTCCCTGGTACGCTCTCGCTCCATGTGGGACTCGAGCATGCTCAAATATCAGCCTCGAGCAGAGTTTATGCAGCTTTCTCAAAACTGAAACAACTCCTGCAGAAAGTGTTTTGCAGATAATTAAAATTTCAGGGGAAAATGGAAAAAAAATAACATTGTGAAAACAAACAGGGAACAGAAGGATTTTTTAAATGCTTTAGTGATGTTTCTTTTAACCTAAGGAAAGTGGTTTTCCTTCCTTTTTCCTCAAAGTCACATGTGAAGTGTTTCTCATCCGTGCGTTGGAACCGAAGCACTGTTCCCCAACCACTCCATGAGTTAACCCACATTTAGAGCTGCTCCCCTGGGCCGTGCAGAAGCTGAGCAGGAAACCCTCTCGGCAGGATATCTGGTGTCTCGGTGTCCGGAGCGGGGAGCCGGTGTGAGCGCACCTGGGTCCCAGCGAGGTGCACGGCCACGTCTCTCCACAAGCAGTGTCGGGAGGAGAGGTCCTCAGGGCAGGACAGGCACCAGCATGTCCCTGAGCTGGGGGATACAGGATCCGTGCATCGTCCCCATAGCTACGCAGGTCTCAGACCTCAAAGGGATGCTGGTTCCTCCTGAAGTGTGGGTTTTGGACTGATGGTGGTCTTGGATGGTGATAATACGGGGTGCTGAGACAAAATGCAGAGAGCTGGTGCAGGTGGGACGGGAAATACCCCTGCGGTGGTGCACAGGTTCTTCTGGTCTGCAGCGCTGTCCTGCTCAGGCAGCGCTAACAATTCATGGATATATTGATATATGGTGGAGATATTGATATTTAGTATAGGTGATGCCCCTGTTCTGAGCGAATTACCAACATGTAATCCACACATCAGGGTCAGATTAATACATTATTTTCATTCAGTATTATGGAGAGTAGAACTTTCTCCACTACCACACACTCACCGAGCATCACCCGGACAGATTAGCCCTAAGAAATCATTATACAATTTTATTGTGCAACACATAGGGGTGGGACCCATCCAGGGCGATTGGCAAGGATCCTCTGCTTTGATGAAAATGGTGTGAACAACACTCTTACCTGCTGGGAGCCAACCTTCATGCCCAGCACTCAGATCACACTGGTGGGCAGCACGTTCCCTGTCGCTCCTGCTGCACTGATCCCAGCTCCTAAAATATCCGTTCCTTGGATTAGTTGCTCAGAAAGAGCAGAATTACACAATTATTGGTGTCCAGTCCCTCTCTCTTTCTGACTAGTGAAAATGCAATAAACTTCTATGGTGCTCACCAAGAGCATCCCCAGGGCACAGCTCAAAGCCCTCACCCCTCTGCAGAGCGGTCAAGAACCAAACAGGACTTTGGAGCAAGGTCTTCCCTTTCCCTGACTTCGGAGTTTTGCTTTATGCTCAGGCACGTCTCCTGCAGACCTCCCAGCTGACTACGCGCAGCTGAATCACTGTGGATGAAATATTCAGTGGGGTCGAAGGAGGAAAGCATGGGAACAGCCGAGCAACCTCATGAGAGAGGCATGGGAAGAGTGAAGAGGAAGACACCTGCACTGCCGGCTGTATCCCAATTAATATTTAAACGTTTTATACAGAGCTGGGACCTTCTTAGCAGAGAGCTTTGGAAAAAAACTCAGCGGTGTTTTAATTCAGAGCCTCCCAAGCTCCCCGAGCAGGTTTGACGTGCGCAGAGGCTTGTGCCCAGCTCTGCGCCCCTCCCCTGGCACAGCAACGAGTTCCTCCTCTTCAGATTATTTTCATACTAATTAGACCATGGTGAATTAAGAGAAAGGATCAATGTGCCGTCCTGGCCTGAGATGTTTGCAGCCACTTAAGCGGGCAGGAGAAACAGCTCGGAAGGACACACTGTTCCCAGGAGGCCACACGCAGGAGGTTTGCTGAGGGTGAGGACGGGGCGCGTTTGCAAGCTCCACAGCGGCACAAAAGCAATTCCAAAATTGTAACCCTTAACTTCACAGAAATGGCAGGCTTTCGCCACATGCAAATTGCACTGAAAACCAGATGAGAACTATGAGTTTCTTTTTTCCCCAAGTCTCCCACCTGTGGATGCCAAATGTCTATGGCTATGACAGCTGCCTGCTCTGCTGGCAAAGCAAACTTCTGCATTCAAACCCATTCAGAAGGGCTACACCTTCAGGGCTTTTTCTTTTCCTCCTGTGGTCCCCAAGCGATTCTTGCACCCAGAGCCGCATGGCTTTGGAGGCATCACCCCATCCAAGCGGCGCTTCCCTGGGACACTGCCAGCCAGGAGAGGTCACTGCTCTAAATTAGGGGATTGGAGCATCTTTCTTATGAGGAAAGGCTGAGGCACTTGGGGCTTTTTAGTCTGGAGAAGAGAAGACTGAGGGGGGATCTGATCAATGCTTATAAATACTTAAGGGGAGGGTGCCAGGGGGATGGGAACAGTCTTTTTTCAGTGGTGCCCAGTGACAGGACAAGAGGGAACGGGCACACACTTGACCATAGGCAGTTCCATCTCAGCCTGAGGAGGGACTTCTTCCCTGTGCGGGTGGCAGAGCAGTGGCACAGCTGCCCAGAGAGGTGGGGGAGTCTCCCACTCTGGAGCCATCCCAAACCCGCCTGGACGCCGTCCTGTGCCACTGCTGGAGGTGCCCCTGCTGTGGCAGGGGGTTGGGCTGGGGGAGCTCCAGAGGGCCCTGCCAACCCCCACCATTCTATGATTCTGTGATAGAAATCAAACCAGCAATGCTCAAAAAAACCCCGAGCCATTGCCACAAGGTACAGCCACCCTCCACCTGCTGTCCCAGGAGGAGCTCAGGCTTTGGCTTTCACCTCAAATAAGACCCTACACCACCTCATTTGCAGATCCCCAAGCCTTTAACCCCAAACACAGCAAGAACAGTGCCCAGGCGAACAGCACTCCCAAATATTCAAAGTTCGTATTCCTATAGGACAAAAGCATTACTTTTTTTTTTTTTTTTTGGTACAGCGGTTTGTTTGATCTTTCTTCTTGTCATATCATGTAACTTGTCACCAGAGGGGAACCGCTCTTCTCATTGTATCATGTTCACAGGGAGCAACACCCTTGCGGCAAGCCGTGCTCTCAGCAGTCAAAAGCTACGGTTTCACTCTGGTTTATATCCCCAAAAGCTATTTAATAGTTTGCACATTCCTTCCCATAAAGGTTACCCTTTCAGTAATTTACGGCTCAGCTGGAGCAAAGGCTTTCAAAGAGCCAGAGCTGAACTCGTCACCGTGCAGAGCAGCAGATGGGAGCACGCACCAACCTCCTCACCTGCGTGGCACGTTGTCCTGGTTTGAGCGACACAGGATTAATTTCTCTTTCAGTAATTTTATTTATTTAAATTTTGCAGTAAGGTCTCTTCTAATGCCGGGGAAAACTGCACTTTTAGAAGACTCCAGTGTCTGAATTTGTGAAAATATTGACTTTATAGCCCGCCATGGTGTGCAGGTTTCAAAGTCTCAGTGTTTTCGAGCTCACCGGGTGCGGGGATGAGGAGGAGCGAGACCCGGGCACTGGACCTGAGCTGGCCAACAGGGGTATTCCATACCACGAATGGCACCTTCAGTATCAATTAGAAAGTTTGCTGAGGAGCTCTCTCTCTCCCGTGACGGCTGCCATCCCGAGAACTCCTCGCCCCGGTGCTGGAGCCCTGAGCCCTTCCCTTCCTCCCGATGCCGCAGCATTCACAGGGTCCCACATCGCTGTCACTGCTGGGAGTGCGTGGCTTCTACAGGTGCAATGGGCTGAGTATAGTCTTCATGTAGTTTATATTGGTATTGGGATCAATATTGGTTCTTTAGTGTTATTAATGTTAAATATTTAGTCTTATTCCATTAAATCTGTTTATATTTCAGCCCTCGGGTTTCCTTGCTTTTCCTGATTCCCCTTCCCGTGTGGGGAGGGGTCATTGGGTGAGAGAAAAATTGTCTAAATGACAATAAATTGTTGTGGGTTCTTCAAACCATAACACACGTGCATGCACAGTGGGTGCCACTAGCTGCACGCACAACATCATTGCTTCCTCTTGAGAACAGGGAATCAGGACCTAATCCCCATTCAAGGAAAAATCATCCCAGAAGGGATTGGGAAGACCATGGTCAAGCCCTGGGTTGGACTCCTCAACATCCGTCCCTGCTACAACCTCCTGTCATAGGTGCTGTGCAGCAGGGCGAGCGATTATCTGCCTTTGCAAAGGCCTCTCCGTTTCACACAAATGGCAGATTATGTGCCAAAATTGTGCCGTGGGGAGGTTGCCGGGTTGCTCAGCAACTGCGTTTGTACTGAACAGAGCTTGGGGTGGTGGGCAGCTGCCTGCAAACGCCTGCCGGAGAGGAAACGAGGTCAAGATTTGGAGAAAGCTATTTAGATGGAAGAGCAAGCGTTGCTTACTGACATTAGGCAAACTCCGGTTTATTTTACTTAATAAAAATCAGCAGTAAAGTGTTGCAGGAGCAGGGGAATATGATGAAGTTTGCCAGCAGCAAAGCTTTGGGTGGAAAAGTGTCGTTTCGGTTTGCCTGTTCTTGGTGGCTCCAATTATTTCTGAAAAGGAGGAGAATAAATAGCACGGGACATACCCGGAGTGCTGTGGCAGCACAAGTGGCTGTCGCACGAGGGCTTGGCCTGTGCCAGCCGGGGAAGCGTGAAATGCAGCACAGTCCATGCTTCCCCCTGGAGAGCTGCTGACACCGCGAGCACATCTTCCGCTTCATCCTACAAGCAAGAGTGGCATGTTCGAGAGAGAAAACCCGCTTTTGCAGATTCAGGAACTCAGCTTTCTTTTCCACGTTAAATAAATAAAAAGGCCTTTGAGTGCAGGAGGACGCTGCCCAGAATGCGCTGTTGTTTCGCTTTCCCCCTTGCAAGCGTTGCTGCTGGTGGCCCCCCATAATCCACGTCTCCTGCTCACCAAGCGTACCCCGCCAGGTTACTACTCTGGAAGTGGCAATGAGGTTGATTCTGGCACCACTTACCAGTTTACAGAATGTTCCCCTTAATTATTAAATACTGTATTTGCATCCCATCACTCCAGATTCCCTTTCAAGCTGTTGCTGAGCTCTGAGCGCCTTCTGCGGCTGCCGGATGCTGCCACCTCCATCTGCAGAGCAGCTCCCGCTGACCAATGCCTGCAGCAACACGATCAGAGATAAATTCTTGTCTTTCCCACCCATTCTTAGCTTTCCAACCCAACCCTGGTCATTTCATGGTTCCCATTTCTTGCTTTTAAGTAGAAATTACGTGCAGTGACTGCTGCTACTCGTTATGTAGTGATGGATGTGCAAAAACATGAAGGAAGCACTCCTGATTCTGTGGGATTTTTACTCTTAAAATGCACTTTTTGAAGTCATAATATTTCAAAGCACATTTATAATATGTTTGCAGTATGGGTAAAAAGATTACTTTAGTCTCCTGGAAAATGTAATTTTCCAGTAATTGGTGTTCTCCTACAGTATCTCATATACACGCACTAATCCCTCTCCTCCAGCCTCGCACGTATTTTTATCCTGTGTTTTACTGAAACAGGCTGCTGAACTTCCCCAGTAGCTCTGATTTTTAAAATCCCAGTAACTCCTTGTAAAATCAGATTTCCACAAGGGCAGAGAGTTTCTAATTATTTATCACGTGCTCTGAGATTCGGTTCTATGCCCATAGCACAATTTTCAGCTTTTCTACAATTCGCAAAACCGTCAGCTCCCCGCTCCTCGCTTGCAGCAGATTTTCTGAAAACACAGGAATATTTTCCTAAAAGGTTTCACTTTCGGGATAACAATGGGTTTGGCAGTACTACGTGTGTATTCTCGAAAGGGAATCGATTTGTATTGTAATCGCTGTACATCTACTATCTGCAAGGGCAGAAAATCAAAATAACGTTGTAAGACCTGATGAGATTTTGTTTGTAAGTACAGTGTGGACACTCGTGATTAATGCACCTCTGTCACCTCTGCGCTGAGGAAGAGACCTTTCCTCTGCTCCTTGGGCAAATAGATGAGGTTTTGGCAGGTTTTGTGCGATTCCCTGTTCAAACCTTAGTCCTGCCGGGGCCTTTTTCTCCCAGCCTTACCTGTTCCAAGTCTGTGGCAGGAAACTGTAAGTATCTGCTGAAAATTTAATTGGTTCATCAAAAGCTTTGGGGTATTGTATTAATAATTAATTCAACATGAGTCAACGTAACTCAGCGTAATCGTGTTTCATGGAATAATAAAATACAGAAACGGTAAAAATCTATTAGTATACCCATATCCTCCTGCTCTCTGTGCAGCATCGCTCCATACAGGGCATATTTTTCTCCGCTGCGTGTTTAATACTCATTTTCCAGTACAATGGCTGATTATCATTCTTTGTATGCTATTTTTTACATAAATGAGCAGTTTAATTTCTCTTGCATAAACAAACCTCGGACCTGCTGTATTGTAATATCCGTGTTTTCCCCAGTAGTGAAAACCTTAACGTTAGGTTGAGTTTATTCTCCTCTCAGCACGGGGCCAGCACACATCACCCTCACCTCCTCAGCACCTGGCAGTAAGTACTGCAACACGTTAACGTGCTCTGGCAAGAAACTTGAGGACGAAAGAAAAAAAAAAAAAAAAAGGAAAAAACAACCCAAGGAAATTAGAAGGTTCCGCATCCTATCATGATGGAAAAATCATATCAGGAAATATTCCAAAACTCACTGGTGCATCTTCACCCATAGATGAGCTGCCCATCCACCTCGATACTTTAATTTCATACACCGCCAGTTTCTAAGTGAACAAATACAAGGACGTTCTAGAGTCCAAACATCCAAGTATATTTTCTACTACTTGCTTCAGCCCAACATCACTATAATATACTCCCGTGCCAAGAGTTAGCGCTGAAAGACTTTTCTTTTGTTTACAAGAAACTTTAACTCATCGCTGCTCATTGCTGCCCGCCGTCCCTCCTGGGGTGCCGGGAAGCCAGGGGAGGTGGAGGAATCCCATCCTTACACACCACCCAGCTACTGCTCCAAAGCGATGTCTTCAAAGGCAATTATCTTCCACTTTAACCTCCAACAACCTCAGTTCAAAGGTCAGTGCCCAATAAATGAGATTTCTGCTCAATTGTCTAATCACTGTTAATCTTGTTAGAGTGATCCTCAGCTCCATCTGGCTTCCGATGCCTTTTACTTGCACTTTTGCCATTCCTGCCATCTTTCTTCCTCCTTTTCATTTCCTAGGGCTTCTCCAAGCACACTTACATATCTTTTCCTTTTGCTATATTTAGAATTGTCAACTTTTTTTTCTTTTTTAACAAAACTACCTTTCAAATGCTTCCAATTCCTGAATATCTCTTACTTAAGGTCCAGCAAAATTGTATAGAAAATGCTATTTGTTTTCAAGTTGACTTCCTAAGTGTCCTAAATCTCTGCTAAATTTTCAAGAGCTATTTTTTCCTGTGTCCTTTGAATAACCAATTCTTAAGCTCTAACCAACAGAACCCAGATACAGAAAGTCTTTCACCTTGTCAAGACCTTTCCTCTCCATTACATTTCCCTCTCCATTAAGTTTTTCTTTGTTTGGGCCACTGTTTCACTGTTTCAGTCTTAGATATATTGACAGTCTCTATTCATGTTCTTTTTTTTTTTTTTTAACCTCTCCTGATTTTATACTGGTATAGGTGTTTATGAGCTTCTCCTTAACAAAAATAAGAAACTGTTCTCCAAAAAAAAAGAAAAGGGGAACAGAATTGTGCTGTGCTCGCTCTTTCGGTTTCAATGGTGTTGATTCAATCAATTGTCAACCGGGACTTTCTCCACCGCAGAAGAAAGAGATGTTTAAAAGGTAGAGAAAGAAACCTTTAAAGCAGTGTGTAGAACAAAACTGGAAGTTTTGAATCCTCAGATATGTCATTTTTGTGTCAAATCGTAAAAATCCCAGGCATTTTCCATCTGACAGTATACATGCATATGTTTCTATATTTAGCAGCTAGGAGATAAGCTTAATAGCTAGCTTGCATTTGCCATCAATAGGTCACGTGGCAGGCATAGGATGGGACAATGCTCTGCTTCTACACCGTTAACTTCTCTTCCCTACTTCATTTGTTTTAAAAAAGAAAAAACAATCGTAACTCAGATCCTAACTCATTTCTTTGAATGCCTATCCTGCATGCATTCAAATTAATTGAAGATATTTGGGGTTTCCTGCTGGCCGCTTTAGGGTTATTCTGTAGGAGGGAGGTGGGAGAAACACTCTTAGTTACCCTGAAACAACGTATAAAATATTAACAACTAGCAATATCCTTCTATCACAAAGACACTGGTATCCGGTTCTCTTGTTATTACATTCTGCTCAAAGGACTGCTGATGAGATCAAAATTGAAATCCCTGTAATGCCTTTTGCCCCTGCTTTTCACGCAGGCAGGAGCGGGAGCCTTGGTCCCTGCGCGTGAGCGTTTCCCCTGGAGGTCGGACCTTTCCGAGCGGCTCTTCCTCTGCCGCCTCTGTCACTCGCTGTGGAGACCCCATTAGATATGGGGTGTAATAAGGCATGATCCTAGAGACATTTCCCTTCCCATCCTTTTCGTTCCTTTTTTCTTTTTTTTTCCTTTTTTTTTCGTTTCCTTTTTTTCTTGCTGGAATACTTGTTTTCCTCGAAATTTTAAAGCAATGTTATTTGTATCTTGCTCGTCTTCTTACATAATGATTTTCTTGGGGGGAAGCAAAAATAATAGTGACACCTCAGCTGTGCACTCCTGAGACACGCTGATCCAGGGAAAGAGCACGTGTCCACTTTCCGTAGCTCCCTTTCTCACCCGGGCTGTTTCCATACGATGCAATAGTGAGATGTGCCATCAAGCCGGGCAGGCTCGGGCAGCGGTTGGGTCAACAGTGTACTGGGAAGAGGAGAAGTGGGTTTTGCTGCTTAAAGCCCTTGTCTTGCAACGAGCTCAGCAGGAGCTGCGGGACTGGAGTACCCAGGGGGATGCAGAGACGAGGAGCCTGATCCCTTGTCAGCAGGGAGGAGGCATGAGCTGTATGTTAACAGAAACCTGAACAGTGCCAAAACCCTGTCTTCTGCTTTTGTGCAAGCAGAATACCAACCACAACCAGATAAAAACCCTGGGGAGATGCTGAGGCTGCCGCATGCGTCAGCCCCGACCTGCATCCCCATCAGGGTTTATGCATGAAGGGATATGCCCTCCATCCTTCTTCCATCCTCTTTCCCCTTCCCCAATCCTTGTTAAAGAGAGAAGAAAATCTGCTAACATCCATGTTAGCAAAAGAGCATTGCATCCTCCAGATATACTGGATATACAGTGGCTGGCTCATTGCTCTCATTAGAAAGAGCACATGGTTAATGCCCCCAGAGCTGGCAGGGACAGGATTTCACCCATAACGCTTCTTGCATTGAATTCAAGCTGTTCAGCTGTGATACCTTGCGATACAAATTTCTTTTCACTAACTAGGAAGTGGAAGAAAGCCTTAATTAGGACATCAAATTTCAGGAAAAAACAGTAAAGGCCATTCAGAATTGAGGTTTGGGTCTCTGTACACCCAAATGCTGACGCCAGACACAACAGGTTGTGAATGTCGCATCCTTTACGAGCTGAAACATAATTACAGAGGGGTCTTCGGGCAATCAGCTGTCAGCCAGAGGCTGCATTCCGTGAGGAAGTGTAAGACAGTTGAACAAAATAAAGCATCAACGTCATAAAAAAAAAAAAAATTGAAGTGTGAAGTCCTCGCCTAGTACTGGCTGACTGGTCCCTGATACTGGTTTCTGACCTTGGAGGACAGGGTTTCACTGGCATCAGGTTCAGCTAAATAGGGAAAAAAAATTATTTGAAAATGCCAAAAGATGTTTCTGCCATTATTTCAATAAGCATTATTTGAGGGGTTCTTTTAGTAGGATACTCCAGAAGAGGCAAACAGTGTCTGAATGGGCACAGAGAAGGGAAGGCTCCACCACTGGACCTGCCATGGGATCTGCAGTAGGGCCCACGGGGGGCCCCACTGTTGGGCTGACAATGGGCCCCATGATATGACCTGCTGGAGAACCTGCTGGAGGACCCTCTCTGGAACCCGCAGTGAAACGTTCTGAGAGGGCAAGCCAAGCTGCATGCCCTGAGACCCATCATTGGACCTACTGCGGGACGTGACAGGCTCAGGGAGTGGAAGCCCAGAGAGTGGGAGACCCAGAAAGGGGTGAGGCCAAGGAAAAATGCAAGGCCCAGAGAGTGTAAAACCCAGCGTTTTACTTTCTTGCTCCGAAGGGTGCATAAACATTGTAGTTTGAAGAGTTTTCTGCTTTAACCTTTTTGTTCAGGGGCCTCATAAAGGGAACAAGGTGCAGCATTGGGGCAGGACCTTTCCTGCAACGGGGACTGAGGGCTGTGTTTGTGCTTTTTCACTCTTCTCTCTTGCTTTTAAAGTGCGTTCTGCTAATGTTTACAACTATTCAGAGAAAAATACTCCATTTGCCCTAAGAGCTGGTTATGGGCTCGTAATGATGAAATAAAAAGCAGAATGATTTCATCCTGGCCATTGGCGATGGGCTCAGCCAGGCAGTAAAAAGGTCCCCGCGGTGCACGTGGGTTGTGCTGAGCCGCAAGCCCGCAACGTGTCTGCTGTGGGAGTAGAATCGAAGGTTAAGGCAGCCCTGGAAGAGAAAAGGACCATTTAAATAAGGGATAGATGCAGCTTTTGGAGAAGGGGGAGATGAAAGCTCTTCCGCCAGACCGTGGCTCAGGTCAAAGATTTAGAAACTGCAGGTGAAATCTGGGCCTGAGCAGAGGAAGAGCCCCCAAGAGCACTGAGAAAGGACAATTCCCATCACTGCCAGTCCTATTGCAAGGGGAAGGGGCAGGGGAGGGAAAATGAGAGATAATCAGATGAAAGATGTGATTACATGTATTGCTGAGTTCCCTGACAAATTGGGAAAACTACATGGGCCGATTGCTGTTTGGAAAAAAAAAAAACCCACACCAGAAAGATGAATGCCAGCATCAATGCTTTGGAATGAATTAGAAGATGTATGGACGAGTGTATTGTTTAATCTTACGTGGATACTTTTCCCATTAGAGCAATACATCTAAGTCACAACTGAGCTGGAATACAACTTCTTGGGATGCATTGCTGCAGAAACCTCCAACAACAGCCACGCAGAGGCATCAGCCAGCTCTGGAAACCTACAGAGTACAAAGCAGTCTGCAAAGATGCTGTGCCCGGACCTCTCATCTCGATGGCTCCCATGGGCTACACCCTGTCCTAAATGTGCCTGCTGAGGAGTGTCCCTCTCAAAGGAGCGGCCGTCCCTTCTCCCTAAGGCTCCCTCATGGCCAACACGTGCATTAGTTACCCATGAGATCCACAGCCTCTCGATACCCCGTGTCCCACCATGGGGTGCTTTCAGCATGCAAAGACATTGGCACCCTGGGAAGGGGGCTTGGGGCACACGCATCACCCCGAGTACAAACGCAGGGACGCCCTGGATCATCCTTCACCCCTTTCCCCCTTCTCTGTTCCTGGCTTGGCTTGTACTGCCGAGCCAGTGGCGAGGAGAGGCAGGAGCCTTGTCCCAAACCTCCTGCGAGGCTTTGGGTTCCAGGCCCGTCTCACCCCTCTGGCCTCGCCATCCCCAGCCGTGCTCCTTGGCACTTCTCTCCAAGCCTTTGGGACAGGGCAGTCCAAAACTACTCCCAAAAAATCCCTAAGTTTTGCCCCATCCCTTCCTTAAAACAGCGAGACAAACATTCCGAGGTGATGAAGCATCTGATGAAGCATCTGCTACGGCATTTGAAATGGAATTTGGGGCTCAGAGGGACCCTTGCACAGCCTGTGGCCGTTCAGCAGTGGACTTTAAAAGACCATCAGCTTCTCAAAAAGCCACACCCGTTCAAAAGAAAGGCCTTTTTGAAGGCCACAATGGCAGCTGAATGGCTCTCAGATTGGCTCATCATCTGGTTTGAAAGTCAATACTGATAAGGCCCCAATCCGGCAAAGTACTTAAGCAAAGTCCTTTGGGTTAAGCACCGGTTTTGTCAGGGCTGGGTGAGCGCCACAGGCTCAACTGCAGCCTGTTAACATGGAAATGACATTTTTCTCTTATCCTAAACTGAGCTCGGATCATTTTTTCCCATGCCTAACTCCGCAAGCCATAATAATAAAGAGCTGAAAGCACTGAAATTTTTATTTTTCTTTTTTTTTCTTCCTTCTCTAGATGCCAAGGGGTTCAGCCCTCCCTCCACATCACAAACCTGAGCGGGTTTGAGGGATTACAGCACAGGTCCCAAAGGCAGCTTTGGGACTACTCCATGCCACCCGCCTGGGACCATTCCAGGCAGGGACTTCAGCTCCTTGCTCTCACACCTCTGCAGGAGAATAAAAAGATCTTCTGGCATTTAACAGAACGTATCGGTTTCACCATGCCCCAGGTGGCCTCAGCTCTCAGCCCCCTGCGTTCAGACCTGGGTATCAGCCTTAAATCTACCCCACTTTGAACCTTGGGGGACCATCTCCAGCAGCGTACTGCTATGGACAGCCCCAGAAATACCTTCTCAGCGAAATGTCAAGCTTCACCCCTCTCCGGTAATACCTGCATACAAAGAAATTACATCAGAAATGACTTCCCTCAATCTCAGTAAAAGCACATTAGGAAAAACTTCCATTTCTAGGAAAAAGACTTGACAGCTGTGTTGAAATTACCTCTGGTAATTTTAACTGAGTGGAAGCTTTTATATTCGATTGCACCAAAAATGTAAAGCATGTCACTTATTAAGCTTTTATGTCTGACATTCAGTCTGGTACCTGACGACATCTTTCTAGCAATCTGGAGATCATGCAGCTAATGTACTTGGAAATGGTAGAATTAGGTATGGTGGAAAGTCATTAAATTTGAAATTAAATGGGCTCTCTTGGTTCTTGAAGGTAATCTTAAAAAAAAAAGAAAAGTGTCTGTGCAGAAGTCAAAAAAAACATCTTCCATATTAACTGTCTGAGCTTTCTTGTTCTTCCTCTAATAGCGACAATTAGTTGACTTGAGTATCACACCGGCTTCGGTGTGATTAAGGGGGGGGGAACCTGCAGGCTCCCACAGAACGGGAGCATCAAGTCCTCCTCGCCCTTGGCACCAGGCAGAGCCCCTGTCTTTGCCTGAGCTTTTTTAGCCCGATTTCAAAGGTTAAAAAAAATGCCACGCAAGTGGTCTGATGCTCTGGCAAGCTGAGCTATTTTCTACCCAAGGCTTTTTAAGCAAGAAACATCTAACAGTACATCAGAAGGCTGCCTTTAAGGGGCAACTGCAGGAAGGGGCAAAAATCTCACTGCGACTAGTCTATTAAAATCCACATAAAAATAAAAATACCAAAATAGCCGAAGGACAAATGCCTGTAAAGCGTTTAGGCCAAATTAAACAGCCTAGAAATGCTTGAAAGAGTGTTGCCATGGTTTCATACGCCAGCAGGATGCTATGCCATCTCTACTCTGCCATTCTTCCCTGAGATCTGGGAATCCCGGCTCCACAAAGGGTGATGGCTGTAACACGGCGGGGCCGGTTCCTCACCCCATGGCTCAGCCCAGTGCTCCCTGAGCACACCTGGGCATGCGTTCGTGCACGGGCAGCATCAAACCGCCCATGCAAACTCACACGGCATCCACTCCTCTGCAGGAGTCTGACGGGTGACCGCACGGTAGTAGAGGTGTAGGTGCCACAAGCTAAAACCCCTCAGATGCCTCCACTCACCGCATGCTCTGGGATCAGCCATGCTCCGGCATCAGCAAGCAGCGCCGGTGACTTGTAGAGCTCTTTGGAAAATCTTGGTTCCCACCTTACGGCTAAGCTGAGGCTGTGCTTACCGGAGCATATGCGTCCTGTGATTCATTAGCGTGGTAGCGATCTCTGAGTGAACATTAATGGTCTTTGAGCGAGTATAAAACGATGCATCGCTGCCAAATACCTGGCTGCAGTTAACAGCTTCAACTCTAAAGGTAAGCACTGCGGAGGAAAATATAAATGCGTTATTAAAAAAAAAAGCAACAAACCCTCTCAAAATAAACCTTGAAGAACAATAAAAACAAACCAGCTACAATATAAACGCACCCTTTCGTGCCTCTCTGCCCTAGCACGTACCGCAGAACATATGGCGTATAAGATCACCCATGGACCAGCGGATCCTCTACGGGCTCACAGTAACCAGAGATGGGGAATAGCAAGACGTGCTTCGCCTTACTGCTGCTACCCGGGACCCCTTCTGCCTTCCACGCGGCTCTCACCCCCGTACGGAGGGCTCCTGCAAACCACTAACCGCTCTCGTTAGCAGCGCAGGCAATCAGAACCCACACATCCTGACAAACGGAGGGAAGACAGGCGAGGTTGGTTGTACCTGAGCATAACCGTGGGACCCGCTGGAAAGCCCACTCCTGAAGTTATTCAGCTGAAGCGCACGTTCCCAGGCACAAAGTGGGCGGTGGCGGTCCCTGTGCCAGCCCTGCTGCCCGCAGGGAACCCCCCGCGCCTTGGCGGGGACACATCGTGCACATCTGGGTGAAGCACAGCTGACGGGATGGAGGCAGCCTCGTAAAACCCGCTTTGATTTGTTGAACGAGCTGCTTATTGCCAAAGATGAAAGAAATGAGCGTGGCAGCTAACAAACCTGGGAAGTGCTGTTAATGTTGTTTGCTAGCGCTTCTTGATGGAAAAAAAAGATAATGTTTCTTGGCTTTATGCATGAGCTCACTATCTGTGGGCTCTGTGAAAGTGTGTATAGGGGGTCCTCAAGTCTGGGATATCGTGGCACCAGGATTGATACGCAGAGGACACGGTGTCCCGGGGTATCCCTCCATCCTCCCACCTGCAAAGTCCTACAGCACCACCGTCCCCAGCCAGGAAGGGGCCAAGAGCGAGAACCTAGTGGTTGTATCATTAGCTGCCACCTAATTAATCAAAATAATAGTTATAAAAATGACATTCTAGAGCTGAGATGGGCCATCCCCGATTTCCCCACATCGCTACAGACCCTACGACGCAGTTCAAACATAAATATCCAGACAGATGTACAACCCTCCACCCCGCAGGTCCCCTTTATCACCTCGTAACCTCCGTGTCCCATTCACAAGGCGAGCAACCGCCGAAATTCAGACTTAAAAAAGGGCCCCGTAGCAGAGTGGTGATGCTCAGGGACCCCGGGGCTCCAGCCGCTCACCCCGAAATGCCAGGGGGGCTCATTAGCGCACGGACCAGCCCCGTTCTGCGCTGTCTGGAAGACGAACAAATCCTCCGGATTCAGCGGTAGGAGAGGGCGACGTAACGAGCTCTGCGCAGCTTCCACGGGCACGAGGCACCGCGAAACTGCCGACAGCTACAGAGGTAATTTAAATGGTGTACATTTGAAGTGTAGTTCACATTAAGTACCAGTGGGTAGTAAAATACTTCTAATTATTCCCATGTCCTTAAGTTTCACACCTCCATTTTTTTTTATATTTAATTCCCTTGTTTTCTTTTTCTGAGTTAATTCTTTTTTCAGGCAAAGAAGAGCACACATACGGTTTGTCACACCAAATAAACCGACATGCTCTGTGATTTGGCTACAAAATATGCAGGTTTTGGGAATAGCGTATACAGCACAGTGCATAAAAACGCATTTTCACCAAGGACCATGTCAGACACAGCAGTTCCTTTCTCTAAACAAAAAGAAGTCTTGTTTGCTAAGTCAGTTTTACTTCTTTGGTTAAGGAGAAGTTTTCAAATTTCTTCATTTCTTTTCAATTTACGCAATTTTCACAAAGTATTTTCCAGCTCCGTGAACTGCCCAACGCACAAGCTGCAAAAGCACAGAGCTGACTACGGACAGAGGGTCAGGAAAAGTCTGAACGTGAAAATGAAAATTCAGCACCAAGGGAATTTGTCTCCGGGCGTCCCAGCTCACGCTCAGCCACCTTTGGCACCAGAAAAACACAGTTTTCTGGCTCTCACAACATTACCGTGAGCCACAATAATCCCCTATTCTTTTTCTTAAGGCACCAACTTCGATTCCTGCAAATACGTGAGATTCTCGGCAGTCAATACTTTCGTGATTTTAAATTATTTTCATTTTCAGGCTTTTTAATCTGGTTTTCAGTTAAAGGGCTGGAAATACGCGCCTTCAAAAGGCAGAGAGCTCGACATGGAGGGCTTTAGGAATAAAAACATGGCGTGGGGCCCCATGTCCTGTGCTTCCTGAGTGCTTGAGGCTGAGAAAGCGTTAATATTTCTCTGGTCTGACCTTAGCGCGTTATTGTCAATTTTTATTCTTGCTGTTGAATTTGTAGCCTCAGGCAAGCATTTGCCCTCTTTGCCTCAGTTTTCCAATCTATAAAATAACAGAGAAATTACAATACTTTGACAGTTATGAAAACACATGACATTTATACTCATTTTACATAATGCTTACTTTTCAAAAAATGGATGCATTGCCTCAAATTTCACGTTAATGCGCTGGACTATCATGGAAAATATCTCCAGAGGGAAACAGAAATAGTATAAAGTTCATGGCAGGTGAGATCGAAACTTCACAGCATGAGGCTGTAGCAAACCCCCTGCACCTGAGGAAAACCAAATCACATTATACCAGGAACCCAAATGAATCGAAGAGCATTATCGCTTCAGCTATTCAAAATTTCCCAAGCCTAAGGTGCCACAAACACATTTATAGGAATGATTTTAGACTAGATAGATGTCTTAATATTTAAGATGTCAGATGGAGTAATATGTAAGTAATTATGTTTTGCCTTTCATTCAGTCTTTGTCAGGGGTACAGACTGATGGCCCTGGAGATTGAAGGCTTCTGTCTAGATAGTGAAAATACTCATTTTTAACACAATGAGCACAAGCTTTCCCTGCCACGCTTTCCCAAAGGGGCCAAAAGCGGGACGGATCTGTTCAGCTGCGGTTGAATCTTGTCCAGAAGGAGAGAGTCCTCCCAGATTTGCTTGAACCGAGGGGGTTTGGCTCCTCCAGCGTGAAGGCAGCGGGAGAGCAGAGCAGTGGGAAACTGTTGGTAAATGGACCAAGAAACAGAGGCGACGAAGATGATTTCACGCGAAGTCTCCCAGGGGAGTGAGGGAGACACTGGTGGAGGTGCCAAGTCCATCCACACCACAGAAAAATGAAAGCATGAGAGTCTTCCTCCTTGCTCAAACGTGACTGAGCCCTGAGGATTCACATAAGACCACCTTGCTTTTGGGAAGCTGGCTGCATCCCTGGTGACCCGCACCCTCCTGGGAGATGCGCCCCGTCATTGCGCAGCCTGGACTGGCACAAGCTGTTGGCCCATGAGACGGGGACACCTTTTTCAGCTTGATTGACCAGTTTTCCCTGTGTTTGATACAGCCCTGCGTGGCCTCATGGTGCCCACCGAAACTCATGCGTCCTGAAAGAGGGGATGAAGTCCCAGCTCCTTTCAAGGTGATGGGGAACTCGGGCTGTCCTCAGCAGCAGTGTAGAGCTGGGAAGGAGGGACTTCTGCTCCCAATCTGCTGCTGCTACCATGCTCCAGCCATGCCTGTATTTATTGCCCGTTCATACAATGGCACAAATTCAAGTAAAAATTCAGTGCAGAACCCAATTCATCAACTCGCCATTAGCAATGTCACACATGGAACGTGCAAACCAGGTTCACATAGCCAAATCGCAGGACTACTAATATCCACTCATCGATGCAACCATTAAGATGAACGAACATCACAATTTTATCTGTTCACTTTTAGCTGTTGCCAGCCTTGTTACGGTTGTGAAGACCCTGCAAAGGTCGCTTAGCAGCAATATTTGACAATTCTGCTTTATTCTGCCCAGCTTCCCTATTAAAGAACGCCAGTTATTTGCAAAGTAATTTGGGAAGATGTGAATATGCCACGTGAAGGGAATGAAATCATTTCTCAAACTCCCATGCCCGCTCCAGACCTGCAAACATTAATTCATCCTGTGGAAAAAAAAAAAAAAAACAACCAACATTTCATGATATAAAAATGCATTTCTTCCAAAAACTCAGAAACACACTGCCCTGTGCTTTTCCCTTCCCTGCTCTGGTTAATTTGCCCCCATTTGCCCTCTCCTGACAGAGCCCATTCCATGTGTCATCATTACCCGACTGAATTAGCAACAGCCCACCGTAAATATTTAAAATGAAAAACTTCACAGCGTGATGAGCAGACTTTTGCAAGTTGGTGTCGTAACGGTAGGAGAAACAAAAACCTCTAAGCAATACCGGTAAGAACTATCAAAGGGTCTTCAGGTCTCACGTGCCAGAGCTGCAGCTACAACTGCACCCAGGCATCGCATTCTGCTGATCTTGAGGCTCATTAGTGGAAACACAGCTGTTTTCTCCAGGAAATTGTCAGCCTCTTGATGTAATACCGACTTGGTGGAGGGAAGCTGTTTTAATTACCACCTGGAAATAGACAGCAAGTGTTTACAAGTTGCACTAGGCTCTCCCCTGGGGAAGAACGCAGAGCTTTCTTAACTCTTTAGTGCTGCGACCCAGGTATTTATTTGCGTGAAGCCTGGGAGCGGTGATGGATATGCCTCGGGACTGGCTGACACAGAAGCAGCAGAAATGTCAGTTGACATGAAGATAAGAGCTGATCGGCTTGGGCTGAGGTGCCGAGCACACCGAGTGCGGCTCCCTTCCAAGGCCTCCGGCGCTCTCGTTTTGAATGCGCTTAACTTGGTGGCACTCTCAGCATGACATATTCCTCCCTGAGCAAAATGGGTCCCGAGAACAAACACCTGCTTGGGCAGGTCTTCATCGGATACTGGGGCAATTGCAGACTCCAGGCACCTGAAACGTTCAGGAAACTAAATCGTGCCTCCTCACCTATGGCTGTGCATCTGGGACACTTGTCCTGGAGCTGAAAGGGATCTGCTGGGCACGCGAGGGTTTTTGCTTCACGCCTGAGTACGGGGAAACCTGGGGGAATGCTAAGCAAGCACACGCGTTAACCAGTCCGTGACCCCAGCAAACATGCTGTCTGGAAACTGGAAACACAAGGAGGGTTTTGCACACTGTCCTTGGTGACACTGGATGCACGTCACAAGCCAGGCGAGCCAGGGCTCTTGCCGGAGAGGCACTGCTGGCCCTTTGGTGCCTTCCTCTGCGTTCCCAACTGGACAACAAAGCAGGCAGGTAAGTAGAGGCAAAAGATTTTAGATAAAAATACGCAGCAAGAATCCAGAACTATCTAAGATTTGTCATCTCTCTGTTGATCTAGACACTCGGTACGGTAAGGAGGGCTGTGGATGCTGTCTGTAGAGAGCACTGCACATCACCTGTTCCAAAGTGGGATAAATTATCCTTCAGAGGAGGCCGGCTGTCCCCAACTACATAATTAGTTCAGGCCACTGACTTACCACTGGGCACCTAAGTTCTGGTAAGATAAATATCATTCTGGGCAGGGAATGGCTGGAGAGCAGCCCTGGGGAGAAGGACCTGGGGGTGTTGGTGGGTGAGGAGCTCACCATGAGCTGGCAATGTGCGCTGGCAGCCCAGCGAGCCCCCGGCACCCCGGGCTGCATCCCCAGCAGCGTGGCCAGCGGGCGAGGGGGGACTGTGCCCCTCTGCTGCGCTCTGGGGAGCCCCCCCCTGCAGCGCCGCCTCCAGCTCGGGGGGGCCCCACAGCAGAAGGACACGGAGCTGTTGGAGCGGGGCCGGAGGAGGGCCCGGAGATGCTGCGAGGGCTGAGCCCCTCTGCTGGGAGGACAGGCTGGGAGAGGGGGGGTTCAGCCTGGAGAGGAGAAGGCTCCGCGGAGACCTCAGAGCCCCTTCCAGTGCCTAAAGGGGCTCCAGGAGAGCTGGGGGGGACTCTGGGTCAGGGAGGGGAGCCATAGGACAAGGGAGAACAGTTTTATACAGAAAGGGGGGAGATTTAGACTAGATATGAGGAAGAAATTCTTCCCTGTGTGGGTGGTGAGCCCCTGGCCCGGGTTGCCCCAAGAAGCTGTGGCTGCCCCATCCCTGGAGGTGTTCCAGGCCGGGTTGGACGGGGCTTGGAGCACCCTGGGCTGGGGGGAGGTGTCCCTGCCCAGGGCAGGGGGGTGGAACAAGATGGTCTTCAAGGTCCCTTTTAACTCAAACCATTTTATAATTCTTGAGGATCTCTTATTTGATTAGGTATTCAACATGTGACTCCCGTGGCAGTACTGCAAGTCTGGAGGCTCTTCAAGGTTACCCACATTAAAAAACTGAGAACATAACACAAAAAGCTAAAAATGTAACGCAGGCCCCAAATCAGCAAGACTTTAAATACCTTCTGCGGCTCTGAGGCTGATGACATTGCACACTGAGTTCACCGCTGTGAATGTCTGGTACCCAAACAGCTCCAGCCCCCAGAGAGGAGGGCTGGTGTGAAAGCTGGCCATGTTTCTGCAGCATCACTGCTACACACTCCAGAAAGCCAAGCACAGCACTGGGGCGGTGCGTGTGCTTTAAAAGGAATGCAAAGTGGTGTGGGAAGAAGGAGAGGGAGCCAAGCAGCTGGCTTCAATTAATCATCAGCTCTCTTGGAGGCTGGGAGGATGACTCTGGGGTGGTGAAGACCGGACCTCATTGGCTGTGGAGAGGGACGGAGGGAAGGTGGGTGGTGTGGGCAGGCTGTGATGTGTTGGGGACAACCTCAGAGCGCGTTGGTTGGGCACGTTGGGGAGCAGCAATGGGGGGGGTCAGAGGGGCAGCTCTGCAAACAGCATTGAGCCAGCAACTAGATAAATACAGTTATTTTGGTGTTGACTTCAGGAGAGCTTGAGGGGAGGGCTGACAACTGTCGTTTTATAAATACTGTTATTTTGTGAATTTTCTTAGTCTTTCCATCTTCAAGTTCTCTTCTCTGTTTCTTTCCTCTGCAGCTAATTCACCCTCGTTTGCTCTCGGGGGCTCTGCCAGCAGTGGGATAGCCGATGTAGCTGAACTCTAACAGCTCCTCGTGTGGGAAAAATCCTCCAGCTGCTACCAAGAACACCATTTACGACCGTGTTTTTAAGTGTGTTTTTCGAAAGAACAGGTGAAACTGTACTTATGTAAGACTGTGCTCCCAGTTCCTGTCCCTTTTGCATCTAAATGAGACCCCACCCCTGAAGGAACATCTCTTCTCTATGTAAATAACCCGGCGCTTCCCCGAAGGCCTGTCTCTACCCTATGTAAATAAAATCGCAGCCCCTCCAGGCCTGTCAGTGCTAGGCATTAATGAGCCTGCAAAATCGTTTCTTCTCTCATTTGGTTTGGCAGTGCAGATGCTTAAGTCTCTCAACGTGTTACTCAGAAAGTTTGGAAAATGTAAAGTATGCCTGAGAGAAATGCCAAATCCCTTAACTCACGGGGGAAGCGTTCATATAACTCAGAAAGGGGGAAAAGCACTTTCAGTGGTGTTTACTGTGTGCATTAACGTTTCCAGTTGTTAAGAACTGGCTGTATCTGCACAAGAGCTATCTGCTAATAAACAGAAGCACTCAGAGGATGGTAAAAATGGTGACTTTTCTGCAAAGTAGGTCCCCATGTGCAGGCCAGGCATGACATGTCGATTTGCAACACCAAGGAGAGATGTTGCTTTTATTATATACTAGGAAAGTCTTGTCAGAATCCATGCCAAAGTGGAAGGGGTTTGGGGTTTTTTGGGTTTTTTTTTTTTGTTTGTTTTTTTAAAGTGTGTCTGGACCGAAAGTCAAACCCATGGATATGTACCAGCACTGCCCAGTGACTTCAGTGCCAGCCATGCCAAGAGGCAATGGGTTAGGAGACCAGGAGCCCAAAAACAGCGCAGGTAAGCTGGGATCCACGCACAGCTTTCCATGGCAGGTCCTCACCTCTGATGCCCAGGGGTTGCATCACCCCCAGGGAGCAAAACTGCTGGGTTTCGCCTGCTCTTCCTTCTGGTAACTCCCTTCGGTCTCAGCGTAGTGGTAACGGGGTGGTCACCCCCCACAGTTCACGTGCTCACCAAGGTGATCTGTCCTGCATGGTGCCACGTTGTGCTCACATGGTCCAGGGCTCTGCGGGCTGAAGTAATGATGTTTAACAAGGAATTAACTACAGCAGTGCTCAGGCTTCTGGTCGTCTAAGCCATCCGTAATTTCAGTGTGAAGTGCTCAATTTCCTTACCCGTTTTATACAACCTTGAAAGAAGGTGATGTAAGAGCACCTCCTGAGCAATGAAAGACTGGAAGGGACCACTCCCAACATCTGCTCTAGGCAAACGTGATCAGACCTCTGCTTCCACCAGCTAAGGGACAGAGCAGGACCTGCTTCTGGCATCTCCTCTTCCCACCGGGTGCCGTTGGGCAGGACCCCAGCGGAGACTTTGGGATTTCAGCTCCAAAGCATCTGGCTCCCTCTTGTGCTCCCCGTGTTTATGGCAGGAGAAGTCGGATGGGACAAAGTCTGGCTGGTAGAACCTCCTGGGGAAGGTGGCCCCAGCTCATCTCCTCGTGTCCAGCCTGAGAAGTAGATCACATCAGTAGCTGTTAGTCAAGACCGACCCAATACGGACCGTCTCCGTATTCTGGTACCCTTGAGCTTGCCAGGAAATATCAAGCTGTTCGTGGAGCACAGCTACGGAATAGGGTGTGCAGCTCCATATGCACTACGTGCAGCCTGCTGCTTATAGCTTGGTCAGGGATGAGTTGTGACTGTCAGCCAGAGCTTCCACCTTGGAGAAAATCCACCCTTCTTCTGCGCGATTCAGTCCAAGCGACAGCACTGCCATCTGTACGTACTGCGCTCAGCGTGCGATGCGTTTCCTCCTCCGGGGTGTCAGGAATTTAAGGAGTATGAAATTATTTCACCTGTACAAAGATAATAGAACTTTGTTTTTCTAGTATTTTATACAGCTTTTTTTTTTTTTTTTTCTGTAAAGTACTCTGTGCACTGCTCCTCTTACAAAGGTGGTAGAAGTAACGAGTGGGGAAATACACCTGAAAAATGGCTTTCGTGCAATGCTCCAGCAGCACTGGCTGCTGCCATTAGAGGTAGTATTTCTTCTTAACTGAGTTACTTTTAGGAGATTTCTTTACAGGTCATTAATGGGTGTCTGGAGACAAAGGAAAGCTGTGTTAGGGGAAGGAGAAAAAGGGACTTGTTTTCCAGCAGATGTTCTGCAACTCTATAGCTAAGGAAAAAGTAAGTACAACCAGACCAGGCTCTGTCAATTCTGAATTGTTGTGCAGTTTTGACTCAATTTTTCTGTTTTGTTTTGTTTTGTTTTTTAAATCATAAATAAAATTAATAATGAAATATTTTTATTCTCTTAGCCAAGTTGACTGGTTATCTTCAGGCAGCCTGCTGCGGAAATCAGGGAAGACTCCCACCCTCTAATGCTAGGTGAAAATGGTGAAGTGTCTCCACGCGCTTTCACTATGCTCTTAGTTTAAAAGAATCATAGAGTCATAGAATGGTTTAGGTTGGAAGGGACCTTGAAGATAATCGAGTTCCAACCCCCCTGCCCTGGGCAGGGACCCCTCCCCCCAGCCCAGGGTGCTCCCAGCCCCGTCCAACCCGGCCTTGGACACCTCCAGGGATGGGGCAGCCACAGCTTCTCGGGGCAACCTGCGCCAGGGGCTCACCGCCCTCAGAGTGAAAAATTTCTTCCTAATGTTTAATCTAAACCTGCCGTCTTCCAGTTTGAAGCCATTCCCCCCCGTCCCATCACTCCATGCCCTTGTAAAAAGTCCCTCCCCAGCTGTCCTGGAGCCCCTTTAGGCACTGGAAGGGGCTCTAAGGTCTCCCCAGAGCCTTCTCTTCTCCAGGCTGAACAGCCCCAATTCTCTCAGCCTCTCCTCATAGGAGAGGGGCTCCTAAGAGAGGGATGGAAAAGGTCCTTTCATCAGTAATGCAGCAGATTGAAGGGTCGAAGCCCCAGGGACAAGAAATGAGTTATTTTGAATTAAATTGGATAGAAGCCACGTATCCTGTAAACACCCACCAGCCACGCTAAATGCGAGGGAAGAAGTCACCACAGAAATGTTGTGCAACGGAGAAGGAATTTCCCCAGCGTTAGCCTGGCCCGGCTCTACAGCTGCTTTTCTCTTGCACAAGATGTGCAACAAAACAGGAACGTGTGTGTTTGTTTATGGGAGCCTCCCGAGAGCCGCAGCGGAGCCAAGCGAGAGCCTCAGCTCCTCCGGATACACAGACTGCTAAATTCATCTCCTCTCTGCTGGTGGGAGTACGTCCCCATCCGACCCCAGCGGGCTGCATGTACTGACTCACTGACCACCCTCAGCTCGCCCTCGGCTGATGGCTGGTGTCTGTTTTCATCTGGGTTTTACGGTTCTGAGTCTCCAGTGTGGCCGGATGAAGACATAAGCCTAAAAGTCTTAAATAATGAGTTATTGGCTAGTAATGCTGTTTGTTTTTCCTACGCATCATTTTGTTGTTGGTGTTTTTTTTTTTTTTTTTTAAATAAGACACATGGCTCCTCAAAGTAGCAAAAAAATGTCACTCTGGCATTGCAATCTTTCAGGAGACCTGGCAGGTCTTGTGTCGCATTGTGCTTTTTTAACAAGCGCACCGAGAAAGTTTCAGTGCAACTGTTGGTGACAACACTTAAACCTGCAGGAAGGGCTTTTCTCCTAACAGAACAACCTCCTTCCTGCAGGAATCGAACATGTCTTTTACATAGCATAATTCGATGCGCGGGTAGAATGGGGAGTAAAGGAGGCTCCGTCCTCCCTTTGCCACGCCAGAGCAGCGCTTTGTCAGCGACGGCAAAAGGACTTCGGCAAGTCATTCCTCCTCCATCCCCTCCGCTCAACCAGGAGACTGTTTTTGCCTCCAAACTGTACATTATTTTCCTGCCAAAGGACGTCAAATTGTCTCTCAAATCCGTAGGTTTTCAGGGGACAGAAAATGGTGCTTACCCCACTGACCGTAGTGGGGTGCTGCCAGGAACTGGGCTCAGATTCTGCTGCTATTTGTGACCTTTTTTGTTATTTTTTAGGCTTTGTCAGTAGGAGTTGTGCCTGAAGTCAAAATTAGGCTCTGTGTTTTCACAACCTGAACTGGTGTGTGCTCCCTTCTGGTGAAGGGCAGCCAGTGTCGGCACAGCAATAAGGACATATATTTTGCTGAGGTCCCACGAGCAAATTCTCTATTCAAATTAAAAGTGCAAACCTGACGCTGAGAATACTGAGTCAGCACCACCGGTTTAGATCTAGGAAGAACATCTGATATGGTTTCCCGGATATTTTCCAACATACACAAATATTAAATGCCTTTGTCAAGTGGAGTTTAATAGCTACAGCAGTGCTTCGTTTGCCATAAAAATAACTGTGAGAATGAGAGCTGGCAAGTCTCTTACCAGACCTAAGACTGATTTGTTTTGTTATATTTGTTTAAGTATTCATGGCAATGACAAAATTGAACTTTCTTTGTTTTGCTAAACATCTATTGTTTTCCAAGGTATCTGCATCACGAAGGAAGGAACAAACGCGTGTTTCACTTAGGATGTTACTTTCCTGAAATGCTGTTTATATTTTACAGCAAACACTAGTCTATCCTGGTGGATCACAGCTTTTTTTCCTGCTGCAGAAAGCAGGTTCCTCTGTGGGGTTAAATTTTAGAGTAGCTCAGTCAGTCACAGGCCACAGCCTCTCTGCTATCGCTAGTGAAGACCCTGCGCTGCCCTGCCCTTGCACAGCCACAAGGAACCATGAGAGGTGACAAAGGTGGGGTGTTCCTGGCCAAGGCTGCTGCAAATCTGACGTGAAAAACCAGCCCCAGAAAGCCTGGAGCATAACAATAGCCACTAATCTCCCCCGGATCCAGATCCCTATTTACTAGGCACTCCATAAACACAAAACACCACACGCAAAGCTCTTTTTGTCTAAAGAAATGACATCCTCGGTAAGAGACCAGAGACAGCAGATGGGGGAGCACCGGGAAACAATGAGACGACGCTGGCTGGCGGGTGAGAAACAGCCCCAGCACTCGGCAGCCGAGCGCTGCCAAGGACGCGGTGGCAAAGGGGCATTCGTCAAGTGAATCAGAAGAGCTGTTACAACTGAACCAGGATTCAACAATAAAATTTTATCCAACTGTGACGTTTTCAAGATTTTCAGGTTTTGACTGAAAATCATTCAGTGAAAAGGACTTGCTTGCCAGGCAACAAGACCCGAGTGACACCTGCACCAGTGCTGCAAACTGTTCTGTTGTCAAACTTGACTCAAAAAGCGACGCTCAGCCAGTAGTAACCAGTCAGGATTCAAACTGATACCAGTGCCACTGGTTTACCAGCCTAGCCCTAAACATTTATTGAAGGGAATAGGAAATACTGATGCTATGAATCAGAAAAAAACTGAGGCTCTTCAGGAAAGAGAAGGGAAGACCAATGCAGTCACTAGTAAAGAGCACTAATTTCGTTAAAGGATTATCCTTCAGAGAGGATTTTCTCTTTTACAAGGTTGAAAAACTTCCCCATCTTTGCTTAAGCTCTATGGGGAGCACCCAAAAGAGCCCAGCGCTGGAGAGCTGTCTGCGCTCCGCGGGGAGCAGAAGAGGGGCTCTTCCAGGGCCCATCTGGGCACCCGTGTTCAGCCCCATCTCCGACGCCCTCCGTGAACCTACTGGCTGCAGGGGAACTTGGAAGACGTTGAGCCTTTAAATACTATTCCCCCCACTTCCAGTTCAGCAAAGTGCTTAAGCTCGTCATCTTCCCACTTTGACAGTGTGTTTTAATACACAGCATTGGCACTAGTTTAACAACTTCATCTTTCATTGGCATAATTGCAATGGATAATCAGTCATGACAAGAAAATGCCTACAGCATTTCTTAGGCTTTAGGTTTGGGCTTCCAACCAAAAGAACATGGACACGATATTTTGTATAACTAATTTCTTTAATGGCATAAAGAATTAAAACTTTTCCTGCACATAAGACAAAAGAGCCAGTGCTCTATATGTTTTGACAAAGTATTCTGAACGCACTGATACCACAAAATAAGTTATTTTCTAAATTGGTTTTATAAAGATATAGATATAGAAACAGATTTGCATAAACAGAATCTGATTCAAAAGTCTAAATGCCCCAAGATTTTCCCATCAAATCTCTGGATACACTTTCACATCTAAATAACATGCTGTCTAGGGATGCTGCAAATGCCGTTACAGCTGGGAAAAAAACCCACATTATTGCTCCTATGAAAACAAACTTGCTTATTTTCTACTGTCAAGAACTTCCAATGCCATGTTCTAAGGTCCTTCTCAGGACATGACAAGCCTGTAAATTTAATAAAGCATTCCATCTCCTCAAGTGTCAAAGCTCTATCTTCTTCGTGCATCTCGATGAGAACTTCCTTCTGCAGATAAGGCAACAGAAAAAGGCCGGTATTCCTGTTTTCAGTGGTCATCTCCTGGCACAAAGAAACATAACGCAACTTCAAAGCAGTATTTCGTATCAGGTTGGCTCGCCCAGCTTTGTCAGTCTGACTTCTTACGCTAATGAGAACTCTTAAAAAAAATATCCTCTTTTCTCATCATATGGTCCCTGACAGCAAGACAGAATGAGTGTGCATATGCCCAGAATGCCGCTAACAAAAGGAAAAAGGTGGCTGTATCTGGACAGAGGAGCCCTAACTTCTTTGGTCTCTAAGCTCACAAGAGAGACAGAGATCATTTGTTTCCTGTTCTGAACGTAATTTGCTGTTTGGGGGGAACGGGCTTGTTCACCTTCGTGTGCAGACTTCCCAGCCTGTGAGTGGGAGAATGTGACAGATCCGCAGTGACACGGAGGCGCGCAGGTTGCACCAGTACCATCTGTATGAGAAGCACAATGTGTAAAAAGCATGAACATTAACTTCCTACCTGGTTTGAAGCAGGCCCCGAATCTTACTGCTCACTTCCTTTGTAAATTCAAAAATGTCAGAAGAATTTCCTATAACATCAATGTGAGTATCATAAGGAATGATCAAAACATGAGAGTAATAGGGTTTTAGACTTTCACATGCCCATTTATATCTCTGCTTTTCATCTCCTGTTTGCTCCTCAAAGTAGATCCTTTTTTTACATAAAGCATTGTGGAGCTTTAGAGACCAATTTTCAATTTTCTCTTTGACTCTTAATACCTGTTCAGCATCAGATCTACTTCCAGCATTCTCAATATATATTGTCGTTATATCACCATCAGTCATGTCCGAAATTGTAACATCATCACTCACTAGGAACGTCCTGGGAAAAAAGTGCTTCATGTAGTGATATATATCTGTGTCAAGAACAACCACTTGTTTTTCCCCATCTGCATCATGAACGAAATCACTCATCTCCGCGGTAAGTCTGTGTGGCTGTAGCCTCCTCCTTGGTCTCTGATGGGACTTACTTTCTTCTCTTTTGTCCTTCTCCAAAAGGGATTTTGCTTTTAGTAAGAGAAAGTCTCTTAGCAATTTCATTGCTGGAAATGACCCTTGAACAGTAATATGCCCATTGGATTGCAAAGGACCAAAGGTCAAAGCTGTGCTCTTCTTTTTAAGTTCTTGTATCAGGTCTTCTATAACAAATAGATCTTTGAAAATAGACATATTGAGGACAGATGTGACAGAGCAGAAGACCTAGAATTTTGAATTAGAGAAGTTAGGTAATGGTTAACATAGCAATGGAAGTACAACTAGACAAATTATGAATGTGCTTACGTTTTCACAGTAACGGGTTACTTTCAGCGGATAGTATCTGGACAACCTCTTGTCTTCTAGTCGATGTTCATCCTTCTTTAGAACACTCTCTACAACTAAAGAGAAAGCCAGATTCACTTGTTGCACAGTAAGATAATGCGCCATTGCCAGTCCGATGGTGGAACGCTTCATGGGTGGTTTTCTCTTGATGCTTTCCCAAACAATTTCCCATACATACACACACGCGATTCAATACTCTTGTCTAATATTTTATGTATTAGTTAAAATTGTTGAGAGAGACAGAAGCCTGTCGTCTTAGAACATTAATTGGCAGAGATTTATTCTCAAAGGCCTGACTACAAAAATCATCTGTTATGCATGATATGTTACATTATACAAGGCAGGGGAGTTGGAACTAGATGATCTTTAAGGTCCCTTCCAACCTAAACCATTCTATGATTCTATGATAAATGCTTTCCACAAAGCCTGTTCAGAGTCATGTCTTTGCTGAACAGAAATAAAAATCTAAAACTTCGACTAAAAGACAGGTATTAGTCTCCCAATTCTATAAAATCCTAATGCCGGTGAACAATTTTAAATCATATAGTTTAGGGTTAACATTCTAGAACTAATTCTTTGGGGAACGGCTACATTTTGTGTGTTAATCTAAATACCTTCTTGATCTTCAAAGGTTACATATGCAACTCCTTTTTTCATTGTTGGGTACACCACTTCTTCTACATCTCCCCCATTATTCTTTGACATTTGGAAGTGAATCATCAGTATGTCAGTCATGACATCATCGTGCAGAAGGCCATCTGGAACACCAGCGATGACAACTGTCCTTGCCGATTTAGCAGCTTGTCCTGTTGCCTGCGCACAGAGACATGGCACACTGTAAACGCAAGGAGTACCGGTGAGCTCCCGTAGAGGTTACCCCGATTCACCCTGATCGCTGAAGTGACTCCCCTTCCCTTTGCACAGCCAACATGCGCATTTAGTAGGTAATTAAGAAGACTGCTGAATCAGATTTCTGTGAATGCCAGGCTCCCTCAGGCACCACTCCGTTACCCTGCAGTAAAAAATGGCCTGGCTTTTAAGTGTAATTTACACCCTCTCAGTATCTTCTTTTCTTAAAGCAGTAAAAATTACATCTAAATTTAACAGCTTCTCAAATGAAAGGTCCAGTGTCACACTGATACGGTTGTTTCTTCCGATTCTAATATTCAAAATTTGAAGAGAAGGAAAAACTGTAATTGCATGTACTGTTCAGTAAGGATTGTCTTTTCAGAGCAGAAGGGTCAGATTCAGACTGTCCTTACTTGTTAAATTGATGAGAGCTGGGATCTAGGGTTGTGCTCTGACTCATCCCTCTCCACTTAGTGAATGGATAACCTTGTTAAATTGGAAGAACATAATCCCAGTCATCTGAGACTCGCAGTGCGTGTAACAACTAACTACACACATGATTTTCATCAGAGCCAAACCTCCCAACGCTGCAAACATGAAATCCATCCTAAATAGGATTTGCATCCATGTCTTGTTAAGAAAAGCATATTTTCTTTCCATTCTTATTACACAGACATAAACAGTAATATTTCACTGGGAATATCACAGCAAAATTACTGTAAATGGTGGAACGCTGAGTAAATTTTGTAACAGTTCATTGACTTTTTGGAGGAAAGAAAATAATTGAGTATGTCTGCATGGCAGCATTCATGGGAACGAACTGTCAGTAACGTCAGAGCAACTGTACTCCAGGTCAGTCACTCCATCTACGTTCTTTAGACTTCTCTTACAAAGTTTCTTCTGGACCTGGGCTGCATAAAACATTAGGGCCAGCACAGCAGTTACAAAGCCTGCAGAGTGTGCCGCCGGGGGCGAATGCTTTGTCAGCGTGCATCCAAAGCCGTGTGGACCACCGCTGGAGTGTTTCTGAAGGGAGTGAGGAGACAGATTCAATTTGATTGTGCCACCATGCAAGCTTTTAATTCATCAAGAGATGAGGCCTTTTTTTATCAGCCATCAAATTTAAAGAGCCAGGAGCTTTAATTATATTAGGCAATCATGTTTGTGGCAACGTTCGTGCAAAAGCAAGTTTCTGCACTAATGAGACAACATGAAGAGAATATAAACAGGGTGCTCGCAAGATTGACAGAGCTTCACACAGGATTTTCTCAGGCTTCGCACAGCCCGTGCATGAGCCGGAGCACTCCGCTGCCAGACAGCATCTCGCACCTTGCCAGCTGGTATTTTGGAACAACACTCATGCCTACTATTGGGGTTAGAAGAAAAAAAAACCAAAAAACAACCGTGAATCATAGATTCATAGAATTATAGAATTGTTGAGGTTGGAAGGGACCTTTAAGATCAAGTCCAACCATTAACCTAACCTGACAAAACCACCTCTAAACCATGTCCCCAAGTACCACGGCTGCCCTTTTTTTAAACACCTCCAGGGATGGCGAATCCACCCCCTCCCTGGGCAGCCTGTGCCAATGGTTGATAACCTTTCAGTGAAAATTTTTTTCCTAATATACAATCTAAACCTCGCCTGGCATAACTTGAACCCATTTCTTCTCGTCCTATCCCTTGTCACCTGGGAGAAGAGGTCAGACCCCACCTCTCTACACCCTCCTTTCAGGGAGCTGTAGAGAGTGATAAGGTCTCCCCTCAGCCTCCTCTTCTCCGGGCTGAACAACCCCAGTTCCCTCAGTCGTTCCTCGTAAGACGTGTCCTCCAGACTCCTCACCAGCTTTGTTTCCCTTCTCTGGACACGGTCCAGCATCTCAATGTCCTTCTTGTTGTGAGGGGCCCAAAACTGAACACAGTACTCGAGGTGGGGTCTCACCAGTGCTGAGTACAGCACTTCCCTAGTCCGGCTCACCACACTGTTCCTGACACAGGCCAGGATGCTGTTGGCCTTCTTGGCCACCTGGGCACACTGCTGGCTCATGTCCAGCCGGCTGTCCACCAACACCCCCAGGGCCTTCTCTGCCGGGCAGCTTTCCAGCCACCCCGCCCCAATCCTGTAGCGCTGCGTGGGGTTGGTGTGACCCAAGTGCAGCACCCGGCACTTGGCCATGCTGAACCTCACACCATTGGCCTCAGCCCATCGGTCCAGCCTGGCCAGACCCCTCTGTAGAGCACTCCTACCCTCACGCAGATCAACACTCCCGCCCAGCTTAGTGTCATCTGCACTTACTGAGGGTGCATTCAATCCCTTCGTCCAGGTCATTGATAAAGATATTAAAGAGAACCGGCCCCAGCACCGAGCCCTGGGGAACACCACCTGTGACCGCACACCAGCTGGATTTAACTCCATTCACCACCACTCTCTGGCCACAGCCATCCAGTTTTTTACCCAGCGAAGAGTACACCTGTCCAGGCCACGAGCAGCCAGTTTCTCCAGGAGAATGCTGTGGGAAACAGTGTCAAACGCTTTGCTAAAATCCAGGTGGGTAACATGAAGATACAGTTCGTTTGTGCTGAATGGCTTCTGAGACAAGCCTGCGTTTGTGGCTGTTGCCGGACAGGACCGCGGCGCCGCGGGGACACGGGCGGGCGCAGAGGGGAGAGCGGCACTGCGGCGCTGGGCCATGGCAACCGCGGGATGCGTTCATTTGCCGTTTCTTGGCAAATCTGCTTCACGGATCAAGGCTGACAAGAGATTCGGATGTGGAGCCTTACCCATGGACCTCATCGGTTCTCAGTGTCATTAAAAAAAAAGTGTAATATTAGTGTTAGTGAGAGGGAAACCAGAGCTGTTGCTACAGGGCCAGGACAGCAGGCCGCGGCGGTTTCTTCAGTGCGGGCACCAAGCGAGGGGCGGGCAGGACTCGCTCCTTTCCCTCATGGCGCCGTCACTTTCAGCCCCCCGAGGCTTTTCACCAGCGGTGCAGAAGGCCGCTCGTTCCGCCCCGCTGTGAGGGGGGGGGGTCCGGAGGCGGGAGAGGGCCGACGGGCAGCCCCGGCCTCTCCCCGCGCCCCCGCCGGGCCCCGAAACCCGCTGGCGGGAGCCGTCCCTTCCCCTCAGAGGGCCGCTGCCTCCCTGCGCTCCCCTCACGGCCCTGCCCGCCCGCTCCCGCCTCGCCCCAGGCACTTGCCATGGCCGCCGCTCCGCCGAGGTGGGGATTCCGCCGGCGTCCGGGGCGGAGGGCGGCCGCCTCCGCCGGAGGGAGGAGCGGGAAGGCTGGGCCGGCCCCGGCCCGGCGGGGAAAGCGAAATGGCGGGCGGGGAGCCCAGCGGCCGGCGTGGGGGGGGACGGGGACACGGAACACGGAACGACCTTCTCCGGGCCGCCTCCCGCCTGTGAGGAATCTGGAGAAGTAATAACCCGATTTTCACAATTAGCGAAAATCCCAGTTGGTCCCAGGCCGGGGCTTGCCGGAGTGACCGGGCGTGGAGGTCTGCCTCACGGTGGGAGCGGCATCGATGACAAAGGTGAAGTACGCGGGACGGGGGTGAAAGCAGTCACAGCCCTTCTTCAGGCTTCCAGTCAAAGGCGACTTCACTCCAGCAGGTAGAAAAAAAGGATATTGCCATTTATAGAAACATCACCTAAATTCTGTATTCTTGTTTTTCATCGTTAAGACTGGTACAGTTAAAATTCATGACATTTTTAACCTTCATCAGGATCCCCCCCCCCCCAAGGCATCTGATCTTACCAACATTTTAAGGCCATTACATGCGAAAGTACGCAATCTCCATAAATACTGCAGTCGTACTACTTACTTTTATTATTTCATAATTGTCAGGCAATCAGTCCGTGCCTTTGCAGGCACTAAACAGTAAGAGGTGCTGCAGCCACACATATCTCACCCAACAGTAAACACGCCATCAGCTGTGGTGCTAGCAGCCTTTTAATTTCCCATATTCAACAGTATCTATTGCCTACTGACAACTTCTCTAGAACAATAATAATAATACCTGAGGTATATCTGTAGTGCTCTTCTTGCACTAGCTTGGTGCATCATCCTTTTCCTGCATACCAAGATGTCAAATACTATGAAAATAAGTTATTTTCAATCTTAGAGGCGTGCTAAGAGTATTGTTGCCAAATCATTTCAGCCCCCAAGGGCAGCAAATAAAGAGGCCGACCGCAGAAAAGGAAAAACATTCCTCCTTGGAAAATAATCTGTCTCCGACTTCGCACTTCTATTTTACTTCAAAGATCTTTTAGAATGACAGCTAAAAGGATGAACTGGGAACAAAAGGGGGACTTTACACACTGAAAAATTAATTTGTCCTAAACTCTATATGCCTTTTTCCAACTGACCCCTCTCTACCAGCCCTCCCAGAGCCAGCAGCCTGGCCAGTCACACGCACCAAAACCCATCAGACTGTTTCCCTAGCATTGTTACAAAACAATCCGTTTTAGACAAAGAATCATCTCAATTCTTAACTTTAATATTTTAAAGTAAGCAAAATTATGAAGAAAAATAATGAAAATGTCATTGTAGAAACAAATATTAAAACCAAACAATAAACCAGGCTATTAACTTAGACACTTTTGATTGGGATTACATATGGCTTTTGTAACCAAAATGGAAGAAGGAATAGATTTATCCCGCTTGGGAGTAGGTGATGTATCTAAAATTTGCAAGATACAAAATCTGCAAATTTGCAGAAGGCACTCTTAGATTAAGTTTCAAGTGCTGGTAAAGGCTTTTTCTGTGACTTTAATCAGGAACCTCTGGAACACCAAGCAGTGAGTTTTACTGAATTTCTTTGCAGTCTGTGCTGTTACACAAATCAGAAGACAGGTAGTTCCTCTTTTTCAAGTATAAATTTCAGAACATTGAAATACAATGTACATAACTTTCCATGCCTTTGATGAAGCAAAAACTTGGAATTTGATGAGTTCATCATACAATTTCCTCTATGGCATCCTAAGTATCCTCCTCAAAACAAACCCATGTTACTCCTTTTGATACGTATTTGATAGCCTCTATTTCCCCACCACTATTACTAGGCTTTTGAAAATGAATTTCAATCATGTCCTGTACACTTTCTTCATCATCTTCCGTCTCTTGAATTCCTTTCAACAGAATGGTCTTCTTAGAAATCCCGCAATAGAGCTATTGAGGGAAGACAAACAAACTTGCATTACACATCAGCTGTTGCATGTACATCTAAAGGAACTGACAGATACTGGAAATAAACATAACCTTGATCAGATGTGGATCTTTGACTACATTTTAAGACTTTGGACAGCGTGGTATTGGACAGCGTGGTATATTTCTGTCACTGAAAACAGCAGGAGTTCCAAACCCTATTATACACTGCCGAGTTCACCAGGCAAAGCACCTAGCCTCCTCAGCTGGTGTGTCCTATGCTCCTGAATGCACACACACACTGGATTTGGGGATCTCTGATGACTCTAGACAGCATCGCTCCATAAAAATCCATGCCAGTACATGATACACACCTGCAAAGAATGCTGTTGTATCTCATAAACGCACACACTCAAGTCAATGCTTTAATTACATAGGCCTGATTATATACACAATACTGACTTGATTACAATCTATTCATACAAAGTAAAAGACAATTTCAGTGAGAATATGATGAGCAAGCAGACCAGTGTTACAGGAAAAGAAGTCCTTAGTTGGGTTGAATGAATGAATGAAAAAAATGAATGTGCAAATGTTTCATAGAACAACAAGGGTCTCTGCTGAGACTATCAACAAGGCCTCTCATTAGCGATGAATATGACAGCGCTTTGTAACTCAGAAAAACATTGTTGTGTCTACTATTAACCTACTTCACAAACAATTGAGTATCTGCCTCCTGTCTAGCACAGACATTATGGTACGTACTGATAAAATTTGATCAAGGAAAGACATGCACACCCTTTTAAAATAAATTATAGCTTTCACACTGCAAAACATAAGATTATCATCAGAGCAGCATATTGCAGGCTCACGCTTGCTATTAAGGTTCACAAAGTGCATCACACAAAAGCTTCTGCGGTCCTCAGAACTGAAAATTCTGCCCATATCACCTATTTCCCACATATCTGTTCTATTTAGGGGTTTGCCTGGACTAGATTCTTTTACCTGAAACGTTTCCAAGTGTACGTCGGTGTCTGGGGACACAGAAAGCCTATAGCACCTTCCATTTACAAAGAAAGGATATTTAGTACATCTCACAAAGCTGTTAGCTGCTGTAATGGAGAATGGGAAAAAGAGGAGTAAGAGTAATATAATCTAAAATGCATTTTGTAAGCATATCAAAGAACAGACTAATCTTTCTTATATGGATTTAGAAACAAATATACGATAGCACAATTGTAGATTCTTCATATGCATTTTGAAAAAAGTTTATCTGGCATTTCCAAACCAGCAAAATCATTAAAAACCCACAAAAGCTTCTGAAATAAATCTAAAGCAGCTGCTCTAAATGGATGTGGCTCCACTGATCTTCATAGAATTTCATACAGTTGGGCAATCTGAATGCCTGTCTAACTTCATTGTCATGAAACAAGAGCTAAAATCAAACACATTTTCCTAATTTTCTTTTTGCAATATAAATGTCTAGCAACGCAAAGAAAAAATAGTTTTTTGACAAAGTTAAGAAAGAAATAAAGCTCACAAGCTGTGTACCAGGTCATGTTTGATCAAAAAAGAGTATGATGAAATACTGCTTTATTTACAGATCTGCGGGTGAACCCACATATTTTCCTGATCTACTTAACTCTCCGTGGGAAGAATTTTCTACGTTCAGTGGTTAAGTTAACACAGAATGGACAATATGGCCTGTACATCTAGCTAACAAAATATTATATACTATACCTCCAGGTCTGACGAACGTGATAACAGCTGTTCTAGACTGCTTGTCATAGTTCACATTTTCTACTTCTCCTCCTCCACCCTGTTCAGATTTGTAGAAATTCAGCTCTAACTTGTCTCTCATCCAGTCTTTGGGAATGGATAGCTCAGGTACTTCTGAAACATTGATCTTCTTTCCAGAAATAGTGACATGGAGCTAAAGAAATAATTTTGTGCACCTCGTAACTGAAAACATCCAAAAAACTGAACCTAAAACTTTTTAAGTACTGCAAGTTCATATCTTTATAGTTTCGTATTTCAGTTGATTACCTCAAATTTGATTCCCATTTCAAGTGTAAAAGGCTTCACACTCGTATCTGCTATTTTGTTGTCCAGGTTCACAGCATGCTTACCCATTTTTATCAGTCTCTGGGCAACTAAGGGAAATCACAAGTTTTCAGATATGAAAAGCTTTGTTTAATCATTATAAAACCAAAACTATTCCCCACTCTCTTAAGCAAAATCTCCTTTTGCATCAATAAAGGAGAAATAAATAACAGCAAGGCAACCAGATCCCACTATCCTTGTCTTCAGGCCTGTCTGTTTCCATAAAGTCTCACTGGTTATAAGCAGCAAGTAAAATACTATACTATCTTTAGAGTAGTATAGAATAGTAGAATCTTTATGCTGTCAGAAGGTGCTCTCACTGTATCATATTAATACTAAACTTCTCATATTTCATTTAAAGTATCCTTGGATGAAACCAACATCACTACCAGGTGCAGAGAACGCCTATTAGCTATGTTAGATTTTAGCTGAAAGAAATGAACCGGACCCTAGCTTTGTATCTGGGATGTACTCGCGTAACTGAGTTACCCACCAAGCAGGCCCAGCCAGAGTGCCTGCAGGCTCCGTGCAGGCAGGCACCAGGCTGGCCAAACAGCAAGTATCCCAGCGGGAAGCAGGCAAGTTGAAGACTACACCATCCCTCTGTCTCAGATCTACCCATCATCTGATGTGTATACTTAACCAACGTAATTGCTGTCACAATAAGGTACTGCCCAGAGTAAAGAAAATAATCAAATTCTGCTGTCAAAACATTTTGAATCAGTCTTGACAATACTCTGTGAGGTAGAAACATATTCCCAATTTCAAACACCAAGTATTGTTTGTATTAGCCGAGAGCAGAAATCTGGTAATCCAAGACAGACATGCAGAGCGGTTGCAAGAATTTTCTTCTACTGATTGGTATCACAATAGTGAAAGGTTCTCTGTATATTCTTTCTTTGGCTGTTGTTGATCTTTTTTTTCCAAAATGTTTATGTAAATATTTTCCCTTTGGCAACAAAATACATCAGAGGCATTAATTTTATACTTAAAATATGCATCATACCTTCTTCATCTTCAAAAGTAAGCAGTGCCTGGTTTTGATTCAGTCTAAAGGGCATTCTTGTAGTTGCACCAAAAACACAGTGAGTATTCATATCTGAATAATCATCCTTCATTTCTTCCATGTGAGTGAACTTCATTTTCATTTCTGCTACCTTTTTTTTAATCTGGTATTTTATAATCAAGATAGGAAAAAAAAAGCATTTCTGTAATTTATTGCAGAACAGAAAAATCAACAGTCATCTTTCCTTGAAGGGCTACATATATTTTGGGGTTTTTTAAAGTTTAACAGTCAAACAGATTGAAGTCATGGCTGGAAAAACGGATATAACTCTTCTAACTAAACTGATTAGTTGTACTTGTCTATTCCTGGGATTTTTGTCAGTGAGGACTTTTTTTTTCCCCTTTGCTTAACTTCGAACTTAAACTTGACCTTATACAGTAAAAATTCAATTGAAGTCCACAGGGATTTCCACCTGCAGAAGTAGAATAATTTTTGGTATCTAAAATTTGCAAAATGCAAGTATCAGAGTCATTCGTGTTGCCATTTATTTTTGCTTAATTGCATCACTGCTCCACAGCAATGGGAAGCCTGCTAATCAACAGCCTTATATGTTGCCATCTTAGTAAAACAGGTAAGAATACCCAAGTATTTTATAACTAGGATAGATTAAAACTGTTCATGAAAATGTTGGTTAGGAAAGGCTGCTTTGATAGACTTGAGGGAGTTTCAGATAACTTTTTTCTTCCCCTTTATGTAACGATTTCAAAACAAAACCCTGTGTAGAAGAAAAATACTGTTTGTGTCAAGATAAAATAACCAGAGAAATGAAAGCATTCCTGCTACCTATCTCCAAAACTACCATCTTATCTATGAGCCCGCTTTCTTTCCGTTCCTTCTACTGCCAATGGAAAGAGAGACACTTTTCCTAAAGATAATTCAGAGACTGGGTGTCTGAATTCACACTGAATCTCCTTCTAGAGGAGCCTTGCCCTGTCCAGTGACTGCATAGGAGGCTGGACTTAACTGACACCTCCTAAACTTAGAAATGTAATTTAGAAAGCTAAAGCTAATATTTAATATTGTTAACACTAAACAAGGTAGCACTTGGATAGAGTTTCAATCTCTGTATAAACAAAAAATGATCCCAGTTTTAATTTGACTGTATATTCCCCAAAGTATTTGGTTTTGTTCTAATTTGGAATGAAAACATGTTTTTAAAAGCTGAAATTTCCACAGGGAAAGTTCCAATTTCTGAACACCTCCAAATCTGCAACAGTTTCAACAAAAGAAAATTTTGATCCTGAGTTTAAATCTATTTAGTATCACTAATATTTACCTGACTGCAAATTGAGGTACATCTGATTTGGAGTAACATGAGAAAAACTATAATCAAGTCAAGCTCAATATAGGCTAAAATAAATGCTACATTTGCCATATAATGGATATATTCCCTTTCTTCCATCCTCTTGCCCAAGAAATATGAGAGTACTTGAAAATGCTATGTGTATTTTTTATTCCAATATCTCCCATTTAAGAATTTTCTGCTTTGCTTCACTCCTCTCATGTTTTCAGTATCTCACATACTTGTTTCCATGTCCTTAGCCTGCTTCACATTATCTTGCCAGGTAAAATAAGAAAATACAACTTCAAGCTATATTTTATATTTAAATCAGTACAGGTTCACATGGTGAACAACTAGCCCCAACAGTCTAGAAATGACAAAATAAAAATGTGCACTTCCAAAAGATAAATTGCAAAATATTTCAAACTTTACCTGACCACTCTGCGAAAGCACTGAACTACATTCTGCAAGGTCTTCTTTGAGCTTTTCAATCTCTCTCTTCAGCTCAGCATTTTCTTTATTTAGTACATCGAGTTCTCTCTACAGCCCCGAAAGTATTAAATGTAAAATTAAACAGACAGAAGACAAAAATATATTTCAGCAAAATCTGTAGACTTTAGAAATGGTTTCAACTTTTAATTATTCTACATGACAGCCATGCACGATACATTTATTGCATAGTGTTACCGCAAGGTAAATTCACCCACCGAGGAGCAGTTTCAGTCCAAGTAAATTACAGTAAGAGGATTTTTGAAACGAGGCAGTAGTGTTTCCAAGCACATACAGTGTACCCTAAATTGCACAGGGCTTTCCATAGTGATATCAGTTCCTTATACGTGCAAGGGCAGAGCCTATGTCAATGCACATGTTGGGTTTTGTACCAGATATGATCTTAGTAACTGTTATTCCCTTTTCGGAAAAGTTTACAAGGTGAGGACAGTTTCTGACACGCTGCTACTCTTCCCTCTTTATACTTCTTCAGCAAGGAAGAGAGGACACCTCTTCTGCCTCCCATCTGCTACATACTTCCTCCACACCAATGAATCCTAAATGGGCATAAAGCCCACGTAACTAAATCCGGTTATTTCCTGGACAAGGAACGCAACAGAATGAGAAGGAAACACAGCAGATGTAGTCAGCTCCAGCCATCCACAATTAGAAGATGGCTCCTTTCAAGTCATTAACCACTCGAGACATTTAGACCAGTTCCTACCAGCTGAAGATAACGTAAAACAAAACCCAGATGATGATAATGACCTCTTCTGGCTATACAATCCAAACATTTATGATTGGAGAACCAAACCCAACTTTCGGAAAATCTCACGCCAACCTGAATGTACCTAACCTATTAATTATATTTTAATAGTTTGTAATATTGAAGCCATCATTTCTCATGGGTGATTTACAGGCCAAACCAAACTTCACTGAAACCACCTCCTCGACAGCCTATGGAAACCTCTATTACTGTACCAACAACCACACATGGCACAGTGAGGTAATGAACCAATTCGTTCTAGAACCAAGTAGTTCTAGAAAGAAGAGCCCTCTTCAAACAGGTTCTGGCTCTTATCCAGCTCATTGTCACTTAAGAAATGCTAATCCCTTGGGTGCCGTAAGGTCTTATAAGATGGGCTGCGAGTTGACAAAGCAGTGGAATCAACTCACTCAATTTTACCTGCATCACACAAAACTGAAACTCATCTGTTAGTGGAGAATCTTGGAAGAGGAAGACTGGTTTTATCAGTCTTCATCTTCTATACAAGTCTCAGTTTTGCCTTCACTCTTCCAACATTGCCATATGACTTATTTTATTGCACTGGTTCTTAATCGGCCACTGAAAAACTACGTGTGGAACATTCTATTCATACAGTCTGCAAACCAGTAAAGCCAGTTAAACTGAAAAGGAAAATATTACTCTTACTTTCTCTAACCAAAACCTCCTTCACAACTCCCCAGATACTAACAGCTGTAAGAAAGCCTTCTCCCTACCTCATCGGTGTTCCTAGACATAATAATGTCCTCATGCTGTTTCTCTTGAAAGTCCCTGAGCTTTATCAGCTCCTGCTCTGCTTTAAAGCACTCTTCCTCAGCATTTAATTTACAGAGAAGAAGGTTGGTTTTCACTTTTTCAGCTTTTTCAACTCTTTCCTGGATAGTAAAAAGAAAAAGATATTTAGGTGGGTTTTTTTCTTCCATGGGAACAAACAAAACCATAAGTAAGCCCTTTATATTTATTTCTTTTCAACACTTTGAAGAAATATTTGTCTTAGACATGTTTATTTATTTTTAACACCTTGGATAAATATTTTTTTAGACTTACAAGTGTAGTTACCACTGAGAACACCACAAGCATGTACCATTGAATAACAGAGAACAAGTTAGACAAACGTTCTAACTGGGGGAGAGTTGATTTGGGTTTAGGATGGACTAAAGGTCTTCCAAGTATCATTCAGCTAATTTCCACCATTCTACGTGCTTTATAGAACTTGCCTTCCATTTCTCCAGTTCTTCGTTAAGTCTTTCCATCTCCTCTTCTGATGTGCCAAAAGGGTCAGGGGTTGTCATATCCTGGAAAGAAAAGAAGAGGCCTTAAGGGAATTTTCCTCTCCATTAGGAAAAACTGAGACACATCAAACAATTCAAATAAGTCTTCAGAATAAAAAAAAAAACAAAACTCTACAATTGGATGGAGCATTTCGCCATGGAAGGTTTCAATGTGTGTCCATTAATGAAAGTCCAACGTATTTTGCCTGTGTGCCCACTTGCTGTTTTTCTCCAGTTATGCAGGCAAGATATGTGGTAAATCAAATATTCTGAGAGACCGATTGTATTTCATAACTTAATCTTCCTAGAATCTGCATGCCAGAGGATAGCGTATACCACATAATTTTTTAAACGTGCATTGAGACACTTAGGCCAAATCATTGAACTATTTCAATAGCTGGATAGGACAGCTATCTAAGAAAATAGGTCCTGGTCAGTAATCATTATTTGCTATCCAACTGAAAATATTCACAGGCTAATATTTTGATAAATAATAAAAGCCAGTTGTCTCTGTGTTCTTCCACAGGGAACTAAGCTCCTCAAACCCACAAATGTTTATCTATATGCTTTCTCAGCAGTTCCTCTAAAGAATATACAGGCCTAATGAGAAAAAAAAAATCAAAATGGGATGCTTCCAAGCTCAGGGAGATTGGACAATAAAAGGTAACAACAAGCAGGAGGGAGGGGATAAAAGAAGCATTTCAGAATTTAAGTCCTTCAGGGCAGAAGTACACAAGCACAGGAAAACTACCCTTGGATAAAGCCCAAGAAGAGAGAAATTTTTCTCTGTTCTGTTTTGTTTCTATGGCTGCAATATTCTGCAGAAAAGAAAAAAAAAATCCAAAGAGACCTAGTGAAACAATCCCTCCCTTTTACTTAAGATTACATAAAACTTGAATGTGAACCATGAAATTTAGGCATGGAAAAGGTCTAAATTAGATAATCTTGTTAATTCTCTTGGTAATGCTGGGTATTTCCTAAAAACAATAAAATATAAAATATTTTTTTCCACTACTTTGTCCAGTTTCAAATGCCTGTTAAGCAGCAGGGAAATCCCCATCTGTGTATAACTTAAAACCGGAAAAAAATTCCTTCACTCAAGGGATTGAGCGCAGGAAAGCAGAAGGATGGACGTGCCAGCTGGAAGCTGGTAAGAAAGAATGCCTGTTTTTTTACTGAAGAATGGTCTAAGACAACAGTTTTCAACCTGAAATAAAGAAAAAAAAAACAACAAGGAAAACACAAGAAATCCCAGGGGAAGTCCCATCCAAACTACTTGCCACACTGCAGGGCCTGAATCAAGGGAGGCGCCAGGAAAAAGGGAATTCCCCTAAGAAACCTCCACAGAGACAGATAAGCAAACAAGGTAGGACAGGAAAATTCTAACGGAATCAGTAACGCAGACATTTTGGAATGGGACTCTCCCTATGGAAACAGGAGGTGGGAATGAGGAATGTCCGAAGTACGAAAGGATGGAGGAAGGTGAGACAAGAAGTTTCAGAAGCACTGTCCTAACAGTCCTAGCACAAACCTTCATTCAGAGATACCATCATCAAATACAGATATTTTTTTTTTTCCAGGCAGCACATCAGGAAATACTTACAAAACCGTTATCTTTTAAAGATAGCGGGGGACTCGTTAAATCCATTCAAACCTGAGGGAACGGGAAAAGAAATTACAACATTGTGTGTATTGGCTTTTTTTGCAGCAGCAGCAGAATAGAATAGCAGAAGCTGTGTTGAGATAAAAGAAGTCTTAAGTGTAAATGTTGTATCATTTTATAAGCAAAAATGATATATATTGGGTATCTGAAGCCTCCTTCCTTCCTAAGCATAAAAGCCAGAGACCTTGGAATAGGCTGCCAAGGGACGTGTGGATTCGCCATCCCTGGAGGTGTTTAAAGAAAGGGCAGCCGTGGTACTTGGGGCCATGGGTTAGAAGTGGTTTTGTCAGGGTAGGTTAATGGTTGGACTTGATGATCTTGAAGGTGCCTTCCAACCTCAACAATTCTATGATTCTATGATTATGCGAGGAATTCTGCATCACACAACTTAAAGTCCTGAAACTTACGCACTTACCTTTACACTGCTTTTGTACTGTTATACACATGCTTAACATCCTGCGTGCTCTGTGCTTAACAGATACAACCCTTAAACCTGCTTAACACAAATGAAAACACTTCCTTTACGCAGCAGATAATGTCAAGTCTGGAATCTGTTGCCACAACATCTAGTGGAGGCAGGTAAGCCGGAATTTAGATGAGTTCACGGGCCACTCATCCGCAAAGGGATGCTAAGGCGCGCAGGTTCCTACGCGGATCCGGCCTGCGGACGCCACCGGGGCAAGCGCAAGGGCTTCGCACCGCGGGCGAGACACGCTCTAAGCAGGGCTGTTGTCCCTGGGGTACATCAGTGCCGTCTGACAACTGCCAAGACCCGGGCAGGGGCGTCCTGACCCGGCTGGACATCTCTGACGCTCTCACCTGGAAATTCCCGGCTTGGTTTTTACCCGACACCGCCGTACCCGCCGCATTCGACAACTAGGTTCCACACAGAGGCAGTCTTTGGCTAACGAGCCAAGAATCCCTTTCTGGTTTGCGTTAAGTAACCAAAATTTACTCACTTATGTACCGATTCCTGACTTAGGAAAGCGCATAACTGAGAAACACCTTCTCTTGGCGTCTCCACAGGACAGCCCAGCCGGCAGCCGAGGCCCACCGCCGCGCCCCCACGCTTTCCCTTGTGGTCCGTAGGGGGGGGAACCCGAAAACACCGCTCTCCGGCAGCCCAACCGCCCGCCGCGGCCCCTCGCCTCCCCCGGGGCGAGGCCAGGGGAGCCAGCCCGTCCCAGCCCCGCTCCCCGCTGCGGGGAAGGCCGCACCCGGCCGAGCGCCCCGGGCTGAGGAGACAACCCGGGGCTCACGCAACTTACAAGCGGGGTCCCTGCGGAGGCAGCCGGCCGCGCTGCGACGAGCGCTTCCCCCCGCCCCTACCCGGCCACCGGTCCTGCAGCGCCGCGGCGGCCCTCCGCTGGGAGCCGGGCTGCCCACACCCTCTCCGGGTCCCCGCCGAGTCACCTCCCGCCGCCACCGGGGATTTCGCTTTCGCTTTCCCGCTGGCGGAGCAGCGCCTGGCCGCCTCCTCCCCTCCGCCTCCCCCGCCCTGCCGGGCTCTGGGTGCCCGGCTCCCGGTCCCCGCGGGCGACTCCGGCTCCTCTTCCTCGAAGTGACGTGGAGGAAGGTGGCGCCGTCCTCCGCCGCCGCCTCAGCGGAGGGCAGCCCGGCCGGACACCCCTCCCGCTACGGCGGCAAGGCGGCTTACCGCCCGCCCTTCGCCCCCCGAGCGGCGTGAGGGGCGTCCCGCCGCCCCCCTCTCGGCTAACGGGGCCTCGGCTGCCGAGCCCTGGGGCACCCCCGGGGAACGGGCCCGTGGGTAGCACCCGTGTGGGGCGTCCTACAGAAAACGGGGAAATGCCAGAAGAGGTAGGGAGCGGGCGGGCTGGGAAAGGGCGCTCGGCGCTGCGCCTTCAGGGAGGCACGAAGGCTTCCAGTCCGCCATCGCCTCCCTCCTGCTTCGCCTCTTTTTCGCCCGTCTCTTAACTTGGCTGGAACCATCTGGTTTGGCCTCTGCATTTTTCTGTGAAGTAAAGTGACTAAGACTTGGCGTCCTCAAGCGAGTTCTGGTGAATTTGTTATATTTATTTGTTTGTTTTGAACCACATTCTTTGGGATTATGCGTTGGTGTTATGAGGAATAGGTCTTCTGTGTTGGGCTGTGGCAAAAGGCATAAAACATTCAGTGACAGAAAGACCCTTTGCTGATGCAGATGCCACTTTCAAAGAAACAATTTCTGGAAAAACTGGAAAACCAAGCGGCAGGTGTTGGCCACGGCTGCTCTTTCCCTGGGACAGCAGCAGTCCACCATTTCTGAGGGAGCCCACGATCTCTGAGGGGGACCACCATCTTGGAGGGAGCCCATGATCTCACAGGGAGCCCGCCATCTCGGAGGGAGCCCACCATCTCAGAGGGAGCCCGCCATTTCTGAGGGAGCCCACGATCTCAGAGGGAGCCCACGATCTCAGAGGGAGCCCGCCATCTCGGGTCAGGGGTGGGGCCCCGGGGCAGGGGGTGGCAGCCACCTCTTGTCAACCAAAGGGCTTCATCCTCCGTCCTAGAGGAGTGTGGTTGATTTATAAGCCATTCAGTATATAGATGCATAAAAACAACCCATGGCAGACGCACCTAGAGTTGGGGAACAAAGTCATTGATGGGCAGTCTATAGGCAATGCCAACTTCATTCTGCGCTAAGTGGTCTCTGAGTTTTTTTCAAGTCCTTTGGCTGGCCATAATGTGTGCTTGGTGAGTTGGATCATAGAATCATAGAGTCATAGAATGGTTTAGGTTGGAAGGGACCTTGAAGATCATCCAGTCCCACCCCCCTGCCCTGGGCAGGGACACCTCCCCCCAGCCCAGGGTGCTCCCAGCCCCGTCCAACCTGGCCTGGAACACCTCCAGGGATGGGGCAGCCACAGCTTCTCACGGCAACCTGCGCCAGGGGCTCACCACCCGCACAGTGAAAAATTTCTTCCTAATATCTAATCTAAATCTCCCCTCTTCCAGTTTGAAGCCATTCCCCCTTGTCCTATCACTCCATGCCCTTGGAAAAAGTCCCTCCCCAGCTCTCCTGGAGCCCCTTTAGGTAATGGAAGGGGCTCTAAGGTCTCCCCGAGGGCTTCTCTTCTCCAGGCTGAACAACCCCAACTCTCTCAGCCTGTCTTCATAGGAGAGGTGCTCCAGCTCTCTGATCATCTTTGTGGACTCCTCTGGACCCACTCCAACAGGTCCATGTCCTTCTGATGTTGGGGCTCCAGAGCTGGACGCAGTACTTGGATTGGAGCACTGATCTGACGACTACCTCCTTTCCCCCCTCACAAAAAAGCCCCATCAGTTTCCAGATGTGTGACAACAACTGCTACTGCCAGCACAGGGAAGGAAGGGGAGGAGAGCTTCAGCATGCATGTAGGCTAGCTTAGAGAAGGTATGAAACGTGGACTGGTGTGAGGTGACTTATGGTTGCAAACATGCGCTGTGTGAGTCAGCGGGTGCTGATTTTCTAAAATGATTTCAAGGAAGAGCTTCTTCAGGGAAAGAAAAGCTTAGATTTCCATGATGATCAGTTTGAAGAAAAGAAAGCACTGGCTTCTCCTTGAAGGCTTAAGGGTAAAAGGCTTTGGTTACTGAATGATCCTTCTTCATGTAGGCAACTAAAGGAAAGAGTCCGTTATGGATCCTGAGAGCGCTGGTATGACTCACTTTGTTGTGCAGAATAAATATGTTGCTAGGACAGACTGGACTTCTCATGATGGGAGCTGTCAGGCGGCAGGTATAAAATGTGTGTGTGCTTAAGCATGGATGGGTGAAAGAAAAATACCACACACATCTTTCACCAATAGCTCTTGGATACAGGAGCAGACAATGCATCCAAGATTTTAGCCAGGCAGCCGGACACGGCTGATTGAATTCAAGACTTACTATCTATTTAGATACTCATAACAGATGTATTGCAGTCATGAACAAAATTTGGGCAATGTCTGTGTCCTAGGCCAAGAAAAAAAGAAAGCATATTCATAGAATTGCTTTCAGATTTCCTTTAAAACTAACTGATCTTTTAAACGCGTACCCTCAAAATTGCAAACAGACTTGTACTCGTTGGCCAAAGTGTTTTGTATGGTTAGCAGTCAATCAGCGCCGACTGTTAAAGAAATTAATCCTCAAAAATTCAAAATATGCCAAATAGTTGGAGAAAGAGTAGAAGCTGACTTTGTCACTTAGCAGATGTGGACTTCTACTTCCAGAGAAAAACAGGAGGAACTGTATAGCAGCGAAGCGTTGCAGTGACAGTGGTTGGGCTCTGCGTGCACACTTGAGGAGGCCTGCGCAAGAGCAGTCAGATCAAGGTTTTCAGAACTTTTGCTTTCGTTGGCTGTACAAAGGGAATCTTGGATTGCACCCTGCTTGGATAACAATCACCTTGTGCCACTGCATTCAGTGGGAGTTTAACCCATGGGGTAATTATTATAGCGGTTTCAAATGTCCTAATCTGTTTTTTTAAGATAAGTGGATGAAACTATGACCCTGTAGTTGAGATAAATTTTTTTCATTATTTTCTGCCTTGACAATGGATAACTATGTTTACTATTGCTTTATAAACACAAAGTTGGTTACTAATGAGATGAGTAAAAGGGAGAGGTTTAGCTGGAGTAGCCAGGGAGGAGGAGGTGATTATGTTATGACCTAAGTACATCAGATTTCAGATTTAAATGTCAGAGTGGCAGGCTGCTCTCCAGTAACCATGGTCATGTTGGGAAGTCACTGCTGATCTGAAAGAGCCTTATTTCTCCAAACTCCAGGGAATGCAGCAACGCCAATCTGTTTACATGGCCAGCTTTGGGATTTGAGCAGAACAGTGTGTTTGTGCTTGTTTGGTGAAGGAGATTTATTGGAGATACTGAACTGGGCCAAGTTCCTTAACTGAAATGGAGTTGACTTGGGGTTGATGCATTCATTGATTTCTACATGTTGTTGTGAACTTATAGTGTTAACCACATATGAATCAGAGTAAAGGGAAAAGCATTGATTTCATAACTCTATAAGAGTGTAACTGAAGGGGAAAATCAAGGAGTGAAATACATCATAAGAATACAAGAAGCTTTAAAACTCTCAGGATTTCTCTGAGAAGTCTGCATTGATACCAAACTTGTTCTTCAGGAGTCTGACAAACTCTTGATAAGCCTAGAAATGTGAACTGGAAACTTCAAAAGAAAACAATGACTCTTCTGGTAGCGTAGGATTAGGACTCATCTACGTCAGGAAATACTCTGATTTAAACTGGAAGAAGGTTTACAGCCATAAGCTTACCTTTTATTGGTACCAAAACAGTTTGACCATAACTCAGCTTCTGGACAGTAACTGTTAAGAATCTTATGGCATTACCTTCAGCGGGAGACTATTCTTTTAGAGTTAGAACAGGTTGAAAGAAGGAAGCAAATGGAATTTTTAGGTGCTTAGATCATAACTGTCATAATGAAAACCCTGCTTAGTGCCTGTCTGATCCTTGAGGTACCCTGGCTGCAGAGGAGCCTTGTTCTCCAGGCAGGTCTAGTAGCATCTGAATGTTGGCAGTTGTGGATGCTTTAGCTTGATAATGCTTAGAAGCCACATTCAACCACTCAAGTGTTCTGATGGCTTGTATGGTGCTTTCATACTCCGACAGAGTCATGTGCTGTGGCTATCCAGTTTATTTTGTACTTTCTTTCAAGACCTGGCCAACAGAGGCTAGTGATGCCTTCCCTGCTTGTCTTCAAGATTTGCAGAGTCTGGAAAACGGTGTGTGCTTTTGTAGATTATTAGTGCCTGGAAAAAAGGAAATAAAATTTCAGGTTCTTCTTTAAGGACCTGCTCATGTAGTCTGTCCACACGTCATCACACAAACACATTCCTTAATAATATCAGTGCTTTTTTTCGTGTGTTCTTTGAGAAGTTTTCACACATTCTGAGAGACAGAACAGAGGCCCCATGTTGCAGAGCAACCAGTATCGTGTGGTCAGAGCGTTGTTCTAGCAACTGGGAGAAATGGGTTTGACCTCTCTTCAGTGCACCCATGTGTCCCAATCCTTTGCGCTTTGTCCAGCAGCTACCTGCCCAAAGGGAATGATGATTGCTGTACCACCTCCCATCGTTAGTGATCTCTACTCAGTTATTGGGAAAAAACAAAACTACAAATCCTGGGCAAAAAGAAGTTTCTTCTTTCTATCCTTGGTGCAATGCTGGGCCCTGGAGAGGAGCACACCTGAATCTTACATTTATTGTATTCTTAGTAACTGTAGGTGATTTCTTACGCAGTGCACAGACTTCTAAGCAGCATCGAAAATCACCATGATGATAGTTCTGGATCGCACTGCTGCGATACAGTCTGTAGTTCATCAGACCTTGACATCAAAGAGAAACCAATAGCACACCGATGGCGGTGTCTCTAAAGAATCTGTCCTATCTACCTGTCACTGCCCTATTTCTCCCGTATCCTGAGCGCTTGCGCAGCACATGGTGATCTTGACTGGGAAACGAACCAGCTTAAAAACTAACCCTGAACAAAGTTGGTTTTAGCTGGCTCATTTCTCCAATCCAGTTCATCCCGTGGTCAGAAAACAGTGTGCCATCCCAGGAGGGGGAGGCGTGCAGCAGGGTCAGCAGGCTCAGCGGGGGAGAATAACAACTTACTTCAGTGGTGCTGCCAGCGTGACGTGGCTTAAAGCACTGGTCAAAATACAGCCTTGTTGTCTGGTGTGGTATAGGGTGCCTCAGTGCCATAGAGGAGATTCCAGATTTTGTTTCAAGGGACCTACATTTTAGGCATCACAAAACATAGTCCTTTTTCCAGTCCTTTTTTCTAGCAAGGCAAGAGAGAAGAATATACCTGACAATGAACATCCAGCACCTTTAGATGTCAAATAGCTGCCTCTTGTAAATGTACAAGTCCATTTTCAACACCAGCAGAACTGTGAAATAAATACTCTATACCAATTTACATTCTTTACAGGAAGGATTTGGAAATGTGTCCAGCAAGACTTGGGAATGTTTCAGCTTCCCTAAGATGTGTGTCCCAGAACACAGTACTATGAGGCAATGCAGTGGTTTAGTAAATAGTCCCAGCACGACCGCTAGAAAGCAAACAATGAAGCAGAAATCATCTAAGATGCACGTTGTTAGGCTTGAATCACATTCCAGTTCTTTGGCTATAAATCACTGCACGTTAATGAAATACTTCTTTCAAACAACATTGTTAGTGTTTCAGTGAGGATTATTGGTTTACATAGGCAGAATAAATTGTAGCGCGCAGGCCATTTTGCACTGAGAAGACGTAAATGAGAGGGGAGGGAGAGTAGGAGAGGGGGTAGAGGAGATATGCCTGTCAATAGTATTAGTCTATGCTTTTATTTTATTTGATGAATGAATAGAAATTGTTTATATTCCTTAGGAATAAAAAACGTTGCCTCTGAAAATCCCAGGTGTCTCCCAGAGCAATCACTGGCCATAGCATAGACTGTAACAGAGGGCAAAATGCTTCTTTGGTCTGTCTCTGGCCTGAATGACAGATTCTGAAATTGTCCATATGAAAAAAAGATCTTTTTGGTTTCTTGACAAACTTTGTAGTCAGCAGGATTTCTGAATGAATACTCTATCAAAATAATCTCTTGGGGAATGTTTAAGTGAGCGCCTTAGTCTCTGGAAATACTTTTTGAAAGAGATTGTGACATTTCCCCTTTCTTTAATTTCCAAAAATTATTTAATACATACCATTCTTCATGAAAGAAACACTTACTAAGTGTAAAGCATATAAGGTCCTGTCTTAAATTGAAAGCCGTAGTACAGCTGAGACGAATTAAGAAATAAATACATGTAAGTTAAAACATGAGAATTGCTTATGTAGAAGCTATCTCTGGGAAGTAAAGCAATCCCAGTATTATATAGCTCTGGCCTTGACATGTTACTGGAAAAACTCAGAACTCTAAATGGTGAAGGAAGGTCACTTTGCCTGTGTGCTGGTTTTGGCTGGCATAGTTAATTTTCTTCATAGAAGCTAGTATGAAGCTATGTTTTGGATTTGTGCTGAAAACAGCGTTGATAATCCGAGGATGTTTTAGTTACTGCTGGGCAGTGCTTATACAGAGTCACGGCCGTCTTTGCTCCTCACCCCACCAGCGAGCAGGCTGGGGTGCAAGAAGTTGGGAGGGAGCACAGCTGGGACAGCCGACCCCAACTGACCAAAGGGATGTTCCATGCCATATGGCATCGTGCTCGGTGTATAAACCTGGGGGAACAAGAAGGAAGGGGGGGATGTTTGGAGTGATGGTGTTTGTCCTCCCAAGTCACCGTTACGCATGCTGGAGCCCTGCGCTCCTGGAGATGGCGGAACACCCGCCTGCCCGTGGGGAGCAGGGAATGAATTCCTCCTTTTGCTTTGCTTGCATGTGCAGCTTTTGCTTTACTTATTAAGCTGTCTTTGTTGCAACCTATGAGTTTTTTCCCACTTTTACCCTTCTGTCCTCCATCCCGCCACAGGGGGAGAGAGCAAGCAGCTGTGGGGGGCTTAGTTGCTGGCTGGGGTTAAACCGTGACAGCCTGAAAAACTGTTAATGAGAATTGAATGTATTAGGTTTTGTTTATGAACACCACTGTTTGGGTCAGTTCATCTCAATCCCCAATTCAGACAAAGCCTAGGATTTAATAAATTATATACTGATATTGCAAGTCTTACCTTCTGTAAGCTTTAAGAAACCTAACCAAACTGGGAAAATTGTTCAGTAAGTAAAAATGAAAAGCTCACATCCCTAAGTCTTTTGTCAGAGCCCAAGTTGAAGACTGCCTGCAGACACTTGTTTGTGCTTCATTTTCTTTTACCCTTTTTTTTTATTGAAAGGCCCAATGTGAAGCCAAGGGTTGACTAATGGCTGTCTCTTTTTGTGGAAATCCCACTTCCTTCTCCACAGAGATATCTCCACAGACAGGCCTGCCAGGATATATATATAAGATTTCATGGGCTTTTTCTTTTTCTTTTTCTTTTTCTTTTTCTTTTTCTTTTTCTTTTTCTTTTTCTTTTTCTTTTTCTTTTTCTTTTTCTTTTTCTTTTTCTTTTTCTTTTTCTTTTTCTTTTTCTTTTTCTTTTTCTCTTTCTCTTTCTTTTCTTTTTCTTTTTCTTTTCCTTTTCCTTTTCCTTTCTCTTTCCTTTTCCTTTTCCTTTTCCTTTTCCTTTTCATTTTCCTTTTCCTTTTCATTTTCCTTTTCCTTTTCCTTTTCCTTTTCCTTTTCCTTTTCCTTTTCCTTTTCCTTTTCCTTTTCCTTTTCCTTTTTCTTTTTTTCTTTCCCTTTTTTTTTCAAAATAATCTGGAGTTTAATTGTTGTGGCTGAACTTGTATTTCAGCTTCTTCCTGTGCTTGTGCACGTAAAGCACTCTTTTGAAGATAAAGACACAACAGCTGTTAGCCCAGCTCACTTCCAAATGAAGTGTTACTAACTCTTAAGAGGCCTGTTTAGTTTTTGCAGGTTTTTTTTTTTAAAACATGGGGAGTTTATGCCACTGATTCTGTCTGAAGAGACTTTGCTGTGTCCAGGTCTTAAATAAGTGGCTCATATTCCCTGATACTCTGTTTTAGATCTGACAAGTCATCACGGTTACATGTTAAATCAACATTAAACACGTCTAGTGTGATGTTATTCACAGCTGAAGGCAGCCTTAGAATAGAGTGAATGAATCTGTATTTTTATTATTCCACCACAGAAAACTGCTGAACAGTTTTAGGGAGGAGAAAACTGTTAATAAATTCTGATAAAAAACAGCCGTGGCAAGAAAGAAAATATATTGAAGCAGCTCAAATATTTGTTTCAACTCTTTCAAAATGAAACCATTCGATTTTTCATTTCAGACATTTTGGAAAATAGCCATATTTCCTAATTAATTTTTTTTAAAACCTGAAATGAAAATTAAGTACTTTAAATAAAACAAAATAAAAAACTTGACCCAAACCCAGTCTGTTTCACTAAAAAAAGCACTTTCTATTTTGAAATAACAGACAAATTTATTCCTTTCTATATTTTCTTCTTTGTGTTTGGCCAGCAAATAGAAAAGTCATGGTTTTTATTTCTTTACTTGGCTCTCTGCACAAATGTTTCTCAGTAATTACCTTTCCCAGTATGAGTGTGCAGGCAGTAACAGTCTTGCATCAAAGCGTAGGATATTCAGCATGCAGTAAAGTTTCGGTAAGATTTGTATCATCCTAGCTTTCGGGGAAAGATGATTCATTCAGCTCTACATCTTCATTGCAGTGCTCTAAATTTGGGATATTGATTCTTTTATTTGATGCAGCTGTTAATATTCAGAGAGGACAGAGCATACAGTTTCTGGAATAACAGCCAGCCGTCCTTCTGCTTACACTGCCAGCTTGTTAGCTTTTAAAATACTGTGCTAAAGTTGGGCTGGGTTTCCTGTAAGATACCTGGAGCTGTTCTGCAAACAACTCAATATCAAAACCCACGCATATTCCACCTGTATGGAAGCACAGATATGAAAAAAATAATTAGGAAACTTTGCGTAACAAAGAAGCAAACAAAAATTAGCCTGATTTTCATCAGGGTGATCCATTGTGGCAGTGCTATCAAGGACAGCCTTTGATTATTTTTTCTCTTTCCGCAGGCTGAATTTGTGTACTTAAAGATACTGAATTTTAAACTGAAGATTCATCTTGCATTTGGCCCAGATGCAGATCACAGTTTTATCACTTGAATTAGCTGCACTGGATTTTTTTAGTTTTTCTAAAATACTATACTTGTATATATACACCTTTAAGTGCAGAAATTTATATGCCAGTAAGGCACTTTCTGTAGTACTATTTAAAGACTCCTTACACTGAGAAAAGAAATCTGCCTGACTTATTTGTTCATTAGATCTGCAAGCAAACCCTTTTTACCTTTTCAACTTCAAGTGGCAACAAATTCTAATTTTCCATTTATATTCCTGTTTTGATATTTTTTCTGCAGTGCCTGGAGTGGTATTTAGTAATATTTACTGTTTGTTTTTTCTTATCAAGATAAATATCAAATGAGTATCAGTCAATTATATTGTAAACAACAGGGAAATGCAGCATCAGTTATAATGCTGTTGAAGCCCCAGAATGACTAAGAATGTTTAACAGCAGTTAGCTGGGTTATTTTTATCCATTTTTGACACATTGTATGTGATTTTTGTTTAAAAGAACTATAGTTCATAGACATATTTGTACAATTCAATTAGTCTTCTCTGAAAGGGATTGCTTTGCCTATTTGAGTAGTTATTTAGGAGTGAAGTATTCCAATGGCACACTAGATGGTCCAAAACTGGGAGCTGGCAGACTAAGAGAAGCACAGTCAGAGCATGAAAAACAAGGACAAATAAATACTATAAAAATAAATTTGGTAAGTCACAATCTGCCAAGTATGTGAACAAAGCAGAAGGGCACTTTCATAAACATGTAAAGAGGAAGAGGTTGAGACCACAATAATGTAAAAATGGCTTAATGGAGAGATGTTACTATGGGATAGGATAGTCCATTTTCTTTCATAATGATAAAGATGACAAAGAAAATATACCTTAAAAAAAGAAGTAAAGCAAAAAGATTACCAACTCAATAAAAACACGTGTACATCAAAATAATCTGGGAAGGAGATAGTGGCTCACAGTCATGGGAAATAAATATATAAAACTGGTTCCTGCCGACTGGAAAAGGGGAAACATAACCACTATTTTCAAAAAGGGAAACAAGGAAGACCCGGGGAACTACAGGCCAGTCAGTCTCACCTCTGTGCCTGGCAAGATCATGGAGCAGATCCTCCTGGAAACTCTGCTGAGGCACACAGAAAACAAGGAGGTGATTGGCGAGAGCCAACATGGCTTCACCAAGGGCAAGTCATGCCTGACAAATTTGGTGGCCTTCTACGAAGGGGTTACGGTGGCGGTGGACAAGGGAAGATCTACTGATGTCCTCTACCTGGACTTGTGCAAAGCGTTTGACACTGTCCCACACGATATCCTGGTCTCTAAATTGAAGAGACATGGATTCGATAAATGGACCACTCGGTGGATAAAGAACAGGCTGGACGGTCGCACTCAAAGGGTTGCGGTCAACGGCTCGGTGTCCAAGTGGAGAGCAGTGACGAGTGGCGTTCCTCAGGGGTCGGTACTGGGACCTGTACTGTTCAACATCTTTGTCAGCGACATGGACAGTGGGGTAGAGTGCACCCTCAGCGAGTTTGCTGATGATACCAAGCTGTGTGGCGAGGCAGACACGCCGGAGGGGAGGGATGCCATCCAGAGGGACCTGGACAGGCTGGAGGGGTGGGCCCAAGCCAACCTCATGCAGTTCAACAAGGCCAAGTGCAAGGTCCTACATCTGGGTCGGGGCAATCCCAAGCACAAATACAGGATCGGCGGGGAATGGCTGGAGAGCAGCCCTGAGGAGAAGGACCTGGGTGTGCTGATTGACGAGAAGCTCACCATGAGCCAGCAATGTGCGATCACAGCCCAGAAGGCCAACCCCATCCTGGGCTGCATCAGAAGAAGTGTGGCTAGCAGGTCAAGGGAGGTGATTCTGCCCCTCTACTCCGCTCTCGTGAGACCCCACCTAGAGTACTGCATCCAGCTGTGGAGTCCCCAACATAAGAAGGACACGGACCTGCTGGAGCGTGTCCAGAGGAGAGCCACGAGGATGATCAGAGGGATGGAGCCCCTCTCCTATGAGGAGAGGCTGAGAGAGTTGGGGCTGTTCAGCCTGGAGAAGAGGAGGCTCCAGGGAGATCTTATTGTGGCCTTCCAGTACCTAAAGGGGGCCTACAGGAGAGCTGGGGAGGGACTTTTTCCTAGGGCATGTAGTGATGGGACAAGGGGGAATGGCTTTAAGCTGGAAGAGGGCAGGTTTAGATTAATCATTAGGAAGAAGTTTTTCACTTTAAGGGTGGTGAGGCACTGGAACAGGTTGCCCAGAGAGGTTGTTGAAGCCCCATCCCTGGAGGTGTTCAAGGCCAGGCTGGACATGGCTTTGGGCAGCCTGGGCTGGTGGGAGGTGTCCCTGCCCAGGGCAGGGGGGTTGGAACTGGATGATCTTTAAAGTCCCTTCCAACCTAAACCATTCTATGATTCGATGATTCTCTGACTCCAAGCACTGTCATTTCAGAAGCAGTAGGAATAATACGTACCATTATAAAACCATTTCCAGCCAACGTGTTCAACTGGGCATTTCCAGGATTATGATGCAACGTCAAGAATATTAGCTAGCACCATACTGAATGCTGTAATCATGGTATTACATGCATAAGGCAATGATCAGAGACACCGGCTTGTTTCTCTTGAGCTCACAGGATGTGAACTATGCCCACGCATATAAGCAAATCCGTAGCCTAACTCTCCACAGAAGATTAGAAAATGGGTGACAGAGATGTAATACATCATACTAAACGAAATAAAATAAAGCACAAAAAAAGCTGATAAAATACTGAGTCACCATGGCATTAGGAAAAGCCAGAGAATTGATTTCATCAGAAGCTGAAGCAGACAGCAGGAGGGAGGAGAGAAAATGAATGTGCAGCGGGGTAGGAAATGAGTGTTGCAGACATAAAGGGACATCTTAAGCAATGACCGCTGAGACTAATCCACTGAGTATGTTATCACCGTATTCATCTATTTGGGTTTCTGAAAGGAATTTCACATAATACTACAAAGCAGTATGGTTAGCTGTTACGGGACCGGAGGTACTGCCCTTGAGCAAACAAGGCGACTGTGGGACCAAGGGCAGATTCTGCCGCTGCCATGCCGGTGTCCAGGACAGTGAGCTAACATTTGGTTTACCAAAGGACATGCCTGTGGACGATCCCTGTATTCAATCACAAAATCTGACACACCACACAAAATGAGGAGTGGGGTAATAAAAAAACAAATGAAAAGTAACAGAGGGAGAAGTAGAGAGGGGTGAGTAACAGCTGATGGCTTTTGAAAACAGGAAAGCGCGATATGCTGAAGCTGTCCAGATGAGCGACGGGTTTTGACTCCAGAGCGTATCTGAAGGGAGTACCAGTGCCTGGTGAGCCTGGTGATGGGCTTCCTGGGAAACCAGGCTGGGACACAGCGTGGGGAGGGGTTTGTCCTAAACCGTAAGCATCCTTTTCCACACCTAGGACATTGGTCTGCAGCTCTAAGCAGGTGACCTCTGTCCAGTTGGGATGCACAGTGTGGGTGGACACCTTGCCACGGAGTGGGCATGGGTGTGCGTGCTTCGGAAGAGGAGAGCAGACCTTAGCCTGGTGTTTGTAAAACGAGCTGCTGGCAGTGCAGTAATGCTGCATCCCAGGGCAGCAAGGCGGCATTAGACTCAAGGAGTCTGAAGGAAATAGTGGAAGAAAGAGCCTGAACAGGTAGCCCCTAGTGATTTAGGGATTTTCCCATTGCCCTGGATTCTAGGACCTGCCCCAGACTCTTTATGCATTTTACATAGCCGTATTTCTGTAGCCACTGGATAAAACGCATGACGAGTTCAGCGGCCTCCAGGTTTTCCAAAGTGCTGAGTTTAGGGAGGAGTGATGCAATGCCGGGCTATCCACTTCACTTCCACCCTGGGTCTAATAAATTCCCTTTTAAATCTATCTACCAAGAATATAGAACAGGAACAATGCATTTCCCCCTGTACTCGGCACTGGTGAGGCCTCACCTCGAGTACTGTGTTCAGTTTTGGGCCCCTCACTACAAGAAGGACATTGAGGTGCTGGAGCGTGTCCAGAGAAGGGCTACCAGGCTGGTGAGGGGTCTGGAGGACAAGCCTTATGAGGAACGACTGAGGGAGCTGGGGTTGTTTAGCCTGGAGAAGAGGAGGCTGAGGGGTGACCTTATCACCCTCTACAACTACCTGAAGGGAGGTTTTAGAGAGATGGGGGCTGACCTCTTCTCCCACGTGGCAAGTGATAGGACAAGAGGAAACGGGTTCAAGTTATGTCAGGGCAGGTTTAGATTGGATATTAGGAAGCATTTTTTCACTCAAAGGGTTATTAAACATTGGAATGGGCTGCCCAGAGAGGTGGTGGATTCACCATCCCTGGAGGTGTTTAAGAAAAGGGTAGATGAGGTGCTTAGGGACATGGTTTAGAAGTGGGTGTTTTTAAATCAGGGTAGGTTAACGGTTGGACTTGATGATCTTAATGGTCCCTTCCAACCTCACTTATTCTATGATTCTATGATTCTATGATTAAGAACACAGAGCAGGAGACATTTTGACAACTGCTTATAAGGCTAATTTTTCCAAAGTATTTAGGTACCTGGCGAGATTTTCGCAAGTATTTGTGCACAAACTCATGGGAGTATTTTGCTTCTGAATATTCACTACCTGCCTGTGTACATCTTAGGGTATGAAAATAATTTTTAAAATCTCAGATGTTATGAGATGGACAAATGAAAGGGGTTTAAAGTAAACCAGGTGAAAAACAGTGGTCAGATATTCAGCGTGTATATGCTCTGAATGCCTATGGAGGCTCACTTAATGGAAAAGCTCTGAATTTGTACACTTAAATTAGATGTTTAGAGTTAGATAGTGTGAGTATCTGTTCTATATTGTAAGCCAATTAAATAATTATAGACACAGGACATTAAAACAAGCCCTTATGAATGCTTATTTACTTTAATTATAAGGAAAAAATAATTAAAATAGTAAAGATCAGCATTTTCTTTGTAGGCAATGCTCTCAATTTTGCAACAACTTATGCAATATCTCACTGAAAATGTAATGGGAGTAATGTGAATTTTTACTGTGCTCTTTAATTTAGTTATTAGTTGATTCTGTCCGCTTGGTGTATTTTAACTGTTGCCAGGACAGGGATTATTCTCAGGGTGCCAGAAAACTAAGTAGTCACAAAATTAGTGTAGATACATAAACCGTCAAAGAGGGAAAATATTTTTTCCTTTCTTCAGAAGTAATTATTCACTGCAGCTTATTAACTGCCCTTTGTAGTCATAAACAATTATCTCTACTATTTCACACATGGGAGGATTTCTTAGAATTACCCATTTTTTTAAAGCACATAAACTTACAGGAATGTTTATTTCCCCAAACTGCTTGAACACACAGTCTGTCTTGCAAAAATTGTCTCCATGTGGTTGAATGAGCAGCGGTGATTTGGCTCTCATTTTGCTTTCACCAATGTAAGAATAGTTAATATACAATGTTTTTAAAAAGCCTTGTAACGTAAATACTAGATGTTTCATATAAGTTTGCCAGACACTAAGATTTTTATGGACATGCTTACTAAAAAGAAGCAAGTCATCTTTTAAACCTCCAATTATTAGGTCTTATATGTGCATATTACAGGCATGCATGTGTCCTTAAAATCTTCTTAATATCTGAGCGCATCCTGGTGCTCAGCATAGCATAAATGTTTCATCGATTGGCTAAATCAGCATTTTGGTAGGCAGATTTTCTTCTGGGAACCAAACTGTTTGTCTTTGAGGTCAAATGTGACTTCAGTGTTACGAGCTGCAGGAACATGGAGCAGCAGGTCTCTGCCAGTACCTATGGTTTGTATCGTGAACCCTCCCCAGGATCTCCCTCTGAGCACTGAAGCAAGTTCAGTTTCCCAGCAGACAGGAAGAATTTTCTGTAATGGCACTGCTGGGTAACAGCTTCCAAAACATAGGTTCAGTGTTTTCATCTGCTTGAGCGTATTTGAAGCTACACAGCTTAGCCGCAAAGGGCATGTGCCAGTCAGCAGTCTGTAGATACTTTAGGGTACTTCTCTCTTAGCTTTTCCCTTTAAAGCTGCTCCACTTTGGCTAGAAAACTAAATACTCCGTGTATCCAAGAGGAGGAGAAAAACATTCTTCTAAGAACGCTGGAAGAACGAGACCTGGCTCATGTTTTTTACTACATTGGCTGTTTGATATCTGGTATTCAGGGGGCAAAACTCAAGTGTCTTAACTATGGTCCTAAGGGACTAAATTCTGTATATCTGACTGTTTGCACATATTCATTTTGCAATTCGATATTAATATTTTCACATGCACACACACATACACCCCAAAAATGTTTGCAGTTTCCATTGCAATGGCTGGAGTTGCAAGTTATTTTCTCTTTTAGGAGTTTCTTGGCAATCTTTGGAGCCTGTTTCTCTTTGTGTCCCCCTACCACATTACCCATTCTTCAGTATCATATTCTAAAAACTGTGTTTACAACATTTTTGTGATTTTTGTAGTTTTGTAGTAGTAGTTTTGTAGTTTTGTAGTGATTTTTGTAGTAGTGATTTATGTAGTTTTAAAATGTAAACATGGAAGAACATCCATGAGACTTGTAAATTTTATATCTGTGTATATTTTTAATTTTGATAGGTTCAACTGTTTTATTTAGAACTACTGTCACTATAGGATTTCAACTGACAAATATTTTAACTTGGCAAATGTTCCGATTTTTTATAAGTGAATGTATTATACTCTCCTAACATCTGCTTTTAATAATCCCAAATGGTTTTGGTTTGTTCTACTTTCACATTAAGTTTTTTGTTTGCTTTTTTTTAACTAAAGCACCATTACACAGCACAGTTGATTCTTATTTCATTGATGTGCTGATAAAAATGAGCCTTGATTTCAATGAGAATTAGACTACAAGACAAAGGAGAGTAAGTTTTAAAATACTTAGTTATAAGATAAAATACTCTCTGAAAGATTAACTTAACACTGTGACAATAAATAATAAAATCCTTGGCCAAATAAGTTCTCACATTATAAAAGTCTTCTCAAATCTGAAGCATATAGGGGACAGAAAAAGTTAGGAAATTTCCTTAGAAATCCCTTCCATCTTTAAGTACAGCAATTGTGCGACAGTTTAGAAAATCTGTATTGTAAATTGATCAGGAAGTGAGTTTCTCACTAGTCCAAAAGAGGAATGTATGAGTTTCATCAGCTCTTTTCCACAACACACCATTTCTGTAACACTTTTCAGCTTTCACTGCAGCAGAAAGCATACAAGAGAAGAGAGATTGGGAAAGCAGGTTAATATATTCAGGTAGGCCTACCAAATCTCATTGGTTTCTTTCATTTGGGATGTATTTTCATACTTAAAGCATCTTGTCAAAGGCATTTTACATGAAATAGGTATTTTAAAAACCTGACTTGTTATTTTTAAAGGAAATTTCACTAACAGCAAATGTCAAACTAGGATTTTGTATAAACCGAAATGTCATCTGGAAAATATATGACGTAATTCTGCGCTATCTGACACGGCAGAGTCTTTTGTTGGAGAACTATGTTTGGTTTTGGCATGACACTTCAAGAAGGATGCAGGCCACCTGGAAAGAGTACAAGGGAGAGGAACGAGAATGATCAAGAGCCTAGAAAATGTGACCTACAGGAAAGATGAGAAGAACAGCCTGTTTATTTTTAAGGAGAGACCTGAAGCAAGATGGAGTAACAGTTGTGGCACAATGTTCCTGCTACAAAGAGGCAGTGAAGAATCCATGACTTTAGTCTGCTGCAGCAAAAAGAAGAAATAGGCTAAAGTTGCAGCAGGAAAGATTTTAGTTAATACAAGGTGTTTTGGTTAAGGAAGGTATTTAAAATGTTAGGAAGAGTTAAGCACCAGGAGGCTGTGGAATTGCTACCACCATGGGTTCATAAGAACAGGCTGCACGAGTATCTGCCAGGAGTAATTCAGGTGTAATTATTTCTGCCGTGTGGCAGATGGTTGGGATGTAATGGTTCTTAAGGTCTCCGTGGAGGTTCTGAAGTGTGGGAGAGTCCTTCAACTTCTATCTTGAGAGCTGCAGTTCATGAAAAAAAGAAAAAGAAGTTTAAAATAAGATAAAATCTATTTAAAATGAGATAAAAGTAAGATAGCACTGAAAGTGGCCTTCTTTCAAATAACATCAAATCCAAGCTCCTGCTCAAACATCATCTCAAAATAAGTTAGTGTTGTGTTTCTTTGGCTGTTCTAAAACTTCTCTGGTCTTATGGTTTGAAATTGACTTCTGCTTCTCAGCCTAAATTTAACTCTATATGGGATGGGATGCGATGATACTGTTGTTGGGCTAACTTTTTGCTTTCTTCAGGTTAAATAGCTCTTCTTGCATTCTCATATTTCCCACAAAGTAAATTCAGTCAGTGTAGTCATATTCCCCATTTCATCAGCTATTTTAGTTTTTTCTCGTAAGAAAAACTTAGCTTTAATTGTTTCACTATCTTTTTCCCTGCACCCCTTTTTCCTACACTTTCCCCCAAGTAACTTTTTTTGAATGAGATTACAGTTTCTTGCACAAAACCTCCCAATTAAAGGCTCTTCACTGCATGCCTTTCCATTTAAATACATCATTCTTGGTATCATTCTCAAAGCTATAAACAATATAATTGTAATATATTCTCTATCACCAATAGTAATATATGAATCTTAGAATAGAAAAGCTAGAAATATTGTCACCATTTTCATTCATTTATAAATAGAAGAAAAATGAAAAGTTTAGGAGCTTAATATTTAAATTAATGCAAAAAAAGATTCGTGACCCACATACACTACTGTTATTTTTTTTAAATTCCTTCATCCTCAGTGGTTCATCCATTAACCCACTGGATTGTTTTTTCTCCCTGTCATTGCAATTAGTTTTATATCACTGTGGGCTTCATGCCACAGTTTGAGAACTACCACGTTAGGTGTTCACTTCGAGCGCTAGTCAAAAACACAGAATAACTTTCAAACAGTATTTCTTAACATATGCATGTATGGAAAGAGTTAAGGAAAGCCATCCGCGTCTCCCCCCACAATTTATATAAGATTTGTCTGGGATATATTTAAATGTGGAAAACTTGGAAGAAAACTTAAGAAAATACTGTCAGATGAATGTCTTGAAGTGCCCGTGTACAGCTGTGGGATATCTTCTTGTTGGTGAGAGGTTCTGCTAGGAGTCGCGGATGAAAACTTTCCTTTCCTGCTCACTTGGGAGGCAGATGCGTAGGGCTGAATGTGTTACTTTATTGACACTGCGAGTTGCGCAGACTTATGCCTGGGCTGAATCAGGAGCGTCTGTCTAATGTTAATGCAACACAATAGCAAACATTAAGTTGTTTCCTCGGGTATCACAGTATTCACCATACCCAATTACTCTTTGCTATAAAGCATGTACTGAGCCCTGTAGAGCTTTTCTTGCTGTGCAGCAAAGATGAAGTTTGTTAATTTGAGGAATTATTCAGAAAATATTATAATAGACATCTGAATCCTGACTTCAGGACTGGATGACCTCTCATGATCTCTTACAGCCTCAGTTATTTTGTGATTCTGTGATTCATAAGCCATTGTATTTCTTTGGACTTACTAACAGATAGCCTTGTTCCTCCAGGGAGGTATATATTCATTCAAATATTAGACCTTGTATAAATCAAGAGATGCTGTCAGATACTGGCATTAACAGAACTGTTTGCTACTTTATGTCCTTTATTTATTAAGTTGCTTTTTCAAACTGAGGCCTCTCACCATTAGCAGTTAACTTCAGTAAAAAAATATTTTTTAATTCATTATTGCATGGATGTCTTCCTCAAGAATTTCAGTATGGTAGTCTATTACAAATCATCTCCAAGTTGGTATCCGTTCCTTGCTTTTATGAGTTAGTCACTACTAACACATTTTTGTGATCTTGTGGGATTGGCACCCGCCTACCACAGAACAGAACAATCCCCTGTGGTGTAGACATCTGGCTCTCATATAAGATCGTTTAAGCTATCAACTCACGTTGCAATATCATCCAGAGGAATTTGCATGGAATGGCAGAGAGAAAAGGTGGCCTGTGCAGAGAGAGACGTCCACATCGTACTTCTTTCAGAAAGAGAAATCTTCGCGTCAGTCTAAGAGGATTCTCTTCATCTCAATCAGTAATTTGTCTGTTTAGATTACCAGTGAATGATGTTGCTGTTGAATTTTCACTTTCCTTTGGTTTCCATTCCTTCCCTCATGCCTCTTTATTGTTTCTAGGTTCCCAGAAGATACCATGAATATGTCACAACTCCAGACAAGCAAGGGCTAAGTGCCAGTCTCCTTCAGCTAATGAGAAATGAATGCTCCAGAGAAACGCACTCAGCACTGTCTCCTCCATTCACCACCACCCCAAAAGTTTATTCCGCCACCTTCACAACTCATATCCCAGGTAACCTCAGATACACGTCTTGGGTATTGAAGTTTAGAAAGCAACAGACTTCTACTGATGTGCTTTCACAGAATAAGGTTGAATTAGGTCTCATTCAAAAAGCTTGGACTCTTATCTGTTGGGCATTAAAGTGGAAAGCAAGTACAACTAAAGCACAGATCCTTGTATCTAGAAAGAAGAAACAGAGTAGAGCTCCTGCCTCTATGCAATGAGAAAATTCTCTGGAGTGCTTTCTTGTTTTGCTGACAGAGGAGCTGCAACGTGCGATGGGACAAGCAGTGTGGTAGAGAGTGGTGGACAAACCGGCAGGCAACATCCCTGGTCCCAGCATCCAGGAAAGAGGACAATAAGCCAATGAGCCCTGGATGTCCCAGGGTGGTCAGAGGGAGACAGCGGGCTGTCATCAGCTTTCTGGGCTGCCTGAGTGGAAAGTCCCAGTGCCAGGCCTTGACATCAGAGTGCACATGAGCTTTGTCAGGAGCAAGAAGATGTATACATTGTACAGATACTGCTGCACACTGCAGGTTCAAACTGGAATGGGTAAGGCATAGGTGTGCACAGCAGGAATGTACTATAGGTGAACTTTATTGGAAAAACAAGTTTGCTTTTATCAGTGAGTGCTGAAGAGTTGCAGGTCGGCATCGGTATTTTGGCGGAAGGTGCCTTGCTACTCTGATGAGGAAAGGGGCGCTCTCAACTCCATTTCCCCGCAGCTCTCCGCTTCAGCATCTGTCTAGTTGTAGGTGGGAGGAACACGTGTGCGTGTCTGTGTATACGGTGTAGCTAAGCTTTCATCACTTCATGTTAAGACTGGCTTGATGAAGACTATCTTCCTCATTGGTACAACAGTCATCTATGTAAAATATTTTTTGAGTAGGCACAGAGTCCTCCACCCTTTCCTTTTCATTTATTTTGATTTGATTGTGTTCCTGGTCATGAGCACAACTTTTTCTATAGCTCCTGACTCAGAAGTTACGAATGCTATCAGAACTGGAGAGCGGAGTCTTCCAATGGCTGCACAGGAGTGTGGAGCACCAGACCATTTTCCATACTCTCATCTTTCCCCCTTTCTACTCTCCCACTCATCCACAAGGAGCAGCTGCAGTATTCACTTTCAGCCAGAAGGGAAGACAGGCAGACAGCTGTCACGCTATGAATCAGATTTTAAACTGTGGTTTGGAGGGGAAGATTTTAGCTTTATTTCCCACTTGCAGAACAAAGAGCATCTGTTTTTGACACTTGCAGTTTTATGCTGATCTGGGAGTTTGACTTGCAATTACAGATTCCATGTAGTGAAACGGAATTCAAATAGCCAATGCAAAATATTCTCCTTACATGTTTTCATTGATTGGGTCACTGTGAAATTAAATCCAAATTATATATGAAAGAACAGAGTGCTTAAATGAGAGTGAGAGGCAGTATGTGTGATTCTCTTTGGTCCTGTAAATGGTGTGGCTAGAAACACTATAAGCAGATAGACTGGTTATTAGTTTTATTGTTTTATGGAATTTGAAGACAGTGAGTGCTGAAGAATGAACAGACTTTGGCTTGAAAATTGTTCATGTGTGCTGCAGTAGTGAGGGATAGAATGGTTTCTTGGACACGCTGGGAATCAAGAGAGCCAAAAGTGAGTCACATGGACGACTGCAGACATCACATTTAATTGTGTAATAATACTACAGCAAGCACAATTGGAGCAGGCTTGCTGACCTCACAGCTGAAAGCACTATTTAAGATCTGGCTACCAGATGTTCCAGTAGGATCTAGCCAGCAGCTAGCAGAGGTTACCCTGAGTGTTTTAACAGGGAATATTTACAGCCTAATAGTTCAGAAGAGATGATTGCACTAATTTTCTTTTCTGCCCTGCTGTGGGACAAGGCTCAAGCATGGGGATTCAAGGACGGAGTGCTGCATAACTCTATTTGGTTAGGTAAGAAATAATTTAATCACGAATGTTTTGCTGCAGAAGTCACTGTGTTTGCCTAACAGTACAAAAATGAGCACCTGGCAGTACAAAATTGAGCCGTGCATTAATGTTAGCAAAATCCTTTGGTTATTTTGTCATTTTAACTGAGTAGTGACTGTAAGTTTTGTCCTTAGGAGCTTACTATTTTTACTATTTCTCTGAAGTGCAGGGAAAAGTAGTTACGGAATGTTTAATCTGAATGTATTTTCCTACAGCATGAGGTAAAGTGAAAACAGCATTAAAGAGTAGTTGCTTCTAATGAAGGAAAACGAGTATGAAAAGAAACATTTGCCAAAGGAATGAATTACTTTCTGCATGAACATACTTCAAATGCCTGGGGTCCTACATATGAAACTAAATGATCTGGAAATAATAGCGATAATATTTCCTAGGTTTCTAGGAAAGTACAGAAATGTATATGTTTTGGCCGTTGGTTTGTTCACATCATTAAACAGTGGAGAGAAGATTCCAAAAGGGCTATAGAAAATGCTGTGGGAATAGTTTCTTACATTTCAAGTGCGTTTAAATAGCTCTTAGAATTCTTTTATTGATCTTTATAATTATCCAATGCAGCAGAAAAAGATATTCAGAATATAGTCACATAAAGGATGCCAAAACAAAAACATGCACTGAATGCTCCCATTTATAGACACATATTTACAAACTCCTTTATCCTCCCTAGAATGTTGTGTATTTCTTTCAGGATTCTAAGGCACTCCTGTAGCCGGTGCACGTTTCTGTCGTGCTTAGATGTTTCATGAGGGATTGGGGCCACGCTCTATTAGCTGGTGCAGCAACCACGTGACTCCGGTCCCTTCTCAGGGGACCACGTAAACTAAAAGGAACATAAACGAGAAGGAGAAGTGATCTATATTGTTTTCCATTTGACTGCACGTTTTTAATGACTTCTCTTTCCTTCTGAACTTGGAACGCGGCTGCTGTGTCCCATGGTTCCTGAAGGTGCCCAGGTGGGGGAGAGCTGAGGGAGGACAGCTTGGCAGCTTCATGCACCACCTCAAAGGGCTGCTATTCAAAAAAATGATGACAGAGAGGAGGTTTGCGTGAGAAACAAGCGACGTTTGTATTCTTGGCTGGAATAACAGGAAAGAGACACAAGATAACTAGGATTGAGGCTGTGTTAAGCCCTGATAGCAGGGGCAGAGGAGTAGAATTTGGTACAGGCTGTGATGGGTATTCTCATATAGAAGGGACGTGGTCGCAGCAACGAGCAAAGGGGCTTGCTGAGTCAAGCCCCTCTTTTGCTGTAGCCGGTACAGGCTGTCCCCACACAAGTGATGAGTACATGGCCATGCACAGGTCCTGTCTGTGGTTTAACCATTCTCACACTCCCTGACACAGTGTCGCTCTCAGCCAGCCAGTGGTCTTCTAGAGAGTGCTCCAGTGCAGTGCCTGGGAGAGCCGGGCCACGGACTGTCCCTCGATGAGACCACCCTGATGCCGGGGAAGAGAGCTCAGGCACACACCATGCCACTTGCACTCATGGCCAGAGAATGGGTCCTAGGTGTTTTATTTGCCAATATTGGCATAGCCACAACTGCTGCAACCAGCCACCCTGGATGTTGCCTTTAGGGGCTTCTATAGCATAAATTTTTTGTATATAAAAAAAAAATAGTGTAACTTGAATGGTAAAACAAGTAACCCCGATCTCATACTCACTACGCAGGAGCATTAAAAGCAAGAGCCTCTTCCCTGAATAAAGCCTAGGAATGTGCAGTGACATCTGAGCTTCACTTATCTCCTCTTCTTCTGATAAAGCACTATCAAGACTAAATTGAAAATGAAGAGAGCTTTCCATTTTACCTTTCTTCCTCAACAAATCATTTGCACAAATATGAAATCTTCAATTAATGCCAATCTAGAAATGCTCATGCCTTTTGCTCTTTTTCTTGTTACAAAGCATCTTTTGTTTTCTCAGTAAGCACGCAGTCCTGCTGCAGCTGACTGTATCGCCTTCCTGTGTCTTTCTTGTGTGAATGCAATTTTATTGTTGCTCATTTTTGACACAAGCATGTTATAACCAAAGGTTTATTGTAAACTGATGAGAGGATTGGAGCGGTCTTGCCCAAATATGCTCATACATTTATTCGAGTGCCAGTTCTTAGTGCCACAAAGTGAGTTTCCCAGGACAGCTGCTGCGTTTCTTGTGTTCCGAATTTCATCGCTGCTCGCACACCGTGTGTCAGTGCAGTTTAGGGGCCATACCTACCCCATTTGGCGCAGTACTCTGAGTATGACTGCGTGCGTTAGCAGAGGCCCGTGCCAGTAGCTCTACATGGCCATCCTCCGATTAAAAGTTAAATATTTATTTTCATTTAGTATTTAGTATTTGTGCCATGCATATTGAGGGAACTGTATTAGGCCAAATCTCATTCTTGCTGTGTTTGTGCAGAAGAAATTGGCTACATATTACCATCTCCTGCGGCTGTGGGTGAGTAGAGGGTCACTGTCCTTGCAGGATCCTGCTGTCTCTGGACTTTGAGGAGAGATTTTAAGAAATGTGAGTTGGAAGAAACATGTCCTGTCAGCCATGTAACCCATGATCTTTTGAGTAAGAACCAGAGAAGAAAAGTGGGTGGAGAAAACACTGAGAGAACAGTCCCGATATGCAGGTTTCCAGGCAAAGAAAGGAAGAACTTTGCTGAAAGTTCTCACTGTTGTCCAGGAAGAGATTTCAGGCAGGTCAGATAAAGAGAAGAGCTTTCAAGCAGAATCCCCCATCAGAGAAGGTGCTGAGCTGAGGCTGGGACACATCGTACTCTGTAGTGCTTTGCCCATGGTATGTAAATGGTATGCATTTACAGTGGTAGGCATGTGCTTGTGCTTGCGAGTAAAAACAAAATTTCATGCAGGTTTATCTACATGGCCATGATATCGCCTCCATAGTGACTAATAGTGTGTGTCTTCAGGTGTGACTGTGAATATGTGTATATTTGTATACACGTATACAGACACATAGATATGTAAATGCATATTAATAAGTACAATGCTTTGACCTGGGTCTGTTTTTGCTGATGCGATTTATCTTTCTGCACAGCCCCTAATGGAATTAAAAGGGAGGGGGAAAAATTGCCTGCGAAAGATCTGATCAGTTAATTAGGATATACTGTTAGGGAATACTGTATCATTAAACTGTGACACACCAAGCCAGCATCGAATCTCAATGCTTGATGGAGTACGTGTGTGTGGTCTATCTTTCCAAAGGCTACTTTTGTCATGTTCCAAAGGAGTAACAGAGATGCAGATTGGTGATTGCTCTCAGCAGGGTAACGCCACCCACCAAGACGTGGCAGGAGGACTCGGTGGTGCTGCTGTTGGTAGAGCAGCCTGTGCAGGAACTGTGGAGAGCAGATCTTTCCGGCAATACTCTGAAAAATGTGATGCCTGTCCACAGGGGCATTTTAACGTCAATAAGTGGGGGTAGATACTTTTTGAGGGATAAGACTTTAAAATAATGCCACGTGAAAAAGTCAGGAGAACAACTAAAAACGATAAGTTTTTACTGTCGGCTCCAAGAGTGATGAGTCCGAGCAACGGAGATTCTCCGCAAATCCCCGGTGGTACATCCAGCAGCAGTTCCAGGGAAGGAACAGGGTGGGTCTTGCAAAGGTGGCTGCCAGAGCAATGGGGGCTTTTACCAGCAAACATCACTGACAATAGGCTTTAATACTGCTCTTGCTTTGGCTCTGACTGCTCACCTTCGCAAAGGTGCCAAAGCTTAGAATTCAGCTGCCCCTTCCTCTTTGACTCGGTGTAGGCGGGGCAGCTCAGCTAACCCCAAGGACTACAGTCTGTGTTTTTCAATTCACCTTCCACTTAATTTCCCTGTGAGCTGCAGTGAGCAGTAACGTCGGTTCCAGGTTGTCCCCTGGGTGAGCAGTGAGGCTAAATGGTGCGCTCTTTTCTGTAGTACTATTTTCAGTTCAGGCATGTGAATCCAATACAATGATACGGTAAAGAAGCAGTGAGTGGATTTATCAGGTTAGACATGATAGACTATTGAATGAATGAAAAATAATACTTCCTATGAATACATTTTTAATTAAAATATATTTTTCTTTTTAATACAACATACCATTATTCCACAGCTGTTAGTTGTTGTGACTCTTCTTTGCAACAGAACGGGCTTCTTCGGAAAGATTTTTCCAGGGAATATATGTTATCCCATGCCCATGCCAGTGACATTCCCAGCGATGTTACAGAAAGCAGCTCTCAGTCTTCTGAGACCATTGTCAGCAATATCATTTACTTTACTGGGCGCGAGGCCAGTGACTGCGGGTCCAAAAACTACATTGGCAAACGTCATTCTCTGTCTAATAAGGGTTCTCACCATTGCTAACCACAATTCAGTGGTGACCATGTTTTTTTAAAAAATATCCTAACCTAGCCAAAACTACTGACTCTAAGTATGTCCCTAGAAAAGGCATTCTTTTTTTCCCATGGCACAAATAACTACTGTAAAAAATGCTTCCTGTTTCGCGTCTTCTTTCAGTCATGTTGCCTACTGATAGCTACAGACAGCCGTTTCTCTCAGATTATACTAAATATAAGAAGCATCTAAACAAAAATGCCATTCATATTAGGTATGCAGATTGGTTCTGAGACAGATTTCCATGCATATGGCATCAGACAAGTGAAACATGAAAAGATTATACAATTTTTAGTAGTACTGACAGTTTCTAGGTTTCCCTGGAAAGCTGCTTTATATTTTACTTGCAACAGTAAAGAAAAAAAATAGGGAAGAAAGTGTATTAATTTTCTGTGCAGCAAAAATGTCAGCCAGCAATTGTTCTGGTCCTGCCCTTTGTGACACAAGCTCAGATATTTTTATTTCACATTTTTATTCCCTTCAGTTTCTGCCTCTCCTCTGTCCAAGTAGCTCTGATTTAACTTCTCTGGAGATTCAAAACAAAGCTCTGATTCATCTTACAAAGGCACTTAAAGTTACATCCAAGAGTATGCTGTGATAGCAATCCAGAAGGAGCTTCCCCTGAGTCAGATAGGATACACGGAACTAGTGATGCTGACACCAGCCGATCGTTCCCATAACTACTGCCTTCTGAGTAGTCCTAGGGGACCCCTTCCCTGCGTTTGTTGATTTTCTGTTGTTCAAAAACTCACCAAGCTCTGACTAGCTATGTTGTTCAAAACTTCTCCCAAACAAAAACATACCTTTGGGTTGCAAAAACATGTCTTTGGGTTGGGAGGGACAGATTTTCCTGATGCTTTCCAAGTGGCACAGCCACTAAGCTGAACATTTTGTTTCTCATCTCACCTGGCCAGTAGCCCAAAGTGCAGGTCTTGGGGAAACTGCTGGAGGCGGTGAGAGCACCCCAGGGGCTGGGCCAGCTGGGATACAATACTGAAATCATTTATTGCTTTGGTCCCACAGAACGAGCAGCTGGAGTGTATCACAGGGAGTCACGCTCTGGGAAGTACCAGCTCACCTATGCAGAAGCAAAAGCAGTCTGTGAATATGAGGGAGGACATCTGGCCACGTATCAGCAGCTGGAGGCGGCAAGAAAAATAGGTTCGAAAAAAATCATGGCTGTTGGCTTTTCACAACGCGTATTCATAATGTTGCCAGTCTTGTATTTTCATGAATGTCATGAACTCTGGGACCGGGAGACTTGTAAACTCCCTGGATTTTTGCCCAAGTCACATGCAATTTCCCTGCTCAGTAACAGAGCATGACTGCGCTACCTACAGAGCTGTTGGGGATAACATCTGCACCCAGTGCCACGCATCCCGCTGAGCTCTGGGTGCAGCACAGTCCCGGAACCAGCAGCACCCAGCAGAGAGGCGTCTGGCTGAGCTGGGAAGCAATGGTACCTCCCCAGATACAGCACCTGGGGGCTGCAGGGGAAGGCATTTGTCCCCCATTTACTTCTATAGTAAATGTACATCGCTATTTTTCATCTCATCAGTCAAGACGTTGTCATAATGTTTATTCCAGCCATATTTGCTCTGAGAAAGAGTGAGTGGTGTGCTTGGAGTGAAAAGCGGAGCTGAGTGAGGGCTTTACTGTATTTCTAGCTGATTCCTAATAAGAAATTATTAATTCATTCAGAGCATTGGGAAAACAATGGAAAATATCCTCCACTCTAGAAATTTGCGGGCTACGCCGTTGAGTCAGAAGCTGGCTCTCAGCACCAGCACACATGTAAAAAGGGTACTTTTGTCTCTTCTGAGTAGCTCATAGTCCGAGGGCGCCACAAATATGTTCCAGTTCGTCTCGGTGAAAACATTGAATTGGTTTCTATCAGACAGTAAATAACATTGCATTCTTTGGCTATTGTTTTTAAGTTCTCAGCCACAAAATGCATTAACAGGATTGTTTTGTTTAGCAAGAAATACTTGAGGCATTTCAGGTATTTAAATTTAAATTGGAAGTACTTTAAGTAAAAACTTTGTTTTCTTAGCTGTCTTTTGTATGTAGTATTTTATTCACTCTCAGAACTTAATGCTGCAAACTCTTGAGATATGATTGAGTAAACGTGTATGGCTTCAAAAGGGAAACAAAGAACACACTTATATAACTCATCCAATATATAATTTGATTACAAATGCTGGTACAGCACTTAAAACTCACTACCTGGGGGAATATGTAGTCCATCTGCATTTGATTTTTGTTTTCAAATGAAGAACTAATAATTGTATTGTGGAGAACACAATGCAATGTTAGTATTCTGTGTTCAAAATTATCCTCTCAAAGCACTGTTCTTTCCCGTAGCTCAATTTCTGCTAGGCCAATTACACCCAAGTCATTGATCAGCTTGAGCAACACTTTCCTTACTTGAATAAAAAGCAGAGAGCCTTGCCTAGGACTGATTTATCTCATCCATGTCACATTTTGTGCCTGTTGCAGGTTTCCATGTGTGTGCTGCTGGCTGGATGGCAAAGGGCAGAGTTGGTTATCCCATAGTGAAAGCCGGAGCCAACTGTGGCTTTGGAAAAACTGGTATTGTTGATTACGGGATTCGCCTCAACAGAAGCGAGAGATGGGATGCCTACTGCTACAACCCTAACGGTGTGTTTAAAAACAACCCGTTGCTCTTCGGGTCTAAGATTATGACCACATGCCATGCTATCTGGCCGTGCAAAGGCACGCCGGCTCTGCATGGGTTAGCTCCAGTACCATAAATACACTGTCTGAGAAGGGGGGCGTATTGATACAAATTTATTTGGAGCCTTGCACCAAGCCCCCTCTGCTGTTACCTATAGCTGATCTGGCTTGCTCAGCGCTTAGTGTCTCTGCACTGCGTTGTACCATATATAACTGGGCCTAAGCAAAGTCCTTCCAGAAACTAAAAATGTAGTGATATGCTGTTGTTGATTAAAAAGGTAAGTAATATTTCCAATGGGATGTGTGAATGTTTCATTTTCTATAGCAGTGCTCACATTCAGCCTACAATTTCATTTAAATAAGTAATCTGAGGTGTTTAACACGGGAACCATTTTCCAGATAATTTGCCTGTAAACAGGCTAAAATTAGTGTTAACCCTTATTCCTTCTTTCTTGTGCTTGAGATAGAACAACTTTCAAAAATGCATGCCATGTCTGGGACTGAAACACCTGACAGATCCAGCTGCCAGCAGTTCCGTGTGTGCGTGCGTGTGTGCACGTGTGACTAGATGGAGAAAAGTGGATCTCCACATGGTTCAGACATGATTGACGAGACTCCACCAGATAAGGGACACCTCCCCATTCCCCTTCGTTCACTACACTGCAGATGACTGAAATATTGACCTGGCTGCTGTTTCAGTTTAGCTTGATATCACTCTATATAGCAGGGAAGACAGAGAAAGTAGGCACCAAGAAAAGCGAAGCTTAACTTTGTGCACCGCTTGGCTCTCCTGCTGCTCCAAGTGTACTACCCTGCCTGGCAGAGCCAAAAGTTGGACTTGTCCCTGACGTCGTTACAGCTGTGCGCATTTTGTTTGTGCTCAGAGGGCTTGAGCTTGTTTATGTTAGCGGGGCAGTTGTTAATCAAATAGCTCTGTGGGGCGGGGGACGTTCACAGATGTTCAGCAGTTCAGCATACAAAGAGAGCTGCAGGAGAGACTACTGCATTCCTTATTACGGCACTAAGCTGTCGGCCCGACTTTCTCCTTTGTCAGCCCTCTGCTCTGGGCTGAGAGGTAGTTACTCTCCAAATGCACAGTTTGGTTAGAGGACAAAAGGAAACCAGAACTGCCAACACTCAGCAGCCTGAGTCACCCCCATAAAGGATATGTATTCACGCTTGGTGGACAGTCCGTTACAAAGCCTGGCGGAGTTGTCTGCTTGCAGGTGGGAGACAAGCAGCCTGGGGGAACAAAGATAAATCTCTCATTGAATTGAGGCTGTGCTCTTCTCTAGAATGCTAAAGATGTCAAGAGGAACTTGTGGAACTGTTTTCGTGTTTGGAATCTACATCCGACCTAGCAATGATCTGGAGCTTGAAAAGTACGGGACTCGTGGGCAATGTACAGTCTAAGAGGGTTAATCACAGTATCCAGCTTAAGGCTCCTAACGCAGGAGCCCTGAATCACCCTTAGAAAGTACCTCCCTCTCCCCCAGGTCTGAACTTGGGCAGCTATGACAAATCCTAAAATCAGGCCACATGAGGTCCCCAAATTTGTTTGTCCCACTGTCAGGGAGCTGGTAAAGTTCAAATGGCCACTCAATCAAACCGGAATGAGTGTTTTTCGTCCCAAAGGAGACATTCCAAAGGGAGTGAAAAGCTGCAGCAATAACAGGAGTACAATGCAATGTGCGTGTTCACTAGCCTTTGTAAGTTTTCTTCTGGAAGACACACTTTCAAGAGGTTTTTGAAGAAGAGAGGATGAAACTGAGTGCTGGGGTGACTTGCAAGTACAGCTGTAAAGCTTACCGTTTGACATAGCCAGAAACCTCAAATGCTTTTTACATAAAACACTTAGCTCTGGCCCAAAGTCCACTGAAGTCAGTGAAAGCTTTTCCTCTGAATTCAGTGAGTTTTGGATCATGCCTCTTGTTTCCAAAATACCCACTCCCAAAAGCTAGCAGTGACTGACATTTCTTGTGAATGCTGAGTGCTTAAATATATGAAAAGTGCTATCACGCTGGGTGTTCCTGTGTGATTTTCTACGGATCTGCTGTGTCAAAGTGCACAAAGATTTAAACCATAGTCATATCCAGAACGAATACTTAAACTCTGATGTTTTTACTTTTCTCTTAGGAAAAGAATGTGGTGGAGTCTTCACAGATTCCAAACATGTTTTTAAGTCACCAGGCTATCCAAATGAGTATGAAAATGAGCAAATCTGCTACTGGCATATTAGAGTAAAGTATGGACAACGTATTCATCTACAGTTTCTAGAGTTTGATGTTGAAGATGACACTGCTTGTATGGCTGATTTCCTGGAAATCTATGATAGCTATGATGATATCAATGGCTTTGTGGGCAGGTAAAGCAATTCCAGCTTTAATATGCAAATAATCAAATGATTTAACTTTTTTCCCCAGAACATTACTTCAGAAGAACACTGTATTGCCTTATCCAATTACCACCTCTGTAGCAATAGTACCTGACTTATCGTTCCCGGCAATTAACTTTACTGTCATTAACACAGGCCTGTAAAGTGTTTCAGAGAATTGTGCTTCACCCTTTTCTGCTTTGTTAAATTACATGAAAGAAAGCTGCAAGACTTTTTAGTTAGCTGCTTATCTTAATTCTCGGTCATTTTACAGGAAGAACTCCTAGCAATCTCAAACAGTATTTTGTATTTGCTTTAATTGAAAGGAGGGAGGTGCAGTGTTAAATTGTTAGCAAAAATGTATTTAATTTAAATTACTATTTGCTTCAGAAGTATAATATTTTCTAACAAAATCAGAACAGAACAAATATATCATCTCTCTTACTAGATTTAGTTTCTCTCTTTGCTTATTTCTCACTTTCTTTTCTTCAATGTCATCTTCTTGCTTGTCCTTTAGCAGTCATATTTTGGTATGAAGTACCTCAATTTTCCAGTAAAACAGAAGAAGTGATAAAAACACTTCCCAATCCCTGCCACTTTTCACATCCTCTCTACAAATCATGTATAGCAAAGCAAGGATATAGTCCATTTGTTTTGTCTTTACAGATAAATTTGACAATGTTCTTCCTTTCTTTGCCTTGGGCCATTGTTCTTTTCCTCAGTGCCTTGTCAAATTGCTCTTTTTCTTGTTTTGCATCATTTACTTCCTGCATATATTGAAAAATGTTTCCTGCATTTCACCTGCCCCTAAAACTTACTATAGAATAATGACAAAAAATCTTTAGGCAGTTGCTTTAACATATAGCAGAGAATTATATACACTGCATACCTGTAACCAATTTAGCCCCAGGAGCCAGAGCGCCGAAGGAGGGTACAGCCTGCGAGCCACCGTTCCGTGCAGGTCCCTGTATAGCGCGGGTGGCATATTTGCTGGGTCATTTAGTCATGACCATTTGTATTTTTTTCCAGGTTTTGTGGAGATGAGTTGCCAGATGATATCATTAGCACAGGTAATACATTTGCACTCTTCACGGTTAAAAAAAATCAGCCAAAATCACCTTTTGTCCCTACTTTCTAAAAATATATGGTTAAGATGGCCAAAGACACGATCTCTGCTTTGTGTCATAAACTGCAATTCAAAACTGCCAGCGTGCTCTTTCATCAATGCAATTACTTCTAAATAAACGTAAAAGAGAAAAAGTCTAGTTAGACAATAACCAGGATGCATCCTGCTGGCCTTACAGAGGTAGTACACCTACACGCGTTGCGGAGTTTTCGTACAGCAGATCTGCAATCGGTAACGAGCCCTACCTACGCACACACTCTTCATGCACCGATTTTTCCCATTTCAAGAGCAAGGATTGCAAGAACAGTTCCAAAGCCGATTATAGACATTATTCTGTGTGTACGTTTAAACAGCAGGTCGAGGTCTGACTACATGTCAATCAAAGCCACTTTTACCTCTCTTTGCTGAAGTGTCGTGAAGTTGCTGTAGCACAGATGTCAGGCCAGCTACCCGTGCAGGGAAGGAGCCACGTTCCCCGGGATAGTCTGTGGATCATCTGTGCAGAAATTCGTGTTGCCACGCTCCAGCCACAGCTGTAATCAGCAGAAAGAGACCAGCAAAGTTGAATTGTGCCATCCCTGATCTCCCTGTTTACACAGGCCTGGTGGAGATGAGCAGATGACAGCCATGGGGCAGTGATGTACAGCCTCGCCCCTGTGTCACCTAGAGATGCGTGAGGCTCTATGCCAGATGTGGCTCACACATGAAGCGTGACATTTCACAGGCAGAGTGAAGCAGAGCAGCATTTTAAAGAAAGGGAAATGCTTTGCAGAAAGCACTGAGTACAGCAAAACTCTATCAACTTCTGGGCTCTGCAAACAAAGAAAACTGATGAAAACCTAACCGGTTTTCCATGGGGCCAATGGAACTAGCATCCTCCCAGGCCACAGCTCGGAAGTAGACAGACCGGGTGGATTGCTCTAAGGATCTCAGAAGCAAGCAAGAAAGAGCACTTTAAAAATAACTCTGAAATATGCCACCCCAAAACCTAACCTTTGTTTTTCTTTTTCTTGTCCCAGGCAATGTTATGACCTTGAAGTTTTTGACAGATGCCTCAGTGACTGCTGGTGGTTTTCAAATTAGATATATTACTATGGACACTCCCTCAAAGTCAAGTGATGGAAAGAATACAACATCCCAAGGAAAAACAAACTTCTTATCTGGGAAATTTGGTATTATGTGAGCAGAGTAACGAGGTACACTCATTAAGAAACATGTTTTAGAACCCAATTCAGATACCTGTTTCTTCAGATAGGACATTTTCTTAATATCTTTCCGACTTTTTATTTTCTGCTTTTATATAAGTTTTGTTAATAAAGTATACTAGGAAATAAATTATAAAATATACTTACCGGAATAATAGAAAACTATTTTTACATTACAAGTACTGTAAAAATCTGAAAAATTCACTGTTACCAAAGATTTAAAAATTATTTTTCTATGTTAACTGCTCCTTCTCCTCATTTCTTGCACCGTTTGAACAAACTTTTTGTGGGACCGTTTCAATTATTTTTAAATGTAATATGCTGTTCTATCCTTATTTTCCTTTGGAGTAAGCTTATTTTTAAGAGACACAAATTCATCTTGTGGATGGCCTAGCAGCCACCCATGTAATTGTCTGAAGTCAGAAGATTGGGAAGCAGCACGAACAGCACAGAATCAATTATATTATCATCATAATTTTGTTGTGGGGTGAATCAGAAACTACTCAATGAATTTTGTCAGGGCTTCCTCATCCAGAGAAGAGATGTTCAAGTCCTTTTACTTCTCTGATTTCACTTAGTAAAGAATCAAACGAAAGACTTGGTAATGATACTAAAACTGGTGAGATGAAGCACCAGAAGGAATTGCTAACCGAGTGATGGCAAATCCGTTCAGAAGATACTGTCGAGATGCTGTATGTTGTTTACACGGGTTTTAAGAAGACTGTACTATTTTGAATTGATGAAGATAAATCCTTCTCCGTATGTTTGTAACTTCAGTTTAAATTCCTCAGTCTGAAGCAGCATTAAAGCTACCTCTGTTTTAATCGTGTCCTGAGTTGCCAGTGAATTATTTTTACTTCTTGAGAACTTTTCAGACTTTGAAGCATTTTTCTTGATTTAAAGCAGTAAATAAGTTTTAAGAGTTTCTTTTGCTCTGAATGTTTTCCTGATGCCAGATCTGCTGAAGTCTGATGCCCACTGAGAATCTTCCTGTGCATTATTTTTTTGTTTGGAGCATTGTGAATTCCTCAGACAGAGTTTTGCACAGGAGGAGGAGAATGTTAAGCCAGTAAGACCCATCTTTGCTTTATTTATTCTAGTTTTCGGTTCTTTAAATTTATTTAATCTTTGAGCTTTTATTGTTGTAATATCACTGGGAATACGATCCTACTTCCCAGCCATACTGGAGAACAGTGTTGCAGCTCGCGCTGCAGCTTCTCTCCCTGTCATTTCCAAGACTTTATTAATGCTTTATATGATGCTATTATTTCCTGTGAGCGCCAGGAAACAAAGTTTGTTTCACTGGGTTTAATGGGATCAAACCACACCTAAAATCTACTGGTGCTTTTTAATCCCGCCACCGGGTGGACTGAATAAACCTGTTCACATCCTCCCGTTATAAAATGTCATTCCAGGTCTCCAAAATGAGTGAAAGTGTTTGTTAACAAGGAAAACATGTGAAGAGAACAGTTAACATTTTCTTTATGACCTAGGGTGGTTTTTTTATTGGTTTTGGAGTTTTTTTGATGTTTCTTTAATTGAGAAGCAACAGGTCTTGAACTGGTACGGATCAGAACCAAGGAGTGTACAGGGAATATCTGCGTGTCTGCAAAATCCCCATCGAGCTGGAGGGGTGATGCTGTTTGGGGAAGAGTTTCTTTCCAGGACAGGCACTCCTGCCAAGCATCTCCAACACCACTACGAAGCCCTGCTGGTGACTAAGAAAACCTCAGCCATTGACGTTACTGCTCAGGCCTATCTCTATCCACACTTCAGATTTGTGGCCACTGCTGTTATTTCATATTGCAACCACAAATGCCCTGAAGTAATTCAGCATGCATCCGTCGCTTGTCCCCTCTCGGTGGCTTTACGGCGAGGTGGGATATACCATGCACTGCCAGGCCTAACATCTCCCACCTGGAGGCAACGGCAGCAGATGTTGGGCAGCGTGTGGTGCTGCAGCCATGGCCAGGAGCAAAGACCACGGGTGCTCTCTGTTGCACTCGCTTTTCCCTGCCATTCGGAAACCCTGCACATCCCCAGAGACCAAAAAAAACAAATGGAAATGCCTGTGGGTACACATTCCACAGGGCTGACCCACATATTCGGGTCTGAAGGCATTTCAGGTTTATGCAGGCAGGTTTCTGTGGAGCTGGAGCGCCACTCTAACTGCTGAGCAGCTCTGGAAGGTCTAGAGATTATTTTCCAGTCACCAATAAATGGTTTGGCTGAAGAGGTGGACCCATGCCAGCCTCAGGAAATTCATCAAAGCCACGTGCAAGGTATTGCACATGGGTCGGGGCAATCCCCAGCACAACTCCAGGCTGAGGGGGAATGTCTGAGAGCAGCCCTGGGGAGAAGGACCTGGGGGTGTTGGTGGGTGAGGAGCTCACCATGAGCCGGCACTGTGCGCTGGCAGCCCAGCGAGCCCCCGGCACCCCGGGCTGCATCCCCAGCAGCGTGGCCAGCGGGCGAGGGGGGACTGTGCCCCTCTGCTGCGCTCTGGGGAGCCCCCCCTGCAGCGCTGCCTCCAGCTCGGGGGGGCCCCACAGCAGAAGGACACGGAGCTGTTGGAGCGGGGCCAGAGGAGGGCCCGGAGATGCTGCGAGGGCTGAGCCCCTCTGCGGGGAGGACAGGCTGGGAGAGGGGGGGTTCAGCCTGGGGAGGAGAAGGCTCCGCGGAGACCTCAGAGCCCCTTCCAGTGCCTAAAGGGGCTCCAGGAGAGCTGGGGGGGACTCTGGGTCAGGGAGCGGAGCCACGGGACGAGGGGGAATGGCTTCAAACTGAAAGAGGGGAGATTGAGATGAGATCTGAGGAAGAAATTCTCCCCTGTGAAGGTGGTGAGCCCCTGGCGCAGGCTGCCCCGAGAAGCTGTGGCTGCCCCATCCCTGGAGGTGTCCAAGGCCGGGTTGGACGGGGCTGGGAGCACCCTGGGCTGGGGGGAGGTGTCCCTGCCCAGGGCAGGGGGGGAACGAGGTGGTCTTTAAGGTCCCTCCCGACCCCAACCGTCCCGTGAGTCTTTGGGTCAGTGATGTGCAGAGCGCACGCGCTCCTGGGGGCGCCGGGCGCACACAGCCGGGGCCGCGCGCGAGCAGCCTCCTGAGGTGACAGACAGCCCGCCCCTCGCGCCCCCCTCCACCAATCGGCGCCGGGGGGCGGTGCCCGCCCGGCGCGGGAAGCGATCCATCGCTCCGCGCTCCGCCGCGCGCGGAGGGAACGCCTGGTGCCGTTCGATGTCGTCGGGATCGGCCGCCGGCCCCGCCTCTCCTCGCTCCCCATTGGCTGGGCCGGTGCAGCCCGGGCTCGCGCGGCGCCAGTCCCGCCCGCCGCCATCTTAGCCCGGGATACGGCTGGGCTTGGGGCTGGGGGCACCGGGGTGTCCGGTCCCCGCTCGCCTCACCATGAGCGCTCCCGCTGCCTGCCCTAGCCTGCAGCCCCTGCTGGAGACCCTGGAGGACCCGGCCGCCTCGCCGGGGGACCTCACCGACGCGCACCTCACTATCGCCAAGTGAGTGCGGGCCGCGGCCGCCTCCCCCCCCGGCAGCGTGAGGGGAGCGGGGGGCTCGCGCCGCCTGAGGGGACGGCGGCCGCCCTCAGCCTGTGTGGCTCCCCGCCAGCGCGGAGGAGGGCGGGGGCGGCGGTGTGCAGGGCCGGCCCGCGTGGCCCGAGCCGCGGCAGGGGAGAGGGAGCCTCGGGTAGGCGCTGCTGCCGCGGCGGGGCAGGGGGGGAAGGCTCTGTCCGGCCTGGAATTCGGGCGGTGGGGAGGGCTGCAGGGCTCGGGGCTGCGTCTTTTGGGTGCTCATTCATTGCGTGATTCATCGGGAGCTTCTCCTATGATTTCTTGGGGCAACTGCGGCGATGGGCGAAGGAATGTTGGGAAATAGTAACTTTTTCCCCTACTGAAAGGAGACTTACATTTCGTTTACATGGTTGGAAAGGTTAGGTTTGTTGTGTTTTTCGCGTTTTGGAATGATTGTGCCTTCTCTTAATTGCATTTCTTTCTGCAAGGTACTTCTTAACCATGAGGTTCTGCTTTTACCTGGATCTTTCGAATTCGTTAGCATATCTATTCAAAAGCATTGTCTCTTTCCATCGGTATCTCCCTAGAGTTACTGCCTTTCAGTTTTGTAGTAACTTTTAAAGGTCTAGATGCTTAGATATCAATGATACTGATCACACTTGATTTTTACAAGCTTGCAGTAATAACTGATGAAAAAAACAGTCAACTTAAAGATAGAATTCAGCAGCGACTGATTTCTCAGGTTGTCTTCTGGATGATTGCACTTAGTATGGTTGGGTTTTGCTATGTGAAACTGATAAATTAACGTTTTATAGGATAAGTGTAGCTTTTCTGTATGGATGTTCTTTGCATATATGCAAAGTAATCGCTGCTCGTTGTCAAATGAGAATTTTCCTGGAGTGGGAAGCTTGCATTCTAGAACTGCTTTTGAGGAATGTGCTTTTTGAGCTCTTATATTTCTGTGGAAAGTATCTATAGTTTTCAGCAGTCATTTAGAGTTTGCATATTAAATTTTAATGTTTTTATAAGAGTTGATAAAATGTGAAAACCTGTCATGTTTTTTACAAACACACAAAATGGGTCATTAGTCACTTCACTTTTTCCGATATGCTAAGACGCATGTACTTTATAATACGATATTTTACTGATCTGTCAGACTAACTGTGGTGACTGGCATTTTTGCTCTATGACTTTTTCACTGTTGCGCTTTTAGCTTTCTAAGGAAAGAAGTGGTTCTGTACTAGATAATGAATTGTGTGTTAGAAGTTAAAAGTTATGTCAGTTATAACGTGTTTAACCTGTGAATATTGCTTATTTTCCCTTCTGCTCCGTAAAGTCGCATGACGGGTGAGGAAGGCAAAGAATTCACTGCAAATGTCAGAAGACACTTTCCTCAACTTTGCAAAGTGTTTAAGGTATGTCTTTCCCATTCAATTTTCTACACTTTAGTGAACAAAGGTATGTGTAGGTGGTCAAGGTCAGTGGCCATGGTAAGACCTGAATTGCAATTCATTTAATAAAAATTCAAGCTAGTGACATAGTATTAAGGGTTTGTTGGAAAAATGTATCGTCCATGTTACTAGAAATTACAATAGAAGAAATAAAATACAGGGTCTTGGATGTGTTCAGGCAGTGTTATGCAGTCAAATCTGATCTTTCAGCCAGAAAAGATACAGTGTGTTCTGCCTGCCTTTAGAAACACTTCAGGGAATTGGAATATGCAGTAAATGCCAAATTTTTTTTTTACGATTAATGTAAAGACTAATCTTTGCCATCTTTTTTTCCTGTCTGTTTTAAATGTTTAAAAATAATTGGAGAGTGAAGTGATAGTACGTAGCAAGTACATTACAAGGAGTAAAGAATTTTGGATGTTTAGAACTTATTTCAGTAAAGATGTCTAAATTACAGACAGTATAAACATCTTCAGAACCTCAAACTGTTTTATTGATTTGGAGTGTATGTAATCAGGAAGGGTTTCCTACATGGGTCCATTTTTCATCAAGTGTTTGCTTTTGACAGCTCTTGCTTCATTAAGCAGAAGTGTTGGTACCAAGATGATACTTCACAGCTACTTCTGTAAACTGAGACTTTTATTTATGTGGGTTTTTTTTCAGGCACACATTTCTAGCCAGAACTCAGAGCTAAGTAATGCAGCATTACAGGCATTAGGATTCTGCGTTTTTAATTCAAGTATTACATCTGAATTATCTGGTAAGCAAATCAGTGCGGATGCTGGTAATGTGTGTGTGTGTGTATATATATATGTATATCCGAGTTCTTTCTTTATGTCTTTGTTAGTGTATCCTTTAATTTTGACAAAGTTTACAGTTCCCAAGTGGTGCGGTGCTTTTATGCCTAGTATGGGCAGTGTGATTAGTTGACTAATTCTGTCTTGTACAAAAATGTCATTTTTTTTCATGCTGTTATACTGTTTTACTAACTTCTATTTTCACTAAATGCTTTTTTAGCGGTTAGGTACTGTAATTAGTTTTGTGGAATTAGTAACCAAAAAATACATCCAGGTGGAAAAAGAATGAAGAATGCTTTTTGTTCATGGAATTTGGGTATGTGTGCTTTTTGGTATTTTCCAGCCTTGACCTGGTGATTCCTGGTCGTTACATTAAATCATAGAATGGTTTGGGTTGGAAGGGACCTTTTAAAGGTCATCTAGTCCAACCCCAAATACTGTGCTGGTAAATAATTGATATTAAACTAATTTAAAGTAATCCAAAATCATATGGCCTACATTCCTAGAAAGTGCCAAATATCTTTAACAAAAGGTTTTGCTGCTGAGAACTTAAAGCTTTACATCAAGGTAAAAACACTGGATTTTGTTGATAGGGGAGGGCTGGTCCTTGGGAGGTGCCTGTTACATGTTCCAGGGGTCAGGCATATCCTGCTGCAATATGACCAGAAGCTGCTCAGTGTCAGCTGTCTGTGTGTGCGTGTCAGATAGGTTGTGTGGTGGTGGAAGGAGGTTAAGCTAAGGTTGCCTTCCATGGGCACAAAGGAAAGGTACTGTGATTTGGCTCTCGATGGTGGCGGAGTCTGTAGTGACCCTCGAAATGGGAGTAACAAATGGCATACTGTCAATTATTCTTTCTTTTTCTTCTGAGGAGTGATAAATACTCTTGGGCAAATGTTCTGGAATGACCTTTATTAGAGAGAGACTTAATCTCAGGCAAGACTGAACAAAATCATATATGTGGATGTGCAGAGAGCATTTTTTCATGTAACTGCCATTTTGTTTATTGAGATTGGTTCTTTCAGTTCTTCTACTTAGTTTTTCAGTGTGACTTACTTTCCGATTATGCATAATGTAGCCCAATTTCTTATCAGAATGAGGCATCTGTTATAATGTCTGTGCGGTCCCTTTCTTTTCCCCCATAACTTTTTTTTTTTTAACCAGTTGATAAATTACATTTGATTGTTGTTAGAGAATGTCAGGTTTCGGAAATGAAATCCTGAAAACAGTGGAGAGTTAGGGAGAGAGGACAAAAAGCATACTTTGGTACTCTTGATTGAGGGAAGGAGGGTATGTGAGTTTATGTTTCTCTGATAGTGAGATTGTTTACCTATGAAGCCCAAATTTGTAAGGAAATCAGGCTGCATTAGCTTTGAATTTTAAAGGAATGCATGACTTCTCCATTTGTCTTTCTGGTTGCGTGTAAGTCTATGTTAGCCTTATTCTTTTTTGTGTAATAAGCTTGCTGTTACCTCAGCTGCAGATTTGCCACCCTCTTTAGTAATAAAGCCTGTTGTAGACCCTGAGATGAATTTATGTATGTCACTGTTGCAGTGAAATTCACCCAACAAAGTGCTGCTAAATCCACTGGAAATCCAAGAAATTTTGAATAATTAGATATTTAATCTTTAGTTCTAGTGTTTTTACGTAAAATTGTCTTCTGATTTTATGGCTTTGTGGTTCCTTATAAAGGTAATACAGATGTACTACATTAATAGTGTCTGTATATTAATACATTTTGAGCTTTTTTTGCTAGTTTATTTTGAGACAAATTTCCAAACATTGCCAAAAAAGTAAGGTTTAAGACATTAAACCACATCTGTTGGGATTTCATAGAAACATAGAATGGTTTGAGTTGGAAGGGACCTTGAAGATCATCTAGTTCCGATCCCTCTGCCCTGGGCAGGGACACCTCCCCCCAGCCCAGGGTGCTCCAAGCCCCGTCCAACCCGGCCTTGGACACCTCCAGGGATGGGGCAGCCACAGCTCCTCAGGGCAACCTGGGCCACTGCCTCACCACCCTTACAGGCAAGAATTTCTTCCTACTATCTAATTTAAATCTATCCTCTTTCAGTTTAAAACAACTTCTAGTTGAATGCGTCTTTAAAAATGTTAACTGAGCAAAATGACGCAAAACTTGCGAAGAAGCTGATTAGAAATGCCTGAACAGAATTTGAGTGCTGTGCATTCTGTTTTCAGCAACTGAAATACGAGACTTGCTTTCAACGGTGAACAATGTTGCTGTAAAAACTTCAGACAAAAACACTCGCACTCGGGCACTTTGGGTGATCTCTAAGCAGGCGTTTCCTCCTGAAATTGTTAAAAAGGAGGTAAGTGTCTTTGCTTTTCTTTATGCGTGGCCTGATTTCCCAGGGAGATGAGGCTTGTGCAATCTCTTGGTCACCACTCAGCAGCTTTTGAATCTGAAGATCATTTTTCGTCAAATTTGACAGCCAAGTATAGGGCCTAAATTCTTGGAAAAATTGTAAGGGCAGCTACAGAGGGAAAAGAGCCAACAAATTACTGCTTCTCTTGAGAGAGAAGCTGCAGTGTGAGCAATTCTGTTAGAGTAGGGGAGCAGCATAGGGGAGAAATGGTGTGAATGCTCCAGTTTGCTCAGACTTGCTCTAACTTGCTCATTTTGCTCTAATGTTAGAACTAGACCAAGCGTAATCGAAACACAGGGCACAGTCCTGGGAAACAAAATTTCATAATTCCAGCTCCTCATGGAAATATTTGTATTTAGGTGCTCATTCTAATGTGGTCCTCTTATTTCCTCAGGTGTCCAGTATTATTTCTACCCTGGAAACGATACTCACTAAAGGAGATGTACAGTCTATGGTGGTTGAATACGAAGCCCTAAATGTTATTATACGGTACGTGCACTGCAATTTTGTTTAAATAGATGCTTGGTTTTTTTGGTAAGCTATTGAAATAAAATCTTAGTGTCACCAAGTATTCTAAAGAAATTTTTTTTTGAAAGCTCTTTAAATTGTTCAATATATTCAAGGCTGTTTTCCCACAGTGTTTTGTATTATAGTCAGTAGAAAGAACAGAGTGAAATGGCGCAAGCTGCCATCTCTGTCTTTGTCTCTTTGCCAGTGGTTCTCCTGAACCACTTCATTTTGAAAATATTCCATTAATGATAATACGACAATTGGTTCTGACACAGAAAGTAGTCAATATTCAGATAAACTTTCATTGCTTTAATTTTTAATGGCGTATTAGGAATTATTTCCAAAGTCTCATGTGTGCTTCTCAAGTCATGTTCTTACATTCTAGCTTTTGTTTTCAGAATCTACCCGGTTGAGAAATTCTCAGCCGTTATATGGGTTTTTATTTAAAAATGTCTCTCTATTTAAAAATTTCAAAAAGCACCATGTTTTACAAATTTTACTGCAGTGTTTCTCTTAATACTGCTGAGGGTACTTTTTAGGAGAAATACCAAGAACGCGTTGTTTTGGTCAGCGGTGCTAGAATAGTAAAATTTTATCTTTATTTAGTATTAATGCTTACCACTAATTTCTTTATCAGTAAATACATTGAGCTTATTCTCTAAACATTTTGCATCTGTTTTGAACTGCAAATCCATTTTAAAGTGCAATCGTTGAAGCAGTAATTATTTGCTTATTATATCTATTCTAGTACCTCCATTTTCTGTAGCAGAGAAATTGAATAGTGTAACTTAGTGTTTAGTAACTTCTTGCATTTGGCTAATTGTATGCTAATTTCTCTTTTGCAGATCTGAGATTCATTAGACAATTGTTTCTGGAAAATTAGGCATTTTATTAAATGGTTTCTTTTAGTTATTTTATGTGGGTGTGTATTTGTATAAAAAATAATTTTATATGTGTTTATTTAAAAATAATGTAGTTATCCTTAATAGCAAGAGTTGTACCTGAATACAATCTTTAAACAGATACTGTGTCTCAGGCTGATTGACAGCAGCGCTGAGACACTGCTCTTGTTCAGAAGTCAGGCTGCTGACAGGTGTAATGGAAAACCATTCTCTTCAACAGTGCCTGTCCTCTGGCTTCCATAAAATTATTTGAAAGGCAGCAGTTTTCCTTAGGGCAGCAAACCCTTTGTAGCTGTAGTGATGGGGATTTGACATACCTGTGCCAAAGAGGACACCAGCAAAATTCTGTACCTTAGAGACAAGCTGGTTCCTGTGGGCCATTTTGAACATAAGCTGGGTACTCCCATTTCTGGAAGTCTGGTTGGCTTCCGCGTGGGAGGCTGTAAATATATGGAATTGTGTGTCTTACTGTGCTCTAACAGCTCAGGAATAGAGTGATAAGATAAGAACACTCAACTAAGCTAATGTCCATTGAGTCTGTGCAAACCTGTGCTGCTTCAGGGTTTGAGTTGTTTTTCAAAATCAGGCATGTATTGTTTTCATGCACATGGCCTGTTGGAGCTGGTCTGGACTGCTAAGAACACAGAAGGGATGGTTAATGTGCAAACTTTGTACTTGGTCACTGATGATGCAGTGATGGTGTATTTCCTTCAGGCTCTCAGTTCAGCTTGTTTGCCCAAAAAGTTGTGACAGAATGGAAAGGACAACTGTAAATGTCAGCCTGTTCTGCTTTTGGAGAGGTTTATCTGAAATAACACTTCAGTGTTGCGGTTTTAAGTGAACTATCAAAATACAATTGTTTAGAAAAATAAAAAACCAAAAAAGTTGAGAATGGTTTCCTGTAAATCATATGTTGGATTAGAGCATTTATGGGTGATACTAAGATTATCTTTGAGTTTCTGAGCAGTATGTCTGTTGGAGATTTGTAATACTTCTGTTTGTTTTTTGGATCTAGCTTAATGGAGCAAAGTCCAGCCCAGATGGGAGAAGAGGCTGTGAGGTGGGCAAAACTGATCATTCCTCTGGTCGTCCATTCAGCTCATAAGGTGCAGTTACGAGGTGCCACTGCTCTGGAGATGGGCATGCCACTGCTCCTCCAGAAACAGCAGGAGGTGGCGGCTGTCACTGAGCACCTAATGACCACAGTAAGTGGAAATGCTGTACTTTTTTTCTGGAGGCAATGGGAGTAGTAATCAGAGTTGTTGGTTAGTTGTTTTTTTTTTAATTTTACTACAGTCTAGATCGTGGCAGCAAAAAGCTACTGTGCATCGACAGCAACATTGGTGTAACAGCAATGTAAATATAGGACAACTGTTAATGTGTCTGACAAGAATCATTGATCAGGAAAATAACTTGCTGTTTTTAAATGACTTTTATGCACCTGTCTTGATAGCATTGACTCATAAATATCATTAAACTTGTATTGTCTCTTAAAGAGAATTTTCTTACCTATCTAAAATCAGCAGAACTTGGTGTGGCAGTAACTTACATCACCTAGCTTAGCTTCCTACTCAAAACAGGGCTAGCTTCAGAGTTAAGGCCAGGTTGCTTAGGGCCTTGTCCAGTTGAGGTTTGAATATGTTAAAGGACAGAGATCCTACAGCCTGTCTGGGCAGCTTGTTCCAGTGCTTAACCAGCCTCATGGTAAAAATAGGATTTGCCTTGTTGAAACTTGTCTGTTGGCTCCAGTCCTTTCTTTCAGTACTTCTCTGAAGCATCTGGCTTCTTCCTCATAATCCAGCTGTAAGTAGTGGAAGGTTGCAATTATATTCCCTCCCACCCCAAGCTAAACAAGCCTAGCTCTTCTGTCATGAGCTCTGTCCCTGAACCATCTTAGTGGTGACGCTCTGCTGGATTGACTCCAGTTTGCCAGTAGCTCTGGTACTGCATTTTGGCACAGTATTCGAGAGATGATCTGATGAGTAGCAAGTAGAGGGGTCAGTTCTCTTGACTTGCTTCTTGTGCTTTTCTTAGTGCAGTCCAGTATGCAGGAGCACATTTCTGACTTCACAGTAGAATTCTGGTGCCTCACCTTTTTCTGTAAAGGTGTTACATAGCCCGTGCATCCTCAGTGGGTACCAGGACATGGGATTTGTCTATCCCGGGTATAGGACTTTGCCTTTGAATTCTGTGAGGTTTCTGTCGCTCCATTTTTCAAACTTGTAAAGATCCCTGGGAATGGTGGCCCTGTCCTCCAGTTTATCAACTGATGCTTTCCCCCCCATCACTGATTGTGTTAAATCGTGTCAGCCTCTGTCAGCCCTTCATAAATTGCTCACATAACCTGGGCTCTGAACTACTGACCACCAACCTTTGAGCCTAACAGTCCAGCCATACACCTTGTAATCTGACTAACTAGTGTGTATCTCCCCAGTTATGCTACAAGGACACTAGAGGAGACTGTCCAAAGCCTTGCTAAAGTTGGGTTGGAGAACGTCTGCTGCCCTCCCTGCATCTGCAAAATCAGGCATTTCCTCATAGAAGTCAGTCAGGTTGGAAAAGCAGGTTTTGCCCATAGTAAAACTATGCTGGCTGTTTGTAGGGACTGTCTTGTTCTTCCATGTGCCTAGAAATGGACTTTGAGGGAATTTGCTGTATAATTGTTCCAGGCACGGGAGTAAGATTGGCTAGCTTGTAATTCCCCAGACCCTCTCTTTTGTGGGTTTTTTTTTTTGGGTGTGGCTTTGGTTTTAGAAGTGAGCAGAAAATTTGTCTTGCTCTACCCCATCATTGGGCATCTCTACCTGTTGCAGTGACTTCTCAAGAAATAATAGTGTGGCCTCGTTGTGTCATGAGCCTTCTCCTTCAGCATCTTTGCTGAAGATGCTCTACACCCTGTAGAGTTTGATGGATTTGTATACGTCAGGTTTACTTTAGTCATCCCCAACTCAGTTCTTCTCTACTATGGGTAGTACCCATGCAACAATGATAACGGGAGACAGACGTTGGAGGCCTGAGAGTAAAGATGGAGGCAAGAAAGGCATTGAGTACCTCAGCATTTTCCGTGTCCATTAAAAGATTCCCCACCCTATTCACCAACAGCCCCCTTGGTCATTTTGAGGAAGCTTTTCATGAGGCTTATCTATTTTGCCTTATTCACTGCTGAAGTGAAGTATGTTTATAAAGAAACCTAAACAAACAGGGTGGTTTTTAGGATCACGGTGTGTTTTCATTTGAGAGTTAGAGAGACTATAAGTATTTAAGGAAATGGATTTTGATTTGTTGGTTGCCACTATCAGAACAGTTGAAATCAACTATAAAATTCAACTAAGAAGGTAATGAGATGGTAGCAACATTCGACTGATTTGCCAGCAAATGCTATGTGGTACAGAATTAAATCCTTCTGATCTAGAAATAACATAGTTCCAGGTTGGTTGTGTCTCAAGACATTGGTACAAGTGTGTAGTATTTAGAATGCTTTGAATGTATTGTAGAAATTATGTTTCTTTCTGTCTGCAGAAAGTAATTTCAGAACTTCAGAAATTGTTTTCTACAAAAAATGAGACTTACGTGTTAAAATTATGGCCACTATTTGTCAAGTTACTTGGAAAGGTAAGCAAAAAAGCAGTAAGTTTTACAGTCATGAATCTCTAGGGAAGGAATTTTGTTGACAACACAAATACCTTAATTCTGAACTTCTTTATCTTCAGACTCTGCATCGTAGTGGCAGTTTTATCAACTCATTGCTGCAACTGGAGGAACTTGGATTTCGTAGTGGCTCACCAGTGGTAAAGAAAATAGCCTTCATTGCATGGAAGAGTCTAATAGATAATTTTGCTCTAAATCCAGGTAGATTTAAAAAAGTTAACCTGAATTGTTTTGACTACTGTCACTTTACATAAGTGGAAGAGAATATTCTGTTTAATAGCGGTCAATGCTGTGGTACATACCATTGGATATACACATAGTATATCTGTGGTATGTACGTAGTGCTGTATACTCTGTATTTACATAAGTAAAATTCAAGTTTTGTGGTTTTTTTCAAGGAAAAGTGACAGTTTTTAGTAGTTCTATCTTATTTTTTCTGCTAGCAGAAATGAATAGAATAAAATTAACAAACCTTTGTTTTGTAATGCTTTAATTGATCCAATCAGCAATGAAATAGAGACTAAAACATTCTGTAAATCTTATTTTGGACTGTGTAGATTAATTGGAGAAGGGCGATGCTTCAGGATCTAGAGGTGTTAAAAAAAAAAAAGTTCCTTTAAAGGTATAACCAAGACCTGAACAAGTCTTCTGAGCATAGCCTGTGTCAAAACACACAATATTTTATTTTTCACCTTGATTGTGCTTCTTGCTGTGTGTCCTGAAGAGAAAGATAAACGTGGACATTTCTTAGTTGAGGTGAATTTAACTTAAATTGTCATTTTAATTTGTTTCTGATCACTGTTTTACATAAATTAATTAACAAAGAATTTGATTCTGTCAGAAAATAAAATCCCTAGCACAACTGGCATTTGTTGTGCGTGTTCCAGTACGGCTAGTAAGGATTGCGTACTGCAAAAGCAGTCTCTGTCAGCGGTTTCGTAGGAGTTGCAGGTGGGCAGGTTCTGATGCTGCTGAGCTGGCTAAAAGTTGTTCTCTTCTTTGAACACTTGCATAGGCTTGAGCAAACTTCTGTCCAGACATGCTGTGTTATTGCTGCTTCTGTGGCAAATGATCATTTGTGGCCTCAGAATACTCTATTTAAGATCATTCATTCCTATCCAGTGGTAATGCGTGTATATGTGAAGTGTTTGGTTTTTCTTTTATTGTGGCAGATAGGGCTCTCTAACATAGCAAGCAGGAGTGAATTTCCTTCTGTTCATGTCGGTATTCAGTAGATTTCATTTCAGTCTTGGTATTGGAAAGAAATACTTGCTATTTCCAGGATTGTTCTAGACACCAATTAGAGCAGTAAAATAGTCTGAAAGGTTGATGCATTATAATGTATTTTAGTTTTATAAATTGTTGTTAATTGAATTTTAAGCTAAAATACAATAGGAAAAAACTTAATGGTTTAAGAATTTTCCTTTTTTGTCATTCTGTGATTTAATTATTTAATTGTGTGGCTTAAAAAAATATGCTTTTTTGGTCTTCAAGATATATTGTGCAGTGCTAAAAGGCTGAAATTGCTAATGCAGCCACTGAGCTCGATCCATGTGAGAACGGAGGCTTTGGCACTGACAAAACTGGAGGTCTGGTGGTATTTACTCATGAGGCTGGGACCTCAGCTGCCTGCAAACTTTGAACAGGTAACACAACGGAAAATAGTCATAGCATCACACATCTTTCTTCTTAGCTGATTATACGAAGTCCCCTCTTTGTTACTGTAACTTATTCTGTACCTGCTCTGGCCTTCTCTAGTTTATTATTAAATAGGGCTGTTTTAAGGAACCAAATCTAACCTTTTTGCGTGCTGTGTGCATGTGTATTTTGTACATGGTAGGAGCGCTTGGGACTATATGTACAATCTTTTTAAAGTTGCAAAAGATTTGAGAGCCTATTTGCATGTCATGTGAGCATCTCGCTGAAAATCTCCAGTGAGTGTGCAGCGATAGGGACTGCTCTGTCCTTTCACTGTGCAAGTGTATGCTTTGGAAATTCTGCCATAGAAAACATACTGAAGAGATCACAAAATATTTAGAAAGATGTATATAGAGAAAAATGATCCCAGTGTTTCATTGCTACGCACATTATAACTGGAAGGAACATAATGTTTCTGTTAGGCTTCTGAATTTCGTTTAATTGAACTTCAGGATGGGAGTAAAGGAAAAAAAAGATTCTTTTTAGATATGGTACAGTTGGATCATTTTAACATGAGTTTTTGTTTAATCTAGCCATTTCTAATTCATGCATCAGTATGCATATTATACAGCATCTTAAAAATACTGTTTTAAGTACGCAGAAACTCTAAAACACTTATATTGTGAACAATAGTATGGTCTATGTGATATTTGAAACATGTGGTTCTTTGTGGCTTAGGGCTTGTTTGTCATAACCTATTTACATGGCGGTTTGGTATCTTTGCAGGTTTGTGTACCGTTAATCCAAAGTACTTTAAGTCTAGATTCTTCTGCTACATTGCAAGGAACGCCTGTACGTGTATCGGCCAACCAAAGCTCAGCCTTGGCAACCCCTGCACAGAAATCAGGTATTAAAGTACAAACCTGTTTCCGACGGTATACTAGATGCAGCGAGTAATCCGTTCTTTTTAACATGTTTATGCTTTTTCATTTGCAATGTATTATTATTGAAAACAGTAATTTTTCTGCATGTTTGTTGGAGAGCTCAGAGGTGGTGATTTACATTGGATAAAACTAGGCTGTTGTAGTCAGTGTTTCAAGTTTACAAAATTGTGCCAATCAAATAGTGTTGAGAACCAGTTTTAATGGCCTGAACTGTGTTGTCTTTTGCAAGGGAGCATTGGTTTGAAACTTAGTTTTTCATGGATTTGTATATGTGCTATTTATATATGCCATGCTCATTTCTATAGCATTTCTAGTTTCTGCCTGAATAGTAACCCAGTGATTGTAATACATCAGTAATTTTGATATGTTAAATACACGTGAAATCACATGTATTTGAGCTTTACATCTAAATGCTTGAGATAAAGAACTGCCTCTCTTTCTTCTCTGTGTGGAAAACCTAACATTCACAGCTTGTGTAAGTCTATACTGCTGTAATTAGAAGCCCCAGGTATGCAGTGGAAGTGTCCTAGATGTGTAGATCTTCCTTTGTTCCCTGTTTAAAAAAAAAAAGTTCATCTTAGTTCTGTGATATTATAACTGAGGTTTGCACACGAGACCTCTTAAACTTGTGTTCAGGGTAAAAGTTTAATGGAAACTCTTTAGTAGCAGTAGAGTTACTATATAACGAGTATATAGCGTAGCATGTCACTTGCTCTATAACCACAACTTGCATGGAGGCTTCTGTTGCCAAAATGAAGTTTGGTGTCTGGGATTTTGCAACCTTTGAAAGGTATTTATACTTTCAAAATACGTGTCTCTGACTGTGATGCTAAACGCTAGTTAATAGGAGTGCGTGCTAGATACTTGTCTGGCTGCTAGAGGTCCCTTTTTGGCCAACGCTATTCTATGATTTCTGCTTTTCATATTGGCTTTGGGATTTTGGTCTGTTGGACCTTGCCTTTCACTTGATTGCAGGTGAAATAAGAGACGGTGTAATTTTTCTCCCCTCACTCTAGGTCCTTACCCGTTTGCAAGTACAGGCACCCCAAGGATGAACTTGAATTCTAGTACAGCAGGAGTGGTGGTGATTCCTTCCATTCAGCTTTTGGGAATTGAAATGCTGCTTCACTTCTTGATGGGACCAGAAGTTTTAGATTTTGCTAAGCAAAACAAACTTGTGCTTAGTTTAGGTATGAGTTATATTTTTTGAAGTACTCTTGCATAATTTGAGATTACCAACATTGTTGGATTTAAAGATGTCTATTAGCATGAAATGCTTTAACATTTAAGACTCTTAGTTGTTACCTTTGATATTGGAAGTTGTTTTTATGTTAAATGTTGTAAGTACACATAAACACTTGATTAATTTTTTAAGGCTTACCTTACCAGCAGACTGCAAAATAACAGATTTACAGAACATTTTTTTTTTTGTCCTCCTAGAGCCTCTCCAGTACCCACTGATCAGTAGCCCTTCTTTCTTTTGTAAGCATGCCAGCACATTTATAAACGCACTTCAGGATGGCTTTATTGCAATCGGAAAAGATGTTCCTGGTAAGAATTTAGTGGTGAAATTTGATTTCTTTCCTGGAAAGTAAAGTGTGGGAGGGAGACCTAATTAAAAATAACCACTTTCAGTAATATTCCAGTGTTGATGTTAAATAGAACTGGTCTGACATGGTTTGAAAGCTTATGTCACTTTTGGCTTATGTCAGAGCCTGTTGTTTAACACAGTTTGTATTTTAACTGCAAGTTTCTTTAATGTTTTTATTACAAACTGAATAAAAATGTTTTGCTATCTTGCAGATTGTATGCTGAATGTTATATGGAAGGGCATAAATGGATATGTGAAAACAGCTATTGAATCAGGTAAATAGTTGTTTGTCTTTTTTGTCATTGCTCACCAGTTAGAGGCACTTTTTTAAGACTAGACCTTAAGTATTATTTGCTTCATTGCTGGTAAAACTTGGTTTTAGGCATCATCAATAGCTGTTTTTGAAGCAACAACTGATATTTTTCATGATGCCTACACCTTTGTGTGACAAACACAAAATCATACTGATCTGATCCAGTGAGGCTTATTGGGGAATGCACAGCGCCGTATGACTGCAGGTATATTGCCCATAGCAATAAGATGTAAAAGCGCTTTAACTGCTTTTCTTGCTGAAGAAGTCTTTCCGTTTAAAAAAAAAAAAAATCCCACCCCAAGTCTTTCATATTGAGCCATTCAGTGTATTACTCAAATAAGTATGAAGTCTGTTATGTGACTGATTACCTTTTTTTCTTTAAATTTAATTTCATAGTAAAGTATAGTGTCTTTAGAGATTTATAAAAGAAAGATGTTTCTTGTTTTAAAAAAAAGTCCATTACTCTGTACAGGCTTTGAAAGAACAGAACGTTCTTAATAATGAAGCTTTTATGTTGAAAGATCTAACTGAAAATCATAAGAGAAATGAAGTACATTGCTTGGATGAACGCAAGATTTCACAACTTCTTTTAGCATGTTAAGGTTGTTAATGACGCAAAGGTTTTTCCATTTTACTAGTGAACATTAGGGGTTTTTTATTTAAACTTCTCCATTTCAGTTACACTGTTCTTCAGAGCAGAGACTTGGTATCTGAATATATTCAAGTATTTGGTCTATGTTTATAGATCTACACAGACTTTTTTGATCTTATGGTACATTATATTGAAGTTTTGAACGATGGTCAGTGACCAGTACTTTGTTCTGCTCCAACTGCAAATGTGCTTTGTTCTAGGAAATAAGAAAGAAAAGCAAGGGTCAGAAATACTGACTATGTTGCTCCAGGCCTTAAAAAACACTGTTAGTTCAAATTCTCTTCCTGTGCAGAAAATACTGGTAAGTTGGGTGGGTTTGTCTTGTTTTTTAAATCTCATTTCTTTTTGATGGTCTGGATTCTGATTGGTAGCAGGCTTTTGCATCTAACTGATCAGAATGGTCTCTTTTAAAGAGACAACTTTTTTGGTGTAAATTAAGTTACATGATTCTCATCAGATAGCGTAGTGTTGCTTAAGAGTTTCTTTCTTTAAGTGGTTTTCAGATTTATCAGCAATGTTCTCATAATCGAGTACATGGTTCTCCTACCAGAACCTTCTGCTTCTAAGGACAGTTACTTTCACAATAGATTTTTTTCTTTATACTAAAGGGAAGCAATTGTTGTTATCTTTTATTTGTGGTGTTATTTAAAATATTAGGACACTCAAGAAAAAACGTTTACATGTTTTCCTTTTTTCCCTTGCTTAGTCTCTCATTGATATTACTGTTAAGGAACTGCCTTCAAAAGTATTGGGATCACCAGCTTATCAGGTTGCTGATATGGATCTTTTAAATGTAAGTCTGGCTTTATTCCACAACTTTGTCTTTATGCTGAGATATATTAGGATGTCATATTTGCACAAACATGCAGAGCACTTCATAAGTCGTTAGATCCAGACCTTTCAGGAAATCCTATTATTCCACGTTCCAGAATGTAGACTTTGTTTCCAGCTCTCACTTCTGATGAGTTCTCTAACCATCTGTAGGTAAAAAGGGATATGCTGAAAGTACTGTAATAATGAAAGAGGATTTCCCCATGTTCGGGTCATGATTTAGAATACAGGTTGCAGCTACTTTGGAAAGAGACTGCCCAGTCAGACTGTGTAGTACTATTTATATTCTGAAACACGATGTTTTGAGGAAATGTTCTGAAGTCAATAGAGTGAAGTATTTAAAGAAAGGTAGGAAGTGTTACTCAGGAAAAACTAAATGTGCAGAAGCAAAGCGGAGAGTATTATGCTAGACTGTTATTTCAGAAAACGTTCAGAAGTCATAGTGAACTAGAGCCTGAACTTACTGCCCATAGTCTACTGCATAAGAAGTCATGGTATTCGTTAGTAGTGAGAACTATGCCATTCTGCTTTGGTCCTCATGAGCCCTAACTGGAGTGCTGTACTGGGTTCTGTGTACAGCATTGGAAGGGAGAAATAGATGATGGCAATCTAGAAAATAACCACAAAAAATAACCTGTGAGAAAAGGCTGAAATGAGACTTGTGTGTGTGTTTGTGTTTTGTTTGGGCGGATGTGGGTAGAAGTATGCTAGCAGTTAGATTTGTTAAAAGTTTAAAAGGTTGTTTAGAGACTTTCAGAATTGGGTGATGATCAGCTCTTCTCCTACATGCACCAGTAGATAGGGGACAGTGTTAGAATTGACAGGTTTTGATAACTTTTAATAATTGCAAATTTCTGGCTTAGAGTTAAATACAGTATATATAGGTAGATACCCATGTAAATGAGGCAGACGTTTCATTTGATCTGTGTATATGTTGTTTTGACCTCTTAAATTTCTCTTACAAGGGAACACCAGCTTTGTTCTTAATTCAGCTGCCTTTCCGTAATAACCTCTTGGAATCCTGTGTAACTGATGAGAGGTATGTGGTGGGGGTGTTTGTTTATAACGAGCTTCTGGTAGAAGACTTCATAGAAGTTTTTCCTAACTTCAGCTGAAAGAAGTATCTTACCTATTTAACTTTCTTCCCTAGATTCTTTGTAATTCTGTCAACGCTTGTGGGTTTTGTTTTGTCTGGGCCTATGTCTCCACTGGCTTTCAGTGAATCTGTGATCGGCATTCTTAATCAGAGTGCAAAACAAGTGGAAAATAAGGAGCATCTTTGGAGAATGTGGAGTATTGTTGTTAATCCGCTAACCGAATGGATTAATCGGGTATAGTGGCTCTTTGTTATCTTCCCCATCCTCCCCCAAAAAAACACAGGAAAACTTTGTGCTGATCTTTTACCTTAATGTATTTTTAGGAATTATATGTCTTGAGGTGATAGTAAAATTAAATAAGCCTTGGTAGTATTCGTGGAACTAGAACGCCTGCAGCATTTTTCTTAAAAAGTCCCTGAGTGGCGTATGAACACTTGCAGTGAGGCCGGATAAAGGGCACTAGTGGAGTCGTGATCGAGTGTGGTTTACAGTGATTCCAGTCAGTAAGAATGATCACTCAGTACAGTGGCCAGTATAGTATCAGGAATGTTTTTCTTCTTTTTTAAGATGACAAACACGTTTATAGATGTGCTTCAAGCCTTTGCTCCTTGGCATAGTCTTGCTGCTGCGAAGGATGGAAACCTGCCCTCCAGAACCTGTTAACTTTTAAATACCAAGGGACTTGTTTGCTTTATGTGAAGATAGAATAAATACCAAGTTGTGACATTTAGGATGTGATTAGAACAGTGTTTCTCGCTAATGATAGACTTCTTGATTGGAAGCCCTAATGAAAGCCATATAAATGTAGTATTCAACAGGTTCTGCAGATTACTCACTAGAAGTACATTGACTGTAATGTCGGAGTTGTTGATCTAATCCTCATGTAGTCATTAAACCTAAAAATCTTAGAATTTATGAAGAAAGTGTTAGGTGCTTTAAGTAGATTGCTGTCGTCACTTATTGCAACTGAAATAAGTAAAAAAATACACGACGTTTTCTAACTGATTGTTTTTATTCTTGGAATTAAGCTATTTTGGAATTTAGAGACAGTGCTTTTTATCTCTAAATAGTAGGACCAGCCTGAACTCTTGAAAGGACTGAGAATGGATAATTTCAAAATGCCACTGACAATTTAGCTTGCACAGATCTTATGTACAAAGTACATGTATTTAGAACAGCCTTTCTTGTCATCTAAATTTTGCGGCTTCCTTACTCAGAAAATTGTTTTCTCATTGCAGACTAATGAAGTAAATCAGGGTGATGCACTGGAACACAACTTCAATGCTGTTTATAGTGCATTGTTGCTACCAGTATCGCATATCTTCCCCGTTCAGGAATTTCCGCAGGTAACAGTGAATGCATAATGTTGATTAGAAACAATGTGGAGTTTATAATAACTATGAAGTACTATCGGATAGTCTCCGAGTAGAGTTTGTTACCAATATGTACGTACATTGGCCCACTGCTCCAGGGCTGGAATTCTTAAATTACATAGGTTTTGGCAGAAGAAGAAAACATTAAGCAAGTTTTTATCTCTGTGCACAGACATTGATATTTATAAACTTTTTCTTTCTGTTGTTAAAGCCAACTATGAAATCCTTGTTGCGCACTTGGTCAGACCTGTATAGAGCATTTGCTCGCTGTGCTGCTTTAGTTGCAACAGCAGAAGAAAACCTATGCTGTGAAGAACTTTGTGCCAAAATATTATCTGGGCTAGAAGGTGAAACTCCAGTAGTGAGTATAAACCAGTGATATTGAACTATATAAATACTTAAGCAGATATATTTTTTAATTAGCTATAAGAACCTATTGTAAAGTCTAATGTAGTACTTTCTATAATGTAAAGTGTTTTGGGTGAGACTTAGATAAAGCCGTAACAAAATTCTCTTTACTAACAGGAGTTGGAGTTGATCTAGAAATGGATTGAAAGAAGAGAGTAAAAATAATTATAAAGCTTTAATATTAAAATAGCAGTTAAGCAATCTTTGGATTTGTCTTCTATTTAAGTAATAATGGTTTAGTGAATGTCACCATGGTAAATATGATTTGTCCTGTTGAGATGTGTGTGTATATATAAAGTAGCTTTAGGTTGAATTAACAAATACCACAAAGCCAGGCATTTTGACTAGGAAGGAGGATAGAGTAGCACTGTAGCATTCAGAGGGCATAACTTGCTCTATTCCTGGTACTGTCAGCCTTGCACACTAAAATGTAATGACTTGACTTCTAAAGCTTTGCAAAAGAGAGAGCTTTTGAAAGAGGAAGCCTTTACAGTATCTGTCTTGCCTGTTAGCAAGTTCACATCATATGGGCAGATGGAGTGTCTGTAAGTGTTGGTGAACATTAGCTTTGGAACATAAAATCTTTCGTGCTTCAAAGTTGGCTGTCTTTTGAAAAAATACTGTGAAAGGAACAAATAAGAAACAGATAAGAAAGAAACATGGAATCTGAAAGCATGGAACTTGGAGGATTACATCATTATAACTTCCGATGCTGCTGTATCCTGATGATGAACTTCAATTTTCAAAAATTAATAATTATTAAGCAAGCCAAACTTAACAATTTAGAGCTTCAGTATGTAAGTTTCATTGAAACTAAACTTTTTTTTTGGCCCACGATATCAATGGTCCTTTTAAAAGCAAGTTTTGTTTTATTTAGAAGAATTTGTGGTGGACTGGGGGAGGGGACGACACCTTCACCCACCTTTTTGTATGTACTAGAAATGAATGGTGCTTCCTGAATGTTAACGACAGCCTTATTGTTATGCCTACGGTGACTTTTCTGAAAATCAGGCTTTGTACAGTAACTGAACTTAAGCACGCACTGACTCTTGGTAACATGTTTTGCCAGACAGCTAGTACCTTGAACCTTAATACTTTTGATGCATCTTCTTAAACCTGACGCCTTCTCACAGCTGCCTGTAGCTGTTTTCCTTCTTTAGATAGTATAAATGCTTATGTTTTATTTGTATAGAACGGGAAGACTCAATCTTCAGCTCTGTAAACGTGTGTATTTTAAAATGTAATCTTATCTGAGTCTTACCTGGTAATGCAGACAAATTTCATCCACTTTTAAATTTAAAAGCTGTTTGCATTGCTGTCCTGAATGGCCAATGTGTTTTTTTTTCTGTCATTGTTGCTCTTTTGGGCTTTGCATAGATGACTTCTGTTTCCTCCTCAGATGTCTTCAATGATGGACAGTCTCACCCATATTATATCAGTTATGGTTGACTGTATCAACTTTGCACCATATGGTACTAAATATCAGCCAAAAACTAAATGTAAGAAAATACTTGAATATTGGGGGTTTCTGTCGCTTTCTTCCAGAGTTGGTTGAAAATTAGAGTTGTTGTAGATGCAGAAGTGATGACTGTCATGTATCAGTGGTCTGTGTATGCTACACATGCTATCTAACTACTGAAGGGATTGAAAAAAAAAATCATAAAAATGAACTAAAAATGTCATCCAGTGTGCATATTTGAGTATCAGATGTCTCCTACTTGTTGAACAGTTGAGTAGTTACTGCACAGCTTGACAAAAGACGTCTGAAATTGATGTAAACGTTGAGGCCACTTTACTTTTCGGTTCACTGTAAAACACGGCTGGCTTCTGAAGCTGCGTTTGATATTGTGGCTATGATTTCATTTTTGCACATGAAATCTGCTGCTTTTGCTTTGTTCAGACGTAGTCTGAAGCAGTAATGCTTGATCATAATCCACAGTCTAATTATGTAATACTTGCCTAAAACTGATGATAAACTGTGAACATAGTGTTTGAAAGACTACTGCTCCTGAAGCTGCTTTGCGTAAAGTAGTTAATAGAATGACATTTTTTCTTCTGCTAAACCTATGTCAAATGTTTTGTTTTGTTTCCTTCTCCCACTTACAACTGCTAAAGCTGAAGAAATAATTTACAAAATAATATAATTCTGTATAGGACTTGAAGTATTTCGCTGCCCCGTATGAATTTGTTAAAGTAGTGAGATACTGTGTTGGACTGCTGAAAGATTGAAATGCTTTAAGTGGAAATGCTGATGAGGAAAAACATGATGGAAACGTTACTTACAAATAAATAAATGAACTAATAAAACTTGATACTTCCTCTTCCCTCCTCCTCACCTCTTCCAGAATTTATGGGTATCAGCCAGTATCTGGAGAGTGGCTGCTCTCCTTTTGCAAGTAGGCATTAAAGATACTTAAAAGCATAGTCATTTATATGAGCAACCATAAATATAAATAAGAGGAATAGGATCATATCTGTAATGGGATGATAAAATTATGCGTTAAAAATGTATGTCTCCTGTTAGTTCTGGTTTTAACCTATTTGTATGTAGGTATAGTTTGGGAATCAAAGTTCTGTTTCTCACGTAGACAAAAAGTTCCGATGTCTTCTGTTGTAATTCATGTTGGTTAGATAGGAAGAAAATGTATTTATCTATTTTTTTTAATGTTAGCTCCACAGACACCTACAGATTGGTCTAAGAAGAAAAAGGAACCCCTTGGAAAGCTTGCCTCTCTATTTAAACTCCTGGTGATGTTACTAAACTCTTTCCATGTGTTCAGTTCCAAAGAAATCTGTTCAGAAACATTGGTCTCTGTTGGTCCTTCAATTATTGCTATTCTTCACAACATCATCAGCCACGTTTCATTGCCTTCAGTGATTGGGACTATGTTTGCAATTTTTTCAAAACCCCTGGCAGTGTTCTATGAAAAAACAAAGTGAGTATTTTGAGAACGGTTGGAAAACTGGATTCATTGTATTGCTGCATATTGGTGAAACTTTGTGTGGTCTGTAGCAAGCGATGTACTTGGATATAGCTCGGGGTTTTTCAGAGCTTTGGCACTAATATGCTAAGAATTTTCAACTCCTGCCAAGTCTTTCACCTTGAGAAAGACTTTCCGGCTGGGGTGGCAGAGCGCTGGCACGGGCTGCCCAGGGGGGTTGGAGTCCCCTTCGCTGGGGGTTTTCAAGACCCGCCGGGATGCAGTCCTGAGTAATGTGCTCCGGGCAATCCTGCTCTGGCAGGGGAGCTGGACTGGATGGTCTCTAGAGGGCCCTTCCAACTCTGAAAATTCCGTGAGAGCACCGTGTATTTCACTAGATTCAGCCTAGGTAGTTGGTACTATTTTTGTAGTGCGCCCAAAGGCTGCAGAAAGAATAGGTCTGTAAGGCAGGTGCTGAAAACTTGCCTTTTTCTACAATTCCTGCATAAAACCCAGTGTGCTGGGACTGAGTGTGCGGCCTGCCTGAGCTGGGGCGCCTGCCAGGAGCGGCCTGACTGGCGCATCGCAGGTACATCACCCCAGAGCCCGCGGCACAGCCCTGCCCTCCCTGAGTTCGGGGGGATTCAGAAAAACCACACATCTGAGTAGCAGTCTCCATTGTGATGCTTTTCTTTAGAAATAAACCCAAACCTGCATAGTCATACAGGAAGGGAAACCTATAGGACTTCTGAGAACTTGGTGCTTAAAATTGGTGTCTCTAAGAGTGAATGTATTGTAATCTCCACAAGACTAAAGCGTTTGGCTTCCATCGCTGGTTATTTTCACTGCAGTGAAGATATTAACAGTAATTTGTTTTGTGGCAGGCAGGAACTGCATAAAGTCTTGTAGGAAAAAGAGAAATGGTACTTAGTTAAAGTGCACTAAAACCCTGTAAGTTTTTAAGCAGAGGGAAGTACTGAGAAATACTTGTTCGTTGCTATACAGTTTTTTATATGGCTCTGCTTTTTTTTTTTGTTAATTGTTGTAGGCTTCTTCCCAGGACATGATGGGATTATTAGGGGCTTGGTGGGAGGGGCTGGCAGGGTTTTGTCTCTCATTTTTCAGTGATGTGGGAGATGTACACTTGGCTCAGGATAAGGAAAAGAGATGGAGCACAGCTGTGGGAGGAGGGAGGAGAGGATGGGATAGGATGCTGCCGGTCAGCCCGTAAACGTTTTCTTGAAGCTTTTACTGAAACTTGAAGCAGGACTGCTACCACTAATCTAAAATTCATCAGGAGTCCCTGTCTCGAAGGCAAGAATCCACTTGTTCCCATGTAAGGTTGAGTTGAATGCCACCTATCTCCATCTCCCATCTCATCTGCCTTTGTTTGAGCATTGTCTTTCTTAGAATTTCTTATTAAAAGGGAGAGGTGAGTGTTGGATGTATATTTTTAAAGGAAGGCATAGACAAGCAAATAGAAGTTTGGGAACCTCTTCAGGTTGGACGTCACGGACTTACAAAATGAATTATTAAATGTGGTTTTCTCACACTTTTCAGGATGGTGCACGTAGGGGTCTGTTGACTTGAAATTACTTAGTTTAGGTGGTACTTCAGCTTTTTAATGCAGCTATTTGTGGGGTCTGGGAAAGCTGTTTGGGGAGAGGGTTAGGAGCAACACAAAGAAGGCAGTTGGAAATTACTTCCTAAGAAAACCTTTAATTTTAAGTTTGTACTAATTAGTACTGATCTTTCCATTAGCGCCTCTTATAGTTAGCGTCTGAGTATCAGTGGGGGCTAAAGGATAGGCTGAAACTATTTAGAGCAGGAAGTTTTTTGATCGGCCAAGGGGAAGCTGGTTTCACAACATTATTTCGTCAAGTTGTATACTAAAACTAGTGTGCAGTACTTGAGTGCGTTTTGTGTTTAATTCTTGTGCGTGGGGTAAATGAGAACGCAAAATATGACTTTGTTGTTTGTTTTGGCAGGCTTGCTGATGTACCTAAAGTATACAGTGATCTTAACAACAAGGTAAACTTGCTAGAGAAATAGCTGGGGTTCGGGAAAATGTGTGACACTAGAGTTTTGCCATTTATCCTGTATTCTAAAAAGATACTAAAAAATGTAATGAAGGTAGAGATTTAATTTTTAAACTGTCTTTTACTAAGAAGGTAGCCGAGGGGAGGATCACTAGGCTTAGCTATTAGACTTTTTGTGTGGTGTTTAAACTCCTTTATTCAGGCCATACTATTCTATGGGATAATAACGTTTTAAATAATGTTCTAAAATTCTAAATAGTGAATACTTGCAAATAAAAACCCTGTTGTTTCTTCTTGCCCTCAGCTTGAAAAGCTACTGGCTGAGATCATCCTGTGTTTACAGTCTCACTGCACTGGCTCTTACGACAGTGAACTGCTTGCGCAGCTTTCTCCGTTGCTCTGCGTAATGTTTCAGCATAAGAGCAAACAGATCCGCAACCAGTGTGCCCACTTCTGGAACGCAACATTTGCTAAGACTACGTCACTAGCATACCCTGAAGAGTTAAAGTAAGATACATGTTTTTAATATTTATAGATAATTTTAAAGGAAGAGACCTTGGGTTATGTGCAAATGAATCAGTATTGTTCTGGTTACTACCTATTTTTGTGCAGGGTGGGATATCTGCTGGTCTTGGTGTGTATCTCTCCCCCTCCTCCATAAGCTTAATTTTTTTTTCTTGATTTTTTTTTTTTTTTTTTTGTTGAGCAGATCTGTGTTAAGCCAAGCCAAAAGGAAAATCCCACTATTGCTGCCCGGTTTTGAAAGCATCGAGGTAGCTGAAGAATACAGCGGCCCATTCTCTGATGCGGTAAGTGTGTTGTTGACCCCACCGGGTGCTTCGTTGTGTGGAACTTCATGGGAGTTGTTCGGCAGGGAGTGGCGAGGTCAGTTTTGATGTTTACTGTGATCAGCCTGCGCTTGCTTCGTGTTTGGAATGATAAACCATGCTGAAGCACTGTCAAAAGACTGAACTGGTTCTTAACAGTTCATGCATTTTAAATTTTGGGTTCTACTAGCTTGTTTGAAATAGTTATTTTTTTAAGTTCTCCTCTGTGTAATTTAGAGGCAAATGGGATTGTGGGACAGTTTAGTCATAGAAATTGGTACATCTTAGGATGAGTTTGTGAGCTCGGAGTTTCTTCATACAATGCATTCAGTGTGTTTTTATTTGAATAGATGGAAAATTCACAGTTGGATGCAAAGATAAGTGGAATGGAGCTAAAGTTGGGTCAAAAACGAGACTCTATATTGGCGCAGACGAGTGAGCTAAAAAACGAAGTAAAAGACAAATCCAGTAATGTGCAAGTAACATCTGCAAAGGTAAGGCGCTTGCAGGCGGGCGTGATAGAATCAAATCCCTTCTGTTCTGCAGCAGAACATCTGGAATGCTGCTCTAAATTCTCAGTAAAAATTAATGTTTTGTGATGCTGGAATAATTTTCTTCCAAATGTACACTGTGTAGCACACTTCAATTTCTCTGCTAAGGTTCCGGACTGGTGAGCTTTAAGGAGGGAGCGTGGAGGGCTGCTCGATGGGTGGGAGGTACAAAGCAGATACAAAATTCCCACCTCGGTCTGGTTGCAGGTTGTGACAGGTTCAGGTGCTGGGGTGGCTCTTGGTTTCGGTAGACGTGTGCTGCCTGTGCCAGTCTGTCACTTGCGGGAGGGGGAGATGCTGTTGTGTTCTTAAGGAATCGCTGATTTGGTAAACAACAGTAAATAATAACCCTCCTGAGTGTTGAGGTACCTTCACCCGTCACAGCCTTTGAACTCCACGGCACTAAAGGAAGTGCGGAAGCTTATTTGAGGGTAGGGAGGGGGGTTGCAGGATCTCCCCTGAGTTGTAGCGTGGGGCAAAAAACACAAAGAAAATCAGCATTTAGTGGGGGATTTGTGCTGACAGAACTGGTTGTTTGAGAACTGTTCCATTTAGGATGGCTGTACCTGAACTTTGAAAACACTTTGGATTCCTCTGTTTTGTTTGTAATCCCATGGGGTTTTCTTTTTCCTTTCTGTAGTTGAAACTAGAATTTTCATCTTCGAAGACTAAAAGTGAAATACTTCTGGAAGAGGAGAAATCTGTTGATTTTGTGTTTATTCCTCCAGAAACAAAAGAAAGAATCTTGACAGAACATCAAAAAGAAGTGCTTAGGTCAAAGAGGTCTGTAATTTATTGTTTTAAACTTAAATGTGAAATGTCATTACACTGAGCATGCCAGATTGACATAACTTCAATTCCTGTATTTCAGACTGCTAAGGTAATTAAGTCTTACTCTTCCAGACAAGTTGTAAAGTTTAAAGCTAACAAAGTTCATTGCTTTACTATTTTAAAGCAACCAAATTATTCTCTGATGGGCATTTCCTATTTTGATTAAATATACTCTGTTATCTGCTTGGAGTTTGGTAATTTGTTTACATTTTTATGTCATGACTTTCACTTGCAATGTGACATGGAAGATGTCGTTTTTCTTAAATCATTGAAATGAAAAGGGTTTTGTACCTGATCTGAAGGAAAGATTTCTAAATTGAAGCGGTCTTATGTCAGCAGCACATCAGAAATTGGGATATTCCCAAGATTCATCTTAATTGCATGGGAGTCTTTTTAGAATTATCCTTTATTTAACATGAGAAAATAATACTAGAGTATTTTCTGTGCTCGGACGGTAAAAACGCCGTGTAAGCAATTTGTGTACAGTGATGCTTGATGGGCACTCAGTTGGATTCTGTAGTTGGCATGAGTTGATGAATTCTTTGCCGAGTGGGATCACAGCTTTTTTTCCCCAAAAGCATGTTTGACATTAAAAAAAAAAAATTTACCGCAACTGAAAATAGCGGCCTTGAAATAAGGAGGTAAATCATGATCTGCATCGGCGCTGCAGTTTGCTGGGCCAGTGTTAGTGCATGAGGTGGCAGCAGTCGGTTGCAATATCGTCTTTTGTGCCCAGAGCAGGGCAGGAGCGTGGGGTCAGGCGGTCTCCTGACGCTCGGCGCGTGCTGCCCTGCAGCCTGTGCCACAGTCCCCGCTGGGCTGCGTGCTGCGGTTTGAGTAGTCTTGAGAGTTTGGAAGTTCAGTCCATTTCATACAAAGATCCGCTCTTTTGTGATGAATGCAATACACCGCCCTATCCTTCTTTTATTTTTTTTTTTTTTTTTAAAGTCTAACTTTTCTGGGTTTCTTTCAGGGTTGATATTCCTGCTATGTACAACAATTTGGACGCATCACAAGATAATACTTTATTTTCTCAGTATACTCAAAGCCAGGAAGATTCTTTGTAAGTAAAGGTGGCCAATATGTACATTAAAGGTGTCCCCTTTTTCTGCTACACTTCTAATCTAAGCAACTTCTGTTTTAGGGGAAAGTCATCTTCAATAGAAAATGCAAAAGAAAACACTAAAACCAAGTGTCAGGTAATTTCTCCTTTTCTAATGGTAATTAAGGTATCAGAATTATAACCATACTAGTGATGTTTTCTTTATATTAGTAGCTCTGGTAATTAACAGCAAAACTATTTACTATTTATGATATGGTTTTAAGCTTGATTTGGAAACTCTTCGAGCAAAAAAAACATGTACTCCAAATGTAATAGATCACGAGTCATTTCTTTTCTCTGTATTGATTAACCTGTAAAACTCTTGAGAGTATCTTCTTTTTTCTTGGGCTTCCTCTGTTTTTTCCATGTCTGATAATACTGACGCAGGCTCCGTGACTGCAGAAGGCACTGATTGCTTTGGTGGTTTGTATTTCATTCTCGTCACCACGTTTGAACGTAATACCATTGCAGTGCCGTTGGGCTGTGCTTCTGCTTTCTACAGTTCACACGAGAAAGGGCCAATCATTAAGCACTTTGTCTTAATTTCAAAATGGGAGGATTTAGATAAGTAGTTTTAGTGCACATGTACTTAAGTTTTGTTACACAGAGGTATCATAGGGACTTAGGGGTCTGTCCTGTCTGTGTGCTACCACTGACTTTATTGGGATAAAACTACCTGAAAGCTGCAGCACAGACCTGCTGGGACTGACTGTGGTGCTGTTCTGAGGATTCTTTAATTGCCTGACTCTGTTAGGAATGCTAACGCTGCTGACTTCTCTTCTGTAACACCTTTTTTCCCTGTGAGCTGTAAGGGCTTGAGGGGGATTAAATAGTAGGGGTTTTTTTTGGGGGGGAATTTGTAGTGTGCCGTAAGTGTAGATCTGTTTGGTTTTGGAGAGGAGTTGGCTAAACAGCTGCCTTGATCAACTGCGGCGCTGAACAGACAGTAGGTAAAATACAGCAGTTTTTTCATAAAAACTGTTTTAGTAATAGGTTTAATGTCTCTTGCAAAACTCAAATAAAACGCTTTTGCAGTTCTTGCTGTTTTGAGTTTAATTGGCTTTGAAAGAAATTTTTTTGCCTTTTATACCTACTGAAGGACAGATAATAAAATAATTTGAAGGAAGGGTGGTTTGAAAAACGTTGCGGGTGTAGTGTTTTCTATTCCACCAGAGCTGGGGTTTTTTATATTATATTCATAGCAAACTTACAATACTCTGCTGTTCATATTTTTGGGACAGGAAGAAAATGCAAAGGGTGAAGGATGCACCAATGAATCGGATAATCCTCCTGAGAATGCTGCCGGTGTGAAAAAGTCACCTGTTACTCACATCGAGGCGAGCTCAACTTCAGACAGTGAGGGAGCGTCAAAAAGGGAGACGGCTGAAACGGTGCCGGAGGAGCCATCAGTTGGAGAGGGGTTAGAAAAAAGTACTGTGGAAACGGCTTCAAAGGAGCCCTCAGTAGGGAACGAAAGCGTTTCAAATGTCAGCAGCAGTTCAACTTCAAGTGACGTCATTTCTGGAACACCGCAGCCTGCAAGCCGACGGCAGTCCTTTATTACTTTGGAGAAATTTGGTAGTTCAGAGAACAGACCCTTTAGTCTTTCGGCATTAAACAGTTTATCTGAGCTGGTTGGAAGTGCTTCTGTGGCAGGTAAACAGGAAAATACAAATGCATGTAAGACGGGTGCTAAAGCAGAAAAACCTGGAGAAGAAAATAAAAAGCCTTCAAAATCGGAGTCTGAACAAATATTTACTGCAATACGAAGGCTAACGCGCAGGCAGAGTAAAATGGAGCATCAAGGAAACGAGTCACCCAAGTTGTTCATTAGGTCAGAACAAGACAAAAGCGCACAGGAGTCGTCTATGGAAGATAGTCCTGAACTGCCTTCTACAGTAGAAGACGTAGAGCGTGTTCTCTTTGTTCATTCCCAAGCTCTCCGTTCTACAGAAGAAGAAATTAAAAAAGTTGAAGATACGATAGCAGAAGTAGAAAAGGTCAAGGCATTAGATACAGATTCTAAAGAAAATACACCCCCAGAGACGACCGTCTCATCTGAGCAGGTAACAGGCGATGATAGTCAGGTTCCACACGTGTCTCCTAATCAGAAACTACCAAGACGTTCTTCAAGACGACGGTCAGAAACTGCAGAAAGTACAGCAGGTAGTCAAGATAAGGAAGATGGCCACCAAAAGAGGGACAGACATAAAGAACATGAAGAATCTGGGCAAAAGAAGGTGCCGCAGACTAAAGATGATGTATCCCAAAAGCAGAAAGCAGTTTCTGGGAAAACTATGGAAAATACAAATAAAAAAGAAAGCAACCTGCCGGAGAGAACTGCTGCAGAGGACTTAAGCTCAAAGGAGTCTCCTGCTTCAAGGGGCCTTGATGAGGACGTGAATAAAAGTGCCAGGAGGTCAGAAGACAACGTGAAGGCTGACAGGGAAGGTCAAGCCTGTAGCTCGAGTACAGTAGGTCAGAAGAAGACTGAACACCCACGGTACCACACAAGAAGAGCTTCGCAAGGATTGCTCTCCAGCATAGAAAATTCAGAGGCTGATGGCTCCGAGACCAAGGAAGAAAGCACAAGAAAGAAAAGATCTGCCAAAGTGAAGAATAGAAGCGATTGTCTTGAAGGTAAATGGAAAGATCTACAGCCAGGAAGCCGTAGCCATGAGGTGTCTTCCCAAGGAAGTGAAACTAAGAATCTGCTGGAAACAAATAAAGGCGAGCTAAGCCCTGAAGTCAGTGTGGATGCTGCGTTGGCATCTGAAGCGTGTGACCCAAAGCACCAAGTAATGCCTGCAGGTGCTAGCAAAGCCGTGGGATCTGCCGGCTCAGAGGATTTGCCTGGTGTGCAGAATGCAAATGCGGAACAAAAGAGCAACACATCGATGGAATCGTTCACCAACCAGTGTGCATCTGATCAGGATTTGAAAGCCCCAGGGGAAAACAAACACATTGAGAAGCAAACAAACGTAGAAGACGGTTGTCCAACTGTTCTGCCTGAACATATACCAGGAGCAAATGCTTCAGGTGGTGATCTTTCCTCTTTGCAAATACCCGAGTGTCAGCACAAAAGAAGCAAAAGGGTGAAAAAACTAAGGAACTGCGATTGCTGTTGTCCAAAGCCAAAGCAGCAAGTGCTGTCATTCACGGAATCAAAACATGAGAACACTCCTGAGCTGAGTGAGCCCCAAACCACCCCAGTTCAGACATCTGTAAGTACATCAGAGGGGTCTGGAAATTCAAATTTGGACGAGATCTTGTCCATGGCACCTTGTGCAATGAGCACTCCTTTGCATCCTCCGAAGGAACCCACTGCATTTCACTTGGAAGGAGAGAGATCGTCTGAGGATAATCTGCAAGGAAGCAGCGTTGTAGCGGGTCTGGAGAATGCCGAGTGTATAGCAGGTGAGACTACCGACTCCGTAGTGGAAGTGAAAGAACCCGCTGATCAGAGCGACTGGCCTGAGCAGCGCCTGTCGGAGCGCGCTGCAGGCGAGGCCGGTGACAGCCGTTTGGCTGCAGGGATGGAAAGCGAAGAACCAGCAGCTGCAGAAGAGGAAGAAATAAGTCAGAATGGACAACTGGAGGAGATACCCAAGGCGCTGGTTGTTGTTAGCAAACCTGAGAAACAGATGGATGAGCTAGAAAGCAGTCAGGATAAAGAAGCAGCTGAGAATACTGTAGGAGAAACTTGCATTGTTCAAGACAAAGGGGTGAAGGAGGAATTAGTGGAAACTGAAATTACAGTGCCTGAAAATGCAGCCTTAGACAAAGACGATGCAGTAGAAAATAACAGCGTGGATTCACCTCAAAAGCCGGAAGATCACAATTCTTTAGTGTTAGTTAATGAAAGCCCTAATGGTGTGCAGGCACGCTGCATGTGGTCTCCTTCAGCTTCTCCGTCCACTAGTATTTTAAAGAGAGGTGTTAAAAGAAATCAAGACGATGATTCCCTGTCACCTGCTAATAAGGTATTGCCACGTGATTGGTTGTGTCATACATTCAGTTCATAACTGGGATATGTAACAGTGTCTGTAGTGTCATGAGTCCCAAATACGTTGAATTATTGACTGTATTTTTCATTGTAAATGATCTTGCGCGGAAGCTGAAGCCTTACAGGTTTATTTTTGGAAGGCACGAGCACTGCCAGGCTTGCGTTATCGGGGCGCGGGGTGGGGGGCTGCCTGGCCGGGCTCTGACCTGCTGCCAACAAACGCTGCTGCAGAACCGCTGTGTGCACAGCCTCGGGTTTGAGCAGCTTTTTACAGAACGCGTTTAATGTCCCCTTTGGCAATGAGGAAGCCACAGTTTCTGTCCTTGGGTGAAACGTCATCTGTGTCATTCAAGAACTTTAATGACTTTATTTCAAACTGAGCTATGTTGTCTCCTCAGACTCACTTCACCAGTGTGTGGTGGTTGGAGTTCATACTATAAAAACTACTTCTCTCTAAAAACAGATCCGCCGAGTCTCTTTTGCAAATCCGATTTATCAAGAAGGACTGGCAGATGACATAGACAGGAGAAGTCCTGTCATTAGATCCCATTCTTCTTCACCATCCTCCCGAAGCCTTAAAATTTTATCTAATGTTCAGGTGAAGGTAAATTCTGTTACGTATGTTCTGTATGTCGTTAAGTACTCGTGTTTCTCATTTATCGTAGGTAACGCTGCTATAGTGTATATTCACTGTCACGCGCGAACAATTTTAAGAGCAGAGAATCAGTAAGCGTAAGATACGGTTGTAAGGGGTTTAGCCTGACTCCTTCCGGTACTCTCTGAAGACAAACGCGCTCTGAGATGTAGGTAGCAGAATCTTACCGTGAACTGCATTCCTGTGATCCTGAGAGATCTTTTTTTCCTCTTTTTCTACCCAGCATATAACCACTCCAACCAAAGGATTTCTGTCCCCAGGATCTCGTAACCCTAAATTTAAGAGCTCAAAGAAGTGTTTAGTAAGAAGTGCTTTGGTTCATGTATCTCTTCAATTTTTATTTTTCCTGTATTCAGTTGGGTGATAGTTAATTTAATCATTTTTCTGTATTATTCCAGATCACGGAAATGGTAAAGGAATCGCTGCCTTGCCCTACAGAATGCGTGTATCCTGCCTTAGTCGGCTGCAAAGCACCGGTTGACGTAATTTTACCTCAGATTACATCGAACATATGGTAAGCGGATTGTTGCTCTTGAAGATGGTGTTTTAATAGAAACTCTATTCTAACTGAGGCTGCAGAACCAAATACTCTGATGCAAAATGTGGTGATGTTTTTTGCCAAAATCTTTTTAAGAGCAGGTAGGTTGGTTTGGTGAGGGAGAGACGTAACTATTTTGGAATTATTCAAGTTGTCTTTTTTGTAAGGCTATGAAAAGCTCACACCCAGGAACACGGGGAGCTTTCTCCGTTTCATGTGCCAGAGCAGACTGATTTTAACAATCCCTGACGAAGCAGTTGGAGCTTTCTCTGTATTGAAGGTGAAGTGAGATTTTGGAAAAAAATAAATATAAAAATCTACATTTCAAATGTGCCGGGTGCTCAGCTAGTTTGTTGTCCCATCTAAATTTTGGTAACGTGTCACGACAAACTATAGCTGTGCAGTGGGAACAGCTCAGAACGGCCTTTTCTAGCGCGCGCGGCTCCTTTTCCTCCCACTCGTGTCACACAGGAGTGGGCGTTACGATGCCGGTCGCTGCTGGCTGTAGGATAACCTGCCAGAAGGTGTGCTTCTGCAGAGAGAACGTCTTTGTGAATCTGCGGTCGTGTAAGATTTCTTTGTGCTCCACCATGCCAGGCAGAAAGGATGTGAATTCTCGCCTAATAAACACTTTTTCCCTCCCGTGCTGCAGCACCAGAGGCTTGGGGCAGCTCATTCGAGCAAAGAACATCAGGACAGTGGGTGACCTGAGTACTTTGACAGCATCAGAAATCAAAACTCTTCCCATCCGCTCTCCAAAAGTTTCCAATGTTAAAAAAGCTCTTAAAGGATATCATGAACAACAGGTAAAGCTTCATTTTGGTACCCAGAAAGGCAGTGTACCTCGAACTGCGAACATCCACCGTGAGGAATAATGTATTTTTCCCCCATTAGAAATAGTACTTTAAAGCGTAATCTCTACCTCTCAAAGTAACGTGGGAATTCAAGGTAGAGAAGTGACCTAATCGTTATTCCTGTTAATATTGTAATTGTATTTGTTATGAGGTTAAAACACGTCCCACCATGTAATCTTTTTGTTTTTCCTCTCGTTCTCTCACAAAGAATCTTCAGGTAAAATCTCGGGCATTTGAGGAAGTGTCAGTGCTTGAAGATGCAGAAAAGCCCGTAAATAACGTAGAGGATAAATCTCTTTCTGTAGATGAAGAAAAACTTGCAACAGGTACCTACTGCCTGCTTTCTGCGTAGCGTTGCGGTGTTTCTGCCTGTTGCTGCTTTGTTCTCTCCTTATAGGAACTTATATAGAACCTTATTTTCCTTAAGGAAATTCTTATAGGAATTCTCTCCTTTTAATTTTTGGGAGAGAGTGTTAATAGCCAATATTAGCACATCAGATGGGTGATGGAGTTAGCCAAAGCCCTGTAGTAACAGCTTTTTAAAACTTGTTGCGTATTTTGAGGGAAGGACGTTGGTTTTCTGTGAACAAGCTTGCCTAAGGATGTGCAGTACGAATTACGCAGGGCTCGAAGTACTACCCCTCTGAATCTCAGCCGGGTACGTCTCTGAGCTGTTTAGTACTGCAGCGAGGGCGGTGGTTCTGGGCACGCACAGAAATGAGCACGATGAAGCGGAGATAGCGAAGCAGTGCCTCATCCTGGGGGGCTGGGACAGGAGGGGGACAATTCCCTGGGTACCTGTTTTGGGTTTGGGTGCCTGGATTTCTGTTTGAATTCTGTGCGTGTGGGGGGTTTGGCCCGATAGCTCAAACAGGAATCCACCTTTGTTCTTCCTACAGCGCTCCTGAAGCATGTGGTTAACTGGAGAACAAAGAACCCGGGAGTAACTTCTCCTGAGCTGTCCAGTTTAAAAGTTGGACTTTGGGATAAGGTGTCTTGAAGGACACTGGCAGCATCTGCATAGGATTGAACAGTTTCATTTCTGTCCTTAGTTTTATTGTACAGTCGTGATGATGAAAGGCACCATAAGGAAGGGTAGCGTGGAGTTCCGAGGGCTGCCTTTGTCAGGAGCTCTCCTGTTGTGTGGCACAAACACTTTGTAGACTGCTTGAATAGGTTATTTTGGAGGAAAGAGGCTGTAACGTTCCACAGCATCGTACTTTTGCTTAGACTGAAACCGCAGTGCCCAACTTTCCTTCCCTTCCAGATTTGATTGAACCAGTCGTCCTGAACACAAGCGACCAGCCCGCAGCAGATCTCCTGAGCCAGATTGATGCGCTCGCTGCTCAGCTGACGGCGGAGGATCTGCACGGCTATTCGGGAAGCCAGCTTTTTGAGATGCAAGAGAAACTCGTTGGCATGACAAACTGTATCATGAAAAACCTGCAGTCCCGCTGGAAATCACCGCCCCATGAAAGTGCTGATTAGTTGCTTGTCGTTCCTAAGTAAGGAGGATTTTGTTACAACAATTTTCCCAAAAACCTGCTTTTCCCACTGGTGAATTATTCCTTAAACTGTGCGTTTTGTACTATATAAGATTTTTTTTTTTAACGCCTATATGAGCAAAGGGTATCATGTTCCACCCCCCTCCCCCCTTTTTTTTTTTTTTTTGGTCCTAATTTGTGGGATTGCGTATTCCGTTAGAGGTATTTTATCCTATTGCTATGCATTTTTCTTTCAGGCAGTGAAAGAAAACTTGACAAAGTTGTGCAATAGCAAAGACTGTGAAACCAAACCAGCAGAGTTAGTTAAATTATTTTTTTTCAAATCCGAAGTGTTCTTACTGCTGCAAACTCTTATGATTTGGTAAGAGATCGATGTCACGGCTCTGCTCATCTGCTGCCCCCGTTTTGTTTCCTTTCGAGCTGCTGACCCTGCCAGAGAGACTCTCCAGCACCGTTTTGTACCGAGATGAGCCGTGCTTAATGCCTTACAGCAGCAACAGCCCAGGGACCTGCTCTTTGACAAGCGGATGACATCTATTTTTGCATGTATTTTTGTAAGAATCGCACTAAGAAGCTGATAATGCGGCGTCCCCTTCCAGGTGACACTTTGCAAAACTTCTCAGGCTTTTTCCTTGGTTCTTTGTTCTTTGTTTGCAGCAGTTCTTCTGTGGAGAAGACTTTTTTCCTTGGGGAAATAAATGGATTTGACAAGAGCTCTTTGTATATTATGTACAGACTTATCATGGCAAATGTTGGTTAATAATTTATGATTTTGGAGTTTTAATTGCATGGAATGCATTGCTGCTTCTCAGAGACCTTCGGAAGAGAGTTCTCGGGTTTTACTCTGGAAATTAATTTGTATATATTGTACTGTAGCTATCAAAAAGGATGTTTATCGAAAAGAATTGCTGCAGGTGGTTTTAGAACTTACATATGGACAAATAAATCAGCAAACAGTTCCCAAACTTCTTAATGTCCTTGTGGTTTGGTGGGTTTGGGTTTTTTTGTTCCTCCCTCAGATCTGTTGAGCCTTCCCGCAGCATCGCTGTGGATTCTCACGGTTGGGAGGGACCTTGGAAGGTCATCGCCGCTGCCTTAAGATAGGAGCAGGGGCTCAGGGACATGGGAGTGTCTCATCAGCAAGACTCTAAATATTCTTTGCCATCTTCACGCGTCTCGTGACGAAAATGAACAGGACACAGCGGTGTCTTGGAGCTGTAATGTGAACAGCGCCAGCAATGAGGTGGCTGTGGGTTCTTTTGCTTTCTTGAAAATGTTATTTTGGTTCCGAGTCTGCCTCCTTAGGCTTGTTCAGCTCTGGTACCCAGCGACCTTTACAGCTAAGGCTGTTCCTGATGCACATCAAACGGGTGTTGGCGTCTTTGAACCAACACCCTCCAGTGCTGGCACTCCCGAATCCTGCGCTGAGGAAGGGCGTTTCCCCCTCCAGCTGGCGGCGTGCGCCCTGACGTGCTGCGCGTTCCCCTTGAGCAAAGCCCTCAGCCTTAATGCTGCAACTCCCGCTACTGCTAACTTTGGTTTTAATCTTTCGTCTCTCGGACACAGTATCCCGTGATTTCTTATTTCCGTCTGTCTTGGAGGCTGGCTGGTTCCAGGCGCTTCAGCACGTGAAGCACAAACCTGTTCAGGTACAAAATCACCCGTCCCGTTCAGCCGCACCCCCCTGGAGCCTGGCTTCTGTTGAGGCTCTTGCGTCCTCCGTCACCACCTGGGCGCTCCCCTTTCTCAAGAGGTTGCTGAACAAAGCCACTTTGTGAGATTGAGTCCTGCTCGTCGGCGTGAGTGAATACGTCAAACGTGCTGCAGAAACATCAGCTTTATTTATTACATGTAAATTAGTGACTAACAGCTTTTGACCCCAGGACAGTTGCATGAAAAACACGTGTAAGAGCTCAGCAAGCAGAAGGGGAGGCGGTGGGTGTTTTGGGTTTTTTTTCCCCCTCCCCTAGCTAAATGTTGGTTTGAGATACTAAGCTTAAATGTTGCTTATATAGAAAAGAAGTGAATACATTGAAACCTTTTAGAATAGTCCAGAAAAATACTCTCTTTGTGGGAGAATGAAGAAAGTAATATGTGGTAGTCTTAGCCTTAAGTACACGTATAGAATTCCAGCGAGACAGACCTGGATTGCAGTGCTGGTATGGTTAAACGCGGGGCTGGGGCAGGATGCGGTGGTGAAATGTTTGACAATCCAGGCAATGTTTAAAAACTTTGACATTGGAAGAACCACAGTTCTCGGGAGCAATGCCCAGTACTGGGGTTACGGGTAGTTTTCAAAAATGTTTTGAAAGGATGTTTAAGGTGTTTCAAGAGTATTTTGCTCTGCAGTTACTTTTTTCTTTTTTTTTTTCTTTCCTTTTTTTACCTCATGGGTCGTAAGGCACCATCAGCATGAAAGACAATAAGGCACTCGGCGGGGAAAAAGTGTTCCAAACCCTTTTCCAAGGTTACAGTGAGACGTGCCAGCATGTCTGTGCCATGCGGATAGGCTTTACGGCACAGCCGGGCTGTGGTTCAGACCGCTTCCACGTAGTTGGCGGGCAGCATGCCCGTCTTGCCGGTTCTCTGGACAGTCCCGTACATCCAGCCTTCATCGATCGCTTGTACGTTTACGATCGTGTCGCCATCTTTGAAGGAAACCTCATCAGCGTCAGCTGCCATGTAGTCGTACATGGCCCGGTAGGTCTTCTGTTAGTTGTAAGAAAGGGGAGAGGGGGCAAAGAAAACAAGAGACGTGTTCAGACCCCTGCGCTCAGCGCTGAGGGCACTGTGGGTGGGAACCGAAACGTAAGAGCCGCTGAGGGGCAGTTACGTTTTGACTCGTTTTGGTACTCGCTACGTACTGATGGCAGCATCTGTCTGGTCTTCTAAATCTCCCGATTTCAGACCACAAATGGTTTTCTCAGTAATGAAGTACCTCAGTTACCCAAACGCCACGGTACCTTAGGGTACAGCCGGCGGTCAGGGACGCACTGACTCAGCGTGAGTAGCTGAGCGGCATCAGCTCCAGGTAGCTTCACCTGTAACTGCCAGGCGCTGCCTCCCAGCGGACGGCGTGGGGAGGTGGCGCTGTACCCATTGTCGTGTCTACTCTAAGACTCAGCCTCAGGAGCAGGAAGAAGTGTTAATTTGAAGTTGTCAAGAACAGGAGAGGGTCTGTCCCACTCCAACAGCTCTGTTACACCTTCACCTGCTTTTGTACCGCACCTCAGCCCGGGGTGGGCACCTTGGTGCTCGGTACCAGTTAACGTGGTCTGAAGCGGGACAGAGCGCGCGCCATCGGCTGTCGGAGCCCTCCCCGGCTGCGCGCCTTTCCGAGGTAGCCAAACGCTCCTGCAGCAGCCTTGGGAGTGTGGCTTAATGCGCCTGAGCCGCGTTACTTACACCAGCAGTGGATGGGTGAGAAGGAACCGACGACACTGTTGTTTGCTGGGTGACAACTGACGATGACCGCTGTTGTGGTAACTCGATGGTTTTAGCATGTTTGTAGCCCACTGCAAAAAGAAAATACGTTTGTATTGTTCACCACAGAAGTGGCAATAGGGTTAGCGGTGCTCTGAATAAAGACCGCAGGATAGGTCAATAGTGGGGTCACATCTGCCCTTTACCCACTGAAATACAACTCTACATCTGTTGGTTATGTCCGTAACTCAACGCTTTGCAGGTGTATTTCTGTGCTCTTTCCTGGCTAAAGGACTTGCTGACCGCGAGCCCGTGACCAGCACTGCCCTGCCAGATGGTCTGGGTACTGTTCGTCCCCATAGGTGAATAAATGGCATTTTTGTCCTCCTCGTACCTGTTGCAGTGGTGGTGAAGAAGCCCCCGTTGCTGTAGTAGGACAAATGCTGATCCACGCCGTCGGAGGGTTCGGATTTTTCCTCGCCACCACTGAGGCTCAAGGCGCTGGCGGAGCGGGAGTGCTCCCGGCTGCGGCGCTGGGCTTGGACTGCGAGGAGAGAGCAGCGGGAACCAATTTATGTCTGTTTTGTAAGGAGGTGCACACATAAAAATACACATGCATACACATCTATATATACACATATACGCATATACAGGTTCCTTTGTATATACACACACAAATATGTATGTGTGTGCCTACACATTCTGTAAAAACACCCAAAGCTCTCTACCCTTGTTACCAAACCCAGCGAAATTGTGCTTATATTAAGCAGAAAACTGACACAGGCTGCATGTATGTTAAGCAGAATTGGTTACTGTATTTTGTAAACCATATATAAAGAAGCGTGTGAATTAATCACAGTCTGGTTTTATGGCCACTCAATGGTATTTGCCAGGGTGCTTTTTTTTTTTTTTTTTTTTTGAAGTAGTCTATGGACACGGTGCTGAAGTTCTACTCAAAAAGGCACAGTGATTATGCCCCTGTTATCTTTAATATTCAGAATTTTCCTTCCCTATAGTGCCAGCTACTTCCAAACTTTGTATTCCAATTATCCCATGCTTTCCTTCATCAGCTCACACAGAGCTGATCCCATGCTTTCCTTCATCAGCTCACACAGAGCTGAGCCATGCCTGGACTGTGTTTTCTGTCATTCAGCATGCATCTCTTCTCAAACAATTAGCAGGAAAGGAGTTAAAAAAAAAAAAAAGTAACTGAGGAACAGTATTTTTAAAGTTATTTAAAAAGGAGGCACATGTTACAGGTAAGCAACTGCATCGTGCTATCTGTGCAGCATGCAAACAATCCTCTCCGTGCCTGCGTTAGACCACTTCTATAGAACAGTAACATTAACAATGTATTTTTTGAGAAATCGCTATATTAAACATCGAGCTACATTTAGGTAGTAGCACAGTTCTGCTGGTGAGGAGGAGGTGTAGACAATGTCTCCTCTCGTTACCGTTACTCCTCACAAGAACCGTGTCCCTCTGTACCTTTTAACACCTCGGCTCTGTTTAACGCCGCGGCTGAAGGGAGCGGGTAAGGCTGCGCTTGCCTTCGTGCCGAGGTAGAGCCCTAAGCTGTACTTTACTATCCCCAACTGTCAGTTTTACTGATGGATTTGCACACGTTTAAAACCTATTTTGCACAAACAGTGCAGACTATGGAACAAACCAGAGATCATGTGTAAGCTTCTGGACTGAATATTGTCTTCCGCCGGGTCGTAGTCAAAGACTGATCCAGGGTTAGTGCGCCACACGCGAAGACCTGTAAGAGAAACAGCATTGTCTGAGCAGAAGCTGTAGCTCGAGCAATTTTTAGAGAGCATGCGCAGCATGTGTGTGTCCCAAATAGGAGTAAAAGTGTAACAGAAAAGCAATATTTCATAAATTTGTGTTTCTCAAATCTATAGCACAGATTAGGCTTTTATTTTTTTATACCTAATCATCTACATCAAGTCAGCTAAGGTATTTCTCAATATATTAAGTATAGAGTTGAAGTTCAAAATACAAGTAAGAACTATAAATCTAGTGTTACATTATAAAGTCGGGCAGAATGGGACTGATGATGATGATCAGATGATTTACAGCTGCTGTAAGAGAATATTTTCAAAATGGACGGATGGAAATATCATCTCCAAGTAATGATAAATAAATTCACATTGCTCTGGCTGAGCTTCAGAAAAACAACTCCTCCAGGTCAGCCTGGGTTTAGCGTCAATGAAGCACTCAAGTCGTTATAAAGCTCAGGTTCTGCTTACCTGTGAGATTCTCTTGATCCTGGTCTACGCGCTTCCGCTCCATTTCTACCACTCGCCTTTGGATGCCCCTGTAGCTGATGTCGCTGAAGTCCTGCATGTTCTTTTTCACGCGTTCTGTAATGGGGTCGGTGACTACAGGTGTGAAACTACCTTTGCTTTTCTCAAAATCTTCATGGTATTTCACCTGCAAGTTAAAATGAAATGTCTGTTCTCTGTAGCTTGGATGAATAATTTTTATTCCTGCTTACCCCAGGTGAATTTCCAGTAGAGCGGTGCACTGCTGTTCTGAACCTTTGCTTTCTCCACCCCAAGGAGCAATGAGAGAGCGCCTAATCCCAAACATACCTTTCCTGCAGTCACTCTTGCCTTTAGCAAGAGTTTGGGCACCCAAACTTGGTGTATGTACGTTGTCCTTGAGCTGCCAACCCCAGAATGTTGGAGCAAAAAGGTTTTTATTTAACTCACTTGCCAAGTTAAAAATACATCTATGAATGCTCTTACTGTAGAGATATGTTTCTGGGTCTCTCGGACACGCCGCATTTCAGGTGTATCCAGTACATACGCAGCTTTGCCTTGCACTTGTTTTCGGAAACTATCTGAATAAAGAACCTGCCAGAGAGAAAAGGGAGTGAGCACATTGTGAGGAATGAGCTGTGCTGACAGCACCTGGCCAAGGGCAGGGGGAAGCAGCAGCAGTTGTGTTGGTGAACAACAGAATGCAAAGCAAAATTCTTTTTCACAAAGCAAGCTCTGGACTTGATCCCCAAACATTCCTTTTCTTAACTAAAAGATCGTTACCTTTTTTAACCACGCAACAACGGGTAGAGGTAATGCAGTAATAATATTCAGGTATCCCTGAAACGCACCCCGCTGACTTCACTGCTGTTATCAGTGTGAAACACACACAGCAAAATTGGACCTGTATTTATCATCGAAAAGTACAATTTTTGCTGGGTTCGTATGGTTCTGTTTTTCAGCGATAACAGTTGCATCGTGCTTCCGCAAACCCTTGGCTGCAGACACTGTGTTCCGGGATTTATCGAGGAAGCCACGACAACGCGCAAGGCCAGGTCGGACGGGGCTCCCCGCAACCCGACCCGGCTGACGCTGTCCCCGCTCGTGGCAGGGGGTTGGACTACATGGCCTGCGAAGGTCCCTTCCCAAACCCTGCCAGGATCCTGTGATCCGTTACGTGCAGAAACCTTTACGGGATGGGCTGTGTCAGGATTTACCTCTGCAGTAACCTACCTAAAGACGGCCATTTCCACATTTGTCGTGTTTTTATACAGAATGTCAGAAGGCCAACACAAAGTACACTGTTACTGAAGAATGATCATTTTATATCTCACACACTGTAAGACCATTACATACAGAAGGTATTTGCAAGAGACCTGAAGGCACCATATGTTATTTGAAAATCAGCTGTTGTTTAAAAAAAAAAACAAAACCAAACCCAAACTAAAGCAGTGAATCACACAGAAAGAAATACTCAATTGCAGGAGAAAGTAAAAAGCAAGTACTAAAGGATTTGATTTTAGTATGGTTACGTCATACCTCCAAAGTAGGTAGCCAGGCGGTTATGTTAACAGCTGCACTGTTAATTTGAGTGCAGATTTCGGGAATTGAACTAGTACTTTTTAACGTATTTTCATTTACTGTCAGAATAGAACATACCGAGCTGATGTTTTCTTGATTGCGCTTGGCTCTCTCCATCTCTGGAGTCATTGGTGTCGGAGTTCCTTTTGCCAGATGTTCCTTGTACAAAACCTACAGTGTACAACAAGGTGTCCACAAATCAGACCGGCACAATTCTTGGCTCATTCTGTAAACGGTGTTATTGTTTAAGCATACTCATCACTGCAGGGGTAGAAAAGATCTTGGGAAATAAAGCATCTAAAAAGTTATTTGCTAGAGCAGAAGGTAAAAATCAAAGGGAAAAATAGGCAAAAATAAGGAAAGCTGAGAAAATAAGGCTAAATTAGAAGAGGAGGTTTTGTTCAGAATGGTTATTTTTAATATAAGGTGGTTGTCTGTCTTCTTTCAGTACCGAGCTAATGTGTTCTTGATTGCGTTTGACTCTCTCCATCTCTGGAGTGACGGGTGTGGGGGTTGCCTTCCCTAAGCCTTCTTTGTATACAACCTACAGATCACAAAGTAACTCAAAGTCACAAACGCACAAATTAAAAACTGTAATGTTACTGGGTTTAGAGTAAACACCATCCATTATGAAAGAAAAAAAAAGTCAGAGGAAAAACAGTATTAAAAAGTTAATTGACAAAAAATCTTTTAAGTACTATCATTTTAAGAGATGACTTTCTAAGTTTGAGGGGAAAAAAATTAGAGGGTTAAATAAAACCAAGCAGACGTAAGTTATTAAAAAAAAAAGTGCTCTATCATAGCCCCTTTATTTCTTCCAGACAATACCGAGCTAATGTGTTCTTGATTGCGTTTGACTCTCTCCATCTCTGGAGTGATTGGTGTGGGGGTTGCTCGCCCCAAGTTTTCTTTGTACAACACCTGTGGGATACAGAAGATGTATCCGGCATCTTAACCCCCCCCCAAAATCAAAAGGATTTGAACACAATTACGTTGTTATCATCACGTTTCAAAAAAGTCACGACTGATTATGATATGCAGCACTGCACAAAAGCCAAACATCTACTGCTGTGAGGAGGGGTAAGAGAAATTAACTGTAAAGAGAAGCCTGTTATTTTCCCGGTTACGAAAGAAGGGCTCTATCCAGCTCCAACTACGCCGATGGCTCCATAGGCTCGGGCAAGCTGCCTGTGGCCCTGCAGAACTATTTACGAACTGTTTTATCTGTACTTGAAGCACTTCATGACCTTTTGGGGAGGGAGGAGGGAGTTTTGTTGCCCCACTGACCTCGGGCAGCCAAATAAAGAAGAGTGTGGAGGACCGGCGCCTGGTGTCACTGCACCATTACACCTACACACCTCCCCAGTCCCTCCGAACCACCGAAAAGCTACTGCTGATACACCACCCAGAGCAGGAACAGCCTCGGTCCTTTCTGTCAGTCTGTTTAAGGCTCCCTAAGTCACCTGCCACAGCAATACCACCTCGCGTGGGATTTTTTGTTGTGGGGTGGTTGGGTTTCTCGTTTGTTTGGTTTTTTTGCCAAAGTCAAATACCCCCCGAAAAGCCAATGAAAGCTTAAATACTAAGCCTAAAGAAAGAAACACAAATATCTTCCCCAAAGGACACTAAGCTCTTAAGATTGTCTGGATAGAGCCCACAGCCATACAAACCGAGTCGTAGAAAAGGCCTACATTTCTGGATCAGACTGTTAACACTAAAGTAATTTTATTTTAGAAGAGGAGCGATTAATTTGCAGAAACAAATATATCTATTTTTGAAATTAAAATAAACTTTCAGTGGGTAGTTAGAATGTTACTGTATTAAAATATAAGCACAAAGGAAAAAAAAAAAAAATCTATTTTTAAGGTACCGAGCTAATGATTTCTTGATTGCGTTTGACTCTCTCCATCTCTGGAGTGATTGGTGTTGGGGTCACTTTCCCCACATTTTCTTTGTACAAAACCTACAGGATACAAGGGAGTATCCAAATGTCATTACAAAAGGCACCACCACCCCCAAAAAAAACCCCAACCCAACAAACCAACCACCAAACCAACCCAACATACAATAAAGCTTTAGGCTCATGCCACTCAGAGAGGGTTAGCTTTGGGGCACGCTGGAGGGAGCTTTGCCATTAACCTACAAAGGCTGCAGAAACGGACCCTGTATGGAATCAATGCTGCGTGAAAGCACATCAGTAGTGAGAAAGGGTTAAAAAAATGCAAAGAAACAATATCCACCCATCAATAAAAAGGTGAAACCTAGTTCCAGTAAAACCCTGCTTCAGACAGTGTTAAACAGAAAATACTACAACTTGTTTGTAAGCGGAGAAGGTGGGAGGTTTATGCTACACGGCAGATCCATTGTATCAAGTTAGAAAGCACAGACTACGAAACCGCCGCAGTCACGTTAACCACTTCATTCAACCCTTTAGGAACCGGTTTCCTGTTGAAAGTACCGAGCTAATGATTTCTTGATTGCGTTTGACTCTCTCCATCTCAGGAGTGACAGGTGTTGGGGTTGCTTTCCCTATGTTTTCTTTATACAACACCTATGAGACATAAGAAAGGAGCCAAAGAAAGCGACAATAAATTAAAAGCGAGCTGTAGACAAACTTGAAGCCTAAAGCATTTTTTTCTTGTGTTTTTTTTTTTTTTTTTTCCTCAGGGCCTAGGCATTATATATAAAGACAGTACTTAGCAATATTGTGCTAGAGAAGCAGGGTGTGGCATACTGGCTTTTTACGTACAGGATCACTCGTAATAAATAGTGTAAGTACTACATAAATGAGAGCACAAAAATACCATATTGAGGGGCTGAGGATGTTATGAATATGTAAATTATATTTTTTTTTTAAAAAAAGAATGTCAGCACTGCGGAGAAAATGAGTGGCATTTGTTAAGTGTTTTTAGGATTAGAATAGGGCATTAAAATCGCTCTTAGAAACCAATAAAAACCTTTAACAAGTTAAAGCCACCGCTGTAAACCAGAGTAAGATATGAGTAAGAAGTAATCACTTGTTTAAGCTGCTTTAGAGCTAGGCTCGGCGTTATTTTGGAACCAGTGTTACAACATCCATTTATTAAAACGGTTAAAATGTTCCTTTAAATAGTGTTAAAGGGAACTTTTTTTCTTAGCAAAGTACCGAGCTACAGATTTCTTGATTGCGTTTGACCCTCTCCATCTCTGGAGTGATGGGAGTGGGGGTTCCAGTCCCCACGCTCTCTTTGTACAACACCTGTGTAGTGACAAGAAGCACCCAAAAACATCATCACAACTCAGTAATAATTACATCCAACATGAAGGCAAATATTTGAGTCTGCTGGAGCCCAGTCTGCTCTAATGTGCCCTAAAAACCACTCCTGGAAGCAATGAAGACTGGATCGCACCCAGGAGGGTCTGAAGGCAGAGGGGTCTGTGGTTTTATCTTAGCAGGTGCAGCAAATCCAGCAAAAAAGCCGCTTCTGTCAATTACATTTTCTTGGTGGAGCTTTTAGACTACCACTGACACCTGCTACAAAGTCAGACCGTCCCTCTTGTACGCTAACAGCATTAAAACAGGAAACAGATAGGATTTTTAAACAAAAACAAAACACGTAGAAAAAGGAAGTTGGAGCAGGGAGCAAAATGGTTAAAAATATTTAGGAAAATGTAAACAATTATGTATACAAAGAAGTGGTAGGTCAGTAAGATTGGAAAATGTAGTACAGTGAAGAAAAAAGGATGTTTTTATAAGTTGATTACATGGAAGTAAGGAGTGGAATCATTAATTTTTAATAAAGGTTAAAAAGTTCTGTTTAAGTGGAGTTAAAGGGAATACTTCTTTTCCTCCACAAAATACCGAGCTAATGTGTTCTTGATTGCGTTTGACTCTCTCAACCTCAGGAGTGACAGGTATTGGGGTCCCTGTCCCCAGATCCTCTTTGTACAACACCTGTGGGGTAACATGGCCGCATTAAACAAAGAAAAAGGAACAAGCACACAACAGTAGCACGCAGCTTGCCGAGCAAACAGACCGAATGCTTTTCAAGGTCGCTCCGAGCCAAAGCTTGGAATAAAAGAGAAAAATTAAAATGCTCCTCAAAACTCTAAAGCTAAACAGTAACAGTCTGCAATGACTTCTGGCAGCAAGCGAGAATACCTTCTTTATTTGCTTCTCAGGAGCTATATAGAAAAACTGTCTGGGCAACAGTAGATCATTAAAGACCTCTTAAAGGCAGAAAGTAGCAAATACAACACAAAAGGAACAAAGAAACCAACTCTCATTTACCCATTCCATAAACACCACAGCAGGTTACACTGGTGTGTATTAGTGCACTGTTATACTGGGGTGGTTTCCACAGATTTGTTATCGGGCACTGAATAGTTTAGTTTTCATGTGTAAATTAAGGAAAATTAAGAAGAAAGCCCATCACTCAAACCAAAACAAGGATTGTTCCCATTAACAAAAGGAAAAACGGGGTCTTTTTTAAGAACAAAAATATTAAGAAGATAATCAGACCCAAAAGAAAGGCGGAATTAAAAGTTATTATTAAGATGGTGTAATAAAAAAGAAGAACAAGAATGTAAGTAACAATTATGGAGGAAAAAATCTCACAGGGACCAGGATATTATTTTTTGTGTAAGTTGATTACAGGGGAACAAGATTTTTTTTTTTTTTCTGTGTTAAAAGTATTTTAAAATAGATTAAAAGGGAATTTTCTACTTTTCAAATTAAAAAATACCGAGCTAAAGTTTTCTTGATTGCGTTTAACTCTTTCAATTTCAGGAGTGACAGGTGTTGGGGTCCCTGTCCCCAGATCCTCTTTGTACAACACCTGTGGGGTAACACGGCCGCATTAAACAAAGCACAAACAACAGTAACACTCTGTTTGCTGAGAGAACACGCAGAACATGACAGATGTTTTTCTGAGCTGTCCTGAATAAACACAGGGATTAAAAAACTCCATAAAAATAAAAACCTAGTTTAAAACTCTGAAGATAAAATTAAACACTAATACATAGGTATGACTTCTACCAAATGCTCGAATGTCTTCCCAACTTGGTTACGTGCTTCTCAAGGTGGACATTTAAAACTGGGGAGTATTTAGAAGATTAAAGTCTTACATAAATGACAATGAAGTATATTATTGTCTTTTCACCAGCAGTGAGGTAACCGTTTTCCTGACCGTACTTGAGTCACTGGAGGACCAGGTCCTAATGCGCCTTCCTGAAGGTTTTTCTGTACGCACAGAGCTCAGCAAAGAGTCATCTCTTCCCTGAGTGAAGAACTACTTACAGAGTTTACCATCAAAGCGCCTAGCTTGCTTGTTACAGGAAGGACAAGACGACATGATCATAATAAAGGCATGTGTGTGAAAATGGTACCTGAGAAATTATAATTACTAGCGCTTTCCTATCTTACGTGACACTTGCTTCACCCTGAGAAACATCCTAATGCTACTAATTTTTTTACCCTGCAAACCTGCGCTTCCAGCATAGCTAGAGCAGTTTACACCAGCTGAAGATCTGAGCCACTGTCTCTGTGCAGCAATATTAAAGACTTCCTAAAGGAAGAAAGCATCAAATACAAGGCAGAAGGAGTAAAGAAATCAATTCTGTATCATTTACCCATTCCATAAACACCACAGCAGGTTATACCGGCGTGCATCACAGCACTGTAACACCGGGGTCATTTCCACAGGTTTGTGTCAGGCAATACATAGTTTAGTTTTTATATGCGGTAAAACCAGGGAAAAAACCCAACAACCAAGGATTGAAGTGATTAACAAAAGGAAAAGCAGATATTAAAGAAGAAAGAAATATGCTCAGAGTCAAAAGAACACGGAACACGGAATCTGAAAGTTATCATTAGTAAGATGATCTAATCAAAACAAAGTAAGTAACAATTATGGAGGAAAAAATGTCAAAACATGGGGAACAGGATATTCTTTTTTTGTGTAAATCGATTACAGGGAAACACAAGGGTATTTTTTCGGTGTTAAAATTATTTTAAAATAGATTAAAAGGGAAATTGCTGCTTTTCAAATTAAAAAAAAATACCGAGCTAATGTGTTCTTGATTGCGTTTGACTCTTTCAATCTCAGGAGTGACAGGGGTTGGGGTTCCTGTCCCCAGATCCTCTTTGTACAACACCTACATGGTCACATGGGAGTTTAAAACAAGTTAAGAACAAAACAAGGCCCTGCATTTGATGGAGGTAACACATACTATTTTTATATCCACTAAATATACTAGAAAGCAGGAAAAATTAGGAAGTATAAAACAGTTAGCAATTGTGATAAATTCAGATGATGTCTTCTGATAGCTAGAAATGCTGCATCCTAATTCTTAGATATGCTTCAACAGAATAATAAAGCATTAGAGGAATGGAATTAAGCAAATTAAAAACCCAGTGTTTTTTAAAAATGCAAAGTACCTTAAACTTCACAAAAAAAACCCTTTAAAAATTAAAGATGTGAAGCATCAAATGTTATGATTATTAAAAAAAAAATTTAAAAAAAATACATAAAATATAACTAACAATGAATAAAAATTTTAATAGGAGAAAGGGGATGTTTCTATATTTATAAGTTAATCAGAGGAAGTAGAAAATTTACAAGTGTTAAATAGTTATAGGGAACTTTTTTTGTTAAATTACAAAAAAAATACCGAGCTAAAGTTTTCTTGATTGCGTTTGACCCTCTCCATCTCAGGAGTTACAGGTACTGGGGTTCCAATCCCCAGCCCCTCTTTGTACAACACCTGTGCGGCAACAGGGAAGTATTAAAACAAAACAAGAAAAAAAGGAAGGAAAGGAAAGGAAAGAGGAAGACAGGGAGGAGAGAGAGAGAAGACAAGTAATTTAATATAGTGAAACTTCAAAGTATGAAAAATAGGCTTTTGACAGCCTTGTTCAAAGGCTAGGAAAAAAATATCAATGAAAATAATCAGCTAATATGACTATGAGGTTTGTTGTCACCCCACCTGGGTGCATAGAAATAATGCCAGCAAGAACGGCAGGAGCGTTTTGTGCCAGCAGAGCTCGTGCCAAGTTACCTGAAAACTCCTTGCATTTATGTCTTTTTGCCCAAAGGAGTTTTCTTACTCAAAGAAAAGATCTCCAACGAGCAGCTTTGCCTCTAAGATTTCCAAACAGGCTCACCAGCACAAAAAAGAGCGGAGATGACCTCCGAGATAATTAAATGCAGCAAAAAGTTTAACACCGCTGTCCTATTAATCTCAAGTCGGGACTGAATTTTGTATCAGTCATGTCTGAATTGGGTCAGAGTGAGTCAAAATTAGCCCTGAGCTGCTCTAATTAAAACAGGAATATAGAACAAAATTATGACATAATGGTCATTTGACTGGAATCTATTAGGAATAGGAACAATCTGGATAGAAATTCATTACTACAGTAAGTTTTCCCTATATATGCAATTTTCCTCATTTTTTCACATTGCAGCCATACGGGGATGCCACCCAGGTTTTCTTACAAAGACCTGTAGGATATAAGAAAGCATCCGACACAGCAAAACCAGGAGAAGAGCCAACACACGCTAGTTGCATTAGATTGCTTTGCTCCGGGAAGGGTTAGGAGTTCGTCTTTCATTTGCAGTGCAACCAGTGTGGGGAGTCTGAAGACTGTTAGAAGGATCGACTTTGTTATCGAGGAGGAGAGTGACATCACTCAGCAAACTGCTATTGCATTGGGAAGAAAAATAAGGTATTGCTTTAAGGAAATGAGGTTAAAATCTCACAGCTGGAACAATTAATTGACAAGTTAGACTGAGTGAAAAATTAAAATATAAGGATACTGACAAGGTTTTAGTGATTTCATTAAGAAAGGGTTGTTCAAAGTTCAGCAAAGAACTGAAAGAAAAATTTAATATGGAGGGGTTAAAGGGATTTGATTTGCATTTGAAATGGTAGGGTTTTGTTTTATTTAGCAATACCGAGCTAACGTTCTCTTGATTGCGTTTGACTCTCTCCATCTCTGGAGTAACCGGTGTTGGGATGCCAGTCCCTAAGCCCTCTTTGTATAACACCTGTGAGGTACAAGAAAGTTTCCACAAAAAAAGCACTCAACACAGGCAAAATCATCCAATCTGACTATTTTGTGAGTTGCATTTAGCGTTAGGATCACTTTTTAATTAATTTCACACTTGTTCTAGAGGCAAATATTAAGGAAGGGGCTGATGGTTGATTATTCTGTAAATACACAACTACAGATACTAGAAGATAAAGGGTTAAGATAAAACAAACACGGAGAGAAACACCACGTTAATGTCACAGCTTACTGCCAGTTTTGGTTCTTAAAAGAAATGCATGTAAAGATGTAAATCACCAGAAAAAGTTAAAGCGCAAAAAAGGTGGAATATAAATGAGTTAAAAACATTGCCAGGGAAAAGACAGGATCAGAGTAAGATTCTAAACTATCGAAGAAAACAAATTATATGTTAGGATGTTATGCAAAAATAAGTTGTTATAATTTTTTTTTTTTTTAAATACCGAGCTAATGTGTTCTTGATTGCGTTTGACTCTCTCTATTTCTGGAGTGACAGGTGTCGGGATACCTGTCCCTACGTCCTCTTTGTACAATACCTGCAGAACACAAGCACCCAGCAAGGTGAGATCACCACATTCCTCCCGCAACTACAGTACATTTGGACAGATAATTTACCTGGTTTATAGGTAAATATAATCTGCATTATATGTAAATATGTGCACAATTTCTGTTACTCAGTGTGCATCTTTTTAAGTACAGCCACCAGCTCAGCAAAGTACTTCACGTGGATGTTGAGGTGCTTGAACACATTGAAGTCAATGGAATACTTCATTATAGTAGGACACAAGGTTAAATATTCTGCTGACCTGGCATGAAAAGTAGGTATGTTCTGCTTTTCATCTTAGTTTAGGGAATGTAATAATATTATTTTTCAGGCTGTCAACAGCTCTATAGGTTTTTTTTTTTTCTGGTGCTAACAAACAGCTGAACCTTCTAGAGACATGTTTAATATGAAAATACTTAATCATAGGCTCAATCTCACTTTGATCTCTGTGACTATCTGTTCAGAACACCACGATTTTACTTTGTTTTAAGTCTCAAGTAAGAAAAGCAATTGAGTTTTAGCTCTCATATTATTAGACTTAACGTAATCTATAATTGTTTGGTTTAAAAAATTGCATTTTTCATAAAAGAAGTTGCATAGGAGATACCTGAGTTAGTTTAAAATCTAATCACGTAGAAATACATTACAAATGCACTAATGGGTCTTCTTGCATCTAGTAAAGTACTTGCAACAAGAGCTAACAAAAAAAAGAATTCACTGCTTGGTGTCATTGAAACAATGAAAAAATACAAGAATAAAGCACTCACAGCAAGGGAAAACAAATTATGTAAAAGAAAAATTGAAGAATCATTTGAAAAAGCAACTCAATTGTGCAGAAGTGACCTGTAAAAACCATTAATAATATAAACAGCTCAAAAGGGAAACTGTACTTATAAAAACAGGAATGGAAAATCATAAGATACTCATTATATGGGTGTCACTGCTCCTCAGCATTGTATAGCAAACATCTGAAGTACCAATAATCACAAGACCGTATCCTGCCTCAATTCTGTACGCAGAGATCAAGGTAAAGCAGTAGTGGCTCAAAATCAGGAGAGCACATTGTGGTTATTAAAATCTATACTTAACCAGATGTGGGAAGAGCCAGGTACTGTTTCTACTTATAACTGTCACTAGGTTTTGTGACTACAAAAGGCTCCAATTATTTTTTTCCACAAAGTTCTCTCCAGCTGATCCATTTCTTTCAGACTAATTACAAGACATCATCGGGGTATTTTTCGTTTCTAGTTCCGTGTTTAGAAAAGATCACAGACATAATACAGGGAAGCAGCTGACTGTAATGGTCACTGCAAAATCAGATATTTGAACTCCCTGCTGCTGCATATAGCGATTTAAAAGATCTGTTCTCTTTCCAACAAAAAATACCCACAAACACTACCAAAGTCCGGAGCTTGAGCGCTGCATGAGTATAGAGGTAAATAGAAAATATTGGCCATTACCGAACTGATGTGCTTCTGCGTCTCCTTGACACGCTTCACTTCTGGGAGATCAGGAATTGGAGTGCCTTTTCCAATACTCTCCTTGTACTTAATCTACAAAGACGCAGACATCAGAAAAAAGTAAAAGAACTTGCATTAAAGCACAGCCGATGCAGGTACGTGTAAGAAGTTACATGAATAAAGAAACATAGGTCCTTTATACTCCACAAAGCAGCTTAAGAAGAACTCAGCTCAGGGTAAAAAAGCAGAGGCTTGTTTGAGCCAGAATTTTTCAACTGAAGCTTAAAATTTGGGAGTCTGACATCTCCCAGAAGCTGAATTCCAGCAAGAACAAACCCCCTGATTTATAACAACTGAACTGTTTCAAGGCTTCTCACACAGCGTTCCAAAAACCTGTGATACTAAAAGTTTAAAATAATTTCTAAAAATTTTAGCCTAATGTGCAATAGGCACATAGATTCATATGTGGGTACATAAAGAGCATTATTCTGATCTCAAGAGGACTGAACATTCAAAAGATCTCATTGGCTTTACCACGAGCAGAGAGCTGCTGTGGAAGCCTTCCCACCATCTTTACAAGCAGTCTCTGAGGTCACTCGAGCTGTTGACGAGATGTCACTGTGAACGGCACTTTACTAAAAGGGTTTCCTAAAACCAAGTGTAAATACCTCTGAACCTGATACCATTTGATCTTTCAACCAATGAAAGAAGAACGTTGGATTTGTAAAAATCTATCATATTCAACACAGGTGGGAGTCATCACACAACATTTTAACAATTACAGTGCTATGCGCGTTTCTGCTTTAGCATAACAAAAACCAACAGCGTTTCACAAGAACATATTTAACAAAGTATGCATTAAATAAATCAGCTGAGTCTCTCTTACACTAAAATGATGTCAGCATTCAAAAAAGCATGAAAAAGATTTACAAGTTTCAAAAGAAAAGCAATACATACAATTATGCCAATTTTAGAATGTTACAATTTTTTATATAATATAAAATCTTTACGAGGCATGCTTTAGTAAGGCTTTTGATACTCTTTGCCCTGGCATCCTCACAGTCAAGCTAACAAGGTACGGGTTAGATTAGTGCAGAGTGACATGGACTGAAAACTGGCGAAACAGCTGGGCCCAGGGCTTTTTGACCAGTGGCACAAGGACCAGTTGGAAGCGAGTCGGCAGTGGTGCACCCCAGTGGTCCATACTGGGGTCAAAACTGTTTAACATCCTCACCAGTGACCTGGATGCTGGGAGACAGTGCACCCTCAGCAAGTTTGCAGATGACACAAAATTGGGAGGACTGACTGATACACCCAAGGGTTGTGCTGCCACCCAGAGGGAGATCGACAGGCTGGAGAAATGGGCTGAGAGGTATCTCCTGAAGTTCAACAGGGGGACATGCAAAGCCCCGTACCTGGGGAGGAATAACCCCAGGCACCAGTACACGCTGGTGGCTCACTGTCTGGGAAGCAGCTTTGCAGAGAAGGACCCTGGGGATCTGGTGGACAACACGCTGACCATGAGCCAGCAATGCAGCCTCATGGCAAAGAAGGCCAACAACATCCTTGGCTGCATCTAAGAGGGTCATTGCCAGCAGGTCAAGGGAGGTGATCTTTCCCCTTCCACTCAGCACTGGTGAGGCCACGTCTGGAGTTCTGTGTCCAGTTCTGGGCTCAGCAGTACAAGAAAGATATGGACTTACTGGAGCAAGCCCAGTGGAGGGCCACAAAGATAAGTAAGAGACAGAAGCATCTTTGATATGAGAAGAGGCTCAGAGAGCTGAGACTCTTCAGCTTGGAGAAGAGCAGGCTCAGGGGGAACTTATCAACATGTATAAATACCCAGTGAGAAGGAGTGAAGAAGAAGGAGCTACTTTTCTCAGTAGGGCTCAGTGACAGGACAGAGGTAATGGCCACAAATTAAAAAAAAAACAGAAAATTCCATCTGAACACAAGAAAACAACTTTTTTACTGTGAGGGTGGTCAGACACTGGAAGAGGTGGCCCAGAGAGGTTGTGGAGTCTCCATCCTTCGAGATATTCAAAACCCCAGTGGACATGGTCCTAGGCAACCTGCTCCAGCTGATCCTGCCTGAGCAAGGGGGTTGGAGAAGGTGATCTCAAGAGGACCCTTCCAAACTAAATGATTATTTGATTCTGTGCTAAATAAACTGTGCTTGCAATGACATTAAAAACGATGGCAAGAGCTTTCATGTTTCAGAAATGGATTGTAAGTAACTAATTCAATGTTAATCATTAGAAAGATTACTGTTTAAATAACAAGAACAGGCAAAAAGTTCTAGAAAGTAACCCTTAGACGGACGGATTATTGCCAAGCCACTGTTAGCAACATCTGAAGAAATAAAAGGGGGGAAAAATATATTATTTCAAGTTGAATTAGCACTGGTAGAGTATTAAAAATAAATTCTTTTGTACCGAACTAATTGCATCCTGGGTTCTTTTAACTCTCTGCATCTCTGGTGTCTTTTCAATAGTAGTTCCAGTCCCAATATCTTCTTTATACAAAATCTTAATATTTAGAATGAAGACAACAAGGTTAAGCATACAAAACAACATTATTTCTTCTAGAGAGTGAATACAGGCTCACCACAGTGATTTGTACACAACAGTGCAGGCTGAAAGCCAACTGGGAGAATTATCTCCAGTCACTGCCTTATTGCCTCTCTGCAGTCTGTCCTACCACATGAGTGCCGTTCGTGCAAAAAAGGGGCTGATCGTTTATATTTGTAGTAATGCATCTTAAGTAGAATGTCAAAACATTTGTAGGCTAATTTTAGGATTGAAGAGTAGTATTTGTTCTAATTTGTTCCTTTTGTTCTAATCTGGTTTATTATGTTTTACACAAACTTCTTCCACTTACTACGCTAATGGTGCTAGCGGCAAAATGGAAGAGCAGAGTAGGCACTTCGTTGTAACACATGAAATGGGAAATACATCAGGCAGACAGTTCACTTTCACTGGAAGAAGACAGTTGCAACACAACAAGAATACACTACGTACATGGTAACAGGATAAAAGAAAGGTGGATACTAGAAATACCAATTTAAGTTGAGGATTGATTGCTGAACTGTATCACAGCTATGTATATGTGAAAGAGTGCAATCAGGGCACTCCACAAAAAACAGTAGATAAAAAAGGGTAGCAAAAATCAGCTAAATCTACTTAGAATAGAATTAGTTTTGTTTGAAAAAAATCCTATATGCATTTAAGCAGATCAAAAACATAAGTACCTGTAAGATAAGAGCCAAAATAGCTATGTTATTAAACATACTAAATTGTATTTTTTGGAATGAGAACTGAAAACAAAAAATAACTATACCGAGCTGAAATTCTTCTGGTTTTCTTTCACACGCAGCATTTCTGGTGTGTCTTGTACAACTGTAACCTTTCCTTTACTGTTCTGTAGGTCCCACTGATACTGAAGCTGTTGAAAAAGTTAAAGTAAAATGTCAAATGTTGACTCTATGCCATAAAAATTTACTCACAGAGCTTTCTTTGAAGATGAGAAAAAAAATTAATTTTCAAGTACACCTTATAAGGACGTCATTTTAACATCACCATTAGTGATATAAAGATGTACCACAGTTACAAGTAATCTTATTTAAATTAGCAATAGGAGATCCTTAACTAGATTCCTTGAAAAACCTTGAAAGGTGCCAAATTGTCTCTAAACCAATTAAGTCTCAACAATGAAAGTTAAAGATTTCAAGTCAGATTGTGGAGTTCTGTTACTGACCATACAGTCTTGCAGGTAGTCCCACTGATAACAACAGACAACTTCTGTAAGTATAATTCTCTACTACTTGCAAAGGAATTGTCAAAGCACTGCAGCAGAAAGGTTTTTTTTTTTCCAGAAAATTACAGAATCATTTTGGTTCCCTGTGTAATGCATAAGTGGGCGGCTGCATACATAGCGGACCCTCTAACTGAAGATTCCTGAGAATATAGACAATCTAGTCGGGATTCGATTGTGATATCGAGACCTTATTAAATAAAAAAAGCTGAAGCATTGTACATTATTTGACAGTAATGGTGTCATATACATATCTATTTATGTATATTTATATATATTTATGCATATCTATATCTATAGATATAGATATCTACGTTATCTATATACATACCGTGCTAAAGTTCTTTTGATTCTCGCGGACTCTCTGCATTTCTGGTGTGTCTGCTACAGGCACATAGTATGGCATGGTCCTTTCTGCATCTTCCTTATACTTTTTCTGATAGAAAATGCAAAATATATTCCATTAGTACAAAAGCAGTAATAAACAATCTGGCATTCCTTATTGTTGTATAATGCCCATCTTTATGGAAGTGTGAGTACTTCTGTGTCTGATATAAATTCAGATTATGCCTCTGTGTTAGATTGATTTTAATCATTAGGTTATTAAGGAGGAGGAAAATTAAGCTAAATCTAGTTAGAACAAAATTAGCTTTGGTATTGCAAAAGCAATAGCAATTATTTTCTCATTTTACACAGTATTAAAATAAATTAATTTCAATATTGAAATGGAATTTCAGAGTAAGAGATGCCATGTCACTGCTCTAGAGAAATTTGTTTTTCTGGTGTAGCTCCTGAATGCTGTGACAGGTAGTTATTTAGGTGCTCCAAGTCAGTATCCACTCGGGGTTCCCATGTGAACAATGATTAAATTGCTTCACTCAAGATACCTGGCTCGAAAGGTTCTTGACCTGCTGGGCATGAATAATCTCCGGAGTATCGACAACACTGGTGTAGTTAGCTTTCTCCATTTCTGCCAATTGCTTGTATTTGATCTGTTGGTGAAAGCTCACATTTAGCTGCCTTAATCATATCTTGACAACAATTTTCATTTGGTTTAATCAGAAAAAACTGTTAATAAATTTTCCTTTAAAGAAGATATCAGATGTGACATACGACATATTCACACAGACCTGGCTGGCAATGTCAGTGGCATTCTTTGCTCTCACAAAGTCTGGTGTCTCCAAAGCCAGTTCTGTCAGACCTTTTCCTCTGATCTCTAATTCCAAGGCTTTTTTGTATTCTTTCTGCAGATGAAGACAGTAAATAGACACTTTGTCAATGTGAATGCAGTACGCTTCGCAACTTCAGATAGTTTCATGACTACACCACAAAATAAGAATACTACTAATATAAACTCACAATTAAACACACAAATTATGTCATTAAAGTGTGCAGTTTATGACTTAAAACTTGAGAACAAACAGCCCTACTCCAGCAGTAAATGGAGCACACTACAGGGCAGTTGTATTAAGGTCACTCTTCCTCTCCCACCAGTAATCTCAAAGTGTAAGTTCCTTTAGGTGATCACTGATTGGTGCGAAACAGTAACTTGTACAGAAGAGAGGCAACAGAGAGCGAGCAGTGTATGACATGCATGTGGTAGGAAAGAGCGGTCACAGACATTTCACAATGAGCATGTCCAAAAAATGCAAGGTGTCAGGATTCCCTGTGACACATTGGGTGCTTTGGAATGAATACCCTCCATAAAAACTCAGTGCTGCAGCAGCCACTCTTCCCAAAGAGCTCTTCCACTAAGGTCTAAAAGATTCATTTTGTATAGATCGGTATAACTCATATCTCTCTGTGTCAACTCTTCTGAACTTCGCTGAATATGTCCGTAATATTCTGGTAATAAGATATAGGCTCTTTGAATAACTCAGTAACTCTGCACTACTAAGTACAAAATGCTGTTGCCAGTAAGGAAGCTTATCTTAAGAGTATTTTGTTAAGAAGCAAAATCGTAAGTAATACTAAAAAGTTACCTTTTTTCAGCTTTTAGCCTGATGATGTTAAGGGTCTTAAAATATGAGCTAACCTTATCCTATGAAAACAATCACTATGAAATATTTATTATACCAATCCACCACGTAAATAAAGTAGCTGTTGGGTTTGCATCCTGACTGTCTGGTGGCCACCTCTCTCCATCAAAGTGGGGAACACTGCCTCGACCCTCAGCCCCGCAGCTGCCAACTGGGCACCAGCCCTGGGCAGGGGGAACTGTTCAGACGCACGGCTGGTGTTTCGGACTCACCCATCACGCGTAAAGCATTCCAAAAGAGCTCTTCGCTGCACAAAGCAAAAGTATGCCACTTTGGTTCCCCCATTGGAATCCCTGTCTGATTTCTCCCTTTCCTTCTTATTTCCTCAGCCTTGGTCCTTAGTTCCTCATCCTCGGTAACTGCTCCTGACCTAAGATGCCTAATTTACAAGACTGACACCTCTGGTTCCTACGCTTAGCCTTGCTGCATCACAATGCTGGTTTAGTCCATCCCTTGACTGGTCCGACTATTGACCACAGCACCTGTTTCCCACCTATATTCCTGACAGTAACTGTAAAGCCAGAAAAGAGCTCACTTAAAAGTTCAGGCTCCCAGTTTTATCCTCAGTCACCCATACGCATTCTTTTTTTCTCTCTACTCAAGAGTTTTGAGGGAATAACAAAGTTCATACTAGTGTTATACAGCCATAAGCATTTATCGGTTGGAGGCTGTTACATCCATTCAGGTCTTTTCCAAATAGCTTTTGACATACCTCGTTCAGGATTTGAGTTGCGTTCTTCGCTCTTAACATGTCTGGAGTCTCCTCTAAAGCTGTTAGTCCTTTACCTTTGACACCTTCCTCCAGATCCTTCCTGTACTCTTTCTGCAGAAGAAAGAAAAAGAAAACTGCAAAGCCAGACTAAAGAGAGTCCTACACTCTACAACTTTGCTGCAAAAATTTAAAAAAAAAAAAAAAAAAAAGAAAAATATTCCAAAAGTTCCAAAAGAAAAAAGAATTTTTTTAAAACAACAAAGAATATTGTATAGGGTTATATAAGAAATACTGCAACAGAACAGAGTATAGTAATTACTGTTCAAGATAAATTGCAAAGGCACACACACATACACCCTGCTATGGAACAGTTAGGCTGATGAATGTCCGAAAGGGACACACTAAATATGAATACAGTTAATGAACAATGAAATAAATGTCCAAAACAAATTAGATCACAACACAAAATATATGTAAACATGCTTAATGTGAATGGTTAGGAAAAAGAAAGTGGTGAAGAAGAAATGCTGCTGAGAACACTTAGTGGAATTATTTAACTTGACAGAGGAAAGAAGCACAGAATAACTGCTACCTCGCTTGCTATTTTGGTTGCATATTTGACATGTAATAAGGATGGTGTAATCTCCAAGCCAGTAAGGTTTCTGCCCTTAATGGACTCTTCAAAGTCCTTCTTATATTCTTTCTAATGAGAGTAAGAAGAAAAAAAGCAAAATAGCAAATATTTATTACATTATTTTTAATTATGTGAAAAACTGCTGGGAGGATGGAGCAGTGGTTTGGTATTAATGTCACAATGACAATCTGCTACAGTCAATGCCGTGGGCACCTAAAGCAATAAATCCTGTTTCCACGAAAGCCCATGAAACAGCTCATTACTTTCAATGGAAATATGACCTGACCCTGCATTTTTTTTTCTTTTTCTACTTATTTGTATGTGCAGAGAAAACATTCAATGGAATCACTCAAACATAATGACTAATGGCCTTATACAACTGTTTTTCAGCACGTATAAGTCTTCATCTGTGACAGAACTAGAGTATACTTCAAACAAACAGAAAAGAACTGCTTGAGGAAAAGAATGACAGGTCAGGGAAGAACATTATGACAGTAGAGACAAACAGGAAATAAATGGGTTTCTGAAAAATAGAGTTCTGAGGTGAAAAGAATAACCAGGGTACTTTCTGTGGACTATGATAACCAACACACATACTATATTCGTGTTGCAAAAGTTTAAGTGAAATGTATTTTGTATTACACTTCTTCTAAAGACTCAAAGACTCGCTTAAGCTTCAGTTACTAATAGCTTCTTGATGAAAAACTACAGATAATATACACTTCATCACGACACGAGAAAGCTTCATGAATTTTAAATGCAGTATTTCATAACCAATATAAAGAATACGATATAGCTCTAATTTTTCAGTCTATCAGCATGCACAAGATGCGAGTATAATTGCCTGTCTAAATCACTGTGAAAGTTTAAGTATTAAAAAAAAAAAAAAATTTGAAGATTTTTAGCCTTTAGTATTGATTTTAACCGTACCTCACTCTGCATGAGCTGAGATTCCTTTGCAGTAAGGTACGTTGGAGTTTCAAAGTCCAACATAGGTTTTCCTTTTTCCTTCTCATACTTTTCTCTGTATTTCACCTGAGAAGAAAAGAAAAAAAGTTACCCTCCTAAATAATCAAGGAACCAATGCACCGACTAGTATGTGCCTACTTTGGTCAACAGATGCGTGGTAAAAAACAACTGTCTAATACTGTTTACCTTCCTGAAATCTGTATTATTGACCACAAAATGTAAAAACAAAGGTCAGGCTTGCAGGAAAATGTGTGTGGCCTGCTGATTTATTTCCTGTTGCAGAGAATAAGCAGTGTCAGCGCAGATTTCAAGAATTTACCGATCACAAGAAGGAAGACAGGTAGCTGTAAAAATCTAACTTGAAGGCACTCAGACTGCTCATGACCCTGGCGGAGTTCGATCAGTTACATGCTAACGGATTGCTGGAGTGTTAGTGGCAGGGCTTGAAAAGATGCAGTTTAGCCACTTGCTAACTAGTTCTGTGCATGAGTGTCCAGGAAGTCAAATGTCCACAAGGATGAAGATATTCTTGCTTCAAGTTATACTATCCAGCCTTTACGGCATGAGTTTTCAGACTGCTGCATAAGGTAATGCTATGTCTTTGGCTGAGGCAGATCTGGCTCTCAAACTGGAGCAACAAGTAGCGACTTAAACTTCAACTGCAAACTGATTAACAACCATTTTCTTATAGTCCTTTGCTATGTAGCCTTTTTGCTCTTCCATGCCATGCAGTGGAATAGTAACTATGGCCCTTTGTGTTCTAGCAGTAATTTCCCTCTTGCTTTACAGTCAATAAATACCTGGAACAGAAAGGATTAGAGACCAAATCAGAGTATGAATTTCTCTGGTATGATCACCATTTGCTGTATTCCAGAGGGAAAAAATGTCAGACGTATTTAATAGCAGCAGTAGGTATTGCTTTGGTTAAAGCAATTTTGGATGCAGAAAAAGAATGGCAAAGCTCTCCTTTGTATCACTTGAGGCTAGAATGGATAAAGCAGTTGAAAAGATACTGTCAGCAAGAACCCTGCTCCTTTCAGTTTTCAGTTTCTGTGATCACCAGGTCCTTTTTTCTATAGACAAAATCACACTGATAAATGTATTATACCATGTAAGAAGATCCAAATACAACAGGCATTAGTAACTTTGAGATTTACTCTAGAATAAAGAAATTGCGCAGATATTTTCTACGTGTTCTAATCCTGCAAATGTGCAAATATTTCTCACTGACTTGTTTACCCAGGTGTGGAGTGTTTATAAAGCGGATAGAGATTGTTATATACTGGAGAATTTGCTAGGATGACTTCAGTGATGGCAACTGGTACTCAGTGAGTGGGGTTAATGAGAAACACACAACCAACTTACGTGGCTCTGTAGTTCTGATGCCTCCCTTAGATGAACCTGTTCAAGATTATCTGGCACCACATGGTAGTGACCCTTACTCTTCTCATATTGCTTCTTGTACTGGTACTGAAGGGAAGGTGTCAAAAATCATCTCAATAAAAAAAAATATCCCTCAGCAAATTTACTTCTTAGGTCCAATCAAAGCAACACTTCAATGGAACATCAAAGAGAAATTAGAAATACAAAAAGCAAAACAAAAGCAAGAAGTTTAACTCCCAGTATCAGATATGACTTCTAAAGATGGGGATGAACAGGTATTGTTTTTCACCATTTTGATTGCAACAAAGATTTTTTCAAAACCAGGATTAAAAAAGAAAAAGAAAAAAGAAAACACAGTGGATACATGAAAAGGCTGCACCAGGCAATAAGGATTTTTCTCAATAAAATTATCAAGTATTTTGTTAGGTGTAATTCTGTACATCTACAACAGGGAGGTGTTAAACATAAACATGAAATGAAAAAAAAAACAGAAAAAAATAAAAATATTAAATATAGTAAGCAGTAAAGAAAAAAGTAAAAAAAGAAGAAAATGGTATTTGTTAGTGTGATGCAATCAGTTAAAATGTAATAAAGAATCAATCCACTAAAAATTATTAGAGGATTTAAAATATTAGCAGTTCTACAGCTAATGAAGATTTCACTTCCCAGAGGTCAAATGTGGCAAAGTTGCTAGTTAACTAGGAAATATTCATTAGAAAGTAGAGGAAGAGATCACTACCAGGTGATGACCCATGACCAATAACAAAGGGAGTAATTCTTACAGAAATGGTTAGCAGAGATCAATTCAGAATGGACTCAATAATAATGGAAAAATCAAACCGATCTGGGATTGGTTAATGAGCTTACAGCACTGGCGAGCTGGCTTGTGCTCAGGACATGGTTCATGATCAGCGATTCAGACATGTCTGTGACAGGCTTATGAAGTTTCTTTAAATCCGCCTTGTATTTCACCTGCAGGTAAGAGAGGACAAACGACATCAGAAAAGGAGACTGCTAATAAAACCTGTGATGTTGAATATATTAATAACATAAAGGATGTCTTTATTAAAGAAATCCAAAACTTTTAGTTTCCCTTGAGGAGAAGCATAAGTAAACATACCTCACTAGCCATGTTGTGAGCATCTTTCATGGTCTTGTAGATTTTAGCCTCCTTTAAATCATACTTCGGCTTTTTACCCATCTCTTTGGAGAAATTCTCCTTGTATTTCACCTAAATTAAAAAACAACCAGGTATTACAACTGTTCTTGAGTACTCACTTGTTTGGCTGCAGAAGGCAAAGCGACCCTACTTCAATCCCGATCGTAAGCAGAAGAATGAAAATGCAGTAACTTGAAGGCATCCACTGGAATAAAAGCTATTTTAAAGATGACCTGACACAGAAAGAAAATATACATCTGTATTTACAAAATACCACTTGCAATTTTTCTTTCAGTGCACAGGTTACATCTCCTCATTGTAAAAATAAAAGACATAGTCAAGAGAAGTATGTTGACAAAATACAGCTAAATTCTGACTCTTGGAGATGAAGAATTTCTCACTTGATGGGAACTGTGCATAGATAAGATACCCTATTTCACGAGACAAAAACTAACACAAGTATAAAGAGTATTTAGAAGAACTTTTTATGTACTTCTTGGAGAAAGATGAATTTTAAAAACTACCTCAAGACATACGGGCACTGAAGATGCCAATATATCAAATACTTTTATACTCTTACACACATATAGTGTTCTGTATAAATCAGAGATGAAGAAGGATGTTGATCACAAACAGAATAGTGACACAATTAATTACTAGGAATTAGATTACGCAAGAGGCTTAGTAACACTTCCAAACCGTATTAGCATCAGCAAGGTAAACCACAGCGATGTGAGCCATAATATTCCAGCAGACCCAGGCTGAAGGCACAGAAATGTTGATAGGAGTAAGAGTTTTGTTAATGACTTAAATTAGGGCAAGTCCTTCATCCATCATGGCTTGTGCCATCCCACTGCTGCAGGTGCAGCTAAAGGCTCATTCCTATTTCTTGTAAACCTACAAAAGGTACGGGTCCGTTAGGAATATTTATTTTTATTACTTTTTTTTTTTTGCTATCAGAGATGCATAAAATTGTTCCAGAAGAGTTAATGAAGAGTACAAGAAAAACTCAAAGATTAAGTTCTGGCTTATCTAAACGGATCCCATACTTAGTATGTACGCTCATCACCATTAGAGAAAACATCAGTGGAAAAATTCTGAGGATTTGTCATGTCTTTCCTGTAGTAGCATTCTACCTGATCCGGAAACAAGTGAGGCAACATTTCTTTCTGTTCACCAATTCACATTTCCTTGGAGATACTTTATACTAAATAAGCTAGCAACCCCCATCCCTGGTCTAAAGAGCAAGAACTGAACAACCGTCATCAGTCTTTCTGAAAGAACTTGTTCTTGTTCAGGATCAAGATAATACTTAGAAAAAAGAGAAAATATATCAATGCAGAAAATATAAGACTGTGGCTGGTGAGGTAAAAGGATTAGTGGCTCTTCAGAAAAAATCCCGATCTCCCAAGCAATATTTATGTGAAAATTGAAATGAAAGAAATAAAATACTGAGAACTGATAACTAAGTTGAGGAACAGCTGACTCATGCTAGAGGGTTTTTTATGACATTTACAGAAATGCAAACATACAGTTTTATATTAGTAAAAGAAGAAAGATGATTGAATGCAGAATTAAATCACATTCCACAATCACATTTTACACCTTGAATTCATTGTCATATTCTTGTCCATACAGCACCATATGGTTCATGCTGGATACTACTGTTGCTCTTTTGCTTTGCAAAATATGCCAGCAATCAGATAAAACAGAGTGAAACAGACAAATCCACAAATTACATAGCTGCTGTAAGAAAACAAAGAATACTAACATTTTTGACATAAAGGATCAGTATTGGTTCTAATCTCACAAAAATTAAAATAAGCAGAAGTTAAGTTTTGCAAGCTATGCAACATACGATCAAGATCAGACCGTCATGCCAAAGAGTTCACTTTTAAGCCCAGAAGAAATGTTACTGGAAGATCTACGCAAAATTAAAAGCAAACACGTCAGACAGGAAGATGAAATCCAACTGAAAAAAGGCAAGTGGATAAACAAACTGGACATAATGCTTTATAAAGAAGAAACTTATGTGAAGAAACGTCTAAGAGAAAAAAAGTTAAAGATTATGCCAATTATTTTTTGTTCCCTTACTGCTTCTACAATAGTTAATTTTCTCTCAGGACCAAATTAATCTCATCAAAGCATGTTTATCAAACTAAGAGAACTTGCTAACGTTGGAGAAAAAGCATGGGAAAGGAGGATCTCATTACTGAATGCAATCAATGCAAATTCTTCTTTTCCTTGTAGTTCAATTGTTCAGTTTAAGAATCCTTGGTTCTACTGAAAAGATTCTTGTTTTTCCTGACAAACACGGTGGCTGACATTGAAACATGCGACAGTTACATGCAGCAGTCATGGCTGGATATGGAAGACCCATAATCCTCCTTTTTTTCATTTGGAAATACATGTAAAATACTGAAATGGCACAGATCTGTCTGCTGCCACTTCAAAAACTGCTATGCAGCCATTGTTTTTCTATTTTCCAAAGGTTTTGAGATGGCAAGAAATATAAGAAACTCTGTGCCCTCAAATCCCTACAGGATACACTTCTCAGAGGCTCTGGGGCAGATTCAGTCATACACTATGCTTCCGTTATGCCATTCCAGCACAATGTAAACAGAAGAGTTTAAATGAAGTTTAAATAGAAGTTTGAAGTTTGAATAGTTAAAATGAAGTTCTAGTGCAAATGGAATGCACATGGTATGACTGTTCACTGAAAATTACCAGAACCATTGTTTGAGTTTCTCATACACACATATTTCCATTTTTCGCACAGTTTCAGGCAAACCAGCTCAAGCTTATATGTCTGGTTTTATGGTTTTGGGGTGATAAAGGTGAGTTTTCACATTGCATGAGTGCATCAGAAACTTCCATTAAAAACACCGGAAGCTCCAAAACCGTTATGAAGGGCATAGTAACATTTCACGTGGTATTTCTGAAAGAGACAAATTCCCCACCCACAGAATTCCCATGCAGTGTTTTTCCAGAGGAAAAAAAGGAGGTCACATCTAAACAAGCAATCTCACAAATTTTGCTACATTCAACGCCTTTGACACAACTCCAGAGCAACCGGTGTATCATAAACCCTTTAACAGCTTGGAACTGTAAGATAATATGCAAGCAAGAGAGAGATGCACAAAAATGGCATTCCCAGATGTGTCACTTAAACTTATCTTACATGACTACTTAGCATATTAGCTTTCTTAAAGGTTCTCATCCACGGTGTATCGTAAGACGCAGCTCCATGCCCTCTCATATGTCGTTTGAGGTATTCTGCCTACAATGCGCAGCAAGAAAGCAAGATCAGAAATGCAAACAGTTACAGGATTAAAGCATGAACTGGTGAGAAAGAACCAAGTTGAACTGAGGTCGTCCTGGTGGAAAAAATTATCACAGAAAATAGCGAGCATATGCTTCAGACTGGTGGGAGAACATGACCATTGTAGTAAAGCAAGTTTCTATTAATATAGCATATTAACTTCAAAATAGAAGATTCTTTTAAAGGCACAAAGTAGAAAGAAAGTGGCTGAAATAAACTGATTGTCCATCTCATAAGGGACGGATTATAAGAGTTAGGTAAAAGGCTGCTTCTTTTAAAGGCAATACCCAGAAAAGATAAAAAAAAAAAAAAAGAGAACACAGCTAACACTTCAGCTTTACTAGTTAAAAGATCTTGTCACAGCATCATTTTAAGGAGGCTCTATGTGTCCATTACTGACATTTAGTAAGTCAGTAGAAAAGTTACTAAAAATTTTTAATGTAAGAGAATTACATTTGTATGCAAATCCCTATTTTAATTTAATTTTTTCAAAATATACCATGCAACTGCATAAGCAATATATTTGTGTCCATTTCACCAAGACAGGTACTAGAGTTTCTAGGCTTTTTCAAAAAATTATTTCTAATTTCAACAATCCTTAATTTTTAGGCAACCTTTTTTTTGAAAACCATCGGCTTGCTTGTAGAGGCAATGATTGTCCTCAGTTTCAATCTTTAGGACATACAGATTTACCCAACCAAGCAACTGTGAACCAACAGTGTCTTGTAAGAAGGCCAGTTTAATTCTCTGCATACCAACTGTTTTCAGCATTAACAGAATATATAAATTTAGTAAGTGACAAAGTTATTCAGGTACCTGTATACTTCTATGTTTTAACTTTCCATATTCCATAAAAATTGGAAACTGGACATTGTGGAATTATAAATTACATTCTTAAGAACAGGGAAACATAAAAAGATTTTAGAGATGACAGAAGAATTAAAAGAAAGTGAGTACTAGAAAAGAACACAAATAAAACGCAGAGGAACTAAATTGTCCCATCTCCCCACTTCTATAAATCTGCTCTCTAGCCTGTACAGAGGGGTCATGCCTGTTCCCGCTGAAGCCAGCGTCTGGGCACAATTGTCTACCGGCCTCGTCTGTGGGAAGGCGACTTGACCAGTCTTGTATGCATTGCACAGCTATAAATGACCCTTATCCCCTAATCTAGAAATAGTTTCAGTTATAACATTAGTATTACTCTATAACTTAATATCATGTCTGATTTCTTTCCCTGCTTCAAAGTTTCACAAAGTTTTTATTATTACCTGGCTAGTTAGCTTGGACACTTCCTTCGCCAGTTCAATATCTGGACGTCCCAGCATGGTTACGCCAATGCCAGCTTCTCCACGCTTTTTATATTCAATCTAACAAAGGAAAAAAAAGCAAGTTTAGTAGTGATGATATTTGCTTTTAATTATTTTACTGACACTGTTTTTAATAGTGAAACTACTGATAAAGTATTATACAAAAGATTTAAAAACCACTTACATCACTAATTAACTTGGCAGCCTGCGTTGCTTTCTTAATATCTGGTCGATCTGCTATAGGTGTGTAGTGGAGCTTTGACTTGGCATCTTTCTTGTATTCAATCTAATCCGTAAGGATAGACAGAGGAAAGAAAATTACTGAGGTTTGTTCATGAGGAATATACCTAATAAGGTCACAGCAACGTTGCTGGGAAAGAGCCTGAGATTTTTTTAAAAATATAATTTCACAAGGAATGGATTTGGGAATCTGTTTTTACAAACCGCCTACAAATGAAGAAATAAGTGTGTGCAATTCTGTCTGTATTTGAAGGAACGAAAAAAATTATTGTGTGATTTGCACTAGATTGCTTTAAATCCTACCATGTGATTAAATAGAAATGTGATTTTCAAGGAAATCCGTTATTTCAGTGCAATGTTACATTTGTAAATATTTGCATCTTTATCTTTCAGAATTATACCTGAACATGGACGCTGGGAGGAAATCCAGAAGTATCTGAACTTTTCTTTTTGTCAGCTGACTATGATTGAATTTCCTTAGAGAAGCTACTTAATTCATGAAAACCCAAGCCAAACTTACTGTACTCTGTTTTTTAGCAACTTCCATGGCATGTTTCACTTCAGGAGGCTCCAGCATGACAGAATAATTAGACTTGCCTTTCTCCTTCACGAACTTCTTTTTGTAGTTTGTCTGTTAAGAGAAAAAAGGGCCATGTGTTATTTTTTAATTTCACATGAAGGTAAATGCTACCAAAACTTGGAAATAAGCTCACTGAAACGGTTAAGATATAGATAAAATGCAGTCTCTTTTGTCTCAACATGTATGGTCCCCAGCTTGTTTGTCATCATTTGCACTTCATATTACAAAAGCTTGCTATTCGGAGATAATGACTCGTTTAAACTGTGTTCTATGAAAAATAAAATCTGAATTAAGGGCACCCGTTAGCACTCCAGCCTGTCATTTTTCTCCAGAGTATTTCAACAGATTCCCAATAAAATGTGTTTACCTCTTTGTTAAAGTCTCATTCTGGTAGGAATTAATCTTTTCTGACTCCTTGGACATTTTACGATCAGACTCTGAATGTGCTGCATGTGTACTAAAACATGCAACAGTCTCATCAATTATAGGCAGCAGGTAATAATCTCACCATAAATGGTTATCACACTAGTTACTTACCTCACTGACATTCTTGGTCACCTCTTTCACATGCGCAGTGTCTCGTGTCTCTGGCAGGGTTGTATAAGATCCATGTGGAAGCTGCTTCTTGCTATGTTCTTTGTATTTATTCTGAAAGCACAGAATAAAAATAGGTAAAAATCAGAAATGCACGATCCATGTCCACCGTTCCCCCCAGTATTAAAAGGATGTACTTAAAAATAATAAGTAACTGTCTGATGTTTTACCTCAGATACAAGGGAGCTGACGTTCTTAGCCAGAAGGATCTGAGGTGTATCTGGAACAACATGGTACGTTCCTCGAGCTTTGTTGTGCTTCTCTTTGTATTTTATCTAGCAGGAAGACATCATTTTAAGCAATGTGTATCTTGTCTTGTGGCAATTTAAAAATAAATTACTACAGTTGTGCCTGCTTGTTAGTGTGAAAGTTTGCAGAAACCCCCATATTTTTACGTTTTCCAAGATAATCGTTCCAGTCTATATATTCGTAGCGCTCTCACTTGGAATTTTATTAATATATTGAATATTGAATATTAATTTATTGTTAGTAATTATGAAAGATATTTTGTGTTAGGCACAAGTTATAAGTGCAGCTTTTTTTGTCGTTTTCTCCAGATAATATTTGCATTTCAATAACAGGAATGCAGAGATGTACCCAAGGTCTAGGGTGTTCAGGCAATGTTAACTTTGAATATTTATTTAACCCATGAACTAGGCCAGTGACATTTACAAGACCAAATTTATTCAGATTTTGGCAATTTGTTAATGAAATAAACTAGTCAAATCAAATAATGAAGTGACACTGAGAACAACTTTTCAAAGCTTTGATCTTAATCCAATCACATTTCCAATAAAGTAGTTTATATAGCAAGTAAAGTTCTAGTAGAACGAAAACAGAGTGTTCAAGTACTTACATCACTCGCCAAGATGGCATTATTTAAGGCCAACACTGTGTTTTTATCATCTGTGACAGAAAGTTTGCATCCCTTTAGGAATTCCCGGTCCAGTTTGTATTCGTACTGCAGGAAGAAAAAAGAAAAAAGAAAAGATAAAAGAAGAGAGTCTCAAATCTTCTACATTTTTTTTGTTATTCTTAACATGAGAGATGTAAGGAAAGAGAGTACTCGGTTTGTTCTGATTTTCTTACATCACTCTGTTGCAGAGATGACTTGGCCGCTTGAACAAAGTCAGGTCTATCAGCAATCCAGTGCCAATGAGCCTTGGCTGCTTCATACTTCTTCTTATAATCCAGCTGTTTATAGTGAAACAACAAGAAAAAATGAAGTTAACTGGAAGTTGTGTAATTTACACATGACATTCATACAGATGCAAATTCTCTTTCGATCTGCACTGATTAAAGAGAGAAGAGGTAAGAAAGTGCATCTACATCAGACTAGGGCGTTCCCCTGAATCATGCACAATCCAGTGGGAGTCCGTTTACTGTAGTTCTTCCACTGCTAGGTGGAGAAAGGAATGTAAATGAATGAAAAGATGTCATGACTTTGAAGAAGGTGAGTGTTCTCAGTTCTATGCCTATTGAAGTGGATGTTGGGCCACCAATACTAGAAACACAGGAGAGCTTCCCATGAAGCGCTTACTTTGTCTACAAGAACATCATCACAGAGAATTTCTGGGACAGATATGTCTGTCAGGAAAACAGAGGGGGACTAGAAGAACAGTAGATGTGTGACATACAAAAAACCTCAAGTGACCTCAAGGGCAACTTGCAAGAGTGAGCACTTTAGTATGAAATAAATTAACATATATTTTATTCAAGCAGCATAAGAATTAGAAGCAGTGTCCAAGCTCAAAAAATTTCAATGGAACTCAGAATAATTTCTTGTGGTCTCCACTGCCAGTCCAAACACTATCCATAATAAAATTAAAGTATGAACTCACATTGCTGTTTAGCTTGTAAGCATGCCTTGGAGTCTTAATATGAACTGAATCGGCTATGACATTGCAGTGAGATTTATTCCTCTCATACACTTCTTTGTACTTCAGCTGAAAGAAAGACAAACATAAAAAATGTTTACAAAAATAGCATCATCGTCAACAAGAAAAGCATCAAAATATGAAAGACATATTAAAAATTGCTCCTGTCAAGATAGAATCTTAACAGAAGAAAAAGAAATTATATCAGTAGAGCTTGATATCAACCAGCTGCCTGAAAGAAGGGTCCTCTTCAGCAGCAGTTGTCTTTAAATAGAAAATGTAGCAGGTATAACTCACCATGAAGAACAGACTAAGATTTACCAAAATCTACTCATGAAGAGCAATTCTGCCTGTTTCTAGTTTTTTTGCATCTAATAGAAATGCTTTAAAGAAATTTATCTTCTGATAGGCACATTTAATGCTTTCTGAAAATTCCTTTATAGAATCTCAAATTCAGCACTCAGTTTGGAACTGTAAAAATGTACTTCAATTCACAGATTGCTTTTGAACATCTTTGTCTCTTAATGATCTACGTTAGTAACTGGATAGTATGGTCATTTTTTTCCTCCTAGATTTACTCATTATACAGATAAATCCATGCAGCATCTGAATGACTTTCACACTACTTATTCCCACAGTACTATACTGAGTTACAGAAGTACTATTATCCTCATTTTATTTATGGATATCTAAGGAACAACAACACAAAGGCAAGAGAGAAAGGTTAGGGTGGGAGGAGGAATTGGGACCAGGACTCCCAAATCCTATGATATTGTTCTATCCAATTCATCTTCCTTCCTCTCTTGTTTTTATCCTTCCATTGCCTCATAATCAAAACACATATTTATTTTAGATCAGAATATTTACCTTACATATGCACAAAATCCATAGAAGACATGAATAAACACGGTAACGTACTAAGTACTTTATTTAAGGCTCCACAAAAGCCACTAGCCAATGGAGGAAGAAAACCCAGAAACAAACTCCCCAAATCCATGCTTTAATTAGACACCAGTTCCAGCTCACAGCTTTTATTACTAGTGAGGGCTCCTCTACCCCAGCAAAAATGTTCCAAGAGCTACGGAAGAACGTTACACGAAAAAACTTCCTGAATCCTTCCACACTCTTACTGCGTTTTTTGAAAAAGCATTAAGTACGTACAGAGCTTTACATGCAAACAAAACCTATACACTTTAACAAGAAGTTATTTTTCAATCAGTGTTACATATGTGTTAGATGTCTTGAATATCAAAGTAAAAAGTTAATTTTTTGATACTACAGACATGGATAATTTACTTACGTCACTTATTCTGTCCTTGACCTTGCGCACATGCAATAACATAGGTGTATCATGGATTGTAGTATAGCCTTTAGGCTTCGCTTTGTTATATTCCAACTTGTAAATAATCTGAAGATGAAAATTATAATTATATTATTTCTTGACATTATTGGCGTCAATTGAAAAAAATCAAGATGAGAAACATTGCATAACGGACTACTGAAAATGCCATCTTCTTAATTATCACATTTCAAAGGTCAGAATTCAGGGAAGGAGGTAAGCTTGAAAGGGAATGACCACACTTACATCACTGATCTGTTTGTTGACTTTTGTAGTCCTTAAGTGTTCTGGAGTATCCACAACCATAGTATACTTGTCTTTCTTCTTTTCATAGTCCTTTTTGTATTCAACCTGATGATTGGGAAAGAGTGTATGTTAACCACACAAATCAAGACAAAACATCCTCAGGACATATGCATATAATCACACATAAAATTGCAAAATCCTTCCACCAAAGCCAATGAAAGCTGAACATGCACAATGAGCTGAACTTTGCAAACCCCTTATTTGCCTAAGAGGCCGCCTATCTATTTGTGTGATTAATTTTACATTTATTTCATGGAGTACAAAAGCTTCACTTCTATCTAAATCTCCAAGGCTGAGCTAAAAAAGCGATCTTGGCAGATCAATGACTTTTAAAATTCATAGCTGGACAATATCTCATTTTTAAATATTCATCAAATGAAGAGAAATGTAAAACATCTTACACAGTAGAAGATAAAAACATCCACTGAGTATATCATAATGCCAGGCAATTTAAAAGGCTTTGATAGCAGAATTTGTATCTTGATAATTTCTTAAAGATCATCTTGCCCTACTCAGGACTCTAAACCTGTTCTCATAGAATTCAGTGAGAACAGACTGTACACCAAGAATGATAATTCACTGTAGACAGCCCAAGGGCAGGTGGAAAAGGTTAGAACATATTTTTACAAAAGAACTTTCATGCTCTATCTTGCATCAGAATATAAAACCATGCTTTTGAAACAGGACTACGACAGACAAAATATAAAAAAATTATACAGAAACAACAAATCATAACCTGAAGTCAACTCAGAAGAACATGCAGGTCAGGCAAGTGTGCTACTTTTTTTCTTCAAACATACTCAAACTTACCTGCAAGGAGTTTTTAATGAAATAATAGAAACCCATGGAAAAATTGAACAAAAATGTCTAGTAAAGATCTTCAGATCTTCATACTGAAGAATGCTATTAACTGTGCTAATATTTACAAAGAAGAACAGGCCCCTCCCTCTCATGTAATTGTTTTCTACTGTTGCATTTCCAGTTTATAATTTAAATGTTATATGCCAGTTTCAACTGGCACAGTCAGGAATCATTTTTATCATTGAGAAAAGTAAGGCTACTGCTAGCAGCTGTGATTTCAGAGCAGAAATAAATATGTACATATTATTATATTATATATTATTATATGTTGTCATCTACTTGCCAAATTACTTAATCACGTTCATACTGAATTAAGTGACTTGTGTTCTGAGAGGTAGTCAGTCCAAGAAGTGGTGACAGAATGAGAATTTGGTTAGGAAAATATGAGGAATAGCTAACATACAATATCTTAAATGTACGGAAAATTGCTCTTTATGAAAGTATGTGTAATATTATATAGAAGTATATATAAAAATTATTTATAATAACAGGAGAAAATGGAGGCAAGATCAGCCTAAGCTGCGTGAAGTCCAATTTACAGTAAATATTGTTTCAGATGTTCTGTTTTCAAAAATATTTTATTGTAGCCAGCCTGAAGCCCATTGATGAAACTCTGGAGTCTGGTATCCGTAGAAATGTAGAGAACTCCCAAGCATTAAGTATTAGAAGTCCAAGCAGCTGATTTGTATATATATAGATATATATACATTTGTATATATAATGTCGCCTACAGCAGCAGTTCTTCGTATTACCTGGCTCCATAAGTATGTGTTGTAGAGTGCTGTCAGCATATCTGGCCTCAGAATTTCATTACATCCATGTTGCAGGAGCATCTTGGCAAAGGATTTATATTTTCTCTGTTCATGCAAATGGCAACGAAGCACAAAAGAGACTTGTGAACACCGTAAACAACAACACAGCTCTAGATCCCAGACACTTTGAGAGTGGAGAGATTTAGGCAACGTACTATATGTATTCATTCAGATGTGCATACAACTTACATCTATATAATTAAGAATGTCAAGAGTATATATTAAAAGATTTGCATATGATCCCATTAAGGAAATTGCAAAAATATCTTTTGGGAGATAAGAGTAAATTATAGACTAAGGTGAGGGCACACAAAAGCCAAATTTGTCACTCCTGCTTGAGTAGTGAGTAAGAAAATAATGTTTGTAAAAGTCATTTAGAGAGGTAATAAAAACAAATGCATGATACAACATGCATTTTTTAAAACCCCTCCAATGACTTCAAGAGGCATTAGATTTCTGATGTCAATTGATGCACAATATATGAAAGTACATACAGTAGAGATTAGCTCACTCAAAAAGTAATAACTCTTTTTGGGTGGCAAAACAAAGATTGTCTGATCAACTGAACTAAAACATCACAACATCACAGGTGAAACCTGTGACACTGCCAGCTATAGACATTTCACACAGACAGAGTAGCTGTGAGTGAACCAGGCACTTTCTGGCAGCACCGGCTAGTGCTCCTACGGTACCTGACTGCTCAGTGTAGTCCCCCACTTGGCCAGGAGGTTCCTAGGATCATCCACAATAACGCTGTACCTATCTTTGAGCTTCTCATAGGCAGCTTTATATAACTTCTGCTCAGAATAGCATAGTACAGTGTAACAAATTAAAAGAGAGTGAAGACACAAAGAGATCATAGTTCTAACCATTGAAACCTCTTTACATGGACTATTTAAAGGCTGTGATTGAAGTTGACATCCAAAAGAGAAAAATATATTTTAAAAAAACACAGAGAGAAAATATTTCCAAATACTATATGCATTTCTAAATTTCCACTGGAAGGCCTAATCTACAATTTAAGGATGCCTATATTCTATCCCTTCCACTTTTCAATAATCCGTTTTATGACTGATTTCTTCATGAAAAGTAACTGCAGAAGAAACTCTGTATGGAACTAGATTCTTGATTTGAGTACAAAGAGAACACAATGAGATGCAAGGGTAAAATACAGTGTTATGTTATCATCAGACATTTTGTAAGCAAAAACTATAATCCTTCATCATAAAAACCATCACTTATATCACAGAAGACATTTAGGCAAGTTCATTTCAATGTGTGGAGCCCCTGTTGCTAAATTTTTATTAATTTATGTTTCTCATATTAAATTTTTCCTTATTTACCAAACCATAAGACTGTATACTAAGAGTCTTCTGTAACAAATTCTGATTCACTGCTTATCAAACATAGTACGAAATGATAGCAATGGTACTGGAATGGTATCTGTTGTGAAACGGTTTTTCTTATCTAGAACAGATAATACTGTAATATATTTACTGATAGGTAAACAATTTAACATAATGTCTGGAGAAAAAGAATAAAATACCAAGATGTGAGAGTCTAAATATACGCTGCTTTAATGAAAAGCACCAGTCTGGTGTGCTATGGCAGCTCTAAGCTTACAAGAATTCATGTAGAACACAGTGCTTTTCAATGGGCTTTGTCCTGTGGGTGTACAGCACTGCTCCTAGAAACACCATTGGTGATTTTAATCTTAAACCCAGGGACATTCGTTAACCCCCTTTGCTACTATGTTGTGTTTATTGTTTCTTCAGCACTGCAGGAGAAAAGTAAGAAAAAGTAAGTAGCAGAGTGGGAGAATTCAAGGCAAACTATCTGAAATGAAACAGAGCTACGGTAACTTCGGACATAATACTATCTTTCTAACACAAAGGGGTTTTTTCGGTGTTTCAGGAAAGCAATTGTGATTCTCTCTATACCTTTTTCACATGACTATCAACAGTTAGTGTTACTAAGCATGCAGCATTATTTAAGTCAGCATTTATTTACCAGTCAGCAAAGAAGTTTCTTTGCAATGACAAAATAATGGAACAGGGATCAGGATTTCACTTTTTAGGTATTGTAAACCTGCCCCGTCCTAATAACTCAGACACTAAGAACAACCTCATTCTTTATGATTTTAGTCTGACCTTAAGACACTTTTAAGGCTGAATATATTTTGATTTATTTACAATTTCAGAAGTAAAATCAGCCTTCAACTTGGTATTAACATACATACACTTACTGCTTCAGTATGAGACTCTACAGAAATCTTTAACACTTACCCCATCCACCAACTGAGTTGCATATTTAAAATGCTGGTTAATTGGAGAGTCAGCTACATACTTAAAATGAGACTTGGTCTTCTCAAATATCTCCTTGTACTTACACTGGAGAAAAAAAACAACAAACACAAAACCCCATTCCAATGTTAATCCAAAGAAGGGTAAGGCAATGAAAACATATGAAAACACATTTTAGAAACAATCATCTGCAGCAAAACCATGGTAGAATTATTGCATATGTGCATTTAATGTATCTACAAACAAAAAATAGTTGTAAATGTAGTAGTTTGCAGGATGGATCTATCACATCAAGAAAGCAATGGAAATTTCCAGTCTTCATACTTTTAAAGCTAGACTTAGAATCACTAGAAAAATTGCTATGGAGCTGATAGCTTTGCAAGGAACAGATAGGATAAGTAAAAAATCATTTTGCCTCTGTTTTCTTTTCTACTAAGAATGAAATTTTAGCTTCTATATATTAAGTTCTACCATGATTTTTTCATATCAATGTCTAGGCTAGAATTGGATTCTCCTGCAAAAAAAATATCTACAATATAAGCAAACATCAAAAAAACATTTAGCACCAATTCAGATTGTTTTACTTACCCCGCTGTAGAGCACTTTATTCTTTTCCGCCAGAGCAAAACTTGGAGTATCCCATGCATAACAGCCAGTGCCCCTGAGCCATGATAAGTCTTCCTTGTATTTAACCTTTAGAAAAGAAGTGAAAGGATTCAGTTTTAAGCGGCACCAAGTGGTGGCTGAAATGACACCTCAACACAAGGTGTAGCAAACAGAGCTACATCCATTATTATTCTATTATAAAATAAGTTACAGTTACTCATACTTTTCTGATAGACTCGGATTATTCACGTACCTAATCTATCATTAGCTGTTGGAGTTCCTGTGTGAATTAATAAACATTTATTCCTGTACAATTAAGGGGTTATTGTATATGTATAGATATGTACAATTAAAGGTTCTTACAGGGTGAAACAAATCTACGCAAATGCAACTGAAATTAATTAAGACTGTTCTGTTAATTTCAAAAGGAGATGGGCTGCAATTTTAGCCATCTGATTTGCTCTGTCATGTCACAGATCTGCCAGGCGGAAGTGTAAATCACTTCAAAAATTTCAGCTGCCTTCCCCTTCTCAAGAAATAAGACTTGGTTTCTCATTTTGGAAACCTACTTACAACTTTCAACCTCTCACATCCAGAAACTATTTGAACTCACATCACTAATAGCATCCGTGACTGCACGATGATGGAAATGCTCTGGACGGTCTGGGATGGATCTCCAGATTCCTAACTGGCTCATGTAATTTTCCTTATATTTCACCTACAAAGAAAATCGAAGACTGTAGTAAACCAATTTGAGAACAGAACACTCCAGACTATGCAGTTTGAAGACATTCCTTTTTCTGAAACATCAGAACTAGAAGAGCGGAAATGAGATTAGCTTGCATTCCCCTTTGTAACACTGAAGTTAATTAAATGTATAATATTCCAGAGAAGGGAAGACATTCATATTAATAGCTCTGATCATATTTTTCTAATTATTTGATACGCTTAAATAGAATGATAGCATAAATGGCATATTCTAGGTTGTTAAATGACAAACACTAATTAGGAATGAAAATGTTGTATACATACACTGCTAATATCATCGGTGACCTTTCGATGATAGACAATATCCAAAGCATCTTTCACTGTGTGGTATTTGCCCTTAGTATTCTCAAAGGTTTCTTTGTAGCGCAACTGGTAAGAAAAATAACATATAAAAGAATATATTGTATTTATCTGTCAGAATTGTTTTAGTTAAATTTCCTACCTCTTAGGAATGACATCCAGGGATACGCTGCTGTCCAACATCCTAATGTAAGCCCTGAGGAATTTTAAGAAGCTGCAAATTGCCTACAATCAATTGTAATTTGACTAAGACTTACAGTGAAAATTAGGAGAAAAGGAGTTGGCACATCTAAAGCAACATTTCATCCTATTCACTTTCAGACTGAAGACTGAGGAAAAAACATCCATGTATCACAGGACTACTTTCTAGAATAGCAAAAGTGCCACTTCTGGCATTAAAAAAATGACTTATTCCTTCTTCCATGTCCTGGAAGACATGCAGGAAGATCATTCCACTCATTGGAGAAAGACTTTCTCAGAGGAGAAATTCAAATGTACAAAAGAACTGGGATGCTCCTTTACAGTATTTAAAAATCATTCTTAAGAGAGCAGTAAGACTAATCACTAGAACAAAACACCAGCCCAGCACATATCCTTTCGGGATACAACGTGCAATCTGAACTATATAGCAAAGATCTCACGAATACGTAGAGTCCTCTCAGCCATTGCCTTAACTCACAAATCACTATTCTGTGCTTGAAGGAAAAATCAATTTCACCTTAATAACCTCATGTGCAGCAGGTCAGATAATTTTTCTCTATAATCTACTTCTAAATTAAGAAATGAGCACATTCTCAGTGACATGCAAGTTTACTTCTAACACAAAACTGAGATTAAAAAATCTACTAAAGGTATTCTATTCTGGCTCCAGCATCAATCATTTCACTCCAGTCTGCATTATTTGGAGATTTCACGTGCAAGCAAATTACTTTAAATCTATTTTTCCTTTGATGTAAGACCACACTTCAGTGCAATGGAAAATGAAAATGAATTATAGTAAATGAAAAAGCACTATAGTGACATCAAGTAAAAACTTAATAATCTCTGTAATAGCAAATGGAAATGCACAGGCAAATGGGGTGACCCAGTTTATGACCCACACTGAGATACTCTACGCTTTGCATGCTTGCTCCCCATTTTCACAAAGAAACAAAGAAAAAGCAGCAGTGAAAGCGTTCATGGACTACATACATCACTGGCATTCAGGTATGCTCTCTTGGCTCTGATCAAGACTGGTGTGTCAGGGACAGGCGTGTATTTGTCCTTCATCTTCTCATACTGGATTTTATACTTTTTCTAGGAGAGACAGCAAAAGGGAAAAGTTACATCTTTAATCTTAGAAGCATGTGCTAACCTGGTGTTACGTTAACACCCAGGGGTGCTACACCGAGCGCATACAGTCATTCTTGCAAAGTGCTTCTGTCAAAACTTTGGGAAACAAGCTCAGCTGTTCAGCTTCTAGGTGTTCTAGGTCTTCCTGGTCTTGCAGCCAGTGTACCTCAGATTCTGCAAACACTCACTTAGAAACAGGTATCTAATAAAATACTAAAACGTAATAAAAAAGTGTACTATTTTACCACAACTTACAAAGGAAATGTGGAACTTAAGCTTAAGAGACAGAAAACTAAATGAAGCGTAAACAGATTTGAGCCTTGAAACTACCACTAAAATTAGAAATAAAACTTCTAAACAGTGCAGCATAGTGGTACCAAACAAAAAATATGAAATATCTTACCTCACTGACCATGTCCTTTACTTGCCTAGCATGTGTAAAGGCTGGGGTCTGACCGCCAGCATGATGATGGGGTCTCTCTTTTGTGGCAAGTTCCACATACAAGTACTGCAGCAAGAAGAAAAGAATGGAAAAAAAAGTTTTACTTTATTTTCTGAAAAATGTCCGTAAATTCACAATGTATACATAACCACACAACTTACCCCAGGAAAAACTAATGTGCCCTTTCCTCTTCCATACTGTCTCAGTTTATCCTTCTCTAACAGTACTCTTGATATTCCATAACTGTCAGTAACATGCCCACAAACCAAGAAGTCAAACACATGACGTTAATGACCTCTTTGCCCTACATTCAGACCTAGCTTGAGGTAAAAGCATCCATAACATCTTTTTTCTCTGGTGAGTATGTTCATTTTTTTCTGCAAATTTAAAAATTCCATAAACTTTGTGGCTACAAACTCAGACAATGAACTACTATATGAATAAAGAAATGATGATCAATAAAAGTAGATGGATAAAAATATTTATTCCTCTGATGAAGTCAGAGTTTCAGAGAATTTGAGCAGAACTGTGCCAGGGTTCAATGCTCTAGTTCAGATGGACAAAGCTGAACATGTCCATTACAGAGATATCGTCAACATGAAAATTCATAGCCACTTAAAAGTGAGCAACAGTCATTTTAAATGTCCTCTCTAGGAATCCTACGTTGCTTTGATATGGCCTGGAAAGATTTTGCTGTACTTTAAGAGTATATTAAGAGGGATCCCCTGATTTTTTTTTTTTTATCAGTACAAATTTTTCACCTGGCTCTGTATTTTTTGTCCTTGCTTGGCTCTTAAGAAGTCAGGCGTATCAAGGACGGAAGTGTATTTAGTCTTCAGCTCCTTGCCTGCAGCTCTGTAAACCAGCTGGAAAAAGACAGGTCCATGAATTATTTCTTCTGTCACATACGTTCATTTAGCAGCTGAACAGCTTTGCAATTATAACATCTCATGCATTTCAGACAAAACAGTGAGAGGGTCTGAGCTTAATTATGGCTAACAAAGACGTGCAAAAACAATATAGAACTTACTTCACTCAAATGGGTTTTTAGCTCCTGAACTGCTCTATATCCAGGAGTATCCAATACCACATTGTATTTAGCCCACATCTTCTTTGCAGTATCAGTGTATATATAATTAGACTGTAAAAAGAAAAGCAGTATTACTCAGGAAGCTTTTATTATTCTCAGTAGTAAAGAAAATCTTACAGTGTGGCCTAACAGTTCTTTGAAACAACTAACTAGCTGCATGGCAAGAAGATCCATCATAAGCCTTTACTCATTTTCACATACTTAACTTCCTGGAAGTACATAGTATGCATATAAATAACTCAATCGTTATACATGGTTCTCGGAAGAAAAATCTTACCCAAAGCTTACGCAGCTGACGAGCACGGACCATATCAGGAGTGTCATACAAGAAGCAACCCAAGCCCTTCAACCACTTCAGATCCTCTTTGTATTTATTCTATGAGGCAATCAGAAAAAGAAAACTCAAAAGTTAACTTTAGGGATAATTTCATTAATCAGTTCCTAAACACAGGGGCAAAGCATTTATCTATTACAGAATAGAATGCAAGTGATTGATAGAAGCCAAATTCCACTTTCAGTATAAAAGTATTAGGCCTGTTGTATTCAAATACCAGATACCTTAACAGAAGTCACTTACATCGCTCGTCATGTCCCCAACATAGCGGCAGTGCAACACCTGAGGAGTGTATGGCAAGGAAATCAAGTGTCCCTGCATCTTAAAGAAATCTGACTTGTAGATCAGCTGAAAGACAAAATTAAAATAGCATTTAACATGTTTGGTCATGCTGAATATTCTAAATCTCTTCTGTTTTTTATGTTAGAAAGACACATACATCACTGACAGCTTCCTGTGTTGCTCTGACTTGACGGATTTCTGGTGTGTCTGGAGTGGTATGAATCTTGTCCTTGTACTTGTGGTATGTTGCCCGATACAACCTCTGTATCAAAGGAGACAGCATTCTACATGTTAAAAACTTAAAATGGCAAGCAGTTTGGCAGAGTGTAAGGGCAGTTTTTTGCTAGGTAGTGCTTAACTACCAGAGAGAAGGGAGTAAACATACTGTTTTTCAGGCAAAGATTTTCCACAACTGTTTTCAACAGCAGCATCTCCAATACATGGTTAATACAAGATTCTAATTCTACAAATATGTAAATATGTATGTTTAATTTTCATTCTATTAAAGCCAATGATCAAAGAAGTGAGTACATATATATAAAACCTAAAACTATCGAGACTTGATGTCACACAGATACAGTAATTTCTATGCACCCTTAATCCAGTAGCAGCAGATCAGTTAACAAAATTAGGCTGCAATTGATTTTATACTATGGTCACAGTTTTACAGGATTACAGAAAGTTAGAGTTGTCAAGAACTTTAAAAAGCCATACAGCCCAACTCCAAGCCTGGATCAATGATCCCTTGCCATTCTTGACAGATATCTGGCTAAACTCTGCTCTTAAAAGCCTCAAAGAACAAGGATCCTACAACCTTTCCAGTCAATGTACTCTCATCATTCATATTTTGGGCACTACAAATACAATTGAAAGCAAATATATATATTTACTGTACCTCATTAATGACTTGATTCACTTTCTTCACATTTTCAAACCCAACATCTTTAGGTCCCAGAGTATAGCCTTTAGCTTTCATGTGTTCATAGGCTTCTTTATATTTCAGCTACAAAGTAGAAAAAGGAACAAAACCATAAACTAAATTTGACTGTGATTCTACTTACACTGCAGTTCTGACAGTAATTTATGCAGTATAAAGAGACAGATTTTTAGAGATAAAAAAGTGAGATGTAGCTATATCAGAGTTAAATAAACTACACATCATCATTATTTTTACCTTTATCATGTGGCCCAAGATAAATAACATTTAAAATTTCTCTTGCATCTAATAAGGCATTCACATCTGCCTGACGAAATGTATATTTTGATAGTAATTGCTTCAGATAATTATAGGGTTTGGTAATATTTAAATTCTGTTAAGGTAAACATTATCAATGTTTGGGCTTGAGTGCACTAATGAGTTTTAATTGCCCTGACTAGCCACATCTGGGACGTCAGGCCTTGCCCGAGCTATGTTGTAAATGCATCTGTCTTCTGCCCTCTTTCCATCCTCATCTCCTGGACAGACACTGGTCCTATACCACTGCCAACCCGTCTCTAGCCCTGTCTCCTGGATTTATCTTGGACCTATGTTGTAGGTAGCTTGTCTCCAGTTTCTGCTGTTTCCCACAGCTCCTGACTGGATCCCCCTGCATGGACCTTGGCCCTGGTTTCTCACTTTGTCTGGGGCTGTTGATGCAACCCGTTATCAGCACCCTGCTCTGCCCACCCCATTCAGGTACAGTGGGACTTCACCCTGGATGAGGGACCACTGCCTATGTCGTGGTTGCCCTCAGTTCCTGGCTCAGGCATCCACAAGGAACCACCCCGCCCTTGCTGCTCTCTGACAAGCAACCTCGTATCTGAGAAATAACTGTCTCAAACAGTTGTGTGCTCACACAGGATGGGGATCAAATATTCCCTTGCAACTCATGTTGTAGAAGGATGTAGTACGTTACTTACATCGCTGCCAATGTACTGGACCTGTTTAGCATGCTGAAAGCTGGGGGTATCTGTGGGAAGGCTGTATCCAGTAGGCAGAGCATTCACACCAGCCCAGCGATACAAATTCTGCAAGAGAAGAGAGAGAATTTGTGACAACTGTGTGTAATATTTGAGAGTATTCATTAGCTGCACAGGAAATCTCTTAATCGCAATTGGCAAAGATTTCCCCCCTATCTGCACTATAATGCATACTTGTAGCTTAAATGAGGACATTTTCCCCACATTAATTTTAGAGCAGTGAAATCCAGGTTCTTTATCTGAAAAGCTAAAGACAGACATTAGCTTTTAAAGAATTTCCTTTCTGAATATCAGAAACTGTGGACCCAAAAGTTTTACACTTACTTCACTCTGTATTTTGTTCGCATGATATGCCCGCTCCAAATCTACTGTTTTATCAGTAGGAATCATTTTGCCTTGAATGTTGTGCTTATATTCACCACGATAGACAGCCTGAGAAAAGGAAAAAGTAATTAGAGGAGAGTTGTAATTGTGATGTTCTCTCACAGTATGACTTGTTTGCATGCATAAGGGAATTTCTCCTAAAAAAACAGATGAAAGTTTTTTGGAATCAGGCAATTGATTTTAGTGATTGTGTTCCCATATCTTCATAAAGGCACAGGCAATGAGTTATAGATAAACAGAAATTATTAAATGAGCCAAAGGAAATTATTAAAAAAATATTAAAAGTCACATTTCTAGAACTTGTGAGGCGATGGCATAAGCAATACTGGGGGTGAAAGGTGATACAAGCACTCACTTCACTTAAATTCAAGCCACTGAGGACATTCTGGACATAGACAGGAGTGTCGATGACCACAGTGTAGTCGTTCTTCATTTTCTCTGCCTTGGATTTGTACTTAATCTGCAGAGAGAAATTCAAGAGTTCTAATTAGTAACGCTAGTCATTGTTACCTGAATTTATTATATTTACTATTAATTTTATTACCGAACTATTCTATTAGTGAACCAGCATTTAAACAGAAAGTGTATTGAAAATATATCTACTTCTAGAGCAGCAAAGTTTAAATAACCATGTATGGTTATTTAATGAGTATTTCAGTAGAGAAGGATATATAACATTTTCCAGATTACATCTGGTGTAGAATAAAGCTACTCCATCCTTTTAATACAATGGAGTGAAAAAAATAAGAAGCAAAATCAGTATCCACTCACATCACTGCGAAGATTGTAGGCATGTTTGGCATGAAGAATTTCAGGAGTGTCCCAAACAAAGCAGCCAATGCCTTTCAGCCAGTTAAGGTCATCCTTGTATATCACCTAAGGTATCAGAGAAAAGAAGCAATCTGTAAGACTTCCACTAGGATCTAATCCCTTATCGCTAAATCAATCTGAAACGCAACTGTCAATGATGGCAAGTAAGGTTTCCAGTATTTTGACTTTTTTGTTTGTTTGTTTGAGAAAATCAAAACAATGTCTTTTGGAATTTAAGTAATTTTTCTTCATTGTTTCAACTTGGCCAGTAAATTCAAAAATCCAATTATTTTTTAAAAAACTACTTGCATATCCTACTGGGCAACGATGTACTGATAGATTGCTGGCCTACTCCTGCGATGACCTATGTAAGACAAGCGCATAGAAGCTTTGCACCTTCAGGATCTTCTCAAACTTCCAAAGTTTCCACATCTTATGCAACCAAATAATAAAGGACAATTTACAGACCGGGTTAGCTGAACTGGTAGAACTGTAATGTTATGACCCAATGCCCACACTGATAACACTGAAATTATGCACAGTAAACCACATCTCAACTATTCACTTATTGCCAAGTGTTACGAAAACATGATATAGATGCTGTTTAGCAGTGCGTAACACAACAGATTCAAGGGGCAACTTCAGAGTGCTCCAACTAAGTTTTTGTTAAATCATTTCCTTCAACAGAGCATAAATGCAAGAATCTTTTTAAAAAGTGAGCCATGAACACATGACTTGTGAACTTACATCACTGAGTTGATCAGTTACTTTTCGAACATGGGTATTGATTTGAAGATCTGGCAGACAGACCCATTCATGGAGACGTGTGCGATAATCGATTTCACTGACTTTCTTCTGTGCATCCTTAGCAGAAATGATGTCTACCATGTCTGGAATAATGTGGACTTTGGCTTTATTCTTTTCATAGACTTCCTTGTACAGACGCTGCAGAGTTAAAGCAGTACATTAATAATGCTCACAAGCAGTCTGAAGCATTAACTGTTTTTAAATTTGAAGCAAAATTATTGATATTTTCACAGAATGTTAGTGGGAGAGCAAACACTTTGTTTATGACTAAAATTTAAATCTTGCCTGCTCTAAAAATAATTTACAGAACCTTATCAAGGGTGATAAAATACAATTTGTCACATTTTCATTGTACTCATGTGGTAAAAGGAGGTAGACTATGTAGTGCTCCGTTTTACACATAAACATAGGACACTCCAGGTTTAGCCACACAGGCAATTTAACAGTTGAGTCACAAGCTTGACAAGACATTTGTGGGTGTATTAGAGAATTTAACAAATACTGAACACTGCCAAATGCATGTGGAAGGGTGCTCTCTGAATGAAGGCATGTGGATTCTTTGAGTAGCCTCTTCTGAGATAAGTATGGTTTTGTCAGGAAAACACACATCAGAAAACAACACTTACATCAATATTAAGCTTTCCAACTCTAAGGCACCTTGCTGTATTGGGATCATCCTCAACACCCCTGGGTAGCGTGTAGAGTGCTTTAAATTTGTCATATTCTTCTCGGTATTTTACCTAAGCAGATGCAAAGAAAGGAAACAAATAAGTGACTCCAATGAGTCAATTGTGTTTTTGGAACAAAATTAATCTGTAAGCAAAATAATTAGTTGAGTCCAACAAGCAAAGAAAGCCTTTAAAGCAGGATCTTGGTTTTCTATTTGACTCTAAATGGCAAAGAACGAACATTGTAACTATCATGTCGTAAAAATAACAATGGCTGACTAGAAGACTTTAAAAATAAATAGATATAGAATAAGCTATTTATTCATTGTTCCAGTTCTTTCATTTAAAGATATCCATGAAGTGAGTGATCTCTCATAAGCCTCAGTTCACTAAAGCATAAGATTATGTTCTTCTATATGAAGTAAAGCATCATTTAAAGACATTCAGTGTTTTTCTGACCTGGATGCTTATGCAATTCAGACTGAAAATAACCTAACCAGACATTTTCAAGAAACAGTTTCTATTACTATAAAAAGTGACATTTTTTCCCATGAAAGGAAGCAGCAAAGGACTATGCAACTGTTACCGAAATGATTATCACAGAAAACTGATTATCTGCAGGTACTTACCATATCTGAATTAAAAATAGAAGAGAATTTTTTATCCCTATAGTATACACAAGGCATGAAGGATTTCATTGCCAGAATTGATGATCTGATTAGAAAAAAAGGAAGTATTTCATTCACTTACAGTACTAGCATTATGCTTCAGTTCTTTTGCACGTGCTAGGGATACAGCGTCAGAGGGCAATATATAGCCAGTAGCTTTCACTTTGTCCCAGGCTTCCTTGTAGAGGTTCTGTGGGGAAACAGAAAGTCTTCATAAGTGGAAAAATTCTTCTCCTGGGTAATAACCAATGACCAAGAGAAACCAAAAGCCCTTCTGTTTTTATTTACAGGCCGTAATATCAAGAGCCTGTACACTAGTTTAATCTTGACAATGCACATAAAGGGTGACAAAAATGCCTTCTAACTATTCATGTCCATTCTCATACAAGGTCTTAATTTTGTTCAGGTGCAATTTTCCTCAGGGAATCCATTTATTAATGCATGTATTTTGACAAGACTGGAACTACAGTTAGAAAATACGCCCTCTGCCTGAAATGCAGCATCTTTCCCATACTTGAGCAATGCAGAGGACTATCACTGGCTCTGATAAGCTCCATGTTTGGATGTTTATCTTCAGAGTGAGCAAACAAAATAAAACAAAAATTCCACCTTAAGAGAAAAAAAAATATGTGTAGAAACACTTACATTGCTGAAGAGATTTTTCAAATTTTGAACTCTTTCAGAATCCACTGTTTCAGTCACAGTTGTATACTTATCCTTAGTTTTGTGGTAATCTTCCTTGTATTTCACCTGTAAGACGAAAGACAGATTTAGTTAAGTTGTTCCAATTGTCAGAAGCAGCACGGGGAAAAGCTTAAGTAGAAAAAGTGGGGAGACTCACATCACTAGCAATTATACCACTCTGCAAAGCAGTCACATAGAGAGGTGTGTCAGTAACAACACCAAAGTTCTGAAAATTCTCTTTTCCTGCAGCTGTATATTTTATCTAAGGAAACAAAACAAAAGAAAACAATCATTAATGCTGAAAATGAGGAGGGAATTCCCTGCCAGCTTACTTTAAAGTCAGTTCTAGACAACTGAAGTCCAGGATTACAGCCCAGTTAAGAATAACTTTAAAAGTGACAGGCCATAGAAAAGAAATACTTAATATATAGCCAGTGTGAACTAAGGAATAATGAAAATTGCACAACACTGTATAGCATCTAGTAAGCTAAGAGTACAATCAGCAAGGCAAGAGACACTATTTTCCCAACATAAATGTCTCACTGAAGTATCTTGCGCACAGGTGGCACACAGAAAAATAAAGTGGTATCTTCTCACTGTTAAAAACCACAACCTTGTGGTCATTCCATTCTTCTAAGTTTCCTGCTCCTCCAATAACAAAAGTGATCATGTCTCTACAGACAAAACTGAAAGAGTGTATTATATCAGTTTGAACAAAATATTTCTGATGTAATAGTAATTACTTCATTCTGCTCTGGACTAGGACAGGTGTCATTCCCAGCAAATCATAAACAGAAGAAAAATAATCTTATAAATATTCACTTATTTAAGGAAAATATGCTTACCTGGCTCTGGAGGTCATACGATTTTTTAGCATGCAGGATTTGTGGAGTATCCCAGACATAACATCCAAGTCCCTTCAGCCAATTTAAGTCATCTTTATACACCACCTATATGGAAGAGCACAGACTACCAAATTAGGAAGAATTTTGCCTTCTGCTTGAAGAGAGTAGTATTTGTTTCTTCTCTACATTCATTATCTTCCACTTGTGCAAACTCAATGCAGAAGGTTACCACTGAATCTGAACCGGGCTCGTTCAGTAATTCTAGTTTATGTGGAAGTTTAAACATGAGCACAGAGAAGACTAGCCCATCTCATGGTTTGACTGAATGATTTTTACCCACAAGACTTGCAAGGGAAACTAAACCAAATAATACAGCGTAGTAATAGGCCAGGCAATTAACACATCACCAAATTTTATTAGGAAGGTTGGTTGGCCCAAGCTGAGATACTATTGACTACATAATATGAAAAAGTGTTGTGGCTCAGTGTGCCATGCACTCGGCTCAGACTCTGTGGGCTGATACAACCCCAAACAAACAAAGAGAAGTCTTTTCCAGACCCACTGGATCCAGGAGGATTGTGGATGCTATCCTGGCCCCTCTGCAAATTACAACATTCCCAATTACAATACATAAGGATCACTGCAGTGCAGCGACATTCTGACTGTACCATGGTACATCCACATCTCTTCTCTGCATGTGCCAGGCGGTGAGCTTTCCACACAGTCTCATCCAGTCAAAAACAGATTTTGTGTTAATAGCAGTGGCCTTTGGAAAGGTTTCATAAATGTTAACTTAAAACTTTTCCAATTTAGGAGTGAATAATAAATTACCAGACCATTAAAGTGTCCCAAAGAAAACTGTAAAAATGCAATTTTCGATACTTTGCTAGTAACCAATCTAAGACCATGGTTATTAATTTCATATTTAAATACTATGGAAGATACTTTAAAGTATTTTATATTTAAATACCTTAGAAAAAATTACATGAAAGGCTACTACAATGTCAAACAAGCAAATGAAACACATACATCACTCAAAATTTCCTGGGCTCTTCTGGCTTGAATAACATCATTTTCTTCAGGTGAACAATTCCAGTGATGGAAGTAAGTTCGGTATTCAAGATCACTGAGGATATACTGGCACTTCTTGGCTAGTACATGATTCATCATGTCACTTGGAATATGGACATGTGCTTTGGTGTCTTCGTAATTCTTTCTGTATGCCAACTAACAGGGAAAGATTGGGGAAAAGGTGAAAAGCGAGAATAGTAGTTTTCTGCACAATTCTGACTCCAACAGGCTACCAGGTAATAGCATAATCTGAGGTCTGGTTTCCGGATTTAGTGGCTAGGCTCCCATGGGATTGAACTGGATGAAATTTTAGCTTTGATATTAACACCCATTTATTCTGATGAGGTTCTAGAAGGACAAGAATGACCTTATTCATTTGCAGATTTAAGCACTGGTGACAAAACTAACAAGACTTCAAGATAAAAAAAAGTCATATACTACAAACACATTTTTAATCTAGTTAAATCTCCCTGTCCAAATGAAGACAGAATGTTTGGGATTACGATAACTTTATGCCCTGCATGACATGCTGTATGTGCAGTGTTGATAATAACAAAACACTAAATGTGCATTTACTTTTCCAGTTCTTAAATTCCTATTTCAATTCAAAATTAACACTTTTTTTTTTTCTGTAAAGCAAAAGAATCCCAAGTCATGTAGTATTTCTTACTGCTCAGATTCCTAAACTGAAATAGAAGAAAGTTTTTTTCCCTATTCTAATATGTCTAATAGCTAAACAAATCCCTTTCTAATCTCCTAAATCATTTCAAGTTCAATTATTCAACCTAATTACAGAACAACCATTCAGGAAACAAACATCATGAAAACACTTTTACTGATATTATTAAGCACTGCATTATTTACGTTTAAATATGTCACACTAAAATAAAGAAATTGGAAGATACTACAGCAAGACTAATTCTCTCCTTACCGCGCTCCTTATTTTCTGGAATGCTAGAGAATGAATGACACTGGGGAAATCACCAATCTCCTTTCCAGCCAGGTAATGGCCTTTCAGCTTCTCATATATTTCCTTATATTTAAGCTGCAAAATATTCATGTGGAAATTTTAAAGTTCATTCTAATAATGTATAGGGGAAAAAAAGAGAAAGAATGAAAAATTCATACTAACCTCACTATTTATGTAGTTTGCGCGCTTCGCTCCAACAACTGGAATATATTTCTCATCCAAAGTATACCCAATGGGCTTGCTGACTTCCCAAGCATTTTTATAAAGTTTCTAGACAAACAAAACACATACAGGTTTTGGTAAAAATCCATTATTCTTTCCAAGAAACCTGACTCTGCCATTTACACACGCATGGAATATGACTTCTTTTATAGAGTAGTTCCTTATTCCATGAATTGTCCCAGTAAAGGAAATGAAGAAGGTTCATTTTGAACACTCATTCAGTGTAAGGCAAACAGAATAAGTGTTCCAATTCAGGAAGGCACCTGAGCACAAATTTGAGCTGATCTCTGCTTTCTTTATTATTTGGAATTCAACATTTCCCACCCAGAAGACTAATAAAAATATCCAAAATGTAGATATGAACTCTTGTTTAAAAGTGCAGCATAGAATTGACACTGATAATTTTATAGATACACGTGCAAAATTGTGAAAAATCTCCAAGTAACACTATTGTTATTTATAAAAGCATTAACCATCCCTGGTACTTTTCTAATTCTGATTAATGAATGATAATTTCTAATCATATTTTGTTAAATGTTAAATATATTTACCTTCAGACTAAATTATGAAGCGCCTACTCGTATAAATGAGTAGTCACTTACATTTTCAAAAAATAGAGATTTCCCATTAAAATTAGTGAGGCTCCTCAAAAGTAACCACTTAATAATGTAAGACATCATTATATCCTCTCTTGTAAAAAAAAAATGTAAATTTCATCAGTAGTCTAGGAAGATAATATTGGATGGAATTATGAAGTGTTTTTGTCACACAAAATCTACTACTACTACTACTACTACTTCTTCCAAACACCACATAGCAGTGCTTTAAGATCCGTTCACTAAGGAAATAAACTATCCTTATCCCAATGATCTAAACTGGGAAAACCTGAGGAACAAATATATCAAATAACTTTCCTGGTGACACCCAGTAGACTAATGACAGAAACAGAAATAGAAAAGATTTCTGAAGTCCACTCCACATTCTGTTGCCTTCAAAATAAACAAATTAAAGCTTAATTGTATATTTAATGAATCTTACATCACTGTATAGTAAGGACATGTCTCTGGCGTGGTTCAGCGCAGGAGTATCATCAGACCCAATATACTGGCCTTTCTCAAGGTTAAACGTTTCTTTGTATTTTAGCTACAAAAGAAAACAAACACAATGTTAATTCCACAGGAGAAATAAATTATCCCAACTAGTCCATCCATTAGAAATAGACATTAATTTTCTGTTACGTTATCATATCTTCAGTAATGTTGTGTAGTGTGTTCCAACCAGCATAATACCCAGGCAAATGTCATCAGTATGTCACACCACAAAATCCACAAAACATTCGAGTGAAACTAAACACACCGATCAGCAAATACGGGTTAGTAGCAACACCAGGAACTCCACTAGTGCCATACAACTAACTGCTGTTCACCAACAACAGGACTCAGTTTTAAACTACTATAAGCAAAATCTATGCAAACTCAAAGTAAGGGACGTGCTATATTCTTCTACAGAAAAATGCAAAATTATTTTGGATAGCAATATTGCGTTGTTCATTTATTACGCTTCTTACTAAACCTATTTACCCCAGTAGAAGTCTATTATTAATGAAGCATGCATATGCACACACATCCACACAAAAGGCTAAACACAGTAAAATTTAGCAAAAGCAATTACATCATCTACTAATTCTAGTAATATAACAGTTTCTATTTAAAAAAAGTACATACATCACTCTGATTGACAGAGTTAACTTTTGCCAAAACAATGTCGGGAGTGTCAACCACACTCGTATAATTGGAAAAGTTATCAAGGGCTTCTTTCGTATAGGCTCTCTGCAAAGAGAAGAAATATTTACTTAAACACTGTGCATGAGAAAGAAGAGCTAATCGCATAACTGCTCAAATATTTTCTCTTACCTTATTTATCAGTTTTTGTGCATTCCTAACTTTCTTATGTTCCACCGAATCCAGTGGAATCCAACCACAGCCACGTAGCCATTCCAAATCAGATTTATAAATATTCTAAATCATAAAAGATAACCAAAAAGGAAAAAAAATATGTAATTCAGGATGACATTTTTCAGCCTTGTGTAATGTGGACAATAAACTTAGACCAAACTAAGATGAAATTACATAGTGCGTACGTAATGCCACTTACATCACTTTGCAGGTCATAGGCCTTCCTGGCCTGAATACAGTCATTCTGGTCAGGATGGCACGTCCATTCATGCAGGTACTGGCGGTAGTCAATATCGCTGACCAAGGTCTGACATTCCTTTGCTGCTACAACTGACACCATATCCGGAGGGATGTGGATTTTGGACTTTGTTTTGTGATAGTCTGATTTGTACAATCTGTCATTCTGGATCTCGCCTGCATGCTCAAACCACACCAGTTTTGGATCATCTCTCATACTGGCAACTCCAACATAGTGACCTCTTTGTTTGACATAGTCAGCTTTGTATTTAAGCTGATGGAAGAGAGGGAAATAGGTATAAAATCAACACTGATTCTCTCTGCTCTGTTTTTAACCTGTGAACAGCTATGGTTTTGTCAATACAAAGAAGAGATGAAACAGGGAGTTGTCAACTGCACTCTTAGGTTTTCAGTACATGACTAGATAAAGATATGACACAAACAGGAATGTTACTTTGTCTAGTCCTTCCACTTGCCTAGAATATATATAATATCCTAGACAAATATGCTACCATTTTTCAGTAAACAGTATTTTCAACTTAAAAAGAAATCCGTTTGCTAATAAGTGCATTTAGCCTCAGTTTTGTAACAGATTTTTGTAACAAATCATTTGAGACTGTCTGGAGAGTAGATGCTTATTTAAGGCATCTGCATCACACTGTTTTGATAAAATGTACATTCAAACTAAGAGTCGTGTAATAATTTCAACACACCTTTCAATTTCACCTTACAGTCTTTTCAAGGAGGAATCCTCCATAACATGCCAAAAAGTGAAATCAGAGCTATATATTATAATCATAATATCACTTCCATTATTTAACATTTATTAAATACAGAAGTCCACCTTTGAAAGGACTGTTTGTGGAGAAAGTGAAGGTGGAAAGGAGAATCTGATCTTTCAGCACTGGTATCTGTAAAACCCATAATAACAAAGATGGCTGAATTGTTTGGAGGACAGTGGACTTCACGGGTCATGAAAAGTTGACTGCATGTTACCCCTAATGGAAAGCTTTCTATGTCTGTTGTTGAATTTGCAACGCCTTTAACATTTCCAGGCTTCCAAGCATTCGCCTTCCTAATGAGAAAAATTATTACCTCGCTTTGGACATCACTTGAGCGTTTGGCATGACAGATCTGCACAGTGTCAGGAGGTAAGAGGTAACCAGTGGCTTTTTCTTTCTCCCAGCTTTCCTTGTATAAATTCTGTGGAAATAAAAGTGAGGACGAATTCAATGCTGCTACAATGATAATTATTACCGTATATATGTAACCTGTATTAAAGTATAATGATAAAGAATCTTTCCTTTAAGATGTTCTTAATAAGGCAAGTTTTCTAAATTCCTCAAAGGAGTTATTTAATGTGAGTAGAAACTGTCAAGGAGAGATCACATACCTGATTAAGAATTCTGGCTGCCTCTCGAGCCATATCTAGCTGTGGGGTATCTGTTAGAGTATAATTCGACTTGGCCTCATTCCATGCTTTGTGGTATTTAATCTAGAACAGAGAAAGAAATTACTGCCTTGCAGCACCATCACAAAATTGGGAAAACATAATACCAAGATCCATATTTTATGCATCAAATAATGTATAAAACCCTGATTTTGCAAGACTATTAGACATGACACACGAAATATACATCCGAGTGGGTAGTTTTTAAAAAAGAAAATTATACAAGACAAGAAATTTCAAAATTTCTCAGAGAAAATTTTGAAAACTTGTTCCAAGACAGCTGGATGGACAGGGGACAATCTTCAGAAGACAAAGTTATGCCACCTGTTTGGTCTACAGGGATGTACAGCCACTAGCCGAGCAAGAAGTGTTTGAAGCAGGGCAGTAGATTTAAAGTTTTTTAAGGGCAATTCTCTTTATTCAGCATGATCTCGATGTGAATGCAGCATTCTAGCATCTCCCACCCAGACATCTACACTGAGTCACGGTCCCAAGCACAGGACATGCCCAAATGTGTGTATGCAGTTGCACGGCAGTGTGCCATTCCACTGCATCATTGTTATTGCCAACCTTTTACCAGTGTTTGAGTTAATGTGTTTAGCTTGGCCTGTTCTCTCATAGAAGCATATAGCAAAAAGGAAACAAACTCATTAATTGAGTGGGTGTCATCTCATTTCATGCTCACAGACCAGCTCCTCGCAGACTAGCCTCAAAAACATATAAAGAATGGCAAGCTGACAGCACACCAGTTTTGTTCATGTTTATTGTCACACAGTAGTTAACTGAAAAGTGTAAACTCATACTGGTGTAAGTGAGAAGGATTAAACATTATGGTTGCCAGAATACAAGTGGCTGTTTATGTTCATTTTGTCACTGATCACCAATGATATCAGCCAAGACTGAAGGAAGGGACTGGTTGCAGAACTAGCACTGACTTTTCACAAGTCTAAGAAAGATGTTATTCTGCCTGAGGACATTCTTCCCTCATAAGTGATGGAGACGCGCTAGTGAAGTCCTGTTTATCTTTATGTCATACATTCACAAAATTCCCAGAGACTGACCAAGAATTATTTTGCATTTTTTTTAAAATATCCTTTTAACGATAAAATCCTACCATGTAAATATACAGACCAAGTTGACCGCCTGGAAACATGTTAGCAAACTTACATCACTAAGAATTTCACTGCTGTTCTTTGCTGTGATATAATCAACTCTGTCCGCCACTGGAGTAAATGGAAGAGTTTCGGCTTTTGTACGGTACTTTCTCTATACAAGAAAAAAGATGAACAGTCAGATTGTACTGGAATATTTTATCCCTAATACAGCAATTCTGAATACATAGACAAAACAAGAAAGTTTACATCAGAAGAAAATCGTTCCCTACACAATGAATGCTGCTGAAATACTCCAGTTGTATTTTTATTTTTTAAAATATTGATACATTCAATCATTGAAAATACTTTAAATTACAAATACCCTTAAGGAAGTTTTAGTATGGAAAAACATTTTGTTACCTCATTCAGGAGATCTCCAGCATATTTGACGTGGTTGATTCCAACTGAATCATTTGGCAACCATCCAATTCCCCGTAGCCATTCCAAATCAGATTTGTAAATAGCCTGGGAAAACAAAATAGGGTGCGTGCTGTTAGCTACGGTTTCCTGTACAATCTAGCAAGATTCATAAATAATGGCAGTTACTTCCACTGGTGAAAAGGAGAGCAGTAATTCCAACGTGAGCACTAGATCTGAATTTATCACACTTCAAACTTGGCAATATGTAACAGTGGCAGACACATATGCATTCCTAATAAACAGCAAAGCCAATCCACCGAATTCAGCAGAAGATTCCCACTATTTAGAGCTGAAGCAGACTAAGAAGAGACAATACAGTAATAAGTTAAGCTAAGTTTTCATGTTAACTTACATCACTCTGAAGATCGTAGGCTTTCCTAGCGTGTATGACATCATTCTGATCCGGAAGACAGATCCACTGATGCAAGTAGTGACGGTAATCAACATCACTGACCAAAGACTGACCATGTTTAGCTGATAGGATAGATAGCATGTCTACTGGTAGGTGGCACTGTGTCTTCCATTTGGCAAAGTGTTTCTTGTATTCTAGTTCACTCTGAACCTTGCCTATGCCGAGGGCAAACTGCATTTTCGTATCTTCTTTTGCATTTGGAACTCCAACATAATGTCCTTTCTGCTTCTCGTGTTCCAGTTTGTATTTATACTGGGGAAAGAGCAAAGATAACCATCACTAACAGTTATTATGAAATAGCTCTCATACCATGTGAAGAGCTAGATGCCTCTTTTGGCACTTACATCACTAGCAATTTCTCTAGAAGCTTTGGCTGCCTTGATTGGGATTGCATCTGCTCTCAAATCGTAACTCATCTTCTGCTCATCCCAAGCTTCTTTATACAGTTTCTGAAAAGACAGCAAAATGTCACACGTATGCCATAAATACTGCTGCAAATATGTACAGTACCCACAACACCAGTTGCAACCTACACTGCACAGGAAGGTACTTGTAAAAGTTTAGAAAATACATATATGCCTTGGGCTCTCGTCCATTTCAACAAAATATTATCTCAACGGGACATGTTATTAATAATTTTTAAACAACTGTATGCAAGCATTTATTCTAAAATGTCTAAATACTTTAAGAATACTCAGCAGAGGGGAGGGAAAGCCCTGTGCCTTAATCTTCAACTCTGTAACTAACATCTTAGAATGTTAAAATTCACAGGATACACATACTATTTTATAGAAATGTAGAAAATAGAATGATAAGCATACCTGGCTATAATTAACAGCATTAGTCTTGGCTAGGTTGATTTCAGGTGTGTCTGGCATAATATGGATCATAGTCTTGTCTTTTTCCCAGGCTTCTTTGTATTTTGGCTGTTAAAATAGTTCATTTTATGTTATTGTAATTATGGAATTTCACTTGTCAAGAACATAAAATCCCATAAATCTCTCCTGAATTATCATGTCTAAAAAATTAAATGGCTGGAAAAGCATGAAACTTGACTTAAAATATCACTGATAAATTTTATATTTTAGCAGTGAGATTTCTCTTTAACCCTTATAGTCTCAAAACAACTTTAAGAACATTGTAACGTACAATGCTGACTTGTTCGGCATTCACTTTAGCTAGAACAACATCCGGAGTATCAACAATACTGGTGTATTTCAGGCTTTCAATGGGCGTACGATACACGTTATCACTCAGGAGATCCTGGGCGTGCTTCACTCTCTTAACATCTGGAGACTCATTCGGCAACCAGCCAATTCCACGGAGCCACTCTAGGTCTGACTTATAGACAGCCTGGATCAGACATGGTCAGAAAAGGAAAACATTGTGTTTAAAATGCCTGTCGATTCTTTTAAACCTATACAAAGCAGTTTATGTTTTAGAAACAGTCAAACCAGCTACAGCTAGATTAATCCTTTCTATATACAAGAGATGTTCAGTGTCATAAGTAAAATACAATCTGGGAACCAGGTTTTTAGTAGTTCATTTCTTAAACAATACATTCTAAACCTTATGCTGTTAAATAGAGGGGAAACAACTGAACAGAACTGCCGTTAATGATGAAGGATATTAAGATCTTAAAAGAGTCTTCCTGTCCCCTCCGATATACTTGTTCCTCTAGTCACTTCAACAATTTACAAGTCCAAACAAAAAATCAAGCTGCTCACCAGGAAATTTGACCAAAAGAACGAAAACAAAAAAAAAGGTTATAGAGGTAATGGGGACTAGAGCTAACTGATGTAACTCCTGAAGTGGTATAAGGCAACGTTATTTAAGTTTTAATCAAGCAAATCCTTCAGCAACGAACACAAATATCACCTCCAAAGCTCATAACTGGAACAGAGGAGGAGTGACTGACATTGACTGATAAGCAACAAAGCAAAGTCAGGAAATCAGCTGCACTGATTCCTCCTGCTTTGAATCAGCCACTAAAACATCTCACTTGCTATCTTAAACAGTTTTCTTTCAATTGAATAAACTTCCAAGTTGACTCAGATAAACAGGAGTAATAAAAGCCACCTGATACCAAAGCAGTAAACAGGTATTATTTCCCAAGTCCCATCAAAATAAGAGAAAATTCTATGATTCTAAAATCCTTCACCATCTCCAGATAACAATACTCCAAAAGCATATGTAACATATTAGTTGTCAAAAAAAGCTTTTATAAAATTTAAAGGAAATAAGAGCAGATAACAGCAGTAATATGAAAAACTGAAGAAAACAGTCTAAAGATAAACCTTTTGTGACTGTATAATATCAAACCATAAAAATAAGGCTACAATATTTTAAATAGCAGCAGCAGTAACCACCACATCTCTACGCATACGCACATCGCTCTGTAGGTCGTAGGCTTTCCTCGCGTGGATCACGTCATTCTGGTCAGGCAGACAGGTCCACTGGTGAAGGTACTGGCGGTAGTCAATATCACTGACGAGTGTCTGGCACTCCTTGGCCGCCTGCACTGACATCGCGTCGACTGGTATGTGGACCTGGGCCTTTGAGTCATGGTACGCCTTCCTGTAAATTCGGTCATTCTGCAGCATCATGGCACGCGCAGCCCACGACAGTTTGGGATCCTCCTGGGCACTTCGGCACCCAATGTAGTGGCCTTTCTGCTTCTCATGTGTTTCTTTGTACTTGTACTAGAAAGGCAGAAACAATGTAAGTAGCCACATATTTCTCACCTGGGCACAACTAACAAACAAAAGGCTCTCAGCTTCCTAAATTGTCAACCCTTTGAACTGAACGTCATTCAGTTCTGCTGAGCTGAACACAGGAAGAAACAGACGCAGCAACCACATTAAGATAAGACTGTACCTCGCTCGCAATGTCTCTGGAAGCCTTGGCGTGTTTGATGGGAATGGCATCAGCTCTTATGTCATAGCTTTTCGCCTTGGCCTCATCCCAGGCCTTCTGATAATGTTTCTGCAAAGAAAATTAATCAGCCTTGTTACACGCAGTCAAGACTCTCTGATACCAACACCTTTTCTTAAAACCTACTCTGGAAGAGCAATTGTCATACAAAGCTTCACATCCATAATGATTTTATTCTCTTACGTTGCTGATGTTGAGAGCATTGACTTTGGACTGCAGCATTACAGGAGTATCAGAAGGTATGGAAATCTGTGTCTTATCTCTATCCCAGGCTTCACGATACAGACGCTAAGGAGAAAGGAAACAGAATGACATTTCACTATGGTCTGACAACTGAGGAAAAATCCCACCAACAGGAATTCTTTGGTAATTCTGATTTCAACTGGTTTCCAATTAGTCACTCCCACTGCAGAAATGCTACTCTCCACCACAAAAAAAAGAAATGCCATTGCATAAATGAAAGGTAAGTGAAAGGTGAGCTTACGTCACTCATCTGCAAAGCATTGATCTTAGCCTGGACAACGTCTGGCGCGTCGGTAATGCTGGTGAATTTCATCTCATCTGGCCGTGTGCGGTACAACCTCTCATTCAGGAGTTCCTGGGCTTTCTTTGCTTTGACCACATCCACAGAACCTTCTGTCAACCAGCCGATGCCTCGCAACCATTCCAGGTCTGACTTGTACACATTCTACAAATAAACCAAGGGTTACTGACCCTGAAGAGACAACTCTACGTACAGAGAGGTTTTGTACAAGGCTTTCCCCACGCTCCTTCTCATACAGTTACACAACAAGCCGTCAATGAGACTGTGGTGTACCAGGTCCTTCCCACACACAGCTGATTTACACAGCAAGGAAACTACTGGTCTTTTAAAAATACTTGCTTCAAGCAGACCAGTGGCGTAATCCGCAAGCAGTCTGCAAGCAAACTGCAAACCAGCATTCTACAGGGGACCAAAACACCATGGCTTCCTTATGAACTGCCTGGAATACTTCTGGCCCCCAAGCTGAAAACACTACTGATTTCAAAAGGATCATCCTGATGCGTTAAATTAAACATACCAGACTGACTGTAGGCTCATGAACATGGGTTTGAACGGATAGTTGCCCAGCCACTAACAAACAGAGCCTCACACACCTGCCACAAAGCTTTCCTACAGTTACTCTCACTCACATCGCTCTGTAGGTCATAGGCCTTCCTCGCGTGGATCACGTCATTCTGGTCAGGCAGACAGGTCCACTGGTGAAGGTACTGGCGGTAGTCAATATCACTGACGAGTGTCTGGCACTCCTTGGCCGCCTGCACTGACATCGCGTCGACCGGTATGTGGACCTGGGCCTTTGAGTCATGGTACGCCTTCCTGTAAATTCGGTCATTCTGCAGCATCATGGCACGCGCAGCCCACGACAGTTTGGGATCCTCCTGGGCGCTTCGGCACCCAATGTAGTGGCCTTTCTGCTTCTCATGTGTTTCTTTGTACTTGTACTAGAAAGGCAGAAACAATGTAAGTAGCCACATATTTCTCACCTGGGCACAACTAACAAACAAAAGGCTCTCAGCTTCCTAAATTGTCAACCCTTTGACGTATTTCCCAGAGGTTCTGCCCCAGCACACACGAAGCTGTGGTCCATTCAAGAGGCAGGCTCTCAGGCTCCCAAAAAAGCCAGTCCCCACATCACCCACAAATTTTTTTAAATATCTCTGGCTTTTCTTAACACTCATAAACAATGAAAAATGGCACTGAAGCGGACACTTGTGCACTCTGTAAGATCACCGTGAGCACCAGCCACAATTCACATCTTTAGAGAGAAAGTATTTGATAGTGCTGATTACAGGAACTGCAAGAATTCAGCAACAACTGCAACTGCAGCCCCTGCCCTCATCTGCTTTAAATTGTTGCTTGGTTAGGTAACGCTTTGTTACCTAACACTCTGAGCAATCTCACAAACATATCACATGTCCTCTTGTTCACAGAGGACTTACCAATAGGCAGCTTCAGGCTGCAGAAAGAAAGAAGTGCTCACAACATGCTTTAAAATAACGCAGAGACATAAAACTGTATATCGCTTCTAGCTGAACTGAACTTCACTCATTCTGCTGAGCTGAACACAGGAAGAGACAGACGCAGCAACCACATTAAGAGAAGACTGTACCTCGCTCGCAATGTCTCTGGAAGCCTTGGCGTGTTTGATGGGAATGGCATCAGCTCTTATGTCATAGCTTTTCACCTTGGCCTCATCCCAGGCCTTCTGATAATGTTTCTGCAAAGAAAATTAATCAGCCTTGTTACACTCAGTCAAGACTCTCTGATACCAATGCCTTTTCTTAAAACCTGCTCTCTTGTAATTAACAGCTTGGGTGCTGTTGGCCTGCTGTAACTGGCAGGGTTACAATAATGATGCTGGCAAGTGTCTTAACAGAAAACTCATGACTTCAAGTAGGTGCAAAATGCAAAACACAAAGAGGCAGCTCAAATATTCCTGAAAACACATCACAAGGTCCCCTCTAACAGACTACTGTTGACCACATGCATGAGCTCACAACACAGGCCCCAAATGGGGAGTCCAGCTGACAGAGTGTACACATCCATGACCAACACTGAATTCTGCATGAACACTACAACAGTCAGAGGTTCTGCTCATGCACACCTGATTGCAGGGTCATAGCTACTGGGGACAAATCATCTGTTCTACTGACAAGAGTATCCAGACCCTACTTAAGTTATGAAGCCCTCTGACACCTGGTAGAGACTTTACCAACCTTACTTAGTCCTATAAAGAAAGCGAGTGTAGGCAGAGAGGCTCAATCCATTTATGAGACTGAACAGAAACCAAACTGCCTGAATGTGTCTAGACACACCCAACCTGTCCAGGACATCAAGCCCAAGAACATGAGAGCTCCTTCTTTAGTGGCATCTCAGTCCACACAAGCTTGGTCAGCCCAGCTGGCAACTTTATCATTAGTACAGGTGGGTAAATGATGCGCTTTTTAGTTCGTTTTTGATGACACTGGAAATTCAGAAACTGAATGCTATTGCAGGACAGACTATAAGGAGATCAGAAAAAAGTAATCAAAGCATGAGCAAGACAAAAACAGAAGTGAAATGTCTGGTGCAGTAACATGCGTAATTCAATCACATCAGCTACTTTTGAAAAATATTTAACATACTATCAACATCAAGAAAGGCTGGGAGTAAATAGAGTTTCCACGCAAAGCCCTAGACAAGTCCTGCTGAAAATGCAAAACAGGAAATGGTTTCAGCTTTACAGAATCTCCAGTATGTTAATCCCATAAAACCAGTGAGTGAAACAACAGAAATCTGCAAAACTTGTCAGGGCTGATGACTCAACAGACTCCAACAATAACTCCATGGAAAGTATTTGCCAGTTTTTGTCCAAGGGAGGAAGAGTTGTGTGGAACTGCACAACAAACGTTGGAGTTTGTTCATGACCACACAACCTATCAAGCAAGGCATGCAACTTCCTGCGTCACTCCCTCAGGAATCTGCGCAGTTTAGGACGAAAGGTATCACTGCTGGCATGTTCCATGGAAGCAGTTCCACCAATTTTACATTCACATGGACTGAGGTAGAATACAATGGCATGGATTCCAGACCAGCACCTGGGGCCTCCTTGCATAATAAATGTCTGGTCCGTAAACAATGCTCAGTGGTTCATCAACAACACACTCTGCCTAAAGAGCCCCTAGATGTAACCTACTGTTTACAATACAAGCACATTAGAAAGAGGAATTAATAGACCAGCATTTACAGCAAAAGACACAGGCCAAAAACTGGAAGAACAACTGTCATACTCTTAATTTTGTACCACTTCGCATGCATAATGATTTTATTCTCTTACATTGCTGATGTTGAGAGCATTGACTTTGGACTGCAGCATTACAGGAGTATCAGAAGGTATGGAAATCTGTGTCTTATCTCTATCCCAGGCTTCACGATACAGACGCTAAGGAGAAAGGAAACAGAATGACATTTCACTATGGTCTGACAACTGAGGAAAAATCCCACCAACAGGAATTCTTTGGTAATTCTGATTTCAACTGGTTTCCAATTAGTCACTCCCACTGCAGAAATGCTACTCTCCACCACAAAAAAAAGAAATGCCATTGCATAAATGAAAGGTAAGTGAAAGGTGAGCTTACGTCACTCATCTGCAAAGCATTGATCTTAGCCTGGACAACGTCTGGCGCGTCGGTAATGCTGGTGAATTTCATCTCATCTGGCCGTGTGCGGTACAACCTCTCATTCAGGAGTTCCTGGGCTTTCTTTGCTTTGACCACATCCACAGAACCTTCTGTCAACCAGCCGATGCCTCGCAACCATTCCAGGTCTGACTTGTACACATTCTACAAATAAACCAAGGGTTACTGACCCTGAAGAGACAACTCTACGTGCAGAGAGGTTTTGTACAAGGCTTTCCCCACGCTCCTTCTCATACAGTTACACAACAAGCCGTCAATGAGACTGTGGTGTACCAGGTCCTTCCCACACACAGCTGATTTACACAGCAAGGAAACTACTGGTCTTTTAAAAATACTTGCTTCAAGCAGACCAGTGGCGTAATCCGCAAGCAGTCTGCAAGCAAACTGCAAACCAGCATTCTACAGGGGACCAAAACACCATGGCTTCCTTATGAACTGCCTGGAATACTTCTGGCCCCCAAGCTGAAAACACTACTGATTTCAAAAGGATCATCCTGATGCGTTAAATTAAACATACCAGACTGACTGTAGGCTCATGAACATGGGTTTGAACGGATAGTTGCCCCGTCACTAACAGAGCCTCACACACCTGCCACAAAGCTTTCCTGCAGTTATTCTCATTCACATTACTCTTAAATAGCAACAGCAGTAACTACCACATCTCTACGCATACGCACATCGCTCTGTAGGTCGTAGGCCTTCCTTGCGTGGATCACGTCATTCTGGTCAGGCAGACAGGTCCACTGGTGAAGGTACTGGCGGTAGTCAATATCACTGACGAGTGTCTGGCACTCCTTGGCTGCCTGCACCGATATAGCGTCGACTGGTATGTGGACCTGGGCCTTTGAGTCATGGTACGCCTTCCTGTAAATTCGGTCGTTCTGCAGCATCATGGCACGCGCAGCCCACGACAGTTTGGGATCCTCCTGGGCACTTCGGCACCCAATGTAGTGGCCTTTCTCCTTCTCATGTGTTTCTTTGTACTTGTACTAGAAACGCAAAAATAAGTATTAAAAGAAGTAGTGAATCCGTGATGAATTTCCCATAATTTCATATTGCTACTGATCATAAATATATTTTTTATGTCATGAAATATACTTATTTAGAGTTTAGAAATGCCTACACATTCTTGCTCCACAACTTTTATTTTCATTGTACTTTATTATTTTCTAATATATGATTAATGTCAGGATTCATAATTCAATGTTCCTTTTGAAAACTGTTGCCCATTTTCTCCCTGCAATGAATTCTCTTCAGTAGGCTTTCAAGATGAATCTGAAATACCATCAATTTTTTTGTTGTACACAGCTTATTTCTTGTTTCTCAAGCTAACTGAAAATAAATGTAAAGGAAGAACATACATCACTCGCGATATCTCTTGATGCTTTTGCACTTCGGATTGGAATTGCATCAGCTCTCATGTCATAACCCTTCTTTTTGGCCTCTTCCCAGGCTTGTACATAAAGCTTCTACACAAAAGAAGACAGAAAATGGCTTCTCAGTATTCTGAAAGATGGAATTTCTACATTTAATAATTTTTTCTTAAAATTTTCATGAATGCGTATTTTAAAAGATCGTTATGGTTAAAGAAATGCTTACTTAATTTCTGAATTACCATTACTTTAGTATATGTTTAAATGTTCTTACCTGGCTAATGTTAGCTGCATTGGCCTTCGCTAACAAAATGGTTGGTGTGTCAGGCATGACGTGAATTGACTTCTTGTCTACATCCCAGGCTTCTGTGTATAAACGCTAGGAGAGAGGAAAACACATTCCTTTAAAAAGTTTCTTTATGTGTTTCGTGATGGAAAAACTGCTAGTCTGAGAGCAGTAGTTAACAAAAGTATATCCATGATATAAAAGAAAAGTAATCTTGAAGCAGAACAAAACCTATACAACAAAACTAATACATTTGCCCAAAGAAAGTATTTTACAAACTGCAGGGGGTAGTTCAAGCATGTTTTAAATACCATGACATAGCAAAGCTTCTCACTGAACATCTCAGGAAGGAAACTTTGTCCTTCCTCATCATTTCTCAGGCTAAGTTGGCACAGCAATTGTTTGATTTAGGATTGCTACAGGAGGAAAACTATATTCATTATTCTGCTGTATCTGTATGAGTTGTTTGATGTTTCTTATTAAAGAGGAGTAGGTACTTTGTCTCAGACCTGGAGGAGGAAAGTCACAAATTGCAGAAGCTTCACTTCCAGAGGACATGAACAAGTTACGAGGAAATAGTTTATCATACTGTGTGGCATTCAATCAAAGATACATTACTACAGCAGCTGCAGAAAAAGCCTCAATATTCTGCTACATCCTATCTTATGGCATGATCATGGCACCACCACTGCTGGACACACCCTAACACCTTGCTGGAACATTGTTTCTGCAGATTTCACAGTATTGTCTAAGAACCGCAAAGAATTTAGCCTGTTCTGTCAGAGATGAGCTTTGTATGGAAAAGTAGCATTAACGAAATAGAAAAAACATACCAAATGAACATTTAAAAATAGGAGTTCAGCTGGAATGGGAGAAGAGGGAAATTCACCAAAATTTTTAGTATTACTCTTGAAAAATACATGATTTAGGTGAATTTTTTTCTGGACATTTTTATTACATGTTCAGTTCATACAGAGCCCTGGATAAGATCTTTTCCTGTGCAAAGGCTGAATTTGGACGTTCAGTTTCTCTAAGTCCACAACAGAAGTGTTTAATCTTACTTTGTATTTTGTATTTTTCACCTCATGAACAAGTTCTATTAGAACTGGTGATTTTGAGGAAAAAAAACCCCACAACACAAATCTCACCTTGTTCATTATCTCAGCATTTTGCTTGGCTAAGACCATGGCCAAGGAATCTGTCACGCTAGTAAATTTAATTTGGTCTACTGGTTGACGATACTTCCTTTCACTTAGGATTTCTCCAGCTTTCTTAGCTTTCTCAACATCCACGGAACCAATAGGAACCCATCCAATACCTCTCAGCCATTCCAGGTCTGATTTGTAAACAGCCTGAAAAAAGATGAAAGTTCATTATATGTGTGTAGGTGTGATCAAATATTAAAATAATTATACATAAGCGTATCCAAGTCTATATGAAAAATTGTATATATTTCTGCATAGAAGAAGGATATGCTTTTGAAAACAATTGTCATATTTGAAGAGTTAGTAAAATAATTATTAAATATCAAAAAGAATAGAGTCATTGAAGAACTCCACAAATACCAGAGTTACACACAAATTATACCTCAAGCTAAGGACTGAGAAAATAGAATTAAACATAAATTTGATGATAGAATATTAAACATTTAACCTCTATCAACATGTCTAACGCAAGCAACTACGGCATATTATATATCTTTAAAAAATTATACTGTACAAGACCCAGTCTATTTGATTATGTATAACAAATTAAAAAATTTACTCACATCACTCTGTAGATCATAGGCCTTCTTAGCATGGATAACATCATTCTGGTCCGGCAGGCAGATCCACTGATGCAGATAGTGGCGGTAATCAATGTCACTGACCAACCCTTGACATTTCTTGGCCAACACAATTCCCAGCATGTCCACTGGGCTACTGAAGTGTGTCTTGGTCTTCTCAAAGGCTTTCTTGTACTCCCTGTCACTCTGGATCTTGGCTACGTGCATCGACCACATCATCTTTGGATCATCCTCTATGTTACGGGCTCCAATATGGTGGCCCAGCTGCTTGCGATAGCCTTCTTTGTATTTGTACTAAAATAAAGTATATTCATATTCACATGGTATATTTTTAAATTAATAAATAATTCACACAGTTTAACATAGCCATTAATATTTTGTTCAGGGAAAAATATGGTTCAGGTCTTTCTACTGTTTTATTAATTTTCACATAAAAAGGATTTTTATTACAGATATCATTATCTCTGATTTTTTACATAACTATATCACACTTTCAATTACCTAAACATTTGGTGTCACATACTTACTAAAAAGTTTGATATACCACATTCTTTTAATACTAAAATTAAAATATTAACAAATTTTAAAAACATATTACAAAACACCTTGATGAAGACAGTCTGAGTTGGTCTTAATACTAACAGCTTAAATATCAATCTTGATAGAAAAACAAGGAACATGAAAAACTGTTATGTCTCTTAGTGATGTTTCCTCATCCCAGAAGAAAAACCTGTCACAGTCATTGCATTTTTTTTACTGCTTTTGTATTCAGACATCTTGAACTTCAATATGACACTTCAACAGAACTATTTTTTCTTCAGGAAAAGACAACAATTTAGAACTTTTAGAATTGATTTACTAATATATCTATTTTGGGGAGAGATTTTAAAGTATTTTCTATTTTGAATCGTAAATTAATCTAACTCCAGCATAGATTCGTATGTCTTATTGATCATCCTACTTGAACATCCATGGACATCAGTGGGACTATTACAGGGAGGATAGAAATAATCCTCACATTATTTTATTTATTTATTATTGTGATACGTACCTCATGCATGAAAATACTGGCTATCCATTCCTTTCATGTACTAAAGGCATGCAGTAGAATCACTGGATTTAAGTATTATCTATTCTATATACTTAAGGTATTACCTTAACAAACAACGGAACAAATGTTCTGATTCTTTTTCATTACCAAATCCATACAGACATGATAAAAAAACTGCTTACATCACTGGCAATTTCTCTGGATGCTCTGGCAGCTTGAATAGGAATGGCATCAAAACGCAAATCATGACCCTTCTTCTTCGATTCCTCCAAAGCTAGTTTGTACATTTTCTGTGAGAAAAATATTCACATTTTTGTTTCAAAACCACTTCAGTTAGCAGATCTGTGTAATAAAACAAATTAAGTCCCTAAACAATATTGTTAATGTTCAGAGATTTTAATTATCTGAACACAGCTCTATCTTCTCTAGAAAATAAAAAACCTGCAGGTTTTAAAGATCTTGCATTTGTGCTGTAGACGCTTGGAAACTGGAAATCATTTGGGGAAGGCAAAGAAAGGAATATTCTAAAAGTTACATTATTTATTTCCATACCTTGCTATGGAAATGATTCCTTGTTTATGGCAGATAATGTATTTTAAAAGCCCAATTACATACCCAGGAAGCAAACTCTAGTGAAACAACAACTCCGACTTTAGCAATGGTTCTGGCAAATTGTGAAACTAAACAACTTGACAATATAACAATATTAATTAAAAGGCAGAGATGACAAAATTTTACTTGTCAGAAATCCTTTAATTATCTTAACTCTTCAGTTTCACTCACCTGACTGTAGTTTAATTGGTTTTGTTTAGCTAGCAGGATTTCTGGTGTGTCAGGCATGACATGAACCATGGTCTTATCTTTATTCCATGCTTCAGTGTATAACCGCTAAGAAACAAGATAAAAAGAGGTTAGTATTGCATTCCAAAACAAGTTAATACCTCATTATTCGGGTAAAATATATAGCATGCTAGGTAAAAGTACAGGAAATATAGCATGGATAGAGAGTTATGTATTTAATCAGGTAGAGATACTATCTCTAAAAAGAGAATTTATCTAAGGAAATTTAACCACACTTAGAAAATTGCCACATTACTTAAGAATGAGAAACCAAAGCATTATTACTGCTCACTGCACAGAAATGTCAAAGAAAAGATTAAAATGTAATATGCAGAATATCATGACAAAATTGAGTCTTCCATCACATGGCCTAATAGTTTTGATTGAAACAAACAGAGCCCAGTATTTGAAAATACATTTCCTCTGAACTTCAGCATTACTTGTGATCCTTATATTTCTAGTCCTGTCTCCAGGGTTTAGGCAGAGACTGCTGATGTGTTACCTAATCGAATCCAGACTCACCTTATTCATTGTCTCTGCATTCTGCTTGGCTAAGACCATCCCCAGAGAATCAGTGACACTGGTAAACTTGATTGTGTCTGGAGGCTGACGGTATATTTTATCACTCAAGATCTCCCCTGCCTTCTTGGCTTTTTCAACGTCCAAGGAACCAATTGGGACCCAACCAATGCCCCGCAACCATTCAAGGTCGGACTTGTAGCAGTTCTATCACAAAAAAATACACAGGTTGTTTTAGTAACAATAATGCAATATATATGGTGCATTTTTCACAGTTAAGTAACCTCCCTATCAACTTTTAATTCAAATAAATTCAAAAGCCTTGTGAAAATATTAAAAAAACCCCTGCATTTCATCTACATTAAGAGTGAAACCATTATCCAAGTTTCACAGAATGGCAAAAGGTAAGTAGCCCAAATTTGGAATTACAGAATTTAATTTAAATATCAATTAGTTAACATAACCTATTGGAGACCTTACTTAAAAATAAAACTTGATAAAAATAAAACTTGGGAATTTCGTTCTAGCACATTGGTATGTGATGGCCTGGTCCACCTATGTAAAATATCAAATACATTCCTCATCAAAAATTAAATCAAAAAGAACTCACATCACTCTGTAGATCATAGGCCTTCTTAGCATGGATAACATCATTCTGGTCCGGCAGGCAGATCCACTGATGCAGATAGTGGCGGTAATCAATGTCACTGACCAACCCTTGACATTTCTTGGCCAACACGATTCCCAGCATGTCCACCGGGCTACTGAAGTGTGTCTTGGTCTTCTCAAAGGCTTTCTTGTACTCCCTGTCACTCTGGATCTTGGCTACGTGCATCGACCACATCATCTTTGGATCATCCTCTATGTTACGGGCCCCTATGTGGTGGCCAAGCTGCTTGCGATAGCCTTCTTTATACTTGTACTAGAATATAAATCAAGATATTATATTTCTATATCCCTCTAAATATCAGTTACTCATATTAAATATTTCTAATAATAAACTCTCCAAATTTCTCTATAACCTACAGTCAAAAAAACCCCAAACTGTCAAAGCAATTCTGGGGCTAATAACATGGATTCTCACATTAAATTTTTGAGATTTGTGTTAGAACACTAAATAGAGATTTTTAAGTAAGTTTTTTTGAAGAAACACCCTTCGCTAATATTAGTGAGAAATAATCCTCTTGTTATTAAATATATTTAATCCTTATTAAATATAATAATATACATACTGTTCAGATTTAATTAAAGATATAGGCTTATGAGCTATGAAATTAACATGATAGCAGCATTATATTGTCTTTATAACTTTTCAACATTTAATTTTTACAATTAAGTCTTCAAATATATCCATCTTAACATGAGGAGGAACTTCTTTACTTTGAGGGTGGCAGAGCAGTGGCACAGCTGCCCAGAGAGGTTGTGGAGTCTCCCACACTGGAGCCATCCCAAACCCACCTGGACGCCGTCCTGTGCCACTGCTGGAGGTAACCCTGCTGTGGCAGGGGGTTAGACTTAGATGATCTCCAGAGGGCCCTTCCAACCCTGACGATATTGTGATACTTTGTAATAATTTGCTTCCAAAAATCTACTATTTGAGATCACAGCTTAATTGAAACCCCTTTTACAGAATGAATCCAGTTGATAACTTTCAGGTTGCAAAGATCAGATATCACCACACAAAGATACAAAAGAGTAGTTTCTTACATCACTGGCAATTTGCCGGGATGCTTTGGCAGCTTGAATGGGGATAGCGTCACTTCTCAAATCATAGCCTTTCTTTTTGTCTTCTTCCATGGCCTGTTTGTAGAGTTTCTAGGTGAAGAATTAAAGAAGGGAATTCATGTAAGTTCGTTCCATATATTACATTCTGTGCAAAACAAACTGCTTGTAAGTAGAGTAGATTTTAAAAACTGTGTTAAGATTTATCCTAATCCAGCTTTATCTAACTTTCTTAACTCAAAGCCCCAGATCAGTAGGTGATACAAATTCATATCAAAGGAAGATCTTCGCTAAATACATTAGCTAACATTTTTTTTCTTTCAATACTTTAAAAAACATAAAATTGACTACAATTTTAGAGGTAATTAATCTTCCATGCAAGTGGAGTAAAACTTACTTTTTAAAGCCACCTCTTACTGATGTGAATTTATGTGCCTAAACTGACATCAAACAATGGGATCACTGCTCTTCAGAATTGTGCTGGAAATTACCTTTTTGGTATTTCCAATGTTAGAATTAATTTTGTGCCTTCCCAACAGTATGCATGCTGGCAGAAACGACTCCCAAAAATTTACTGGAGACACACAACTTCTCATGGAGTTTATTCTCAATAGTGCTCACTGATGTATGTATGCACCACTGTACAAATATGCAAACAATGTTTTTAAAGTCACAATTTTGAGGATAAATATTGGGGGTTACTTAAAGAAACTGATGGTATCATGTATGTAAGGTTTATCAGAAAACTGATGATCCAGCCAGGAAACAGACCAGTTACATTTGGAGAACAAAGACACTCACCACACTGTAGTTTTGCATGTTCTGTTTTGCCAGTGTGATTTCAGGTGTGTCAGGCATTATGTGGATTTGTGTCTTGTCTTTATCCCAGGCCTCAGTATATAAACGCTGCAGGAGAAATAACATATGTTAAAGGCGGGGGGGGAAATGGTGACTACTTGGAGATCTCCTAAAACATAAGAATTACAGACCTGTACTCCAAGTTAAGTCTAAAAAACCCTTATTCCTTATATGGCAATAAGATTTTATATTTACTCCCCCAGATACTTAATGTCCAGGTTAAGAATTAGTAACCAAGAAAAAATTATGTTAAAAAAAATGTTTAGAAAAATGCACAGAATGTTAATCAGACACACAGAGATCTAAACTCTAAGAACAAGGCCTGTTTGAAAGCGGAAATTATTTTATTGACATAAATAGAATTGAGATCAGGGCCACAGATTCAGAAAAACTGTTACGTTTTAAGTACTACGCTGAATTGTTTAAAATATGGATATGTCAAAGACTGTCCTAAAACAAGTAGTTTATTAATTACTATATTACTAGATAAACTTGATAAATTATTAGATTTATTAGACAAACTGCTATATTAAAAACTAGATGAAAGCTAGGTAACACATTACTAGATACACAGTAGAGTATGCGGAAAGCTTCACAATTGATCATTCCAATTTAACTTGGTAACTTGGAAGATATTATTAAAGTACACCTGCTGAAAATAAGTTATGTGTTGATTACCAAGAATGTAACTTACACTTTTAAAGCCTTTCTGTGCTGAAATCTCACACTGCAACCACACATTTGTGTTTCTAGTCTTGTCTCCAGAGTTTAGGCAGAGACTGCTGATGTGTTACCTAATCGAATCCAGACTCACCTTATTCATTGTCTCTGCATTCTGCTTGGCTAAGACCATCCCCAGAGAATCAGTGACACTGGTAAACTTGATTGTGTCTGGAGGCTGACGGTATATTTTATCACTCAAGATCTCCCCTGCCTTCTTGGCTTTTTCAACATCCAAGGAACCAATTGGGACCCAACCAATGCCCCGCAACCATTCAAGGTCAGACTTGTAGCAGTTCTATTATAAAATACAAAGACAGCTGTCTCATTAATATTGCGAGTTAAACATTTCATATATAGCATGCAATAATGCTCACTATCTATAAGTCACCTTCCTCCTAGCTGAATGTGCAATACAATCTCTGTTAGCAACCTAGATTCAGACCCCTGTCTGTCTTCAAGAGATATCATTCACTCAAAAACATGTTGGGGAATGGTCAAAGAGTAACGGGTATAAAACAAAACCCTGAAAATCAGTATAAACTTTTCCTGTAACACTTATTCCCAACAAATAAATCGTCACCCACTGAGAACAGTGGGTCATAATTTCAACCGTTTTCTCCAACATAGAACAAAGGAGTTATCTCCACTAAATTAATGCAACTAAAAAAAAAAAAGTCACACTAGCTATTTCCTCTTTATACACAATTAATCTGCACATAAAAGTATTAAGATTCTCTATTGTGAAGGATTATATGCAGTTAATTCTACTATTTAGCTAACTGATAGATAAACTTTCATAATACTCAACCTTCCTTATACACAGATTAATTCACTCCTAAAAGACTTATGACCTTGCTTACAACAGGTAAAGAAAAACACTATGTGAAAAACCACTATATGAGACAGACAGTTCAAGCAGCTTCTATAGTTTATATGCCAAGGAAATTACATACACCTTGGAACTGCAACGCTTATCAGCAAGTACTCACATCACTCTGTAGATCATAGGCCTTCTTAGCATGGATAACATCATTCTGGTCCGGCAGGCAAGTCCATTCATGTAGATAGTGGCGATAATCAATGTCGCTGACCAACCCTTGACATTTCTTGGCCAACACAATTCCCAGCATGTCCACTGGGCTACTGAAGTGTGTCTTGGTCTTCTCAAAGGCTTTCTTGTACTCCCTGTCACTCTGGATCTTGGCTACGTGCATCGACCACATCATCTTCGGATCATCCTCTATGTTTCGGGCTCCAATATGGTGGCCAAGCTGCTTGCGATAGCCTTCCTTATACTTGTACTACAGGTAAAACAAAGTTCCATGAGTTTTACTTGAGTTTTCTTTATGCCCCTAGCAGTCCCTGTGGCACGACCTCCAGAAAACTTATTACCTAAAACCACAGAGACTTTAGAGTGAGAAAGTATTCAGCCGATGAACTGCAGTGTACGGCTACAAAAGGATTCATATAACATTATCTGCCTGATATGACCTTCATATTTTTGAAGACAATGCCTGGCCTACACATTAAGAGCTACTACTCAGCAACTCAGAGTAAAAAAAGTCTCCAAATTATCACACTGATAGCAAAGGCCCAAAGTTCAATAAATATCCCCTACATAAAGAATCAGTTAGTAACCTTCAAGCATGATAGCCAAACAAATTCCTATTCAATCCACTGAGGAGACAAAAACTTGAAGAACAAAGACACAGACCTAGAAGTTTAACACAGATACAAAATAGATATATAGAACCAATATCGATATTAATATATAAAAATAATAAAAAATATTTACTATCATACTGCCTCTGTTTATACCCAAAAACTTGGTTTGGCTTTTCTTTCCTTATGTCCAGCTCAGCCGTGCAGCTGCAACATCAGGGACGTGCAGACTGGCAGCACGGACAGCAGCACACCACCTCAGAATTACACTCTGCTGCAGGAGGAGGGATGCTGCTTTGGATTACATCCATCACCCACCTCCCACAGTTACTCTCTCCACAACACCTACACATGCCCTCGCAACACCACACACCCACCACATGCAAGGGCAGCTACAGGCAGACCCTCCAGAGACAACATGTTCATGGACCAGCTGAACGACTACGACAGCTAAGAGCTTTGTTGCCTCCACTGGGCTAAAGGCTGCAAACCCTGAGCTTCAACTGCAAGCACCTCGAAACTGTCCGACACACTGCGCCGCCAAGGGCTCCTCTGTACTTACTTCACTGGCAATATCTCTGGAAGCTTTAGCAGACTTGATCGGAATGGCATCTGCCCGCATGTCGTAGCCCTTCTTCTTCTCTTCCTCCATCGCAAGCTTGTATAGTTTCTGAAAGAAAAACAAGCGTTCCCCTCAAACAACACTTTTTCAAGGGCCACAGCACTGTCCAGGGAGGGACACTCAACCCCAGCTCAAACACTTACGTCACTGAAGTTCACTCTGTTCTGCTGGGCTTGCAAAATACCAGGTGTATCTGGCATAATGTGAACGCTGGTTTTATCCTTCTCCCACGCTGATGTGTACGACCGCTGAAAAAAAAAGAGCGCAACATGAAGTAAGACCACGAGGCTCAGGGCAACAAACTCAAAGGCCACACCAGCTCAAGGAACTGAAGCAAGGGGAGGCTACTTTGCACTGACTCAGGCACACCTTCTCTTGTCCCAAAACCTTCTAACGCTTCACCCTTCTCTTTTCCACACTGCACCCAAACAAAGCGCCAAACACACAAAAAAACAATCTGATCCAAAACAAGCAACACAAATCCCTCATGCAAACCCCAAAAAACCCCTCTTGCAAAACCCAGGCCCTGGAAGGAGACACCCCAACGTCCTGGGAAAGGGAGGTGCTCCTTTCCTTCAGGTGGCAAACACAAGGAAACCTCACCTGGTTCATAATTTCAGAGTTGTGCTTTGCCAGAACCATAGGCATCGAGTCAGGAAGGCTGGTGAATTTGATGGTGTCTGGGTGCTGCCGATACTTCTTGTCACTCAGGATGAGGCTCGCCCTCTTATTCTTCTCATCGTCCAGCGAACCGCTTGGGGACCAGCCAATGCCCCTCAGCCACTGAAGGTCGGACTTGTACACATTCTGAAAGGACAGGCAAGGACACAAAGCAGCTCAGCAACCTCCTAACTCCATGCAACCACTCCTCCAGCCAAGGGAAGCTCTGCCTACCAAAACACATCCCCCTGCATCAACCCACCAGCCACCACAAAGGGAATCCCATTACATAAAGAAGCCTAGCCACCCGCAGCAACCCTCCCCACAAAATGCTCAAGGAAACACAGGACTCCTCTGTGACCAGAGAGTATGACCCTACACTAATTTCATCCCTTCCCATTCAAGACACCAACTCTCAGCCAGATAGTACGGCCACAACGCAGTCTCAGCATTACAGAACCAGCTGAGACTTATGCTCCACACCTGCACCTTCTCCGTCAGCAGAACAGAACACAAGACAGAATTCTGGTTTTCACACAGCCAGTAAAGAACAACTCACATCACTCTGAAGGTCATACACTCTCCTGGCTTGTACAACGTCGTTCTGGTCCGGCAGACAGGTCCACCGATGCAGAGGGTGCTTGTAATCAATGTCGCTGACCAACTCCTGACATTTCTTGGCCAACACAATTCCCAGCATGTCCACCGGGGTACTGAAGTGTGTCTTGGACTTCTCAAAGGCTTTCTTGTACTCCCTGTCACTCTGGATCTTGGCTACGTGCATCGACCACATCATCTTCGGATCATCCTCTATGTTACGGGCTCCAATATGGTGGCCCAGCTGCTTGCGATAGCCTTCTTTATACTTGTACTGTAGGGTGAAAGAAGCTCAGTAAGTTTCAGGGCACCTGTTCTCCCTTCTCACACCATTCTGCAGCAGTGCCTGGGAGCACGCGCTTTGCACATGGAGCCTGGCAACATCACCACATGAAGAGGATTCTAAGCTCAGCATATCCCTACTGCCTCCTACACTTCCATCCCACCCCATGCCTACACTGGGACACAGGAGGCCCATGGAGGCCCACACGGAAATTCCAACTGAGCTAGCTTGAGAACCCTGAGCGATGCATGCTAGCAGACAGCGTCTCCACACAACTTGAGCATCCCCTTGGAGAGAAAAGCTCAGCTGCTGGGATGCAAAGCTCAGCAAAAACGACCGGACTGCTCCAGCAGGCAACCTGGGCCTCATCCCGCACAGACATGACTGCACTCACCCACACAGCCCACAGCAGCTGACACACTCCACTGCGCCAGGCTCTCCTGCACAGCACTTGCGACTCTTATTTCCCCAGCCCCGTGTGTGTCCTCACCTGCACGTCTACAGCCACTAAGCTTGGCAAAGTGAAAGGGGCAAGACTACTTTTTCAGCAATGCGCATTTTGAGAGCTTACAGGTGAAAATTAGAGACCGAGTAAATACAGAAAACGTGATTGCTGCCTACAATAGGACACCCGATCAAGGAGAGGAGGTTGAGGACAAGATCTTTCTTCAATTGCAGCAAATATCACACTCACTGGCCCTGATCCTGACAGGGGCTTCTACCACCCGGACATCTTCTGGAAAAGCAGCACAGCGAACTGCAAGCAGTCCAGGAAACTACTCGTGTGCGTTGAGGACAACTTCCTAGTACAGGTGATGGAGAGCTCGACCAGAGGAGAGGCACTGATGGACTGTTACTCACTAATGAGGAAACACTTATCAAAGAGGTGAAGATTGGAGGTAGCCTGGGCTGCACCAATCATGCCCTAGTAGAATACTCAATCTTGAGGGGTCCAGGACATGTAAAAAGTAGAGGCAGTCACCTAAACCTCAGAAAGGCCAACTTTCAGCTGGTTAGGGTGCCAGTGAGTGGGATCCCCTGGGAAAGTGCCCTCAGAGATAAGGGAGTGAACAAGAGCTCAGAGGTGTTTAAAGACGTTTTTCTTAGGGTGCAAGAGCTCTCAATCCCAACATTCAGGAAGTCAGGCAGGGGAGACAAGAGGCCAGTTGGGCTAAGTCAAGACCTCTTAGCCAAACTAAAACACAAAAACAAAGTGCATAGGCAGTGGGGCCAGGGATACACATCCTGGGGAGATCATAGGGACATGGCCTGGGAGTGCATGGCAACCAGGGAGGGGATCAGGAAAGCCAAGGCACAGTCATAGCTGAACTTGGCTAGGGACATAAAAAATAACAAGAAGGGTTTCTTCAGGTACACAGGACAGCAAAGGAAGGTGAAAGAAACTGCACCCCTCGGCCTCCCCTAGTTTCACTGTGATGAACAAAACGGGAGACCTGGCTAAAACCAACATGGAGAAGGCTGAGGTACTCAACAATCTTTTTGCCTCAGCCTTCACCAGCAAGTTCTCTATCCATGCCGCCCAATTCACTGAATCCAAAAGCAGGGACTGGGAGAATGAAGTACTGCCCACCATAGGAGAAGACCAGGTTCAAGACTGTCTAAGGAACCTGAATGCACACAAGTCCATGGGACCTGATGAGATGCATCCATGGGTCCTGATGGAACTGGCAGATGAAGCTGCTAAGCCACTATCCATCATACTTCAAACGTTGTGTCAGACCAATGAAGTTCCCAGTGATTGGAAAAGGAGAAACATACCCCTCATATTTAAAAAGGGAAAAATGTAAGACCCTGGGAACTACAGGCCAGTCAGTCTCACCTCCGTGTCTGGCAAGATCATTGAGTAGATCCTCCTGGAAAATATGCTAAGGCACATGGAAAACAGAGAGGTGACTGGTGAGAGCCAACATGGCTCCACTAAGGGCAAACTGTGCCTGACAAATTTGGTGGCCTTCTACAACAGGGTTACAGCATTGGTGGGTAAAGGAAGAGCAACCACCATCATCTACCTGGACTTGTGCAAGGCATTTGATACTGTCTCACACAATACCCTTGTCTCTAAAATGGAGGGACACGAATTTGATGGATGGACCACTCGGTGGATAACGAATTGGCTGGACGGTTGCACTTTAAGAGTTGCGGTCAGTGGCTAGATGTCCAGGCAGAGACCAGTGACGAGTGGTGTCCTCCAGGGGTCTGCACCGGGACCAGTGTTAGTTAACGTACTTGTTGGGGACATAGACAGTGGGATTGAGCACCCCCTCAGCAAGTTTGCAGATGGCACCAGGCTGAGTGGTGTGGTTGATACTCAACAGGGAAGGGATCCCATCCATAGGGACCCTGACAGGCTAGCAAGGTGGGCCCAGGCAAATCTCACGAAGTTTAACAAGGTCAAGTGCAAGGTCCTGCACCAGGGTCAAGACAATCCCAAACGTGGATACAGGCTGGGTGAGGAGTGGACTGAGAGTAGCCCTGCAGAGAAGGACTTGGGGGTATCAGTGGAATAAAATATGAATAAGAGCCAGCAATGTACGCTTGCAGCCCAGAAACCCAATCGTACCCTGGCCTGCATCGAAAGAACTGTGGCTAGCAGGTCAAGGGAGGACATTCTCCCCCTCTGCTCTGCTCTCATAGAGACCCCACCCTGAGCACTGGGTTCACCTCAGAGGCCCTCAGCATAAGAAAGTCATGGACCTGCTTGAGCGGACAAGAGGAGGCCACAAACATGATCAGAGGGGTGCAGCATCTCCTCTATGATGACAGGCTGAGAGAGTTGGGGTTGTTCAGCCTGGAGAAGAGAAGGTTCCAGGGAGACGTTAGAGCCCCTTCCAGTCCCTAAAGGGGCTACAGAAAAGCTGGGGAGGGACTCTGGATCAGAGAGGGGAGCCATAAGATGAGGGGGAACAGTTTTAAACTGGAAGAGGGCAGATTGAGATCAGAAACTAGGAAGAAATTCTTGACTGTGACGGTGGTGAGGCACTGGCCCAGGTTGCCCGGAGGAGCTGTGGCTGCCCCATCCCTGGAGCTGTTCAAGGCCAGGTTGGACGGGGCTTGGAGCACCCTGGGCTGGTGGGAAGTGTCCCTGCCCAGGGCAGGGGGGTTGGGACTAGATGATCCTTAAGATAACTACTAACTCTAACCATTCTATGGTTCTATGATGCTATGACTTTTTCCCCTCCCTCTTTCTGAAATATCAAGAAAGACTGAGGAGAACATGCCTTCAAAGGGCTTCTCTGTACTTACTTCACTGGCAATATCTCTGGAAGCTTTAGCAGACTTGATCGGAATGGCATCTGCCCGCATGTCGTAGCCCTTCTTCTTCTCTTCCTCCATCGCAAGCTTGTATAGTTTCTGAAAGAAAAACAAGCGTTCCCCTCAAACAACGCTTCTTCACGGGCCACAGCACTGTCCAGGGAGGGACACTCAACCCCAGCTCAAACACTTACGTCACTGAAGTTCACTCTGTTCTGCTGGGCTTGCAAAATACCAGGTGTATCTGGCATAATGTGAACGCTGGTTTTATCCTTCTCCCACGCTGATGTGTACGACCGCTGAAAAAAAGAGCGCAACATGAAGTAAGACCACACAAGCTCAGGGCAACAAACTCAATGAGCCAACAAGCTCAAGGAACTGAAGCAAGGGGAGGCTACTTTGCACTGACTCAGGTACACCTTCTCTTGTCCCAAAACCTTCTAACGCTTCACCCTTCTCTTTTCCACACTGCACCCAAACAAAGCACCAACCACACAAAAAACAATCTGATCCAAAACAAGCAACACAAATCCTTCATGCAAGAGTATGCAAGACCCCTCTTGCAAAACCCAGGCCCTCGAAAGTGACACTCCAATGTCCCGGGAAAGGGAGGTGCTCCTTTCCTTCAGGTGGCAAACACAAGGAAACCTCACCTGGTTCATAATTTCAGAGTTGTGCTTTGCCAGAACCATAGGCATCGAGTCAGGAAGGCTGGTGAATTTGATGGTGTCTGGGTGCTGCCGATACTTCTTGTCACTCAGGATGAGGCTCGCCCTCTTATTCTTCTCATCGTCCAGAGAACCGCTTGGGGACCAGCCAATGCCCCTCAGCCACTGAAGGTCGGACTTGTACACATTCTGAAAGGACAGGCAAGGACACAAAGCAGCTCAGCAACCTCCTAACTCCATGCAACCACTCCTCCAGCCAAGGGAAGCTCTGCCTACCAAAACGCATCCCCCTGCATCAACCCACCAGCCACCACAAAGGGACTCCCATTACATAAAGAAGCCTAGCCACCCGCAGCAACCCTCCCCACAAAATGCTCAAGGAAACACAGGACTCCTCTGTGACCAGAGAGTATGACCCTACACTAATTTCATCCCTTCCCATTCAAGACACCAACTCTCAGCCAGATAGTATGGCCACAACGCAGTCTCAGCCTTACAGAACCAGCTGAGACTTATGCTCCACACCTGCACCTTCTCCATCAGCAGAACAGAACACAAGACAGAATTCTGGTTTTCACACAGCCAGTAAAGAACAACTCACATCACTCTGAAGGTCATACACTCTCCTGGCTTGTACAACGTCGTTCTGGTCCGGCAGACAGGTCCACCGATGCAGAGGGTGCTTGTAATCAATGTCGCTGACCAACTCCTGACATTTCTTGGCCAACACAATTCCCAGCATGTCCACTGGGCTACTGAAGTGTGTCTTGGACTTCTCAAAGGCTTTCTTGTACTCCCTGTCACTCTGGATCTTGGCTACGTGCATCGACCACATCATCTTCGGATCATCCTCTATGTTACGGGCTCCAATATGGTGGCCAAGCTGCTTGCGATAGCCTTCTTTATACTTGTACTGTAGGGTGAAAGAAGCTCAGTAAGTTTCAGGGCACCTGTTCTCCCTTCTCACACCATTCTGCAGCAGTGCCTGGGAGCACGCGATTTGCACATGGAGCCTGGCAACATCACCACATGAAGAGGATTCTAAGCTCAGCATATCCCTACTGCCTCCTACACTTCCATCCCACCCCACGTCTACACTGGGACACAGGAGGCCCATGGAGGCCCACACGGAACCTCCAGCCGAGCAACCTTGGGATCCAGGAATGATGCATGACAGCAGACAGCATCTCCACACAACTTGAGAGAGGAAAACTCAGCCGCTGGGATGCCAAACTCAGCAAAAACGACCGGACTGCTCCAGCAGGCAACCTGGGCCTCATCCCGCACAGACATGACTGCACTCACCCACACAGCCCACAGCAGCTGACACACTCCACTGCGCCAGGCTCTCCTGCACAGCACTCGCGACTCTTATTTCCCCAGCCCCGTGTGTGTCCTCACCTGCACGTCTACAGCCACTAAGCTTGGCAAAGTGAAAGGGGCAACACGATGCTTTCTCCCCCATCTCTTACTGAAATGTCAAGTACTTGAGGGGAGATTGAACTTATCTCCCTACAGTAAGGGAACAAACTTGAACTACAGAACGTTGCATGAGAGAGTAAATTTGGCTCCTGCAGAGCTAAGGACTGAGAAGATGCTCTGGGGCACAGTAATGACCGGCCTACGGTGACTGGACCTGCCCCCAGGCCAGACAGAAGTGATAAATACCCAGGTCATAACACAAAACTTGGTTTGGCTTTTCTTTCCTTATGTCCAGCTCAGCCGTGCAGCTGCAACATCAGGGACGTGCAGACTGGCAGCACGGACGGCAGCACACCACCTCAGAATTACACTCTGCTGCAGGAGGAGGGATGCTGCTTTGGATTACATCCATCACCCACCTCCCACAGTTACTCTCTCCACAACATCTACACATGCCCTCGCAACACCACACACCCATCACATGCAAGGGCAGCTACAGGCAGACCCTCCAGAGACAACATGTTCATGGACCAGCTGAACGACTACGACAGCTAAGAGCTTTGTTGCCTCCACTGGGCTAAAGGCTGCAAACCCTGAGCTTCAACTGCAAGCACCTCGAAACTGTCCGACACACTGCGCCGCCAAGGGCTCCTCTGTACTTACTTCACTGGCAATATCTCTGGAAGCTTTAGCAGACTTGATTGGAATGGCATCTGCCCGCATGTCGTAGCCCTTCTTCTTCTCTTCCTCCATCGCAAGCTTGTACAGTTTCTGAAAGAAAAACAAGCGTTCCCCTCAAACAACGCTTCTTCACGGGCCACAGCACTGTCCAGGGAGGGACACTCAACCCCAGCTCAAACACTTACGTCACTGAAGTTCACTCTGTTCTGCTGGGCTTGCAAAATACCAGGTGTATCTGGCATAATGTGAACGCTGGTTTTATCCTTCTCCCACGCTGATGTGTACGACCGCTGGAAAAAAAGAGCGCAACATGAAGTAAGACCACGAGGCTCAGGGCAACAAACTCAAAGGCCACACCAGCTCAAGGAACTGAAGCAGGGGGAAGCTACTTTGCACTGACTCAGGCACACCTTCTCTTGTCCCAAAACCTTCTAACGCTTCACCCTTCTCTTTTCCACACTGCACCCAAACACTGCACCAACCACACAAAAAACAATCTGATCCAAAACAAGCAACACAAATCCCTCATGCAAACCCCAAAAAACCCCTCTTGCAAAACCCAGGCCCTGGAAGGAGACGCCCCAACGTCCTGGGAAAGGGAGGTGCTCCTTTCCTTCAGGTGGCAAACACAAGGAAACCTCACCTGGTTCATAATTTCAGAGTTGTGCTTTGCCAGAACCATAGGCATCGAGTCAGGAAGGCTGGTGAATTTGATGGTGTCTGGGTGCTGCCGATACTTCTTGTCACTCAGGATGAGGCTCGCCCTCTTATTCTTCTCATCGTCCAGAGAACCGCTTGGGGACCAGCCAATGCCCCTCAGCCACTGAAGGTCGGACTTGTACACATTCTGAAAGGACAGGCAAGGACACAAAGCAGCTCAGTAACCTCCTAACTCCATGCAACCACTCCTCCAGCCAAGGGAAGCTCTGCCTACCAAAACACATCCCCCTGCATCAACCCACCAGCCACCACAAAGGGAATCCCATTAAGCTCAGCTCCCCACAACCTGGCTCCCCGTGCCTGCAACAGCACAAGCAGGTCCCAAGCTATCCACAAGGCCTTCTCTCCACCATCTTCTTAGTCTCCCTGGGAAAAAACTACCCAATCCAGCAACGTCCAGCTAGCAGAGGCATGGGAAGAACCTTATATCTTATTTCCTATGGTTCTCATACATTCACAACTGCACACATGGCTTGCCTTTGACCAAGTTGGTCCTCCAAAAAAAGTATTTGACTCCATTGTTGTTCCTCTGCCAACAGAACTCTAGCCACCTGCAGCAACCCTCCCCACAAAATGCTCAAGGCATCACGGGACTCTTGTGTGACCATAAAGTATGACCTCACACTAACTTCATCCCAGTCCATTCTTGGCAGTATCGCAACAAATAGGAATCTGGACTGCTGAGATCTCTCATGAACTGTAATATGAGAAATTAATGCCAGCTTGATGAGAAAGGCAGAAATTGAAAATTCTTTTCAATAGAAACACAGGGGTAATAGTTTTAAACTGGAACAGGGTAGATTTAGATTTGATATTAGGAAGAAATTCTTTACTGAGAGGTTGGTGGGACACTGGACAGGTTGCCCAGAGAGGCTATGGACTCCCCCTCCCTGGAAGTGTTCAAGTCCACGTTGGACGGGGCTTTCAGCAACGTCATTTACTGGAAGATAGCCCAGCCCACAGCAGGGGGGTTGGAACACTGTAATCTTTACAATCCCTTCTAACCCAAAGCATTCTATGATGCTATAATTCAGCAAGACAGTACGGCCACAACGCAGTCTCAGCATTACAGAACCAGCTGAGACTTAAGCTCCACACATGCACCTTCTCCATCAGCAGAACAGAACACAAGACAGAATTCTGGTTTTCACACAGCCAGTAAAGAACAACTCACATCACTCTGAAGGTCATACACTCTCCTGGCTTGTACAACGTCGTTCTGGTCCGGCAGACAGGTCCACCGATGCAGAGGGTGCTTGTAATCAATGTCGCTGACCAACTCCTGACATTTCTTGGCCAACACGATTCCCAGCATGTCCACCGGGGTACTGAAGTGTGTCTTGGACTTCTCAAAGGCTTTCTTGTACTCCCTGTCACTCTGGATCTTGGCTACGTGCATCGACCACATCATCTTCGGATCATCCTCTATGTTACGGGCTCCAATATGGTGGCCCAGCTGCTTGCGATAGCCTTCTTTATACTTGTACTGTAGGGTGAAAGAAGCTCAGTAAGTTTCAGGGCACCTGTTCTCCCTTCTCACACCATTCTGCAGCAGTGCCTGGGAGCACGCGCTTTGCACATGGAGCCTGGCAACATCACCACATGAAGAGGATTCTAAGCTCAGCATATCCCTACTGTCTCCTACACTTCCATCCCACCCCACGTCTACACTGGGACACAGGAGGCCCATGGAGGCCCACACGGAACCTCCAACCGAGCAACCTTGGGATCCAGGAATGATGCATGCCAGCAGACAGCATCTCCACACAACTTGAGAGAGAAAAGCTCAGCCGCTGGGATGCAAAACTCAGCAAAAACGACCAGACAGCTCCAGCAGGCAACCTGGGCCTCATCCCGCACAGACATGACTGCACTCACCCACACAGCCCACAGCAGCTGACACACTCCACTGCGCCAGGCTCTCCTGCACAGCACTCGCGACTCTTATTTCCCCAGCCCCGTGTGTGTCCTCACCTGCATGTCTACAGCCACTAAGCTTGGCAAAGTGAAAGGGGCAACACGATGCTTTCTCCCCCATCTCTGACTGAAATGTCAAGTACTTGAGGGGAGATTGAACTTATCTCCCTACAGTAAGGGAACAAACTTGAACTACAGAACGTTGCATGAGAGAGTAAATTTGGCTCCTGCAGAGCTAAGGACTGAGAAGATGCTCTGGGGCACAGTAATGACCGGCCTACGGTGACTGGACCTGCCCCCAGGCCAGACAGAAGTGATAAATACCCAGGTCATAACACAAAACTTGGTTTGGCTTTTCTTTCCTTATGTCCAGCTCAGCCGTGCAGCTGCAACATCAGGGACGTGCAGTCTGGCAGCACGGACGGCAGCACACCACCTCAGAATTACACTCTGCTGCAGGAGGAGGGATGCTGCTTTGGATTACATCCATCACCCACCTCCCACAGTTACTCTCTCCACAACATCTACACATGCCCTCGCAACACCACACACCCACCACATGCAAGGGCAGCTACAGGCAGACCCTCCAGAGACAACATGTTCATGGACCAGCTGAACGACTACGACAGCTAAGAGCTTTGTTGCCTCCACTGGGCTAAAGGCTGCAAACCCTGAGCTTCAACTGCAAGCACCTCGAAACTGTCCGACACACTGCGCCGCCAAGGGCTCCTCTGTACTTACTTCACTGGCAATATCTCTGGAAGCTTTAGCAGACTTGATTGGAATGGCATCTGCCCGCATGTCGTAGCCCTTCTTCTTCTCTTCCTCCATCGCAAGCTTGTACAGTTTCTGAAAGAAAAACAAGCGTTCCCCTCAAACAACACTTTTTCAAGGGCCACAGCACTGTCCAGGGAGGGACACTCAACCCCAGCTCAAACACTTACGTCACTGAAGTTCACTCTGTTCTGCTGGGCTTGCAAAATACCAGGTGTATCTGGCATAATGTGAACGCTGGTTTTATCCTTCTCCCACGCTGATATGTACGACCGCTGAAAAAAAAGAGCGCAACATGAAGTAAGACCACGAGGCTCAGGGCAACAAACTCAAAGGCCACACTAGCTCAAGGAACTGAAGCAGGGGGAGGCTACTTTGCACTGACTCAGGAACACCTTCTCTTGTCCCAAAACCTTCTAACGCTTCACCCTTCTCTTTTCCACACTGCACCCAAACACTGCGCCAACCACACAAAAAAACAATCTGATCCAAAACAAGCAACACAAATCCCTCATGCAAACCCCAAAAAACCCCTCTTGCAAAACCCAGGCCCTGGAAGGAGACACCCCAACATCCCGGGAAAGGGAGGTGCTCCTTTCCTTCAGGTGGCAAACACAAGGAAACCTCACCTGGTTCATAATTTCAGAGTTGTGCTTTGCCAGAACCATAGGCATCGAGTCAGGAAGGCTGGTGAATTTGATGGTGTCTGGGTGCTGACGATACTTCTTGTCACTCAGGATGAGGCTCGCCCTCTTATTCTTCTCATCGTCCAGAGAACCGCTTGGGGACCAGCCAATGCCCCTCAGCCACTGAAGGTCGGACTTGTACACATTCTGAAAGGACAGGCAAGGACACAAAGCAGCTCAGCAACCTCCTAACTCCATGCAACCACTCCTCCAGCCAAGGGAAGCTCTGCCTACCAAAACGAATTCCCCTGCATCAACCCACCAGCCACCACAAAGGGAATCCCATTAAGCTCAGCTCCCCACAACCTGCTCCCCGTGCCTGCAACAGCACAAGCAGGTCCCAAGCGATCCACAAGGCCTTCCCTCCACCATCTCCTGCATATAAGCCTTACTGTCCCTGGGAAAGACCTACCCCAATTTGGCAACCTCAAAGTGGCAGTGGTACACGAGGAGTCTTATATCTCCTAACGCTCTTCATCCCATTCTCAACTGCACATCTCCATCCTCCAAAAGAAGATGTTAACTCTGTTGCTCTTTCCCTGCCAACAGAACTCTAGCCACCTGCAGCAACCCTCCCCACAAAATGCTCAAGGCAACACAGGACTCTTCTGTGACCAGAGAGTATGACCCTACACTAATTTCATCCCTTCCCATTCAAGACACCAACTCTCAGCCAGATAGTATGGCCACAACGCAGTCTCAGCCTTACAGAACCAGCTGAGACTTATGCTCCACACCTGCACCTTCTCCATCAGCAGAACAGAACACAAGACAGAATTCTGGTTTTCACACAGCCAGTAAAGAACAACTCACATCACTCTGAAGGTCATACACTCTCCTGGCTTGTACAACGTCGTTCTGGTCCGGCAGACAGGTCCACCGATGCAGAGGGTGCTTGTAATCAATGTCGCTGACCAACTCCTGACATTTCTTGGCCAACACGATTCCCAGCATGTCCACCGGGGTACTGAAGTGTGTCTTGGACTTCTCAAAGGCTTTCTTGTACTCCCTGTCACTCTGGATCTTGGCTACGTGCATCGACCACATCATCTTCGGATCATCCTCTATGTTACGTGCCCCTATGTGATGGCCAAGCTGCTTTCGATATGCAGTTTTGTATTTGTACTAATTGAATGCAAAAACAACAATTATCACCTCTTTACCAAGCTGCAATTTAAATTTCACTGTTTTTAATACAGTGGTTAAAGTTTTTAGGTTATGTATTTCAAATTTTTTGCATATTTTTTGAACATTTCAAGTATTTTTACTGCATGCCCAGAAGATTTTAACTGATTTTTTAGTAGTTATATACTATGTCATAAATTTTTGCATTTAATTCAATTAACTTTACACCATTAAGAGTTTTACAACATATGGCGAGGGCAGCAATATACTCCTGTTAAAATTTTACACCTCTCCTCCTTTTAAATAAAAGATATCTTTATCCGAAAGTTGGTAGCAGCTCTATGCCCCGCTATTGTTTTCACTCTGTAAGACTTACTTCACTAGCTATGTCTCTGGATGCCTTTGCTGACGTGAGGGGTATAGCATCAGGAGGAAGATCGTAGCCTTTCCTCTTCAATTCTTCATATCCTAACTTGTAATGTTTCTGTTGGAGAAGGATTCAAAGTAATTATTGGAAACAAAGCTCTCTAGCAAGTTTTTAGATACTACAACTTTGTTCCCCTGATTATTGAAAATAAAGTATAAGATTCCAGAGCTGTTTCATTCATCAAAGTAAATGTCATAGCTTGCTTTTAACAATGTTTATTTTGTAACTGATGATATAAAATATTTAAAAATTACTATCTGTATGTTTTTTTTTATTAACTCATTTGACATCAAAATTTTCTTAACTTACTAATCTGAATGATTCATGGTCTTCTACAGAGACGAATAATACAACCCCATGATTCTCTGCACCCAATTTCAATTGCAATTATTTTTGTCTTCTTCAGTTCTTATAATAGAGCTGCTAACTTTTCTTTACCTTTGCATGCAGTCTATATTCATTCCATTATAAACAGTGTAAATTACAGAATCCTATGTAATTCTAAAGAGGGAAGTCAATATAACCAGACATTTTAACAAGAATGACAGGCTTACTAAAAAGTACTGAACACATATCTACAATGTTAATATGATCAGTACGAATGAAAGAGAAAACTGCTAACTTGTGTTGAATATTTTCTTGGTATTTTTTGTATTCTAGCAACTCTACTTCCACTTTATATTTTAGCAATTCCACTCAGGCTTCTCAGTGCATAGCAGTTTTCACAGGAAAAGATCACAGGTGTGCTTACAGCTGTTAGAATTGCAGAATTACTCTACTGCATTTTAAACTAAAGCCACAATGGGTAATCTCAAATTCCACTAAAAAATATAATATTTGTAAACATATACTTACATCACTCATGTTAATTAAGTTTGATTTAGCCAGCAAAATTTCAGGAGTATCAGGCATGATGTGAACCTGAGTCTTGTCCTTGTCCCACGCTTCTCTATACAGTATCTGAAAAGAGACACAAACAAAAATACCTTGTCTGGTAAAAGGCTCACACGCATAGCAGTCAATGGAGCTTATTTTTCTCTACAATAGCAAAGCAAAGAGGTACTATGCAAGCATAAGCAATGCAAGGTATTAAAATCAAATAATACAACTTCTTACTGAAATACCACCTTTTTTTTTCTTTTTACATCTATGAAATGCCAAGGAAACAGCATTATGACAAACAGATTTACATACTACATACCAAGTGTCTTATTTGCAGTTATTACTGAGTAAGTTATACAGCACTAAAGACCTTAATCTTCTGAACAAGGCTACTATTACGACAACTGAGCAGTAAGGCACTGATTGTAAACATCTGATATTTGTATATTTTAAGCAAATGTTCTGATATGGAGATCTTTTTAACAAATGTATACCAATGTATTCATTTATTGAATCACATGTTCTGTCTCTAGAGGCAACTTACATCACTTCTATTTTTGGCATTCGATTTTGCTAAAACGATATTCATGGCATCTGGAATACTTGTGAACTTAATAGTATCTGGGTGCTGCCGGTACTTCTTCTCACTCAGTATTTCAGAAGCTTTCTTGTTCTTTTCGGACTCCAAAGATCCCAAAGGACTCCATCCAAGGCCTCTGAGCCATTGTAGATCTGACTTATATAGATTCTGTTAAGGAAAAAAATCAAAACCATACTGGATCATTTCCCTGTTCATATACTAAACAATATTAAAAGACTAACTGGTATTTTAGCTTTAGTCTGATCTATACTGACATCAAAAGAGAGTTAGCAAAGACACTTTTCAATAAGCAGTAAATATCTTACAAAAAAATAAATTAATTAAATCCAGAGGAAGCTTACATCACTCTGTAGCTCGTAGACTCTCTTTGCCTGGGTGACATCATTCTGGTCTGGCAGACAAGTCCAGCGGTGTAGTATCCGTTTGTAGTCTATATCACTAACCAATTCCTGACATTTCTTAGCCAGAAGGAAGCCTAACATATCCACAGGCATATTAAACTTCGTCTTCCACTTTTCAAAATCTTTCTTGTACTCCCTCTCACTCTGCATCTTAGCTACTTGCATAGACCACAACATCTTAGGATCATCCTGTAAGCTGCGGAATCCAATGTGATGTCCCTGCTGCTTGCGGTAACCTTCTTTGTACTTGTACTAAAATTATAAAGATTGAATTATTGAAATTACATTAAGAAACAGACAATGGTAAAATATATACGCAAAATATCAATATATTCACTCACTTCAATGTTTCTCATTACCAATGAAATGACCATCTTGTTATGGCATCTCATGAAAGTTTTAGTAGCCCCTTGATTTACAGGGATCACCTGGTGTCAGTGAATGCTCCCCCTGGGAATGAACAGGCTCTAGAGAGGCAGAGTGCACGGCTACAAGGACGGTCTCCTGTGCCATCTGATTCCTATAGTCATACTGTTCAGAACTCCCAAAGGCCAACACACTGAAATATTTTGATGAATAAAATAACCAGCAACGTAAAATGCAGATACTTAAGCACTGGAAACATTTCCTAATGGTTAATAAAATCTCTTCCATAAATGCAGGAGTTGCACAGAAATACATGTGTAACCACATCTATTTCAGAGCTGTAAAAGGGATTCCTCAGTATAGGCACTGGGATCAGCTAATTGGACCAAATTTGTTGCTACTCTGAAAATGTAACATCCAAAAGAGCAGACAACTCCTAACTTTGTATGTCTAGCCACTTCGTGGATGTACCACAATCTTCAGAACTGTCAAGATGCCAGAGCAACCATCCTTAAATTGTTTTCTTCACTGACAAGAACAGATTGGGAAAGAGTTTTGTCAGCAATTTTGCTTTCTACTCCAAGGCGCACCTTAGCAGAGAGGTATATGTGGACCTAGTGCAATGCTGTAAGTTACAGCAACTAGATAAAGTGCAGTTCATATTGAATTAGAAATGCTGCTTACGTCACTTGCAATGTCCCTTGAAGCTTTGGCAGATTTCACTGAAATGGCTTCAGGTGTGAGGTCATAGCCTTTCTTTATCATTTCCTCCCAGCCAAGCTTGTACAGTTTCTAAAATTGAAAACAATGTTAATTAAAAGGTCTTAGTAATACATATGTCACCTTCTATTTACATATGCTAATGATCCATATTACCAAATTCTGGTCACCTCACAGGCTTCAGTTACAAGAGAAGGGCTACTAGAATGGGAATTGAGAAATGGAAAACTGATAAGCAAGGAACGGGGGTCTTCCAAGTCTCAGGCTAGTGATTAGATAGTGTTTCTTTACTGCAGCAGCATCCTACTACAGCTTATCTTAGCGATTTGAAACATATTTGGGGAATTTGAAATATATACATCTGGGACAACTGAAAGCTTTTTAATTGGCTTAACAAAATCATAATTAATAAGGCTGTAATGTAGCCATTTAATAGTCAATTCAGTTTGTGCACAGTTGATTTTAAGTACTTGCACTTGCAAGTAAAAGATTTGCATCTGAGCAATCATGCAAAGCAAAACCTAAGTATTTTATACTGGCACAATCATCACTTTCTCATATTTGAAAGCTGACAGAAAAGTGAGAGTCACTGCATGTATCTCTTATCCCATATGTTAAGTTAAAAATATACTCAATGAACTTGTAATTTTATAGTAAGGAATTTTTCACATGATTGCTTTCTATGGTAAGCATAGGGTATGGACGATGTACATCCACATTTCAAAACCAGGACTTATATTTTCCATACATTATAATGTAATTTGGGCTGTTACTTTGCTAGCGTGAAGACGGTACTTATTGCTACTCTGAAAATATTACTCACATAAAAACTCTTGCCTCTGTTCTAAATCCCCTGTTCTATTTCTTCTAACTTACGCAAATTACTTATTTTGAAATGGCAGGCACCTTTAAATTTGAAGAAAGTAGATATTAATTTAAAATGTAATAGGAAGTATTAGAAAACTCTACCTGACTGTAGTTCGCCTTGTTCTGTTTTGCCTGTAGAATATCTGGTGTATCTGGCATCACATGAACCTGAATTTTGTCCTTCTCCCAAGCTTCAGTATAAGCATGCTATTGAAAAAAGTAACATCAGATGTGTTAACATAAATGACAAAGGGTGACTCTTTCGGGGTTTTCACCTTTCCATCTGCGCACTTTGGATATGGATGAAGTAAAAAGATAAAAGTGCTGACTTAGATTTATTTTGCTATGCAATGAGCTAATCCAGAATCAGCTGAATTGGGATCCAGTCTTGCTTCTAATGAAGCCCAACTATCAAGATTTTCAGGGCCAGTAATTTCTATACAAGAACAAGAAGAATAGAGGTTGGATAGGTAGCAATGAGAAAAATGAAAAAAAGATTTATTTAACCAACGCTATTTAACAGTAACTGAGTGTTTCATTAAGAAAAAAATGAAAAAAGAGGAACCTGTAAGTGACAGTTGTTTTTCCTAGGGAAACACTGCTACCTAAAGGTGGTGACTGTTTATTGAAATGGATTATATGTGAACGTTTGCCTAATTTTGCTCATTAGGGCACTATGTTCACTCACTTTGTTCATTATATTTGCATTCTGCTTTGCAAGGACCATGTCCATGGCATCATTCTGTTTTGTAAAGGGGAACATGCTGGGATGCTGTCGGTATTTCCGATCGCTTGCAATTTCTGTGGCTTTCTTAGATTTCTCCACATCCAGAGAACCAGCAGGACTCCAACCAATACCCTTGAACCACTCATTGTAATCCTGCTTGTACTCATTCTGCCAAACAGAACACAATAGGAAAGTTTACAATTTACAAATGGCTCATACAAAATAATTCTGTTGTTTCCAAAACACAGACATAATGAAAAAACAGGAAAAAAAGTCACAGCTGTAACTGACAGAAAGAAAACAGCAACTTACGTCACTTTGTATCTGATTCATGTTTTTGTACAGTTCTAAACTCATTGCATCTGGTAGAAGCATATACTGGTGAATCAGTCGTTTGTAGTTAGTATTGGTTACACGACCTTGCGCCTCCTTAGCTGCCACGATGCTGAGTGTATCAGCAGGTGTTTGGTAATGTGTCTTGCTCGTCTCATAAGCTTTCTTGTATTCACGATCAGACTGCATCTTAGCCACTTGCATATAATGGACAAGTTTGGGATCATCCTGAAGGCTGCGGAAGCCTACAAGTTTTCCCTTGTCTTGTTCATAACCCAATTTGTATTTATACTGTAAAAAGAACAGAGACAGAGACTTTAATTCTACTTCATTTGTTGAATAAGCAATAACTATCTTTTAAGGAAAAAACCCACAAAACTTAGATTAAAATAAGATTTTTACATTGTTAAGAAAACATCACAAAGCATATCGAGGTGGTTGCTTTGTCCACCTACTCCTAGGGTGCACTCTAAAGCAAAACAGATGCCTAGCCTCCCTTCTAATAGAAGCACATTTAAAACATTTTCTTAATAAATGAAATTTCCTTACAATAGTTTATTCTACTCCTGCATAAGGTTCAATGTAACCTGGGGTTCAATTGCTTTCTAATCTCATCATAAATGACACAATGAAAATATTAAACATACTGACAGAAAGCAAAAGGCAAAGGAACACATAAGATCTGGTTTGCTGAAGACAGTTCTTTGGAAAAAAGTGCACTTTTTATTATTTTTACACTATAGTTTAGCGATACCTGTATTAGCTCTAAGAGAAGCTATGATCGCAAACACTAGAACCAGGATACATTAACCCACCCAGTTCTCTGTTACTATTGCTATCCTGCTTCCAATATTTGGCTTAGGTAAGTATTTCCGTGGTAGTCTGCACCATACTTAGAATACTTGAGTTCACATCTAAAGACTAACCATAAAATCAAAGACCAAATCATCACTTCCATTAGGTTCACTTGTTCAAATGATTAAAAAATTCAAGACACTTCCAAAGATCTCTTGCATTTTTTTTTGTTTAATAAAACCAATAGTTCAAATTCTTAACCCCTTCCTCAATCTCTAATCAACCCTGGACAATGAACTACACAGACCAAGTGTCAATTCCTTGTTCCTTCACTGCTTACTGCTTGGACAGAACTCAGAATGGAAGTGTCTTCCCCTCAGACTTAGAGCAGTGGCAGAGCAAATCGATTTTGCAGTGACGGCAACATCCCCTATGTTGTAAAAAAAACCAAACCAAACCAAACCGGTGGGCTAAATAACATGTCCTTATGCCCTAACTTCACCTCTCTCTCGGGCTGGATTTACCCCTGCCACAGCAACTCCCTCATCACTGATACACAGAGGATTTCAGAATGGTCCTGATTCCAGAAGCTTGTATTCTCTACACCAAGAAATTTAGTGGGATTTTTACCAAAGGAATAAAGATAATTGTACCGCAGCAGTAAAAATTATTTAAGTCTGTATGTGTTCTTTTTAAATATTTCTAAGAATTACCTCTGAACATTCTGTCTAAACCACAAATATACAGCACGCATTTATAAAGTATCCAAACACCATCATACTGAGAATGAACTTTTTTTTTCTGAGTCCCTCATATATCTCCTTACCTTTCTAATAAAGAAATTGTTCTTTAACTCTGTTAGAAAATGTATTAGAATATATCTTGAATATGTCTGAATTATTTACAAGCAAGACAATAAAGAGACTTCATATAATTGGCATATAAAATTGAATTCTGTCAAGAAAGGAATGTTTTAGAATATCTGAAAGGGTATTTTTTTCTTTCAAGAACTTACATCACTAGCAATATCCCTAGAAGCTTTGGCAGCTTTAATAGGTATAGCATCAGCTCTGAGATCATACCCTTTCTTCCTAGATTCTTCAAATGAAAGTCTGTACATTTTCTGTGAAAAGAAAGAAAAGAAAGATCCTTTAAAAAAGTGAAATACAGCAGTTTAGAGAATAGGGTTTAAATAAAACCCTATTCATTTTATAACACTTGACACACAGACTATTCACATGTTTAATACTCCTTGAACAGTTGTTTAAGGCACTCAGGTACACAGAGACAAACACTCCTTCAAAATTAACTCAAATCCCAGTATTCATACACCAATGCAGCTGGACTGCACTATAATCACTAACAGTAATCTATAACAAAAGAGCAATAAATTGCATTTGTTTCCCACATGCACAAATATTGGTGAAAAGTTACATCTATAAGGATGTCAACTTTAAAAAAAATAAGGTAAGTATGTCTCTGCGCACACTAAAGATGTGCACAGTTACAAACAATACTTTATTTAGCATATGCAGATTTAACAACTGGCTACTGAAAAACTATCTCTGCAAGAAAGAATTTTGAATCTCCTACAAAACTTTGTGCATGGGGAAATAAAATAACAAATACAGGAAAAACATGGGCAGTACTCAAACTCTACTCTTTTGTTAGTAACTATTATATTTTAATGACCTACATGAACACTTCATAATCTGACTATAAATACTATGGCTTTTTCTTGGTAATTTTTGGTACTTAATTTTGGGGAAGGAAGTGGGGAAAAGGAAAATTAATAGCTTTTCATGAAATTACATGAAATTACTCCAGGTTAGCAAAGTGAGAATTAGGGAGACTTTTGACTGCTGTTATCTCACCTATTTCGAATAAAAAAAAAAAAAAGTCTTTTACAAACAGTACTCACATCACTTAAATTAAATGCATTAACTTTTGCTAAAGCAATCTGTGGAATATCTGGTGTGATGTGAACTTTCTTTTTGTCTTCTTCCCATGCTTGTTTGTACTTGTGCTAGAAGGACAGAAAAAAAAGAAATGTCAACATAACAAAAAATTAAATAAAACAATTTAAAAGAATCTTTCCTATTTGGAATATAAACTTTCTTTACAATGATGCAACTACTAACATGGTAGGAGCATCTGACTTTTTATTTTGGCACTTAAAAGTAGTGTGAATCAGGAATAGCTCTTATGAAGTTAATTGCGTGAGGCTGAAATAAAAGGGGAAGAAATACCGATCTTGCTAGAGTATTTTATTGCTTGTCCAAGAGAGTGTATTCAAACACATTCGACAGCAGGAAACAATAGGTTTCAAAATATACTGTGTCTGGCTGGGATGGAATTAACCCTCTTCATAGCAGCTCGAACAGTGCTGTGTTTTAGATTTGTGACTAAAACAATGCTGATAACACACTAATGTTTTAGCTGCTGCTGAACAGTGTTTGCACAGTATCAAGGCCTTCTCTGTTCCTCTCTGCCGCTGTAATGAATGGACTGAAGGGTGCGCAAGAGGTGGGGAGGGGACATAATCAGGCAGATGAACTCAAGTAACCAAAGGTACACCCCGTGCCATATCCCTCGTGCTCAGCAAATAAAAAGGGAGAAAAGAGAGTTTCGGGAGGTTACACATCTTTTGCTCAGGAACTGGCTGGGCATCAGTTTATGTGTGGGAGGTGGTGAGTGGTTGCTTTTGCATCATTTGGGGTTCTCTGTTTTCTTTCTCTCTCCTTCCACTTCACCTTTGCTTAATAAACATTTTTTATCTTGACCCACAAATTTTCTTGCTTTTACTCTGCGTTTCCTCTTCCCCCATCCCACTGAGGCGGAGGGGAGGAAGTGAGCCAGTGGCTGTGGTGCTTAGCCGCCTACCGGGCTTAACCCACAACTAAAAGCCAAGTCAGAAGGTATACAAAAAAAATTGGTAGAGGTGGAGGATTATTAGTTTCTTTCCTGGAAAATAAGTATCAGTTGAGAGAGGCGACAGTGCATTTCTTAGAGGAAATAGAGCTAAGGAAAGTGCACACAAGATTCTGATTGTCCCTGTAACTACAATGGACATGAAGTCTAGACATTTCTAAAGAACACCAGTGGATTATATCAGTTCAGCAGGAGAATCGGAAAATAAATATCTTATTATAAAAGCATTCATGTCACGTAGTAATTTCATATTAATGTAACAGGCATCAGATGAAACAGATGATACATTTAAAAGAAATTCCTATTTCTGAAAGAGATCACTCCAGCATTTTTGGCCCCTAGATTTAAACTGTTACAAGTCTACATTCGGTTATGTTGGATAAATTTTATTAATAAAATGGGACCCCCAGCTCTGTCGTTATACATTTAGAAATACCGGGGTCATGCTTTGCTTTCAGGTATAGCAAACGTCTATTAAGAAGAAATACAATGACATTCAAGTATATTCATTAGCTGCCAAAATTGACAATTTCCAAAGGTATGCATACAATAGGACATCACATTAGGTACAGTTTGGTTCTTACTTCTGCAAACTTAAATGAATTTCAGTGAACACTTTCTTACCTCATCCATGATTTTAGCATTATTTAAAGCTAAGACCATGTTCATGGAATCCATAGGAACAGAATACTTCAGCTTGTCTGGATGCTGGCGATACTTCTTTTCACTAACAATTTCCATCGCTTTTTTGTTCTTCTCAGCTTCCAGGGAGCCCAGCGGCATCCATCCAACACCCTTGATACTTTCATCATATTCTGCTCTGTATTGATTCTGGAAGCAAAAAGAAAACAAAATAATCAGATGCATGAAAAAGTCTGTAATACATGACACTTCTTTCTGTGTTTAATGAATATTAGATTTTGAATGCTCTTACTCCAAAAAAGAGGAAAACAATATCAAGATGCATTGAAGGTTTATTTAGAAACACATTCGTTACAGTGGTGTCTATTTTATTACTCTGCCTTCTATACAGTGTTCAGATTCTCCTTGTGATGTATATAGATTGCTCACATGAGGTTACATGCTAAGGCCCTCTAGAACCTCTATACTGAGAAAAAAAGGCCGTCTTCTCTAGAGGTTAAACATCACAGAAAATCTGAGAATATAGCCAGTTAGCTGTTTTCCCCTTCTTCTGAAAAGATATCTTTTTGGAAGTATAAGATAAAACTATTAATGAAAAGTGAAGCTTTTCCTGTCTCGGCCTGCACACAAGGATTACTCCTCAAGATCCTGATGGGACACGTAAGCAGTAAATATCCACTTTACTTTATACATAAAATTTCTTCTTTCTGAGCCCAAATTCTTTAGCAATAGGTGTAATTTAATATTTCAGAACCTTAGAAAAAGACAACAGCTATCATTGCTGAAGGTCTCATTTCATTTACTACATTTTAGTATATAACCGAACTAATTTCACTAAGAAAATAGTACTATTTATCTTACAGTATGCTTTAGTAAACTAAGCATCATTGTATTCACAATGCAAAGATTGAAGAATCTCTCACTTACATCACTTTGTATCTGCATCATGTTTTTGGCTAATTCAAGGCTCATAGCATCAGGCAGAACATTGTAGGTATGGATCAAGCTTTTGTAGTTTGCATTTGTAGCCACTTCCTGTGCTTTCTTGGCTGCCACAACGCTGAACATGTCAACTGGAGTATGGAAATTAGTCTTTGCCTTCTCGTAATCTTTTTTGTATTCACGATCAGATTGCATTTTAGCCACCTGCATGAAATGCACCAGCTTGGGGTCGTCTTCAAGGCTGCGGAACCCAATATGCTTTCCTTTGTCTTTTTCGTAGGCTAGTTTGTATTTATACTGACAGCAGGAAAAAGAAAGAAAAGTAAAAACTTAAATTAAAAAATGCATTATTAAGTTCAATTTTACCTCTGAAAACAGAAAATACTTGTTCTTTTTAATCGCAAGATCTCAGGTGTAGTCATTTAAATGTACTTAGTCCTACAAAATGGCCCTTGAACACAGGCACATGAAGCTCAGCAGCTTGCTGAACAAAGAGCAAAAAAGCACAATTCAGTGTTATTCCACTGGAGAGCAAATACTGCAAAGGTTTATTCCATTAAGCATATAATTGAAACCTAGACAAGTCAAGATGCTTGAAAAAACACATTTGCGCATAACAGAGCACTTCTTTGAAAACATTCTTCTTGTCTTTGTAGCTACTCTGCATACTATCACGCAATCAAACTTACATCACTTGCAATGTCTCTGGAGGCTTTGGCTGCTTTTATTGGAATTGCATCGGGCTGCAGGTCGTAACCTTTCTTTTTGTCTTCCTCCCATCCAGCTTTGTATAGTTTCTAATTTAAAATGTAAAAAAGAACAGGTACTCTATTATGAAGGCAGAACTACTGAAGTACTCTATACCTGAATTTAAATATTTTCAAAAAAGACATTAAAATTACACCAATTTTTGTTCTGTGCAGCAGACACTGAATGGCCACTGTGAGCATTAGTAACTCACATTACTCATGGTGATCTGGTTCACTCTAGACTGCAGAATTTCTGGAGTATCTGGCATAACGTGAATGCTGGTCTTCTCCTTGTTCCATTTATCGGTGTAGAGCCTCTGCAATTACAAAGTCATATTTAGCATAGAAAAGGCATTGCACTCATAAAATAAGAACTTGTTTTCATTACGCTCATTTGCAATAAATAATATTTTACAGTAAAGTTCCATAAGTATTACAAATAATCTTCACAAATATAACTGCCAAGTGGCAGTATTATATTCCTCCTCTTTCTTTAGTACTTTATTAAAAAAATTTGCAAAGTGTGCTTTGATAATTAATAAATATTGAAAGTGAAAATTTTCATCCTGCATTCTTCCTTGCTTTAATGCAAAGCACAAATCCTTTTTTTTTCCCCACACCCTCTTTCCATGGCAAACATGGAATATGGATCTGTGCTGTCCCAGATGACTAGGGACAAATTAAAAGAACTCCACTTTTCAAGGAAACTTGTATAAAAAGGACAGAATCTCTGGCTCACTCATGATCTTCTGAACAAATTCTCACCTTATTCATGGTCTTGGCATTTTGCTTAGCTAGCACTTGTTCCATCGCATCCATTGTAATAGAATACTTCAGTTTGTCTGGGTGCTGCCGATACTTCTTTTCACTGAGAATCTCTGTAGCTTTTTTGGCCTTTTCTACATCCAGTGACTGAATTGGTATCCAGCCAACTCCTCTCAACCAGTTATTAAAGTCTGCTTTGTACACATTCTTTTAAAAAATAAACAAGGAAAAACACAGTGAGACAAGGAAAATTAGAATGCCTATATACATAAAAACAGGTAAGGCCTTAAAACTTCTCCTGGTCATTCATTTTTGAAGGAAAATTTAGACAAGCATGTTATAACTGCTATTGTTTTCCATATTGTTAGTGTAACATTAACAACTATTGATGTGTTAGGGATAAGGAAATTCGTTTCACTAAACCTATGTGTAGAACTCACACTACAAACCAAATGCGCAGACCTTAGAACAAATTTTGAGTGGTAAGTATGAAAATCTGACAAAAATATAATAATTTTTAAAATTCCATTCTTGTTTGTTAGTAGACTGAGTTCACAGCAGAATTAATTCAGAGAAATTGTTTCAACAACTTCTGCTTCATCATCTGGTTCTGCACAATCTTGAACAGACACCATTCCTATTTACTCATACTTTAGAACATGGCTTTTAGAACAGATAAAGGTACAAGAATGCTGCGAAAATAAGACCTGTTCCTGAACTGCAGTGATAAAAGTAACAGGGACATTATCAGAATCTGAGAAAAAGACTGCATACTTTCATAGCATGTGTATACAGGGCAAAATTTGTCCTCAAGTATCATGCTTCTCTCCTTGCAAACATTCTGAGTTAGGCAGCCAAGCAAGCTCAGCAAACTCAGCAAGGTTAGGTAAAAATACAACGGGGAAGCAAAAAACTTGAGATAAAAATTTCTGTATTTGAAAAGAACAGTGTCTAAATGTCAACTCCTCCATCTGTTGACCAATAGGAACGTGCACATTATCCTCTCCAATGCTTTGAATCTGAAGAACACTTTCAATCAGACGGTTAATGTTTTGGGGAATTTCAAATTTGTCAGAGGACTGTTAAATAATGCAGATTAATCTAAATACTTTCTGGATAAACAAGCAGACCCTAAAGTCACACTAGTGAAAAAAAAAAAAAGGAAACAATTCACAAAACCTAATGGAAACTACAAAGCTTTTTTATGAATCCTTATCATGCGTGGCACATGCATCTGTTGGAGGATAAAGGCAGGAAGGAAAAGTGGACAAAATAAAGAAGTCTCAAATCCCTAGGAATAATACAAATCCATACAATGCACGTTTTCTGTAAACTTCAATAAAATATAGTCAGAATTTACACTGTGTACATAACCTACGATCTCTGACAATACAAATAATAATCACAGTAATAACACATTGTAATTGCAAATCCAACTACAAAAATACATGAACTAGAACAACACGTTCATTTGCTGAGAATTAGCCAAGTATGTAAAGAAACAAAGAAAGTTGTTACTTGCTAGGTAAGTTCCCTAGAACTTATCATCTACACATAATTCTGATAATCTTTGGAAAATAGAGGGTTCCAGACCAGATATTTACATGTCAATCTACTGTTAATCCAATATAATTAATTTTTTAGTTTTAAAGATTAATAGTGTAACATGGTGATTCTGAGAAGAAAAAAAATCAGCTGATTAATCATTACGTACATCACTCTGAAGCTGCATCACATTTCTTGATAGTTCCAAATTCACAGAATCAGGCAAGAGTGTGTAATTGTGAATTAACTGTTTATAGCCAGCGTTTGTAACTGCTTCCTGGGCTTTCTTGGCAGCCGTCACACTGAACATATCCAAAGGAGTATGGTATTTGGTCTTGGTGACTTCGTAATCCTTCTTGTATTCACGATCTGATTGCATTTTGGCCACATTCATGTAATGAACAAGTTTAGGATCATCCTGCAGGCTACGGTATCCAACCTGTTTGCCTTTATCTTTCTCATATGATTCCTTGTACTTGTACTAGAGACAAAGGAAAACAAAGTCTTACCCACTTTGGAAAGAGAAAACACACTTTTGATAATTTTAATACTTTGAAACTCAGTATTTTTAAAACTGCAGTTTATTCTATAAACCCATAAATTATTTTTCAGGCAGCACAGGATTATTTAGGTCAAAAAAGAAGAGGATTGCTGGATTTTTCAGCTTGTCTTGACCCCTGGTATAGATCTAAATCTGGATATGCAGTTACATGCCCTCCCTTGCCATTCCCTCTGCCATATTATATTTTACTGCCATAGACTTCTAACTCCCAGGAACATTCAGCTTTTAATTAAAAGACTAGCATAGTAATATATTACTGAAAAGCCCAAGACTACCAAATAACTGGATATCCCAATATTCAGGTACGGGAGGGGAGGCATGTTTAAGTGGGGAATGGAAGTTGTATGCAGCGAATTTATTTCTGTTTTCCAAATTTCCTTTCAGAGTTTGTGTCGGAGGGCATACCAAGCTTTACTATTGCCAATTGATGTAGCTGCCTGAAAACAGCCACATTTCTGTACAGCTTGTGAATGCCAGCCAAGCAGAAGTACAGTTCTCCAGCAATTCAGAATACAGCAGAGGTAAATTATAACAAAGGAACTTTCAAATAAGCTGGTGATTACTGAAGCACATACAAGAAACAGACCCAGCTCACCAGTGCCCACACACATTACAATGTATTTCCAAATAAAGTTTTTTTTCAGAGGTTCATGTAAACATCTGAATTCACTTGTTATTTCACAGTATCATAAGTTTCAATTCTCAGAGCTAAGTGTCTCTACACCATTATACTTACACAGTATATGCTCCACAGCATAGTATGCTACAAAAAGCTGTAACGCAATAGATGTATGTATTACACTTCATGTAAATCATACTTACATCACTTGCAATATTTCGAGAAGCTTTAGCAGCAATAATAGGAATGGCATCTGGTTTCAGATCATATCCTTTGGCAATGGTTTTTTTCCAGTCTGCTTTGTAGTTAGACTTATAGGGAAAAAAGGTACGAGTTCACAATGTTACAATTTCAACAAAGTTGTTTAAGCCTATATTTTTATTACAGTTATAGGAATCAAAATATTCAGTTTAGTCTTTGCAATTGCAAAGAAAAATGTTAACCTGTACACAAACTACAGTTATAGTACGATAAATAAATCTACTACTAAGTTAGGAGAGTCCTTCAAGACAATCAGTTTAATTTAGCTAAATCATTAACTCCATAAGCATTTTTTTGCAATTTTTATGTGGAACAACTCTATCAGTAGCATTTTTGCACTTGCCTAAGCAGCTCCCTTTTTCATTTGACTGAACCTTCAGAAATTTTTTCCTTTTAGCTTCAAAATCAGGCTTGTGGTCTTAACCAACTGACAAAAGCAGCCTGGCTGACTTTTTGTTAGCAGTTAGTGTCTGGACAGACTAATAGCATTTCTAGGATTTTGACAGAACGGGACTAAAGGACACGTCAGCTTTTACCTAGTTCCTGGAGGCCTGATAATGCCACCAAAAAATTTAATATCACTAAGGCAATAAAAATGATACTATCAATGGAGATCTTTATGGTGTTGGATGGATGCAAGAAGTGATGGAAAGCAGGCAGACTAGTAGCTGAAAGGCGGCATTACTATCTTTCCACTGGATGAGTTAATTTTTTTTAAATACCAGCAGCACAGAGCAGCATACAGTGAACTTGTACTGCTTGCCTATGCAATGTGTTTACATAAAAATGATGTAAGTCTTCATACCTATAGGAATTTGAATAAGTCATGCTGTTTTTTTCATTCAGTCTACCCAAGTAGTCTGGCAATAAAGCACTGAAATGTGTTGATGTTCATGAGCGCTTAGAGAGTTTAAAAATTTGTTTAACAAGCACAAAACTCATTGACTTCTAGAAGTAAAAGTTTAGCTGAATTCAGAGCTTGTGCATTTCTATATTCAGTATCATCGCATTAATAAATAAAAGTTATTTTTTCTATTAAGTAAATGACAAATAAATATATTATTGAACAGAGTATTGGTTATATGCTCACATCACTCAAATTGAAGGCATTGACCCTGGCTTGAATAAACTGAGGAACATCAGGATCCAGGGTGTATTTGTGTTTTACTTTTTCACCCTCTTGCTTATATGTTACCTGCAAGGAAAAATAAACAAATATTGTTGACAAGTACAAGGTAGGCAATATTAGTGTTAACAAATAGAGACAATGCAACAATGCTTAATTCTTACCAACAAATTGCAATTTTATCATTTTTACAGTTTTTAAAATTTAAAGGTTTTTTAGATGGAATATCAGACAGTAACATATAAATCATAAATATGGTAAAAAAATAAAATCACTGTATTGCATTAATAATGAAAAATTTCTTACATCACTCAGTTGTTTGGTGTTGTGCTGAGCTAAAACCATTGGTATTGAATCTGGTACACTTGTAAATTTGATGGTGTCTGGGTGCTGACGGTATTTCTTTTCATTTAATGCATCTCCAGCCTTTTTAGCTTTTTCAACATCCAGAGAACCAAGAGGACTCCATCCAATACCCTTGAACCAGCTGTTATACTCTTGTTTGTACGCATTCTGAAGGAGAGAAACCAAACATGGACCAAGATTTTCCCACAGAACTTAATCATTCTGTTTAAAACAAACATCCATATTCTAGCTAGTATGTTCTATATTAGCAGGAAATATTTATAAATTCTTGAAGGGAACAACAGCTATTTTTTATGATTCTCTGTGATTTCGTAAGGATGAAAATGAGCTGTTCTATTTTTTTCTTCATGATTCATTCATTATAAACTGTAACATCCCTTCAGTATTTATTGAACTTCCTTTTCTTCTACCCATGTGAAAAACTTCAGCAACCTTCAATTCTTAATAACTTCTAAACTACCATATGGCAACCATTTAACATGATTTAATTTGTTTTCTGTTTCTGCAGACTCTACAAGACATGGCCTTATACAAAGGTCCACAGAACAGAGGCTCAATTTTTGGTTTTCTTCCTATAGTTCCTCCTACAGTAAAATATGCAGAATTCACAGACTGCAAGCGAAAAATTTATCCTGGCTACAAAATGGGCAGAAGGTTATCCCATATAACCATTCAGACACGGTTAATGTACAGTCTGAATGCAAAGATATTGTGGACACTCTTTTTTAAGACCCTTCCGTGTTCTAACTCTAAAATGAGTGGTCCTCCATAGGGATCCATACAGAGTCAAATTCCACAGTACAGGAAGACGTGCAGAGTGCAACCATGTATGCCCAGTCAACCATTTGAAACTCTGTATCTGCAAGACGGACTGAGAACATCCTAGGAGAGATGTCCTATCCTAGACATCTCCAGAATGTATTTCTAATTATATCAATAATTATTTCATTCACTCCTTCATCCTAAACAGTTAATAATAACACCTCAAACCAGGACACTACACTATCATATGTGTCTCATGTGAAGACAGCTTGAAAGAAGTCTTAAAGAATAAAGCAAAATTATGTTAGTTGCAAACTAAAGTTTTCTGAGGAAATGTGAAAAAAAGAAGTTAATTTTAATTCAATATTCCAGAAATCTGCTCTCCACTGATATGCCAACATCAAAATCCTGTTGAGTAGAACTCAACTGGAATTTGGTATTTCTAAATGCCACCACCAGCTGATAAAACTTCTAACAATCTTCCCCAAGACATAAAAAAAACAGACCATTCCCACACAGTAATGGCAATTTTCATCGAATATAAACTCATATTCTATTTTTCACAGTGTGCAGGAAAACATCCATGAAATTGCAATCATTGAAATACTTACATCACTCTGAATTTGCATCATGTTCTTTGCAAGCTCAACATCCATGGCATCTGGCAGGTAAGTGTAGTGATGGATCACGTTTTTGTAGTGGGCATTAGAAGCTACATCCTGAGACTGTTTAGCAGCCTGGATACTGTACATGTCAGGAGGTGTATGATAGTTAGTCTTGGTCTTCTCATAGTCTTTCTTGTACTCACGCTCAGACTGAATCTTTGCTACATTCATGTAGTGGACAAGCTTAGGGTCATCTTGCAGGCTTCTGAAACCAACCTGTTTTCCTTTAGCCTTTTCATATGCTTCTTTATACTTATACTGGAAACAGAGGAAAGAGATAAATGTACTGTGGCATAGCTATTGACGTCCACACTAACAAAGAAGAAAGGGGGAAGGGGAAGGGGAAGGGGAAGGGGAAGGGGAAGGGGAAGGGGAAGGGGAAGGGGAAGGGGAAGGGGAAGGGGAAGGGGAAGGGGAAGGGGAAGGGGAAGGGGAAGGGGAAGGGGAAGGGGAAGGGGAAGGGGAAGGGGAAGGGGAAGGGGAAGGGGAAGGGGAAGGGGAAGGGGAAGGGGAAGCTCTTATGAATTTAATCAGAAAAAGAAGCTGCAAGCAGTTCAGAAAGATAAACTCTCCTAAATGACACACCCAGAGACTGTACCTACACTAGCTTTTCTTGCTCCAGCATAGAAGCCTGTACACAACATATTACACACACCACAATAAGGTTTATCAAGATTAGCTTTTCTTGTAAGGAAGGGAAAACGTTTCATAAGCGTTCCTGTGTGGAAAGGTGTGTATGAAAAATATCATAATAATTGAGACAATCCTTCTCAGTCACATGAACGCAGTATCAAACAAATGGAATATGACTGGACAGCTTCCTCGAGTTACATGAAACCACTGAAACATATCCCACTTTATACAATTTGCACTATAAGGCCTTCTGATTCATGTATAAGCCATACTCCACTGTATAACCAAAAGCACCCTTAGCATGTATTGTCTCGTGGTCTGTAAATAGGTGCTAATGTAGTGTATTTTCTGGAAATTTGTCACAGAATGATTGCAAGAACTACTGATTTCATTTCTCCTGTGAAAAGTGGGTTAAGAAACACAGTGCGATAACATTTGCCTATCTAAAGCAAATAAGATGAGCATAAAATAGGTTCTATGCAAACTAAGCACTTGGGAAAGACTAAGAATCTCTCATAATGCTGACTCTAATGAGACTTGTGCAACATATGAGGTCTACCATATGGCCTGTAATGGACAACTTTTTTACTAAATGCCCAAGAAAAGAATACCTGGAATAGATACTTACATCACTAGCAATGTTTCTTGAAGCCTTGGCTAGAGTAATGGGAATAGCATCAAGTGACACGTTGTTCCCTTTGGCTATTAGATCATGGTAGCCTTGTTTATAATATGCCTAAAAAAGAAAATCCGTATTATTCTAGAGAACCGAATAATCACATGAACTATATGCAAACCAAAGCTACTCCTAAGCTCCTCCAGGCAATTCTTTAGAAGCAGATGCAATGGGGATCATATACAACTATCAGTCTTCATTTATGAGAATAGATTTATTACTAATTAAATGAATTAAATGATTACTTGATTAAATGGCAGCTGGTTGGAAATCCAAACTACATCAAGAATGAAAAATTACAGTGATACAACTTGATTATATAGAACTGCATATCAGCGAAAGGAATCTGCAATATGAGTGTATCTGTAATGTATTACTCAAAAATTCATTAACAATGTGTAAAACGTTGTAAAGAAGTCACTTACATCACTGATGTTAGCTGCATTGTATCTAGCTTGGATAAACTGTGGGACATCGGGGGTAAGAGTATATTTATGTTTAACTTCCTCTCCAGAAGATTTGTATAGTTTCTGTAAAATATATGATATAGAAATAAATCCTCTCTCCTTGTATAGCCAGCCCCAGATCACTATAAATTAACTGAGGGTTTATGTTTGATTTTGCAAATAAATGTACATTGCCACCTATTTCATAGACTGAGGCTGCACTTTTCACACACAACTGTCGATCTTCTTGATAGAAGGAACGTACCCTAAAAGTCCTATGCAGCATTTACTCAGTAGAATTAAACCCTTTAATGGACATAAAAACCCATTTCTGAAAGTGTGTGATAATAAAGGACAGTAGGAGAGTGTAACACAAAACAAAGCTTGCTGGTTTATAATAATGGGACATACTGTGATTCATCGAACAGTCTGTAATTCATTCATTATTGTAGGTGGTAAAACATCAATAAACAACTTGAAAATTTCACATTTCCTAAATCCAAAGTATTTCAAACATACTTAAAATATAGACGGACAGAATCAACTGATTTGAACTGAAAGAGCCACGTGATTTCCACAGAGATTTGCAGACTTATACCAGGAAATCACTCAGGCCAAATCAGAGCACAAAACAATGACAATACAGAGAAACACTTTCATGTTAATAGTACTTTAACAAAGTTAAAGACAATGCTCAACTCTTCAGTAGATACATCCCTACTTTACTATAACACCCATTTCTTTCTCTACTTACGTCATTGAGTTGAACTGAATTCTGTTTGGCTTGCACCATTACTGGAGAGTCCACAACACTTGTAAATTTAATGGTGTCTGGATGTTGACGATATTTCTTTTCATTCAAGGCATCTCCAGCTTTTTTAGCTTTTTCTACTTCTAGTGAGCCAATGGGGATCCAACCAATGCCTTTCATCCAGTTATTATAATCTGCTTTGTATGCATTCTAATAAAGGAGTGAAAACAATGTTTTGGAAGTTAGGAATTATAAAAAAAACAATTCAGGGACCTCTCCTGAGTCTTCACAGTTTTTGCTTGAGGCGTCTCAAAAAAATGCTGTTCACATGAGGTTTTACTTACATCACTCTGAATCTCCATCATATTTTTGGTCAGCTCCACATTCATTGCATCTGGTAAATAAGTATAGTGGTGTAGGAGGTTCTTGTAATTAGTATTGCTGGCAATCTCTTGAGCCTTCTTGGCACCAACAACATTGACCATATCCATTGGAATGTTGTACTTAGTTTTTGTTTTCTCATAATCTTTCTTGTACTCTCGCTCAGACTGCATCTTGGCTACCTTCATATAATGAACGAGTTTGGGATCATCTTGGAGGCTCTGGAAACCAACCAGTTTGCCCTTGGAAAGTTCATAGGCTTTTTTATAGTTAACCTGTTAGAATATAATAGAACATGGAGAATATCATCTTAAGTGTAGTGACTTAGCAATAAGGAAATTAAAAGCAAAGGCTACCTTTTGTTTTCTACAAAGAGGATCGCTCATATTTAAGTTAGTGGCCATGCATTGCAATAAAACCAGACATGTATCTTTACAATTCACTGCTACACAAATCAGTTAGCTTTCAAAGTAGTATTATCTCACTTGTACTGATCATAAGAGGGAGACGAATCTTAAAATACTAAGGGACTTCTGTGACCCCATCCCCAAGAATCTACCCAAAACCCAGTGAGTCTTTCATCTCATTTATGATCAGGCCTATAATTAGGGACAGAGAGAATTCAAGTGTCCATTGCTCATGGAGCTGTCACTACTGACCTACTCCTCATGATTTTCCTTAACCATACTGGTGTGCAAGGTAGCCTATTTCTTGACAGAGAATTACATAATGGAACAAGCTTTTCCAAATGTAATTAAGCAAATACATTAATGAAGTAATGAAACACCAATAAAAATATAACTGTGTTAAAAACGTCCAATAACACACTCAAAAAAGGCAATAGTTATCCTTCAGATATCCTTAATAAACATAATTGTCAACATCGTTTAAGTAAACTCTTTTGAATTAAACACCTCCTTTAGGAAGGACATACTTACATCACTGGCAGCCTGCCTAGCAGCCTTGGCAGCTCGGATAGGAATAGCATCACTTTTTAGATCATATCCCCTTGATTTTAATTCTTCCAATCCCGTTTTGTAACAGTTCTAGAAGAAAAAGGTGAATTTTGAATGAACAGTTTCTAGCTATCAGAAACTTCATATTGTAAGTTGAATCAAGAGCTCTGGATTCAAAATCTACTTACATCACTAATATTGTAGGCATTAACTTTAGCCTGTATAAACTGGGGCACATCTGGAGGGAGGTGGTACTTGTGAATAATTTCTTCACCTTTGGATTTATACATTATCTGCAAAGAAAAATAAAGAAAGAAACTTAGCAGCCCAACGTTTATAGATTGTAAATGCTTAATAATGCTGTGACACAACTTAAAGATCTCATGCTACCTCCCTCACAAAGAAAGAAAGCGATTAAATCCTAGTCCTTGCCAAGTAAATGGTACAAACCTCATTGACTTAACTGGGGCAAAGAATACATTAAGAATGACGGACATAAACAAAATTACAAACATACAAAAACTAAAAACCAGTCTGATTTCCAGGTGGTCTTCCATGGGAACATAACTGCGAATACACACAAGTGGTTTTGTGCTTGTGTGCGAGTATATGCACACACACTCACCTACACATTCATTTCAAGAGTTCTTTTAAAACTGGATGACAAAGTGAAGGTGGCCACAGTGCAGAAATTGATGATGTCAGAGTGTAGCAACATGTTTTCTAAGTTTACTTACGTCACTCAGCTGTTTGGTATTGATCTCTGCTTGCTTCTGTACTGGAGAGTCAGTCACTTGAGTAAATTTGGTTTGATCAGGATGCTTTTTGTAGGTGTGCTGAAGGAAGATAAGAAATATATTTGCAGAAAATGTATATAAGAAAAACTATTTTATAAGACAGCAACGTAGCATTACTCGGAATAGTTAACAATTATAGCATGCGTGCAGATGAGCATAGTCATGCACAATGGTTCTCATGTTACTTTTTAACACAATCAAAGGAGAAATAAATTTTTAGAAGTCTTTTTAAAGTATTAATGTAAAATATTTTGAATAGGTATATAAATATTATAATGTATAGTATATTATACAGTATATTGCATATTATATGCAAATATATATATTTAAAGTATTTTTCAAGTATTGATAAAGTAAATAAAACTAGTATTAATAAAGTAACTAAAGTACTTTTAAAGTATTAATGTAAAAATATGTTGACTTAAGCAGGTAAATGCTTGAGGTTCATTCTTCATTTTGATACTATTCCTCTAATTTTATGTTTCTACTTGTTAAAAAAGATTGTGCTATATCTGTCTTGATCACTAGATGTCACAAAAGGCTCTAAAATACAGATGAACATGTTTTTTAAAAGTCACATATGCTAATAAGGCCACATTCAAACTCATTGAAGTTAATAGGAATCACTCTGTAAATTTCCACATGCCTCAGAACCAGATACTCCGCATGTAGTTGGCTACTTGATAACCTCTACTGCCCTGTACTTACATCTTTACACTGCTCCAACTTCTTAATAGCTTCGTACTCTTGAGTTATGGTCTGAGGGAAGTAGCATTTTGTCTTTTCCTCCTCATACTCTGCTTTGTAATTTTTCTAGGAATAAAACCAACATTCAGTAAGAGACCGCAATTGACCTTTCTCCGAAATAAAAGTGTGATGGTGAAAACAGAATCACTGCCACACTTACATCGCTCTTCATAGCTTCAACTTTCATGCAGTGTGTGTGATGTGGGTCCTCAAAGCTGCCCAAATAGTGTCCTAAAATATTCTTTTGATACGCATCTTTATATTTTGCCTGGAAAAATAATCACAAGTTGCTAAACAAAAGTAATCAAGAGTATCAGTACTGAACGACATAACATAAATCAAGTACATACATCACTAAAATTCTTCAGAACAGTATCAGTCTGGAACTTTGGTGTGTCACAGTAATTCATGCTGGTTCCTTTTGATTTTTCATAGGCTTCTTTGTATAATTTCTGCAAATGAAAATAATGTCAGATAATGCAGTACATTTCACTGCAACTCACTCACAACGCATTTAAAATGACAAGAGTAAAATTGTGAAATGATTGCAAAGAAAAGCTTTCCCACAAGACTGAAAAAGAGATGGCACTTTTTTCCCAATGATTTTTTTTAAAAAAAATGTTTAGTGACTATTAGGTTTGTAAGGGAAGACAGAAAGGTCTGACTAATGGCTATGGAACTTTGGACACTGAGAAATACGCAATCTCTCTCCATACAGATGAAAAAAGCAAGAAGAGAGAAATCAAGAAAGCCATTACAGTGAGTAACCAGAATATAATATGTATGAATTTGTAGAAGTACCACGTATTTTCTCATTATTGGTATCAGCTGAAGTTCCTTAAAACAGTAAGGGAAGAACTGTCATCTTGTCATCCATTTTCCACAGGGACCTAAAGGAACTACAGAATAAGTAGCTATCCCCATAACATGCCACAGCTATTGTTACACTCTGCTGTGGAGAAATGACTCCTTAGCTATACTGTTCCGGTTGGTGGTATCTCATGACAAATATTGATCTATAGAACTAAAAATTAGTATTTTTAGTAGAGCTCCAAAGGAGAGGCCTTGTGAAGAAATGACAAGTTTGATTTATTGTACATGACTGAAAATCATCCAGCTGTACTTTGATAATACTTACATCACTCAGCACATCTCCTGCAGCTTTTAATTGCCTCAGCAACGGGTTCTCTGTAGCAGGAAGCACATTATAATCTGCAACAGCTTTGTTCTTTTCATAGTCTGCTCTGTATTTTATCTTTAAAAAAAATAAAATAAAACGGGTGAGGTTTTAAAAATCAGTCTTAAAAGTCAAATGCTCACTAACCTACATCATCCTGAACTTTTCAGTAAAATTTCTTGCTTTTTAACTTATGATTCATGATGGCAAACGACCATGACAGGCGCTCTACCACAGAAGTGTGCGGATGATGAGATGGGAGGCAGGGTCAGCAGATAAGTGAGAGCTATTTAGTAGGTGTCCCCACTGCTAAGACCCTCTCCAAACATTGCAATTTTTCAAATATCAGTTGACATCTCAGAATAGCCATATTATTACAATTAATGACATGATTGTCTTTGCTGATGCATATACTATTGCAGAAAATGTAGAAGCCAAACAAATTCTGCACTTTGAACAAAAGATGGGGCAGCACAACATCACTGAGATACGCTGGGCAAAGATGAATAAATATGAAAATACTGAGCCAAATTCAGCTAGCTTAAGTTGGTCTTGGTTAACAGTATTGATTTCTTCCAACTAAAAATCAAGCACATAACATAATCAGAACAAACAATGAAGCAAATTCTACTTCACTAAAAGAAAGTTCTATTTCATGAATACTATTGCAGAAGATCATAAGCATGGCTAGGAGTCGTTACAAGCTTCCTGGTGGAATGCAGACAAAATACATCTTATGCACATAAGAAAATATTTTTGACACTTGACAAAACAGTTTCAGCACAAACTGGCCTGACCTCGGAACTATACTCAAACTCAACAAAAGGGAGCACACATAACATACCTTACTGACGTTATCTGAAACTCGTTTATTAGCTTCATATTCTGGAGTTTCAGTCTGCATAAAGTAGATTTGGTCTTTCATGTTTTCAAAGTCTTCCTGGTATTTTCTCTGTTAGGAACAGAGACAAACAGATAACAATGTATCAAATACACTTAAATCAGACATCCACGAAGTAGCTTATTTAAGAAAAGTGAAATACCACAAACCGAGCAGGAAAAATTAATCAGTATTTTCCACATTATGAAAAACAGAGGATAAAGCTGTTCATTTCAAGATTTTCTGAAGAATTCACTTACCATACTTATATTTTCTGCATTCATTTTCGCAATTGCAACATCGTAGCATGGAGTTTGACTCCACTTGCCTTTGATCTTGTTTTGATAGTCCTCATGGTAAATAACCTATAACGAAATAAAAAAAAATAATAATTTAAGCCCCAAGATACAGCTCAATTTTCACTTGGCAGATTTGTTTTTAAAAATCTTCTTTTTAAAGTTGCTTCACATTTTACATCTGCCTTATAGCGACTTTAGCAGTTATTATCAAAAATATCATAAATATGATATGGCCTAAGGACTTCAGTATTCAGTTATTTCTCTTAGTACCTTCCCTGACCAAAAAAAATGATAAATAGGTGAAATAAGTCCTTCTAGAAGACAGTTATTAATAAGAAATTCTCCCTATGAGACATCACTAACATATTCCTTTAGTTCTGTTTTCTCGCTGGTCACATAATACTGGGACATATTATTGCCCTTCAGTTAAGCCAGAATTCATTGTTATTGCTGCTGAAACTTGTTATAAGCAAACCCTTTCAATATATGGATTGCCTGGTATATATGATTGCTGTAAGACTATATTCAAGCACATGGAAGTCAAGTATCAACTGTTTAAACTGTTCCTGTCTGTCTAACAATAAAACATCTTCCCGAGTTTTGACTCAGTGTTTGAAATGCATTTTCAGCCACAGAGTCTTCGTTAATTATGCCACACTGTTATGGAATTTAATGTTACTTGTTAATTTGGCATGCAAATCAGGAAATGGTTATCTAAGCTGCCAGACATTTCCACTGATTGGTATCCATGAACCTAAGAATGCTTGGGATATGTACGCGTACAATGGTTTGACACTGAAATGAACACTTAGAATGTATTCTGTGCAGTTGACCTTGGCGATTTTTCAGCACAATGGGGTTATTCCTTGTAAGCAAGTAACTCACTCCAAAACCACATATATATTTAAATGTCATTGCTTACATTTAAGAGAACAGCAAAATGGATGTTATTTACTATTTTCTCCTGTAAACACAGAAAGTGTAAAGCAGGAGACGAAAAAAAAAAAGAGGGAGAATGGGAAGCCATGTGTGTATGGTAGAAGCAGAAATGTTCTGTGAAAACTAAGTTCACTGACAAGGGTAAAGTTTTGCATTTCACCTGAGACTGGGAAGATTTTCTCTGAGACATTTCAGGAAGAAACAAACTGACTTCTGTCACTGAAAATCAAAGGGGTCTTCATCTGAGCTCTGGTCTTTTCCTTTGCTTTCCTTTTCTTTAGGTAGCTTTTTGCCCCTCTAGCTCCAAAAGTGGGGTTTCTACAGAAGGAAGAGCACTGCATTCTACTCACATCACTCAGCTGCCTTGTCACTTTCTTGGCTTGTTCCACGTCAGGTGGATCTGGCAGAGCAGTATATTTAGATTTTCGTTCATCATGCCCTTTTTTGTAGACAATCTGAAAACATGAAAGAAGTAAACATTTACAGTAACTACCAATTTAAGCATCAGAACATTTACTTTTAACTCTGCTAACACCGCCATTAATGAAAGTAGTTCTGTCCACAGCTACTTCAGCATAAACTCTTTCAGTGTATTCTGGAGGACTGCTGAGAAGCCTCTTGATAAGAGACAGTGAAAAAGAATCAGTTCCCTGGGAAAGTTTTCAAGTATATTACTCTGTTGCTCCTGATAAACACGGACTAGTGAACTTCTGGACATCCTCAAAATTCATGGAAATCTTTAAGTGAGACCTGAAATCCTCAGCTAAATAGTTCTATGTATCTAAGTATCAGCAAATCACACGGCCTCACAAATTCCTGACTTTTCTTATCGGCGGTTTAGAGAGACAGATTTGTAGACCCGCAACTGGGCTTACAGCCAACCCTGAGAGTTTCTCCACACATTTCGAGAGATACTCGAGGTCTTCTTACTGATTACCTCAGAAGATCTTTAATAAATTAATTATATCGTTCATTCATAACCCAGCATCAAATTGCCAACAGATTTATACTGAGTACATACTTTCCTGCTGAAATAGCACTACTATCAGAGCTATCAGTGCACACCTATGCATTTTTATTTTCTGTTCTATTATGAAGTTTGTATATCTAATCAAAGTCTACCATGAAGTCTACCAAGTTACACTGTAACAGTGACCCAGCTGTCCATCAGGCTTTGATACTTACATCACTCAGAGCCTTTTGAGCCTGTGCCACTCTTCTGAGCTCTGGACTGTCATTGTATGGATAGAATAATGTTTTGTCTCCTTCCCAGTCTTCAGTATAGAGTTTCTAAAAAACAGAAAAATGCCAGAACACTCATTATGAATTAATCTCTGACTTGGAATGCTTCTTGCACTTCAGCTGCCTAGACCTGGGATTTTTTTTTTTTCTTACCTTACTGAACATTGCTGTGTTTTTTATTGCATTCACAAGCTCTGGAGCGTCAGGGGGAAGCAGGTACTTGTCCTTATTCTCCTCCCAGTTCTGTTTATATAATACCTGGAAAGAAAGATCAGAACCTTGGTTATTCTGTCATCAGAAAAATATTTACATTTATGAATAACCTACCTGCTGTAAAGGTTTTTTCAAAGTGAAAGTCTCAAACCAGTGACACTTGAAGACATCAACTGGAAACATTTAAGACTGTACTTATACTTGCCTTATCAACTTCTCTGCTATCTCTCTCTGTGCTTCTAAACTGTCTATAAACATTGCTCCAGTGCCCTGAGCTCAAAACTTTATTCATATCAGTAACCTCATGAGCCACTAATGTTAACGACCCTTCCAGAAAGTCTGAACTTGCTCACCTTGCTCACTTGCTGGGACACCTTCTTTGCATGTTCTATATCCTTGGCCTTTTCATCAACGTGGCAAATAGTTCTAGCAACTTCACCAGCCATGCGGTATTTAACCTGGATTAATGCACAACAAAACGCGTTTATTCTTCCAGCAAAAACTTGACAGTTTTTTTAAAAAGCAGTATATTGACATTTTGACACTTAATACTATGAACACCCAAAACCTGAATTCAATATAGCATTTAGGAACTAGTTGTTACTTAGAAATTAAGCCAATGGAAACAAATGGATTTTGTTAACTAACTGAGAAAGAAATGCAGCTTTGAGACACTTTCAAGAGCTGCGAATCCAAGTTAGAGGTAGTGCCCTTCTATAATCACAGAGTTCTTTCTAAGAGTACTTCTACCCTGTACAATGAGAGAGAGAGATCCCCGTGCTATGCAGTACATCCCAATTTCACAGTCCATTACCACGTAAACACTAGCTGTAGTGCCAAAACCAATACAGCCACACTACCATGGCAAACCAGCAGCTTCGGCACAAAATCATCCTAATGCAGCTATACCTCTCCCAGCTTGACAGCAGGCTCAGTCAGCATTAGCGCATGGACTGCCGCATCACATTCCTCAATATATCCTAAGTCAGGAGTGGAGTGGAATTTAATGCTCACTCTTTTCCTGAAAACAGGTTAGGTTAGATGACAACCCTCTCAGCTTTAGGGGTTCCCATTCCTAGGGACTCAACTCTCCCTACTTGCTGTACAAAGAATTAAGAAGCCTTTGTAGATGGGTTTCAGTTTCCCAAACTGTGAGGTGTATTGCCAAAAGGTATACAAGTGCTGCTTAATAGAAAGAGGGGAGGATGAGCTGCTTCCAGAATTAGAGGCACTGCATTGGTGGGGCAATTGCACTTGGCTAGCTTTCAAAGGCAGATCACTAAGAGTGGGATTCACACAGAGGGGACAACACATCTTGGAAAATCCCATCGTAAAGGACAAGATGTACAGAAGTTCATTTTGCAACACTTGGATCATTGTTTCTCGAGTATCTCTTTAGGAAACTGACGTTCAGTTGCTTTATGAAAACAAAAATGTCTAAACACATTTTAAAAACAAAATTCTAGGGTTATTTACCCAGTGCACAACTTAACCTCAACAAAAAATCATCAGGCACATCGTTCATGATGACTGCAGGACATAGTGTGTGGATGATTGGTGGTGGCTGCCCCATCCCTGGAGGTGTCCAAGGCCAGGTTGGACGGAGCTTCGAGCAACTTGGTCTAGTGGAAGGTGTCCCTGCCCAGGGCAGGGGGGTTGGAACGAGATGATCCTTAATGTCCCTTCCAACCCAAACCATTCTACGATTCTATGTTTTTATGAATCTTCAAATTCAATTATATGGGCCGTGATGATCTCCCATGCCTCTAACTTCTGATCATAAATTTTCAAACCTCTTCACACACAATGAAGCAGGGCTATTATTCAGCTAGAAAGGAACCATCACATCTCCCTTCCTGAAAGCCCTAAATTCCAACCTACATCATAGAACTCAAATTTGTCATATACTCTGTATTCCTCACTCTTGTAATCTGATAGTTTCTGCTAAATGTTCAGATTGCCGTATCATCAAAAAATTATCACTTCCTACCTAACATTTAAAATTCTGGCTCAGTTTGCTTCTTTAGCACTCAGTAAATATTTCTTCTTATGACAATTGTTACCTACCTCACTGAGCTGGTCTTGCACTTTCTTGATTCTCCGAATTTCTGGGGTATCAATTGTGGAAGCATATGGCTTTCCTTTTTCTTTCATAAATTTTTCTTTGTACTTGTTCTGAAATAAAATAGTGAAAAATATAATTAAGACATATCCTAAAGCTCTGGCAGAAATGTATGTAGCAGTTATTGATTTAGTTATCTGGTTAGCATAGGAATTTTGGGCAGATTATTGAATAATACAAACTAGCATTACTCAATTACATTTGCAGAGTTATGCTTATTTTAACCAACTGACTTTCTTCCATCTGACACAACAGAAAAAATCCATTTCTACCTTTAGCCTGTTTTAGACCACCTCTGATTATATTCTCATTAGGAGCTTGATATTGATAAATTTACAGTTATTCGTTTCAGTGATCAAAGATAAAATATGGGGGAAAGGGCAGCAGTCCTAGACCTATGATCTCACATAACCCTTGAACAGTGAACACTGGTAGGTAATACACATTAAAATTTAGGAAAAGGGATATGATACCATCTGCATCTGTGCAGAGCAGTTTTCCACTTCTCATACCATCGTCCACTATTGGTCTACTGGACTTTGCTATCCCATACCAGGAATTTAGGAATTTAGGTCGGTGCTTGTTCCTATATACTGTGCACAAGGATTTTTCTTGGATATATAGAGAGGTATAGAGAAATATACTATTATAAAAAACACTGAAGTTTGCTATTCAATAGACACTAGTCCCTGTTACCTTCCTCCACTCAGATATCCAAGCCAGTGCAGGAGTTCTATTAACTGACATCTCTGATAATCTTCAGCCATCTGCCTCAAGCTGCTTTTTGTGCCTAATGATTACCTACTGCACTTAAGCAAGAAATGGGCAAGAGAGGGGGCAATTCAAAGAAGGAAACTTCCTACTTTGGGCAAATAATATTAATACACATCATTAAATGAAGTACAGGAGACAAAATAGTAGCATGAAGGTTTGCAAAAATACCTATTAAATATTATTAAAATTGTTGCTCCTCAAGAAATAAGAGATATGTGACAAATTACCTCACTGAATAGGTCCTTCATTTTATTACTGTGTTGCAGATAAGGTGTCAAAAACTTAGATGAGTCCACTTTTGTCCGTATTGTCTTCTTTCTGACTGGAGGTGCTGCATCCCCACCAGAAGGTTTTTCATGTTCAACAGTATAGGTGGTAGTTTTAGGACCTGTAAAGTCTGTGCTAACAGTCTCAGTGATCTCAGTGATCACCTAGGAAGAAAGAAAAAAATAATTATTTGCTTTACAACTATAAATCATCATTTTTCACTTCTCCTATGTAGTAAAAGGGTGCTCAGTTCTTATCCAGGAACCACATGCAAGACAGAAAATCAGTGACACTTTTCCTACTGGGATTACCTAGTATGCCTACTATACATCACCCAACCTAAAAAAACCTACAAGGTTTTTGACTGGGTGATTTCTCTATCAGTCAAACTCATGTAATTATTCTCCAGAGGAGCTGGAAGAGTGGGGCTCCTGTTGCCTCCATTCTACATGCATAACTTCCACTCACATCAGGGGAGTTCTCAGGTGGGATCACCAGCTACTAAAACCAAAGTGTAGAAACATTCTCAGTGCTGAAATTGTGCTGAAGACACACGTCACACAGCCAGGGCTCCTAATGATGCTGCTGAAAGTTGTGAAAGCAAGTCAAAGGTGCATACAGTCATTCAAAAAGATTATCTTCTTGCAAAAGGAAACGAACAGACACAGCAGACAGACAAGATCAAGTCTTTGGGATCTTGTAGTAAGTACACAATGTACCAGCTGACTGAACAAATACCAAGAATTCACCTTTTCTACTAAATCACATTTTCTCACAATCATGGCAGAGACATAGCTGAGATACTTATATAATCAATTGATTGGGCATCCTTTGGAAATAAGCCCTTAATTAATTTAAAAGGTTTATGTACTTGTTTATCAACATATTCATGCTGTAAGCAATAATTTCCATACTAATATTCCAATTAAAAGCATTTTAAAATTACAACTTAAAAATGTGCTCCAAATTCACCTGAATAAGTGTCAAGTTTTATTTCATATCAATTAGCTTTAAAAAAAAGCACCTTTAAAAGGGAATGCATGAAGCTCAGATTTCTGACGGCTATTTGCATTAGTATGAGACAGACCAGAAAATACACCAAGCATTAAACATTAAATTGAGAAGTATACAAAGCTAAAATTACAAAAAGATTTGTTTCTATGTGAACATTAATTGCATTCCAGTAATGCTGTCCCAAGATGTTATTAGTTACTTCAGCACTACCACAAGGTTCTCTCTTACAACTGTTTTCAAATATACAAGTATTCATATAAGTTTTGGCACTGAAAGCACTGGAGAGTTTGAAACCTGTCTAGGCGAACACTGCATACAGCACTACCTGCTGTTAGCTTCATAACAAAACAGTTGTTTATAAAAAGTGGTAATATATTTCTAAAACTTGGAGAGGCTTGATCCTGAAAATACAGCATTTTGTGCAAAAAAATGTTTTTATATTCATATGATAACTCAAAGGACCACACGACACTAATGCATTAAACTACATTTACAGCTGATGGGAAAAGGTCTAATCACATTAGCTAGAAAGACATTTGTACTCATATGTAATTCTTCATTCCACAATACTGTTTTCAAAAACTGATGCAAATCAGACACAGAAATAATCAGTCATGCTATTGCTCCCTTTAAATCCAGCCTGGCTACAGATTTTAGAACCCCTGATGAAAGCAGTGGATGAATTAATTTTAAAAATATTAAGATGGCAGTATTCCTTCAAAAGTGTAGTCCTAGATTACTTGCTCAAACAGTAGTAGTCAAATCATATTTTATTAAATTAAAAATATAGGAAGACTTTGGGAACAGATTCTTTCTTTGGAAGGAAACACACTCACAAAGTGAAATGTTTGTTTCACCATTTTCGTTTCTGCAGAAGTCTATGCCATAAAGAATATTTCATGGTAACATAGCAGACAGTTGGGTTATATTTATACTATAAGTAGAATTTCAAATTATGGTGACTCAAATATTTGTTACCAGCAACATGAAAGAAATCTGCACACCACCTCCTTTCGGTGAAAGTATACAAGGTGAAGGGAACAGAACTGACACATGTAAACTGGTTTCAGGCAGAATTTTTTTATATTCCTCTTCATAAAAAGGTTAAGTATAATGCATGTATGTGCCTGTTGTTCATATGTACAGATCTAGTCACATTCAAATCCTCAATAATGCTGTTCATCTCTACCACTCATGATTGGATTCTGTCAATATGTTACCCAAGTAATCTTCTGCCTGTGTTGCTTGTTATCAACATAACCTGTTGTTTCATTTTGTCACCTCATGTGCAAACAGCTGCTGGGCAGGAGCAAAGGGAAGATTATCAGCGAGACACAGGGCAGGAAAGAAATTAGCACAGTCCTCTTCTGATGGACACATCCACAACTCCTTCTAATGGAAATCAGAGTGGCAAACAGGATACTCGGAACAAGCTAGGAGTACTCTAGATCATCACACAACAGGGTCTTGTTGAGGAAATAAAGTATTAAAAAGCAACCGTTCACTGATATTTGTGTGTTTAATATGAAAAATTAGTCCTTGAAATATAAAAGGCCACTAATTTAGCATAATGCATTAATTACATGCATATATACTCCACATGCAACTTCACAGGGACCTTTACCTCATGTGGTTCACCCTCCTCAATAACTGTCTCTTCAATGTAGTACTATTAAAGAGAAAAAAACATCATTGTTAGGCCAGATCATACAGAATAGCAAATTGTAGGCTCTGTTAAGCTGCTTTAAAAACACGCTTCTGGAGAAACAGGACTGTAGTTCTTGGTATCTATGTAGTCACATTTGCATCCTTGGTAATTCTGAACATTTGTTCATTTTTTTCATTAATGATTGGATTTTTTTTGATACATTCCTCAATTAAGCATCCTCCCAAGTAATTAATGAAGGATCACTACCTAATTTTACCCACAAGAGGGAAGACAATGATGAACACACTAAAAGAAAGAATCAGCATTGAAAAAAACAGGATTTTCCAAGTGTTTGGTAATATGCTGAGGGGACTGTGGTAGGTTTCACTCCATAAGGCTGCCCTCAGAGTTGTTCCTACCTACAGATCCTTGAAGGACACCAATAATTACTGGCTGCCAGCTAGACTTTGTACTACTGATCACAGTTCTGAGCTCAGCAGCCCAGTCAATTTTCCATCCACTTTAGTGTTCACTTATCTATCCCACATCTCACAAATCTGGCAATAAGAAGACTGTGGGAGACTGTTTCAGACATCTTCCTAAAGCAGTCAAGGTATGCAACGTTCACTGGTCTCCCCTTGTCCATAGCAGCAGTAAACTCATTATAAAAACCAATGAGTTTGGTCAGCCGTGATTTGCCCTTGATGGATCAATGTTCACCGGTCCCCATGACCTTCATATCTTTCATGTATTTAGAAATAGCTTCTAAAAGTATTTGTTCCACAGCCTTCCCAAGGACTGAAGTGAGGTCAACCAGCCTGTAGTTCTCCAGATCTTCTTTCTTGCCTTTTCTGAAGATGGGTATATCTGTCTTTTTCCAGTCACCAGCAACATCCTTGCATTGCTATGAGCTTTCAAAGATGATAGCAGCCTTTCAATGTCATCAGCCCGTTCCCTCAGCACCCCTGGACCCCAGCCCCTCTGGTCCCACTGAGCTATATCTATCCCAGTGGGTTAAGTCATGCCTAACTCTGTCTTCCTCTGCTGTGGCTACTAGTTCACTCCCATGTCTCTGCTAGGAAGCTCAGAGATGTGTATGACATTATGACAAGCCTTATCAAACCTGAGGCAAAAAAGGCTTCAAGTACCTCAGCACTTTGCCTGTTTCTCGTCTCTAGCTTCGCTGCCCACTGAACTATGGTCCCACACTCTCTTAGCTTTCCTTTTGCTGCTGATGGCACTTGCAGAAATCTTTCTTGGTGTTCTTCACTTCCCTTGCTGGCTTCAACTCCAGCTGAACTTTGCCTATGCATATAGGAAAGGATTTTATAACGTCGTATGTCTTTATGTTCCTCTCAAGAGCCCTCATCCTGCTTCCACCTTCAGTATACTTCTTTTTTGTGTGTTCAAGCTCAATCAGGAGCTCCTGTTCCTCCATACCAGCCTTCTGCTGTGTTTGACTTCTGCACATTGGACTGAACCATTCTCGTGCTCTGAGAAAATTGTATTTGAGGATCAACCAGCTCTCCTGGGCCCCTGGGCCCTCCTGGGCTGTTTCCCATGGGATCTGCCCAAGCAGGTCCCTGAACAGGCCCACATCTGCTCTTCTGACATCTGGGATTGTAACTCTGTTTATCTTGCTCACTCCTCTCTGAATCTCCAACTCCACAGTCTCGTGGTCACTGCAGCCTTTGCATCATCCACCAGTCCCTTCTCGCTCATGAGCAGCATGTCCAGTAGAGCACCTCTCCTAGTTAGCGCATCAATCAACTGCATCAAGAAATTTACCTTCAATACTTTCCAGAAATTTCCAAGCTTGCTTGTGCCCAGCCATAGGCCCTTCCAGCAGACACTGGGGTGGGTTAAAGCCATCCGTAAGCACAAAGGCTGTTCCTGTGACGTTTCCTCTTGCTGCCTAAAGAAGCTCCCGGGACGCTACATCTACTCTGAAATGGCAGATCTGCAGGTGGAACACGACCTTCCTCCTGCTGCTGGAAACTATGAGCTTCCTGCCTTCTCCATCCTGATGGCCGCCCTCCATCACCCATTTAACCAGGGTCTCCAACTGGCACGCCTTTCTCGCCATGTGCATCTCTCCCTCTTGCTTTTCATGAAGGTGCTGTCAACCTCTTCTTCACCTTCCGTGATGCCTACTCACCTCTTCCTTCAGCAACCTGCAGTGCAACTGAGCGACCTGACCAGAACACACGTCCCACTGGAGAGGCAACAAGGCTGCCGGCTGGCAGCTCGCCTTCCCCCACAGCCGCCAGGAGCCAGAGGCTCCACAATCAGCTCCGACCAGAGCCGCGGAGCAAGCACAGCGCCCGCTGCCGCCCTGCTCGCCACTCGCCGAGAAGAATGTCGGAAAGGTCACCCTAGTTCCTGAAGCACCCGAGGAAGAATTAAAAAAAAAAAAAAAAAAAGAAAAAAAGAAGAGGACTGAGGAGAAGAGGTGAGTGCAGACTGTGCCCCTCTGAGGCACACGCAGCAAATGGCGGCCGCACGATGGCGCCGGCCCGCCTGCCCGCCACAGCGCCGCGCCGCCCCGCGGCAGATGGCGGGAGTGCTGAGGGGAGCGGGCCGCGCCGAGGCTTCGCCCTCCATCTCCCCTCGCTGCTTACTGAAGAAAAAAACCCAAACATTTAAAGGTGTTTCTCCGTTCGCTGTAGTAACGAGCAGCTATTTTATTCAAAAGGTGCTTAACTTGCCACTGACTTCTGTAAAATGTGGGTTTTATCTTTGAAAATCTCCTCAGCAATGATTTGCTCGGCGTCACATGCCAAAACTGTGGGAACAGAAAGTCCTTTGAATCAAGCCGCTCCCCCCAAAAAAAATCTGATTAAAATTTAAGCCCTTTTCCCAGAGCTGTCCCTCAAAGTTAGGTTCACCTAACCAGCCCATACTTCTCAAGCTGTTTCATATTGGGGTGTTTTGAGGCAATTTCTGCTCACTGGCCCCATGCAGTGTTTGACCCACCTTCCACAAAGCCTCAAATAACTCAGCAGCAAAGGGTTGTGTGTTTCACAGTGTTTTTTGCACATCATAAATGGCTGCAATGTCCGGTGCAAGCTAGTAACTCCAGAAGGAGAAAAAACAGTAGCTTAAAATCCTCAATATTTTCTCAGCCACTCCTTATTCAGCAATAATTTTCTACTCTTTCAGAAGATGAATGTCTGATAGAACTCATAGTTTTAAAATAAGCAATTCACACAGAAGTGGAATTCTAGTTAAGAAATTTCTGGAAAGGCTTATGCTGCCTTAAAATTGTACCAAATGCTATTGTTCCTGTTTTATTCAACTTCTCACTATGAACTTCCCGCACTTGAGGGAAGCTGCTAAAGCAGCACCGTCTTGGTCTGTCCTAGGGATGTGGTTACAGGAAAGTGGTCATTGAAAATTAAAAACAAAGAATGAAACAGAGCTGTGTAGACAAAAAGCCCAACATACCATAATTCCAGCAGCAACAAATAAACATTGACAGCAAATAAATATATGCTTTGTTACAGAGAGCACATAATGCTCAGGAAGCATAAAGGCAATTACAAGTAACAGGGTAATAGGAAACTTAATGAAGGACTGGTGTCTACGTAACTAGGTGGTACAAGGTCTTTAAAATGGACTTTATGAGTGGTAAGGCTTATTTTCCAAAACACATTTAACTAATTCAACTGGCAAACCGTTTCACTTCACTTCATTCACTGTTTGAAATGTATAAAGTCAGCAGTCAGGGCTCAGTGCTGTCACACTGCCTAAAATCAAGTCCATTGAGTATAGTGTGGATATAATGCGTTGTGGGATGTCTACATTTGTGCTATCTTCTTATTTTCCTCAAACAAGCGCTGAGCTATTTGTTATAATCACTTGTGTACTTCATAACACATCATTTTGTTTCAGAATAGTAACAATGCAACAGGTAAGACCACACTGTTTGTTAACATCATATGTTCTTTCAATAGCGAAGTCGTTATTCTGATGGCATTCGCTCGTAATAGTAAGTTGTAGGTTCTCCAGTTCCTGTGGATTCTTTTAATCAAATTGCTGAGCCGAAATAATTAGGCATATAACTGTGAGTTTAAATGACCTATCAGCAAATTAATCCTTGATGCAACTCCATGGACAGGTACAGGTTTAAATCTAGCTCCATCTCTGCAACTTCTAAGGCCAAGTTGGTGAATGGTACCTTGGTGGCACAGAACTGCTGCATTTCTGCATTGCAGTGGGCACAGGGGTGAGGCTAGAAAGTGGCTTCCAAAGTCATCCTCTCTGGCATGGATTGGATGACAGAGGGCAAGCCAGGAGGGAAAAGAGATGGCCCACTGCACCTATAATTACACAGAAGAGTAACCACAAAACCTTGTGATGGGGGTGTGAGATGATTACAATCCTTATTTAAACAGAGAAACCATGACAGGAACCAGAAAGATTTTGCTCCACTGTTGTTGTTTTTTACTGATCAAACCATTTAATATGTATCTGTCCGTACCCTAATCTTCAGAGGGCAAACAGCAAGTAACCATCTATGTTCATGAGCAATATCTCATTAAAGTGATTAATACATTCATTCACAAGGGAGGAAACAAATATTTCTACTCTCAGTTTTTCTTCTTACCTCCACAACTTCCTCATATTCTTCTTCCTCCATTTTGAGGGTATTCTTCTGTCTCTCCCCCACTCACTGGTGATGCAGCAGAGGAAAGAGTGAATATACAGTATTAGCCCAAGACTGAAAGCACTATGAAAAGCTACTAGTCAAGTTCATAAAGAGCCTGGGTCATGGTTGGTAACTAGTCAGATTATTACAAAATTGTTGGCTAATTAGTGAAAGAACTTGAACAACAGAGAGAACTAAAGTTGGGATCTGGGGTCACTTTTTTCCTGACTATTATGGGAAAGAATTGCATTGAGTTTCAAACATACTGATATAAATTACAATTTTGGACAAATACTTTATTCTAATAGTTGTGACACCAAATACTGGGATTCAATGAAAATAATAAAAAAAAATTAGAGGAAGAGATTTCTTGAAGTATGACTTGGGTTTTTTCATTACAACAAAATGATTTGAAGAATTTTTCTTTTCTGTGTGACTATATTCTATACGATTCCATCATATTATTCAAGCTCCTGTTTGAATGGGAGCTTTATCTGTATATCTACTATATTCATTCACAAGTAAAAGCATAATGTAGAAAAAGATTGTAAATATTCTTTTTAAGTGACCTTAGGTTAATGAGGCAATTTCTGTCTTCCCAGCATTAGCCTATATAGATACTCTGGGGTTTTTTTGTGGTTTTTTTTTGTTTGTTTGTTTGTTTGGGTTTTTGGGGTTTTTTTGGTTTTTTTTTTGTTTGTTTGTGTGGGGGTTTTTTGGTTTTTTTTTTCTTTTTAGCTCTTGTAGATTTTTTCTCTATATCTCTTCAGACCTGGAAAATATGAAAATCCATACAGTTGCCTGAATTACAAAGTACAGATTACTGTCAAAATCTTTAAACGAATTAATTAACACAATGATTTTGCTATGAGGCAAAGCTACAATTTTCCACCAGAGACTACAGCCCTGTTTCTAATGTTGGTAGGGGATGAGGCTTTGGAACAGCTGTTCCTGAGTCCAAAGATATTTGCCGTGTAAGCTAATACTACCAAATGACGGGGTGGTTTTGTTTAGCTGGCTAAACTGCAATTCCTTCTGAGGCAAGTGAAGTCTAGTAATGCAGGTTAAATATAGGAACATAGAATACTGTCCCTTTTTAGTTCCAATGTGTTGAGAAGAATTACCAAAAAAAAATCAGTTTGTTAAACCAGAATGTTAACTATTAAAATAAATTATGAATAACTCAATTAGTAAGCGGCATGGCGTGTGAAAAAGTAGGCCAAACTTAATGAATAAACCCAAGAAGTAGGGATTGCATATAAGGATACAATCTATACAAACTGTCACTAGTATAACCTTCATTTACGCTTCCAAAACACAGTTCCAGGTCCTTTCCTCTTACTGCAATTTGCAACTAGTCATCCAGACAGAAAATCTGACTTCCATGGGCAAGGCATGACAACTACTCCCAAAAAACTACAGAATCGAGAAAGAGCTCGAGATCTTATTGTAAGGAAAAGAAGTCAAATGTGATTAAAATGTTCTTACCAGCAACATGTAGTAAATATCCTTAGGAGCAAAGCCTCTCCAGTCTTCCCTCCGAAGCAGCACTGGGCGAGAGCGAGCCTGGTGCATCGGCTCCTAATTACGCATGTGGCTAGCACAGCCAATCTGGCTCCAGCCCGCTCGAGTTTCAGCCCTAAATATACTTGGTGACCCCGGAGGAGGCCACCTGTTCTCAGCAACATGAAGGAAAAGGGAGCTGGGCACTTCTGCACTCCCGAGGAAACCCAAAACACACCAGAGCTTGACTGAACTTCACCAGGTCTCTGCTGAAATGGATCCCTAGGCAAATCCAAGGGAGCACTGAAATGGAAAAAACACGCACATTTTCTTCTTTCAGAGATAATAATAATAATAATATATTTGAATTGAAAAAGACAATTTCGTTCCTATGTCGTACCTGAATCAAAACTATCCAGATCCAAGAATCTCTGAACTTCAGAGAAAGGCGAGAGGAGTCCAGACTTCGAATGAAAATTTTAGTACAAGGCTGTCTTTAATTTCATCCTCAAGCATCCTGAGGTGCTTCATCAACTTAACTTGATGCAAATCACGTGCCAATAGTTTTACCACGTCTTATGAAATGTTACATAGCTGAACACATGGACCCAGGAACATGTGAAAACTGACTATTTGCAAGGAAAAAACTTGCAAGGAACCTGATTAACAGCCAATATGTCCGGTGAAGAAAGACTAAGAATACAGGATAAACAGAGTAAGCGACAGGGGAGCAATTCTAATGTACAAAGTATTTTGGAAGGTCAAGAATTACATGATGTATGGAGTAGAATCACGGTGATGATAACAGAAGTGACCTCTTAGGTCATCTAGTCGTCTCACTGTATAGGATTGGCTTTAGTTCTTCAAGGAGGTGCATTTAAAAGCCAATATCAACAATGACCTCTTTTCATATACTGTATCACATAATTCAGTAAATGGTTGTCAGGAGCCCTTGACAGACATCTTCTTGTTCCTTAACTCTTTCCAGAAGTTAATATTTATATCCAGATGAAATATCATATCTCATTCACTACTGCCAAGTATTTTATACTCTGCACAGAGCTGTAGATCTTCCTCCTTTAGGCAAGCTATATGCCTTCAATTACTTAGCATTTTGCTTTACTAGGCAGTCCTTCCCCTGTTAATCTTATTTCTGTTTTTTTAAAAGTCCTGCAGTTTCTTAACATCTTTTGAAGATGTCCAGAAATGAGTATAGCATGTCGATGGAGTCTCATGAGAGCAATGTCAGCTTAACCTTCTGCTCTTCAATCCAGATCCTGTGTGTGTGCATCCCGGAAATAACTCACAGAGTCATTTTTCTCCCGAGTACTGCTTTTCAGTTGATTGGATGCATAATTTGACATCTATGTAAGAGATGACAAACATTTATGTAGTGAAGGGCCAATTTTTTTTATTAAATATGTAATTCATTATTGTCATTTCCAGCTTGAATATCTGTTGATGTCAAAATTAGCACCATGGCCGGTGACTCACCATCCCCCTTCTTGGTTCTTTTCAGCAAGTCTGGGTTCATGGCCTCTTTTTCAGCCTTAACAGTTGTACTTTACATTACTCTTCCTGTAAATAGCATTGTCCCAGAGTCACTGCTACAATATTGGATATTATTATGCCTCATTCCAATCACCTGATTTAAGTCAGGTTTACTAGATTAACAGAAGCTTGTATTCCTCTGTCCCTGATGGTTATTCTAACAAAATTAGCAAGCATTTTCAGATGGGATGCAATTTTCTGTGCAGTTCTCTTGCAAGTTCCTGCAAACAATTTCTCCCTTAGTGATACACTCGGCAACTCCTAGGTTACTAGAACTTCACCTTCAGATTCTTTTACAGTGCTGTTCCAGATATCTTATTTAGAAAGACACCAAGCAAGGCCAAAATTACATGCAGGATGCAAGTACCACTTTCTCTGAAATACATCTATCTTTGATGTGAAACACAACAGATCTTTAGCAGCAGGCGGTTCAGGACTGGAAGCGAAGCATGGAATAACCCACCACAATTACAGAAGGAGTTTGAGAACCAAAAGTATTATTGCTGAAATGACAAGTTGGACAGAACATAAGATTTATGTTCCGACATCAGAACATGAAGAGGGTAGGAGAGTGCTCTTAAGTAACCTATGGCTGCCAGCAGATCTTTCAACTCTTACATTTTCTGTTTTGTTCCTTCAGCTCCAAATCTCAGGCAATAACTCTTACAAAACTATCAATACTAGCTTCATTTTTGTTTAAAACTGAAAAGAACCCAGTACATTTTCTGTGATTTCTACTCAAGTTCACAATTGTCTTTTATTGCTGAAAATTTACTCTTCGCTTGCTTAAGTGCTTTTATCTACATACAACTCATACCAATAACTGGCTCTTTACACACTTGCCTGTATATAAATAAGTTATTGTTTGTATATTTATAGATAATACCTAAACAAATGCACACACACATATCTTCACATATATCTATACATTCATCTTCACTGTGGAAATAAATTGCTATGCTCACTGTTACATTTCATAACATTCACTTCTTAGGACCATTAAAATGTCAATGATACATATTTGTATCGAAATAATAGCAAGTGTTGCATGCTGAAGTAGACCATGCTTGAGGTAAATGGAATACTAATGGTTAATATTCCTTTAATATTTTTTTAATTGATTTATTGTGAAAATATTTGTCTGTGACTTGGATTTCAAGTCACTATTTGCTGGAATATTCCCAAAATACCAACTGGACTTTCTGGGGGACAAATGTCTCAAAGGCATTAGGAAAATTCTGCTGTAGGTGACAGCCTGGCAGGTCTGACACAGGTTAGCACACCAGACCAGATTGTTTTATCCACAGTACATAAATATGCATATGCTCAGCAGTTTTGAACTAAAAAGACAGAACCGTGCAAGATGACTAAGGTAGAGGAAGATGTTGTTTTGCATTTAAATGGCTCAAAATTGTAAAGCAGAAAATACTTTCTTATACTTAACTTTTTAAAATATTGTCCTATTTATCAAACAGTAACCACTCAGGGCAGGGGGAAAGGAAGAAAATAACATGTGACCTTCTCTAGATTTATTTAGAAGGTATATAATACAAAAACTAAGAAATAGCAGCCTACGTTTACTCATTTCCCTAACCCACACAGCATTCACATACAAGAACTCACTGCATTTTTCTAGAACTGCACATTGTTCATTTTGGGAGGCAGTCTTCCACCTGTGAAAAATATGTAATTTAATCCTGGAGCCTGATCAATCTTAAGGGCAAAATATAGAGGATCAGTATGTAAGGGCCAAAGGGCAGCCACACTGTAACCCTCTCACTCCCAAAAGACAGAACTGTTACAGAAATTCTAGCTTTCTACAACCTCCCCCCCAGCTACCGACATTTGTCTATTGTCTTGATAATTCATTCCCTTTCTTGTATAGCGCATCTCTCTCTAGGTCCCAAGGTTCAGAAGAATTTTAATAAGCCAAGGCCAGATCCCATATCATGAAACCCAGGCAGTATGTATCATTGAAGTGTAAGCATGCAATTGCTTCTTGAAGAAGACAACTTCCAGACTCAAGGGACTTTCTATCCATCCTTGCATCTGTTTGACTGAAAATCACACAGGAAATCTGTTGTGCCAGAGATTACACTGGCTTCTCTGTGTCTTGCCCTTTGTGTGGATAAACTTAATGACATCATGGGTACTATATTTAACCTCCTGAGGTAATCAGTAGACCGCCTGGACTTAACAAGCATTGTATCATTGAAAAAGGACGTATTGTAATACATATTTGTGTCATTGTGTCTATTTTTTAACTACCATTATTAAGTTACTTCTCATTCTTTTTGCCATTCCATTCTGCTTACCAGATTTCGCACAGGAAAGCTAGAAAAAAAAAAAATCTTGTACTTCAGCATTTACAGGCTCTCACCTAAGCTAATCATTTGTCCAAAATTTTCCTTTAGAGTGCGGTCACCATCAAAAATCTAAAAATGCACTGGAGACTGTAAGATGTGAAATGTAGTTTGCTTATAATATATAATCTGCAAGACAGAGAAATGCTGTAACAATCAAGAAGCCTTAAATGTGAAAGCCATTTAGTCTGGGAGGAAAGCATTAACTGAAGAGCACAACATATCTTCAGAGCCCTAAAAATAAAGGAATTCTTGTTAGATAAGCTGTTATCAGCCTCTGCCGGGAGGCCCACACGCTATATTCGTATTTGCACTCCAGGGATCCAAACAACAGAGGAAACAGGTGTAGAAAACACGAGTCATAGAAATTCCACTAATAATGAAAAAGGGAGCGAAAAAGGGAATTAGGTAAGGGTTTTTCCTTGCCACACCGTTCTTATAAGGGCTTACTGTTATCCAGTATTTATTGTACGTTCCTAAGAAGTGGGAGAGAGTCCTCTAAGTAGGTGGGGAATGAACCGTGACCTATTACAAGTTGCAGTAATTGTATCAGGGTGGTGCCAGCACAATTTAAAGATGCTTATGCCTGCAGGAACGTGGCAGTAGACCGTTATCTTGCATTTTTCCCCAAAGAACATTTACCAGATTGAGGCCCTGTACAGACTTGACTATACGTGGTTTCTAGATCCCACAGGGACTTGATGATGAAGTCAGGTGCAAAGGTACTCATCGATACCAGGACTGCAATAGCTAAGGGACATTCGCCCAATTTAGGGAACCTCAGTGGATTTGGCTTGCTGCAGTGTTAGAAGCATCTGAGGAAACCATTTTCAGGAACTCAGTACTGAATCTGTATGTCACTTAAGTTGGCAGTGTAGCGTTGATTGAGCAAAGAACTCTCTGCACTTTGAATACGTGCCATACATCTCTGCAATTTCTGTAACTGTCGTGCAGCCTAGTAACTAAGACATGGTTTCAAGCATACAAGCAAAGGAAAAGGTACGCTCTCCTAGGACTAAAAGTCTTTATTTCTCAGTAGCTGCCTTATTTTTCTTCCTGCTAATTATCATGCAGTGAAAGCGGCATATTATTTTAGGAGTACGCAAAAGCCACATCACAACAACTTCAGCTGTATTCGAGGAAAAGAAAAGCTCGCACAAGTAAGTTGAACTTGTGCATTTTTAATGGTCCAACTGAGCTTTCTCTCCATAAGCTGCAGGTGCAGATGCAGAATTGACAGAAGAGGATATGAAACATAACAACAGGTTTCTCTTTTTAAAAAATTCAGGTGCAGTCTATACTGGAGACACACTTGCAAACATCCCTCTCTTGTAATTGTTTCAAAACTACTAAGAAGATTTATTAGCGTATGAAACTGTGAGGCATGGGTGGATGCCCGACTGTTCAAAATCTGATAAAGGCCTGCCAAATGCATCGGATTTTGATGTGCTGTTGACAGAGACAGCTATGAGAAAGAGGTTCTCCTAGAAGTACCTTACCTGGTGCAGAGTCGGCATCCACAGCAGCAGGCACCCAGGCTGACCTGTTGGAAAAGCTGACCTATGGGACGGTTTAACTGCGAGGAGCCGCTGCCCGGGACCTCTGCAGTGGGGGTAGGCAGATTTTGGTCTGATGTATAGAAATATTGTGGGAAGCAGGGGAAATTTTTTTAATGAAAAATACAAAGTGAAGGGCTTGGTTAGACAAATGCAAGTGATTGCCTTAGAATTTTACATATATATATATACACATACGTATATTTCTCTGAGAGGTGTCTTTATGATATGAGAGCTGGCAGTACATTAAGCCAACCTTTTCTCTTCTGCATGAAAACAGGCGAGGAGCACATGCATTGTCACTGGTTGGGTCTTGGCTTAGGAATTAAAATTTCCATCCGACAGGGAATTTAACTGTTGAAATTACAGATAATCCTTGGAACTGCCAAGTTGCGTTGCACTGAGGAGTAACCCTCACAGTCTGTGCCTGGTAGATCTCTAGCTCCCAGGCAGTGAACCATCAGCACCCAGTCCCTGCCCACAGGCTGTAAAACCATCTACAGCTGCAGCTGTCGGCCGCATCTGAACCACCGTGCCCATGTCCCCATGTCCCAAAGCTTTGAGGAGTCTGAGAACCTGAATATGACAGTGTCGTAGACACACTGTTTTGTAATAATTCCTGAACACAGGAGGTAAGTCAGTATCTAATGACGAATGGTTTCCTAGTTCGTTAGCAGCTGACTAATTAACTCACTGGAAATATACAAAAATACAAACTGAAAAAAGCCACTTCCCTTCATTCAGTTCTCTGAAATCAAAAATGCTAGAATCAATGTCTATGTATTTGTAAGACTAATGAGGTCATTTTTTTATACCACAGATGCATTTTCTTATTCTTGTTAGGTTATCCAGCCAATTGAGACAAATATTTGCAATAATTATTTTTTTAAATGGAAGTACCATACAAGTGTGTTTTTTTAGGAACGGATACGTGTTCTAACAAGATGAACTTCACTTTTTACTTTGGTGCTGCTTATCCTCTGTCTTAAAGTATTAATAGAAAATATTAGATCATAACAAATAATATACTTAGAGGCAATGCAATCAAAATGCCATGAGTAAATCATCTCCAGCGTCTTATTTTCGTGTTTATTTTTTGATACTGACAGGTTAATACAGGGTGAGTAGCAGCTCAAGCCAGTAGCTGTATGGTATGTAAGCCAACCACTACGTATACTGCCATGAGTCAAAAAGACTTTGCTGGAAGAGAAGGAAAGCAAGGAATATTGGTATGAAACCAAAATTCATTTCATGCCTCCTGATGTTTCTTCCTGGTGTTTCTGGCCAGAGAAGGAACTGTCATCTCACGGATCAAATTGTTGGGTTAGGAAATCTGTCTACATGACAAGCTTCTCTTTACTGTCCCCCTCTTAGTGAGACTGCAATCACTGCTTTTTTTCTGACAGGTCCAAGCTGCAAAATAAAAGTTAACCCGGTGCTTGATGGTCTTTGGATATAGAACTGAAGTTTTTAGTACAGAACAGCATTAGGAAAAAAATCACCGAGGTGTTTCACTTCCCTCGTCATCTTACATTTACATAACTCACATTCAAGCAGCATTCAAAATCACCGCCCCATACTGCTCCAGATAGAATATTATTTGAACTCACAGGGAAACATACACACGGACATGTTGCTCACTTGCTGCAGGTATGTGGCCTCAAAACCATATACCAACTGCTATTCACGCACAGAATATTTGCTTTCTTTCTCCATTCATGCAAATCGCACATGGTCACCTCTGTTAGTGTCCAACCGGGATATTTCAAACATTGAATCAAGAGAGGATTCAAAAGGGGGGAAAAAAAACCCCAAACAAACCCAAACTGAAAAGAATACGAATAAGATACCAAATATTTCATTATGAGATATCATGAAGTAAAGAGAAATCAGATGAACAAATGCATCTCAGCCTAACTCTCCAACTAGTTGCAGAAACTTAAAAATTAGTATGATTTAAAAAAAAACCAACACCCGAAGATACAAAATCACAGTGTAAAGTCTACCACATATTGCCACAAGATATTTACACATAATCAACAGCCAGTAGCAGCCTTGTTCTGTTGTTTTTTCCCAACTGAATCTGGTCATTGGCATGAGGGGTAGTTCTCCTCACATGACAGCGTCTGTCACAGCCTCCACTGTTCTTTACTTAGGTCCTTTGAGAGTCTTAAAAGAAAACATTTATCAACAAGATGATGTCAAACAGCCTAATTTATCTCTCCTACTAATGTTCCCAGGACAGCAACAGGGTTTTTCACACAGGCACCGAGCAGAAAGAAGATACACTGAAGGAAGATTTCTTCAAGAATACAAATCCATCTCTGATTGTATTGATCAGATTTCCTAACATGAGCTTATGGGGTAAGCTTAGATACAGCACACAACTCTCATCTGTAGCTAAAAATTTCTGGTTTTCAGAATATTAAGTTAGTATAAACTAAGAAAGGAAGGAGAAGTTCTTTTCACATCTTTTCTTCTTCCTTCTATTTATAAGACAAATAAACTTTTATATTTTTAGAACAGAGGTACAAATATCAGCTGTAAATGCCAGTGAAAAGCCATGACTGGCGGCCAGAATTGCAGTTCTTATCCTGTCTCCAACACTTGTCCCTTTGGACAAGCCTCTGCCTTACTACTGTGCAGCGAAGATAACACAGATCTTTTATCTTTTTACAAACTTTTTCATTGTTATTACCATTGTTGCAAATCATTAGCTTACAGCAACTCTGGTGAGAGCTGCAAATGTAAGCAGTGTGATCTGTACGTCTACAGGTCTCCTCTGCAGGGACAGAGATCCTCTGGAGTCACGCAGGTCCATTATCAGCAAGTAACGCCCATCCCCTTCACAGCACTTGGTATGAAAACGATGGGACGAGGACTACAGTACAGCCTGGCTTTTTGGTGCCTACTGCTTCTTGGCATGGATGGTCCTTTTCCCTTTCACTCCCTAAGGTGGGTTATTGTTGCACTTATGCTGAAAGAAGAAATATAATATCTTCTTGGTGGCCCACCTCAGGGGCACGCAAAAGAACTGTCCCACCTCAGTACTCAGAATGCTGCTGGCCGTTACGACATGGTCCCGTTTTCTCACAACGTGCCAATTTAATTTTGCCTCGACTTTTCAGACCTATCTATTAGTTTCCCTTACACATGCATTCTTCCCCCAGCTTCTCTCCAAACTCAGCAGAACCTTACTGTGAATATAGAAGCACAGTTGTTGTGGTTTCCTATGGAACTGAAACAATGTATTGAGAAATCATAAGCCGGTCCAGGTTCATTTATATCCCAGTCCATGTTCAGATCATTTAGTAAGTCTTCACATTGTCTGTTATTTCTAACAACGCTTGGCAGCAGGAAAGTTTCACGTGGCTTTGAACAGCGTTGCCAGCTTTCCATATCACCCCAACAGCAACCAATAATGGATGGGTAAACACAGCTGGAACATAAAGGCGCTCCCTGTCGTAAACCACTTGGGATGAAGGGACAGGGCTGAACACACTCTTTGCCTTCTGCAAAAACCGTGATCAGTCCCTTAATTCTGAAATCGCCTCTGCTGCCTTTTTCAGTTCAACAACAATTGCACCGATATTACTGAAAGACGTTCGTGCCTTATGTGAGAATAGAGGGAATAAATCAAATATTTACTACCTTTTTTTCACCAAGGATGTGCTTTCTTCCAAAAAGGGAACAAATTATGAATAGAAAGGTGAGATTGAGGTAACAGTCCTTTTTACTTCTTCCTTATGGTATCTCGCCATTCCAAGGGTTTTTCAAACTCGTGCAGGGTTCATTTGTAAAGCTTCTAGTGAAACGGCATCACGCACTGCCACTTGAGCCCTCTCCCTCTGACTCCCCTACGTTGCAAACTACTTCCCACAGTAAATGGAAAAGCAAACATGGAATGCAGAAGAGACATGGGCTTCTAGAAGAATCATCCAAGGGCAAGTTCACACAAGCTGCTAGAAAAGAAGGTCAAGATTTAGATCAAAGCTCAATGACTGTACTTAAGAAGTACCATAATAACTAAATCTCTCCATCAATATACAATCCATGTGTCTGTAGTCTTGTTGACCTGCAGGATGCTGATTAAGTAATGGGCTAAAGTGCACATATCCAAATTTCAATGTTACAGACTTTAGCAAACTGTAACCTGTGCCTGAGAGCCATTTTTTTTTTTAAATTTCTCTCTTTTGCTCTGCTCATTTAAATGGAACATATTTAAATGAAAGGTTACTAACACCTCCAACTGCAAAACGAGGGGGAAAGATTGCAACATGCTTAGCATTCCAAACTTACATTGCTGGAATGGTATCTCATATCCTGAAATACAATCTGCAGTAGTCCATAAAATATTAAGACTACTCGCTCGTTGCGGCCAGTCATACTTTGCAGAAGCAGTTCCCAGTGGCAGAATGCTCCGTGAAAGGTCATAAACACAACAGAAAGGTCATTAACACAACAGCCACCATGAGAAATTCTTTTCTGGACTATTATTAACAGTGCTAACCAGCCATAAGGAATCTGCTTTTGCTCCTGTTGCTCAGCTCTGCACTGGAACTAGACAATAAGATAAGCACTTCATAACTGAAGTCAATAAAGTGACATTTAATTGCTATAAGGAACGATACCATCACAAATAAAATCCTCTAACTCATTTGGCATTACGCCATCCTGTCCTAAGAGCAGTATCCTCACTGGTATAATTCGTAGGAGCTCATGAGCTAACATAAACTTCTGCAAAATGAAGCCATCCCATTGATGCTCCCTTGGTGACATAAATGAGGATCTCAACCGAATAACTCACTCCGAGGACAGAACAGAAAGAAACAACCAGGAAAGTACAAATTATGAGACTGAAATTCAGCCCCTGGGAAATTATTTGTTTTCTTCACCGTTACATTACACAGCCTTTTCAGCACTGGGTTTCACACCATCAGGATAATAACTACAAGCCCTTAACTCCTCTCATGTCCTTCTGGTCACCCCCTGCCAAAAGGGCTGTAGCTGCCCGCGGAGCCCCCCGGGCCCTCCCCACGCACACGTGAGGAGTACGGTCCCACTTGTCTCCTGAGCAGACCTTTTCACGTTATCTCATTCATCTGTCAAAAATGACTCAGGCTTCTTGATGCATTTTTTTCTCTACAATAAGGGAGCAAGGACGAGGAAAACTTAATTCGTTCAATAGTTTTCATTTCAATGAGTCTGGCAGACTTTCAGCTCATTTCCTTGAAAATGATTCCATGGGATGCTAAACTCCTGATGACTTCATGGGTCTTTTTATAAAGCAACATAATGGTGGTGGACGGACAGAAGCAGCTGCAGAATTACCCCAGCTACGGCAAAGATGCCCTGAACACGGTGGCCTTCGGCAAGCCCACCACCCCAGCAGTGCCACCTCGTAACCAGCAGCAACCAGATGCAAAGCGTGTCCTTGTCACCCCGGGAGGGAGGCAGGTTAGCATTACCCTGCATGGGACACGCTGGTTTTCAAGGAAGGAGACAACTTACCTTGAATTTGGGAACGTCTTGTGACAGACCGTGCTATACTTGAGCATGTTCTCAGCCTATGCTCGTTAGGGCAATTGAAGGATGGGATGAACGTTCTCAGCCTATGCTCGTTAGGGCAATTGAAGGATGGGATGAACGTTCTCAGCCTATGCTCGTTAGGGCAATTGAAGGATGGGATGAACGTTCTCAGCCTATGCTCATTAGGGCAATTGAAGGATGGGATGAACGTTCTCAGGCCATGCTCGTTAGGGCTGTTGAAGGATGGGATGGTTTAATGCAGTCATTCGCTTCACAATCTGAAAATTAAGCGCAATGATGTAACACAGGTGTGGGGTTCCATCAAGTTCAAGCACTGTTCACTATGGTACGTCATCTTTGGCATTAGTTGGTACATGCTCTTTTTCCATCGGATTGCAAAGGATGTGAACAAAAGCCTAAATACCAAGTCACTGGAAATCCAACAACCGCGGAACAATAATTGCCGTTCCACCAGCGGGGCGCAGGCAGCCCAGCACCCCCCGCCGGTCCTGAGACTCACAGCCGGGCTGGGGCTGCATCTGCCCCACGGCAGGTCCAGAGCGTTTGGAAATACACTGTCGAGAATATTGTGCTGAAACGTACCGGAAAGATTCAAAAGCCATCTAACTCTTGCAGAATTGTTTTTAATCCACAGATTTCTGAGCAGCAAACATGGAACAAATATTTTTGTTTGTTTAGTTTGTTGAATTTTTTTGGCTTTGACACTGAAAAGCAAGTAAATCGTTTTCAGGTTTGAATGGAGTCGTTCCTACAATGAAACTGTCTGTTGAAAGCTAGCAAAACGTGTCTGTTTAAAAACAACCCGTCTCCTTCACCCTTTGAAAATACCAGAAAACCTGTTGATTTCAAATTTACTAAAGAAAGACATTTTTTTGAAAAGCAGAAACAAGATAGACTAAAGCAAGACTAAAGACAGCAAGGTCCTGCACGTGGGTCGGGGCACCGTGGGAGGTGATTCCCCATTCTCCCTGTGTGCCAGCACAACTGACCGCTGAAATGATTCTGGTGACGGATGCTGCAGTGAGCTGAGCGAGGCAGAGGAGGTTCCCGGGTGATAACCGAGGGCAGGGGCACAAGCGGGGAGAGCCGGATGCAGAGGAAGCATCACAGGCACGGCAGGAGACCAGCAAAGTCCCCTTGAAATCCCTGTGGGACTGCCTTCAAAAAAAGATATACAATAAATAAGATAAAAGATATAAAAACTAACTTGAGTAAGGGGTTACTGGTCTTCAAAACGGATCATTACATTACTTTGTGCCACTGTCAGCATTTATTTGGGCTAAGAGGTGACCGGGTTTTTAGCAGCACAGTCAACTGATGAGTTAGAGGAAAGATGACCGTCTACAAAAGCAGGATTGGCACAGGAGAGACCAGACAGGGATAACTCTGTTTTTGTAACGCAGAGCCAGCTGAAAGCCATTCGGCTCCAGCTCTAGAGTGAAACCCAGGAGCTCGGAAAAATCAGTCACAAAAACTCCAGCGCGAGCAGGATTTCCACCCCGAATGATTAACGGAAAGACAAAAAGCTGAAAGTGCAGCTGAACTGAAGAGCGAGCCCACGCAACGCAAAGCTTAAGTTTTAATAGATTGAGTTAGGAGTTTGGGGAAGTTAATTGTGCTTTAACTTTCATTCACGTTAAATCAGAATAAACGGGTTTTACACATGAATACCTGAAGGACTAAAAAAACTACTTTTGTTTAATGTCGAGCTGAGTAAATTTGAAGTTCAGTGTATGTTATAATCTTTACTCCAGATGACAAAAATATGGGCTGCTACAGCTGCTTCCTTCAGACAACAGCTCTAAACGCATCATTTTCTAAGGGCAGACCAGTAGCAGTGGCTTTATAGTCTTAAAAGCATTCCAGTCATAGAAACACCCTATTTCTGTGAAACTACAGGCTCAAATCCTGGCAGGGGATCCAAGCAACCCTTCTTTTAAGTGCAGAGGAAGTTGAGCCCCCCCCAGCAGATAAAGTACTTGCTCAAGAGAAGCGGTCACCCCCTTTCCCAAGCTGCTGCAGCGCTTCCCTCCTCACAGAAGTTATTAAATTATACGGCACACACAGGGGAGGCGCACAGCAAGCGTGAAACAAGAACCTTGCCTACCGCCTGATGGAGGGAACGAAAGCAGCGTGGAGCTGCCAGGAGCCTCTGCACTCCCTGCTGCAGGACTGTGGAGCCCCTCTGCCCGTGAAGGGGGGTCTGCAGTGTTCTTCAGAAGCCATCGGTGAGCGAAAAAACAGTTTCCCACATTTAATAATTGATGCTTCTCGTTGTTGCTCTTCGAGTGCAGCTGCAACTGCTTCCCCTTACCCAGGTACTTGCTGTACCTTCCGTGATGTCTTTGATGCTCTGAGCTTATGCATCCCCGTTCCTTTTCATACACTGGACTGAGGATTGAGCTTATCCATCCGTTTGACTCAAAAAATAAGATCCAGCCTTTTACCGATGACTGCAGCAAAGCTCTAGTGTTAAGCATTTGTTGCACGGCTTACACTTAGCCAGACTGTTCTAATGCATGTTGAGACAAATTTGATTTTTTTAAAAAGGTAGAATTTTAAGACTCCTAATCCATTGCCCCTTGTTTGTTTTCATGCTGTGTTGCCTACAGAGATGTCTGAAGGTGGGGCCGAGGCAGTGGCTGCGGCCGGCCATGGGCTCTGCCATCGACGCTGGGGCAGAGCACCCGTGGCACGCAGGCAGCCGCCGCGTTAGCCGTGACACAGCATCACAGCTTCTGTCTCCTGAGCTCATCTCACATTTAATGGAGAACGTGGCCTTCAGCTCCAGTTCCGGAGCCGTCAGCTCGTACAGGCACTTCACACACAGCAGCACCTCACAAGAAAACCCACTGCGACGCTCAGCTCCATCGGGCTTTTTGCTTTCTACTCGATTGCAATTTGCAACAGAGTGAGCAGCAAGAGTTTGCTAAAACCTAAATCCTCTGAACAACGCAGCGGTACAAGAAGCTTACAGCTGCAAAGATACTGAGGTAGTAACCCTTATGACAGAAGCCGCCCTCGTGCTTAAAGACGCCGGGTCACAGCCATTAAACAAACGCATTAAATCCACGTCAGACCTAGTCCTGACCCAGGGGCTGGGACAGGACGAAGCCCTGGCGGCGCCTGCTCGAGGGCAGCACCGGGGAGCACGTGCCGAGGCGCAGCGAGACACGGGCTGCTGCGCGGAGAAGCCTCGTGCATGGTGCGAGGGGCGCTCTGTCTGGAAGCCATCAGGGAGGGCTCTGGGACGGGACCGCGTTTGGTTTAAACAGAGAATGAAACACTGGGGCTTTGCGGTGGATTCAGTCAAAACACTGTATTCGGATCTCCAGTTTTGAGACAATTGCCCCTGGTTTGGTGACAAGAACTACATCACAGCTTAGTGACATTTTATTCATGCGCGTTTGCACACTGAGAACTGACCGAACCATTTAGTCATGGAAGCCCATCACCTGCAGCTACATCACCTCCTTCAACACCACCCCCAGCCTAAAACCAGGGAAACAAAGGCTTTCCTCGGGACACGGACAGGCGCAGCCCTCCCAAGCCGAGCACGAGCGAGTTTTCCTCCCGGCATCACCCGACCTCCGCCTCAGGGACGAGCTGCTCCGGCCATACCAACAGCGGGACCGGACTCGGCATGCTTTGTCATACCGCTCACAACACACCACTGCCGTCCCAGACACTTTCTGCTTTTCCCTCTGAAGGACCCAGTTACTAAGGAAACCAACAGCATTTGCCCAGGAGAGGCTTCGTAACAGTTAAGCGCAAAGGAAAGTAAGTTTATACGTGCCACAGTTTGGGAAAAAAGGCAGTTTATGTGACACATCCTACCCACACAGATGGTATGACTCAAAACCGCATCTCCTTTAATCTGGTCCTATTTTTCCCCCCGTTCTCTTCTGCGTAAGAGGGGATCTGTTCAGGCAGGCTCGCACACAGGGATGCAGAGCCACAACCTGGCAGCTGGGGAACACGCGCGCCCCTGGCAGCGCTGGGGAGGGCTCCGCTCTCGCCCCGGTGTCCCCCCGGGCAGGGCAGGCACCGCAGCTCCCCCGGGCTCCGGGTCAGCCCCCCGGGCTCCACGCACAGCGGGACGAGCAGCGGCCACGAGTGACGCTGCCCCATTCCCACAGCTTCTCAGGAGCCCTCCGTCCCTCACACCCGCTCCCAAAATAGTCACTGCAAACCTCACCTAAACCAACAGGTTTCGTCCCAAACCTTCTTCCTTAATTCTACCAAATTCACACCAATGTTTTATTATGCCCATGAACGCTGAAAAAGAGAGCCCTGAAGCAGACGCGGGTGTTTTGCTGGGCAAAGGTAAGGCTACCACAGATTTTCAAAACAAAAACAGGGTTTTGAAATTTCACACCTACAGAGGCTTTCCTTCCCCTCCCAATACGCTGTGCAGCTCCGTGCTTTGGCTTCCTCGCTACCGGTGGGTGAACTAGTGCAAGCAGTCAGAGCTTGTCCCTTTTGAAGTCTATGATGATCTGTGTCACACCAATTATTTCAGCCCTTTCCCTTTTACCCAGGAACCTCCCTACACCTCTGCCGGGTCCCCAGTTTGCCCGTTTCAGCTGTTTTCATTACCTGCTGTAGGCTGATAAACGGGACAGTGCCATAAAAAAGGCCACAGGCTTTCTATCCACCCAGCAGCGCAGGCTCTCCGTCTCAGAGCGTGTCCGGCCTCATCGCAGTACCTGGACTAACTGTTATCTTGTCATCGGACATTACAACATTCGCCTAGCCCAGCCCCGGCTCCACATACAAAGTTCTTTCTTGTTTGCCCAAAACGAGACGCCGAGTGCCATGCTACACCGCAGTGGGGTCACAGCCCATGTCTCAGTTTAGCAGCAAGCCACTACCTGGGCATGGGAATCACCTAAATTAATCGACATTATACTGTATACGAACGCAGGCTCAGGAGCTAGACCAGCACCAGTGCGACGCAGGAACGCTGACCCTCCCAACACCTCCAGCTCTTTCAGCCCTACCTCCATCCTCCCGCTTCCTACCCTCGCCAGCGTCAAAAAAAAAAAAAAGGTGTTTGAGCAGTCAGCACACCGATTTAGCTAGCAATTAGTGCGAAGGCTACAAATAAAAGTAGTTTTATCACAACTAGGTCCCGAAGCGCCACGCAAGCATTTGTAGTGCTGCAAGGGAGGGAGACGTTAAGGGGATTTCTTTTGATGGCAGCGCAGGCTTAAAGTGTTTGATCACCTTGGATATAGCTCAATTCCTATAAAAACATAAAGCTTCCGAGTATTTGCTAATAAAAAGGAGGATCCTGCCCCCATCAGGCCTCCCTGGAAGGAAACAGCCCCAGGTGGAGCCGGAGCAAGAAATCCTTCTCAGCAGTTTTGAAAGAGGAGCGCTGGGCGGGATGCGAACGCTGGCTCCCGAGCCGCTCTCCGCACTCAGAAATGTGTAATAATTCAGGTTTTGGATCAAGGTTTGACTGGCAGAAAAGCAGAGATAATTATAATCTTTCTGGAGCAGCTCCAGTCATGCTATCGTTTGTTTGTGGGGTGCAGATGGGTCCAACTGTGCCGTGCGAACAGGAATATATAGGCTGCACCATCTGCTGCCGATGTGGGAAGGGAACCATAGTCCCCTCGGCAAATCTGTGCCCACCGCTGAAAAACAGAAAAACAATAGTTTGATTCATTTTGCTTCCATAAATCTCTACCACATCATATATTCCACATATTCTGTATTACACTTCCAGGCAGAAACGGCTTTTGAAAATACTACTGGGCTTGCAAAGCTGAGCTGCCTCTCCCCGCCGGCCGCGAGGAGGAAGGGGGAGGAGAAACTCCTTGGTCAAAATCCAGAGGGACCTCTAGTTTTCAGAAAAACAGAACTAAGGTTTAATTTTAAATCACAAATTAGCTGAAGCCCAGACACCCTCCAAATGCCTTCCTCCCACTCTCCCTGCCCCGGCCACCCTCTGTCCTGGACCTCTCGCTCCTTTGCTGGGCTCAGCGTGAAACAGCGGCTGTCGCTGCTGGTTGGCAGCAAAGATCATCGAATCACAGAATGGTCTGGATCAGAAGGGACGTTAAAGCTCACCTCATTCCAACCCCTTGCCCTGGGCAGGGACACCCCCACCAGCCCAGGGTGCTCCCAGCCCTGTCCAACCCGGCCTTGGACACCTCCAGGGATGGGGCAGCCACAGCTTCTCGGGGCAGCCTGCGCCAGGGGATCACCACCCGCACAGGAGAGAATTTCTTCCTCATATCTCATCTCAATCTCCCCTCTTTCAGTGTAAAACCATTCCCCCTCATCCTATGGCTCCCCTCCCTGACCCAGAGTCCCTCCCCAGCTCTCCTGGAGCCCCTTTAGGCACTGGAAGGGGCTCTGAGGTCTCCGCGGAGCCTTCTCCTCTCCAGGCTGAACCCCCCCTCTCCCAGCCTGTCCTCCCCACAGAGGGGCTCAGCCCTCGCAGCATCTCCATGGCCTTCTCCGGACCTGTGTAATCCCATGTCAGAATGGGATTTTCCCACCTCATCTCAGTTAAGAGCTACCTCACCAATACGCACCTCTTTTGCATTATCTCAGGATTCTCCTGAAATGCACCAGGACAGGTAAGAGTTAATGGTCTAAGCACAGGTGGAAAAGCTGTTCTGCCTGGGTTCAGGCCGCTCTCGTTCACAAGATGTCGAAGAAGGGCTGGTTCTTCTCTGCAGGAGTTTACCTTTAGGGAATAGTCCGCCTCTGATAAAAATAGGGTTTGGCCATGGCAGTTTATCAGTGCACAGATCGCTAAAGGATTCTTTGTACAAGAGATGCAGTGGCCGAGCGACACTGGGATTCACCGTCTGCAACTGGACTCGGCTTCCTGCTGCCAGAACCAGAAAAACCCCAAACAGATCTCGTATCAAAAATGTCCGTATCAGCCCACCTGAAGGCCACTTTATCTCCATGTCTTACATAAATTAAGAAAGGAACACAAAAGGGGTAACTTCCAAAATCAGTTACTCAAAAACCGCGCACGCCCGAGTTCCTGCCTGCAGCAGATGAAAAGCTTCAGAGTCAGCGGTTAACGCGTTCTGGGTAAAATCAGTTGGTTTATCCACTTTGTTTCTTGCATAAATAAGCACGGGTCCATATTTTCTGCCGAGGTCCAGAGGTGATCAGTAGAGCATAGGGGTGTGGAGGAGGAAGGTACGTGGATTTCTGAGGTACTGTAAAAGAGGGTCTTAATTAATTATTATCAACTCCCAGCACACAGCAGGCAAACGGGTACCAACGAGAAGCCTCACCCAGCGCAGCAAAGGCCCTCCACCACCCAGCAACGTGTGGAGGAACCGCGCTACGGGCTCCTTCGTGGCATCTCGCGCACCGCTGGTTGTGAACAAGTACAGGCACGATGCAAGGATCGGTGACAATTTATTACTTTATTAACTCCCAGCAGTTCTGATTTCTCTCTTACGCACCTGCCTGACGCACGCAGGAGCTGCTCTGCCGAGAGAGGAAGTTTACGTTTAAAAATGTGGTTTGGAAAGCGGCTCGCCCTTATTTTGTTAACACCTTCTTAAGAAGCTACTCATTCTCCTCACTTAGTTTCTTGAGACACGTTTTACCAAAGTCTGGATGAAAAATAAGATAATGAAAGTTCTTACGAAGATTCGTGTATTGAGTAAAGGTCGACACTTCCCTTCCTTTTTCAGCTGGCCCGTTCACTGCAGCGCAAATAGTACAGCACCGCTGGCATCCTGGAGCAAACCAGATTCGACGCCCGGCACATTACCTACGGACACAAGCATCCTGCTGCTGGGAACACGCTACCAACACCGGCAACCTGTACTCAAATATGTTGTCAAGTATATTTAAAGCTTTTAAAAAACACCCAAACCCCACCTTGCAACCAACAAAGCAATTGGATTATTTGTTGCTCACTACACTGTATACAACTGAGCATTTTCTAAGAGCACAGGAAAATCGTATCGCAACAGTAGGGGAAGACGCTGACCCTCAGCATCCCCCCAGCTCACCGGCCACGGTCGCTCCAGGATGAGACCAAACATTCGCCCCAAGCCATCACTACCCACCGGCTTTAAAACAGCGCTCATGTACGACTGCGAACGGGAGCAGCTACACCGGCAAAACGTATTACGCTCAACAAATTCAAAATTATTACAATACAGATTTCACCTTGAAAAACAAGTTGTCAAACTTGCTCTGAAATGGCACGGTGAGTCTAAAATGAAGAAATTGTCTGGCCAACTTCATACAAACAGTTAGGTTTATTAGTTGTTTACACAGCTCCAATATGCATCTGTTAATCCACGTTTCAACCCCCCCCCCTCCCCTCCAGGTAATAACGGGGCGTCTGTTCGGATTCAACAGTACAACGCCTCAGAAGCAAATCTGCAACAGTACCGGCATTTATCCTCAATCTTTATTTATGTACAAAAAGCTTTCATTGTCATGAAATTTTCATTGTTACTCTTCCATGACCTGCACCTCTCTGCGTGACCCCAATGGTTTCCCTCCATATGTACCTGCACACACATGTATATTCAGAGGGGGAAGGAAAAAAAAAAAAAAAATCTTCCAATTCTGAAGAATCGGGGGCCAAAAGCAAGACAGAACAAAAAAGTTACTGACAAGCATTAGAGAAGACATCGACTATTCTGTAGCTTTGCATCTAATCCAACCTCATGTTAAAGAGCCATATCCAGAGAGAATAAATCAATGTAGACTGTGCAACTACAGAGTAATGACATGACCGGTAATTTTAAAAGTGGTAATAGGGTCAAAAAAGTACTATATTATGTTTTAATTAAAAAAAAAAAAAACAAATAAAACACAAACAAACCAAACCCCAAACAATTAAAGAGAACACAGCAGTCTTTAACTCTCATACAGTCCAGAAAAAAAAGCCAAAAAGTTACAGCATTTTCTGTTAAAAAGTCCATTTCCAGTTTCATAGCGCAGCCGTAAATGAGGAAGCCACGGCTCGTTTCAGCAGGTTTGCGCTACGCACGATACCCAGTTGCTGCATGCAGAAGTAAAACCGTCGGAGTTTAGCTGTGACAAACACTTCTCTTGCGTGCAGTTAGAAAAAAATAAAGGTATTTAATGCTAAAACCATACCAGAATAAAAACCTTTGGAAATACTTATTTTGTATGTACTTTTAACGGACGATGTGGCGATCTACAGACTAAGATCAGACAGCGCCCAGGGGACGCGAGGCAAACAACACGCCCGTGGCCCGAGGAACGAACCCTTCAGAGGAACCCTGTACTAAGCCAGCCAAAAATAAGTACCTGATAACGGTGTGGGTATTTTGGGGTTTTTTTTTTTGAATCACCTTATATTTAATTGGATTCAAAAGAAAGACAAGAGGAGTTTGCTGAAAATTCACAACAAAGTGACGGAATAACAGAGAAAAAGAAGCAGGCAGGGCTGTGAAGGCAGCTCCGCGCTCCTTCAGCCCCCGGCGAAGGGCGCCCAGAGGAGGAGGAGGAGGAGGAGGAAGAGGAGGAGGAGGAGGAGGAGGAGGAAGAGGAGGAGAGCTGCGTGTGAGGGGGACGCGGCCGCCAGCGCCGGGAGGAGCTGGAGGGAAAGGCCACGCGAGCGGGAGAAGGGTGGCAGGCAGGGAAAAGGCTCCAGCCGGACACACAGCTGAAATCGGGGACAGGAGGACAAAGAGTGTGGAGGAGCGTTTTGCCATCTATCGCACCTCCTAAGAGAGGGGTCGGCGCATTTACTTATTCCTCAAAACTCGGTGAGCGACATCGCCCGCCTCTGCATCACTGAACAGAAAAGTGATCCTACACCGAGGTTACCACACGGATACGAATGCGGTGCAGCTGGAAATAAAGCAACGAGTCCAAAATGAACAGCCATGGCACAAGCCCGCTGGGGCTGCAGAGCTCACCAGCGACATATCTGTAGTACAGCAATGCCCTAATTTGGGTTTTTTTAACCCAGCTTTGGTTTTATCTCTTTCGCCGCTTAAGAAGTTACCTGTAACCCCCCCACTCCCATGGCCACAAACACCAGTGTGCGGTGCGCGAATATGCAGGGCCGGACCACCGCTGGAATCCAGCATTGTCTGTAGGAAAAGTGCAGTTCACCATTAATTTTAATTTGCATTCTATTTAAAACCAGCCAACACATACTTATTACCAAACTCGTCCCAAATGCCAATCTCCCGATACAAAACCCATCCTCACAGCTTTGGCAGAACAGCGCGTTTCGCCCCGGTAACACCGAGACAGCCCCCTGTACTGGGTCAGAAGGCAAACAGGAAAATTTTGACAAGTGCTTTCATCTTAAAATAATAAATACTGGTAGTTTCCCAAGAACGAGCAATTCTGAAACTATCTATAAATGCGTATGCATGCTTGGACGCAGCTCCCCCGCCCCAACAATTCTAGGCCAAATCTGTGTTTCACCTCTTCAACAAGAATGTAAAGAACTGGATGAGTTCTCTTCAGCTAAAAGAAAATCAGATTTTAAAAGCCAGGAAAGACAGAAAGAGGTAAGAGGGAAACAATTCAAGGAATGTTATGATAAAATTTCAGGAAAGTTTACTTAATAGAATCATAACTGAATTTTATTATCATAAAAAGCTTTTAAAAAGTTTTAGCTAAATCACTTAAATTTACTTAAAACATAAAAAAAAAACCCTTAAAACTTAAAATTACTTAAAACACACTTAAATTTCAGACACGGAAGTGCTCAAGCCAGGAAATGCAGCCCTCGCGAGTCTCTGCATTAATCTGAAGCAATAATTTCATATGGTCTGGAACGAAATTTTATTGCAGCACGAGTTTAAGGGGCATACTTTATGCATTTCTTGCAGAAAGAAGACAAGCTTCTTAGAAAGAGAAGTACAAGAGACAAGTGACCAACAGAAATACGACCCTGGTTGTACGATTAATGCGTGTACATACGGACTTTGCATTTGTAACAGATAACATACTATAACGTAACTACATCATTGCTATAGTAACCGGAGAAGTTTGCTTTAGACTCAAAGAATCACAGGTTTAGTGTTGGCAGTTCGTACTCGGTAGAGCCCGAGGACAAAGCTCGGTTCGCTGCCCGGAGGGCCGGGAGGGCCGCCTCGCGCCTGCAGCAGCACGGGGAGGCCCAGCCCAGGACGGCGGCTGCAGGATTAAAGGTTTTGGAAAAGATGGTAGTGAGAAAGTGGAGGACGTGTTGAAAACATTCATCAAACCATAATACAGACACAGTTTAAACTGGGTGGGCTACCACTCCTCTATCACATCCTACCAATTCTTCAATGCATTAGCCAGAAAAGTGCTCAGGCTTTCCAATCGGAGGGGTTGTTTTGGCTTTGTTTTGTTTCATCTTTGAATCTTTCTGCGGGAGATGATGTCTTTTCTTGGCCACCTCTTCTACCCTCCGCAGCCTTGCATGCAGGAAGTTTTAGACAAGAGTAACACTGAGCTGATGATTTTCAAAGAATGATTTATAGCCTTCTAGGTAAAGCAGCATTTTTTAACTGAATTCAGTATCAGCTAAGTTTTCTAAATTTACAAACAGGAAAAGCTTAAAAAGCCTCACCCAACGTGTGTCCTTACTCACAAGCGCTCTGGCGTAAGAGGCTACGGGTGGTACCCCAGTACGAGCCTGCGAGGAACGAAGGCTGCTCTCTGACGCAAAGAGCATTTTCAAAAGAAAGTTTCTGTACAATATAAAAACTACCCAGTACAATCCCAGTAAGGCAAGAATACAGTTTCTGCTTATGATTCTAAAGCACATTGTAAAAAAGTTACAGTGGCGACCACTCGTCATTTCTCATTTTTGTCCATTTAATATACTCGCTGCAACAATTATATTCAAGTCACATTTGTACTTATAATACGTCACAACTATGCACAAAGACGTTTTTCTTTCTTGGTGCCATTCTTCATGACATCCCATCGTTCCTGACCCGTAACGCTCAACGATGCACCGTTTAAAGGCTTAATGTTACATTCATTTGAATTAGCTGAAAAACTATCTTTCAGACATAATTAGTCTGACAGTAGCAAAGGTAACGTTTTCGTAGCCAATTAAAAAGGAACTCCTTACACGAGGATGCTCACAAGGCCAAATGTTCTTGGATTAAGTTATTTAAACAGAGTTCCTTGAAAAGGAAGTCCAGCTAACCGATCCGATCCAAGGGCAAGTTTAGTATTTCCTCTCACAAAGCAAGCCAGCTACGGGACCTGCGACAAATGGAAAAGTGCTTGGAATGCAGAGGATAGAAAGAACTTAAATAAATTTATCATAAATCATGTTAAAACTGGTGTGTAGAGAGGGGAAAACCCCACTCATTTACACACATTTAGATGCTTTTATAGAAATACATCTCTTTTAAGGAAAATGGAAATTGCAGCATAGGAAGAAGACAGACAATCACTGACTTAAGTTTTAGGCACTTGAGCTGCATAGACTGTAGAAGGTGCCCATCAGATACGTTTAACATTCACACATGCACACGCACACCTAGGAACACACCACAGACCGCACAGGAACACAGCTATTAAGCCTCCCTGGGAAAAAAAAAAAAAAGAAGCGATGTAGATCCCTGTTTACATTTCCCACCTTTCCTCACAATAAAAAACCTGCGACAACTCTCAGATCCCAGAGGCAGCCTATCGCAGAGCTGATGTACCGAGTCTGTTATTTGCTAAACCAAAGGAAACATTTTAAGTATTACATTATTGAAATATGAGTTACTGCTGTATTTTTTTTGCTAGTAAAATAGCATTCTGCAGCATAAACTTAAATAACCATTTTTAAAGACCACTCCCTTTTTCTGTATAATATCCTAAGAATAAATTTCATTAAGAACAAAGGCAAAGTAATCTTAAGCTTTCACCGAAAGCCAAGGCAACACAACACGCAGAGGGCGAAAACACAAAAGCAATACAAATCAAGGTCATGACTCATGTTAAGACAATCACTTCCAAACAATAACGAGTGAAGTTGAAAGCAGCACTGATGCAAAGTTAACTTGCTTTTCTACGGACAGAGTTGTGAGAAAAATGTGAATTGTCCTACAGGGAAAAGAAAAAAAAGCTGTAAACAAGAAGCACATACAAAAAGGGTTTTCATGTTCAAAAGCGTGTCTGCTCTTCTCCAGCTCTACTAGGTGACCGAATTAAAAAACATTCCTAACGTTACACAGAAGGCAAGGCGTGTAGAAAAGGACCGTCACAGCCACAGCACTATCGTGAGGGTATATCCTCGCATATTCCTCATTAATGTTCATCGCATTAGTACCTGAACAAACACACTTATTCTCATGAAGAACCTCCAGGCAGACAAACTTTCCTACAACAACTTCCACTGCAACGTCCGGATGACGCCGTTCCGCTTCTGCTGTGCTTTGCTGCACTTAACGCGCCACCGCACCAGCCACGCAAGGTGAGACTCCAGAATCATCACCACCGGAGACACTGGGGTGACAGAGTTGCCCAGCTACTACCAACAAAATACATCATCCTTAGAGACTGCAAATTCAGCACTTAAAACGAAGGCATGTCTTCCTTCGGTTCCTAAGCCGCAGTCAGGAATGCAACAGGCACGCGCTGCGTCAGTAAGCGTTGGCCACCACTGAATTCTTGCTCTGAAGAGCTCACCTGCCCGCTCGGATACTATGGGATCACGGAGCAGATAGAACAGGCGATTCATCGTTATACGCGACACGACACACACCTTTCTTGTAGTCGGGTTAAGGCTGATTGCTCCCCGCCCAACACACAGACAAGGATTTACTCGCGGGCACAAAAGGCATTGTTTTAACAGGCAGCCTTCACGTGCGCAGTTATTCCCAACTCCCTGCCGGGGTCTGTCGCCGCTTGTGAAACAAAGACAAAGTGAACCACGCAGTATCTCAGAGGCCACAGAAAGTGGAAGTGGCCAGGACACTGAGAGGGAAGAAGAGTAAACATAACTTTACTTCTGTGTAAACATAAGAAGTCTGGTTGCAACATCAGCCATACCTGGGAAAAAGCACCACACCTTCGTCACATGGTCATCTTAAGTCCTACAGATTTAAGCGAAGGACTAAGCAGCAAATTTCAGCAAGAAGCAGATAGCAGAATACTGCTCCATGCCTTTTCTCTCATTAAGAGGAACAGATCGTTTTCTTAAAAACAAACAGAAACCCAACACGCACAACCTCTGCAGGTTCAGGCAAAAGGATGCAGTATTTAACGATACTCCAGCAAAATATTTTGAAGGGATGAAAGGGAAGACATAAGACTCAAAAACCAAACGCTTATGTTTATAAGCAAGTCTGCTTTTTCTTTTTTTAAGACTAGAAAACGTACAATTCCATTTCATATGCAAGTGTGCACAGAGCTCATTTCTTGAAGATACTATCAGATAAACTGAGAAAGTCTTTGCATTAAATTGTTATTTCTTCAAACATTTATACATTTTGCAATACACCAGTTAAATACCGATACCTATGTGCATGCACTATAAATATATGCATGTACACATTAAAATGTTTAACAAAGACAGCAGATTCCCTAGCCAGTGAGCATCATAAAGAGATACCAAAAATATATTAAAAAGTTAAATTCTTTACCTGCCTTTGTTAAATACAGACTTTTGAAATTGCCTCCCTTCTTTTCCTCACAAATTCCCACCATGATCCCCGGAGAAGCAGGCAAACGGGAAGGCAGGTGCGCCGACTAGATTATCCCATAACCAAAGAAAAGCACCTTAAGAAGTTCAAGCTAAGCTTTTCCTTTAAAATGCCTTCTCCATCCTTATCAGAGGTACGGGCTAAGAAGGGAAGGACATTTTAAACAAAGTTTTGTTTCGTTTTGCTATGCTCCCCAAACATACATCTCCAACATAAAAGCCTGTGATTAAGGCTAAGTACACTTTCAAACTGCCATGCCACTGAAAAGCCTCTATCCTTTAAAATGGTGATTCCGAACAGCTTCGGCACGGGACATCTGTCCCAGTAGGTACTACAGTAAGAAAAGATAATCACATAGTGTCCTGACACTTCCTTATAACTCACCCGGGGATCATGCAAGGGAGTTATATGTTCAAGAAGTCCTGCCCTGGAACTTCTGTGGGAACGTGATCCAGGGGTCACTTACAGCCTTTCAAGTAGTGTAATGCGTTTTGTTCCCCATCCAAGTTCCATCCGTTGCATATAGATATATATACATTTTATGCTATGAAAGAGAAGTGTGCCTTCCTCTGAAAAACACTTAATAAAGAGTATGACTTTTGTAAGATTCCAGTGGGATTTCAAAACATACTTTTGTGCCTCTTCTTTGGTTAAGAAAAAAAAAAAAGAGAGATGACATGTTTCCCTTTATGACAGCTAAAGGTACTTCTACTAAACTTGGATCATAAATGAACAGTACTGCAAAAAAAGAAAAGCAGTACCATAGGACAGCACGGCATGAACTTTTTGGAATTACCTAATGCAATGATGACTAGCATAAAAAAAAAGAAAATCCGTCTCATTTTAAAGTCTTTGGCAAATTCTTACTGTTTGCCGACACTGTAATTTGAAGTTCAATCCATATGCCCCAGTCCATGATGGCATCCTCCCTAACGGAAAAATCACGTGAGAAACAGGCCACGGTCTTAAGAGAGAGTTTGCTTTATAAAGTTCTGGTGAGCCAACTGTCTGATGGACGTTACAGCCGTACAGATAACAAAGGAGAAGAAGTTGTGACGCGTTGGCGATGTCAAATATTAGTACTACTGTCAACATACTGATTCAGCTTTACACACTGGTCTGAACAGATTGCAATTAACCTAAAATTGAGGTATAAATATACACAAATATGTACAGTACACATACAGGAAAATATTTTTGCATTTGTAACATTGGTAACCTTAAAAATACTGGAAAGTTGATACCTATGCCATTGATTTGTTTGCTAATTTACTGGAATAATGAAGCCAACATCTTCAACTAGAGAGGACTACAATGGAATAATAAAACTCAAAATTAAAAGCTCCTTCCTCTCAATTCATCTTCACCACGCTCAACGTTGGACTGTTCCGAGAGGCTGTATCTTGCAAAGACGGTTGATCACAGCTTTTAAATGCATCCTCAGAGGAAACCAAACTGGAGCCTCAACTGCATCTTTCTTTTTGCTGAATGGTCTTAATTTATATACACGTATGTGTGTGTGCATCTATGTAGAAAATAAAGTTGAAATCAGTTCATTATAAATACATCTAACCCATTAATTCTGCCACTGTGAAGGTAATCATGGGTACAGCTCTTTTTAAGCAATGTCTGTGCAAAGAGGTCATTAAAAATCATCTGATCTTAAGTCTTGACATCATCCATTCGAGTCCTTGGCACAGTCTGTAAAGAAAAGAGATAATTTTTAAGGAAGACGTGCACTTCTCAGGGTAACTTCAAAGATAATTCCATGGCACCAATTAATTTCTTCCTAAGAACTCTGCAATTCTGACTGAAGGAATCACTTCCAAAACCAATCCACTCCGAGCACAGCATTTCCTCGATCTTGTGATGCAATCTACAGCTGAGAGACTTCAGATCCCAGCACTTCAACACATACACTGAAGTTTCCTCTAATTATGATTATTCTTAATAAACCAGAAGAGATTTTAGGTTGTTCCCACCCCCGCCCTCATTAGACCCGAATCATACAAAGTTTTGTCACTGTGAGGTGAGACTACGGATTTAATGTGAAAATTGGTTTTCAGATCACACTGATCCTACGTCAGTATGTCATGAGCCCAAAAATCTTTAAGTGTAAGATTATTATTGACAGGGAAGGAACACGTGTTAAAACCAAACACCGCAATAAAAATACCACAACAAATTAAGACTCCCCTCCTACAGACGAGAGTAACTCTTACCCCTCTCCCGTCAGAGCACAGCATGCCTGAATGTGCCACTGGTGATCCTTAATTGAAGTCAGTTTCAGAAACTGAGATATTTCGGCTACTGTCATGCACTCTTTAACATCTTGCTTGTTAGCAAAGATCAGCAAACCTGCTTTTTTTAAGTCCTAGGGAGAAAGAAGAAAAAAAGAAGACGATTACAAATGAGCCCTGGGAGGCAAAAGATGTGATACCAAACCAGAGAAGCTTAAGCCCTATAGCAAAAACCCCTAACCTGGGAAACGCTGCAGGCTGACTGACACGTAACTTCAGAAAATCTTTTGATCCAGCAGATCAAACACCTAATTTTTGCCTAGGATGATCTGTAAAAGTGCGTACAGTATTTTGTTGCGCGCCGGGAGGCTCAGAGGCACCCTGTATGCGTGTGTGCGCAGTCGGAATAACGCCACGCACCTCTTCAGCGGCCACGGCCTCCCGTTTAACCCTGCCCTCGCAGGTCACTCCTGCCCGTGGAGCCAAACCGACCGCTGCAGTCGCCTCAGCCTGGCTTTCTATACACGCACACCGCACTTCTGTGTGTTACCATGCTGTTAAGACTGACTTTAGCACCAAATTAGTAGACTGTGCAGCAGGTCTTACACGGGGCAGCAGCGGGTTACCCCACCGGAACGTTTTAAGCACTGGTGAAACCTTGCCAAGGCTGACCGCAGCAGGCGCCAGCAGCGTGCGTGCTGGCACCCAGCCCGGCACGGTGGCTCACCGGAGCCAGAAGGACGCTCTGCCAGCGCAGCAGCTCTCGGCGAGGGAAATCCCACCCATTAAGCAGCTTTAAGACTGCCACTGACAGTGTAAAGCAAGCTGCAGTAATATTTTATTTAGAGGATACACGGACTTTGTAGGAAATCATCGCTTACGCTGCTTCAGAATCCAAGGATGGACATCTACTTGAACAAGCCCATTGCAACAAACTTCTTTATAAGGCCTATGTAATATTTAAAACCTCAGTACTAACAATTTAGAGAGCAGCGACTCTAGGGGCAAGCTTATTTTATCTCAAGCTGCTTGGAATTATGCTAGTACAGGCATGTATTATTGAAAAACTGCCCCTCTGAAAGTAAAAAGGTCTTCCCAGGAAGCCAAGACAACTCATTCACTTATGCCTATCAGGCACACTAATTTTTACAAGACGTAAAATTAATTCCCAAATGATCTACCAGTCCAGAAAACAGTTGGAACAGACCTGGGCAACTCAATTTTCCCTGAACGAAAATTCAATTGAACTGGTTATCAGAAAGAAAATATTTTCAAGGACTGCAAAGAAAAGCTATTCTAAATAAATATTTGACTTTCACTTCAGCTTATACGTATTGTAGTTCTCTTCAAACGTCACAGTGTCTGGAGAGTTAGCAGAATACACTGAAAACATCCTGTTGTAAAACAATGGGCACATTTACTGTCAGACGGGTTCTTTCGGAGCACAGAAATAGTCTCCCAGCACGAAGCAGGGGCATTCTTGCTGCTTGGGGTTCCAGACTTCCCTCATTTCAAATTCAGTTCGTTAACAACTTCCGCATCTTCCTTTATAGATTACAAGACAGAAGATGCAGATTTTGTTTAGCGACTGCAACAGACTGAAGAGTACATCTCTGAAATTTTAATTATGACAGCAGCACACCCAATGGCAATACTCCACCCGTGCCACATTTAACACTCCAGCACAACCAAGAAAGCCAGACCTACTTTATTAGCATTTATTTTATTAGAGTAAACACAATTTTAATTTAAATACTAAAAATTATAAATTCCAGACACTAGGCAAAGCACTTGTTTTTTCTCAAATGCTTCAGATTACCATGACCGCTCCAAGGGAACACATAGGCAGCCTTTGCCCTTCCTGCAGTCATCTACTAAACAGTGGCTGTAGTTTAAATATAGATGTAATATTTTGGGATATAATGCCATCAATTTTATGCACATCTTTGTATTCTGACACTTAAATTTGGAAGCTCAGTGTCATCTCATACAAACTGATCCAGTTTGCACTAAACTTGTCTTATGAGCCCCACCGGTACTCAAGCTTATATAAACACCTCTTCGGTAAAAATTGGGGCTCCGGTCCTGCGGCACCGTACGGACAGATTAAAGTCTTTGGGACATTCAGGTCATGCAATAGGTGCTCCTCGGCTTACGCGTCAGTCCGCTAATTCTGAAACGGACCCAGATAGCTCAGTTTTAGACCCGACACAGGGCTCAATTGTAAAAAGGGTCTTTCCAAGTTAGCAAATCATACGCTGGTTCTGTAATTCCAAGTACAAATAGAACAGCTATTGTAGCCGCAGGCAGCCCATTTCTTCAGTTCGATAGCTGGTTGCTAGAAGACATATTATTAAGGCTGTATCTTTTTCACAGTGAAAACAGAAAACATCAAGCAACCACGAAGCTATCAAAAATAGTAACTAAGTTGTTGGAGGAAACAATGGTTTTTTAAAACGATCTCATTCAGGTATTAACATAGATCAAAGTATAAAAAAACCACAAAAGTCATTTATAGGTCCTAACTTCTGTTTCACTGACGCATTCAGAAGTTGAAAAGCTACTTTTGTGGGAGTTGTCTTTAGTAATGTGGTATTCATTTACAGCTTCATGAGGAGCTTCACAACAGACAGAGCCTCCAGCAGGACCGCGACAGCTCTGCTGCAGTACTACCTGCAGCTGGGAGGCCGTGACTGGTAACCTTTGCCTCGGGCTCCACTGGAGAGGCCTCTCTCCGTTCTGGTCTGTCTCCAGCCAGCAGGCGTAAGCGAGAGCTTTCACAAGCAGCGTGCGAATCTGCTTCCCTTAACACCTATCAGCCAGATCTTACCCACAACAAATATTAAAACAAAGAAAACATAAGGTCTACTCACCTCATGTGCTAACATTTTATACAGTTCTTCTTTAGTCACAGAAATTCTCTCTCTGTCTGTGCTGTCCACAACAACTATCACAAACTTTAAAAAGTGAGAAATGATTAGTCAGAGAACAAACTCTATCTTTCTGGCCACACACTTGTCAGCAGAACAGATTACTGCTCCCATCACATTATCTGGAGAGTCAGCTGGATTCTCAGATAGCATCATATTCCAGATACACTTCTCCCAGCCGGAGCGTGATTACCCGCAGCATTGCTATCGTTTACAAACTTATGCTGTGGTTTGTATACAAAAGGAGCTCTGGCGCATCTTTTGACTTTCCATTTTCCATTTCCAAGTGAAAAATTTATATTGATTGCAAGCGTTTCCCTGTAATCCCAGATCTGGTTTTGTTCTTTGCTTAGCATAATTGAGGTAGCACACAGATCCCTCAAATAATTTGTTGCAGCGTTAAAAAGATCAACTGTACCAGCTTTCTCCCTCAACTTCAAATACTAACATGCAAATAGAGATTTGCGAGGGATTTAAAAAAACCCATAAGCTCCATACTTCAAGAGCATACATGCACATACATGTCATAGCATCTTATAGTGAAGCACAGGAGAACAAAGTTAATTACTATAAAAAATAACTTTTTAAAAAACCCACAATGATATCACATAGGAACCCTTAACTTAAATCGTTATCTTAATCAAGTTCAGTGTATGTGCTGCAACTGCATCGCTAAAGAGTTCTTAAAATTCTCGGGGGTGCTTAAGTCAATTGATGATGGGAGCTGGCGAGACAGAGCTCCCACAGTCTTGGAGGAAAACCTTCGTGCTTTCAGTCTTACCCCTGAGGGGTTACCCCGGTTTTAGAGTGCCTGCTACAGGGACAGGGCAGCCACGGTCCACAAGAGGGGACCTGTAACCACGGCGATCTGCAATACCGAGCCAGACCGAGCGCCTGCCCTACGGCCGCAGGTGCCCAGGGATGGAATCCTTATAAACAAGTTGCTTTCAATCGCAACTCCATATTACGCATCTTATGTTGAGAAATACAAAAGCGACTCATACAACAGCTTGCTAAGGAGGAGACTTCAAAAATCAAAACAGGAGTACCCCGAAGTAGCTACGGTCACATTCAAAGCACAGTCAATGCAGCCCTCTGGGAGCGCGTCTGGTACGGATCTCGGGTACGCCGTATTCAGTGAAAATCATAGAATCATAGAATTGCTGAGGTTGGAAGGGACCTTTAAGATCATCAAGTCCAACCATGAACCTACCCTGACAAAACCACCTCTAAACCATGGCCCCAAGTACCACGGCTGCCCTTTTTTTAAACACCTCCAGGGATGGCGAATCCACCCCCTCCCTGGGCAGCCTGTGCCAATGTTTAATAACCCTTTCCGTGAAAAAATGTTTCCTAATATCCAATCTAAACCTCTCCTGACATAACTTGAATCCATTTCCTCTCACCCTATCACTTTTCACCCAGGAGAAGAGGTCGGCCCCCACCTCTCTACACCCTCCCTTCAGGGAGCTGTAGAGGGTGAGAAGGTCTCCCCTCAGCCTCCTCTGCTCCAGGCTGAACACCCCCAGGTCCCTCAGTCGCTCCCATCACCAGCAACGCTTACACGAAGACCTCCAGCAAGGCGCTCATTCTCACCTCAGTGTTTGTATAGTAGGTGTTCCACGAAGACCGAAGAGACTCCTGCCCTCCGATATCCCACATCAGAAAGCGCGTGTTGTTAACCACTATCTCTTCCACGTTACTCCCGATGGTGGGCGAGGTGTGCACCACTTCGTTCATGGAGCTGCAGAGGGAAGAGAGCCACTCGGTGAGACACGGCAAAAACCGGCATTATCGAGCATCTCAGGACTCCAAACTACTGCTATAAAAACTAATCTTCATGCTTATTCTGAGGTAGAAAGCTTGGTAGGACAATTATAGCAAACACTCCCTGTGCAGCAAATAGAGACAAGGTTTGACGGTGGAAGGCGAATAAAAATAAAAATAAAATACAAATAGCAATAAAAAAGCACTCAGTAAACTATATAATAATCAAATTATAAAGCTGAGGGAGCATTCATGAACAAAACTATACTATAATTAATTAAATCACAAAGCTGAGAGAATATTTGCCTCAGAAGCTGTTTTAAGAAGTCAGCTTTTCTTTTTCCAGGCTGATTTTGGCACGCATGGGAGAGAGCAGTTGTTTGCTTCAAGAATGTGGTTAAGCCACAAGATTTGCAAGGTTGCAGAAAAACAACAACTCAGCATCCCGCTCCACCAAACATACTACATCTCGCTCTCCTTCCAGTATAGGCCACGAAGAGCATACTTTCTTCACAACTCAGTTACTTTATGTCCAAACTTTCTTCTCTTTCCCTTCAGCACAGTCCAAACCCTCTACTTTTTGGAAACGAAGGCAGACATTAAGTATTTCAAATACACTGTTTCAGAGACACCACGTGCAACTTTGCCACTGCAGTTTCACATCAATAGTGATGACCAAACGTGTACTCTGGATACTCCTAAAGCTCAAATTATTTAAACTCTACTGTATGGGAATATGCAAAAAAAAATTTAAAGCAGCTCCAAGGAAAAAGTCAACCATTTTCAAAGAACTTAATCATTTTCTCTTCTACTAATCTTGATATATTTTTTTCATTTTATATGAACATTTTTTGAAGCTTTAGCAGAGCTTTTAGTTACAGTGACAGCAATTTGAGACTTGTAACAGTGCTGGGATATTTCCTGCAGAGGATACAGAGAAGGGAGGAGATAAAGGGATGGGCCAGTGTTCTGAGAAGGAACCCCAGTTACACAGTGTCTTGACAGCGTAACACAATACCTTCTCACCCCACACGTTTAAAGGCAACTATGTAAGGGAAAGCAAAGGATTAGAAGAAAGAACCATAAAATCAAATTAGGGATAACAATGATACATAAGATGCCTGTGGCTGATTTCATATTTAAAAGACAGGTTTTAACAGAGTTCTTTTAATGCTTGGAAGAGATGTACGATGAGTCCCCTTTCCTTGGCTGAACCCGCTGCCTTTCACATTCAAGCTGCCGGCATCTCAGTTTGCAAAACATTAGGTGGATTTTTCCCTCCTCCCCATCAAAACAAGGTGAGCATGAAGCTTAATGGCCTTTCTAGACACCTGATCCCAAAATCCTACCGCTGCCTGAGGGGAGGGAGGAGATCTGAGTACCAGAACTGGAAGAAATGAAGTGTCTATGGAGCTGCCGCGATCTGTTAGAAGAATCACCACTCCAACGTCTGCTGTGACCCTCCGCGACATCAAAGTAACGCCCAGTGCACTAACCAACACTACCTGTCCTGCTGGTTCTCTCTCCCCATCTCTTAAGAAAAGAGTTAAACATATTCGTTCATGCTCAGAAGACTTATCTGCCACGAAGAAACGGTAAGAGAAAAAATGGGATACGCACAGATGGAGACAGGGTGTAAGGAGGAGTCAAGCAGGACGAACAGAGGACAGCACACGTACAGAGCTCTGTCAAAGCAGCAAACAGGGGAAGGGGAATACAAGGAGAGAGAAGGGGAAGTCCTGTGGAGCTAAAACGGGTATAAAGAAAAAGGAGGCATATAGAGATCCACTGTACAAAAGGGAAAAGAAAACACTGAGACTGCAGAAATAAGAAGATGAGAAGAATCATGAGACATTTGTGGAGGAAGTGGAAAGACACAGGCAGCATTAAAATGCACTGAGGACGGCTCTCAGCTGCAGCAGTTCCCAGACTTAAAAATTATTCTTCATTCTATTTATGCTTTTTAAAATCTCTCACTCCCAATTCAAATAACAACAACCACCTTCTTCTTTTCACTTTCTCTGCAGAGCATGCGAGGGCATAAGTGGCTGGAAACACTGCACGAGTTTCACGTTTCAGAAAGGCAAATGCAGACCACAATTTGACAAAACCCAAACATTTTAAGAAAGCGTATTTTAAGCGTCGAGCCGGACCAGTATGGCCATTTCACTTAACAGGAATTATTTCTGAGTGACCCAGGAATACTTCCTAATACCAGACTGCTTCACGTGAGAAATCGCAAATCTGTTTCTATTATAAACAGACCTTGAGTCGCCTGTCCCACCCAGAGGCTTCTGAGTCTGTGGACAAATTTGTCCCCTTTTATCAAAACGCAGTTGAGGACCAGAGATACGAAGCTCATGCAAGTTTCACGTAAACCAGTAGCAAGGTTAACACAAGACAAACACAAGTCAGTGCCTCTACTAAAGGCAGAAGCTGCAGAACAGCTACCAGCGCTGGTGGCTCAAATAAAGCCGTGGCCAGGCAGCGCGGGCTGCCACCAGCCGCAGAGCTGTGCTGTCCCGGGTTCAGCCAGCGCTCAGCCTTCCTCCTTCATGCCCTGCCACAAACGACAGGGAAGTACACCTTGGTGCGCAGCACACAAGTCACGGCAGGGAGAGGTCAGGCTTCGCTGCTTTGCTACTCGCAGAACAATTTGTTTAGTATTTCCATGCTGCGGCATGGATCAGTTCAGCAGCACTGTCCTGTGGTTAAACCTCACTCTGATCATATTTTATGGAGCTGGCAAACAGCCTACCCAGTGACACCAAAGGCAGTTGTGATTAAGTGGTAATAGCAATGTAATCTGATAAATAAAAGCTCCAAACAAAACCTTATTCATATACCAGGCAAAACACAGACCTTTCCAAACTCTAAACACACGCTTTGACCCACTGCCACCTATGCTGTTCAGCAATCGTCAGCGTAATGCGCTCAAAGTAAAAACTAACAGGGAAAACAGCGACAAGTCAGAGTAATATATACAATGCACACCTTGAAGTACGTGAAACATCATCTGCAGCTCATACTTACAATTGATAAAGAATGGTCGTTTTTCCTGCATTATCCAGACCAACAATGATTACTTTGTGCTCTGAAATAAAAATAACACTGTAAGTCACACAGTTAACTTTGCTATCACGATAACAACTGTGGTATGAAACAAGGTTAGTGTTGCATTTTTGACTGATTTCCTAAGCAAACACCGCCAAACTTCAGGTGCCACATTTCATGGGCCATACCTAAAAGCTGGTTTGACTGTGGAGGCGTACAAACCCATGCACTGTTCCCAGTAGCTAAGTGACTGTCGCTTTTTCCCCCTCTGCACATCTATAGGAAGGATTTCGGAGAGACTACATGCTGATTTTTTCCTTCTCTAAACTGCTAGAGCACTCTCACGCTGCAATCCTTTCCCAAGCTTCCACACATTTTTGCAGATTGTAACAGACTGCGCTATTATCCCCAACTACAGAAGTTGTCCAGAACACATGCTTACACATGTTAAATGTTCATTTCCAAGGCTGTACTTTTATTATGGCCTGCAACATCTTGATCTCTTTGCAAAGAGTTGTTAAAAACCCCAGCAACGCTGATTTGCACTGTAAGCAGGGTGATCCACCTGTCTCCCGCAGTGCCCTCTTTTCCTTTCAGCAGGTTTGGAACCTGGAGAACACATTTGCCTACGAATATTTTACAGTATGCGTTCACCCAATTTAGTTTTAGATGAACCACCGAGTACTACACAAAACTACTCTGACACATATGCGAACACATTTTGGAACTCAATGCCAGAATCAATTATTGTTTCTATTTAGCACCTTCTTTCCCATACATCACAAAATTCAATTTGAATTCTACAGCTGGTGTTGTCAAGTACATTCAAATTTATGATTTCCAGGACGAGTCAGCGCTGCCTGCTCTCAGCCATATTACACAACTTTTCGTTGCGCAAATAATAACCTTGGCGTCGACGGGACTATTCACGCAAGTAAAAGCTTTGTGAGAAGGGGCTTTCTTCCTCCCCTCCCCAGTGGTCCACAAGGGCAACAGAAAGCCATTACAAGTCTGCCCAAGCTTCAGACGACCAGAGATCAATTCCTTCTGCTAGCAAAGTACACTCACATTGATTCATCACGGGGGAGAGAGGGAGGGGACAGGGGTCAGGTAAGTGGGGTTTCTTAAGTTTTGATTTTATCAATATTGTGTGGTTTTGCAGAGTTTGTCTTATGTACCATCAAAGATAAATTCCAGTTTTAATAACTTTGCATAACTGCACAATATTGTAAAAATATCTGCTTACCTGACCCCACATAACTAGGAACTTTTGTTTCTGGTGTGATGTTGCCAGCATAGTGGATGTTAGGAAATCAGTTGGAACGGAAGATCTGAGGTGGGGCTGGATGCTACAAGACAAAAATATTTTGTTGTGTTTGCACTAAGTGTCAATGGGCATATAGTCCGGACATTCAGCATGCACGTGTCAGGGTATTTAAGTTCACTCAAAACCAAATTGAAAAGACCTTATAAACACAGAGAAGAGCGTCAGCATGTGTTTTATAGGTAGAGCTACAACTCTCATTAAAACCTTACTGTAAGGAGACGGGCGTTACAAATCTGGAGTTACTTTTAACATTTACTCCGTAAATTTTGCCAGATAGGGAGGTCGATCCCTCCGAGCCGTTAATAAAGGGCAGACGACAAGAGGAGACGAGACGCAACCACACAACACAGCTGTATTCACGTTAATAATTTAACATCCACCTTTCAGGAAAGGCGCTTTCCAGTGACTTAAAGTGGGGGGGGGGGGGGGAGGTTAAAACCCCCCCAACTTTCCTGGCCGCGGCCCGTCCTCCCGCCCCACACCCCACACCCCCCGCCCCCGGCCGGGGCTCGCAGCCCGGCAGCCCCGGTGGCCAAAGCTGTGGCGGTTTACCAGAGCGGGCCCCCACCTCAGAAAAGGCCGGGAACCGCCGCCTCCAGCCCGCCGCCCATCGCCCCTCAGGCCCCGTCCCGTCCCCGACGCGTTCCCCGGGCCGCCTCCACCACCTCGCCCTCACCCTGATGGTTGAACAGCCTCCATATCCTGGTGAAGAGGATCCCCATCCTCAGCCGGGGCCCTGGCCGCCTCCTCAGCGCTTTACCGCCGGGTTCTCCCCCTCCCTCCTTCCCTCCCTCCACCTCCGCCTTTCAGGGTCCGGCCCAGCGCCCGTTTTGCCGGCTGGGGCCTGGCCGGATCACCTCACGCTCGGACATCGCCGCCCCAACGGCTCCTCTCTCTCTCGCCTTCGGCCGGGGTAGGGTTTCGCCTGAGCGGGGAAAGAGAAGCGACGCGGTGGGCGGGCGCGGCGGCCACCGTAGGGCCGGCGGAAGGCGGGCGCTGACGCGTCGCTGTGACGTAGGGCGGCGGCCGCCGCCATTACGCGACTCCGCCTCAGCGAGCGGCTGCCGCGGCGAAGGCCGCGCTCGCCCCTCAGGGGCGAGCGCGGCCTTCGCCGCGACAGCCGCTCGCTCAGATGACCACAGAGAGACTTTTAAACGGTTTGTGGTTGTTTGTTTTTTTTTTTTTTTTTTTTTAACCTCATTTATTGTAGAAAAGTTAATCGTAACGCATTTTCTTTTTTTCCCCTAAATACATCTAAATTCCATAAAACAAACCCATAGAAAGGAGGATACTCTTCAAGCATGCAAGCCCGCGTTCTCTTGTCTTTTTTTTTTTTTTTTTTTTTTTTAAATGATTCCGGTCACAAAAATAACACTTTTTTTTTTTTTTTTTGTTTTGTTTCTTCGAAAGCCACGAAAAGCGGAGGGGGAGAGAGAGCAAAGCATGCAACACTGTACACAATTTTTGCATAGTATATGGTACGCGGCATGCCTCGTAGAATGCTACACATACAGTATCTATAGGAGTCAAAACAGAAAGGGGCGAATCAGCAGAAAATAAAAACACAATTTGTGGGGGTTTTTTTCTTTTTTTTTTTTTTTTTTCCTCAGCAACGGCTTTCCCAGCGTGACTGAACGGGCTCTCCCGCTTGAGGTGACCCCGCCAAGCCATCGCCGGGGACCGGTTTGGGTGAGAAACGGGGGATTTTCACGCCCCCGAGAGAAGCCCCAGGTCCGTAGTTTGCGGTTTGAATGACCCTTCGCAGCGCCTCGCGTCGCCCTCGTGTTTCGCAGGCGTACGCGCCAATTCGCATTGTCGCCCGATTCTCCTCCTGCGCTCTTCCCGCGCAGCGCTGACGTTCTCCGCCTGAGAAGCGAATCTGGGCATGTTTATACACACACACACACACACATATACACAGGTGTATATATATATAAACACACCTCGGGCCCAAGCATGCATTCCTTAAGCTTCCTTTCCTTTACTTTTAAATTTAGGTTTTAAAATTTTATTTTTTTTTTTCAATTCAAATTCTCAGCAGTACGAGTGGAAGTTTGGGGTGGGCTCGTCCACAGCTGGTACGGGGTAACGTTCTCTCCCCCACCTCCCCGTCCCCTCACACAAAAGCACGCAGCTCTGTAGCCCTGAGAAATTAATTACGGTGGTGTTTCATTCCCGACCTTGGGCTACTTGTGTATTCGTGGGATATTCATCAGTCGTATGCCAAAACCTGTACATTGGCCAAAACTAGAAGTTACTCATGTAATTTCAGCTTTGAGGAGGAAATTAGCAGAAATGAATGCAGTGGACTTTCTAATTTTAAAAGTTGGGGTTTTTTTTCATTAATTAGTATGGAAGGAATACAAGTTATTGAAAAATCAATCACATATGCAAAATGCGAGGCTTAGAAATAAACTGCTGAAGTATCACGCAGCAAGTTAAACTGATCAAAAATGCAATAAACCCATTGACACCGGATCAAAATATCTACCCCTTTTTTTTTTCAAAAATACAATGCCAAACGCAGTAGCTGAATTACTGTAAATGTGTGCTATTACAAATGTGCTTCATTTTCCTTGCTCTGTTTTTACATCATTGGCAAAATATATTACTCTGTACTGTACAATAGATTTTCTCACTATATGGATTTTCTACTGCTTACACGGAGTAGAATTAATATCAAAGGGGACTGTGGGGTTAAATTTAATTACATTTTGTTTTTCAGGAAATATGGATAAGGCATATGATTATCAGCGTGTGACATCTATGGTCAGGCCTTGCACGTACTGACTCTCGGAGAAGACGGTAGTAAACGCTGCGTCCAGGAGCAGGCGTCTGTAGGATCTAGCCCAGGTAGTCACTCTGCCAATAAAGTTGAGGGCAAAAGGCAAATCTGCTAAACACGGCCGGGACCAAGCCGACGCTACTCCCAGCTTCACCACTCGCCAAGGAATAAAGGGATAACACACTCTTACTCACAGTTTGAAATGATTTCTGCCTTCTCCCAAAATTGTCTCTATGATTCAATTACAGTGTTTCTCCTGACTTCTTAAATGGATTCCACACATAACGAAAGAGATCTTAACACAAATTTCAATACTAAGTAGCATTTTCAGCTCTTTCTCCAAGTTAATGCCTTACATATATTTTACAACATAATTAAAAGGTCCCTTTGTTTTTAAAGACATACCTTTATTTTTCTATATAAAATAAATTGGACTTGAATAACAATCTAACAGAGGTTATTCAAATGTCGACTCTTCAGATAATATACTCTCTTTTGGCATCATTTTAAAGATAGCGGGAACTGAATTCCCCCAAAGTTAGAACTGGCTACATTACAGTATCTTCAGTGTTGTTACTCTTTATAGAACTGCTATTTGAAGGAAGGAGAGGTAACAGCAGCAGAATACATGATAGCGGAACGCCATGTATCCAAACTTGTATTGACACTGATTGGGGTAACACAACCTAATTTTAAAATACAGATTTTTAGGATTGAAAACAGATTTGTATCAACATTATTTTACAAAATAGGCATTTTTTTTTAATTTATTTTATTTTGTGGTCTCCGATTATTTTTACTGTAAAGAAAATGAAGACCATGGAGTCAAGGACAGGCTTCGGAAGCACTGAACTTGGGGAAAAAAAAAGGTATAGCAGAGGACACATTTAATACATTCCTAAAGAAAAAATGACTCATGAAAGCCCTAACCTACCCAAATCAGTACGCTAGAAACTAATAGTATTAGCAATATTATTTTGAGAATGGTAATGTCAGTAAAGATACGACATTTGGGAATGTTTCAGAGAAGTCTACGGTATCGAGACCAAACTGTTGTGGGCCTACGCACATCCAGAGGAACTACCATCAGCTTCTTATTCCTCCAGCTACCTTTCCTCCTTTTTGTAATTTTCACTCTCTGAAGTACATATTAAACATTATTTTAAAAGCAAGGAGCACAAAAGACTAAACCCCCAAATATCAGCTTCAGAAGCAGCTTTCAAACCTGGGGAAAACACAGGAAAACGTTTTTCTGTTTGCAGCAAACCCAACGCGAAGGCTGTGAGCACGATCACCGGCAGCTGTGTCCGCCGAGCCACAGAGCCGCCTGCCAGCCCGAGCAGCCCTCGTCCAGCTGGGTCCAGCGGCGTCCACAGAGCCGCCTGCCAGCCCGAGCAGCCCTCGTCCAGCTGGGTCCAGCGGCGTGACGTCAGACAGACGTGGCGGCCGAAGCAGGCCGAGTGCCCAGTGGGGTGCTGGCATTAGGGGTGAGTAGCAAGAGGTAACAGCGCTCGCTTCAGAAACTGCTCTTGCTTATCACGTACAAAATCGGGGGCGCCAGCTGATTTCCATGGCAAGATGATTTTTCGGGATAAAAGCCGGGTGTTGGGCTGTACCGCACTATCAGTTCTCAAGCAGAGGAACTGATTTTTGCCAGACCCACCTGTTTAGAAAACAATCATCTAATTTGGCCCACAGTTTATAAACTAAGATTCGATACAGAATGCTTCAGTTGCATTCCTTTAAGCATAATCTCATTATATACTCTGAAAACAATCAGTTGCGAGTTGCACATCCCATGGGATAAATGTTCATCTATGGAACTAGTGAAAGAACCTGTACAGCTTTTAAATACAACTTGCCAAAGTATTTTAAATTAAAAGCTTAGCAATTAGTTGTCTTTAAAGTGGCTTCAAGATTTTTAAAATACTTTGTTAGTTCATTCACAAGCATATGAATGCACTGACATATATTGTCTTTAGATATTAAGATTGTTGTTATCACCTTTATTGGCTAAATTATCATTAATCCAAAAGTGTCCTAATGAAAAACTCAGATAACAACAACGACAACAAAAAGGTTTTTATAAACATTTCTAAAAATTCTCTGTATAAGCCAGAGCTTAGGAACAGAACTCTGATCTTTAATAATATTTTAATAACAAGAAGAAATGGTATGAGGACTGGAAAATTAGTCTTACTCGTATTCATTCAGGAATACATGAACTTCACAATTTTATATAGCGCCATTGCATAATAAATCACAATACAGCTGGCTAGCATTGCTGAAGTTCTAATACAAATACTATGAGTTAACATGTCCTGATCAACATTGCAGCTTTTACTGATTACCGTGTTTCCTAAAAATAATTTACTTTTTAAAATAAAGAGTTCCCATAGCTTGTATCTAGAGAATAAATTAATCATCTATTAGCATATTCAGTGTATTTGTACTTAAAGATGTAGCTATCTTCAAAGAATAAAAAAACAGCAAGCAAGACCTGCTGGATCACTTATAACCGATTTCTTATGTTAAATGGGCAGTGGGAGAGGGGAGGGTAAACTAATCACATACAACAGTAAAGTAAACTTAAACCCACAGAATAAAGGAACTCGATGTGTTCTTTCAAGACAATACAGGACCTCCCTCACAAGCTTGTTTTTATTAGAACAAACAAAGTCGTTTTGGCACTTCAGATGCTGCAGGTGATGGAATTTGTGCATATGTGTTGTGTCGATCTTTCCCTTTACTAGCATGACATGGAAGACTTAAAAACAAGGCTCCAAAAGGCTCTAGAAATAAATGACATTTTTTTTTTTGTCTAGGAAATGATAAAGCAGTAACCTTGTTTACTAGAAAATATATGTAGATGCTTCGCAGCTACCTGCCATTAAAATGCAAATATCTTCAAGCAGTTAAATGATCTGATCCCTAATGCTACTACAGAATAAAGATAAAGAGCTGTCTAATCTAGGTTTATACATCTCAGTGCATCCTTTGCAATTAATACTTTAACGCACACAAACAAGAAACTTATTAAAGCTTATAGAAAAAATGTTTTGCCTAATGCCTTCTTTCTCATGCAGGTATGTGTGCTGTACATGTAACAAAGAGTTGTAAAAATTACTGGAGAATGCTCCACTGTGCTATAGCAGAAAATATTAGAGAAGGCAGCTGAAGCTACCGTTCCCAGACCAGATCTTGCCGTGCTTTCTCAGCCTAAACGCTCTTTTGGGATCCGCAGGCATCCAGCCTGAGAAAATCAAACAGGATCAGGTCTGTCATATCCGTTCTTCACACTGTTACTCCAATGGATGCAGATATTCTCTTTTTTTTTTTTTTTCCTTGGTAACCGGCCCATTCGAATCATCTAGTGGTGTTGAAGGCTGCCTTTTAGGCAGTGAAGTTGTTTAAAAAATTAATCGTGCATCCGCAGTCTTTTAATGCTGCTAGAGATGTACATCATTTTTGGTTGTACCAGATAGGAGATGAATTACTTTTCTCATTGTTAACATCAAGAAGATAACCAGACTCAACAGTGGTGGAAAATACCAGTGATTTTTGCTAACCGGTCCAGAAAGTAGAAGAAACCGTAATATTCTGGAAATTCACTTAGTGCTACATGCTTTTAAAGCCTACTGTTAGCAGGCTTTGGGAAGAAAATAAGCAAATATAAAAGTTTATGATCCTCATTTTTGAAAAAATAGTTTTGACATGAACCTGCATTAAAAAAATGCACGTTCAGCATAGTTCTGTCAATTTTAGAAAATGCATGCAGTGGGGAGTTTCGGGAGTCTCTGCTTAAAGACATTAGTGGGTTGTACAAAACGGTCGATTATGGTAAATTTTTCAATCGCATCGGATCTAAGGCTTCACTGATTGTGTAAGACATAAGGTCCAATCACATAAATTTACCTATTCAAAGAAACTGAAGACTCGGTAGGTGAAGAGAAGTGATTGTTAGGAAGTAAGGCAGCAATATCTCCAAAGATTTATCATAGTTCTTTGAATGAAAAATGTCAGCTCCACGACTTCACTGTGAGCAGATTTTTTTCTGCACCCTAATTCTGACCAATATGTTATTTTAAATGGTCATCATTTACAAATATTTAACCCTGCCCCCTTCCCTTGGATTTCCTTACTCGAATTTAAACTGATGTTCTTCTGGAGAGTTCTTGTGCGATGCTGGAATTTTCAGACATTCAAAGATGGATTTTGAAAGATGTAACATGTAGGTAGGTACTCAGATGTACTGGAATGTAGGTACTCTACGTACTGGGTAAGAAGAGGGTATTGTTTTCCATTTAAAAAGGCAGAATACTAAAAATGGGAAAAAAATAATTATGTATCCATACGCTAATGTTCCATTTTGGGGCTACTAGCTGTGTTCAGGTAAACGAGAGGGGGGGAAAAAAAAAAAAAAGACTGTTCTTCACCTCTAACCATACAAACTATTCCACAGTTTGCTCATTTTCCTGTTTCTATTTCCCCTCATCCTGTCATAGTTCATCCTTGCTGACCGCAACAAAAATGTCAGTACTGGCTAAACTAAAGAAATCATTTTGCTGCAACATTCATGCCAGGTCTAAAAATAATTTCAAACTGGAAAGTATTTTGTAACTGCTGCAATAATTTGTGATATTTGGCACTCTCAAATAGTTTACATTTGGTTTGTCTGAAAAAGCCATTCTGGAAATAAGTAGTTAGAATAAATCCTTTTATTCTAACCTTAAATGTAAATTGAGCTTCCAGCAAACAAATACTGTAGCTGACTTTCTGGCTTCTAGTGGTTTGTAATTTTCAGATTTTTCATTTGTATATTTTTTTTCAATTGATTGCAACATGCTCAAGTCGACTTTCCAGTCAATTCACCCAAATTCCAACAGGAATTGGTTTATAAATTGGTTCCAACTGGAACTGGTCATTTGGAATTTCCAGCACAGGAAATTATTTTATAAGTGCCTTGATAAGTACCCTAAATTACAAACGGATGTGTCTAATATCTAACGACAAGAAAAAAGTATGGCTATAAATGCAAATGCTGTACTAAAAAAAAATAAATCCGAAAAACAACCTATATGATCGGGCATAAACGTAAGGGCATGGTAACTTTTTTTTGCCCCCTACTTAACATCAAATGACAGCAGAGTGCAACTTCGGTATAACCGCGTTACATCTGCCAAATTAAGATGATATTTTGTTTTTTTTTTTCCTAGCTACGTTATGGCAAGTTATCAACTGGTGAATACTATTTTTCCCCAGGTTCTTGAACTCAAAGCCTATGTCGTGAATCATGGCTATATCCTCCAGGGGATCCTCGGTTCCTATGGGGTTTGTAAGTGTCCTGGTATGAGTCAGAGTATTCTTCTTCCACTAGAGGATAGTGATCTCGGCTGTGTTGGGAACTGGAAGACAAGCGGTTCCTGCTCTTCCGAGCCCTTTCATTGTGATAATTTTCATCTGAGGTCATTAGACTTCGCCGCTCAATTGGAGAGTTCTCTGTAGAATGGCTGCTGTGCCTCATACGCTGGCTCTACGAGTGCCAAAGAATCCAAGCATTAATACAGACAAAGAGTACTTTACATTTGCAAACTTGTTTTGAGACTTATTCTGAGGTCTTTCAGAATCCATCCACTTTTGTGTTACTCATTTTATATTAAAGTCTGTGCGCTACAGGAATGGGTCACAAGAATAGTCTGGTTCCTAGAGCTGAAAGCAGACCAAAGGCAGTATTACAACGTGTACCTTATGGTATTCACCTTGTTAAATATTACAGGCCGGGTAGCATGAAAAGTGAGCTGATGTATTCAGCATTTATCACTTTTCTCTGATCAGGAACATAACATTCATGCTTCTATTCTGCTTAGAAAACTTTGAGCATTGATTTAGGTGGTTTTAGAAAACATCTGAAGATGTTTGTTGCGGGTTTTTTTCTGGTTTTGTTTTTTTAAAAGGTGCAGCTCTGAGCCCTGTTTAAAAACCTTCATATGACCAAACAAATGACAGACTGCTAACCAGGCAGCTAAGGGGTGGCTAAAATGATTAGACATAAACAAATTCTTTCAACTAAAACATAAGAAATATTTTAAACATGTTGACAGAAAATCCTTTTATAACTTATTAATTGAAAGGTTTAGCCTTTGCTATCCTCACGTTCCCGTAATGTGCTACATTTGTCATGGGAACAGAATTAGTTCATCGTTTTTGCCAGTAAACTGGCACAATGAAGAAATAGCCTAAAATATTTTGACGTCCTCACACGTTACACCTCTCAGGAGTATAGCTATCCGTACTCTCAGAACAAACTCGGTCAATACTTTTCTTTCTCCGGATTACACGCCCAATGTCATTGTTCTGATGCTGCGACTGCCCAGAGAACGCTGCCGCGACGGCTGCGCTCCTGCGGCCTCAGGTTCCCGCGCGCAGACGGCATCATCGTCTGCTCCTCTCCCTTCGGAAATTCTGGCCCTGCTCTCTGTGCTCTAAAACCTTCCTCCTATCGCTACGCTCTCTCTGTATGGCAACTGTTTAGCTGCATAATTTATAACAAAAGGCTCGTCTGCACGGGGAAGTAACTGTGCAGATGGGTATACATTTACAGCACCGCAGATACGATGTCGCGTCTCTTTCTGTGGATCGATGCTACCAAGGTTACTCGCGGAGAGATGCCACGGAACGAGCTGGCACGGAAAAGGTGCCCTTCTGCAAATTCACACACTCAGCTACCAGGCAGCAATCTCTACCACGTTATCCCCAAGTTTTCCTTATAGCGTCATTCTTCAGTAGTGATTCTATGCCAAAGTCCACATTCTTTCTTCACAAATTATACTTGTCATATTTATTTGACCTGGGCATACAATTTTGATATACAATCACCTAATCAATTGCAACTTTCACTTTCTGTGCTCACACCCTCTATCTTCCCTGCAGTAATTTACTGCTCTGGCTGCAACCTGCTCCTTCCTAGAAACCGTCCCGTTTCCCTGCCTCGACTGTGTAGTCGTTCTGACCCCGCTATTTACCTCCCGAGAGGTGTAAGGTTGGCACAAAACTGGTGCGGCTGCATGATGGTCTTATGCCCCAAATAACTTTTGATCCTGCAGCGCAATCGGAATGATAAGCTGCATTACATTTTCTGCAGCAACGGACTTAAAATGCAAATCCCCTGGAGCCTAAGAAACACATATCCCCCAAACTTGAATTACAGGATTTAAGGCCATTTGCTGAAATCAGACTCCACTATGTAGGTTTAGAGCTAACCAGGGATTAGGCACAAGGGCGAGCCACTGGCCCCTAGGAGTCCGCAATGACAAAATTTACTCTTCCTATTGAGGACTGCAAACACACAGAGCTCGAGATTGACATCTTCCCCTTTTAGGCAAGGTCACGACCAAGGACCGAATGACCACTGCCTTTGGCAGGCGTACCACACGCGGTGCGATGGGGCACAGCGGGAGCACGCTGTTGCATATACCCTCTCGCTTTCTCTGATTCTTGTGGATCTATGCCATTTAACTTCACCCTGATGACCTTCATGAAGCCCAAAGACTTGAGTTAAATCAGAAGTTCCAATTCTCAGTAAACTAAAGCCCAAGCCACAACCAACTGAAAAAGGGATACTCCCATGTCCTGATTAGGTGAAGTATGTACAGATCGTCCCCGCAAATCTGTATCGTTCTCAGGTGTGACTGCTACACCAGGCTCTGGGCTTTTGGTATTCAGTTCCCCAAGCTATCAGGCGAGGAGTCACAAGGTCATAAGAAGTATAAATTCTTAATATATCATAAGCACCTAAGCTACTTTAATTCCTAGGATTCGCAGGAGTGCTTTAATTACCATAGCACATCATTACAGTTAAAACTGATGCAAATCCTTCCGAAGGCTTGAATTAGTGTAAAACCTCTCGGTGGATAAGCACTTCAGATGATGGAAGTCTTTACTGCGAGATAACCATGTAAAACATCAGAACTCCTTCCAAGGGGCTGAAGAGTGAAGTGGCACCGAAAGCCAAATCCTGCGGGCTGGAGTTGGGCATCATTCACTCAGGGCGAAATTGACCCCTCTGCAGAGAACTAGCACCATTCAAGTCCCACCTAAGCCTCCACAATGAGGGTGAAGTGGGGATTAAGTGATGCATACCTTCAGCCAGCCCACTGCACAGGGGTGATTTTCATCTTCAGTGTGAGTTTTCCCTAAGTAAATGGAGCAACATTTCACAGTTACTGCTGGTGTCCATTGATCAGAGAGAAATAAATGCCTGAAAAAAATTCTGTGGATACACCCAGTTTTCAAAATGAAACTGAAGAGGTGAAAGTTCTGCAGATGGTATTTTATTGTCATGAAGGGATGGAAAACTGAAATTTTAAGGCAAGTGAAAATGGAAACAACAGTTTACATGTGCACGTTATTAGTAATAGAACAGTGCTTGTGCATTCAGCCAGTCAGGAAACAGTGACTTACTGCTCCTAATAAAATCAAGCACAGCATTAGAAACGTGAGTATCAAGTATCATGCACCTTCAGTGAAGTGCAATTCACTCACAGAAAAAACAGCTTTATGTTAATTGAAAACACTGAACAATGCATCATTTCCTTCAAAATTGTTACCTGCTTCCAGATACTCTACAAGCAGAACAGAGGTTAAATTTGTCAGGTGAATCATTCATTGAACACAATTCGCTCAGCTCTACTTTTGACATACATTAGAAAGTGCACACTCCTGGAAAGTCACACACACACACAACTCCTGAAACTTTCAGACTTAAAAGTCTGTCGCAATCCTGATCTTCTCAAGCATTCATAACTATTAATCAAAACACATTTTCTGTTTTCAAACTTAGTAAAGCACGTACTTCTTATTAAGGACTATTTACATGCCACGTTTGAAGTTTCAAAGTTCAGCCGTTTTTGAGCTATCCCTGTGGAAAAAAATGGTCAGAATTTTTTTCAATGGGTAAAAAAAATGTATTTTATTCACACTCAAAGAACTCAAAAAGGTGAAGGCATTTTGCTGATACAAGAGACAAACATGGAAGTTTTTCACCCAAAAGGGAATGTTTTGTGAAGTTATGAGGGTAGAAATAAAAGGGATCATCATAGACACTGTTCTGCATCCTAAAACACAGTAGCCGTTAGCTCAGCTGCTGCGACGTACTGCACATGCTTATTCTCAATCTGGTCACGGTTGCAATGACACTTTTTCCAGATTAAAAAAGCGCTGTTTTCTAATACGGCTACAATACCACTTGACAGAGCGCCATTTAACTCTTCCTCAAGAACTCGCTCCTTGCCAGAAAACTCCTGGCCGTGTTATTTCCCATGAACGCAAGCGCAGAGACAGCGCTTCGGCACTCAGCTGACTCACGGCTTCTTCACTGCTTACGGGCCTTGGCTTGCCTTCTTACTGCTGGCAGTGGCCAAACAGTGAGTAGCGACTAACGAAGCAAATACGAGTTATGCTATAGAAAACCTATGACTATTTCCCCACATATTAAAGAACCCAACCTGATCTGCACTGGGGTTTGGGGCTGAAGCGGCTTTTCCTACCTGTAATCCAGAGATCGCAGCAGGATATGGTGAAAGCGCGGTGGATCCTAAATTTCGCCCAAGGAGAGGAGTCATGGGTGTGCTACTGGTGGTGTGAGTAGCACGCCAGTATGCCTCAAGATATTCTGCCAAGTGTTCGCAAGCATCTTCCAGCTGATTTTCATCCAAAATTACATCAAACATTTCCTGATCACAACAACAAAGTTCGGTTCATTACAATGTTCCAGATGAAAAGAAAGAAATGTTAAACAATTCTCATCACGCTAATCCTTTAAAATGCGATAAATAAGATTCAGAGCGTGCGACTGCAAAAGAAAATCATACAAGTGGGTTTGTAAGGTGACCAAAAGCCAAAGGTCTCAGAAGTCCCTGTATCCTTTCAGCGAGGTTCACTAGACGGTGCACGACCCCTACCATGCCCAAAAGCACAAGGCTCCTTTAATGAATGTATTTTGCTCTAAGATAGGACCCGAAGCAGGATGTTGGAGTAACACAGGGGTGCTCTGCATTGGTTTTGGACCCAGGGACTCACACATACTTCTCCCGCCCTAATTGTGGACCCATTTCCAGAGTGACCATGCGCCTAAAACCGCTTCCGTTTCAGGGAATGCAGCATGCAGTTCTAGCAGCAGGACTTCTGCTTCAGCAAGGCTGCTGCAGGACATCCAGCCACTACTTACAGCTGGGAATTCTTCAGAGGCTATCTCCGTGCACTGTTTGTTAACTACCTTCATTTACGCCTGTCTGGATCCTCTTACCTCTCCGCTCTCACATCAGCAAGAGCATGCAGGCAGGACATTTGTCCCTCCTGATCTGGTTACCAGGGGACAGTCCCTGACCGCCAGTGCAAGTGCTGGTGCTTGCATCCAACCTGCTCCCCGCGCAATCCACGGAGAGGGTACTGACCCGAGAACGCGGAGGGAATTCAAAGCCATGTGGCTTCTCTGCTAGCCAAGAAGTCAAACGCACACGCTGCAGACGATGTTTTTAGATTATCAGCACAAGTACTGGTAATAAACTGCTGATAATAAACCATCATAAACTGAGTCCCTCAAGGGAAATATAAACCTATTTTCAGCAGTGAAATTCTGTACCTCATCTTTAATTTTAACTCACGCCTTAGTGGAAAAAAACTATTGTGAAAATAGCACAGGAAATGAAAAATAAGCATTGCAGGTGTTAAGAGTAACCGATACAAACCACAGGCTGCTTTTTCCTCCATGCACATTTATAGATCTATCCAATGTACACGGAGCTGACATCTCTAGAATAAGATGTAAAACTGCATGATGAATTTATCACAAATTTTGATCATGCTTCTACCTTCTGCCCAAAAGTCTGGTCCAGAACTTACTTTAATATTAAAGCCATATTATTTATTTTTTAATTTATTCTCCCTTATCGGCATGGTAGAGAAATGTTTCCTCCTCTGCCAGGAAGTATGGAGTTTTCTTTTAATAAGAATACTCCTAACACTACATCCTCTGGTCGAATTCAGTGTTTATTGCTGCTTGTTTTGCTCCTCTATTCATCTATACCCCTTACGCCCGCCTTTGCTATTTAAACACATGTTGATACACTGCATATTCCATTTTATCACTCACATCACCATTTGTGGAAGAAGTTAGTAATTCAAACATAGTTAAGTTAGGAAATAAAAGAATGTGGTCTGCTTACATACACTTTGCTTTGGAAAATATTGAAATTAAAATACTACACTTGGAATATAATATGTGTTTTCTTACATAAAGAGTGAATTTTGTCATTTTCTGGTGTGAGACTAGTAAGCAGTTTTCCCGCGCTGCTCACTCCTCGCATAGCTGGCCCCGCGCGGATTTGAGGGCAGCTCTGGCTGTCTGTACAAAACTCAGCTTTGCAGGCTGCAAGGTAATCGTGTCTCTATTTTCAGGTGCGTGGGGTTTTACCAGCAAGCAGGTCAGTGAATACTCTTCCAACACCCTCCAACCTCCTCCTGCCGAACTAGGGAACTGTATCTCAAGTTGTTTGGTTTTAACCCTGGATCAGTTGAGTCAGGGAGCTCACAAAACGCTGTATTGGCATCACTAAACGTGCTGCAAGGGAAGACAAAGAGACCAGAGACGGGAACGCCAGTACTGCTGCCTACGGCTTCCCTTCGTAACGGAGCAACGCCTTCATGCACCTCCAAGAAACGCACAGCTAATACTCTAGCTAACATACCTGAACCACCCAGCTCTGTGACGGTATGTAGCTTCACGTGGTATTTTGACAGGGATCTCAATTAAATTGAATTTAGGGAAGAAGAACTTTGAACAGTTGCGGCAGAACTGTCACCTTTCTAACAGCTGACTGTAAAATAACACCAGGACTGGCAATGGTGAGCCTCTCAGGCTGTCGTTTGAAGGTCACGGGGAAAAGCTGCAAAACTGGCAGGATCCTGATTCCAGGGCACTACAGTGTTTTACAGGGAACAGAAATTACAGAGAAAGCACTCATTTTTTTTTTTTTTCTTGCATTTAACAGTTCTGCTCGTAGCTAAACTGGGTTTGTTCTATTTCTATGTATCTGGGAGGAGAGAGTCTTTTAAGGAGATCCCTGTTTGTAAGGGTCACGGAGTAAAGCAATTTCTTCCCAGTTCTTAAAATGCATTTTATTCACCGCAGTATTTTCGTATAACGTGTAAAATAGTTACCATATGAACACTTCCATATACTAGTATTTCTTAAGTGATACACATTAGTATTCTTTCCTGAAGAGAAGATAAAATTAGTTGCCACTGTCCTCTGCTATTTCTTTTGGTTTACTGTATGACCACTGTGAAGTATTCTAGGTGCGTTACCCCAAGTTAGCAACACAAAATAAACCAGTCCTGACTCCGGAGTTGAGTTCTGCTGGAGTATAATTTCTGGTATTTTTTAGGTTATATCAAATAGACCAGAGGGATACGTACCCTCTCTTAGCACTGGCACGAATCCAAACTTTAAAAAAAAAATAAAATCATAATGAACCGTATATGACCACTGTGTCTAAAGCTGTATGGTTAGTACAGTTCATGTTTCCTTGAGCCATATAATGTTCCTGCTCAATGGAGTCATGCAGTGACAGGCACGCTTAGCACTGGCTTGAGCAGCATCAGTGAAAGATTAGCAAGGAATTAATAATGAAAGCGGTTCCCGAACTTAAATATGCCAAAAAAGACAGCTATTTTTAAAATGTCTAGACATACAGCACCATCTGATTACTTAAGGCTGGCTCTCAGCAAATGAAAAAAATTGAGGTTTTTACGGTTTTCAAGTATCTTCACTTTAAACAAACACTCCTCTTGCAGGAATTTGAGCTGCAAAACGGATGAAGCAGGTCGCAGCGCCCAAGACAGACAGCAGTGTCTTTGGTCTTAGCAGTGTACTTTTACTTAATTAAATCATGGATCAACTTCGTCCTTTAACCAAGACTGTCATCTCCCCTCGAGTGCTGTAAGCCAGCAATAACTTTCTTGAGATCAAACAGTGCAAAACTGATGGGATGGTTTCTGCGGAAGGCTGTTGTGCAAGTCAGAGTGGAAGGCAGCCTCTGAGCAAGTACGGTTGTACGTTTGCAATCTGGACACTGAAATTTGGAAATATTCTTCTTATCCAGGTGGGGTCTCACTTTGTTGCCATAGGCAACAAAACACAATTACAGGACCGGGTGTTAAGGGGGAGTTTACTAAATCCTGGGGATGGACAATCTAAGTGCCACGATGCCAGGAACGAGCAGCAACACGCATCCTGTGGCTGCAGGCTGTTTATTTCCATCCACGCAGCTACCTGCCTCATTTCAACTGATGTGAGCAAACCTAAGTGGAATAAGAGGAAATCACAGTAAAAAGGGCAAACGAGGCTGTGAAACATGCACAGCCTTCTCTGTGCAGGTGGAAAAATAAATACACCTTTCAAATGTGAAGAATGTGCAGTGGATTGTTCTGTGTGTAAGCTCAGTGACAGCTCGGTGTAAACAGCACAAGCCGTATTCAAACGGGTGCAGGTGCAACTCCATTTAACTTGGCTCACACCCACTAAGAGTTAGGAAGGTATATGCTTTCATAGAAATTATTTTGTACTACAGAAAAATGTACAATTTCGTTGTAGCTAATGGAACCTGAATGGCTCACAGGAATTCTCCGTCGTCATTTTAAGAGATACCAATTCAGTAGAAAATTACATGTGAGAAACATAATATAGCTGAGCTCTCCAGAAGAACTCAAGATGGCTCGAACATCCTTCAGTGCTGCCTGAAGTGAAAAACAAGGGTGAGCCAGCCAGGAACGCGCTCTACAGTTACTGTAACCAGAAGCTTACAGGTCTTTGCAGCGACCCCACCAGCTGGATGTATGTGCAGTCGCCATCTACGCCTTTGGGCAGCTGGGCATCTGCAAGGGGGGCTGACGGGGCGAGAGGGACAGCAGGAGGGTGGCCGCGAAATCCACACGTGCCAGGGAAACGGCAAGCTCTCTGGGGCACAGTGGGCACTGCAAAAAGTGTATTTAACTGGCGAAATCGAGATGTACCTCCCACGCACACACACCACCGCCAGCACCTTTCTGGATTATTTTAATTCTGCTCTATATCAGGCAATGGTGGAATTTGCATCAGATCTCTCCCATTCTGGACGCGTTGTGTGCCTCCCCTCCGCTTTTAGATAAGGAGGACAGAAATTTCAGTGAAACCTATTACCTTTTTTCTCTGCTTTCTAACATTCCAGTGTGAACCTAGCCTGAACATACACCAAAACATTGCAAAACCTGCCAAAATTCAAAGTTTGACAGACCCACATTCATTATTCCTCACTTTGTATTTGGCTGAAACTACTAAGTAAACACAACCTGAGCTTGCCAGCAGTGCCAGCAGCTTGAAATGGTATTTTCCAGAAAGCGGGTCTGTCCATGTGGAACTACCGCACTCTCTGGCTCAGCCAAGGCAGAATTATCGGGCAGACCTGAGGCCACAGAGGGGCCCGACTCTTCCACGCAGGCAGGAGGAGGCAACGCTGCTGAGGAAAGATGGGTGCCCCGGTGCAGCAGAGCCTGGCAGCCTCCACACACCAGCTCGCAGTTAGCTGAGGTCCACCTGATGGCAAGAACCAACTAACCTAAAAGGCCAACCAGTGGGCAAGAGGAGAGAGAAGGAGAAAGCTTCCTCCAGATCTCCCTTTCCGCTGGATGGAGTGCCACCATTCCCTCCACCAGCAGCTCTGGGACGTCCGAGGGGTGTGAGAGCACTGGCCTAAAGGAGATGTGGCTCAGCCTCAATTCCTACCAACGGGAACCATTAGAAAGCAACACCTATTGCTGTAATTGAGGTGGAATGGCCAGAAATACCTGAATTATCTTCTAATGGCCAGTGGGAACAAGAGAGGCGGAAGCCGTGAAGTTTGGTATCTTAAGAAGCCAACAAAACCAAGTTTCATGGAAACAAATCTTTGTAGATCATTACTCCAGAACAAAAGCTGCTTGAACTTTGTTACTTTCATTTGAATCGAGAATAAAAGCCATATGAAATGGAGGCAGTCTCTTTAAGGTCTACGTAACAGAAGGCGACGTTTTCTAGAAACATTATCTGACCATTAGGGGAGGGCATTCGTTCTGCTGATCTCCACTCCCAGATTTGTTCCTAGATTGTTCCAAGACATTTCTTTCGTCAGCAATTTCCCTATTTTAAGTCAGAGAGTATGATTGTGGAAATCTCGCCAGTGCCTATTCTGAATTTCTCTGATTTAATCTGACTTCTCGTCCCGGTTCTTTGGCATGAGAAAGATGGGCAATACAGCGAGCCGTAGGCTGGACTGTGTGATCGTTGCCCTGGGACGAACAGCAGTCTCCGCTCTACCAGAGCAACGTTACCGGACCAATGAGGACCAAAGTCCTCATCCAGGTTTGTTTCCACTGAGTGGCTTTCTCTGTTATGAAAACCAGGTGTGGTTTTCGAAAATAAAAGCAAGTTTGAGCTGCCCTGTCCAAACACCCATGCAGCTTTTCCTGCGCAGCACTGCCTGCCTAATCAGCTCTCCAGGACCTCTGCTCCTTACGCAGCAGGTGATTCAAGGTGAGTAATCAGTATCTTTGATAAGACGGTCGGTGAGCAGAGACTCTGCTCCCACGAGGTAACCAGAATGGCCTGCAGGTGCTGCTGTGTCAGGAGGCTCAGGGATCACGTGCATGCAGACACACAACTTGCCCCGTACTGACGGTGGGTCTGGACTCCCTGCGCAGCTGAAGGGAAGTCCTCCGCAGCCTCCTCTCAAACCAGGAATCCAAGACTTTGACCCTACGGGGCCTTAAGATAGCACCGCTTCACAAATGATGTAATTTGCTTATGTCCTAGTACATCAGTTTTACCATACATGTCGTTTTTGACCTGTCACCTTGCCAAAGATCATCATAAACCCAGCACAGGCGATAATCAGGATGAAAGTATCAAACAACTTGTTTCTTAGCAATAAAAGCTGATCGAGGGTTGCAATTGCAGGGCTGTCTGAATCACCATAAAGTGACGTGGTAATGTATGAACTCAGCTATATCCAAGGACCAACACAGCAGAAGCCTTTAAAACTCCACGTATTACAAGTTATTTAGCCTTTCTTCTGTACTTACTGGTGGGCATTGTGCAAGTTTATCAGCTGCCACCAACTGAACATTCAAGTGTTTACTTTGTGACTTTCCTCTAGATTTAATCAGTCGCTGCAAAACCTGACAGAGAAAAAGAGGAAAATGTGAGTTTAAGAATCACTTATCTCCATAAAGCTCAGACTGACATCCCATCAGAGGATTAACAAGTTCAGAAGCTCTCCATTATGTTTAACAAAAGGGATAAAATATTGTCCTTCAATATAAGCACAAACCTTTCTGATAACCTCCCTGAAAGCTGTGCACATTTCCCTCTGCATCACGTTTGATCCCTTACAAATATTTCAAATGCAGTGAGAATGGCGATTTTGCTTTACTCTACTTGTAGTAATAGGTTATTTTTGACAAATGTTATCTTCTACAGCACCACAAAAATTATACGTATACAGAATTATACTGGATTGCTGGGTTGACTGCAGCACGTTATGTTGTGCAGCAATAACGCTGTAACTTAACCTGTTCTGAGGTGCTTTTGGGGTACAGAAGGTATTTTACACACAGAGTTCATATTACTTTTTTTTTTTTTTCCTTCGGTGTTAATTACTAGAATTTAAGGGGCGGAAAAGTTACGAATCTTAAATTATTTCACTGTAAAGTCTCGAAGAAAATTACAGGATCATAGAACAACAGAGTATTTTTTAAGTTGGAAGGACCTCTAGAGGTCTCTGTGCCAAGCCCTCACTCCAGGTAAGGCCAGCTGGATCAGATTGCTCGGGTCCTCCTCCAGCTGAGTTTTGACCATTTCCAAGGAGATCTCACCACCCCTCTGCGCCAGGACTGACCCACCTCTGCTCGTACAGCCCAACACGCGGCTGATTCCCTGCTGCAAGGGCACACTGCTCACGACTGCCCAAATTGTTACCCACCACGACCCCCAGGCCCCCGGCTGCAGAGCTGCTCCCCAGCCAGCCGGCCCCAGCCCAGGGCAGGGGCTGCTCCAGCCCAGGGGCAGGACTTGGGATTTGCCTTTGCTGAACTTCAAGGGCTTCCTGACAGCTCATTTCTCCAGCCTGCCAAGGTCCCTCTAAAGGGATGTGCCCTCTGGCACATTAACCTGCCCCAGAATTAGGTATTGTCCACAACCTTAGACGTTAACAAAGGTCATTAACAAAAATGTTGGACTGTACTGGCCCCATTACAGACCCCCGAGTGACACCACTGGTAACCAGCTGCCAGCTGGACTTTGAACCTCTGACCAGCACCCTGGGCCTGGCAGTCCATCCAGTCTTCCATATCCCTCACAGTCCACACTTATCCAGACCACAGCTCACCAATTTGCCCATCAGGATACCACATCAATGCCTTGCTAAAGTAAAGGCTAACAACAGCCACTGCTCTTCCTTTGTCCACTGGGGTCATAATCTCATGACAAAAGGCAGCCAGGTTGGTCAGGCATGATTTGCCCTTGGCAAATCCCTGCTGGCTGCTCCCAATCCCCTTCTTGTCTCACATGTGGCTGGGGAACACTTCCCAGAGGATTTGCTCCATAACGTTCCCAGGGACTGAGGTGAGACCGACTGGCCTATAGTTCCCTGGATCCTCCTTCTTACCCTTCTTGAGAATGGATGTGACATCTGCCTTTTCCCAGTTATCACAAACCTTCCCAGATCACAATGAGCTTTAAAACGTAATAGAAAGCAGCTTTGCAATGGCACGAGACCGCTCCTTCAGATGAATCCCATCTGGTCCCTTGGTCTTGCCTATGTCACGTTAGTTAGGTGGTCTTCAGATCAACCTTCCTCTACTGTGGGTCCCTGCCACACACTCCAGTGGACCCACACTTTTCTTTGCTTTCCTTCTGCTTTCCATGTTCTTACAGAAGCCTTTTTTGTTACCCTTAAGATCGCTTGCTAATTCTAGCTCCAGCTGAACTCTGGCTTTAACTTGATGCCCAGATGTATTGCTCCTGGGATGCCTGTCTCCGCATCCATCTTCTGTGTGCCTCCTTTTTGCATTTGAGCTGTTCCCTGTTCATCCACACTGCTCTCCTGCCCAGCTCCACGTGGGAACAGATCATTCTTGTGTTTGGAGGAAGCTGTCCATTACGATCACACAGCACTCCTGAGCTGCTTCACTACCCAAGACAGTCTTTTATGGGATCCCGCTGAACAGGTCCCTGAACAAGTCAGTTCTAGGGTCCAGGTCTGCAATTCTGGTATTCATACTGCTCACTTCTCTTAGGATCTTAAATTCCACCATCTCCTGGTTGCTGCAGCCAAGGCTGTCCTGCACCTTCACAACTTCATCCAGTTCTTCCTTTTTTCCTCTGCAGTAGCAGGTCCAGCAGACCCTCCCCATCACTTGCTGGTCACCTGCACCAAGAACTGGCGCGTGCCTCTCTGCGGACATCTCTGGTGTGCCAGGGTGGTCACTCCAGCAGGTGTTGGGCAGAATGCCACCATCGCTGTTTCCATCGTGATTCCAGGCCCCCTTCTGCACCACCAGCCATGGTGACGGTGGGGTCCGTGCTGTGCTTCTGAGCGACGGGCACACTGATGCTCTGTGGCAGGAGCTGGCCGGCAGCCTGGCCACACTGGCCCAGACCCCGCTGTGGATGGTCTATCAACATGCCCCAGGTGGAAGCCACGGACAAAAGCAGACAGGCTTGGTTTGTGATCAACGAACAACCATCATTAACTGCCTGGAAAGTGGGCAAAGGGCTGGGTGTCTTCTCTGAAGCTCAGCCTAAGGGTTAGGGCTTGTAGAGAGACAACCCAGAACTATGGCTGTGTTGGGGTGGGGGGTGTGTGCGCAAAGGGACTGCCAAGGGGAACTGAGAGCTACAGAAAGAATTTGCTCCTCAGGAATTATTTTGTCCACTGAATTGGGTGCCTCGTCTAAGGCTCAACCTAAGGTTAGGTTAAGGTTTAGGACAGAAAAAAGAAATTGCATCAGACATTCCCTTGTCAAGCCCTTGATCTAAAAATTTCACTTTTTTTCTCTTCATCTCACTCTTAATTTCTTCCAGAGCAGATACCACACTGCTCACTCCCACGCTGCCCGCCAGGACCCTCTCAAATGCACATGTTTTAAGGGTGAGATACATTACCTTCGGAGAAGACACTTTAACATGGACAATAATTGGAGCTAAAGATGTCTTGATAAGTTGTGCAGGGTGATTGATAGTGTCTGCATCTAGGACAACCAGCTGTAAGGATCTTGCCAGCTCAAAGATTCTTTCAATTTCACTCTGTACTTCAGCTAGTAAAGGAAAACAAAACACAGGTGAAAGCCATTCAACCCCAGCATTACTTAGACAAAAACATCATCACTCATTTGTTTTCACAGACTGTATGCATTCAGTATATGAACTCCATAAGTGAATTAATGTAACTTCCATAAAACAACCTATTACTCAAGGGGATTTTAAAAATAAATATTACCTTGGAGATAATTCTGTTGCCTGAAAATACATATGTACTATGTTAATTTATAATATCAATGTATTTAAACATTAGGTACAATTATATGCATGTTTCTACTAACACAAAATAGACTTAAGCATATTTTCCAAAACTGCTCAATAGCTTAGGAGTCGTAAGGTTTTTTTATTTTAGACCGCAGGTGATGTATTGATGTTCCTTAAAAATTTTTTGGTTTTGGATTGCAATTCTGATTTAACTTAAACAAGAGTCTGTATGAAAAGCAGAACTGTGACCTCCTAATCTATAACCACAAAAAATTGTTTATGATGAATAATTGATAGGGTATTATTTAAGAAGACACTAATGGCAATGTTCACACCAAGGCACTTTTGTCTGAAGAAAAAGGAGAAATTTATTTCCATGTAAATTGTATTTCTGATATTCATTGTTCTGATCCTTCTTAATCACGCGCATGCATGTGATGAATTTTAAATAGATAAACTCAGTGCAAATTGAAGCCTGTAAGTTACACCACCAAAGTACAAAAGAGCTGTATGTCAGCAACTCACATGCATTTAATTTGCCTAAGAGCTGTTCCACAGAGCAACGTATGTTCACAGGCACAAGAAGATTAGTATTCACCCTTGCAGCACTTAATTTTGGGGTGCCTACCCCTGTACTAGAATGTCAACTAGAAGTGAAGTGTCCTGCGACCTATACCTCTAGTTCAAACAGTCACTCAGGATGTCAGAGAACTGGGTTTAAGAGCCTTTTCTTCCTGACAAGACTGAAAACAAACTCCTTCTGCCTCCTGGGATGGCATCCAGAGACCAGGATACGGGCACGCATGTACTGCACACAAACTTCCACCCTTGTGAAAGCAAGAAAAATTCACCAGGGCAGTATAACCCAGCAGCCATGCCATTGCGAGGAGCGAGCGGGAAGACCCAGACCCCAGTCTCTGCTCTCATGGCTACACAGAAAAATTGAGCTGCAGCTGTTCAGCGTAAAATACAAACCCAGTCCCAGGGTCAGGAATAAGAACATGTTTCCTTCTCGACTGGGCAAGGCGAAACCTCTCCAGCACCTTGTGATGCAGAGTTAAAAGCGCAGGGGAGCCGTGAGGCCAACTCACCTTGGGAGGAACCAGCACTGAACCTATATTCTGACTGCAGGTCCCGAACTCATCTTTAGCAAATAACTACTAAAATACTGCTTGCCCTAGCCCAGGTAACTGCTTAACGCCAGCCTAACACAGCATGCTGTGCTCTGTTGCCCCTCCTCCGTCAGGCAAAACTTGTCTCCCGTTGGAGTATGTGAAATTCAGAATTATACGTTAAAATGCTGTAGACACATTTAAAGTTGCAGAACTGATGACGTCTTGAAGGCTGAAACCTTGCCACTTTCCTCCAGTACGTAAATACGTTCAAAACGACATCTGTGTCAATGTCTTACCTAAACTGGATCTTGTATTTGACCGCTCAATTATTGCCCTCTTGCTTGGATTGTTTAGAACAGACCTCTTAGCAAGAGAAATGTCAGCTGTCACTCTAGTTATTGATATCCTATGAGTAAGAACACAGGAGAGAACAAAATAACAGCAGTCAAATTTTCAGTGCACTGTGCATGATCTACAGCTACATTCCATTCCAAAGTGCAAATACAATACAAATACAACTCCGACATGTTTTATAGCCGAGTTATGTCATCATTAAAGAACAACTAAAGAGAAATGCTGCGTAATTGTAAAGTATTTTCTATTCCCCACACTACTGTAGATTCTGGCGTATAGTTTCTGCTATTCTACTTAACGTATTAGTTAACTTTTCTCCTCCCCAGCTCACTCATCTCCTACACAAATTTACACAGTATCATAAATATTACAAGTAATGTGAGTCTTAGGGTATATGGAGCAACAGAGTCGTAACAATAACAGCACTTCTTTTCCCAGACAGTTAAGCCATTGATTAAAGCAGACGTTGCTGAGAGGTAAGGAAGGGTCATGGTTGGACATCCCAGCAGACCGTGTCACTCGTATCTGAGTGCCCGGGAGTCACTGGACAGAGCTGCTCGCTTTGGGAGACTGGTCCTCCAACACGCACCCTCCTTTTCCAGACCCGGAGCTGTGCCGATGGGTAAATGCCTTGGCTCCTGGTTGAACAGGAGAAAAGGAAGTTGAGCACAGCTATCTGTACTGCTGGAGCCTCCTCTTTAACTCAAGGAAGGTGATTTTTTTACTTGATCTGTCAGCAAGCTGACAAGAGACAAAAGGTTATAAAACAAAGAACCGCAATCACTTCACGTAAAATCTATTTAGGAGGACCGTGATGTGCTGAAGGGCCATGAATAATGAAAAGAAAGCAAGCTGGAAATGACTAGCAGCTATTCCAAACAACGTAAGATTTATGCAGCTCTAAGTGAAATTACCAGATGGAGGGTTAAAAAGAAGTGCAAGTAATTTTTCTACATAATACATAAATAAATTTATTGCCAGAAAATGCAGTGGAGACCAAAAGTATAAATGAGTTTAAAAAAGAAATGGGAGAATTTAATGGCTCATGGGTCCAGAGGTGACGACAAAACATGGTGGTCCAGACTGCACCTCTGGCTCAGGGAGCATCTAGACCTCCGATGGCTGGAATCAGAGCAGTGTAACAGAGGAAGGACCAGAAATGCTCACCCACTGTGCCATACAAGAAGCATTTCAGCCTTCCCGAGTAAGAAGTAATCCTAAGTATCACTGTCGCTGAAAGATGTTAAGAAAAAAACCCGTGCCTTTGCTGTGTTTTGTTCACACAGTGTACAGAGTCAGGCTTGGTCTGTGCAAGAGTGATTAAACACAATGCATTAGGCAAACGATGCCGCTCGAGCCTCTGCAGCAGCCATTCCCCGAACGCCTCGTGCCAGCCGAGCTTCAGCAGACTCCTCTCCACAGGCCTGGCCAACGCAGCCCTCCGGCCCTTCCTCAGCTCACCGCCTAGGAGAGGATGCTGCAGTTACAAGAGAAGCTGACAAAGGCCAAGTGTATTCAGGGGGAGGGAAGGAGTCCTGCTAGTTGGAGTCTTACTGAAGTCTTTTGAAAAGCTCCTCCCTTGGACAGTCATTTCCCTTCCTGGTAATGTGGAACTGTCACAAAATCGCCGAAGAGATGGGAAGAAAGAAAAAGAAAAGGAGGAGAGGAGAAAGACTGCAAAGCCATAAAACCTGGCAGGAGGACCAAGGAGCAGCTGAGGTGCCTGAAAAGGAATTTAATTCATTTTTCTAAAGTTACTCAGAACTAAAGTCAATTGTATCAGCTTGCTTGTGGCATTTAAGTTTTTCAACGCTGAAATTTCATACTTCTACCCGATGCAGCTGCCAATATTGCTAATGGCAATAGGATTTCCCAAAATCACCTCACTCCAGGCAGAATCTCTCCCTTTACCCCTTCGCAGAGCCCAAGGGCATGGTGAGGCAAAGACAGAGCGGGGCAAGGCGCAGTCCCGCCTCCCATCGCAATAAGCAGCCTAAAGGGGTGCGCTGAAGTGGGCTTTGCCTTTTCTTCTCTGTATTTAGGCACTGCCTATCTTCACGGACCAGGCCTCTGCTGAGTGCATTCTCATATAGGGTATAAAAATATACCTCATAAAGGATATATTCATAGCAATCACGTCGTGGCAACTGGAGATGACTTATCACTTCCCGTTGCCATGGTTTCCTACCAAAAACAATGACTCTCAGTTACCACCGGCATATGCAAAGCTGTCAGACATATGCCAACAGCTGGAAGAGAACATATGCTGCGGTTCTGTACCTACACCTAACGCAAACGGGCACCGGAGCTCACGGAGCGAGCCGCAGTGGAACCAGAGCGGTCCCACTGCTCCAGAGCAGGGAGAGGAGGCACTGGCAGGACGCGTGAGCAGCGGAGAATAACAATAATTTAACTGCAGGCTGCCACGTACAGTGCTTCATCTGTCAGGTTTTGAGTCAATCACTACGCTTGTAGGATCTGCTAAAATCACTTGAGCTGGGCAATTAAAAATAGGGGAGGAGATGAGATATTTTGCACAGAAGTCAATCATTAGACGTTTTGTCTAATCTGTTGATGGGTGAGTTCAGCACCGCCATCTCCTCACTGCACCCAAAAAGGTACCTTGATCATAAAGCCTACTCCACCTCTTCTCATCAACAGACATTATTATTTTCACTCTCCCAGTGCCAATGTTTTACGTATTTTCAAACCTGACTTACTGTCACATGCCAGCTAGCACAGTATACGCTCCTCTTCGCAGTTAGAATACACTGAACAAACTAGGATGAGGGAAGGGCAGAACGTTCCAAAGATGCAGCAGACACCTACGACTACTGACGAGCTCCAGTGGAAAGGGAGAGATGTCACAGACCAAGCTTTTGTTCCTAGCAAAGAAATCCAAATTATCCTTCTCACAGCTCATCAGGAATTATTCTCTGTGTTCCAGCTGAACAAGATGAACCGTCCTTACAATTTTTAAAGTTCTGACACACTTTTTTCTATATTTTAGTTCTCAGCATTTCCTTCCTTAAACTGCCTTTTTAAGTATTTCTGACTACTGAGAATATTTAAGAGTTGATTTTTCTTAGGTGTTGGTCTGAAGCACCATTACTGCACCCTGTTGAAATCTTCTGTTTCTGATCCTTATTTCAGGGCTAGGGTGTGATTAGTGTTATTTAGAGAACATCCAGCTGTACAGGAGCCTGGAACTTCACAAAAGATGCTGGAATGAACCCGGCCCAAACAGAGCAAGCTCAAAATAAAACCAAGAGGCACTTACTAGTTGGTGTCTGCACACTTCAGCAGCTGGCTGAGCTGGTCCAGCAGTACACATTTGTATCCAATGGTTAAGAAATTTTCATATGCCGGCAGGATTGTGAATAAAACTGTACTCTTACGTGCAATCAGTCATGCTTTCTCAACTCTTGCACCCACAAAAGGAACTGGGCAGCTCTTCGAAAAAGAAAGCAATCTGCTTGGTTCCATTTCCCCAACATGCAGTCAAGCGCAGGATGCAGAGCAGTGGCCTGGGAGCTCCGGAGGGAAGGACGAGGGCCAGCAGCGAGCCAAGAGCCGGGCTCTGCTGAAAGGGCTCTTCATCGGGTGGCACCGTTCCCTCCGACTCCCGGCTGAACAAGGGGCACAGCCTGCTTCCCCGGGCAACGTTAAAAACCCGAGCCTGGTAATGACGTCTTTAAAGGTATTTTGGCACTTTCCATAGGCCCCAGTCACCTTTCATCTAGATTTCTCCTGTAACTTCAGGCTGGTAAGATACTGGAGCAGAATTATTCTGTTAAACCTAAGAAATCCTACTACAGACACAGCAGATATGAAGATACATGCACTTCTGGTAATACATTAGCTGTGTTCCACCCCACAGCCGGCTGCATTTCAGTGTTGATACAAAGCCAGTAAATCAGTTTTGAACATGCATCAATCTTCTTGCATTAAAAAAAAAAAAAAATCACTAAAATGTTAGCAACACATGGAGGGAAAAAAGCATGAAAAGGACAGTATTTCTCACCTCCCGTCAAACCTGTGCTTCAGGAAGTCAAAGAGAGCTTTCTGCATCATGTCTGTCACCTTTGCAGAGGTGAGGAAGATTGAACGGGGAGGATTGACAGGGAGAAAAAGAAGTCAAAAGTAAGAAAAGAGGTAAGTAGAAGGTAAGGATACTGCCAACAATCAATACCTTTTACAGGTGGCAATCGTTTAATTTTCATGCTCTTGGCAGCACGCTTTGTAATAAATACTTGCGAGTTTTCTGACTCATTCTCCAAAATGCGGAACGGAGGATGTGAGAGCTGTCACTCTTTCTGCTCATGTCTTGACTTGCACTGAAGCATCAGAGCACACCTCACCACCTTCCACAGCAATAGCATTCCCAGCAGGCTTCAGAACATGCCAGAAGCATATGGGACTATTCAGGTTGAATAGATCATTTGGTTTTTTTTCCTACAGTAACATTATTAGAGCGGGCTTAGTACTTCAGATACAAGATTTATCGTGTTGGATGACTGTTCCAACAGAAGAGAAAAACTATTCTCAGAGAGGCATACAAGCAGAAAAAAATGGATGCTTCTGTTCCTGTACATGGAAAAGCATCTGAGGGATGCTCAGCCGCAACAGCTGTCATCTATTTTATTGAATGAGCTCCTCGTCCTTTTCAGGACAACTCAGGCTGACACCTATTATCTGCCAGTCTAGACAGGAACTTAATCAAAGCCCGCAGGCCTCTGGCAGTTTATTTCTCGTAGGTTATCTTTCAAAATGGTGCCCTCAGAATTTAGTCGGAAAAAAAAGTCAAAAGAATTTTCCCATGTAGGTTGTGAGGCGAGATCAATGTGTTTGTTATGTGTCAAACCAGGACAGTAGACCGCTATTTGTAATTGAAATTAATATTCTGTGTTACCATTTATACACCTTTATATGTTCAAGATGTCATGTTTAGCATTACTTTCTTAAACAAAGGCAGGACGGTATATTTGTGGAGGTCTGTATCAACAAACAGCCTCTCTCCCCTCCAAACTTGAGAGTCCCTAGGCAAATTACTCCGTGGTGCAGCACCATGGAAGTCAATGGATGAAATTTACTCCTGTCAAGAAACATCATCATAAAATTAAAAGGCAGAGGGGAAGACCATGAAGTACCTGCTTTGCTAAGCTAAACTTTCAATCATTCTTACAAAAAAACCAATGCAAGAACATGGCATTATGCTAATAATGGTACCATGTTGTAATCTTCCAAAAATAACCATTCCAATATGTTTAATAATATCCGATAAAGTACTAACAACATTAATTAAGCTAAATGAAGTGTATCTTTGATTTTATGTTCATGTTCATTTAGTTCCTAATTCAGCAAAACACTTAACAGATGGTTAAGTTCACTAAAATGCCCTGCTAAAAGCCTATGCTCGTTTAGCACGTGTTAAATGCTCATTTGAATCTGCAGCAGCCTTGAAAAATGGGTGTCCTGTTCATCTGTGCATGTTAGCCTACCTACTTCCACGCTGAACAGAGGCAAATAACTTAGAAGGGTTACAGGTTTCTATACATATATATTTCAGTATGCTAATAAACGTAAACAAAAATAAGCGTCAAGAAAACATGCTGAAATAATAATCATTAGTTCCCATGTTCAGTGTCAGGTGCTGGAGAACCGAATACGCTGTGATAGTCCAGCCGCTTCATTTGCCAACACGGGGTTTAATGGGAAGATGTAAAAGTTTTTATAAGTGAAAAAAGGAGAACAACAGGGAAGCTTGTTCAAAATTTTTGCTAATTAAGTTCAAAGCATGTGCTACTTTGACTAAAATCCTACATGTGTACAGAAGCCTAGCTAGTTAATTTGACTGCTCCAAATTTTTCTTGTAGAGGACAAATTCTCTTTTTCTTACTTCATTTAAGTCAGAATAACTGTACTGAAAATAATGGCCATGCACTGTGTTTAAAGCAATAAAAGTGCAAAGAGAGCACCGGTGTACTTATGTCACTTGCCCTTCAGCTGAGACATCACAAGTAAGAGATGCTCTTGCAAGGCAGAAAAAAATTCACCTCGCCCAAATGGTGCAAAGTGCTAACTATGCTCTTAGTTCTTATATAGTATTTTTGACAATTATTTAAGCTAAGATCCCTTTGAATTATCATAAACCAGTTGCACCGGACCACACGCACTGAATGTACTAAGGAAGATTATAGATAAGAAGACGCTAACTAATTGCAAATACCTGGAACACATACCTCATAGCCTTTCAGTGATGGGCCCACCAAGACAACAGGTCTCATGGATGGTACTACATCATACGGGGGAACGTGTTCTGTCTAGAAGAAGAAAACAACACTTCAGATCATTAACCAAGGAAGACCTATATGAAAATCCTGGGAATTATGTATTAGAATTAAATAAAACAAAATGAAAGTACTACTTACCACTTTTTGTTTCTGTTTTGCTAAAAGACCAAATGAGAACTTGGTTAAAAACCACACACTGTGTATAACAACCATAACACTTGCAAACAAAAATCCCGTTGTCAATGCACTTCTGATTTCTCTCAGTGCACCTCCCTTTTTGGTCAGCCCTGTTTAACTTGGTCATTTATTCTGTTTTGGGGCAGCTCCCACTTTTCCTGAGATTTTTTCCCAGTCCCTTAGCAACTACTGCATATCTAGAAATAGATGCCTTTCTCCACCTCCGCACGCAAGCATTCTGTAAAATGTCTTAATAAGTCAGCAAAGGGGGGAACCCACATTTTTCATATACGGTTTTTAAAATAGAAGTATTAGAAATAGCAAGAGTTTCCTTAAATAAAATTCTGTCTTACCCGTGGAGGTGGGTGTGGCTCGAAATGTGCCAGAAACCATTTCTCCGAGACTTGAAGAAGAATTTCCACTGGATTTCCTATGGAATCAGAAAGAGTCCCATTAACACCAAGCGCCCAGAGATGCAAACATGTGACGTTTTAGGCAGCAGCTATGAGAAATTGCCCCATGAGAAATCACACGGTAAAGGAGAGTCTTCACCCACATTCATGCTGCAAGAAAGCTTCCTCTGAAGCGAGAGGTGAAGAGTACCAGGCAGGGACACGGGGAAACCAAAGCCTCTGTAATTAAGTAGACCTCCACATCTGGAAGAGCTGCGTACAGGCTACGAGGGGAAAGCAGGTTCTGTTAAAGACTGAGCAAAGCTTTTCTGTGATCTGCCCCTAGGCTGGGAAACACAGCAGCTCTGGGCACAGACAGCTGCTAAACTCCGCGCACAGCCCAGCTCTGCATGAGATCCCCCACCCCGCACTCCTCTGTCTTGTGGGGTCTCTACCAGCATGGATGACTGGCCAGACACACCTCTTGGGATCTTAACTGGTGGTTTAAACAGCTTTTGTTGTGTAGCAACAATGGTGTAAGTAGCTCCTTTTTCCATTCGCTGTACCTCCCTGCTTCCAGCCAGGCAGTTCTGCCCCTGTGGCCGGCCCTCCTCTCCCTGCGTGGTGCACCCAGCACAAACCCACAGCAGACCGGCAGAGGGAACTGGTTTGGGGAGGGGGAAGACGCTCAGGCGATTCAGCTCATTGCACAAGCAGCTGAGGAGATGGGAAGAGAGAAGGAGAACCCAGGACAGAAAGAAGAGGACTACTTAAGCAACCTGCTCACTGCAGGTGACCATAGCCCCGAGGTACAATCCATGTCCTTAGCACAGTATTTTTCATTGCATACAGCCTGAGCAGCAAGAGGACACTAGTCCCAATCAGTATTGTGTCCTTGCTTTCTTGCCGCCTGCTCTCCAGAGCAGGGATTGTTTACGTCTGGGCTTGGAAATCCTCTGCAAACACATGCTAGACTCTAGAAACCCTCTTTAACTGACGACTTTTCACTGCCTTACTCAGACAAAACTAGAATTCTTCTCATCATATAGAGCCTTAGTATGACAGCAAGTCACAGGTTTTAAAGAAATCTTAAGGTACAGATACTATACGACTCTAAACAAAGGTGCTCAAAAATCAACTCTTTTATCATTATACATTACTTTCAATTTTATCATACAAATCCAGGACTGTTAGTGCAGACTACTTAAAATCTTAATAGATATCCTTTACAATATTTCCTCTACTTTTTCATACTTGATTTTATTCCTAATATTCTCCACGTGTGAGATTAGACAAAAATCTTTGCAAGAATTGCTGATTCGGTGGAGTCATACCCATTCACACAAGCAGAGAATTTTTCTTATATGCTGTATCTGAAACAGTATCCTAAACACTCTGTCAGCGTCCATCTCTCTGAATTCGATAATCTTCTTTCTGTACATTGAGATACACTGGCTTCCTCTGAAGCTATTTCAAAAATTATAAAAGCAATTTGGAAAAAGCACAGTTAATGCTGTTCAATCACTCTAAAAACGTTTCTCCAGATGGTTTACACTTGAAATGATTCCTGACCTTGATTAAGTATAGGAGTATGCCAATTCCCTAACAGTGCTATACCGGCTAAATTATACTCCTCTTACTGCTATCTGTTAGGTCCAGATTCAATTGGCTCACGTCTCTCTACTCTGCAGTACTAAAGGTTTTGTTCTCCTTGTTATCTGTGTGAACATTTCAATTTTGCTTTCAATTAGTGGGAATAATACGCCAATAGTAAAGTAACCCAAGAAAAAAAAAAAGAGAGAAAAGTATTTTGTGTATTCAGCCAATAGAAGAGCAGCTACAGCGTCTGAACCGAAATTATGAAAAATCAGTTTTACTTCCTAGACCTGTGAGGAAGTTTATATTTTTCCAGGAACTTGCAATCTCCAGCTCTAGCAGCGTGAAGACACACAATGGTCAGGCTGGAAGATGAAGACCAAAGAAAGTGAAATGACAAAGCTCATCTTATAAAGTTTGGAAAGCCTTTTTTTGCCCAAAATGGAGAGAAAGAAAAAAAGAAAGAAAACCCCCACAACTTTAAGAATATAACAGTTGGGAAAAAAATCTGGCAGCCTTTGAGCACCAAGTTGACTTAAACCCATGGGGACATAAAACTCTCCAGCCCTTCAGCAATTTCTGTCGTTACTACTTATACCGTATTACTGATCTTTCCAAAAGTCAATACACTTTTTTTTTCTTGTTTCTCATCATCAATATCTAACAGGTCTATTCTCTGCAAATATGTATTTTCATTTGAAATCCCAAATCAAACACTCCTCCAAACACACTGCAATAAAAAAGAACCAAGTGACCTTTGAAAATATTGTCCGGTGTCAGAAATGATTTTAAATTATTTTAAAAGGTTACAGCATTCTTACCCTCCATGGAAACGTCCTCTCTTCTGCTCCTGTTGAATGCGGATATTCTCCAGTCTAAGCGGGCTTGGAATAAAGCCAATCTCGCAGCCCTCCTTAACCAGCCTTCCTATCCACCAGTCATTATTATATTTCTGGAACACAGAAAGGTTACTGGCTTCAGTTCAAAATGCTCCGTTGTCTGAAACTCCCTTCTTTTGTTATCCACAATCCCTAACTCCATACTGGTCAACAAAACCGGACTCGCACTGACATCTGAATGCTAGACAATCCGTGTGAATGTAAGTGAAGTTAAAAGGTGCTAGGCAATATTTGGAAGGTTAAGATCTTTGTAGCCGGAGAGTGGAAAGAGGCGTTATCTGTGGCAGCACTGCCTTATCTCTTAACTGTCCCAACACATCCTGCTGTGACTCCTCCTCCGGTGCCGCCAGCTCAGGTGCTCAGTGTGATGGTGATTTAACGAGCCGGACCAATTTCTGGTGAACCAAGGCCACCAAAATACCTCACAGCGGCCATATCAAATGTAAAAATAACACCTTCAGATCACCATCAAAACCATCGGTTTTGGTTCCCAGTAAAAGTTAATGGTCTACACCAAAGGTCACCACCACCACCATAATTTTTCCTTCCTCCTTTCCAGGTACTTGTACAGATGTCATTAATGTTATCCCTGCTGCTGCCTAGAAGTTGCTAAACTATTTGGAGGCATAGACTTCAAAATTTATGATAGCTGCAGAAAAATTCACCTTTACGAAGAAACTTCAATATATACCTGAACATATAAAATTTAATTTTATCATTAACTTAAGTAACATACATTTTCTGCATTACTGAAAGCCTGGCCTAACTTTAATGATGGAGAGATGAAAAGCGATATCACAGTGGAAATCATAGTGGAAAAGAATTTGTTGTAGCTGGCTGCCAGCAGCGCAGAGCTTTTGAAGCAACGTATCTGAAAACTTTATACTCTGCTATGCTTCATTAGGTACTTCAGCGTTCAAATGAAACATGACTTTTCACAACAGACCTTCAAGTCATTAAAACCAGCATGAGCGTACCAATTCTGTTTGCATGCCTTGAGGAAAAAGTTATGACAGAAATCTCCTCTTCAAAAACAATCAGTTCTCTTGCCTCCATATTCCCGAGCACTTAAGTTCTTGCAGAAACACATAACTACCATGTCCTGGCTGTCAAAGGTACAACAGTGCCTAACTGAAGTCTCTGAAACATACAGAGCCTCAACACCTTTGAAAAATAAATTAGCCTATTTATTAACCCGTGTATACACACAAATATTAACATATACGGCTATGGGAAATGCAACCCGTATACCACCATCTTGAAAGCCTGTCCTCTTTATATAGCTGGGTTTTATGCAAGAGGCTCCATTACTTTATCATTTCAACTTTTTACGTATCTGTTCTTCAGGCTGTTATGACCCTCATTCGGACAGTGTCAGTAAGCAAAGGTTCATTTGAAATATGTAGCTTCTGCTTAAGTTAACAGAGCTACTTACATTCTTTAAAACAGACAAATACTGCAGGACTTAGCATTCTGCTGTTGCAAATCAGGAAAATCGATCAATGGATTTAAACCACTGTGAAACCTGAATCCCATGAGCACTACCCATACTATTTTGGTTGTAAAGGTAGGGCTTGAACATGGGAATCTTTCTTTCATCAGCAGGTCACGGACCTCTGAGTGATGCCTCTAGACATGAGACCAGAGCCAGCGTTATGCTGAGAATATCTGAACAATCCGAATGATAACGATGCAGCAAGGAACGCAGGGCTATTTGCATTAGGTCATTACCTCCCATATGTTACTCTTCGCATTCAGCATGTGGGAGGACTACAGTTCATTCCTATTGGTTGCCATGCCCGTGATTTCTTCTGCATTGTCAGTAATTGTTGCCACTTCATCTTTGAAGTAAGCACATAATGTATAGTCTTGTAGGAGACAGATGAGACATACAAGACACATTCTCAATATAGCACCTCGTCAGTTACTGCTGGTGTTTCATCCCGTCAGCAGGGTGACCGTCCTTCTTACCTAGTTTAGCATTATTCTAAAATCTGGAACCATGCTTGTTCTAGTCCAAGCAAGCTTGCCACATCGTTAAAAAACAAATTCTGCAAAGCCTTCTTCCATGCAGCTACAGACCCCAGCACAGGGAACCATTCCTGAAATCCTTGAGTTACAGCCACAGCTTCAGGCAAGCTGAAGGTTTCAGTGTTATCAAAGAAACTACGCTAAACCCTTAGCGGAGCTGACAAATACCAGTAAGCCTGATGGCTTACAGTTTGGTGGCAATGTGATCCTGGCCACTTAGATCTTGGAAGGAAACTCACAGAATGTCAAGACATGGACTTGGGACAAATGGGAAAATGTACAGGGCAGCACGGTAAAAGTTTAGTACACTAAATTCACTGGCCTGACAATAGAGGTAGCCACGTCCTGGGAAAGCCAAGATCAAATACTTGTTTTAACGGTGATGCACAGTTACCCGAATGGTTATACAGGACAACGTACGCTACAAAGATAGTACGACAGGTAGGGTACACTTCTGGTGCGGATGGGAAAACGTCAGGGAAGGTAGCTGAGAAAGGGATCTGAGTGCTGTGCTGGATGCAGCTGTCTGCATTGCAGTTTGAGTGCTAGCACAGGACCCCTTCCTGATGGGAAGCGGGTTTAGAAAGCGGAGTACATCAAGGGAGTTCAGGTGTGGTGCTAGGCAGAACAGAACACGTTCCTGGGGAACGAAGAGGAGGGGCCATCAGTTCTGCCCGCAGAGACAGGCAAATTCACATTCAGTGCTCCAATTCCTCAGCTGGGGTTTAAGCACTGTTCCACACAAATATTTAAAAAAAAAAAAAAAAAAAAGATACACACAAAAAAAAACCCAAACAAAAAAAAAATCCAAATCAAACTTCCATCTGTTTGCAGCAAATTGAAAAAATGGAACAAGAGAATCAACTACCCCTCCTGTGTCCTTCTCAGGGAGAAAGAATTTAAAGCAAAACCCCCAGTTGTACCACCAATCTCTGCCCCCAGAGGTGCAGAAGCAGGTGTTTTCCTCCTAAAAGTGCTCAGTCGAAGGGAGATCGGTGGTGTGATGACAGACACATGTTCAAAGAGAGAGACAAATGAGTACTGAACACACCCTAAAATAAACCCAGAACACAGAGATGAAAAAATGTTTTTGCAAGCTGCAAGCCTATGTACAAATCTACAAAACAACAGGGGTTTATGGTAATTTGGAGGGCTCACGTCAGATAAAGAATTGCAGAAGAGATGCTCAACATGCAATAAAGACTATTTTTCTCTACCAAAGCCATACTCAGCGCCCATTTATTCCCATTCCTTTTTCCTTATTTCTCTGTCTATTTCTCTATGTCCTCTTCAATATTTTCTTTTCTTATTGTATTATTCTAAGTCTTATTTCCTCCCTTAGAAGCCTATCTGGTGCTTTACGAAGACCTGGTATAACCTGGTGCAGCTTCACTTTTTGATCAATAGAATCCCTATTACGTAATCTTTGATCCATCACGAACTTCATTTGATGAAAAGAATCTGAATCTACCATGTTGAAGGGGATTTAAAAGACAGCAAGTTGTTATTTCCTTCCTGTAACATGAAAATCCAACAACAAGTCGGTAACATCAAGCATTAAAAAAGTGCAAGATGACCACCCCAGGGTGCTGGAACTCTAAAAAGGCTGAAGTACCACCTCATCATCGCTAATCAGACACCCGGATGTGCTGGGCTCTCCTGCCTCCACTCGGCTCTTGGCTCTCTTTTTAATCCGGTATGGCTCAGCCCTGACTGTTCAAATTGGAGTCCTCAGCATGTAAAAAGATTCCCTTTTACTACTTCTTGGGTTTACCTCTTTAATGTGTAGGAAGTCCTTGGCGTCAAAAGAGATGGCAGTGCTTGGGACAGGAACATCTTCATCCAGAGCTCCACAGTAACTCACATTAGTCTTAACAGCAAATGCTACTGGTTTGGACTACAGATAGAAACACACATCACAAACAGTGGAAATGTCTGAATCAAGAACTGTATCAAATTACCAAAAACCTAGTAGAGGACATTCGCCAAACACATCAAAATTCAGACGTGGTAATTTCAAACAAGCCAGCAAGAGTTTAGCTCACTAGAGAAGATCCCCATTTATATGAGACTATTTGCACCATATTCCCCCAAACATCTTGTCTGCAGATAGCTTGACTCAATTGCCAACCTAGTTCAAAAGATAGCATTATCATTACAAACCAACAGTGGGATTTTGAACAGTAGGCAAAAGATAAATGCCACATAACTTAGTCATTATTAAAAGTTGAAAAGAACACACCTTCGCCCTTTCAAGCTGTATAGCTGCTTGTTGTTCTCTTTCTTGGCGGATTGCTTCCCTGTCTTCTTCCAAAGAGACATCAGAGTCTGAGGGTCTGCTTGTGTACGAATCTGCTGAGCCCTGAAATTAAGAAAACAGATGTAAGAAACAGAAACCCCCTCCCCAACCAGATTCATAAAGTACTTTTTAAATATTTGTTTCTTAATTTTTCCGAGTGGGTTTTACATATTGTTGCTAGCACGAAAAATCTACAGAATTTAGCAGAGAAATAACCTGGCTTTACCAATCAGGTGCACTAAGCCAAAGACAAAAATCCCAAGAAAAGCCTCTCTCTCCACTTTCAAAAAATCTCTTCACTTTCTTACTGACACAGTGAAATACAGCTCAGTGCTGGGCACTGTCCAGAAATCTTTATAATATTTAAATCCTGTCTGACAACCTTAGATTCAAGACCGTCAAGGGCTAGGTCACATCAAATATAATTAAGCTATTATAAAGCTTGGTTAGAATCACCCCTCCCTGTAAATACAGTACCTCCCTGCCGCGGCTGCCACTCACATAAAGCTTTGTTCTGTGCTTCAAGAGGGAAAAAAGTGGCAAAAGTCACATTATTAACAGCTACTCGACAGGGCAACACCAAAGCTGTACAACGATATGAAATGAAAAGAGCCCGTACAAGCAGCAGCAGAATGCAACAGCCTATAAGGCAGGAAACAAGGTACCACCACAGCTAGATTTTCCGGCTGGGACATTATTCAGGACGCCTGGCAACATCTGAAGTATACGGTGACTCCTCTCTCCCGTCTCCCGTGTCCTGCTCAGCTGATCTTTATGTTTGCGTGGAGCCAGCTGAAAGCTGGGGCTTTAATCTTGCAAAACAGATAAGGTAAGGTAAAGGGAATGTTCACTCATGATGAAATCTGAAATGCCAATCCTTCTCCCTTCAAAACCTCAAACACTCGACTCATCATAGGTCCCTTCCAACTGAAACAGTCTATTCCACTCTATTTTATTGCAATGACCCAGAAGCCTGGCGAGCCTCGGACTTGAACCTAGCCTTCCAGGAGCACCGCTGACGGAGGTGTGCACGACTGGGCGTTCACACAAAAGGGGAAGAAAAATTTCACTAGAAGAGGACATTCCTACAAAGACCTCAAAACCCTAAAGTCTAGGTCTAACTTTCCACTCAAGGTAAATGTTGAACGGGAAATACATGTCCCTCACTGAGCCATTTCCCAAGCAAATGGAATTTTTACTAATAAATTAACACGTCTCTCTGGTGAGCCTTTGCTTAAGCCAGACTCCAGCCTTGCAAAATCCTCTTCTGTTCAATATAGCGCTTTGAATAATTTGTGTTTGGGTCATGAGGCTGCTCCCAGCACGGGAGAGGTCTGCGTTTCACCCTCCCCAGCCCAACACTCTGTGCTGGCTGCAGGTGACGCGCAGCCGTCCCACACTCCCCAGCTGGGCTGGCAACGGCTGCTATAAAAGTCAGAATATGAAGTTTAGCGTCAAGAGCTGCATGGAGTTTGCACTGCAGTCTAACTTTCTAACCTATATATTTTGCACGTCTTAGGAAAAATAACTACACAAACACACTATCGTAAAAAAGGAGAACTTCAAAGGGATCAGGATAATGCAGAGCTGCAGAAGGATCCGGCCCCAGTACTGTAGTCAGTAGGAGGGATACACGGCAACGTCTGACCACTGCCGAGAGACACTATTTCTGTTTTTAAATACGAGAAAGGAAAAATGCGCTGGACTATGTATGCTGTATTGTACTATATAACCAGTGTGACAAATTATTTCTAAGTCATCGCATTTCTAGCAAACTGAAGACATACGTATCTATATATTTATATTTCCACAGAGCTCCAAAATCTGTAACTCTATACCTGTTCCAAAAGAGCCATTCCACAGCATTACGTCTTTCAAACATTTTTTCCCTAAATTGATTTATATCCTGCAGCACAGGGACACATATTCTACATAATCTACCACAGAAATCAATATTCTTACTTTCCACGTAAAGGAACATATTCTTAAATATTGATGTGAGTACATATCCACGAGAAGACTTCTGGCAATGAAGCACCGATGAGCATATGCTCTCTTCTTGTCACATACTCATAACTTGGCCATAAGCATGGCACTGTCACTAGGGAGGGCAGATTTCCTCTACGTCAAGAACAGGATTTGCCTAACATGAGCTAGCACGCAGCTCTGATTTGAACAGACGGGAAAATTTCCTTCCCAGGACAGTCGGCCACCCTGCGCCCCCAGGAAAGGGCAGAGCACCTCTCAGCAGCCGGGCGCCTGCAGGGACCCACGCCTCTGGGTCCTGAGCTGCAACAACTCTAACATCAACAGGCGGAAAACTAGCATTAGCTGCTGGCGGCGGCTCAGCTTTTCCGAGCTGGGAAGCTTAGACATGCTGCTCTTCCTTCTGCTTCCCTCGGGATGCAGCAGGGAACTCGGCAGGCGCAGCACTGGGCTAGGCGCGCTCCAAAGACGCCTCTCGGGTTGCCCAGTGCCTGCCAGTTACTCCCCTCTCCCCACCCTGGAGGCAAGATTAAAACTTCAGCTGCCAAATGCATCACCAACAGAGGCATGAGAACGTTTCTTCCCTGCTCAAAAGCGAGAGCACAAAGCACGCCAACTCACCCCACCTGGGTGAAACGGGTAGCAGGAGACCCGCTGCCTGACCTACTGTTCCAACCTACATCTCTGCTCAGCATCTGAAGGAGAAGTCTACCAGTAGGAGACTGAATGTATATGGTCAAATATTCCAGTCCTAAAACTATAGCCTGTGCTCCATACCAGAGCCAGCATTGCTCAAAGCAATTAGAGAAAAAATAAAATTAAAAAAAAAAAAAAAAAATAGAGCAGGAGTTGCAAAGACAGACCAACTTTGTGGCAGAGAGCAGCTTATAATTTACTGTCCACTAAACACTCTGAAGACACAAAATGCTTTATAGCTGCTGACCATCCCATTTTTTACTTCCAGACAACAAAGCTTCAATAGCAGCGGAAAGGAAGAAGGAAAAGTAATCACACTCTCCAAATAATAATAAACCAAAAAGCACAATAATAAATACAAATAATATACTGCAGTAGGAATGGGCTCCTTTCCAAGATTTTAGTCCTACCTGGCATAATACACTGCAACAGGAACGCACCACATCCCGGCATGCCTGAAGCCTGACACAAAGCCACTATTGCTGTCATCGAGAGCAGCAGACACTGTTCCTCACCCACGTGCTCTCTGACCATGTCATTTCCTCCTTAATTTTCTGTGTACTGAAAGGTGTATGAGAACAAGGCACAGCACACATCACCGACAGGACAGATAGCAGCATCACGCACGTAGGTGGATTGCAGAAATCATCTGTGTGGGGAAACGGTGAACAAAAAGTGCACAGCCTCCTATCTATATATTTATCCAAGTCCTCTGGATATGATTCAGTGCAGCTCGGTAAGGGAATTTAATAGAAATAGATACCTATGCTGGATGCACAGTTTCCCATACTGGCTTTTAGTGGTCTATGTTTGAGCACTGACCTATTTAATGCTGTCAGAACAAAGTAGTCTTAACCGAAGTAGCTGATACTGCAAGGCTACCCCAGGCTGCTCCTCAATGCTAATCACTGCCTGTACGCCAAATGATACGGACTGGTACAATCACATCCGCATGATCCCTTCTCTTGCAAGTTATGCCAAATAGCAAGTGGCTTATCTGAAAGATGCAGCCCCAGGACTGTGACTCACATGATGCTGAACTGCAGCATCACATGGGAAACAAGGCAGGATTCTGCAAATAGCAGCAAGACGGACAGAAAAAGCAGCCCAAGGTAAGCCATGGAAACTGGCATTCTGTAAGGTACCGTAAGCGTGGGCCAAGGAACGTGAGCGTCCACATTCGGTCAGAGCAGAAGACCAAGCAAGATTAAGGTTTACTTTTCTCAGCTCCACCACTACCCCACAGTGAGCGAGAGTGCCCAGTGCTATCGGGTACGCACACTGACCCTTGCAGGTCATCGCACCGATGTACCCGTCACCTCTCACGCCTCTGTTAACACCACCAGCGCTCTGCATTCACCAGCCGAGACGCTTCTGTAGTTACACTGGACTCTTGGCAGCAACGACTTCTACTCACAGAATGGGACTCGGAATCTGATTAAGGTTTCTGGGAACTACTACAACGCAAGCCATCCATAAATTAAAAATAACCCTGGTTATCCTCAGAAGTCCAGCTTTTGCCTATTTTTGAAAACTGTGCACAGACAAGAGGATCACTTCTTGTGTTTAATTTCTGGTTCTGCTTAAAATTTTTGATTGAAGATCAGAATATTGCCAGCAATACTGTGCAATACTGACAGAATATTGTGCAAGAAGCCAACACGAACGCTCATGCCTGTACGGCACCAAGTGCAATGAAGTTCTGGACCGACAGCTCATATTTGTTGAAACTGCAATAGATGTGGTGATACTAAATACTATGATGCATCCATGCTCTCGTCGCAGCTGGGAAAGTATAACTGACTGCCTGAGCACACAATGAAAACCAAATTACGTTACCAGTGTTGGGGAAGTGAGAGGCGAATAAAGAGGAAAGAAGGCATCCCCCACCTTTTTCTGTACACCAAAACTTTATCAAAAAGACCATTTCATTTCTTTATTTTCCTATTGCTTACAGCGGCAAGCTGATAATTTGGGGTATACCGTATATGTCCACAGTTTCACATTTGCACATAATATTCAAGGACCAATTATCACGCTAACTGTCACCCAACCTCAACCTCACGACCCCCTGGGAGATAGAGGAACTTTGTGAAGTGGGAGTACACGCAATGAGTTCGAGTGCACACCAGATTTGACAATTTGAAGGAATAATATAATTATCTAGCAAAGCCTGTTTCAAGGCAATGAAAGACTCGTTTCATATTTCACAGCCTTTTAACTTGGCCTTCTGTGAATTCATTTTTCTTGCAATTTATTATTTATTTTCTCCCTCATTCATTTTCCTCTCTCGTCAATTAGTATAATTGTTTTGATAAAAACACTGAGGTTGAAGCAATCCCCAAAATGCTAGGGAAAACGTGTAAAGCAGAAAGAACAGTGGGTCTGTTCATTCAACAACTACAAGATAACGGTAAATCATCAGTCCCTCTTGCTCACTGACTAACTGGTTTTGCACTTGAGACTGCTGACAGATACGTGCTGAGGTGGCTGGGTGACTGGAAAGGGTAACACAATATTCCCAGCGAACATGGTGTTTCTATGCCCCAGCCTGTTCAGGGAGGAAAAATTCACATGCATCCTCCTACTGGACACTGCAAACAACCGCCAGCCAGATCCAGCGTCCCGCCCGCGGAAGAAAAGAGCAGAAGAAAAGACCAACCTTTAGCTGTTACGGTTTCAGAAGAGGGGGTGGGAAAAAAAAAGAAAGGACTTCAGTGAGGTTGCAAATACTTTTTTTTTCCAGCTGCCATAAATATACAGATCTGAATAGCTCTCTATCCAGCCATAACTTGTAATGCTTTGTCATATAGCTTGTGCAATTAAAGGCCCGATCCATTAGGAGCTCCAATAAGCCAGATGACAGGCAGTCTCTTTTGAAAAGATTTAGGGTGCTGCAGAGCCCATCACGACCCAGAAAGCATTTCTGAAAACATACTCTGCTCGGAGAAAAAGCTTCTGCCTCATCCATTAAGCAAGACAAGAGGGCAGCATTGTCTAATTGTAGGCATCCTTCTCGGGCAGAAGGACTAGCTATGGGCATTTTGAGCGCATCTCTCTCTCCAGGAATAAGCAGACATTGAGCACACGTGGCAATCACTATGCTTAATAAAGCATACATGCCACTGAAGAGGAAAGCCCTAGTATCTGTGTTCATACGCAAACGCTGTTTTCAGCCGAGAACATGAAAAATGCCTTTGCAATAACAGAGAGTTCACTTTGAAAATCCATAGCGCTTTAAAATGACGAAGTATCAGGAGCAGCAGCACACCTCGAGGCAGCCAATTATTTTGAATGGTTTGCTGGAGGCTGGATAATATCAGAGCTAGGGACAGCATGAAATACTGCGGGGGAAAAAAGATCACTCCCGTCCCATCCTGTCCTCACCCCTGCCTGCCTCTCCTCCTGTGCCTCTTCTCAGTTCCTCCCCGCAACAGGAATCCCACTTGGTACCTTCAGGCTTCCCTACGGGTTTTTGGATGCTCGAGGCAGTTTCACCTCCTGCAAGACCAGCAGGGCGAGGGGGGACTGTGCCCCTCTGCTGCGCTCTGGGGAGCCCCCCCTGCAGCGCCGCCTCCAGCTCGGGGGGGCCCCACAGCAGAAGGACACGGAGCTGTTGGAGCGGGGCCGGAGGAGGGCCCGGAGATGCTGCGAGGGCTGAGCCCCTCTGCGGGGAGGACAGGCTGGGAGAGGGGGGGTTCAGCCTGGAGAGGAGAAGGCTCCGCGGAGACCTCAGAGCCCCTTCCAGTGCCTAAAGGGGCTCCAGGAGAGCTGGGGAGGGACTTTTTCCAAGGGCATGGAGTGATAGGATGAGGGGGAACGGCTTCAAACTGGAAAAGGGGAGATTGAGATGAGATGAGATAGGAGGAGGAAATTGTTGCCTGTGCGGGCGGTGAGCCCCTGGCGCAGGCTGCCCCGAGAAGCTGTGGCTGCCCCATCCCTGGAGGTGTCCAAGGCCGGGTTGGACGGGGCTGGGAGCACCCTGGGCTGGTGGGGGTGTCCCTGCCCAGGGCAGGGGGTGGAACGAGGTGATCTTTACAGTCCCTTCTGACCCAAACCATTCAGTGAGTCTATGATTCTAAAGCACAGCATGCAAAGGCCCCAAAGATCCTGTCCTGGTGGTGAACACAGAGGGTACACAGCAGACCAAAGAGCTGAACCGAAGGTCACACCAATGCTTTTAAATCGGTCAGGACCTCAACTAAAAATTTTCTAGCAGCCATCCAAGTGTGTGAGCACACATACAGCATGACGGAGGTTTAAGAGAGCAATATTGTACAAAACAAGATTGCTCATCATTGTTTAGCTGTTTTATACTGGAAAACAGATAAACATGGCCTTGTAAACACAATGCGACTTTCTCCTACACGCTGTTTTTCGCACTTAGCCTGCATCGTCACATCCCCGTCTCTGTGAGGCCGGGGCCAGCCAGCAAAATCCCGACTGAGGGCTGGCACACAGAAGCCCTGCTGCACAGGAAGCCTGCAACTTTTGCAATAATTAGTAAAAGAAAAATTTACATTTACAGATGGATATACAGACAGGGAAATTGTCTTATGCCGCAATTCGTTCCACGTTGATCCTGCTGCATTATGCTGACAGTGTACGGCAGAACCAGAACCGCACAGGTTGGGAGGAACTGCAGTGTCCTACGTACCCCCGAGGAGAGCAACAATACAGTGCATCTGGCTTTCTGCAGTGGTTTCGTTTTGCTGCTCTTTTTTTTAACTAATGATGTTACCAAGAATCAAAGCATCAAAAGTAGACTTCTGGGTGCAATCTTGACGCGTCCTTTAATATCCAGCTCGTTCAAATGTCCTTATATAAAGCTGGACACTGTAACTTACGGATCTCTGCCCTACCTCCAACTCCCACAAAAGCAGGGAAGTGCCACATTTAGGACTGGAGCTGTAGTTACAGCACTGCCAGGAAACACAAAACTTGAATGCAAAAATGCTGAAATTCCATGGACTCATGGAGAGACTGGCTACTACTAGTCACTTTGCCTGGATTACATACATGTGATAACAGGGCTTGAATTTTTTTAGGATCTTTGCTTTGCAAGAATCAGAAAGCATTTCTTCCCATTGAATAGAGCCATTCATGATTAATTGGGCACTTCAGTGCTTGTGGTTCTTCCAGCTGCCGAAACCTCTGATCGGAGACCTGCACGTGAAATACGGTGCTCCTGGAAGGGGCTGGCAGGGGCTAGGATGCCACATGGTTCTTGCTCACGGCTCGGCTGCCACCAGGAGAGGCTGCCTCAGCTCTGTTAATTTCCCAAGAAATTCAGTCTGAGGCTGAAACACCGTAAACAGCAAAGTAACCCTTGCTCTCAAGCCAAACCATATTCCAACCCACACCAGGCATGATTACTCAGTTTACCCAAGCATCACCTAAACCAGTCCCGTTTTTGTTCTAGACGCATTCAGTACGTCTCATGATAACAAGTTATGTGTGTGAGTACTGTAACCAGCAGTATTTTGTACAAAAGCACGCAGGAAACGTTCTTCTTGCCACATAGATGAAATCCCAACATTTCATCCTCCCACACCAGAACTGAGGTCTCAAAACCCCTGGTGCAACCACAGCTCAGTTCAGAGCAACAAGCACCTTGTGCGCGCCGGCCCGGCCTCTTCCCACAGCACCACCCTATGCTCGCAAAGCCCCTCTGCGGCAATCACATCTTGCCCGCAAGAGTGATGTTTTCCCTACGACAAAAACTGCTGGCTATTTTTCAGGATACGTATTTAAAGAGAATTATTTGTTCAAGTTACATTGAGATACAGGTCTTTAAAACTACTTATATACATTACTTCTGAACTTGGCAGGTATGTGCATGGAAATAATGAGAGTAGATGGGGTTTTTTAGTACCAGAACAGCATACGCAGGTAAAAGGTCAATAAAACCCTGTCAGAGAAGTGGTTCTTTCCATTTGCTATATATTGCAAGTTCTAAGCAGCTCAAGATTTGTTTATTGTTATTATTACTATTCTTAGATTTTCTTCATTGCTTTGTCACTTTTCCATTGCTGTCATTGCTCTATTCATTCATCCACTTTAAAAATAATAATAAAACCCCATGTAATTATTTATGGCCCCATCTTCAACAATGAGCAACAACAGCCTGCTCAAACTTCAGTGTGATTCGGGACATCAGCCATGCTCAGAAACAAAAGATACCTCCTAAAGCCTGTTTAACTCCAGACCACAGCTCTGTCCCTAGCTGGGGCTGAGGTCTCTTCACACTGACAGTGGAAGTAGCCAAAAACCTAAGCAGGTCCCGGAGAAGGAAGACTGATTTCATTAGCCGGAAGGTTACCTTAGCCCATCCTCTACCTGCCTTTCACACAAGATGTACCCATCAAGAACTGGAGCCTCAACTTGAAAAAAGACTGAGTGTCCTCAGTCCGCTGCCATTTTCAGCGAGAATTGAGGTCGCTGCACATCGCACGCGAGGCTGTGTACCTCCTTAACAACTTCCCAGAACCTTGACAAACTTCTTGGCAAAGCAAAAGGAGAACAAATAGGCACAGAGCTGGCTGCAGGGCCGTATGCTGCCATATGCCATGTATGTTCAAGGAACGATGTGGTGTTGGGTTGTGGTGGTTTTTTTTTTTTAATGGAAGAACAATTCATTTTAGACGCAGTTCACTGCAAAACCCAACATAAACCTTATCTCTCACTGGTCCACGTGCAGCGTGCAGTCCCTCTGCACAAGCTAGTCACAGTACCTGTATTTCACTGCCTGAAAACGTAGGTTTAACTCAGAGGTTACTCATGTAAGAATGCCACAAAGACAGGTGCTACAGAGGGTAAGCACTAACATATTTTTACATGAAAACAGGAAGCAAAACTTGCGGACTTTAAAAAAACCCCACATTTTAGGTAACAGTGGCCACTACCACTGACCACAGTTGGTGTTCACCCGGCCTCAGCACTCGGGACAGGCAGCTAAATTTAATTACTGAGCAGGTGACGTAATTAGGAAGCAAATGCAAACCAGTGGGTATCTATTCATTTGGCATGAAAACATCACTGTGCTGCAATCAAAGTCGGGGCCAAAAAAATCTGCGTGTGCTAGAAGAACCACCCCAGTGAAACACCGCAGAGAGGCCCAATCTATCCCAGGCGCTGGAGTGAGACTTCTGTGGGGACTGAGGGCAGGAGGAACAATCCTCTGCACTAAGGAAACCAAAGGGGTTATTCCCACCTGTAAAGGCTTTGCAGAATGAGGTGCAGAGATTACACTGGAAGCACAGCCCCTATTTTAATATCCTCTAGAATTATTAATATCCCCCCTAGAAATACAAAAGCTGTTCCAGCTGTTGTAATGTTAAATAACAAGGTCCGATGGAGCTACAGGAGAGCATTTCAGCAGGACTTTTTCACAAATTCACGTCTATGAGACAATGCGAATGTGCCATTGAAAGTCCAAACAGGACAAGGTTCAGTTCCCTACCAAACCATTTTCTTGCTGAATGACTGACACACACACAAGCCAGCTGCATAACCATTTTGCATTGAGTTGTGATTTCAGAATTAAATGCTCAGTAATTATTTCCTTCTATATGTTTGGTAAATTTATTTAAGACAACTCATTAGGTGTCTCAGCAATTTGGAAATTACTAGGTAGTTAGAACATGGGTTTTTTTTTCTGAATACTAATTATTAGAAAATAGGGCAACCGTTCTAACATTTCTTTTCACGATCTCTTTCTTTTCCTGAATTTAAAATCTTGCAGTGACATCTCCTTTCTCAAGCTGCCTTCAGTTCAGCACAGATTGTGTTTTTACATCTAAGAAATTTAGTTTTAAAAAAAGTATAGTAATATATACATTTACTGCCAAAATACTACATCTTTTTCTGTAATGTTCAAATGAACATGCAAGACGTACAAGGTTTTGCCTGACGTGCATTACAGGTATACATTCACTGGGTGCAACACATGGAAAAGGTCTACAGTTTAAAGACCTATATAGACTAAAAAGGAAGCCAGAGATAGTGGTCATTGAATATGATAGTCATGCTGAACTTTTCCTTTTCACATTTTGACTGACGTAATTTCTTATGCTATAACTAACTGTAAACTCAAATGTTGTTTTGCCTTTGTTGGCACCTCAAATGCTCATCGGTCAGGACAAAGCGGTGACGTTTTAGTGGCAAAAAGGACGGCATAAATCACTTGAAGTACAAAGATGGACAAAATGTTTCACTAGTTTGTCCATGAGTGATTCCATTCTCTTGACCATAAAAATGCATTTACACATTAGTATTAGTAATAAGTAAGTTGTTAAATGCATTGTGGCACTAGTCAAACTGCTCCAGCTATCTCACCTCTGCTGGCAACAACTACATAAAACAGCCAAGGGTACCAAAAGTTACCGGGTCCCCTTCACAAGAACAGTTCTTAGCTGCTGTATCATTTTGGCCCGTTACTCAGCAAAGCAATTAAGCACATCCACCCTCTTAACTCAGCAAAGCCCGTCAGGTTCCTCTGACTACTGCTGTGTAACCTAAGGAAAGAAACACAGATTGTCCCTGGGGCATCTCTAACCTGTAATATTCGCAACGGGAGGCTGCCAGAAGCTGCAATGTGTCTGCCGATGGCATTCACAGTAGAACTGGACAATGACAGACATGAATATCTGCTTGGCCTTTATTCTACCCCTCCCTCCAAATAATCCTTTTTATTTTGGGTGAGGATTTTTCTCCCCCTCCAAAAAAGGGTTTATATTCACATCTTCCCACACAAAGCACTTTTTCTGCAGTCTCCAACCAAACTGAAAGGTGAAGATCACAGCCAGATAGGTAGCTACAGGCTCAGGTTGTTTTTCTCCAAAAATGCATCCAAACCACGAAATTTGAACAACACACAAACCTTTCAAACTCCATTTTTTGCTCAACCATAAAAGAGCAAAGATCTGTCTGGAAATGCTCTGATCAGTGTTTTATTCCAATCGCTAGAAGTGTGATTGAGTCAACAGCTGAACACCTCTAGTCTGAATTTTGCTTCAATCTCTGCAGCTGGTTCCTCTTTCTCATGAAAGCTATTCAGAAGACCCAGGAGAGAAAAAAGGTGGTTTTTTTTCAGTGATAAAAGGCACCAAATTAAAGCTGCAACAGTAAAGAGACACTGCTTTATTTTTTCTAATTACTTTGGCTCTTGAAAGTATTGAGTGATCTTCCCGAGGCTCTGGGGAAGCTACTACTATTGGGTTTTATGACACCTGATAATAATACAGCAGCTAATAAAATTGCACCTGTTATCCTAAACGAGCTCTTCTGGAAAGATGCTGCTCTGTGTGTGTCCCAAATAACGCATTAGGAAGTCAAGAATGTTCTATAAGTCTCCAGAAAGAAAAAAAAAAAAAAAAAAAGAGACAAATATTGCCCCCAAACTAAACTTAATCATACTGCCAACTACACAAGCATCTGTGTTTACCATATGTGGTCTACCACAACGTTTCCTCAGACACACAGCATAAAGTCTTCAGCCAGGAAGTCCTGCAATAACGCGGTGTCTTTCTAAGTCACTCCCTAAGCCCCCACTCTCTCCCCCTGCCTCCTCCGTATTATTCTGAGATCCCTTTTGCTCCAAGTGCAGCGTCCTGGAGCGGAGAGACATGCAGGACAAATAAACTGCAGAATATTATGGGTGCTTTCCCACGCTGGCTGTGATGGAGCGTTTTTGCTGACATGGGTGGACCACATTTTTTTTAAAACCACACCTGCATCTAGTTCCTTTCTACAGCATCACGGACATTTAACTTGCCGGTCTGGAAGGAAATTAGCTTCCATTTCTCCTCTTATTTTACTCTTTTCAAGTTTATTCCCATTTCTCTTTTGTCTTCGTCTAGCTTAGCTTTGTTTTCTCTCCCTGGCACGCTCGTATCACCACGTCGCCCTTGTGAACACCGGGCTGCCCTGTGCCCAGCTGTACCCGCTCGCCCTGGACTGCTCTCAGATACACTTGTTTCACCTCTGAATAGAGGCCACCATGGGGGTGTGGGCACGTCTATAAATCAGCGTTTATTCTTCCTCAGTGAGCTGAATATCGAGTATGCTGTCATTGTCACGGTTTTACGACTGTTCACAGGTATGTTTTTGCAATCAGGTGCAGGAAGCATCACCTCCAAAATCACACCTTGGGACTTCACAGGGCAATGAAGAACCTGGCAATAACACGAACGTCATTTGCCTGGTTTTTTTAGTTTTTTTATGACAACGTAAGTTTGTCAACAAGCCAGTAATAATGCTTCTGTAGCAATGATCTCCAGAGATCATCACTATTGTTTTATGTGCCTCTACAAGACTTGTGTGAGATTTCAGTCTTTGGATCTTTACAAAAAGCCCACCGGGGAGTAACAGTATCCTAGTCCCTGCTTCAAAAATACCCGACCCTAGCCTGGTTTGCCTGAGTCAAGGAGCACTTTGCAGAAGAACTCTGTATCTCGCCACAGAGCAGCACCAACCGCCTGAGAGAGGGGCCACCAAGAGGACGGATGGACATACACAGGCAATGGGGTAAGAGCCCTCCCGCTCGTGCCAGAACAAGCGGGTGTTTTTAGAGCAACACAGTTGTTATTACCTATCTTACATTTGCCGAGCACATAGATTAAAAACCCAACCTAAATACAGTAACGGGCGTGTGGGGTATTTAAACATACAATTTCCCGTCAATCTACTCAGGTACTAATCCAGCTTGAAGCTTTCCAAAATACCAATATGCAAAAGTAAGCACAGCTGAGAAAAGCCACGAATGTCACCTTACATTTATGAGCCAGTTATCACCTCCCGCAGATGATTCCCAACCAGACCCACCTCCTCTCCCACCCTAACTGGCCTTCAGCAACCCCATACAGTTCACCAAATTTCACCAATTTGATATGACAGTTGCAATTTTGTCCTTCCAACCTTGAACCTCTTCCCTTCTCCCCCGTCCACCTCACCTACCTTCCACTGGAGGAAATATACTCTGAGCAGAGGACCAGAATAAGCACATACAACACCTCAAAAACCTACTCTGTGTGAGGTTTATACACGGATAAACCTTCGCCAACCTTTTTTCCAAGGATGAGTTCCCTTCAGTTAGTGGCACAAATCAGGCTAGGAGCTCTGGACACAGCAGATTTTTATCTAGAGGCCTTGTTTTCATGGACAAGGAAAGAAGTATGTATTAGAATTTAATTTTCTGATCACTTAATAAGCGAACAAGAACTATCCAACACTCTTCAAACTGCTCCCTGGAAGAAAAAAAAAAGCCTGAAAAATTAAAGTATTTGAAATTTATTTTCTACCTCTGCCTCTGTTTTTCTTCTGGTGAACAGACTTCAACCTGTTTCCAAAAAGCTAATTCACAGAGAGAGCTGGAACTGACTGAGTTTGTCACTTATGCTTTCTTCTGTGCCTGAGGATGGCTGGTATTTCTGCTGAAATTTCCTTTAGAAAAAGGAAAAATTAGAGAGCTCAGATAGAATAGTTAAGTTTATTTTCCTGCAGAACTGTTCAGCAGCACATGGACATCTGACATTCATTCTCCTCGGTATGTGCTGTGACCCCCGGTTTCTATTTCACAGATTATGTGCATAAGGGACCTTATTTCTGCAAACGGGACCCAAGCGCAGAAGTTGATGGCACAGAAACAGAATAGGCAGGGTGAGCCAGATTGCCGCTGTTTTCAAATCCCTGCCCTCGCAATCTGGCTTGCATGGAAGAGACTCACAGAATTACATTGCCAAGTGGCTGTGAGGCAGCAACCAGAGCGAGGACCCTCGCCATCACCTCCTTCGTCACCTCTTCTGCGCAACATACTTATGCTGACTTGGCACTACTGGAAAGGGTAAGAAGTATAAAATGAAGGATCTCAGTAATTCTTTCCTCTCGTTCATTGGCTAAAATGATTTTTCTCAATTTTCCAAAAAACAGTACAACTCTCCTTGGGCTACAAACACCCACAGAAGACTTTGGCCCCTGAAGCAGAAATGTTCAATACAATAACCTTCAAAGTCTTATAAATGTGAGGAAAGAAGTGGAATTTTCCTGGAGACCTCATTGTCAAGAAGATCCTAGCCACCTGTCTGTTTTCACTGCATGCTTTTCCTAATTCAAACAGTTAAATTAAAGAGCACACATCTTTTTAAGGATTTTTACGATTACAGTGTCCCGATTTTCTTCCAGTATGGTGTCACCACTTCCCACACCATCAGGTTTTATACAACCAAAATAACCCTGAATATTTCTTTTTATTTTTTAAACAGAAGCGGTTCAGAACATGCTGAACTGTCTCACAATTTGACCCAAAGCTGATTTGGTAAAACCACAGACTCACCAACGGTGCTCAGGCAGAGGGGTGGTTGGCTTTGCAATTACCCATTAGTTTGTAGGACAGAAACGAGCCCCGCAGGGCTGCAGGGCAGCAGCTATTCCAGCTCCGTATCAGCCCCTCAGCTCACAGAAGTCAAATTCCAGATAGCACAGGCTTCGTAATCCTTCACTGAAGAAACCTGGTGGGCAGCCAAACTCCAGTCATTACACAGAGGACTGCAGCTCTCTGCTGTGACAAGTTATATTTAGGTGGCAATGACTTCCTCTGAAGTCATCCCATCCCCTTTGCTTTTGCCCACCTCTCACAGGTTTTGCTAAGGGTCTCACCAGGGCACAGAAAACCAAAACAGACTTACATCTTCAATGAAATTATAGGAAAATTACTCTGTTTAAAATACTCACACTGTGGAGTGAACGGGAAAGAATTGTGACATGCTGTTACGGTGTTGTTGAAATGAATTTCATGCTGCTTAATTTAAGCCAAGCAACTGATAGGGTTTGGGCTAATGTTTAGTATGTTGTGTTGTACTGTGTTTTTAATTAGCTTTTTCCTTCCACAAGCTTCCAAACTCAGAGGCTTAGAAACAGCTTTAAACACTAATGAATAGGGCTTACAGACAGAGTATTTTACTTTTGTTTTACACTTTCTACTCTTTTTTTTTCTTTTTTTTCTTCCCCAGAGAACAGACTTTCAGCTGCTATGATCTCTTATTATTTTTCTTGCAGCAAGGACCAAATTCTGAAATCACACGACTACTGAACTCACAATAAGCTATCACATACTGCTAGAATTATCTTAGTAAGAAAAAGCCTTAATTTTCTAAGTACTATGCACTCTGCAAATAGCAACTCCTTTCCCCAAAACCGTGCAATCTAAAAACTGTATGTGCTGAGAGCAAAATACAAGGGAGAGGGCAATTTGCTATCACCTGCGGAGGTAATATTTGAGCGACACTTTATGGAACTTAATTGCTGTAATCAATCCAGGAGTCCAGGGACTTTCTAGGACCTCGGGGTTATTACAGTCTGCACTTTGCTGCCTACGGGCTGGATGGGACTTTACAGTGACAGGGCTGGAAATTCAGTTTGCCCAATTACAGCAACTCTGACAGCACTGCTGAGTAGCGATGGAGCACAGGTACCCCAAACAAATCAGGGGGGTTTATCACTACTACATAAAATAGGAAAAAAATCCCCACCGATAATATTTCTTAAGTGTTACCATATCTGTTCCGATTTGGATATTAGTTCACATGTTGAAAACACCAGTATTTTGGGAGGTACTTGTTATTATCACATATGCTCAGGCGGTTTGTAAGAAGCACCAACAAAACACAGGACAAACAAACAAACAAACAACAGTTTGTTTTGGGGAGATTAGAAGCAGTAACAAACAAGTGTCAAAGATTAAAACAAAATATCTTGGCATGCCACTAGCTCAATAGTGTCTCCATATATTCACTGTTGGGATAAATGGGAAGGTACTAAGTTACGCTAGGTAGAAATGTAAAGCCAGGAAGAGGGGACAGCCAAAACCTCAGTCTACATCTGAAGTTCAGACACCATAAATATTTTTTTCAGTCCATAGCGTGGTCTGAATATATTTTCTCAAATTCTTATGGCTACAATGAGCTTGTGACAAACTATTTCAATTTTACATAGTACAAGAGTATTTGATAGTTATTTAAGAGAGTTAAAAATTAGAAACTCAAAGACAAAATCCTTTTTCTTTTTTTTTTAATAACTTCCTCTAGTATTATCTCAAAATGTGTTCTTAATTAAATGGCTTAGGAGAAACAATAGTTTAATATTCCTTCTTACTAGCATCCAATAAGCATTCCAACCAAGAAAAAGTCCTTTAGGAATCCCTGTCATACCCACAGCCTCTTAGATTTGGCAAAAGCACTAACTGAAGATCTCATTCTGTGCAAAAAGCTCCTTCTCTGTCAAATTCCTCACATGCATCAATAACACAAATCTACAGAAGCAAACAGAACAAGTTTAAGCACCTGGATATTGTTCTTTGCTGAAAGAAGGAAAAAAAAGAAAAGCCTTGTCAGGAGTGGAAACTGTTGAAAGCTTGACAAGATTTAAATCCCTTATTCTGGTTTAAAGATTTGCCATTATTTTGGGATATTCTTGAAGAGGTACATCTGCTCAAAAAACAATGTCATTGCTGTCAAGGGTTCTGCTAGTGCCCTATAAATCTGCTCTGAAATGTAACCAAAAAGGCAGGTAATGTGTATGATGCTAGAGTGAAGTCAAAGCCTGGTGAAGGGTACAGAAAAACATCCAGCAGAAAAAAGGAAAGCATTCAAAGATCATCAACCAGAATATGAAAATCACAAGTACGGAACTAAAGTTCAAAAGATGGGAGGCGGTTACTTCCTCACAACGGCCCTTACGTTGATACTACTCCAAGCCAGTTCCCATCGGGTAGGTAAGCAAATGCAAAACCATTCCTTGCGCACCCGAAGAAAGAGAAGGACGAGGGGAAGGATGTAAAGTTCAGTCAGCCGAACTCTAGGAACTTCCCAAGTTCCCCTTCTGCCCTGGGGTAACCCAAGTGAAACCCCCAGAGCTCCATTCTTGGGTAGACAAAGCGCTCATGTGGACAGACCAGCCCTCAACTTACACTGCAGCTGTTACGATAAAGTATTTCAATGTCATGATAACAGGACATTGATCTAAACACATACATCAACAATACCCGTATTTACTTCCTATAACGGAAGAGCCCGGGGGATGGACAGACACTCAGGCATAGTTTATGTAAGTATTAATGCATTTGTGTCACCCCTTGCAGGAGACAGATCACCAACAGATCCCCATGCTCCAGAATAATTCCCAGCCAGTCCAAGTGCCCGGTGCTGCTGGCAGGAAGGCTTGTATTAAACTCACGTTTTCTTTAGTGCATTTTATCATTAACTAAGTGTTTTCTATTTCATTCTTTATGTGCATTTGCAGAGCGGTTTCCGTGCCAGGAGCTTGCTCCTGGGAAGCTATAGGGTTGGACGCTCCTCTGGGATCAGGTGCGTGTTTAGCCGCAGTGGCTGCTGTGTATATCCTACTTTCCGCAGCACAAAACCTGCAGGAGAATTCAATTACTGAAGAGTTCTCCCTCAGTTCGTTCTGTAAATCCTCTTGTGTGCCATTAGCTCCATGAGGAGGGCACTGCGTCGCTGTACTCTGTTGTTAAACCAGCACTTCTTCCTGCGCCCAGCATCTCTCTCCCTGGCTTGGCAGCCGGTGGGAAGGCTGCGGAGACAGCAAGCAGCATGGAGGAGCAGCGCAGGGGGAGGAGGAGGCCTCACGCCGCGTTCCAGCAACCTCTTCCATCCCACATAGCCGCAGAACTGATGAGCCTCCCCGCCGAAGGGACAGCACCGTCTTCGGAAAAAGAGGCTGCCAGTGGGAACTGGGGGTGGCAGAGCCCACATACGCCCCAGCTCTCCCTCGGCCTTACAGCGGCACGAGCAGTAAGCACAGCCAAGCCCGTCTGAGACACGGCCAGGGAGGTGGTACTGCGCCTGCTCCGGCCCCAGCGCGGGCACGCGGCCCCAGCCAGCGCAGGCTGTGCTTTCGTGTACGTACGGAGGGGCCGAGCAGCTCCACGTGGCGCACCCAGGCTCGCCTTCAGTCCCACTGAGGGTTCACATCACTCTTCTGCTCAGAGCCGTCTCCTAAAGGAGGATTTTTACCCAGCTCTACCAGCAACACGCAGCAGAGTAAAAACTACAAAATCCCAGACTCCTCCTCTTGAAGGCCGTTCCATGTAGATCCTCTCCAGGGCCTGGAAGTCCTGGGCTCCTGTTAGGTTCCTACTCCACTGCACGTCTTTTCAGGGCGTGCTGCGGGCAGGGAACCGCAGAGTGAGCGCACTGTCACCACAGGCACAGCCAGGGCTCAAGCTGTTCCTTGGCGACATTTGTATCTGTATTGCTCTTGAGTTGCGGTGCTGCTGCCCTAACGCAGCCCCTTCCGTATCTCTCTATACCTCCATATCTCTATACGTCTCTCTTGGAGCACCCTGGGCTGGTGGGAGGTGTCCCTGCTCAGGGCAGGGGTGTTGGAACTCCATGGTCTTGAAGGTCCGTTCCAACTCAAACCATTCTATGAGTCTACACTGCAGCTCTTATGTCAGTCTCAAACTTAGAAAAGAGCTGTGCAAGCCACTGAAGTACAAATAAATTACCAAATTACTATGAGGTACCAAATAAGTAAGAGGAAAAAATGCACTGAGCCTTAGGGAGGAGTGACTCCTCTTCCTTCCCCCCACTCCATCATCCTGAAGCAGCGACCAGTGGGGTGGTCAACTGCCAACCTTCCTGCGATGTGACGGGAGGAACGATAACAGCAGCTGCTGAAAGAGAGAAAACCGGAGAAGAGCAGAATCCAGCTTGTTCCTCCTGGCAGCCGTGGCTCCCCTCGGGCAGAACCTCTCGCAGCCAGGCTCTGTGTCAGCAGCACCGCTGCAATTCAGCGCAAAGGCAGAGAGAAAGGAGTAAAATAAAATGAAAGCAGAAAAAAACACCCTGAAATGCCTCTAGGATCTCCAGAGACTGCAGCACGTACCCAGCCAGGCAGGCAGCCACTTGGGAAACCACTTTGCTGATTTCCTTCCTGAAACGGTTTGACGGGGGAAAGCTGGTTAATCTTCCAGCTGCTGGGAAGAAGCTTTTGGGTTTTTTCCTAATGCAGCAACGGCAGTTGGGTTAAGAGGCACTACAACCAAACGGAGGAATTATTTAATGGCTGGAAGAGACAAGCAGAAATCAGGACTTCTGGGCTGCACTTCCCTGAAATACATTAGTCTAGCTTCTAGGCTCTCCTCTTGAGTTTATCCCTCAGTTCAGTTCTGGGCCCAAATTTCAGTGTTAATGGGCATGTGTAATTTCTATTTAGGCCAGACCGGTTTGAAAACGTTCAGCAAAATCAGCCTGAAAAGCAGGCTGTAACGGCTTCGGACATACCTCTTCACCGATCAGTTTTCAGCAAAAGGACACTGCAGTGTTTTTATTTATTTACATCATTGTTGTTGTTATTGTGAGGATACAGACTAGGATTTCTTTATCTGTAAGAGATCAGACCATCCGAAGAAAGGTAGCCTAGCTTTACCAATTTGTTGTTGCTGTTGAAGAATGTAAAATATTCAATTCTGATGCCAAACAGATCTCAGGTATCTTTTATAAATTAAACTCGTTGTTTGTGAAGGAAGACGGAAAATATCTGTGCAAAGTTACATTCCTCTGAATGTATTTGCCCACTTAGCGGGTATCACTTGCATGCAGCGGACCAGGATAAGAAACCTTACAACCAGAAGCTTCTTCCTGCAGACAACAAAAAGTCTATGGACGTATGATGTGTTTGTGTGTTATATCCAAGCATCTTTCAATAGATTTTAGTACTGAGCATATTACATAGCAAAATGACTGTCACAATCATCCCTTAGATATCATGACCAGAACTTTAAACTTGGTCAACACCAGGGACATGCTTGGCCTGATGTAGTCAAAGACCCGAGGTGTTACGGTCTTAAAACATATAAAACCAATGGCTAAGGATCAACCTGAGTATTTTGAACCTGGAACTGTACACACAAGGAAATATTTGATGCAGTAATCTTATTCTGGACCACTCTCAACTAGTAACAACATATTTGGCAAAGCCTTCATCCTGCAAGTGGTTTTTTCAGTAATAAGCAAACTCTATTTTGTTTTCCTCCCTATCTTCCAAATGCATATAGTCCGGTCCCTGGGAGGCGTAACACCTTTTTCACGAAGCACAGTGCTATACACATGAAATACATTGAAATACATGTAACTTCGAAGTTGTCAACCAAACACTTCTCCCATGCTTGGTGCAGTTTTATCTGCAGAGCACACAGAGCGCCAGCCACAACTTCCCTTTCTCAAAAAATAGTATCGGAAAATGGGATGCTTCGAAAGAACAAGAATAGCCAAACAAATCAAGGACAGAGACAGATCAGTAACAGGGAAACTGCTTTCTGGGGGGCTGGGGGTTACGTCAGTCAAAACCCTGTGTACAAATTCCTGCACAACATAAGCCTATACAGTCTGTGCGTGAGCTGGGAGGGTAGTATGGGACATCTCTCTCTCAAAAATAAGATGGAAAGGTTTTACAATGAAATGGAAAGCTACAAATCTGATTCTAAGCCAACAAAAAGGAAACACTCATACGTGATATATTCAGAAGAGAGTAGTGGAGCTAAAAATTTAACATGGTTCTTAAATATTATAATAGATAAAACGTCTTCAGTGCAATTACAACTAGTAGCAGCATCAGCACTTAGAAATGACATTCAACGGCAAGTTTCAAAGCCTAAGTCAACTTCTTAATTCTGCTCAGCAAAACAGCTTCTCTGTATCCACCACCACACTATGAATTTTAAATGTATAACAGAAAATATTCCAGTCTGCGACTCTCTTCCTCTCTTACACTCCCACTCATACTGTATGTTTACATATAGTAGACCTAATCTATTAACGGGAAAGATTACTTAACGCATTCCTGAAATGAACCCACTCTAGGGTGTAACACAATAGCTATTCAACACTTCCTACCACTCTGCTCCTTGGGACCGTAAGTAAAAAATAACAGACAACTGAAATCAGCATGGAAAAATGTAGGGAGGCAAAGTGCAATTCATTTGCCTGGTTTTCCATCTGTCAATATCCTGTTCATTTTCTAATACGAGATCAATATAAAAGTGCAACGTTCCAATATTCCTGTTTCACGGTGTGCAAAAAGGTCTTGAGAACATTTTAACCAGAACGAGCACAACACTGGGGACAAAGCTACTTCTCATATCTTGTCAGAAACTTTGAAAACAGACTTAGAAATAATTTTGCCCACCCTTCTTTTTTACACAGACACTTCCGTAAGTAAACTTCATTACAATTGGGTATCAGAAAGGTAATTTTGCCTGAAGAACAAGAGCCCCTGTGAGGCGAGACTGCTGTCGGCCCACATCCACTGGTAGGTACGCACATAAAATGACATCAGGGGCCTATCTCTGCTAAGCAGCTGGGATAGGAACTTTGCAAGAAAAAAAATCTAAGATGAACAAAGTTGGTCAAGACATCCAAAGGGTAAAGAGACTATCACGCGCCCACTTGTTTACTCTCCTTTTGGCACTGACCAACAGCAGCTAGCGCTTGCCACTTGCTGCCTTCTGGCTAGGTCAAGCAGTCTTTCCTTAGCCCAGAAGGTAGTCCCGGCTGGCTGGGAGGACCAAGAGGCATCTCAGGAACATGTCATGTCCCACCTTCAGGTCTTGGCAGTCTTTGCTATGAAATCCTGAAATACTGTGCAGTCCTACAGCGACAGTGCGGGTGCAATTCAGCAGGACAAAGAAGAGATCCTCACTAGTAGGGGAACTTGCATGTCCTTCATATCTGGCTCGTTCTGGTATTTGGACATGAAAACAGTGATGGAGAGCAGCTGACACCTCAGCCAGGCCCATGGCCAGGAGCAGCCGCAGATGCAGACAGTTTTCTGCTCATCAGCAGGGAGAGCGTACACCAGGAGGCAGCTGGAAGCAGGACAATTACTTCTATGTGCAGCACCAGCGTTTAAGTCACACTCGATGCTGCAGATCACGCTCATGCTGGTAGCTTAGTTGCGTTCCCACACTGGACAAACCTTTGATGAATCTAGCTTGAGTCAACAGCATGGACTGCCTTGGTGGAGGCAGGATGAGTGCCATCACAGCCTGCTGAATCACGAGTACTTCTTTTCCTAGCTTGGTGTCACCCAGAGACATATTCCTGTGGTATCTGTCATTCCTGGAGTGCGGGAGGTTTACTCTTGAGCTTTCATCATGCCGTTGAGGACAGAGCCCTTGGTGCCAGGAGCTGCTGCTAGGTCTCACACAGAAGCTGCCTTGCTGACAAAGGCAGGGCTAGCTGCCACTGGATTTTGTCCTTGTCAAGGTTTTCTTTGCAGTGGTCATAACTGAAACATCTCTGCCCAAGAACAATGCTGGGGTTTTTTTTGTCAGAACCTGATGAGATCACCACTGATTGTTTTGGAAAATAAAACGTTATCGTGATATCACATGACCGTGATATATATCTTAGCAGAGACTAACTGACGATTTGTCAGAATACATCATTTTTCCCAGGCAAGAGAGGGACATCCTTCTGGGGATACACCAATCACAGAAGGAACGTGGCTTAAAAATACTGTCAAGAAATCCTGCATGGAAAGGAGAAGTTTGTAAAGAAGCAGAATAGGAAGGTAACCATTAGAAACGTGATTTTATTCACAGGATTCTTATTATAACAGATTAAAGGATGAAAAGTTCTGAAAAAGTTTAGTTTGAACTAATAGGCCAGAGTTTTTCAGGTTGTACCCAGCTCTGTGAGCAGGAAGGGGGAACGGGGAGGATGCCTTGGTCACCTCACCCTATAGCTCGTCCCATGGGGGCGAGAGGTGCAAAGGGCTTGTTTATGGCCATTACGGACACAGCTATTAAAAAAAAATCCTCCAGCCTCATACACACCGCGAGCACCTAGTACAGCATCGCCAGCAATACATTTTCACAGAAAACATGACATTTATGATAATGTAATCGCTAATTGTGATGCTGTTGCACCAAGGACAAACAGCCCATGGAAGGGAGCAGAAGGCGCGAGTGAGCTGAGCAGCGAGAGAGTCCATTTGCAGGGAAATGTCCCAGCACGGAAAAAAAACCAAGAGAGGCCTCACAGAGAAAATGTATTTGGTATAAGCAGAATTCTCTCAAAATAGAAAGGCTTGTGAAGTTTTATATGAAGTGTTAGCAGCTCGTTCAAACACACACTTCACCACTTCAGTACTCAGCAAGATGATAGGGAGTATTTTTTCCTCATGATTTCTTCGATGTTGCTGTAATAAATCAAATCACTGCCAGGCTGCATTCCCCACGCTGGTGAGACAGCACAAGCAAATAGCTCCATCTCTGTAAATTATAAAGCCTTTGTACTACCTGACTTCTTAGGGAAAAAAACAACCAACCAAAACAGAAAAGCAGCCCCTTGTCCCTCTCCCTCAGGGTTTTCTTGCTTTTTTATACCCTTGTGAAAACAAAAATCCTCACAGCCCTGAGGAGCAGAGCAGACCCTGTAGCCCACCACTGCTCCTTCTGAGCCCTTTCCTCAAAACCCTTAGAACTCTTTTTGACAAGGCTAGCTTTAGAGAGAGATAGAAAATGCAGATTTGCATCCTGCGCTGTGCACGCACAAAATCAGGCACTGTTGGTATCCTCCAGCTCTCCGTGTTGGGTGGAAGAGCTTGGCTGACTCTGGACATACAGGTTATCCTCCAAATCAAAAATCAAGTTTTCCTGATCAGCAGCGTGGGGTAGGCAAAGACAGATAGGTGGGCATGAGACAGCGGCATCCGAACTTGCAGTTGGACAGACCTTTCCCCCCTTCTTGCCTCCCTTTCTGCTCTGAAAGTCCTCCTTCAGATTTCAGAGTAACAGAATAGCTGAGGTTGGAAGGGACCTCCTGAGCCCAACCCCCCGTATATATATATATATATATGTATGTATATACACATATGTATGTGTATATATAGACATAAACCCATCATCTGTTCACAGTGAGTATGTTAGGAACTGAGCCAAGTTAAGGAAAGACAGAACCTCAGAGGAAGGGAAGGTAATGAAAGATGCAGAAGCAAGAAAGAGGAGGCCCCAAAGTTATTCAGCACATGCTGAACTACACTGCCTACCACTCTCTCTAACCCACCCGGCTGCCCACATCTCCTCTCGTTTTTCAACAGCTGCTCTCTCCTGTCTTTTTCCAGAGAAGAAATCCCTTCTGATGCCCAGTAATGCAGAGAAAGATGGGCACAAAGCAGTGCTCCAGCACATGAGCCAGTAAGCTTTAACGGGGCACAGGAGCTCCAGTCCAATCCTTCTTTTCTTTGGTTCATGAACAAATAATGAAAAGTTCCCTGTAAGCCACGCTGCCAAGGAATTTCATACGTAGACAATATTACATCAGGAGTGACTGGCAGGCAGCTAAATTCATTTGGTACGCACAGGTCCATGACCTGAAAGATGTCATGAGTGAAGAGAACCAAGACGCCCACTAGCGATGGACCTCTCCTGAAAGAGGGAAACCACCTGGGCAAAGACAAAGCCCGTGCCTGTTAACCGCCTCACTGTGCTCCGTGCAGCAGCACAAGCATATTGCACCTGAATCTTAATTACATGTTGAAGACATGGAAAGAAGGAAGGGACATGGCAAAGTGAGACACTCAAGAACTGTAAACAGTTCACTGTTGGCATGAAAATCGGCAACAAAATGCTGTGGAAAAATACCGACCAGGATCCTACACAAGTTTGCAAGCAAATCTTGACACCACCTGCAATCCCTGCAGAACTCAGCATTCAGCCAGCTAAATGACAGTTTGAAATTAATTACTGGATTCCAAATGACCATGAACGGTTGTCAGGCTTGTCCTGTTTGTAAAGTAATCTGCATTTCTGCAAGTTGCTGATTTTCAAACCCAGGCTCTACTCTCTCTGTAAATGCACACTCAATGGAAAAACATCTAACAGCTCAGTATCTCACAAGCAGAACATGTTTTAGGGAGATAGGGAAGCAAGCCATGACATCAACAAATCCTAGGTTAAGCTTCTTCCCTTATTATTTATTATTCCTATGATGTGTTCCTTCAGCACCAAGAGCCACGTTCCTCCCCCAGACGCCCTTGAGCCCAGGCAGAGCCATTTATGCTTCCTAGCAGCAGCACTGGGAAATTTTTAAAGCGATCTGCAGTCCAGGATCAGCACATTTGTGAGAAGCCCTTGTCATTTCAGCTGCACTCCACAGTCATTCAAGAGTTCACCAGAAGCAATCCAAAAGCAGGAGTAAAGCCATAGTTAATTACACATCTTAGTCCTTCGTATGAACAAATAACATTACTAAACACACACTACCCCAATCAGGTGAGCTCTTACTTGCAGTTGAAATGGAAAACACACACTGTTAGCTATTCCTCATTGTTTCTTTTGTTTAGATGACTTGAAGCTGCTTTTTTTTTTTTTAACATTTTAATGTATTTTGCTGAAAAAAGTACCTCTGTGGAAACAGCAGGTAGTAATTTATAAAAATTCTTTATGATTCTCACTGAAAGTTTTATTTGACTACTATGCTATCAAGTCACAACATTACATTTAACAAACAGAAGATCTGAGTCAGATAGAAAACAATTTTCACGTGAACACAAAACATTAGACGTGGTAAGAATAGCTAATGTTGTAGTAGTGCTAGGACTTTGGAAATTTTAGTAGGAAAAACCTAAGCCAAAACACCCAAGCGAACCCAAAAACAGAAAACAAGCTAACTTTCCAACCCTTGTCAGACAGCTCTTTATACAAAAGAAAAATGTTAGGCAGATGATGATTCATTAGTCAAGGGAATCTATTAAGAACTAATGGAAATGAAAACAGATTTGAAACTGTCAAAAACACAAACGCTTTGACTGTGTAAAAGCCAAATCTCAATGAGAATTCAGAAGACTTCATGGGCAGAAGATAATCTCTTTTTATCAGAAATTATTGAATACGTTCCCAGTCAAGACATACTTTAGTGCGCACTTGAAACGAAAAAGCCTACATATACAACCAGCAAGCCGATAACTGGTAGCAGTTATGCAAGCGATCCTGGAATGACTAGGTTCTGACATGACTCCTCCTTTTTGGATTAATCATGAGAAAACTTAACTAATTCAAATGGAGAAACAAAGAACAGCTATGCTTGAAGAGAAGCTGAGTATCATCAACAAACAAATGGCACTGCAAGCACTGCTCTCTCCATTCACATACGCATCCATGGTCTCTCTGAGGAGTAACAGAAAGGAAATCCCGTTGCCTCCTACTGATGATCAGCCCCACAACTGAGGGCCTTATGAGACCACCTGCCTGCTGTTTTATAAAAATGGACCTCCAAAGAAGGACTTCAGCAGTCTTCATCTCACTTCCCTTCGTGCCACCAACCACAAGGAAAGCTCAACGTCTCACAGACTGTCTGTACGGCTGGGTACTCAGCATGTTCCCGGTGCAGTCTTACCCTAGAATTAATTTTACCTGTTAACCAAGCAAAGATTTTGCAAGTATGAAAACTCCCCTGCGCACTGTAAAGAGGGTGTGTATCACCAGGCTTTCCACCACCACAGAATCCTGCTGGCAAGCATGCTGAAAAAAAGAAAAATGCATTGACTCTCACTAGCAGCCTTCATCCCTGCCTGCAAAATCCATCAAGCCACATAAAATGACAATTGGATCCAGACTACCGACTTTCAATCTTCAGCTTGAAAATTGCAGGAGAGACCTGTGGAAATGATGCACCCAATAACCACTGACACCCTTCTAACCCCACCGAAAGTCCCAGGTTTTATTTGACAGCTGTATGAAGCTTTCTGCTTGGTCTCAGCTGCCCATTGTACAAAGACATTCTATAAAACGAACCGGCTATTACAAAACTCACGACAGCAACTGGCTCTGGAATAGCAGAAAGGGATGACAAACTCTGCAGGCACAGGGAATGAATGTCAGAAGAGAGCGCAAGAGACTGGCTATGAGTGCAGCCCCAGCGTACGTGCTCTGTGGGCACTGCCGCTTCCCAGGACAGCCCGGCCGGCACCTCTCCTTTGAGAGGGCTAGGAAACCAGAATACACCAGCTGCCACTTTAAATATATTCGCTGTGTGAACAGCGAACTGACGTTTTGGGCTGCAACTTCTGCATGGATGTACACTTAACCGCAAGCAATACTGCAGAACAGTTATACAAGTAAACGGAAGGCAACAAGTCTTTAAAATTACACTAACTGGAAGAGTTTTGTAGTGTCATCACCAAAGAGACAGGATGAAAAACACTGCTAAATACACATTTTGTTTATTTCTTATTCTCAACCTACAACAACTGAGAAGCTGTATAGAGCAAGCAAAGCCCACCTTTCTTTCTCCTTCAGAGATCAGAGAGGGACCATGCAGAAATCCAACCAATATTCAAAATATGAACTTCCCTACCAAGGTTTGTGTTTCTGTAATCATGTTTTTCTACTTGAGCAGCATCCAGATCTTCTTGTCTCAGGTGCCATGAGAAAAAGTGTACAGTAGCAACAGAAGGAATGACTGGCACAAGGCGTAATGTCACCAAACTAGAGAAAGGGAGTGGAGTACAATGTCCTCAAAAAACTGACACTGACCATTGGCATGGTGAGTAAAACGTGTTTTCCCACTACTCCTGTCACCTCTTTCCTAAAAATTCTCAACAATGCTCTCTCAAGAATTATATGTGGTAACTGGAGAGAAAACCTACAGATCAGCATGGGTTTTACACACATGTTGCATCAAATTTTTGCACAGTGGAATGACTGCGCAGTGCTATTGCCCTGCATCACAGCAGTCTGCTTTTGGGCTCCTGTAACACACACACGATCTCATCAAGTTGCGGTAATACCACAGTTTGTCCCACTGGTTAACAATACACCGGCGTGACTCCAAGCAGAGCCTTCTACCCTAATGTATCACCTAAAGCCATTAACACTGCGGGTGAAACTCAGACCTATCACCACACGTATTGCCAGTATGATAATGCTATATGCTGTAACGATATGCTATACATTGCCCTGCCAGCCACAACTTCCCAACTCCCTGCCACAGCCCTGATGTGCCAGGGCTGTAGAAACCGCTCCAGAATCTAGGCATCTGCACACGCAGCCCTTCTCACTGCCCTTTTTATGGCAAACTCCGAACATTAGCTACCAGGGTCAGTCTCACCGGTGCTTAGTTCCTATAAACACCAAAGGACTTTCAGAACGTAAAATGCTTTTGTGGATCTGGGCATGAATCCCACCGAAAGTGTTTACCTAATTCTCGGTGATAGAGTTTGAACTCGCATTTGATTGAAGCACATCATCCTGGCTTACAAAGCAGTAAAGAGAAAGCCCTGCTCCTCTGGCGTACTGAGAGCCCCCTCCAGCACTGGCAACGGGAGGCGGGCTGTGGATGCAGGGATGAGAAGAGCCTGAGGGAAACCAAAGCAGGGTTAGATGCTGGCCAAAAGGCCAAGAAGCCAAGAAAGGAAGGTGCATATACAGCTCTGGCTATGGACACTATGCTGGAGAAAAAGTGAATAGGTAAAAGCAGTTAACAAAAAGACCCACTACAACAGAGATGTATAGGGCAAGCAAAGACCACCTTTCCTCCTCCTTGAGAGACCGGAGAGGTCCCACACAGAAACCTCAATCATTATTTAAATACGAACTTCCCTACCAAAAAGACAGGCAGAAGACGAAGGCATAAATTAAATGCCATCTTAAATGACTTGAAGACAAGGAGGAAGAAGATGACCCGAACGGGAAGCACTGGCATTATTAAGCAGAAAGGCACGCGGAGGGAGTGCTGCAGGCTGTCAGCGGCTCCTGCTGAGCGGTGACGCCGCGCAGCACCCTCACCACCACGGCCACGCAAGAGGGGCTTCTCGCCCAAGCCCTGCCCGCACCAGCCCCTTGCTGACCCCATGCCAGGCCACCCCTTGCTCGCTCCCTGCTCTTTCGCCTGACGCCAAACCAAGCTGAAATAAGCGCCTATCCAAAGGCGGCTATTTCCAACAGCCCTGATCACCGATTCAAGTACACAAGATAAAGCCCCTCACGTGTTGACAAGCGTTAAACTTACACCTTGTGAGAAGTGAGGAAAGCCATTTCACATGCTCAGGTGTTGCTCTGAAGTGAGTGCTTTGGAGGTATAAATATAAGCAATCGCTCTAAAAGGGACCGGTCTGATAGTTCCGCAGGTGCAGAAAGGGTGACACTTACTTGCAGCCAGTGCCATTCCCCATCGTTTGCTGGGGCTCAGAAGGACTCTGCGTGAGAGGGTACTTGTTGCTAACTCCTGGAGAGAATTTTTCAATGAAATGTTGTTTTAATGGAAAATGTAATTTTACAGGAAATGCGATTTCTTCTGGGAAGGTTTCATTGCAATTTGTTTCTGAAAGAGATGGGAGTCTCTACTAAAACCAAAGAGCACTGGGAAATTCTGGACTGACGTATCAAGCAGTGTTCGGATCTTTCCCCACCACAGGCACACACCTATCAGTTCACAACCGTGAAGGTAAAACAGCATTATCTGCTTACCCAATGGACCTCACTGTCTTAAGCCCCCTGTGCTAATGCGTTTTTATGTCCTATTCTCTTGTTATCAAGAATGTGAGACGTACTTCTCTACAAGGCAAACAAGCTTTCATTCCCAAAAAGGGTGAAGCTGTTTAGAACTACCCAAAGCACTAAAAAAAGCCCCCCAAAAACCCAAATCACAGGGGAGGGCCACAAACAAAGCAAAAATCTTCATTGGGAAGATGTTTCTCTCTATGGTCATGCATGTTCCCTCACCTGAAAGCCTGCACTTTTTTGTGTTCGTTACAAAGGCGCTTGTGCCTGCAAAAGTTGTTTGCTTCCGTATCTCTGCACGTCTTCTCTTCAACGTGGCAACTACTTTTTGTCTACAATCACTGTTAGGTTTTTTTTCAGCTTCAACAGTGTAATTTTCCTCCTCCAAAAAGCCTCACACTAGCTAGTGCATCATCTACTTCACATTAATCATCACAGCTGGTAACGGATTGTAATACCCATGCACATACTCAACCCATTTCTTTATATATATATAAATAAAAATATGTATTTTTGCTTGTATATATATATGCACGCATACAAACACACTATAATAACAGCTTCAATTACAAAAACCATCTATGTGCCTGTTCGCTGTTAAAAAATGTCTGTTTGTTCCTCGTTTTAGCAGGAAAATTTCACCTGCGCACTTCTCCTAGCGTGTTCTCTCATCACGTAATCGGTGTATTATCTACCAGAAGAGACTAGGTATAAATTCAGTACATACCTCAGCTTCCCTATCTTTAAATGTTGTGATTTTATAGTACCTTTCCAAAAGTGAGCAAGTTTACTCTAAGTGCCATACACTGATCGTTCCCCTTTTCCTCCAACGCAAATTAAAATTTGACATGTAGACATAGGACTTATAATGGCTACAGCTTTATTACTGAAAAAACTCATCGTGGATATTTGAAGTCACTGTGGCATTCAGCTGATTGCTAACCGCAGTACCACTAGGTCAGCTTGAAGCAGTTCAGAGGCACTCAGCAACACACATCTCTTTCAGTCCAGTGAAGATCGACAAAGGTTAACCCTTGATCACAACTGCCGCTCTTCCCTCTGCTTTCATCGATAAGGAACAGATTCACCGTGACAACCCCAGCCCACAAGCTACTCTCTTTACGTTGCAGGGACAAACCCCGAGAAAGGAGGGTGAGTGGATGTTCATTTTGGCCCTACCAGGAGAGCTAGGCACAGCTTTAGCTCCTACCGCGTCTCCGCAGAAGTCCTGCCTGGGAGAGCGCCTGAAGCTCGCTCAGCAGCCGCACGCTTAGGCTCTCTCCGGAGCGGCTGCCTCCTGAGCCGGGGGCTGAGACAGACCTTCTGAGTGACCACTGCTAGTCCACCGGGTCGCAACAGCTTTCTGCTACGTCGGACATGCACCAGGATTTCCTTCAGAGAAAACGTGGAATGAACAGGGTCCACGTGCAAAATAATGCAAACTGGGGTAACAAAAAATGATTTGTTAGCTCTTATTTCTTGCCATGAATATTAGGCTGTATGGGTTTTATAAGGGCAAATGCCTACTTTAGGAAGACGTTACTGTACTAGAATGACTCATCTTGATACGGTTTGTTTTATGCTTGAAGCATTGCAAGTAGCACGAGTCCTCAATCACATCTCCCTGTGCTTCAGGGAATGAAAGAGCACGTAGCGTATACAAGCTCGTAGCTCCCTCAGTTCACTAGCTGCACAACATCTGGGCTAAGCCTTCCAGGTCCTAAAACCCAGAACAATACAGAGGCCTCTTCTTTCATCTTTCCATACTCAGTTATTTTCTCTTAACCGCAGGGAACCAGTATTCTACCCTTGATTTGTTTTTCACTATATTAATTCTATTATGTTGGCTCTCTTTGGCTTGAAAGTAATACTCATATGACCCATCACGCTACCTGTTTGCCAGAATATTGTCTCAGCAGGCATTCTCAACTCATGAGTCAGAATTCAAAATAATAATAAGGTATAATGTTTTAAGCAAGTGGTTCAGGAGCATAAAGCAAGCACACACGTGGGGAATTTTATCTACTTTGCGTCTGAGCCTTTGGGCTTTACGGCCTCTAGCTTTTCCCTATGACTATGAGATCTAGATTGCTTTTAGGGCTTGGTGATTTGGTTTTGGGGTTTTTTTTTCTTAATGAAAGCTAAAATTCTCACATATTCCCATGATTCCAGAAATTAAGTCTATCAAAAACATTCTCAAGTACCGAGAGACTGTAAAATTACAAAAGCTGTCGACAGCATTATCACGAACTAGTTAAGACAGTATTAAAGAACCTGGAAATGCCTTCTTCATCCCAGTCCTTCAAAGTGGACGGCTAAAGACCTAGTTCCTCTCTTCTTACAATACAAATCCTAACACAGGTGTTTGTGTAACAGGTAGGTCTTTGGTCTTCTTCTGTCATTAAAACCGCCTAAATTGATTTTCCCAAATAATGTTCTGGGAAGAAATCAGTGGGACTTTACTGAAATACGTGGAGTTAAGCATCTCAGAAGCACCCTTGAATCCCACTAGACATTTATCTGTGTTCTCTAGTGAACTTTATAATCTGGCTTTTATAGATAAAAAATTTCTTCTACAGCAACCACTATCCAGCAAGTTAGCCTTCCTAGTCATGCTACTGTACTTCTAAGTTGTCTTCTTAAGAGCGTATTTATACTATGCTGAAAGACATTACACCACCACAAGGCAGATTCGGGATTGAGAACAGTTCCCAAGAATTCACGCTTTGCCTTACAAATGCCTGGTTTACAGAAACATCCAGTTGGATCCTAAAACACATCCCTAAAGGAACCAACACACTCATATGCACTTGGCATGGCAGCTTGTAAGCAGCAGTGAGAGAAAACACAAAACAGAAATTAACACATGCATACTAAAAAGGCAGGATTTTCTAAATTGACCCAAAGAAGCACAGTCTTGAAAGAATTCATAGTTTTAAAGGATTCAAATACATGGGATTTCCTCTCAACATGGTGTACAGCGTTATTTAATTTCAATTCTGCACAGTTGTGATTCCTCTCCCTCCAAAATAAACGGATGCTAAAACAAGTTGCCAGTACGTGAGGCAACACGTAGACAGACTACACCTCCAGCCCTAGACCGATACGACCTCATTGTCAGGCAAGGAAAAAAGCCTCATCTGAAGCGATGCAGGATCTTGTCCATTCTCCTGGGGATACCACATCATACGATACATACGTCTGCATTGACGTACACTCTATTTTATGTTATAATCTGTGTATTTTACGAGCTGGCCACAACGCCTTATGTAACAGATCCCTGTTTAATATGGAACGATGTGCTCATCGCCGCGGCAATCCCGGCAGTTTCCCTCGCCCCGAGTAATTCTGCCCCACGGGGCTCCCGCGCAGCTCCCGCTGGAACGAAAACGCCACTCGGACAGCCGTCGCTAACGCATCTTATTCTGAGTGTCAAGCTCTGGCCACCGTAACGGGGGGCCTCCACGCTGCAAGAGAACCATTTTGTGAGGGATGTCACCGGCTTCCCAGCAAGGCTGGCGGGAGGGGGGAGGCGGTGGGGAGATTGTTTCCCACCAAACAACGCTAGCCTGTCCGGCTTCTTTCGGGCGATAACGATACCGTCACCCCGGTGATGCCTTGGCCACCACGGCACCTGCACCGCTGCTTTTGTTCATCCACACCACGGGCGCCCACGCTGACCGGCTGGCCAGCAGACGTGCCATACAGATGGCAGCCGGGCAACTTCTGCTGCTGTTTTGGCAAACGCGCACCGGGTATTGTGTAATTAGCAGCTTTCCCCGCTCCACTGATGCTCCTGCGGGGGAGCAGGAGCGGGCAAGCTCTGCCGGGACCCCCAAATACTGTTCTGCCCCCCCCTCAAATTATGCAACGGAGGAGCATTTCGGGTGGCTCCCACCGGCACACACCACCTCCGGTAGGAAAACCTGAGGGGGGTGTGCGGGGAGGGTGGGTTTGTGGTCCCCCCGCCCCCGCGGGACCCCCTCCGCGGCACTCACCGCCTCCGAGTCTTCAAATCCATGCAGGTACAAATTGTCGTACATGGAGGTCCGCTGACGCCGGGCGCCTCTCTCGGTGCGGAACCGGCGCTGCGAGGCGCCGCGGGGGAGGGGAAAAGGGGAAGGGAGGGGGGGGGGACACCCGAGCGGCGGCGGAGGCCTGTGCGGCGGCGGGGCCGAGCCTGCCCTCTCAGCGCTGCGGTCGCCCCAGCCGCGCGGCGCCGCCTCCCGCGCCCACCGCCGCCGCCGCAGGTGCCGCTGCCGGCGCCGCGCCGCCCCGCAGCCCCCTCACCGCCCGCCCGCCTTCCCGCCCGCCGCGGCCCGCTCCCCGCGCCGCCGCCCCCCATTGGCTGCGACGCGCCGCCGCCGCGCCGCTATTGGCTGCGACGCGCGGCCGCCGCGCCGCCAGTGGCTGCGACGCGCCGCTACGCTGCCCCCTGCCGCCGCCGAGGCAACTGCCTCACGGCGGCCGGCCGCGGCCCTGAGAAACTACCGACAGGCGCTGGCTGCCGGCGCCGGGGCCACCGCCTGCCAGGGTGCCCCAGGAGGAGGCGAGGGGAGGCAAATGACGGGGGTATTTCTTTCTTTCTTTCCCGCAGCCTCACTTCTTCAAGATCCCAGAGAACAGCGGTTCGTTTCTGAGGAGAAACACACAACGCACACCCCCCTGCCAAGGTCTGGGAAGAAATAAACCAATCCCTGAACACTGAGAATTAAAAGAACATAAGTTCGGGCCTTATTTACAACTAAATTACGAAACAAATTTCTAAAATGGGTCCTACTGGAGCTCTAATACTGAAGTTTCTGGTTCCATCTCTCAAATAACTGCCCGTTCCTGAGGAGGATGGGCCACGCGCGCAGGCTGCGCCTCACCGGAGGCCCACGGGACGGGCAACCCTCCTTCCACCCGCGACGGAACCACGGCCGGAGAAGCCAATTGACTATCAGCCAGTCACACAGCGAGGAAGCTGCAAAGCCAGCCCTGCGCTTGTACGTGTTTTGACTTCCCATCTCACATGCTTAAAGCACCGAGTAAGTGTCCTTCCCAGAACGTCACGACTTGTAGCGAGCGAGTGTAACGCTAGAGAACCGCCATACGTGATAAAAAAGTAAATAAATAATAAAAAAGGATTACAGGGAAACAATTTACAATTTGCTTCCTATCGCTATTGAAACAATTACTTTAAATCTCATCTTCAGTGCAATCCGATCCACCATCTCTCTGCCCATAAACGCTTCCTAGCTGTCTTTTCCATTTGCTGCCTCTACTATTCCTTCAAAGGCTTACGCAAAGTTACCACTAATCACTTGGGAAGTGTCCAACAGACAGCTGGAGCAAAGCCAAAGGTATTCTTCTCCCCGTATTCACAACCTCTCACAGATTTCATCAAAGATTCCACAACGTTATGAGAAGTCTTATTCCCAATTTACTATTTCCCCTGTGCTCCCAGTGCATTCTTTGCTTCTGTCCATATAACCTCCCGGTTTGCAAGAGCTTGTGTATCCACATACAGAGGAGACAGAGTCCCACTGATGATCAAGAGAATCATCTCATGGTTAAAGTTTAGGTCTCTTGAAGTGTTTTTCAGGATTGAGTTCTCAGACTACGAGATCTTCCAAGGAAGAGCAACTTCATCTCTAACCCCGTGCAACAAGCTCATTGCCAATGTTAACCCAACAAACCACCACAAGTAGTTAATTAATAATGAATCTCTGGTGGCTTTTCAGTGGTCTGTTTCAAACAAGACAGCACTTTTGTCAAACCGCTCCTGGTGGAACAGTTGTTCAGATGACAGAACCCACTTCTACCACCAACGCTAACTGGCTCCTTCCTGGCCATGTCGACCACGTGTGGAACAGCCCCGGAGGCTGAGCAGCTCCTCCTCCTCCTGGGGGTTATCCTTCCGGTTACGTCAGGGCTGGAGAACACAGCCAGCATGTTTTGGGATGCTTCATGGTGGTTTGAGCAAGGCTGTTCAGACGGAGGAGGATTTCAGTTTCTAAGATTGCCTTTCACATTCTCATTAAACTCCCCGAACAGGAGTTAATGGATTAATTTTTAGGGCCTGTGCTACTGGACAGGTCCCTTCCCCTCCCCACCCTGAAGATCTGTGATGTTACAAACTTAAAGAAATAAATACATTCTTGGTGGAAGACTATTGAAATTTAAAACTAGAACGAATTTCTAAGTGCGACATCAGAATCATTTGTCAGCTCAAAGTAAAAAAAGGTCATGAAATCACAAGAAGAAAAAAGAAGTGTCTGAACTTCACATAAATTTGTAATGAAATAATTAAATTCAGAAGTCAGGGGAATCACTATTTGATTTCCAGTACTTACATTTCACACTGTCCTTTTAAGACACAGAGGTTATTAAAAATATATATTTAATGACTCAACTTGAAAGGCTCCTAAAAGATGCTATAAAAGTACACACAGCTCATTAAATAGCGACGGTACTTGAAAAAGGTCTAAACATAAGGGACAGTCGCACAACCTACTTCAAGCATTTAGCTTAGGTGCCTAAAACACAGTGCAGGGGCTCCAAATGTCCCTCAAGGAGCCTCAGATTACTTCTTCCCAGTTTGCTCGAAGGGCTGCGGGCAGGTCTGGCAGTCCTGCCCCCCGACACCTCCCCAGGGCCACCGGCACAGGGTCCTGCCCCTGCCCGCCCGGCACACTGCACTGCTGCCAGCACAGGGACCAGGACGTGGGGAGACCCAAACTGCCTCCCCTGCCACAGCGCAAACCTCAGTCAGCCCAAACGTACACATCTAACACCCATTTTCACAGTCTAAATTGCAGAAAATTAATAAAGAGCCAAATAAATATAGGAACCCTTGTTTTTCTACATTTTTTTTCCCAGGCATGTGCCTGAAATGCAAAAAATACAAATACCTGTAAAATAGAGAAACTCCAAATCAAAGACCCTTTTGACTATTATGAGGTAATTTATCCAAGAAACACGCAGCGCAAACCAACAGAGGTAGGACACCGAAGCGAGAGAGGAAGCCGTCCGGCTCTTGGGAAGTTGTCTGAAAAGTAATCAGGTTCTCAAAATACAGTGAAGGAACAGGAGGCTGGATGGAGCTCGGGAACAGGGAGCACGGAAGCTTTGCAGAGGGGAGGATATCCAGGGTAAGGAAAAGAACTCAAGATTTGTTTCAGCCACAAGCGATCACTGTTCCACTGTTGTATGTCATGCAGGTACCTCCATACACGACTGCTGGAGTGTGGGGCATTATTCACTAAAAGCCTGTTACGTTTTCAGTGAGGGACACCATGTTACACTGGCTGTATGGGCGGTCATCTCTGGCAGCTTCCAGAAGGTCAAATCTCTTTGGTTTCAACTTACAAGGTAGCTTAGCACAGGCGAAACGGAAAGAGTACAATGGAAGGGGCAGTTAAAAGCTTTATCTTTTTCAGGTGAGCTTCCCAAAAAGTGGTTCAAACAAATTTAAAAAAAAAAAAAATCCACTACAATAACAGATGAGGGTCACACATGAACTGAAGCTTTTGAGAGATCAAAATCATCCCTGGCCTGTTTCCAAAAGAGAATACAGACGATCTGATATTCTTAGGCGGGGAATTCCTCTGCCTCAGGCCGCAGAGAAAGACTGTGGTACCTGTCATCTTCAGCCTGCGCTTGGCTAACACTACAGCAACCAGCATCCAAAACCCATGAGTGCCTGCGTGGGTGCACGCACAGCTGCGAGAGACCCGGTGAAAACATGCAAGGGGCAAATGAGCTGAACTGAGTCTTTTTGAGGTCTAACACTTTAAAATAGGCATTTTCAAGCAGTCTGGTCTCTACTTTTAATAGGACTTCACAATGGTGCATTGCAATCTCCATAAGCATGAGGGACGTTTCTCAGTGAGGATTGCCATCCTCTGATGATGATGGCAGGACCACTATGAAGTAGGTTTCACATGGATTTACTACAATATTGTATGCAGGGAGCGTATATTGTCCTTTGATCCCTGCCCATGACTCCACGTGTTCCCAAGGGCACAGGAGATTTTGAAGACTTAAACAAAACACTGCAAAACAATCCAGTTTCTACAGGACCTACCCAATGTGTGTGCCAAAAACCAGGCTGTCCCATCGCTGAAGAGGCATAACACGAGTTCATGTGGTGTAACAACGAAGGTATCATTTGGAATCAGCCTTAGGGCCCTGAATTGTAGCTAGAAGCCTCCTTCTTCTCGGGACTTTTTACAGGCTCTGAAGTTAAAAAGACAGGCTAGCCAAAAAACTGTGCTGAACTTGGAGCAGAACGGGAAACAACAGCTAGCAGGTAAAATCCAGACAGTCTTGTTCCCTGCCCACACTCGGCAGCAGCCACAGTGAACGCGATCTCATGAGGAGAAATGCAGTTACTCCGTTCCCGGTTGACAGCAACCCTTGCTTCGCAAGCAGGGCTGTTCAGGGAACCCAGGAGTCCCTGGGCACGTGCCTGAAGCACTTTGGATCGCCTGTGCACTCAGCACCCACACACCGGCCAATATCTACTGTAGCATAATCCCAACTGGCTGAAAGGCTCTGGTCTCTGACCTGTTACGCGGAGGAAGCTGTTCTTCTGGGCTTCCTTTTAATCTTGGGGTTGGAGAATGATCCTGCAAACATATACCGTAAGACAGCACTACCTATAGCTGCTGTTCCCACGTGGCTACCTAAGATAATATTAGCATTTGCAAAGAGTCTTCTAAGACCTCTCATGACCAATAAATCACTGGGGATATAACACAGACTAACACATTTTCTTCTTCTAGCCTCAAATAAATGCAATCTATAGAAGTTCCGCACAAAACAAGAGCAAATAACAGTGATTAACTATACCCACCCTCAAATACTACCTACCAAAAACTCTTCCTGAGCAGAAATGGGAACCACACAAGGAAATCCAGGAATTATTGCAAAGAAAGAATTCCTCCTGAAGTTAGGGGCCCATTAAGAGACTGGGCTCAATGATAATTAAGCTGCTACTGGAATTTTGAGCCAGCACTAACACTAAAGCCAAGACTTTATTGCACCCTATCGGGGGGTGATGTAAAAGACGGGATTGGAAGTCAGAATATTTTGAGCATCCCACGGACCTCTGAAATACTTGGCTTCTTCCAAATGCTCTGATCCCACTAGAGATTATTCATATTCTCCTCTTTTATTAAAGCCAACCCTTTCTGAAGTACACCGGAAGTCTCTTTGAGACACGCATCCACATATTCATGAATATCAATTATTTAGTCATTTCTGAGCTACCCAAATGTGGGAATACTGTTTTTTCCCAAGGCATGAATTTTGTACAGAACCATAGGAAATTTTATTTAAAGCCCAATCTAACGATTACACAATCAAATGACAGCACTTGTACGGTTCTTTTAGGAGATGTAGCAATGAACTATTTGCATAAACACAGTAAAGTGCTATTTGAATAAATGCGCAGTAACTAGATTGCCAAGTCAAGTAAATGCCTCAGCACTGCAGTGCGCAAAGCCAGAATGTAAGTCAGCAAGTTCTCTCTTCTTCGTACTTGAACAAATTTCTCTTTCACCTGGGATTTCGCTGTTACTAACCCACTGCGAGCCGTACAGCAGGACTGCAGGCCTCGATGCCTCTTTTCCTGCTACTGTGGAGGGGAGAAGGATCGACGGGAATATTAACCCTGAAGCGACAAAAGCCAAATACCAACTCAGTGAAGAAGGCGCAAGTTCTTTATGGCCTCTTCCTGCTCTGACAGCAAGGTTATGATCCCGGGCTCCCAACATCAGTTAGAGGTAACGACACAGTATCCCCACAGTGGGTGAGGGCACATCAACAAAAAGCATTAGTGATTACATTAATAGCAGATTTGGCTATGAACCCACTCCTTCCAGCAATTTTAAGCACACAGAAGACTCCAAAACCCACAGCCTTTATCAGCATACTTCATAGAAACATAAGCATTGGTTTTGATCTTCCGTTACCTGAATTCTGGGACCTATTGAAGAAAATTGCTCTCCCCCATACAATGCCTCTCTTGTTGAAATCAGCAAAACAGCCCAAGTACATATTTCATTAATATAAAGGAAAAGGACCGTCAGCATTCTCCAGCAATCCACCTAAGGCAGAACTTGCTTCCTTCAGTTGGAAGGAGTCCAATTCCTCACTCTTCTAAGTTATTTGGCATAGCCCAATTGCTTACCCCTTCTCCCTCTGAAGCAATTCCTTTCTCTCTCTCTCTCTGCCCTCCTCTGTTTTATAATATAGATTAGATAAGCATCCGGTTCAGTAACGACAGCTTCTGCCTTGGGGTGGAGGTACGAATAAGATAACCTCTTGAGTTCCCCACTAACCCTGTTTTCCAGCATCACACGAGCAATGAGAACTGGATGACATTTGTGTTATTTGGCAGTCCTCGAAGCTATGAGATGAATAAGTATGTATTTATATTCAAAAGAAGGAAGCATTGTGCTGTTTGGGATATGTCATTGCACAGAGGATTCTGTGCATTTAAAGGTTTTATTCAAAGAGACTACTGGATGGCATGCTTTAATTCTTTGAATTTCAAGTAATAAATTAGTCTGGTAGGGTCTAATTTGACAGTTCTTCTGGAGGAAGTGAGGTGCCACCTATTCTAAAACACATTTATCTGACACTGTTATATAAAGGCTGCTATAATTAAAGAGAGTGTGAAGACTTCATTGTCACTTTCTCTTGGCTTAAAGCACCTACAATGAGAGAGGTAACTGGGCTACATTTGTAGGTATCCTCTATATTTAACTAGTTGTGAAATTTCTTTCCTGCAGGAACTATGGAGATTTGCAAGAAGCTGAGCTGTGGGGAACTCGGAACCATAGCTACGGCCTTCCCGAGTCCTTTTCATAAAGAAGAGTAGATTACCTCCACCTCCTGAGGCAGATATGAATGTGCTCTGAGGTTTTAATAACTCCAGCCAATTCTAATTGTGGCTTCCACTGGTGCACAGTATCGAGCGACGCAAATCCAAAATTACCTGCAAAATGTTGCAAGACACAGCCCGTAGCCATACCACTGTATGAACACAGGTCTCCCTTTTGAAGACTTGGGACTTGAAATGAAGTACCTACACTGGTACGTGGGCAGCCAAGCAGGCACGGTGATATTCACAGGCACCAAACACGCAGAGATCCATCTCCCGCCAGCAAAACTCCCATCGATCAGCAGCTCTCAGCATCCACCAGGCTGCTACTGGCTGAAAGGCCCAAACACTGAGTCACGCTACAGGTACCAACCCGAAGAGAAAGAGTGTTTTTATGGCTGGAACTGTGTCATATTTCTTTGTTGGAAGGAAAATAGGGGCATTCTGTTTTTAGAGAAGATACACAATTTTATCTTCCATGCCAAAAGCCATCTGGGCCAAAGGATTAAGCATTTGTTTTATGCCTTATTTTAAGCTCCTTTTCTTTTCTTATGAATGTTAATCAATCTCCTTAACTGCCATAAGTGCTGATGCTGAGTGTTGCTGTACACCACTTTTGACTGCGACTGATGAAATGATGGGAAACTATCAATAAAAGCCAATTACAAAGTTTATGGGAAGCTGGTGTTATTTTACCCCAGCATTGAAAGTCCCCACTGCATTCTGGAAAACCCCATCAGCACTGAAATGCAGACAGACACACACAGAGGAGAGCAACGATCATCCACCTGGGGCTGATAAAAGCAAAGTTGCAGGGAGCTTGTAACCGGGGAAGCAGCACTGCACGCATACGGATGCCAGGTACATCACACCCAACCACGGCTCTTTGTTTAATGTTACGCACTCTGCATACGGATCATCTCCAGATCTTCAGCAACATCTGATACCCATCACAACAGAAGAGTATATTAGCTGGTGGCAGTAATACACTGCTATCCTAAGTGAGTTCATCAAAATCCCAAACTTGGGAGATGGAGGATGTCACAGAGGCTACAGAGCAAAAAGCAGAAAGATTTTCCAATCTCATAAAGACATACAGCCCAGAAAGCTGCTGGGCAGTGTTAATCTCCCAGATACATTCAAATATTTGTAGTTTTATCAGTAACCATTCATAAAAAGGTTACTTGAAATACATTTTTTATACATTACAATTATCAAGTAATAGTTCTTCAGAGAAAACAAAGCCTTGACTGACCAGTTGGAGCTGGAGAGGTGACCCTGCTAGCTAAAACGAAATACCCACTTCTGTAAAAAACATGGCCTCACTGGAGGGTGAGGGTGTTTTTTTCTTTAGATATACTAGTAAAACTACAATTTCTATTTTGTATTTAGGGTAACTTAGACTAGGACAAAGGGTGCCTTAAAAAGAGTCAGACAAGGAGTTTTGAAGTCCTAGCGCTAAGGAGAATTTGTTGTTAAGAGGTTAAAAGGAAAAACAGATAAATAAAACTAGGCAAACACGACACAAACTTATCCATCCTTTGCTGCTTCTCCACGGGATTTTCCAGGGATGGCTCGATTAGCCTGTTGATTTTATTGCATTTTCTTACACTTTATAATCCGATTACCATATACTGCAACACAGCACTTTGAATTTCATGGCAAGGGACTATAGGAAACTCTCCAGTTCATTTCAGTAGATTTCCATGACACCCGTCCAAGTGGAGAAACTGATCCAGAAACAACAGATCAATGAATGAAGAACCATTTATCCAACCTGATTTCTTTAAATATTTAGTCAGGATAGTTGGGAACCAAGTTGAGAAAAACAAAGATTCAAGGATTTGGCTCTGTATATTTAAGTAAGTCGAGTTCTTCCCTGTAAAGTCTCTCCGTGAGACCTTCTCTTACCTACCTGATGAAACAGTCGATTTGTGACGTTCTCACCATCCAGAAGCAGAACACAAAATCTGTGTGAAAAATCCTGAAGATGATGACTGCTCATCATCATTACCTTAAAATATATTTTTAATGTGTCCCTGTTTGAGAGGTTCACCCACTTCCATTGGTAATTCCTACTGTGAGTCTCCCTTGAAGGAAACAAATGGCACCATTTCCAGGAGGAGGACTAAGGGCTGTAGTCAAATCTTGCCGACAGGCACTTTGTGCTAGGTAGGATGGCTCAAAACAGACACAGAGCAGCCAAAACGTCAGCCCTCTCCCTTCCACAGCCTACCCTCGCTGCAGGGAGACCCCATGCCAGGTGGGGTGGGGTCTGCACCAGCGGATCCAGTGGTGCAGAAGTGACTTGGGACAGGAGAAGAGTTGAGGGATCCTCGGGCACCGCCATCCTCGAACAAAGTCAAACGGGAATTTGGGATGAATTGAGTCATCTGTGCTCCACTCAGGGTGATAAACACCTGCAATTCTCACTTAATCCATTCAGCATCTCAAAATACTCCACATGCCAGCAGCACTGTATGAGTCCTTTTACAAATCTGAGGCAGTTAGAAACGGCTAAAAATACCTTCTGCCTTTTCTTTACAAAAGGGAACAATCATAATTACAAAAATCCTCGCAGCAGCAGCGCCCATCTTCATGTTACAGGTATGAAAAGCCCAGTGCGTCAAGGGGGTTTGATGCATGAGGAGCGGCTAAAATAGGATAGAATACAATCTGTTTCTCAGCTTTTAGGCAAAGATGTTTGAACCCACTGGTAAACCTTTAAAATCCCCAGTTTGAAATGACACACCAATGCACATGATGTTAGGATGTAATTCTGTGAAAGCTCAGATATTGTTCAGAAGTTTGATCAGATCAGGTAATTTCTGATGCTCTGAACGCTTACACAAATACTAATATTTTTTCCCCTGACTCTTTCATGCTGTTGTTAGACATGTGTTTTCCCTCGTCTCTCAAACCCTACATTCATCCATAAAAAAAGAACAGAATTATTAGTTTATTCCGTCTTTGACAACATCCTTACAGACACTACTTCAAAAAAAACCCCAAACCCTAAATAGACTGCTGAGAGGCAAGTTCTGTCCTATATCTAAAACTGCCTGAGACAGGAAACAAAAAAAGCAGGAATAAATGGAGAAGGATCAATATTTAGTGTCTAATATTTGCTATAGTCCAAAAAAAAGTCTCCATTACAATAGCAACATTGTTACGTGAAATGAAGTCATTTGAGAGCAAGCACGGAAAAATTCAGCTTGAACAGCTAAGCTTGACAGCTACAAGCAGAAAACAGAATATTATAATTGGAAGTGTTGAGAATAATAAATAATGGCAGCTCTGCCATCTCTGCCTATAATCATTATGAGCAATAGAGAAGCAGATCAGAACCCCATGTTCTCAGAATTTAATTCAATATCCAGATGAGGGAGTACAGAATTAAAAGGTGATAAAAATCAAAATTTATAAAAGAACATATTTATCCAAACTGTAGAAAAATTCCAGACTCTGTTAAAATAAATGATAGAACAAAAAACTTGTAAAGCTTATCCTTAAAAAAAGGACATTTACTTGAATACTGCAACTACTGTAGCTCTACACGTTCTGCTTAGCAAAATTTGAAGGGATGTAGTCAAGCTTTGCTTTCAGCCTTGATCGCTTGGCAGGGATGGGCTTAGGAAGAGACCTAATATTGTTGACAGCTTATTCTATATGTGTTTTCCACTGCATTTTATTCGCCAAAAATATCTGCCATTAGCTGCTGTGATGGGCGGGATACTAGACTAGACTCATATTCACTCTGTTCAAATAAGGTAGTTATTACACAACAGTGACTCCTGTGCAGCCAAAGGTAACCCAACCTTTTGGGTCTAGACCAGAAACTTATAAGCATTATTTTCAGACACATCGGTGCAATGATGAAACACTGGGTTTACCCCAGTTCAAACCAGAAGTAAAATTATTACTTGAGCCCTCATTACTGCTACTAAACATTATACTACGGTAAAACATGTCAAATGTCTTAGTAATGAATACTGCTGCCACCTCTTGGTTCAGCAGAATAAAAATAGCAGAATAAGATCACCGAGTAGCGTTCTACAGATGGAGTGTATGTACGAGGAGCTTTCATTAATCTCCAACATGACTTGTACACTCAGAAATTTGGCCCTTGGAAACCTGTGGTTTTAGGATGGCTCTCCAAAGCTAGCTGGTGCCGAGATACTCTGAAGTCACTTCTGTTGACCTTGTAGAATTGGGTGAACATAGAGCAAATCGGGGGCGGCGGGGAAGCCACATTGCAGTTTTACTATTTTCTCATTCAAATTCTTCTTGGAACTGCATCAACGGATTCAGCTCCTTCACATCTGGGGCATGAATCTGGAAACAAAGGCACCTTACAAGCCATAGCAGTACGCCGCTATACCCAACAGCTGCTTCAGCCGGGAGGCAAGAGGGCACTCATTCAGAAGCTCAGAGTTTATGTTCAGAGAGGACAGTGATTGAGTTTGACCTTCTGTAAGTCGTAGACCAAAGAATTTCACCTACCGACCACACCCCTTAACTGAGACCTACAAATCTGTGTTAGGAAAAATAATTTATACTAGGTGAACAGAACTTCCCAGGAAGGCATTTGGTCTCAACTTGAAGACATCAGGGACAGGACAGTCCACAGCTTCCCTCTGCTCCAGAGGTTAATCATCCTCACAATTAAAATGCTGCTGACAGCTACCGTTAGGGACCTCAGTCCAGAGGCTTTTACCTTCTGATTTTTGGGAACAGTTCCCTTCATTCTTTATAAAGCACCTGAGCAAAGGTTACCGAAGATAGTTATTCCCTTAGTACAGCATTGGGAGTTCACTAGTAAAAATACCACTGAAACTTGCTTTGTTTTTCTAATTGTTTGAATAAAGAGACAAGACTTGGAGCATTAAAATGGCACTTCCATGCTTTAACAAAAGACATGTTTCTGAGAAACATAATGCATGTTTTATGCTCACCTTTGTGAGACGACTTCTGCCCTTGTTTTCCCCACCATCCATCTGTTCAATGTACGCCTAAGATTACTCTTCTTCAGACTGTATTTTTGCAGCTGATTAGCATTTTATTTTCTGCCCACATTCATAACCTGCCAAGATCCCTTTCAATTAGTCCTCTGTCCTGACAGGTAGTGTGACAGCGGCTGGCCAACAAACAGGAGGATGTCAAGATTATAATAAGAATTTTTTACCAAGAAACTGAAAAGCCCATCAGTTTTACTGGATGCGGGTCTGGACTCCCCAAGGTCTTTGGTTTCACACAGGCAGAACTCCCAGACCTGAGGTCCGCCCAGGGAAGCCATGGTGTGGTTCAACACCCAGGGCCCAACCTGCTGGGCCCCCAGAGTCCCCAGGCTTGGGGCAAAACAGGAGCACGGTGGAGCGGCGCAGCTAGCCCCAGCAAGGGACCATGGCAGCACCAAGTCCCAAGCCACAGAGTAGTCCTCCTGAGGAAGCTCTGGCACTGTGGCTGTACTACAGGACAAGGAAGCACTTCCCAGTTCCTGGTCTCAGCTCTGTTTCCTACCCTCAGGTCAACCTCACATCAAAACGAGATCCACCCGGACATCACCAGTCTCCCTGTCCCTTCCTCCCCCGCTGCACTTCTTTCTGGGCACGCCAGCCATCACTCACTCTGACCGCTATCAATCTGGACATCTGGAGACCATGATGCGATGCAGACTACAGCGAGCACTACAAGTCTACACACGGCCTGAAAGCATCAGATACCTGTCTCAGGAGTAGCCCACCCAAAAGCTACCCTGTCTTGCATCCAGCAAAACAAACCCACTGGATCTTTCTGATCATTCATTCCAGACTGACTGTATTTCTCAGAAAACTCTGTTCCACTGGAAGAGTCGAGTCTTTAGTTATGGCTCCTCTCCATCTACTCCAGCCACCTCTTGACTCGATCTTGGTTATCACACATGAAGGTGGGCAGTCCAGGTGAAGGGACCTCCATGCTCATCCCAGTTCCATACCACTCCACACATTGCTTCACCCTCTTCTCTACAATACCGCATCTCTCTCCAACGCAAGCTGAACTCCTTTTGCTTCCCACTCAGCCTGGATCACAGCTCAGCCAAGGAGTTCCAGCCTAGATCCGGGTGGGATGGAAGTAGGGCACTGCGGAAGTAACGGAAGCAGGGTGAAGTGATAGGGAAGGATGCATCCAAAAAGCACAAAGCAGAAATCACCAAATAATTGTACAGTAACTGAAATTTGATGACACGGTATGGTATGCATTACAAGGAAGTGAAGCGGGGAAAGTCCGCCATGGAAAATAAATAAATAGCACTAAACCTGTCTAATGGAAAGATGTAGAAGGGCCCACCGCTTTCTTCAGTGATTAATCAGAGAGGTGAATTGATTGAAACAAAGGTTGAAGCACTGCATGGCTTTGGGCACAAAAGCAACAAATGTACCATGAGAGAACACTGAATCAGCATTTTCCTGCTTCTTCAGCTGCCTTTGTATGTGATGCTCCTTGTATTTCTGTATTGGTATTCCAACACAGTTGGATCTTCATCAATCCTCCCCCCCTACAGCTACTCCTCAAAATAACTTGCTACTGCTTCCACTTTTGCTAGCTGCCTGGATATATCCCTGCCCCGGGAAGATGCACGCCAGTCTTGCTTCACTGTTTCAGGGTGGATTTTATGCATCTTCTCCCTGCATGGGGGAGGCACTGCTATGACTTGTTGAAGGTAATAAGATGTAATTGCTTTGCAGATGTACAGGAAGCAGCAAAGTTAAAAATGTGTTATAACTAAAATTCTGCGCAGGCATAGATTAGAACAGCAATACAGCCAAACACCACTGACTCCAGAACAGGGAACGGCCCTTCAAGCAGGTGTTAACGCGCAGCATCTTATAGCTGAGGAACGTAACACAACTTCAGTATAGCAGCCTTACAGACTTAGTCAGGGAAAAAAAATAAAAATAAAAGACTTTTTATTAAATGTCTTCAGTACTTTTCATAGTAGCAGGAAGCAAGCATTAAAGATTTAATAGCTTCTTTTGTCAGTGGACTCATTCCTTCCCACACACATGCACGCCTGCTCTCCCCACTGAATTTGAAAGCCCTGAATTCTTCTTCGTGCAGCTAATTCAGTTTTATTCATCTTTTGAAGAACCCACCTAAAACTTGGGGGTGGGAAAGTAGGTGGTAAGGGCATAGGTGACAAAGGAATAACAGTGAGCTGAATTACACTCTGAACTGTGAATATCTGGCTCAATAGGTAAAGTTTGATGGGTCTGATACATTCACGAGAACATTTTCTTAAAATACCAAATGTCTTTAATTCTATGCAGACTGTAAAACAGACGTTTGAATGCCTTTATCTTAAATGAGCAGTGATGTAGGGGTAATTAGAATATTCCTTCTACCTGCAGACAATTTTATCCCTTTCCCCTCTGAGCATTAACAGACATAAGCTCCCAGAACTTCTTCCCATCTTGCTAACGTCCATAACGCAGACTAAACCGTCAATATTATGAACTTAAGAAGCTATTTCCAGAAAAAGCTTTTGTTGTAGCAAGACTCATAGGCATAGCCTGTCAACCACAAACGAATAGCAAACAGCCCAAAAGCGTTGTCAGATGCCAGTATCATCTTCACAGGTAATTTACAGTGCAGGCAACACATTCATAAGCCCCTTAAATACATTTAATGAATGGAATAAGCACATTATGGCCATTTGTGGCACAGGTATACTTCATGCATGCTGTGCCATCTTCTTGTTTCAAATGAGCCGTCTTAGGTGTTGGACTTCAAGCAGAGACCAGAAACAAGTGTCACTTAATGGTAGGTGGAGAGTTACCAGCTTTAGAGACCTGGACTCCAATTTTCAGCGTTTCTGATAGGCCACTGAATATACGTGTGAGCAAGAAAACATGCTCACCATCTTAGGCTGGATTTGGTCCAGTAACCCAAAAAATGAAAAGCCGTAGTCTTTGCGAGAACACTAAATTGCTAACTTGCTTCTGCTATTACAAAGCAATACAAATCACTTAAAATAACCACCTAGAATGAGGAAATGGCACCACACTAAGTGTATCGTGGGAAAAACAGCTTTATGCTTACCCTGTATCATTCATCAAGCAAATCCAAGGGAGGAAAGTATTTCAAGAATCTTTTCATAAGAAGAGCAGCATGTGGTTTCAGTTAAGTCAGAAAGTACAGACAAACCAGCTTCCACATCACTGTTTTGGGCAGAGTGAAACCATACCCTGAGCTTGAGTTTCAGTTCTGCGTCAAGTCTCAGAGCTGTGATGCAAAAGTGAATTTTCAAAGGCTTCATCGATTGTATTACAACTACATCTCAACCTCACTGAGCATCTTCTGGGCATCCACTGCCTCAAACAGAACTGTGCATTAACCCACCCTCTGTACTGCTTGGGAGCGTACTGGCAAGTAAAATAATTGGAGGACATGAAAAAACGAATGCGTTACTGTTATGCTTCACTGATCACAAACAAACAGATAAATAAAAATACACAAGTATGCACCCACTAAATTAATCTCCTGTAGTCATCAGTGAAATCATACCCTTCCTATTCTCCCCCTGCTAGAACAATTAAGTTTTCCACTATCTACTTTAAAGCGCTGGGTAATTCTACTACATTTTGGCTCCTTTTGTCTCAGGGCTCAGGTTTACTGCACAGACCAACCCCGGCTCCCTGCCGCCTGCCTCCCAGGCCTCCCCCACGCCACCTCCTCCAGCTCACGGGACCTCCCCAGCACTAACACTTCTGTCACTCCCATGCTTTTGAAAAGCCACATCTGTTACAGCTGTTTTCTTGCCAAGGGAGACTGTAGTTGCTTTGCAGCACAAAAACCTTTTCTATTTACAGGTTCAGTGCTACCAACCTCTCCCCGCTCCCGGCCTGCCTCCCCACCACAGGAACCTGGGACCCACCGTGGGGCAAGGGAATGGTTTTCTGCATCAACTTCGGTGGCAGCATCCCCAAAGCCCCTGCCACAGCCTTTCCCATCAGAGCTGCCCCAACACCACCAGCTCTCCTGCAGATAGAACACCGTTCGCTGTTGGGTCTGTATAGGCTAGGCTCACGCTCTTAATCAAAAAGCCAGCAAGGCATTACCGGGATGCCCTGATACCTTCCTCTGCAGCTACGCTGGGATGTGACTCATAGCAGAAAGCTCATATTTTTTTACACCAATGATGAGTAAAATATTTACAGGATGAGAAAGTCTTTCAGTTTTACCATGAGTGCTATGACATCAAATGCTTTCCTCAAAACTTGAATTTCTGGAGAAAGAATAAAAAAAAATAAAAAAAAAACCAAACCAACCCTCTCAGCTTTAATTCAAAAGCTTCTGGCCAACACAGTTGGGGAAAACTGCCTTCAAAATATGACCGCTGCAAACCACTTTAAAACAAAGGTACCTGATATGGACAGGCATAAAGTGAATCCAAACCAGCTATCTTGATAACAACTGAAGTCAGCTTTATTTTTGGGAGTCAATACTCGATTCCTAAATTCCTGCAGTTGTCAAAACCTCACTCATCACAAATGCATGAGAAGCTTTTAGCCCAATTGATCATCCAGCTCAAGTTTCACTGAGTCCAGAGCTATAAACTGGAGCTACAGGAAGCACTGCATAGAACTTAATAGCTGTGCCTTCAAGATGCGCCTAAAAATAGGCTGCCTTGCTAACCTGGGAATTCTGCCTGTAGCAGCCACTTGTCCTCCCTTACTAATTGCCGTTAGTCAGAAAAGTCAAAAATATATAGCACGTGTTATGCAAAGCAGAAGGTTAGCTATTCTGCAAGAGAGATGCTCCTAGCATGATCACTCTTCGCCTTTTCCTAGGAGGATTCACAGTGTTACAACATGACTGCAATTAAAAAGGGAAGCACCTCCATTTTAAGGATTTCTTTATCAAAATCTATAGTATGCATCAATTGATAAGGGATAAAAACCTGTTTTTCTTATGCTAAGTGGCCTTATACTGCTATTTTGAATGTGGGTTACCATGGTAATCAGCAGAATCTGGAATGAATCTGTTTCGTCATAATTGCTGCATAATTTTGTGCAAACAGCTAAATACTATCTTACTATTTCTACCAGATCGACTCAGTAGCTGGAGCTTTCATGCAGCTCATGATTTAATGAACAAGCCATCACAAAATATGACAAATTAAAGCAATTATAATTATTTAGAACAACCGAGCCTGAATACTGCAAGCGCGTAGGAGTGTTTATTGGTGTTTTCATGACTCAAAACAATACCATCTTTAGAGCATCTTCAAGATTTTCTCTGTGCTCTACAACGTCTGGGGAGCAAGCAGAGACATTTGCACATCAGCATACTGTGTTTGGGGTTCCAAGCAGACAAAAGCAAAGGATAAGCCAGCTCCGAGATCTCCCCCAGCCTGCCCAGTTTTCCCAGTCCAGGACAAAGAGAGAAGAAAACCCTCCCAGGAGATGCTGGAAATGCTATGGACTGCCCTAAAATCGTACAAATCCACACAGCTGGAAAGCACTTATCAACAGGGCTCACAAATACCCAATTGAATAACCTTTTACTGAAGGGACTAGTTGGTGCCCAAAGCAATAAATTACTAAATTTGAGCCACCAGATTACTATGAGCCTTCAAGGCCATGATATTACCCAGGACAGTAAGGGCATAGATTTTTGCATTTAATTAGAAATCTATAAAGTCATCACGCAGAAGACCTCATGAGACCTTTTCCTCTGCTGGTTTCCACGTGCACTGTCTGTGTCCCAGCAAGCTTGAATTTAAAAAAAAATAAAATAAAAAAATAAAAAAACCCACAAGAAAACCCACGATGAAAACACCTGATCATGAGTAGATAGCGAAACACAGAAGATCTCGTGGGGCATGTGAGGAGGGGGGAAGCCGTGATTCAGACACAGCAAGGTGCTCTTACCTCTGCTTCCAGGGTAAAAACGAGGCAGTGACCTCTCCCCACAGCACTGCCAAGCACAGCATGGTGGGAATAACCTCCTTTTCCCTATTAAAGAGCTTTCAGTACAGCACATCAAGGGATGGGCCCGCAATCCGCTGGGAAAAGTACGCCTCTCAATTACTCTTTCTATCAGATTTCTCACAATTTTGTATTGCCAAAACAGCAGAAACAGTCTTGCTTGCATCCACAAATCTGGCTGCCTTTACCAATTATTTTTTTTTGCAATTTAATCTGCAAGAAGAGACAAGTGATTATAGTTTAAAAAAAATAAATAAAAATCTGGTTTTAATTTACATAACCCCAAATCTCAGTAGTGCCACCATACATTACAGCTCCCTACCACATTGCCCAGTGGCTATTTATATATCTAAGCACATCAGCATATCACATTGCCATGAGCTAAACAAACCAGGCAAAACAAGTGCTGCATTCCAGCCCCTTGCTTTTATGAGCTTCAAATGCAGAGGTTTAACAGTAAATTAGGTGTATGTTTGTGGTCTGATAGCATGTAATTTTCTTCTTCTGAAAGTGTGTGCTGTAATTCCCATCCTTTACTCTCAGGACAAATATTTTTATGAAACTGTGTCAGCACAGCACCAACACGCTCCGTGCAGACACTGTAAGGCAGCGAAAAGAAATTAATAAGCCCTTTTGGGTAAAACCCATCAAAATAAGACAATGGTTGGTATTGGTGTAAATAGAAAAACAAAAGCCAAATGCCTGGACATGCACAGGGAGGAGTACAAACCAAAAGATTCTTCCTCAGTTCCCTTTCATCAATGGCTTAAACATTGCAAGTTTTTGCAAGTGAAGCTTTAGGAGGCTGAGAGCTGCGGGCAGCCTTTGATACGGACGTCAGCTGTCTAAAATACGGTGCTAGCATCATTAACTGGGCAAGTGGGCAGAGCGCTGGACATCTCATTAGGAGGAGGACTCTTGGCCATGAATAAGAGACAACAGACAACACGGGCCACGCTGTGAGGAGCCCTCGGCGTGAAGACGAGGGGGTTATATCTGCTTGGGACTGAGAAAAGACGTACACAGGAACACGTGTCGGCAGAGTCCTAAATGTGGAACTGAAGAAGCAATTTCTATTGCATGCCCAAAGAATGATAATTAATCACAGAAAATGTTTTTTAACACATCTCCCCTTCAGAGGACACATTCCAAAGACAGCATAGCACCGATGTTTGCTTGTCTTTGCACATTTTAAAGTGTCTTTATCCAACCAAAGGGGTTTTTCTGTTTGTTTGTTTTCAATCTGTGGGTTTGCCCAGTAAGTATGAGAAGACAATAGACAGTGTAGATGAGAGAAGGGGTGGGGGGGAACCCAGCAAGAAAACCAAACCTATCTCTGTCCAGGAAATACACAACAGTCATCAGAATCAGGCTCCTTATCTGCTTGAGTTCAACTAGGATCAGCTTTCCTAGGCACAAGTTTAACTAGGATCAGCTTTCCTAGGCACCTAGAAAACAGACCACAGCTTATGTGATGGTCTGTTGTAAACACTGCATACCTAGGAAGAAAATATTCTTTCCAGAAAAAAAGATTTAATACTGAAAATAAAGAAGAGTAGAATAGTCCACCTGGGTGTCTTAGGAGGACAGAAACTTTAGTTAAATTTGTATACCAACACAGGGTTTCTATCCGACAGCCGAACCCGCAGACAGGAGGAAATGGGCTCGGGCTGAAGGCAGGCAAGGGGAAGAGGTGTAGCCTAGTGCCCAGCCTAGGCAAACATCAAACAGTTGCATGATGTTACCGTCTCTTACAGTTCCCATTGTCAATCCAAGATATCTCACGCAAAATATCTTGACTATTTCTTATATAATGCTAATCCTTAATATCTGAAGTTGCTACATATGACTAGCCCTTATATACCATTTTGCGTATGGAAGGTAAAAATCCACCCTGCTCATACACAGTTAACCGCACACATTAGTCATTTGCATACGTTTAGTTAGAGCTGCTAAAAAAGCAAACCCCTTGTCATTAGGATCCCCATTGGATCTGTAGGGGTAGAAACGGAGTCAGACGAGAAAGGCAGCGGCTGCAGTGCCAGTGTTCATAAGGGATGAGAGCTGGGGAGCTCTGTATGGTGAGAGCCAGAGCCTGGCTTGGCAGAAGCCAAAGTGTTTCTCCTGTGGAAACCTGCACATGGCTATAAAGGAGCAGTTTTGGAGGTTGGTGGGGTTTTTTTTGTTTGTATGTTTTTGCAGTTCAGTTCATGCAGCCACAAAGTGCTGTGAATCCTGCCCAGAAATAATGATTGACATCTCCCTTCTGTGGCTTAATGATACAGGAAAGATTTCATTTAAGAAGTCAGCAAATGCTTTGTAATTGTTGAATGTTCACTTTGTCTTGTGCGTTCTGCAAGCTCCCTGCCTACAAATGTAAACGCAAAGCAAGAGCAAGAACTTGCATCTTTCTTACCTGGGCTACAAAAATCAGAAATTCCTGGAAGTGGCACTCTTTGTAGCTCCAACTGACTCCGCTCCCCTGAAATACCCTAGGCATCCTACCAGACATCCAGGACTGCAAATTATTCCCCACAATTCAGCAGGAGCAACTCTTTGGAAATTAACTATATTGGGCTTGTGATGTTTGTCCCCGAGCCAAACTCTTTGCTGAAGGACTTGAAAAGTATAAAGACCACATTTAAACTACTAAAACTGCATAAAAACTCCAGGGCTCCGAACTCGGTGCTCAAGGACTAAAGTATTACAGCAAGCCTTAAAGTAACAACCCCACCCTGTGGCTTTTACCAGAACTGCAGGGTTTTCAGCCCACCTAGGCACACAGCTCATGCTGCCCAATAACCGCAAAGACACCTGGCACATTTTCCTGCATGCAATTCTGTCAGAAAAGTATTTATAAATCTATTTGAGATTATAAAGAATTGGGAATTGTGTGTTTGATAAGCGATGAAACACCTTTTAGTAAACCAAGAGGATATTTACCTTCAACTTAACACTGCCACAGACCGTAAGAGCGCAGAAACCCCAGCCACCCGGCCTGTACAGGGGTGGCTGACACAACTACCCTTAGCAGCCATATTCACATTTACCTATCAACATCTGTACTCACCAGCTGAGCCAGGAGTTCCCAGGTTAATCTTGCCCGAAAGACTAAGGAAGAATTTTGTGAAAAGAAGCTTTTAAAATCTAGTACGTGTAATAATTAATGACTTTCTATGTAAGTGAATAGATGGCTGAGCCGTCTAAAACTCTTATCTGAAACTCTGTTCCTATTTTTCCTAGGATCAGATACTTCATTCCCATGAAATTCAGTGTTGTCTATCCTTACAAAATACCCAAACTGACAGCATTAGGGTGGAAGGACTATAAACAATGCAAGAGGGCATCAACGCAAACTAACCGCCAGCTGAGCCGGTCCACAGCGCAGGGACCCGAATTGACGCACTGCTGCCAGCAGCCAGCTTCAGCCACTCTCCCAACTTCTGGTGCCACACAAGATAAAAATTTAGCTGCAACAACCACCAAATAAACCCCCATTTCTGAAGCCTAAATTTGATGTTTCAGACAACAGCCCAGCTGTTTGTGCTCAACTCCTGCACTAGATCGGAGTAACAAGTGGCTGATGATGAGAACACGACCACGGCAGTGGCTGTTGTGTGATCTACAGCATCCCCCCAGCCTTTTCCCTACAGTTCTGCCTCAACCGCCCAAATGGTCCTAACCCTCATTGCGGGGAAGACACAGGATTTACTTCCGTCAAAACCTTCCATTTTGGAAGATTATTATTACGGCCAGCTATCGGTCAGAAAAGCCAGGTCACTTGTGTCCGCTCCCCTTCTTGCACAGAAGACCTAATAATGGTCTGCTTACGCCCCAGGAGGTGACTGCTGCAGGCAGCGGTCCCCCTCTAATCACAACAGGGCACGGACGGGTTCGACTCGCATCGGCCATGGCAAGGACAACGTGTAAGGAGGGCGGGCAGAGCAGCAAGGACTCCGGCACGGCCATGCAGTGAGTTGCACGCCTTGTAACAGAGCACACGGCACTGGCCACTGCAGCCTGCGCGTGTGCCTGCCCTGTGGGCAAGCTGGCAGAGTAAGAACTGTACAGCAGACACCTTATAGAAGGCAATAACCATGGTATAAGGCATCACACGGTCGATTAGAAATTATCAGAGACTTGTAGAGGAGAGCTGGACTTGCAGTCTTCCAAGCCCAGCTGCTGGATCAGCTGGATGCCGCTGGATCTGGGGTCAAATAACAACAATAATTACACTGCCGCTAAAAAGAAATCCCAATGGCAAATCCAGCACCGAGACAAGCATGCCAAGGCAAAGCCGAGGGTGCTTGGTCCCAGAAGATGCAGAACCAGAGCCAGACAAAGCCGGAGCTGCCGGTCCCAACTCCCGAGGTGGGCCAGCCCTTGGGACATCAGCGGTCCCCGATGCTACCCATAGCACAGAAGCACCTGTGGCAATTTGGGGAGGCAGACCCCGGAGGGAGCAGCCAACCCCTGCTGAGAGCTGCTGTTTAAGGAGCAGCAGCATCTGTGCCCTGCTCCCATTGTTGTGTGACCGCATGGCCATCTCACTACACAGCTTTGCCCTCCAGATGGTGACAAATTTGCAAAGATGTTTTTAAATTTAGAGGTTTTTTTGTTTGCACAGCATTTTGCTTCCATAGGAATAATGCAAGCTTGTTCAACCCTAAGTTGCTTTTTAGGTACAAAAGACAACATTTTCCTCCTACAAAACAGCAACATGTAGGTGAACACAGCAGAACTAATTAATGGGCATAGTCCCAAACATGGATACCGGAGAGTCAGTAACCATCTGTACAGTGCATTTTGTTTTGCGATTGTATTAAAATATATTGTAGCAAGTATTCCAATAATAGAACTGAATGAGAAAAAAAATACAGCTTGAAAATGCTGCGTACCGTAATATTATCCATCTCTAAAAGCCATATTTAGCTGAACTCCAAAAACCCCACAGAATTAATGCTGTGAGTTAATACAATTCATTCTAAATGCTTGTTAGCAGTTAGATTATGCTGCCAGGGCCTGAACTTCAGTATTTAAGTGTATGACAAAGACTGCGCTGGATGTGGAAGCGAGGCGGCCATGGCTGGCGTTCCGTGAGCGGCCGTGGTTACTTGCCTTTGCTGTGCAAACCCAGCATGGTCCCAGCCAGCAGCAGACTCTTGCTGCACCCCAGCAGCTTCCCTCCGAACCTGGGATCAAGCGAGAATAAGACACAAAGACAGACACACGAATGGCGAGGAGCAGGGAATGCTCAAGCTGTTCCAGCCCAGCCTGGGGAGGTCGGGGAAGGGAAGCAGCAGCTTGAAGCAAAGCAGATGAGAAATCATGAAACCCACAGCCAGAAGTAGAGAGAACCCGTGCAGAACTGCGGGCTATAAGGAAGGGCAAAGGTACTAATTGGCCAGCTTAGGTTTAAGAGCGATTTAAACATATATTGCGAACAGAAATTTAAATACGTTATAAAACAACTAAAAAAAAGCACCTCTCCTATGAGGAGAGGCTGAGAGAGTTGGGGGTGTTCAGCCTGGAGAAGGCTCCGGCCTTCCAGTACCTAAAGGGGCTCCAGGAGAGCTGGGGAGGGACTTTTTACAAGGGCATGGAGTGATAGGATGAGGGGGAATGGCTTCAAACTGCAGGAGGGTAGATTTAGGTTAGATATTAGAAGAAATTTTTCACTCTGAGGGTGGTGAGGCACTGGCCCAGGCTGCCCCAAGAAGCTGTGGCTGCCCCATCCCTGGAGGTGTCCAAGGCCGGGTTGGACGGGGCTTGGAGCACCCTGGGCTGGGGAAGGTGTCCCTGCCCAGGGCAGGGGGGTTGGAACTGGATGATCTTCAAGGTCCCTTCCAGCCCAAACCATTCTATGATTCTATGATTAATGTGTACCCTTAATAATAGTAGAAGTGGTAATGGTGATGTTGTGGTAAAACAGAGCCCTAAGGCAGAAAAGATACGACTGTTTAATAAAAACTTGCATTTGTCTAGTACTTAGAGATAAGCAATACGATGTTTTTACATCACACAGTAATAAATTCTTTTTTTCCTCTATGAATAACCAGGAAAGAAGTGAAACAACGTCTATTTCTTTTTAGGTAATCAGAAAAGGATTTTCACTCAAAGATATTAGGAAAATTGGTGCTCTGAATTGTTAAAGGTTGACTGAGTTGTTTTCTTTTGGGAACTTCTAAAGAGTAGGAGTAAGCTAGCATTGTGTGTATAATATATTAACAGGGATCATTTCCAAAAGACATTAAGGGAATCCTGAGGTGGATCATTATCACTGAAGAATTGAAGAGAATTAGCAAAATAATGGAAATAACTATAATTTTACTGGAAATAAAACAGACTTCGAATGGTTTTCATCAGACATGTAAAATCAGGTTGAAAAGACTTTCTTTCACATATACTAATATTTGATCGAGACCTGCCTGACATTTTAGTAAAAGGGCTGCTCTATCCAACAGAGTCTAATATTAAAGAGATTAGAAAATGGTTTATCAACAGATCTCAGCAACATCGCTGTTCAAAGTTACTGGAACACTTACAAGGAGAGATGCTGCAGCCACGGGACGGTGCAAGTCCAGAGCACATTCACTTCTTCCCAACCCATGGAGCCCTCTCCTCCTCATTCTCCGAGCCTTTGCCTTGCCTTTCACCGAGCACACACGCCTCAAATCAGAACAGACCTCCCCACAACTTTACTTTTTTAGCACCCTCTTCATTCATTCATACATCTTCTCTTTGTACTAAACGCAGGTTGTGGCAAAAATATTATACTGTTCCATTACCTGTAAACTTCCACAGAATTGCTTAACATGAGTATCAGGCATAGGGGGAATGCAGTTTCCAAGCATATGTTTTTGTATGAGCATGCGAAAGGTCTATATGCCTTTGAGAAGTAATATTTGCCTACGTAAGACTGGAGACAAACTATAAAACACAGCAACATGGAGGAGGGAGTTTTGGGGAGTAAAAGGCTGAATGAGCAGCTCCACAACACTGGGAAACACAGCCTTTGGGGGCCTGAACACAACCATAAAACAAACAAACAAACAAACAAAGACGCATCATGTAGCCACAGGGGAGACGTGCCACGACCTTGCTTTGGGCACTGCTGAGGTCATTCCTGGATATGCCATCTTCTGTTATCCACACTGGGAGAAGGATGTGAGAAGTTAGAAGGAATCCAGAAATGGACTACAGAAATAACAAAAGCTCTGAATATGTGCCCTGAGAAGAGAGGTATGAAATACAGCTTACCCAGTTTATCAAGAAATTTCTTTCTTACACGGGGAAGAAAAACCACCTCGGGGCTGATCAAAGATCTGCCTGTCCCAGTCCCCTGTCTGTACTGGTACCAGTGCTCTTCCAGGGAGGGTGTAGGAAGAGGGCAAGTAGATTGCCGTGTGCTCTGAGCACCCGGGATTTGGCTCCATCCCAGAGCCAGGAATTATAGCCAAGTACTTGACAGCCTGTGAAAAGATTCTCTCCTGCTGGTTTGTCCATTCCCTTTCGATTTGTTCCGTTTCGATTTTTTTCTTTTTTTTTTTTTTTTTGGCATCCACAGCATCCTGCAGCGAGGAGTTCCCTGCCTGAAAGAGCTGAACAATTCAAAAAGATAATTATTCTCACTGCCTAGTAAAATGTTGTATTATCCATCCACATGGAGCCCTTAAAAGTCAAGTTGCAAGACCTAGCACTGTTTTTATCACCTAGATCACCAATCGAAGGGTTTATCAGTTTAGTGCTACCTAGAAGACCAGACTATATGAAAACTACTTTTCCTAACCACACCACCTCTGAAATATGAACAGCCAGCTGATGTCATACATCATTCCCCCCGGCCAATCGTATTTCATTTTTCTGTTGGGAACCAAATTGGTTTTGGTGCCATTCCCACAAATGTTTTTTCTTCATTTATCAAAACATAGACGTGCAGGGGCAGCAAACTTCGATTTTACTGACAATGGCAGACAGGAGGAAAAAAAATATCTGCTTGTGTTATCAGCTCAGGCAATCCTGCTCGCTTTGCACATGGAAGACCCCTACTGATTTCAGCAGGAGCAGGACAGAGGCAGGACAAAGGGAAATGGCTTTTAACTGGAAGAGGGGAGATTTAGGTGAGATATTAGGAAGAAATTTTTCACTCTGAGGGTGGTGAGCCCCTGGCGCAGGCTGCCCCGAGAAGCTGTGGCTGCCCCATCCCTGGAGGTGTCCAAGGCCGGGTTGGACGGGGCTGGGAGCACCCTGGGCTGGGGGGAGGTGTCCCTGCCCAGGGCAGGGGGTGGAACTGGATGATCCTGAAGGTCCCTTCCAACCCAAACCATTCCATGATTCTATGGCTGTATGAAGAGAGATTTAGCCCCAAACACACAATCACTGTTTGCTTAGACACATCAAAGGATGATAAATAATTGTGCTTCAAAAAATAACATAAAACAAGGGGAAAAAACACAGAAAAATCCTCAAGAAAGCACACACGAGACCAACTATATATATCCTAGGCAGGCTCCTAACATATGACAATAAAATACACTGAGTATCTCTCTCAGCGCCTTGAAATTCCTTTTTCCGCATCCATAACAAAAATCAAAATGGTCTTCCATGACTGCCCCCACCTTCCTCACCACTAAAGCCTTTGCTCACTTACATCTCTGCTCCTCCACTCCAGCCGAAGCCTCGTGCCACCCCCTCTCCCAGGCTTGCCTACGCTGGTCCACCCACACCGTTATTATAATGAAAATCACACTTCTCTTTGACTTGTTCTTTCCATAACATTCTGTATCCTTGTAGCAAGCCGATTTTAGGTCCAAAGCTGTTCCATCTTCTCATGTTCCAAACAACCATTCTTCACCTTCCAAATCCTCCTCAAAGTACTTTTCTTCTCAAAGCTCTTCCAAAATTGCTTCTTGCTGGTTGGCACTCTTACTGCTGCTGTCTCGTAGAGGGAGCTCCAGCTTTGCAACTGCTCCCGAGGTGGAGGAGAAGACCAGACCACCACCCTACTGCTCCCCAGTTACTACTCACGGTGGAGTGGCTATGGCTATATGCAGCACTCCTCTAACCATCCCCAAGCTTCACTAGCTTAATGCCAAATAAATATTATATATTACACCAACCAAATACTATACAGTGGACAGCATCATACTTCGCTTTTTTCATTAATTGTTTGCAACTTTATTTCCGCGCTCAGGTTCAAAGGTTTTGTGTTGCCCGTGACCCAGGAGAGAAGGCTACAGCTCCAAAGAAGTCTACAGGCATGGTTTGCAGGGAGGTGACAGCACACAAGAGCAGGCTGCATCTTCATAAGCTCACATTTATTCACATATATCCTTACTACAACAGCCAAGGGATCTCTTCAGAGATCTCCAAAGCATAAGATGTAACTCTCACGTGGGAGGGCTCTGGGAGAAGTAGTAAATTTAGGAGCCCCTTTTCAAAACAGGGTCTTCAAAGAACAGGTCTGTTGTAAAGAAAATAAAGAAACATCCGGAACTGCACGTTCAGCGAGAGTTTACAGATGATCTAAAAATAAAGGTGGGGCAAAAGGGAGACATTTGAGTCAATGTATGTACTGTAGAAATTTAGGGCATGATTCATTAGCCAAAAAAAATCCGAACACCCTCTGCAGCTATTTTCAAGGAGGTACATGCATAATTTATGTGGAACAAGAGTGGGCTGCAATTTCCCCCACACTGCTTCTGCATAAATTACACCGGCTTGTAATTCATCACACTTCTGTTTTTCCTGCATGTAAGTGGTAACCTCTCATTTAACAATCACAGAAAACAGAGTCATCTGCAAAAAAGAAGGTGAAGTATTTACAGGTGAAGCAGTTAAAGGTCTGACACATACATGTGGTCCAGAGAACTGGAAAAGGTACCATTTTCTGCTAAGAGGTTTGCTGTGTGATGACTTTTCACAGTTATTTCATTTTCAATGACCACAGTTAACAACAGAATACAGAATTCTTTCTAAATCACCAGCATTAATCTCAGAGAGGACCTAAAGCACAAGATTATGCAGAATTTTAAAATATCAGGAGATTTGTCATGGAAGGATGTAAGCTGCTCAATTACTTGTTAAGGGTCTAAAGCAGAAAAATCCTTAAGTGAATTAAATGAATAAATAAAACACCTTTGCTTTGAACAAGAATAAACCTCACATGAATCTGATACATAGAAAAAAAGCTCCGTTATGAGCAATTATCCAGTTGACTGAACAGAGTGCAAAATGTACAGCCTTTCACTTGCAATACGAGCTGCGCGGCCTCTGTTGAGTCCACCAGTCTTTCCTCTAAGCAAAGACAGGGAGAAGAGAAAATTAACCGTGTTCCAGTTGATCAACAAGAAGCTGGGAAACAGATTGGTACTAATAAGAAATACGAAGCTTGCACCAAGACATACACTGGGGACATCAGTAATACATTTGTACCACCACATCTGACAAGGGGACAGCGTAACGGAAAGAGAAACAGATGAGGATGAGGGAGGCACACTGCATAGCAGGGACACACTGTGTGCATGCTACTCTTCATACTGTTCTTCGGAAGAAAAAAAAAAATCAGCCAACGTAATACTTATTTCAGCATTCACCATGAGAAGCAAGTTCATTATGAAAATCATAAGCAGGAGGGCTTGGATATTCAGCCAAACAGATGGGTGTGCTCTGCTCGACAATGCTTACATCACTTTTTTTTCTTTTCTTTTTTTTTTTTTATGTACTTTTGGGCTCTGAAAATCGTCTGTTTGACAGCAAATGCTGTCTCCCTCCTGACTACTGAATATGGCTAAGAATAAAGCACCCTTTTCTAATCAGTCTCTTCTCCTTGAGGTTGGTGTTTGGGGGCATAACATTAAGATTGGTAATGCATGCTTTCACTTAAAAAAAAAAAAAAAGAAAAGAAAAAAATTGCAAAAAGGGTAATACAAAGAGCAACAGTTGTCTTTCATCTCCTTCTGCATCTTACCATTATGCCATACAGCCTCCTGCAAGTCATGCAGCTCACCCTTGGATCCTTCACGCCAAGACTGTGCCAGGACAGTATATGGCTGGAACGGGCCAGGACTCTAGGATTATTGCAATAACTTTGCAAGAGCTATTCTATCTTCATTTTGTTTCATAATGTCTCTTTCTGTGGTAAATAGGAATCTTACTCTTGGCTGAGTGGTGACCTCCCTTCAAGAGTTAAAGTCCATACGAAATAATTCATGCAAATCCTCAATGCTGGACACCCCAATGTCACTCCCGGAGAAAATTAGAATATGTTAATTTTACCTTGAACAAGAGACACGTGACCAGGCAAAGAGCCTGAAGCAAAACAAAATGACCGTCTTCATCCAAGAAGACAGGAGACTACTGCTCAACAGCGGGCACAATGAACCAACCTGGAACCATGGCCAAGAGGGACAGACCCCAACGGAGCGTGAGGCCTTTTTGTCATCCCAAGAGAGCCTCATGGGGAATCTGGATGAGAGCCTGAGAAGGCAGGCGTGCAATAAACGCGTGCATTGTTTGGAGAGGGTTGGTTTTGGTAAGGCTTTTGGGCCAAGTAAACTTTGTTTGTGAAGGTTTGGTCCCCGAGTAAACTTGTCGTTATGACTGAAAAAACAGGACCACACGTGCTGAAGTCAAGACTGCTGGGAAAAATCTCAGTGCCTTTCAGAAGCCTTACAAACTACATCCCAGGCCTGGAAAAATACCTCGGAAAAAAGAAAGTGGCAGAGGTTTGTCATTAAGAGTGCCTTTAGGAAGGCCATCACGTGGCAGAGAGGCAGCAGATGACTCCTGGCCTTCCTGCTGTTGCCAGTGTTTCTACCAATCCTCTCCCTAAGTCCACAGGGAGAAAGAAAAATAAGAGGGGAGAAAAAAAAAAAAAAGAAAAAAAAGAGAAAGAAAAAAAAGGGATGAAAACAGAGGAACCTGCTATAGTACCAGCTAGTGTGGCTAGGACACATCTAACTGCCCCCTGAAGGAAAAGGGAAAATCTTCATTCCAGAGTACCTATGAACAGGGGTGAATAAAGTCATAGAAGATGAGAGTTATACAAGAGCCACCCATTCTGGCAAGCCACTACTAACATTTTTAGTTCATATACCCTTTGTTCTGCAAATCACCTAGAGACATATTCTGCCTTTTCTTTCTTAGTCTCTCCTTTCCCTGCCTTTTCTTCTACTTCTCGCCCTTTTCCTCTGCCTCTGGTTTTTGTTGGGAATTTTGGGGACTCTTGTGTTTTGGACTTTTGCTAATTTGATGGCTGGCACTGTATATACTGGGCAGCTCTCATTAGCTGAGGAGCGAGTGTCACAACATGCTGAACCCACTGTCAGCTTTAAGAGAGAAATACAGTATGCAGAACGTGAGATAAAGAGAATAACAACATTCCCAGGAAAAAAGCAAACAAAAAAAATCTCATATAGTGTCCATAGTCAAATTTAAATAGTTACTTAAGAAAAATTTGTGATATCCCCTCTTCCTACTATTTTTGTCTTGTACAAAACTGGGTAACAAGGCAGCTGCTGAAATTCAGCATGGAGGACCAAGAAGCACACGGGGTGAGAAAGGAGACAGACAAGCCAAGGCCAGTGACCAGTGGGAGTTTTTGGAAGAGAAGAGGAATGCCAACAGCAGAGTTGGAGGAGGACAGAGAAGAGAAATGGGGTGGTGAGCTGCAGGAGGCAGCACAGGAGCACTGCGGATGAAAGCCATGGAAGGACAGCAACTCAGCGACAGAGGTGAAACAACAGCAGAAGAGGGATATTAGTTTAAAAATGGTGAATGTGGCAGTAAGGAAAGCATCATGCAAAGGTCTGTTGTGGCACATGGCAATGCACATTTACCCGTACCTCCAGAATCTCACTTCCAAACCTGCTCAATCCTCCCTTGATCTTACAAACATCCTTCCTACCCACCGCTCAGCCTGTGCTCTAACTGCATCCTGGCTCTCCCACCTCCTCTCCTTTCACCTTCCTGCTGCCTTTCCAACCCAATCTCGTTCTTCATTTCTCTGTGTCTCTGACCTGACCTTCTTCTCTAAGGAAGCGTGTTGCACTCAGCAGTCCTGGATTCCCTCTCCTACTGTCACAGTCCGCAGAAACATGAAGAAGAGCTTCATTACTGTTGCCACCCAGCACCGCCACCACCAGCTCTCCCGTCTAACACCCCCAGGTCACACGTCTCGTATATGCGCAGCCAGCACGGCAGAGCAGCTCGCATTATCGCCCCGCAGGAGGGACGTTTTGTCCCCATGACCCCAACGTATGGGGAGGGGGGAGAGGGAGGCAAAGATGACCCTAATGGCCTAAGATGATCAAAGCCAAAACAGAAGCAGAACATTTAAGCCATAACTGCCACCAGGCACTTTGAAGATTAATGACTGGCTGGAGGTTTAATATATCCCGGGACATTAACCCCAACTGCTCATTAAGCCCTAAGAAGTGCCTGGTGCTGAGGTCATTTTTATCACTCTAAAACAAATAAAAGAGAGGGGAAAAAAAAAAAAAAACCTAAAAAAAAACCCCTATCGGCTTATGAATCTTCTCCTAATGGGAAAATAATTTTCAATTGCTAAGAAGAGATCACCCAAGGAACGAATGTCCCTCCAGGCATGGCAGACCAGGCCAACCAGTCTACAGTAAGAATGGAGTTTGGATTAGATTTCTTTTCAGTCCTCCACATCCTCTGTATTTAAGAAGAAACCATCCCTTTTGTGGCTCAGCATCTAGGACCAGTGCTGAGCTCCTGGCTGGCCATGGAGAATCTGCCATTGAAGGGGCTCAGGAGTATCTGACCTGTTGTATTAACTGGGGAAGACATGGGAAAGGGATCTCCATTTCTATGTATAACCACTTTGCTTTTGCATTATTTATAGATACATCCTTCATTTCAACGCATGATCACAAAAATGGCCACAACACACGTAGACGCTTTAGCAGAATTGGCAGCCTAATTTCAGCAGGATTTTATTTCAGCTAATTCCTAATACAAAACTTCCACTCATGAACTTCCAAGTACATAGCGCCTTTGTCATAAAAGGCTTGAAAAACACTTCACAAAAATTGGAGTAGAACATGTATGTGTGACATGCGTGTTGCCACTAAAGTCTTGTACAGGGCAAGGTACCACTGAACCCATAAGGTAGGAAGTAAAGAATATACCTCACCACAAGAATTTGAGCAAGCAAAATCCAAATAAAACATAGAATTTGTTTGGAAAACAAAGTAACCTACCTTTCTTTTCGGAAAGAGACACATAACCCTGTAGTTATCAAGACTTACTGGAGTCGCAAGTGAAGAGCTTAATTTAGGTTTTCCTCCGTAACATGCTGGATGGGCTTCTCCTGCTTAAACTCAAGTGTCTAAGGCTGTTTCAGATGACCCAGCAAATCCTGTGCAGCTTTGCTGGGTCACCCTGCAGCAGGGTGATCTACCTCCTACCTGCACAGCACGCTGTCCTTGGATGCTCTCGGCTGGAAGAGCCTGGGATGTCCCAAGTGGGACCAGACACCAGAGCTGAGGCAAGTGACTCATGCCTGTTGTGTCCCACTACTGCAGAGCGCACCGTGAAAAGGCTTGGCTTCCTAAAACCACACCAGAAGTGTCACCTCCTCTTTCACCATACAGATGTGCGTCCTTACAAGTCTCTCCTGCCCATGGTAATTTGGGTATAAGCTCGTTTGCAGTTCACGTGACCCAATGTATTCCCACCCAACAAGCAGTTCTTTGCGGAAAGTGCAAGAAACAGAGCCAAATGGCCACACGAAGCACAGTCAGCAACTACTAGGAATGTCCCTAAAAAACCCATTAGGATGTAAGCTTAAGGCCACACAGAAAACCCCAAAGATGTGTTTTCTTGCTGAAATGCTTGTAACAACAACTAATTAATTTTTGTAAGTATTACACAAAGAGAATCTACTATTTTGCCAGAAAACACAGACCGCTACAACTTCAGTTGAAAGACAATTGCCCCCGCAAAATAATCACCACAGGAGAAGCACTTCGGCAGGATGCATTTCTTCCAGATCCGACGGGAATTCGATTACATAGGTGCCCACGTGCAGCTTGCAGCCTCACTGCACTGCTGCTTCTTCCTCCCAGAGAATAAACCACTGGAAATGTTTCCACAGGTGAAACATGCAAAATTAATGGAATATCACTGGGTAGAAGCTACCAGATTATCCCAATAAAAGGATTATCTTGACTTTCAAAGAAACAAGTGTTTTTAAAAGGTGTTTTCAAAATTCTGACGTGTAGTATTTTACTACATTATCTGAATCGGGATATCAAATTTTGCAAGGGATATCAAAATGCATTAAGTGTATTAACCTAAAGAAATATTAAGACATCGGGACAGTTCCTGCTGTCCGTATGTATAAATGGGAAAATGATATATTATATAAACTGGGAAAAAGAGTTGCTAGTTAAGCACTGAAACCATCAGTCCAGAGAACAGCCGTCATAAAAATACAAATGATAGCAGAAACAGAATACACGTAAAACCAAATGAAGATTACAGCTAGAATATTGCTTATTCTCCACAAGAAAAGATGTCATAACCCAGACCCAAGCAAGACAAAGCCGTCAGAATCCAGTGCTCAAAAGTGACTCTTACGTTAGGACATTAAAGGACATTAAATCTCTCATTTAGAACAAAAAAAAGGTTTTCCCCAAAACAGTGATGCTCATCGTAAAAAGTGTCAAGGAAACAGAGTGCAAAGAGGGTTTATTATTAAGAGGGAATGGGACTGGAGTGTAACTACAAGATGTATTTTTACGCTAGTCGCTTAAAGCATTTAACACACTACAGCCCAGATCTCTCAAAAAAATACGTGCAAGTCGCTTTGCGAAAAGCAGAAACCCCTGAGGTTGGTGTGGGACCACTCACATACAAAAAGTTACCTGTGGGAATGCTGACACCGAAACTCCCGACAGCCGTACAGGAAGAACCCCCTTTTACAAGCCGTGCGTTTTGGGAAGGGTCACAAAGTCAGTTAGAGGAAAAAACACACTCTATTTGTACACATCACAGATGACTTGCAGGAGCAAAGAATCGGGGCAGGAAGGGATCTCTGTCCTTCCTCCCCATGTTTTAAGAAAGCTTCCAGTTTTGACTAGAGGGACAGGGGAAGGCACACGTGTCCTATCTATTACCCATCTCACTTTGCCCCAAAACACCAGGGACAGCTGGAGACCTCATTACAAGCAGCCAAAAATTAATACAACAGACGAGACACGTTATTACTCAGACTCTCTAAATACATTTTTGACATCTTTTCTCAATTGTCAAGTTATCTGGCATCGATTATCAAAATCGCCTTCTGATTGTTTCTATTACATTTGACTGTTAGGCAAAAACTGTCTTTAACAGGACCTTTTTAACACCCCAAGTGGCTGAAGAAGTTCCCATCTAAATTTTATTTTGCTAGAGCTTTGCCTTATTACTTTTTAAAGCAGAATTTTGAAGATTATACACATCAGGCTTTCCCATATAACCCTGAAACCAACAGAAAGGAGTTAAGAAGCTATTTTCTCCAACTCCGCAGGTCACCCAAGACCTAGGGATTTTACGAAAAAGCTATTTCTGTCTCTACCCTATTCTTTTCAAAGCAAGAGAACATATTTTAGCAAATACAGGTTTGGAGTCCCATGTAATCATCTCTGCTTCCTCCATATTCAGCACAGACAATCGCATCGAGATTGCATTTGACACAAACCATCGGTGTCCATAGAAACTGCATGACAGCGAGCGCAGGCAGAGCCTGTGCATGGCTTGAGCTCCCGAAATCTGCCAAAGCGGCTCGAGCGCGTGGCATTACACTGTAATCACACAACTGGAGTTTTGCACATTCTCTTACCGCACAGCAAAAATATTTGGGATAAAAAAAATACCAGTGAGACTGTCAGAAGGTGTCAGAAGGGTGGTGGGAACGGAGCTGCCCAGGGCGCTGGGGTTTATCAAGTCACGTAGCACTTCTGCCTCCAGTCTCCCCATCACAGAAAGAGGGACAGTAGGAGCACCTTGCATTTATACCGTCGTATGCCATGCGTGTTTGTAGAGATTTTTATTTTTTTTAACAGTTACCTGTTAAATATTATGCATTTGGTAATATGCTAGTATTCTAAGTGTTACTGTAATCATGTAAATATTTCATGGTAATAACATTGCCGGAATAAAGAATTTTACAGGTCACACTAGAAAAGTACATTTAAACAAATACCCACAGTATGTACAAAGAGACAGACAACTCCCAAATACGAGAAATTTTGGATGAGGAATAGCCAAATCCTATTTTTTTATTCGTACCTACGCTGCTTATGCTATTAATATCTGACTTCTCTTTTGTGACTTTAGGCTATTTTAAAAACGAAACCTTGTTACCATGGAGACAATAAGCCGGTCAGCACATCTGCTGAAGAACAGGACATAAAATTTTTAAAGTGAGAATTTCAAAGGCTCAGGCTTTTATGAATCCACGCCAACGACCCCATCAAATCCACATAAGGGAGCCTGATAATTTAGTTAGCTGTCACCTGCCAGATTTCTGACAATCTTATTAGCTGTTATTGTGCACCAGGACCCACCAGCAGAGATTGCAGCGCTACGAGCACTGGCACACTGAGGAGATGAATCATGTTCCTCTTCCACGTGCTGGACTGGCCACGCTCACAGAGCGGTGAGGGCAACAGCTTATAATGACCATAACCCAGTGAACCTGCCTAAAAGGTTGATAGATGGCTCCAAACAACAACAAAACCAAAAACAACTGGGGAATTATTTTTTTTTAATGCAATCATGATTGTTATTTGCTTGCAAACAGACACACACAAAAAAAAATCTTTTTCCGTTTCTAACGGAACACTAAGTGGGAACACAATTTGAGATTCAATTAGTACATTAAGAAACATTCAATTAAGCTTCCCGGTGACACAGAGATACACAGCTACACTCGCTTTCCAGATGAAGAAACCAAACTCACACAAGTCTGCTGGCCTCTTCAAGGTCAGATGAAGTGATGGCAGAATTAAGAAGAGAAGCCAACTTTCCTAGTCTTTGTTTTACAACAAAAAAATCCTTTTAAGTTTCCTTCTACTGTTATTTCAGCCTTGTGGAGCTTGTCCCCCGCCCACCACCTCCTCCTCCCAACCACGCAAGGAGAAACACAACTTTGAGGCGCCTGGGATCTGTTAGATAGGACAAGGCAGCTTTCAGGAAAGCAGATGTGCACACATATGTGTGGCAGCCACACACCACCAGCCGTTACCAGCAGGGAAGTCAAGAACAGGGGCCACGCTCCAAGTCCACCAGCCTTTCAAGCCGTATCAGAAGACACCTCTGGAAAAGCTATCAGCTCCATATTCCGTGACTCTGACTTAATCCGCAGAGGTAGCATCCCATATGAAGTTACGGAGAGGAGAGATGTCATCTAAAAGTCATCAGCACCGATGGTTAGAAGCTGCTCAGATATAGCACCTTCCATCACTGAAACACACACAGCCCTAACGAAGCGTGGTTTTATTTCACAGCCTTCATCGTTTCAGGATTTCTCCTAATCACAGTTGTCACTACGAGCCTCACCAAGGGTCACAACAAACCTCTTCCAAACCTAGCTGGGCCCATCAGTCAGACGGTCTCTCTCTCCAGCTGGCAGGAGACAACTCCATGAAAGTTCTCCAACCCATCACAGGCAAATCCAGCAGGGGTGGGTCAGATCATCCCAGTGCCAGGACCCGGGTACAGCCCCTGTGCAGCACACAGCCTACGTGGACACAAGGGACAGCCTCATCTCTGTCCTCCAGGAGCAGGCCATCTGCAGAAATCGTCACTGTGATTTGGAAATGAAATTCAGGCCACGATGACATCGGTGGAAAGCACCAATTTCTCTCGAAGCTCATGGGACCTTTTATAAGCTTACTCCATGGTGCTGTACACAGGAGAAAACTGCAAACCAGCCTCAAAGTCAAATGGCTGTTGGGGTACGAGAGCAAGATGCTCCGCGGACACTCATTTCAGTTCAAGCATGCCTTACTTTGCCTTATTGTAAACCTACATTATTAGGTTAAATCCAAGTAAACTGGTCTTAAGCACAGTTTAACTTGAAAGATGCAACTGTTGTATTAGTTAACTACATCGATTTAAGAACAAATGTGAGTTAAAGCAATGTCACTCTGCCGTGCAGACAAGGCTTATGTTCTTTGGAGAAAGGGCTGAATCTTTTATTCACCTGTCAAATGTTTTAACAGTTTCTGAACACTGCACAGAGAAAAATAACGATCCAGTCCTGTGTCTAAGGAATAATCATATTCTATGACAGTAAGTTATATTTTAGAAATTAATGACTCATCATAGAATTGAGCTCATCCTGGTAAATTACTGAAATTCTAATCTGCTCCTTCGCAGATACGTATTTTATCAATCTAATCAGCATTTGATTTTGAGAAACGCCTGGTTCACTGCACACCTAGGCTGGAACGGACCACACCACTCAGCATCACCCACCGCCTGCATACCAGAAAACCTGTATTGCCAAAGACCAAAATCTCAAGAGCATCAACTGAGGTCTCATTTCATTCCAAGGAAAATGATTTTAAGACAAAAAAATGCAAAATCGAAGGAAGACATCAAATGCACATTAAAAAGTTTGTTAAGAAATGGCGACTGAAGCTGCCTACATATATTGCTGAGGAGCAAAGACCAAATATTGATTCCCCCTAATTCACATCATTCCTTTAGAGGACAGTCAGCAAATAGCATCAACTACAAAACTCAAACCTATCCTTCAAGCCATGCATTGCTGTTGAAAACATCGGTGTACGTAATTAAGCTAACAACTGCCAGAGCTGATGAGCGACCTCATGTGCTTCACATCTGCGAAGGCACACCTGAGGTGGGCACAGGGCAGCTCGATGCCCCATGTGCCAAGGGAAAGGTTTCCAGACTTCATAAATGGCAACAAAGAAAACTCAGTCACCCTTAAAGCTTCCCAAATCTGATCTACAACTATTTTTGCTTGACCAAACAAGAAGATACCTGAATGTAGATGCCAACGTCCCGCTAGAGTCCAGCACTTGGACCTGCAGGAAGGACACCACAAGACCATCTCCACACACAGAAAATAACTCAATTGAAAACAAGGCAACAAAACTCTGGAAAGATTTTTGCTTTTTTCTGGTCAGAATGTCATTAATTTTTTTAAGAGATTGCTCCAGCTTGAGAGCTGGTCCAATAACAGAAAATGCTTTTTTTCTTTTCCTCTCAGTATTACAGGGGAAAAATTATATTTAAAAGGGGGAAGCACAAGTATTGCAAGAGATGCAACACTAGGTGTAACTGTGTCTTAAAAGAAAGTTAACTTTAGCTATCCCTCAACATAAGCAGCAAAAACACTTCCAGAAATACACTGCATGTCTAAATATGATTTTATGTAAAGCCAAATGTGCTTGGACTGAACAGGCTCACTCAGTGGCTTTACCTGAAGTCTCTGGCACAAGCCAGAAAGAATTTCCACCCATCACTACGAGTGTTTCAATGAGATTATATTACAAGACCCTTTCGAGTTCAAAGAGCCGATAACTCTGTATTTCACTTCAAGCATGTAAGTTATGGTAAGGTTACACAGCGAGGCAATGCGGCACGCGAGCAGATGAGTAACAGCCCCGTTAGGGACCAAACCACCAGTCCACCACCAGACTTCAGTTCTGGTTACACCTTCAGAAGCAGAGCTACTTGACACCTTTTCAACACAGAGCACCTCAGGGAAGTTAATTGCACAAAACCTTCTTTAAACGAGGAAGGGCACGCCAAAGGGAGACGTAGAATAAGGAGATGTTCGGTGGCACCTGCACGGAGGACTGCAGTTTGGTTAACAAAATGGAAAAGCTATAAACACTTCACGCACCCCCGGTCAGAGAGGATAGTCGGGCACCGCCGCGGGGAGACACCTGGCCGAGCTAAGCGAGGAGGAGGAAGGGAGGCTGAACTTCCACCTCCAGCACCACAGGACCCCTGCTCAGACCTCTGTCAGTCCAACTCCAAGTGTAAAAGTCCCTCTCTCAGATGCTGACCTTCCCCTGGGGATCCCCAGTCCTGTTATGCTGATGGAGCCGTTTACCGTGAGGTTTTTCCCTCCCAAAATTGTATTGTCATATGCATAAAAAGTTTTAGTGACTTCTGGCACACATAACCTATTGCTGCAGCCCTGGTCCCGCTAACTCACCTGGGACCACCCGCAGTGAAAAGCGGCCACCATGGCACTTTCTTTGGACAAGAAGCGATGTTCTAACACAACCTTTGGGGGAGTGCTGCTGTTCTTCACAGGTCACTTCACTTTTCTCAGTGAAATAAATTCCATAAAAAAATCAGAGACAATAAAACTGATGCTACCAGAAGTCGAAGGAAAAAACCTCTGCATTTACTTACAAGTCACACCATGTCAAATTAAGTGATGGAAAAATAAAGTCTTCCAGAAGAAAACAACAATGAATTATTATTACAGCATTTTGCAAAATTATAAGCATATGTTTTCAGCTGACCTACTTATTGTCTTATAATTGACTCCTGTCCCTTAAGGGGGTTCTTAAATATAATTGAGCAGCACCTGCCACGTAAGAGGAACAATTTTGCACACCCGTTCCTTGCTCAAATACCGCACTTAACAGCTTCAGCACCAGGTTTACTTGCAGCCTTGGCCGTGCCACCGGAGACAGAGGTGCCCATCCAACAACCTGGGGACCTCCTGCACCCCAGGTCACTCTAGGACACGAGTGATCTTGCTCACTGGGTAGTTCTTACTTTTTTTTTATACCAGCCCAATGATTTTCAGCACATACCTACCTGTTCCCGCCTGCACATCACTCCATCTGTGTCTTCCAGCGCAGCATTTCCCACAGCAAGAGGCAATTACGGGCCCTCCCAGCTTCCCACGCTGGTGATGCTGGGATCAGGAGCTTTGCCCTTCCTGACACACACATGGGACTCGGCACATCGAACTGCCTTTGCTCATCACCATGCGGCGTTGACAAAAATGCAAATTCAAAAGCTCGTCCAAACATTATTCCCTTACTAAATTAGATTGACCAATGGATTGAAACCAGAAATTAAATGCAACATAATGAAAAGTCAAGGAGAGAGTTCAAATCTGTGCCTCTTCTAACACACAAGAAAACCAATGATAAAATTTCCGTCGGTATTTTGGACTTGGGCAAGAAGCTGGGGCACAATTCTTAACACATACAAGATCTATAAAAGATTTAAACTCTTTTGGGACATTCATTGCAAATCTTACTGATAGAATTTCTTTTTTTTTATTTTTTATTTATACCTACAACCACCACAATGTTACTTGAAGTTAATTCCTGCTCTTAAAACTTTTCTTTTTTTTCCACTTATGCTTCCAAAGCCTGATTGCTATTAGGGAAAACTCCACAGCAGGGGGAGAGGACAGCAACGCTGGGCAGCTGAGACTGCTCTGCATCTGCGGAGCCAAAATCACCTGTTCTTAAAGAAAAACCACCAACAGCAAAGGTTGAGAAAACAGTCTCATTCAAGTACTAAAGAGGCAGCAGAAGCACTGTTGTGCAAAAGAAGCATTGTGCCGAGGAGCTGAACCGTCCCATGGCGAGGAACCTCACGTGAAGCTCATGGGAAGGAGCAGCGAGACCCTCATCCCGGCACGTCTCCAGGTCAGCCCCACCGTGCTCTCCCCCAGCGAGGGGGAGGCAACCCCGGAGATGGTTTGGTTGCTCAGCTCACACAATTCAAATGAAATCTTCTCACCCATCTCACGGTGAGAGCTGCTGCCCTTGCCTGTTTAAAAGCTCCTAAGGTAGTCACCCCAGACAGTGACAGCAATTTGTCTGCTCCCTTCTCATTTGGACAAGCGGGTTCTGATACGGATCAATTTGGTAGCGCCCCTCAAATGTGTTACCTAACATAAAGCCCTCGAGCAGGGGTCAGAAGCAAAAGCGAGTCTCCCCTTCTTCCCAAAAAGACAACAGGCGTTGAAGCACACAGCCCTTGCAGAGTGCACCACATTGCCAGACATTTGACATAAAATAAGTGCAAAGTGCAGGAAAGGGTCCAGCGTATTTCACACACGCATGAGGTGTGCGATGCCGTCCCTGGAATTCAGCTGCGACGCCCAGCACGTCGGCTTGAGGAGCCAGACTCTTCCACACCAGCAGCAGCTTTCCCTGGGCGCTGGTGCGAGCGCTCCCACGTGCAAGGCTTCCAAAATCCCATGTTGCATCCTCACTCCCTCAGACACCGAGTGCTCTGGTGATGCCGATTACCCTCTGTTCGCCTAAATCACAAGTCCTCACTTTCCTCGTGAGCACAGCACAAAATCGACCTCTTGAAACAACGCGTCTGACAAGCTGAAAGATTCTCCAGGACACCTCCAAGCAGGACCCACAGCCACGTGCAACATCTCCTCAACTGCCACGACAGACTGACACAGCCTAAAACTACCCTTGTATATATTTACCCTTGATTCAACTCTAGTTTACATGGCTGAGATCACATTAAACGTCAAATCCTGGCTGTGACTCTCGCATCTCATTCTGCTGGTGCTGGACACGGGGACTGCCAGCCTGAAACGAGGACTGCCAGCCCAACACCACTGCGGTTCTGCTCCGGGCTAGAGCGGTGATGAGGAGACACCGCAAAGCAAAATAAAACTTCCCTGGGTTATTTAAATATTTTTTCTCTGCCAGACTGACCTCACAGCTTCCACGACCTGAGCAAAACACACTTCCACGCATGACAAGTGTCCCCGAATTTGTCAAGGGCCCAGTTCCACTTTCTTTGCGCTTCCTTAAATTTCTACTGAAGTCACTGAGGAATCCAGGGGTGCGTGGGGCACAGGTCTGTGCTCCAGGAAACGTTCTACCTCCTTTACTTTTAAAGCAAATTAGCAACATTCGCTCTAAGAAGCATCTTTCAGGCGAGAAAGTGATACTTCAGTGAGACCCGGGATGTCGGTCTCTATTTTACGAAGGGACAGCTGGCAGGCGAGAGCGTTAAGACAGGGAGCAGCGAAGGGAAGGGTAACTCATAGCAGGAGGTTTCACCTGGATGGCTAACGCCGCTCCGGCAGCGCCAGGGGAAGCAGGGCTGCTGTATAATTAGCACCGACGAGCCCGAAGCCCCAAACTGAGATGCCGATGCTCTCGACACCTATCTTTTTTTCAGAAGCACTCAGCTCTTCACGCCAGCAGCGCAATCCAATCTCCGCTTCTATCCGTCAGGAAAAGTCTTCCCCTCAGTGTCACAGGGAATAACCAGAAAATCAGCCCAACGTCTAACCGCCTTCGGGGACTGAAGGCAAACACGGTATCAGAATAAAATTATGACTTCAGTGGGGGTTTTTTAGGCCCCTTCTCCTAATCCTGAGGCTCTCTGGGTTGGTAGTTTCAAGCCCAGCTCTGCCCTGTGCCCAAACTCCCCCGGCTTCGGGCGCTGAGGGGACGGGCGGCCACCACAACTTGTGTGGTGACCGGAGCGTGGCCCGTCACCAAACCAACACCCCCCGCCGCCCTGCCCCGAAACGCGGTGTTTTATTGAAAAAATTCAGCAAAAAGAGGCTTCGCTCAGCAACCTCCCCCCCTCTCCACACACACCGCCCCTCACCTGCCGCAGGATGAAGCTGGTGGAGGTGGTGCTGCCATCGGAGCGCTTCAGCCGGCTGCGCCGCGTCGCCGTCCCCCTCGTCACCTGCCCCGGGGGGAGGAGGCCAAGACATCAAGGTCGTGTCACCGCCGCCGCCGCCACGACCCCCTCCCCTGCCCGCGGTCCCCTCCTGCCACCCCCCCTCCCAGGGCCAGGCACCCACCGCGGCCATGGCGGGCGGGCTCGGCGGTTCCCTCAGCCCCGCTGAGGCGGCGGGCGCAGGCGGGCTGCCGGCCGCCGCCGCGCCAGTGCGCTGAGGGGAGGCTGAGGGCGGGGCGGGGCAGGGCGGGGCCGGGGCGGGGCCGCCACACGCGCCGCACCTTCCCCGCGGGCGGCCCGGCCCGGGGAGAACGGGGCAAACCCCGACGTGGCGGGAGGGTCTCCCCCGGGCCGGGCCGCCCGCCTGAACTGCAGGGAGAACGACCGGTTTCACCACATCATAGAACGGTTGGGGTCGGGAGGGACCGTAAAGACCACCTCGTTCCACCCCCTGCCCTGGGCAGGGACACCTCCCCCCAGCCCAGGGTGCTCCCAGCCCCGTCCAACCCGGCCTTGGACACCTCCAGGGATGGGGCAGCCACAGCTTCTCGGGGCACCCTGCGCCAGGGGCTCACCGCCCGCACAGGCAACAATTTCTTCCTCATATCTCATCTAAATCTCCCCTCTTTCAGTGTCAAACCATTCCCCCTCGTCCCGTGGCTCCCCTCCCTGACCCAGAGTCCCCCCCAGCTCTCCTGGAGCCCCTTTAGGCACTGGAAGGGGCTCTGAGGTCTCCGTGGAGCCTTCTCCTCCCCAGGCTGAACCCCCCCTCTCCCAGCCTGTCCTCCCCGCAGAGGGGCTCAGCCCTCGCAGCATCTCCGGGGCCTCCTCCGGCCCCGCTCCAACAGCTCCGTGTCCTTCTGCTGTGGGGCCCCCCCGAGCTGGAGGCGGCGCTGCAGGGGGGGCTCCCCAGAGCGCAGCAGAGGGGCACAGTCCCCCCCCCCCCCGAGCCACATTTGTCACCCATCCCAGCTGGCTGCATCCCACACAGGATGCTCCTGCTGCATACCACATGGGACCGTGGCAGACTGGAGACTGTACGGGCGAATATCCTCCGAGCCCAGTTTAACCTCCTCAAGGTGAAACTGAGCCACAAGTGCCTTAACTACATAACCGCGGTGCCACCCAACACTTCCAAGTATTGATCAGTATTAATTCGCATCAACTACCGGTCCTGAAGGGTGCTATGATTTCCAGGGTATGAGGAAACAAAGCTAAACCAGGAGATTAAGTGATTTGTTTGAAGTTAAAGAGGAAATCTGGGGAAGAATTGGAAGCAGGACCTGGATTTCCTGCTTCCCACTCCTGTGCTTTAACTGCAGGCACATTGCACCTCCCACTGAAATGAGTAAGAGCAGAAACGTGTGCATCTTTGATCTGATCTCACTTTTTACACCAGAAAGCTCTGAACACACACGCACACCCCTCTGGTGAAGGTCCAAAGCACATCAGAGCAAACATTTCTTTCTCTCTCACCGTAGACACAGACTGCAGATTTTTTTTAATTCCTCAGATGAAATTAGGCAGCCTGGTTTCTTTGTCAAAGATAAATGTGGGTCACAAATGCTGTAGTCTCAATTAGATTATTTTTAAATTCAGTTTAATCATTAAACTGGTACTAGGAAGGATACTTTTCTTTAAACATTGATCTTAGCGTGACTGAGTATGCAGCTGACTGTCCAAGTGAAGATACCGTCCCGAAAACTAACACATCACTGTCTCTCCTTAAGGAGAGGTAATAATGTTTTGGTTGAGACTCGAAATTAAAAACAAAGAAGCATTTGCCAGTAATTCAGTAAATGCTTGGCTTTGTAAGAGTTACATTTGCAGCCTGAAGTGCCCCGAGATCACCCCGCTGGGGTCAGTGACTCAAAAGGGCTGTAATGAATGACGTAATGCAGTGAATTTACATCTAAGTAACAATTAGTGGAGTTGTTCTTCGGTATGTTAGGCTCCGTCCTCACATTTTTTTGGTGTCCATTCAGAGCATTAGCAGAAGGTATCGTTAAGCCACAAGAAGGATTTATTGTTATTTAGGATGAGCTAGACCTCTCCAGGTAATGTTTAGAGTCTTTGTGAAAAGCTACAGTAAGCCATAAGCAATTGTCGCTCTTGCTTAAGATGTGCAATGCAACCACATTTAAAGAGGAGTAGATTTGCTTTCTGTAAAAACACCTTTGTTATCATTTGTGGCGAAGCGTATTATCATTTTGTGTAAGATTATTCTCTTCAATTGCCCAACAGTTAGCGCCGGCCGGGTAGCAGCGCTCTCTCGCCAACCTACTGAGCCGAGCTCACAGACGCTTCGGGCAATGGCGCGCTGGTTCCCAATTAGAAGAGCTCGTCAGAGGTGAAGCGCAGCACAGCTATGAAATAAGGGTCCCTTGCAGAGTGCTGCCTTTGCTGACAGCGTGGGGGAACACGACGAGCTGGAGGCAGCCGGGCCGGTGGCCGAGCCTGCGGCTGTGCTGGCCCAGGGCGGGCTCCCGCAGGGGAGGGGAGGGCGCAGCAGGGGCGTTCACACGACTCACGGAGCTCCTGCCTTACCCTTCTGGCAAGCACTGCACTACGCCAGAAACAGAGGACACTTCACCCGTGTCTGTGAAACAACCTTTGTTTTATTCACACAAGGCAATGCACACGTATTGCAGACAGGAGCCCAAGTGGATATTCCAATAAAACAGATCCCCTCTTCTTAATACTGCAAACTCTTTTAAGACAATTTTCTGTAAGAACTGTGAGACATCTATTAATCAGTACATATTCACCCGGAACCCCCCACAAAACAGAAGTAGAACTTTATTCTGAATTCCAAGTCCAGGCGTGCCACCCGTTGGTGGCCAGGTCGCTCGCTGGCCGACCCCAGGATGTTACGGTGCCGGTGACAGGAGCAGAGCTGGGAGAGCTCAGAACCTGCCCCAGCTCTACTTCCTTTCCTTCCTTTTTCATTTTCACCAACTCAAAACTGTTTGAGTCAGCTTCATGTAAAATTTAACTGGTAGGAGCCATAAATTCTAAAAAGTTATTCATTCATTCAACAGACACATCACAGTGTTCAAGGTAAGCAAGAGTAGTGCCTATTATTTCTTAGAAAAGATGCATAGATTAAAATAAGAAAAAAAAATAATCTTCCTATCAGAAAATAATTCCTGTAAGAGATTGCAGCTGCAGCCGTGTCCCCCCTCAGCTCTCCTTTCTAAGGGACAGCCTTCAAAAGAATTACACTGTTCCACAAGTCCACGAACATCTATGAACAAAACCTAAAGTAAAACGAACACGGAACGTTATTTTTAACGTTTACTTGTTACAGAAACAATCTGATCTTTTAACATTGTAATTTCAGTACCAAATTAAATAGACAATGCATTTGTCACATCAAGGCTGTATGAAAGACCACAATTTCTCAAAACACATGTCTGCGTGGCGATATTACAGACAAATTCAATTGTTGCTTTCAGCTGACTATAACTTAGACATAATAGGTTGCCAACTCATACTAGAAGAAAATTTATCTAGTATTGATATTTTCAACACCCATGAAACAAATATATTACAATAAAATTCTCATTATAAAGTTGCAGAGATTTCTATGTTAACCATTAAGAGTTTATATGAAAAAGCGGAAGTTATCTACCATTGATTCCTGATATAAAACAGTAGGTAGAAACCTAATGTAGAAATCTGAAGTTAGAGAAATCCTTTGGCAGCATGTTCAGTTACAATCAGGCCTTAAAAATAAATATGATAATGTATAGAAGTATGAAGAGAAAAAAAATGATCCTATTAACACCAAACCCCTCTAAAGACACTATTTTAATATAATTAAATTATTTTACACTATCTACAAGTTGCATATCACAGAATTAGGAAAAAAAAAAAGAGACGACAGAATGACAAATCCTGCTTTTATAAAATTTCAGGCTTTAACAGTATGCATATATGTAGCTGTATAGAAAATCTCAGACAAATGAGTATATACATTATTTATATTTAATAATTAACTGAACATAATCAAATCACATCTGTCTAGCCATCTCAATTTAAGATACTCAGTATTTCTGCTGGACCAAAGTTTCGAACCCAATAAAAATACCTACCTTAATTTCAATTTACTAACCAGTACAGAGAAGCTACGTAAATGATAGCAAGGTTTAGTTTGACCACATACCAACTTGGAACAAAGTAAACTCTTACCAAAAAAAAAAAAAAAAAAAAAAAGTCTCCAAACAATAAGAATTTTGAACAGCAGCATTGAAAGTAATTATTCTCCTTAAAGAACACAAGGAACAAGTTATCAAAATACTTCAGTATTGCAACATGTGTTATTTATACTACGCTACTTCAAGGGGAAGGATAAAGACAAAGTCATGGCAATAGGAAAGACAAAAGCTTCCTTCCAATTGCTCAAACTTAAATAAAAAAACCAAAATGATTTAAAGAGCAGGTACTGAATACCTTATTGCATAAGCATGAGGCTGCAAATGAATAAGGTCATGATACTAAATAATTAAATAAAATGTAAAAGAAATGGAGGTGGCGCTGAGTGAAGGGTGTTGTTTATTACTCAACAACAGTCTGCAATCTGATAGTTCTCATTCAGTAGAAAATTTATACACCAAACATACTTATTTCAGACATTTGGGAGTTTCATGCATTTAATTAAGATGTTTTAATCAGTGATTTGCTTCCATTATTTTCCCAATCTAAAGATTACTACTCATCATAAAATTGTTAAAATAGATATAAACATGACCATGCTACAGTGAGTAGGTATATAGGAGGAGAAGGAAGTGATTCTTTTCAGAGGCTGAAACAATAAAATAAAGAAATCCCACATTCCTGAAAGATAATTCAGCTCATCTGCTCCTCTTGTACAAACCCCACCCATTAAAAAAGTGCATCAGGGAAGAAAATCTTAGATTTCTTTTCTTAGCCACCAAATGCTACGCTTCCACAGTTCCCAGGCAATTCCTCTTCTAAAGACACGTCTGTCATTTTCAATATGCAACCGCTCGTTGCATTAAACGAGGAGCACAATCCCACTCAGAAAGCGCGTCTATTCTGCCCATACAGATAGTGCATTAAATACACCTTTTCCAAATGGTTAAAGAGTTTCTCCGACTGTAATTGGCATTTAATTAGACGTGGAAATGGTGGCAGAAAAAGGAAATCCAAGAGAGGCAAGAACCCCCTGGTCCCATAAAAACGATTCCTGTTCCACTTGGCATCCCACTGGAAAGGGAACGAGGCAGATTCTCACAGTCTTAAGCTTCAAACATTCTCGAGCCCCTCCTCTACCACAAGGAACTACAATACTCCTTCACTTCTAAATACATCCAAAAAGGAAAAGAAAAGAGATTCTGTACAAGTTTCTGGCTCAGCACCTTGTATCCACAGAGTGCCCACACAGTCAGCTGGGAGCAGCCCTTGCCTGCTCTCGCAAAGGAGACTTGTACTCGCAGTACCACCTCCGCCAAAAGACACGAGCGAGTTCTAGCAAGACTCCACCTGTTTTCTTCAAGAGAAACACATCAGGAGGTCTCTGCAGTTTCCCAAAATCTAATAGGCAGCACTGTAAAAATCTCATTTCTCACGTTTCTGTAGGTACGCGGTCCTCGCTGTCACAATATCAAATCATTTTCTCTTCCCTCTCTCACCTGCTGAGCTCGTGCAGTTGTTCCAATTGTGCAGTGCGCATCATCCTGCAAAGCTCATTACAGCAGCGCAGAGAGAAGGCGGTGTCTACATCAGCAGAGATTCTGTAAAGCCACTTGGATAGTAAGACACCAGAGGAGGCAACGCGTAACAAGAGCAATGCATGACAACAATTAAGCATCCTCAAGTTTTCAGAAACACCTTTAAAAAAAAATTATTTTTAGACAATATTTTAACTTAAGATTCACAAATGGCGTTCCTTGAAACCACTGAAATAAGGGCTCACAGTAATCTGAAATTAATTTTAAACCATCAGCTAATCTAGTTCAAGCTATCTTTATGCAAATGCTTAACAATCAGGTCTGATGCATATTTTTACTTGGCATCACCCTAATGCAGTAAGTTGGGTTATTTAAAAGGAAAATGTATTTTGATATCCGTGACAGGTATTCATAGAAATCATTAGGTCTGGCAACCTTTATTCATTAATTCAGAAATATGAGCTGGTTTGTTTTTAAAGGAGAGGCTGCTGATGGTAATTTGTTTGTTGCTGTAGAACGGAATGAGCAGGAACTGCCATGGGATAACCTGGTCCTTGAGGCAAACTCGATGTGCTGTTCTGGTAGGCTGACATATCCACTGACATTCCCATCTGCTGCTGGGTGTACGCGGCTGTGCTGGCAGCCGACGGAAGGCCAGGGTTCTGGTTCACGTACGTCTGGTTTAACACAGAATCCGGTCCTGGGCTGTAACAAAACAAAACAAATCTAATTCTGACAAGTTCAAGTCTATTTATCTCCTAAGCAGATTTGCAAATAAGAATATTGCTTAGTCCAAAAGCGATCTGTGTGTTTGCAAAATGATCAAACAGTATTAGGTGCCATTGTAAATATCCCAAGAACACACAACCTCTAGATAAAGTAGTAAAATTACCATCAAGAAAGTGATTTAATAGTTTGCTGAAGTAATACCTTAAATACGCCGCTTGAGCTGGCTGAGTTGCTCCAGAAGCATTTATACTTTGAGGCAGAGACCTCAACTGCCCCATCTGATCTGGTGCTAGGCTATAACCCGGGGAAATGGTGACTTGGTGAACACCCTGGATCATGTAGTTTCCACTAGGTGGCTGCACAGGATATGACTGTAAATAAAAAAACCCCAACATTGTATACCTTTTATTTTCAATTAAGTAGCAGCAAATATGGCACTGAACACCACTACAGTGAACAAATATGTTAGCGTTCAAAAGCTGAAATAACATCGCTTGATTTTTCCAACACGGTTCTAAAACCAAAACACGTAACTTCTCGTAACACACTTTAAATAGGCATCCTTTATTTCACCAGAAATGCACTGTTAACAAGGTCAGTGTTTAATATCTGAAAGAAGAATCTTCTGTGTCACATACAAGGCCTCTGGCCCTCCCAGAAACCTTATTTCTTTCTCTCTAATTTGCCTTGTCTTTAAGATATTCATTCCTTACGTACTTTGAGGCACAGAGTTGAGTAGGAAGATGGGCACCATAAGAGATTTGTTATTTACCACATTTTGGAAATTAAAACATAAGAATATTTTAAGACTGTAACTGAAAACAAAAGCAAAACCTTTATTCAGGTTTAAGATCATGCAAGTCTTTACTCAGAACAGGTGGTATAACATGCTTAGTCTACAGAGGTCTATGCTGCTCGGTGGTTTTGCGCTAAGCTCAGCGTGGTTAGCATTATCTGGCATTTTTCACCACTGGAAGCATGCATCTTGGAAGAAACAGTAAACTCCAGTTGCCTTTTGACTTAAATTACTTTTTAACCTCCAAATATAATGAATTTTCCATTGCTACCAGCAGTTAAGGACATGAAATTACTTTTAACTGACATATTTTCAGATCTAGCAGTTTCTATGGCAACTATTCTTTTCCCACTGAACAATTAACATTAAAGTAAAATTCACTTAAAGTAAAATCAGTCATTCGACGCTTTCCCCAAAAAGGATCTTTAAAAAAATCTTCTCCTCCATTTTTGTTTTCTTAAAACATCAATATGGCACATTAGAGATACTGTAAAACAGTCTTGAGCAACTACACCCCCTAATACAACATGTTCATTTCTTAAGAACAAAAAGAGAGCTAAAACCAGCCTAGTGTTTCTATATTTAGAAAAAGTACACTGCACTCATGATTAATACACTAATATTAAAGTTCACTCACATCCCCGCTATTAGATAAGAAGGTAACATTTTACTTTAAGACTGAGGACATGACTAACAGCAAGAATATCCACCAAGCTGCTGAAACACACAATTCTAACTGTAAAAAATTAATCATGGAAGATCTCTTTTAGTTTTTTTCAATAGAGTATCTTTCTGTTAAGTAGAGCAAAATTAACAACTACACCTTATTGTACAAGCAGGTAACTGCAAATTGAAGTACTCTGTTCTACTGCGTAAATGATATTTTATTCTAAAGGCTATAAAAAGTCACCAGGCAATGTCAGATTGTTCGTAGGCTAACAAGAAAGCGCACACTTCATTTTTGCTGTCATCTTTTTAAATAGAAATCTATATTAGGAAAGTCTCTATTTCCAGAAAGGGATACTGACCTGCACTGAAACACCAGAAGATGTAGGTGGGTATTGTGCAGGATGGTGGAGTTTTGAGTAGGCTGAATACATTGGTGTTTCATTCATCAGTTTGTTATAGAGCTCCAGAGCTTCTAGAACTTTCACATTCAATTCCGATAACTCTGAATGTTTTCTGTTTCAAAACAAATACATACAAACACTAAGTTTCCCTAACAACCAGTGTTAGATGGCAAAAGACTGGTTCATTAAACAGTTCTGAATATGGAAGAAAAAAAAACCTTAAAAGGTGGATGGTCAATTTCTTACATATTTATATTCTAAAATTGCCATTCTGTTTCTTACACCAACGGGACTTGAAGGAGAGTCCAAGTGGTGAACAACTGTTCTTCCCTAGCTGCAATAAGGCAAGCAGCTCCACAAGTGTTAGTTAACTTTTCTTTGCACCTTCAAATATCCCCCAAGAGTCTGAGGGGGAAGAGGTGAAGAGAGCGCTGAATAGATTTTTCCTGTCAGGGAGGACAGACAGCAGCAGAGTGCAAATACCAAGCTCTAGACAGAGTGCAAAGGCTACAGTCAAAAAGTGCTAATATAAAATGCACCCAGTAACTTATGCAGTAAGTTTTGGAGAGCAGCAATCAAATCTTAGTATGCACACTGACACCTCGGTACCGAAGTGTTAAAAAATAAAGGTAGAATTATAAAAATTTCTCTCTTGCAAGATTTTCTAGCTTGGGAGTACCAAAAAAAAATTAAATACAACTGCACAGTTTAAAGTAAATCAAAATAACTAATGCAGAAGCTATGTTATGTCTCACCTATCTATCTCTTCTAGTTTTTCATCTATCATTGGACCCATCTGTTGACAAATATCTGTGAAGACAAAAGTGTCATGCTAGTTAGTGTCTTGCACAATTAAAAGTTTAAATGCAGCCAAAAAATACTTCATCCAAGTACACTAAAATAGCACACAGAATTGGAGAGTACACCTAGTTATCATGTGTGTCCCATTGCTCCAGCCCAAAGAGACAGGAAAAATACTTTGGTTATTCTGCTTTGTCATCCTCTCTCCTCTTTCCCTCTACCCTCTCAAACGAAAGACCACTGATGAAAAGTATGGAAAGTTTTGTGTTTCTGCTTGCACCGTGCAACACCTACAACTGTCATCTCCTACTGGAATATCTAACCCAGCATGCTTAGGAATCTGTCTACATCTGTTGTACTGTACGGCTCCCTTTACCTTCCCTTTCTCCACTCCAGGAACACTCCTTTTTTTAATGTACACTCAATTGTTCTTACGCACCTTGAACTAATTGGCTCTTAAGTGAACTGAATTTCCTCCCCCCTCCTAGCCAGCAGTATTGTGGAGACATTTTGACACAAAATTAATTGCTGATTTCAAGCAGAGTTTTTATATGTGGATGGATCTTGCAAAGATCAGGCATTGTATGCTAGCTGCAAGTTATGCAAATTACTCTGCTAAACATGGAGTTGGCTTGGCAACTATTAGAAAATTTAGAGTTATACATACAGCCCCACACTCCCACTGTGAAATAAGCTATTCTACAGCACACTATTAGTACAGACCATGGTTTCTCTAAGCTTAAAATAAATGCAAAAGAATCACCAGCGCAATCCACAAAAGGTAATTGTGACAAGAAATACAAAAACTGACTAACTTAGCGCTCAAAGTACCTTCTGAGTCTAGAAGATCTGGAGAATCAAGCTTTAAATCTGTAGGATCTATACTCTGAAGTACCTGCAGTGTTTTATCCATCTTATCCTGAAAGGTGAACAGAAGATTAAGAGCAATTATTTTTGAAGCGTGGCAGAGACTGTTTTAATTTTCAAATTTTAAAAAAGTTTTTTATAGAAAAACAATTTTCCGCTAACATTCAGTAACAAAAGAATGTTGCAACCAACGTAAAACTTCAGCAATTTTTTATACTGAAAGCAACTGCATACCTCATCTATATACACCGGCTCAGGTTCTGCTTTCTTAATTTCTTCTGTAGTATCCTCAGGAACAGAATTTTGATCCACAGTTGCTGAAAGAACAAACATTAGTTTCTTTTCTGCAGCTGTGTTGCTATGCTAACTTAAAATACACATTTTCTCCTTGCTTGCCATCAGACCTTTAAATGAGAGATAAATTTGAATAAGTACTTTAAGCAGCGACGCACCTAGCTGCTGGAGAAGGGAAAATGGGGTTGCCTAGAAAACATTCCGCCAAGCTGCTTCCTTTGGGCTGTTAGCCTGATTATGAACCTAGGCCCAGCAAGGGAAAGACTCTTGAGTCATATTAGCATCTAAAAACACCTCCACCACACGTACAGTTACTTCAAGCCAAGTCGTAAGCATTAACATTTATTTTGGTATCACGAGCACGAATAAAGCTAACAATGTGACTCTTACCAACCACTGACATGGGTATGAGTGTTATTCTACACTAGGTATGATGTCTGATAAGAGACTTTGACATTTTAAATGGCAAGTTACTGAATTCACATGTAAGATGTTACTGACAAAGAATTATGGTAAATTGAACCGAATTTCTGTAACAGGAAAAAGGTCACAACTTAGAAGAGAAAGAGAAGACAGATATCGTTGAAGTGAGCTACAACAGTGGCATATGCTTGCTTGCTTGTTTGAAACAAGGGCAGGATTTCTCTTTCAATTGTTTCCTTGGGCTGATTTCAGGAAAATATTTTGCTGATGGGCTAGTTTGTAGTTCCCCCATAAGCCCACCTTTCTAAAATAACCTGCCAGCTTTTAGTAGCTAACTTACCTGCCTCAGGTTCCACACTTAAGTCAGAAGTCACAAAATTAGACGGAAACAGTCCTACTCCTCTATGATTTTCACCTTTCCACCAATTGGTGTCACTGGGGAAATAAAGATGTATTACAAAACTCTGAAGATTAACGCTCGTGTCAGCAACATATTTTGGGCTTTTGACAGAAAACCTGTGATACACTGTTTCCCTGAGTATCCAATAACAAAGGCAAAGGAGAACGTTTGCAGAGATTAGCAGCAAAGCCAAAGGAGCTGCTAAAGGGCAGAGGGGTGAGGAGGAGAAGAGAAGGGATCAGGGGAAGTAAAATCATTCCGTAGCAATCATCCAAAGTTTAACACAACTCTTCAATTCTTTAGATTGGTTAGATGATAGCCTATTATAGTTTCATCTAAAAGTTTACAAGAAGTACACAAGTGGGGACTAACATTAGAAATATAATTGATCTGTCACAGTCTGTTAAATTAGAACAGCATTAGCAGGGAAGAAGCTCTGCTTCTTAGCTATCATTGGGGCAACGGTGATAACAACAATTATCTTAAGTATTTTTTCTTCAGTTTTATTCTTAGCAAATGTCACGCTTGATAGCCAGAGATTTAACAATTTCTGGAAGTAGCTGGAATTTAGCACTGTAATGCATATGTGTATTCTTATGACATATGTTATAACCATCTAACATTTATCTTAAAAACTACAAACAAATTGGACCTACACCCCAGCATGAAATACCCAACGTAATACAGTGAGGTTCTCCCTGCACCAAAAATTACTTGAGGTCAAAAACTTGGGGTATGGAAAGAATAGTGGAAGATAAAGGGATTTGAGGGAGGCCAGACTGACAATATACAATTCTGTGGGGAAAAAAAAAAATAAAAAAAATCAGAGGACAAAATTGCTATCCTAAGAAAACAACAATTCTGGAATAAAGGCACGTTCATCGGGGTATTTTATACCTGTCATCCAAAACAAAAATAATTTCTCCACTTTTAAAGGTGAGCTCATTGTCCTCGACGGCTTCAAAGTCATACAGAGCTCGCACCTTCCTTGAGTTCTGACTGTTTTGCTGAACTTCTGCGGATGGGTACAAGGATTTAGTTTCCATTTGTTGCTGTTTCTGCTCTTGCAAAGACAATTCGATAGCTACAATTAGGGGACGGGGGAAAAAAGAAAAAGAAAAGGTTTTATATTTTATCCCTGTACACAAAGGCAGTTTGTTTTCCTAATGAAAAAACAGAAAAATATTTATTGCTATATTATAAACATGGTCTGTATCTGCTTCTCTAATATTTTACATTTAAAAACCTGTGCTCCAAACTACTAGCCCTATTTCACATTTCAACAGCTTTACTCTGCCTTGCAACCAGATTACAAGTCAAGACATGATCACACACGAGTTACGAAACATTTAAAAAAACCCTCTGCTTTTCATGGTACAGGCTACTACTTGAAGCAGTGCACATACTACTAGTGTCAGTGGCATCGTTAGCATGATCAGAAATACTGATCAATTCTTCACTATGACATCTGAACAACAGTAACTATAACCAAGGAAGAGGAGAAAGAATAAAAATTTTAAGTGTTCTCTTTTTTTTTTTTTACAACATCAAGATGAAGGCTAAAATAAAACATGTGAGTGCAGAAGGGAAAAGCCCAGGCTCTCCGGAGAGAAAGCAGTCACAAAACAATGCTAATGGCTATGCGATGGGGAAGAATACATCTTACCCCAAATCCTCATCCATGAGGAAAACACCTTGAATGACACAGCGTACTAATTCCCAACCTGCTGTGCCTTTGCTTTCAACTCTATGCAGCAGAAGAGAGTACAGCTTCCTATTTCCATGCATTTTAACAAAACTTCTAGAGCACAAAATCTAACCCACGGCTGTGACTAGCAATTTACCTTTAGCTATATCTTCATCTTCTTTGTTTTTACTTAATGATGAACCATTCTTAGCAGCATTTGTGGCAGCCTGCAAATGTATTAACAACAGAGTAAGTTCGAGTTACAAAGGAAAAAGAAAGCTCTATAATTATATACTTAAAAAAATTAGTAGTAAATTGTTCCTGGTTAGCTGCCCTACTATAGCATTTCATTACTAAATCAAGACAACCTTCTAGAAGAAAAAAATATTACTTTTCAGAATCTAAGCCAGGTTTTATTTTGTTTTCAGCAAGGAACAAAGCAAAATTAATAATCAGATCTAATTTAAATAACTGATCTCATTTAAATAATTATTTTACTCTCATTTAATAAAGTGAGACTACTGTGTCTCACTTTAAATTTAAATGACTGCTTTTTCCACCTTTGTCCTCCAGTCCTCCCTTCTAAAGGGAAGAAAAGCTCTTTGGAGTCCTACATCTGCGAAGACCCAAGTTACTAAGCAGCAGCTGGACTTGCTGAAAAGGGAGATCTCTCTCTGTATCAGAGCAAAAAGCTGCCCTCCATCTCTGCTGGTGGGACCACGGGAAGGAAGAGCAAGTGTACACCAAGTTGGGAGCTGCTGACTTAAATAATGAGTCTCCACAACAGCATAGTGAAATAGTTCTGACAGTTTTCATTCCGACAAGGAAGTCTTCCTGCACATACCAGGAATGAAGAATCTAGTTTCAGACACTAGCTGTGTCTAGGACTTACCAATGGTCCTTGAAAACAATGCTGTACAAGTGTACCAAATACTAAGAACCTCAGCTTTGCTTGTTTGAAGTGTATGAGGTAAAAACATCAAGATGTCATTTTATATGTATTTGTAGGAAAGGAAGCATAATTGGTTGCCAGTACTCTAGATCTTCCATGTTTCTGCCATATGTTTTAACACATACCCTAGATTTAGAAGTGAAAACATCTTTGTGGAGGAAGGAAAGATTGTAAAAGTAAAAAACCCCTCCATGTTTAATATGGAGAAAAGTAAACTTCATGTAAGGAATACGTAAGAGAAGCTGCAGTTCTAATTTTCAGGACTGATCTTCACCTGACTCATAATTAACATGAAAACGATTAGAAGCATCGATAATAAAGCATAGAAAAAAAAAATCACCTGTCATCACATCTGCCAGCTAGAAGATTAGGCATAACACACCACCAGAAGTAAAACACAAAGGGTGAGGTCAGGGATTGGAGCACCCCACCTACTGCAGAGCCAGGACAAACCCTGACACGGACAGGTAACAGCACGAACAAGAAATGGGGACTCGGAAAAGGAATGCATAGCACAGATCATCTTCAAAAATGTCTCAATTCCAGATACTGCCCTTTGTTTTGTGAGACTGTGAAGAAACATGAAGGTACGTGCTCCAAGTCAGCAATTAGAACCATGAAACACCAAGTACAAAGTGTGGGTGTAGAATTGCTCCAATTTAAGCTGGTGACAGCTCAATGAAGCTCTAAAAATGATCGGAAGAAAAGAAGGATCTAAAATGAAACAACTTATAAGGGCATCATGAAATAGCCTTTAGTCTGTTCTTATTTGTCTTAGGAAGGCACGGACATAAAAAAGTAGAATGAATAGAAGTGAACCTCAGCATAAGGAGGCAACCAAACGAGAACAAGGACCGTACCCTCCTCTGATCGAAAGCACGAAAGATTTAATTTAGACAGCTTTTCAGTTTGTTCACTGCCAGGAACAGTGAACCTAGCAGTACCATGTATCCCAAATCAGCTTTTACCTGCGATGCAGCTGCAGGAAAAGTTACACCTTCTTCTTTTAAAGACTTAATAGTTGCAGATATTAAGCTACACTGCGGGTCTTTCTGAAATTCTTCCGACCACTCCACCATTAGAGTTTTTAGCTTTTCACATACTTTTGGATGAGCCTAGAAGACAAAATTGCATAGAAAGGGATGCTTGTACCTCAAAACAAATAGAAACAGTTGTTCCCGCTCAGTAAAACTTTGTTACCAAAACCATTTTACTATAAATATCCTTAATACTTAATAATTGTCTTGATTAAGAAAATTTGGGAGAGACAGCCCAGAATATATTGTCTTTCATACAATGATTCTGGTATCACGGATAGCATGCTTAGCTTCTGGAGCATCATCCTTTCATTCGGAAGCTGGCATAGCGGTTTCCAACACCATTACCCCAGCGCAGCAACAGACTGCAGGCAGTTCAGATTTCCCTGATTCTTTAAAATAACCGGTTATTTTAAATCAGGGCTCCTTCAACCCTTACAGCAATCCTCCGAGGCAAATCCCCTTGCCCAGCCAAAGCTGAGACCTTGCAGGCAGCTCACCTACCTATACTGCTGTTATTTTAGTGGAGTCCATTTTAGGGGGTTAAGGAACGGTTAAGGAAAAAGACTGACAAACTTTTTGTCTTTTCAGATGTCTCCATCTCACTAGTTTTGGAGAGATTCGGGCCATCTACCACACTTACCCCAACTCTTCTGCACCTCCATGTTAGTTACCCTCCATTTTACCTCAATTTTCTCTTTTTTACTTTTAATTTGTATTGTTATTCCCCTCCCAGCCACCTAAGTTGGTCTAATAGAAGATACTGTCTTTCCCTACAAGACAATACCCCTTCACTACCTTTTATGACCTCTGCTGTCTTCCCCTCGGATGCCAGAACACATTTCTCCCTGTTCACTTCTCAGGTGACACAACCTCACAAAAAACTGATCTTTGTACCATCCCTGCGTACACATGTGTATATATGTCTCCTTGGTTCAGATTCTCTCACAAAAAGGGATTCTGCATTATGTACGGTGCCAGCCAGCTTGTGGGACCGTTTATACTATTAGCTCCTGAATCAGGACCTGAGGTGCAGGTGGCAAGTGCCACCTTGCAGTGGGGGCAAGCCGAGATCAAGTTCATGCTCTGCCTCCCACATTCTTCTCTAGCCTCTTGCACAGAGGAGCCTCTACAGCACCCCTTCCTCCACCCTCATCCACAGGATTTACAGCTACTCTAAATCTACATAGGACCACTGATTTCACTCAACACTGCAAATTCTATGTGCCAACCACCTCACCCAAAGTGATAACCCACCTTCAGAAAAGCAGGTCAGAGTCACGTATTACTCTACTGCATGGTTAAAGAATACCCCTCAGAGTATACCTCAGTCACATTAAACATCAGCTGCTGTTACTCCTGTAATAGCCTTAAAAAGATTATTGGAGCAAAAAAGCACAACTCTTCAATAGAGCAGCTGACATATGTGAAGGTCACGCCAACACTATGAGGGTAAAACATGGACCAAAGCACTTCTGAGCCCATACGCTTTCTGGTTTTGTTAACAGTTGATGAAAAGACTATAGTTTGAACCCAAAGGATCCAAACTAACCTCCGGTTACCTGCTGGGGAATAAGGATTCTGGGGCTGCTGGGCTCACCCACACCTGCTGCGCTTGGCTTGCCTGGGTAAGAGCCTGGGGCTGCACAACTGCAGTGCGTGGCCAAGGTCTCTCGTTTGAGTGTAGTTCAGACCACATTGTAAGCCTGTGCCTCACACGTAAACGTATGCTGAACAGCAAGAACGTTGACAAGTTTGGGCTCAAGCATGCATTTAATTGAAAGAAGAGATGTAGCTTGATAGGCTCAGCGTAAGACATTTGTTACACTTGTCTGAAGGAACTTTCTTTTTGAGAAAAGGGAGAAAGTACAATCTTATCAGCCCTCTGAAACTAATTCCTCCAAGTGGGCCAGTGACGGCAGTAAAACATAAGTATTTCCCAACAACAAAATAAATTATGCTCCAGTAGACCATTCTTCAGTGGGATTAAAGGTTTGTTTTTACATCCACGAGTGCTGTCAGACCATGAAGGTCAACGTTCTATTTCAGAATGGACCATGGCTAATGAGAACAAAGGGGAGGACTTTAAGACCTATTTTTCCACACAAAGCGAGAAACAGAAGAGCTGTGAACTCATTTTGCTTCCCAGCAATTTTATTAGTTTCCTTAATTGCTTTGCTCCACCTCTGATGATTCCAGGCCTCCCATATATTTGAAGACTAACTTCTCTTTAACCCATTAGTCATTTTTGTCTTCAACTGAAGCGGTAATTAGGGGAAAGCTGCTGCTGCTGCTTATTCAATTCATTACAACCAGATTTAGATCCCATCAGCTGCTTGACCCTAACTACTTAGGTCTTTCTTTCTTGGTTACCTCCTCATTCAGCATTCTGAGAATGTCTAGAAACTAATAAAGTTGTCTGAAGACTTTATTCTTTTCCTTGTAAAAACATAGTTTAACTTCCTCACCATTTTCCCTTTGCACTTCAGCCCATGGATTTCATTCAAGCCAAATAAAAACTCTCTTCAAGAAAAGTTGCCTTCACCATTATTAAATTAATTGAGCTCAGGAAGAGTCACAGGGTTTAATTGAAATTGCTCATCTAATTCTGTAAAAATTTGGAGTAGGTATTATCAGCCTGTCACTGCTTTAATACACTGTATTTTCACCGTAAAAATCAAAGTACCCAAACAGCCAGCAGTATCTGCAATTGCACCCAAACTAGAAAATGCATATTAACTAGAACATCAGTTGTGCCAATTCTTTGCCACGCTGAGACAAAGCAAAGAAGTTACCAAAATAATTCTCCCCCAGTACTTAAGGTTATAAAAAATTACCTTATTTATTATACTTCGAGCTTCACTAGCAAAATCACGAGAACATACTTCTAAGTGAAATATTTTTCCACAGTTTGATACACAGGCTCCTAAAAGCTGACAACAGAAACACAATGGTGAAAATGTATGACAACAATGAAAATGATCCAATATAAAAGCATTCATAAAGAGTTAAATTTAATCCCCTGTTCAGCACGCACACTCTCACTGACTTCTACTGAAGATATATAAAGGTATTAATTGATCAGTACACATTCGTAATAGCTGCATTACATAAAAGAATACAAAGTTTATTGAAAATAGTGATAGTCTACTCACTGTAAGTGCTTGCAAAGCCACATGGGGAACTTTATGGTTTACTCTCTTCATGATGGCTTTAAGGCAATCCTTTGCTCTGAAAAAGGAACAAAAACTATTAGTGATAAATGTGACTGACATGATCTGCAGAATGAACGATACCAGATACTCAAGTTAGGTAAGCAAACAAAACTTGGTCTATTGAAAAAAAGTAACCTAACCTAAACTTCTCCCAGAGCTACTCAGGAAAAAATATTTAACAGCTTGTTTGGTCTTATATGTGGGTTGGATTGGATTGGAACAGACTCCATTTTTACACTGGCATTTTGTATTAATTTCCACAAAACTGTTGACAGGTCATAAAGGGAGCAATAGCCATTGAGTTGAGGAAATTGATTTGAAATAAACAATGAAAGAAATGTCTACATAAAAAAAAGAATGAGGAGCAGTGATGATTAAAGAAGTGGTTATTTTACTGGCTACTCTAAAGGGTCTCTATGGATTTAATTTAAAAATCATGCTCACAGGTTCTCAGCCCTTGGATCCCATTTTCAAGACACTAAGGACACAAAGATTTTATAATTTGTTTCAGCAAAATCTGAGATAAGTATAGAATAATGATTAGCACTCTAAATGTACTCTGGTAAGGAGTTTCATACTTAAAATGAGCATTAACAGCAGGCACCAGCTACATAGGCTTAGGCATATGTAAGGCTTCATTAACACAATTATTTTGAACCCCCTAAAAACATGAAATCTCTATGCAAAGAGCTGATGCAGTATCTTTACAACTAGTATCACTTGCAGTATGCTCGAGCTGCTTATTATCAAAGCACAGAAATGTCTCCGCAAGGCTGCGTTTCTCCACGTCACCCAGCGATCACTTTACACAGGCACAAGTGAATGCCACTGATGGAAGCAGTGGACCTAACACCTACTGTCCCTTCCTACGGCAATGCGGTCCCCTTCCCTTCCCGAGGCTTTAGCAGTCATGCAGTGCACAGATCAAGGAACTGATCTGGCTGAGCATGTTAGTCTTTAGCCAGATCACTGCCAAGATCAGATTCACCAAGAATCCACCGCACAAGGCGCTAGAGGAAATATCTGACAACCCTCTTCAACGAAAATTCTCTCTCCTGACAATTTAAAGTCGTCAAGGTATTGCAACCTTAGCAAAGCTTAAAAAAAAGCCTGTGCAGAAAGGAAACCAAAACTGTTTCACTGTTAATATTAGAAATGATGTTCGTTTCAAGGGATGTCTGTTGCAATGCATTGAGTGTACAGTAGTGAGAAAGATTTTATGCCACTATATTAAAAAAAGATAATAAACTGCATCTAATATTCTCATTTTGGTTTAGAGCAGTAGTCTGGTTTTGAAACAAATTTTCTAATTATTCCCACATGTTGCACATTTAGTTCACAGTGGAGTTTTGTGCACGCAAATTAATTTCCTTTTGGAAGAATCCAAGTCAGAAGCTCCTCTGTGCACACCAAATGTGCTCCAACCCCTCCATGAGCTGTTAGAGGCAGAGCCAGTGACACGATCTGCAGACAAATTTGCACCGATGCTGGTGGGGATATTAAGTTTAGGAGAAGACATTAAACCTGTTCTGAAGCGGGTAAGAAAAACCCAAACACCCTGAGCTGCAAATTGGACGGATGCAGTGGCTTCAGTACCCACCGCTCTGGTTTACCACTTCAGCCCCATCGTGCAGAGTTACTCGGTGATGTACACGTAGCCAGAGAAGTATGAGTTTAGTCCTAACATTGAGTATGTTTGGTCACAGTTAATATACAAACAATCCAACAAAGTCAACATACTTGTTAAGCTATATATCTATTTAAGGGTAGGCAACAATATTTATTATTTTCAGAAGATGGCTCTTAGTGAAGGGCAGGAGGAAAGAAAACTACACAAAATTGAACTAAAATATGTGAGCAACGGTGGCATTTAAAATTCAGAATTTAGGATTTTAATATATATATTTTTATATACAATAAGATTTAATTACATATTTTATATATATATTTCGCATGTGTAAAAAAAACTAACTTTTTTTTTAACAATCTCCTCTCCTCTAAAACAAGTGGATTTAAAACAGTCCCCTCTACAAAAAAAAATAAATCAATTTTTAAGAAAGTGCTAAAAGGACATTCTACACCTTTTTTTTCCCCTTCAGGACTAAAGATTCCCAGATTGAATAGTGTAGTAATCTTAAACATTACTTATAACTGACAAAGCTTCTAAGATGTCTTAAGAATTCAGCCTATGCACTAATTCAGGTTTAGTTCAAAACTTAAACCATCTTATCACTCATAAAGATTACTTTAAAATTCAGCAAATACTTTTGGCCATTATAGGATCACTGAACTACCATTTACGTTTCAGTGTTACCATCAGGCTAAACTGATTCAAATTGATCTGTTTTGATCCCAAATTTTTCCCCTTTTCTCCTCCATCAGTCCCATTGTTCCTAATGAATAAACACAGACACATTTCTAATCATAAACTGCCAACTGTCCTAGCTAGACAATTTTCTGCAAAGAAACTAGTTCACTTTTTCCTGCTGGCGCAGTTGCTTCTCCAAATTTATGCAAGATCATTAAATATGAACAACTTGGTCTACTGTGCAAAACTGCATAGAAATTGGAATGCACTCAGCATATACAAATTGCTCTACTAGAAATCCTGTTGGAACATTTCTTTCAAAGAATTTTAAAGCCAACTACATATATTTGTAGAGCTTGCAGAAGTGTCAGATTGGTAGCACTTTTTGCAGAGCTGACTACGCTGAGCATTTTGAGACGCGTTCTCTCTGAAACAGTATTCTTCACATGAACACGAAATTACAAGTTGTAATGCTGAGATACAGCTTACCCATTAGGAGTACTTCCAACTTTGTCACATATATCCATAATAAGCCCCCAGTCCTCACTGGTGTTATATTCATTTGTAGCCTTTTCTATAAAGAAAAACAACATTGATTAAGGGTAATAGTCCTATAAAGTCCAGATTCTAGTCAACAAACATTGTCTCAGTCACACACAAAAAAAAGACTCCACGTACAAAATACTGAGCAGCAGTGTCTTCTACAGATGAGCGCTAATTCTTGCTATCTTGTAAAGTGTTATGTACCAGTTTGCATGTGGGAAGAACAGCACTGGACTAACAGATGTGATAAGTATTTAAAAGAGCCAAAAATAGAAACAACTCTTGAAGTGTAATGTTGTAAATGATGAAAAAGAAACTGCTTCTGCCCAGTTTGTTTAGTTACTCCAGGTTTAGGTCCCAGCCCTAGTTTAGATTTGCTCAAGGACCTCTAACATTTGCATGCCATTAAATATTTCACATGGATGTTCCAAGAAAAAAAAAAAGCCTCTGTAAGACTCTAAAGGAAAACCACCTCCTCATTCAACACACTTATTAAATTTTCAGGAAATCTAAACTCCACAGCAAGTGCTGAGAAAAATAAATGGCATGGAAGCATGAATATAGAACACGGAAGCGGCCAACAAACAACAGACTGCTCTATCAAAAGAATGTAACCCTAATTAATATTTGCAGCATATCATTCTATATCTTAACTGATAAAGCTTAATGTTATTTATTTGTGCTTTCAAGTTTTTATTAGAGCCCTGTTATTTTACTCACATGTAAATATTACAGTTCTATTAAAATAGCTTATAAACGGCAAATTAAATATTTTATACACTGCATTTTCTGCCTTAGGATTTAATTTTAACCTGCCAACTTAGTATTTTAACCAAATACAAATATAAGTGCTTTCAGATTTTTACGTTATATATTAATCCCAGCAGAATGCACTTCATAACCATGGTGATATCATAACCAGTACTTCTACAGAATTTTACTTTAGTAAGAGAAGCCACTAAACCCCTTTGGGACCGAATATTTTAAAGACGACTTAGCAGACTGAAGCAGAACAGAATGGTCACTCACTACCAATGTGATGGTGTTCTGCGATAGCAGCTGTTCCAAAACTACAAGGTTTGCTGACAGCAATACTACAGCAGGATAAACCCAATTTCATATGTGCAATTAAGCATCTTCTCTGATAATTGGCTTCACTATTTAGTTTTGCAGTCAAAAGTTGCAACAATACTCGGGCGAGCTCAGCAGAATGGATTCCACAAAGAAAACGCAGGCGTAGCAGCCATCGGTGCCTCTACAAACCTTTTGTTACAGACAGAAAAGCAGACCAAGAAGGAGGAATAGAAATTTGCAATTTTGGCCATAGGTTATCTTCACAAGCTACACTAACTACTTAGGAGGAAGCCAATATTGCATTGAAAGCACGTTCCTACAGCAAAAAACTTCTTAAAACTTACCCAGAAAGGACATAATTGTGAAATTTTCTGTTAAGTGCATCAATATTTTTAGGAGACTAACACAACATTCATTGCTTGTCCTTGAAAATAAATGAGCGTCTGCAATTTTAAACACTTAAATATTTAACTTAAAAAAAAAATCAAACCAAAACAACCCCCATATGCACATTTTCTGGATACAGGAACCGTAAGTACTGAACAATCACAAAAGAACAGCACAGTGCAATGTTTGGTGACAAAACTTCAGCCTGGTGTTTCCTATGAAGTTTTTGCCAGCTAAAACTGCTTTTTGAAAGCATCGCCTTGCACGTCTCCATCCCCAGTGGTGTGAATCCCCCCATCAAAACTTGTCAGTCAAATTAATCCATCTTATCAAGTGACAGCAGCCATCAGCTGTGCATATAAAGCCAGCCCTCCAATGACAAATAGCACCAGTGCCTATAAAACAGACTGAGCGCATTATTTAATGGCACTGCCTGGTGTCATCCTGATCTGTAACTCGCCTCCCCTCTGAAATTCCTGCCATATTTTAGAGATGCCTCTTTCCGCAAGTCCCCCTCTTCCACAAGCAGAGGGGGAACAGCTAACAGTAAGCAGTAAGAAATGGTGGTAGGTCAACAAAAAGGCATGAAAGCCAAGAAAAATTGAGGTTGTGTTTCACACCCGAGTCTTCAGAACCGTAAAATGCCACAAACAGTGACCAACGCTGCACGTGGGCTCTTCCCAGTCTCCGCAATGCCCACTGACTCCGAAGGGTGCAAGCTCAGCTGAGACATCGGAGTGTGACGTGATGAACAAAGCTTACATGTACAACAAGGGATGCCATCCAGAGGGACCTGGACAGGCTGCAGAGGTGGGCCCGTGCCAGCCTCATGAAGTTCACCAAGGCCAAGTGCGAGGTCCTGTACGTGGGTCGGGGCAATCCCCAGCACAAATCCAGGCTGGGCAGAGAACAGCTGGAGAGCAGCCCTGAGGAGAAGGACCTGGGGGTGCTGATTGATGAGAAGCTCAACATGAGCTGGCAATGTGTGACTGCAGCCCAGAAAGCCCCCGGCATCCCGGGCTGCAGCAGCAGAAGTGTGGCCAGTGGGCGAGGGGGGATTGTGCCCCTCTGCTCTGGTGAGACCCCACCTGGAGTACTGCGTCCAGCTCCAGAGCCCCCAACATAGGAAAGACATGGACCTGTTGAAGCAGGTCCAGAAGAGGGCCATAAAGATGATCAGAGGGTTGGAGCACCTCTCGTACGCAGACAAGCTGAGAGCTGGTGGTGTTCAGCCTGGAGAAGAGAAGGCTCTGGAGAGACCTTCTAGTGGCCTTCCAGTACCTAAAGGGGGCCCTACAGGAGAGCTGGGGAGGGACTTTTTCCAAGGGCATGTAGTGATAGGACGAGGGGGAATGGCTTCAAACTGGAAGAGGGGAGATTGAGATGAGATCTGAGGAAGAAATTTTTCACTCTGAGGGCGGTGAGCCCCTGGCGCAGGCTGCCCCGAGAAGCTGTGGCTGCCCCATCCCTGGAGGTGTCCAAGGCCGGGTTGGACGGGGCTGGGAGCACCCTGGGCTGGGGGGAGGTGTCCCTGCCCAGGGCAGAGGGCTTGGAACGAGATGGTCTTTAAGGTCCCTTCCAACCTAAGCCATTCTATGACAGTACCTGTCTGGAGCCTTGCTTCACCGTTTGTGCCCACCCACACCAAAGCACTCCAGCATCTCAGCTGAGCTTGCAACCTCTGGTGGGTGATACCTGTATCTCAGACAGGTATTGTTATATGTATAAGCTTTGATTATTGTTTCATATGCTCCAAAACCCCAAACCCAGACCTCCAAACTTTCCTCTTCCTACACTCACCACCTTTTCCCCCTACTACTCTCCTTTTAAAAGAAGGGAAACAAATCAAATCAGGTAATTTACTTTTGGAGAAGTTATTTCAAAACACATAACTGCACCTGCAAAATACATGTAAGATGCTTTGAGAAGGCACACCTATCTGACTCGCTAGTAAAAAGCACTCTCTTCTAAAATATCACAGCAAAGAAACAAACTGAAATAGATACTTGGACATCAAAATACATAGGAAATTTAAAACTACTTTGATTGTTTACAAGGCAGCCAAATGCAAGCTTGTAAACTGACCCTGCAGTGTAAACACTGCCAAACCAAGCACCTCACTTTGTACATGCTGTCATGCAGATCCAAAAAAAAAAAAAAGATTCCCTGCAAAAAGTACCAGATAAGGAACAGGGTCAAACAAGTGCAGTGGGGCTCCAGCTCCTTCACCCTGCCAGGAGGCACCAACGGCTCTCCTCCCTCTATGGTGTTGGTTATGCAGACACAAGTGTCACTTCTGTCCTCTACAAATACTCAAAAGCACTTGCCAGAGGACATATTGAAGTTTTCCTGGACCCTTAGAGGAAATCATGATCAACTTTGCCTGCCATGACAGATGTCCCATGCCACCCTGACCAACTCCTCCCCTGTCAACAGGAAGGCTCAGTGTTTACCAGGCTTCACCAAGAAGTTTGCAACTCCACACCTTCTACACCCTGAAGAACAGCATAGCTACCATAGCACTCAGCACCACTCACTCAGAGCTCCCGTGCTTCTCCGCCTCTCCCCCAGCCAGCACGTTTGCACATGGAGGCATGTCAAACGCAAACGCCCTCCTCTTGTATCCACACAGCCTGTTCTCGGAGCAGACGTGGTCCCGGGTGAGAATACGAAGGCCGCCCTATGGCAAATCCTTACAACTTTTGAGGTTTTCTTCCCTGCCAGCATGACAAATTTAACAGCATCTGTTTTTTTGCTTAACATGAGCTCCAGCTGAAGAATAATCTTGAAGGATAACTACTTCACAGATGCTGAGACATGGACTTTGATCAGAAGAAACAGATGTGGGAGGATGCATTTTCCAAAATTTTTCCAGTGCTAAGAGAATATAAACTTTTAAAAAATGCTATGACTTATACTCTGTAGTCCTCCAGTTAATGAAGGAACACTAGACTTGAGTTTACTTTTATAGAAATAACGATAAAAGCAAAATATGCTTCTTTTTATTGCAGCTTGGTGCATTTTTTTTTTTAAAAACCCCAAAGAATTAAAAAAACACAATTAATCATTTTTGACTGGATCAGTTCCCTGATCTGATTGGCCATGCAGCTGCACAAAAACTATGCCAACACAAGAGAGGAGATAGCACTAAAGTGAGCAGCTGGGAAGGGAATGGGAACTGTTTACTCATATTACTGCCAAAAGAAGAAACGCTTGTCAAGCTACTGCCTCAAAACACTGTCACCAGCTCTTCCAGAAAAGAAGGTAATGCTTCACCACAGCATCCTAAAGTCAAGTTTTTCAGGACCCTCCCTCTCCCACACAACCTCCCAAAGGAGAGCTGACTGTCACCCTTTCCAGCCGAACTGCACTAATCCTACTCTTTTTCACAAGAAAGGGGTGGGTAATACACACAAGAAAGACCAAAAGAGGGAAAAAACCCCCCACTACTACGAGGACTGCAACTGGGCAACACGTGGCAATCCTCAAAAGCCTCCCTGTTTACGTCTTTTCAAACATCAGGTCCTCGGTCTCTAAAGATGCTGGCATAATGTCAAAGTGTCCCAGATCTGCATTCATAATTAAGTGTGCTACCGCACGTTCGCTCTCACAGGCCTGGAAATGCCACGCGGAGCTGGCGGCCTCCATCCCCTGCAGCGTTCCCACAGCACCTCTCTCCAGGCCCGCTGCATTTTTGGCAATGCACACCCAGCACTGGGATCCCTCAGGTTTGCAAATGCAAAAGCCACACACCCTATTTCTAATGCAACACTGAGAATTCTGCAGGTATGTCTAGGATCTATCTATACTCACAATGGCAAGAAGGAAGGAAAACAGCACGAGCAACCGAGGCAATCTTAAAATACGTATATGAACACAAAAAAGAAGAAAAGAAAGAGAATTGCGAGAACCTCACAGCCCCCAGAATTCCCCAAGCATGACAGAAGCACCCCAAAAAGTCCTGCGGAAATCTCTGCCGAGGTAACCAACGTGACACTGTGATTCCTACCAAAAGTGTATCGCACTGTTACACAACACAAATCTCTCACTGACCGCTTCTGCTGGAAATCTATATCCCATTTAACATACAGCATTAGCATTTGACACTGACACAGCAAAATCAGCAGTGCTGGTCTGATGACAGCCCCACCTCTATGCTGCCTAGTACATATGACCTTCAAACTTACACAATATTTGTTATTTCAGTCCTGAATTCCCTTGAGCCAAGCTTGCCAACAATGCCAAACAACATGTCAGTTAAAAAAAAAAATAAAAACACTAGAACATACCCACCTGTGTCAATTTTTATGGTAGGGACAGAGAGAAAACAAGCACTCAAGCTCTGACTGAGCACAAAACTTTTCAGTTTGGTATGGCATTTGCCTAAAGACTGTGGTCACTAAAATAAAAATTTTCTACAGACTGATTTGCCCCCCAAACCTATGTGAAATAACATCTCATTTGCACACGAATATTTCAACTTTTACACAAAGCCATTCTAAGTATGTAAAAAAAAGAGTTCATCCGTGAAAAGTGAAAGATTAAAAAAAATTGAGGACTAGTCAAGACCGCTGTTTTTCAGAAGATCAAGCAGAACCACATGGGTGAAAACCAGAAATTTAATCCCACGCAGCTTCATTTGTTTACTTTGCGTTTGTATAGCCAAATTAGAAAATTCTAGCTTTGATTTAATTAGCGATTATAGACACGATGACACTATAGTCATATGACTTGCATTTCCAGTAACACTGCATGGTCCTTGCCGAAAAGGCAACCCTGCTTGTAACAATCCCAGGTCCCTACTCATGTCACTGAGTATTATATTCTAAAAAAATTTGATCAAAGTGGAATATTAAAATAACTTTTTGCAATGTAAATCCAGTTCACTAAGAAGGCTTTTTGAGATACAATTTTTGCTTAAAAAGCGAGTCTAACATTTTGTTTCATTGAGTCAACTGGCCAATAACCTGAAAAGCAAGCAATTCCGTTTGTCAGACAATCTACAAACTACAAGAAAAACACTGAAAAGACTAGGGAGGGATTAACAGAGATTTCTACTCTGGAGCCTGGGAAGCACCAAAATGAAAGTTACCAGCAGTCACACACTATATAACAAAACATCCCTCATAATACAATTAAAAACAAAAAAAGTGGGGCTATGATACATTAAAAAAACAATCAAGGCAGGAGTTGGGGAGCAGGCCACTAATAACCTCAAAAATGAGAAAGAAATACCATAAAATTGCAAACTCAGAATTTAGGAATTTTAATTAGTCAAATCAAGGTAAAGCCACGGACTGAAGACTGGAAAATACAGTCCCCACATTAAAAGAAGCGGAAAAAAAAAAAAAGAAACAGCCAAACAGCACCCAAAAAACCCTAATTGGCTTGGTCTCAAACTTTAGACCAAATGCTGAAGACAATTATTACAGACTGAGAAATGAAAGGGAAATATGGTGAATTGTAACAGGAAGCAGCTACTCTTCTGGGCAAGGACATCTTATCAAAGACTAATTTAACATCAATTGTCTGTTCAGATCGCAGAGAAACATTCCATAGGATGCCACGTGTAAGTTATTAGCTATGTTACTTGTAGAGCGAATCAAGAAACCACTCTAGTAAGGGTGGGGAGAGTTTACTCACTGAACGCCTCAAAAATTGGTCTTGAAATCAATATTAATATCTCCTAGCTGACACTGAGACCAAGGCTAAGGGTCTTATAGGGAAGTTAATGGAAAGTTGGAAGGTATCATCAATGAAAGGAAAGGCTAAAACATAACATAAAGGGAAACGTAAACCCTTGAGGACTGGATTAGGTAGAAAAAGATAACAGTAGGACAAAATGCAAATTCACCCAGTCAGAATCAATAAAAGATTCTCCAAGAAACAAAGTGCTCAGCGGTTGGAAACAGGAGGAGAATGATAAGTACACTAGGTTCTAACAGAAGAGGACACAGGTCACCAAGGTAAGGCAGTCACAAAAAGGCAAATCCAATCCTAGAATGAAACACGCCAGGTAAACGTTTCAGCAAAGCACAAGGAAACATGAAATGCTATCGTGCAAGTTATCAGCAATCCACGATATGGTGTACAATTCTGGCTGCCAGTCAAACTACACAGAAAAATACTTCCTACTCCCTTGATCACGTCAACAATCTTATGAAAGAAGGCTAACTAAACAAAAGATGAAAGGGAATAGGCTTGCTCTGTATTGAAGGAGCAACTACTTAAGAGATGAAGGTTATTTAAGAGGAAGGACAACGCTGGGAAAACAGCAAGTGCACATGAACTAACTATGAATAGATTTAGACAGGAAATTAAAAAGCTTCTAACACTCTAGAGAACTGAAATTTGGGGGTATCCTCTCAATAAGAAAAACAGATGAAAGAAACCACACTCCTCTAAGACACTGCAACTACACACAAAGCAACCAAAGCAGATGCCAAGGAATTAAGACTCTGCACAGCTCTACTGAAAAGCAAACATACGGGTTTCAAACCAAGAAAGCAAAAACAGCTGTGGCAAAGCAAAAGAGTGTTTATCTACTTTTTCCAAAGGTGCCTCAAGGAAAGAGCAGGACTAGATGTATGGTCTGAAGAGAGAGCTGGATCAACCTCTTTGCTCGCTGCTAACAAAAGCGGGGTCCTGTTCTTCCCGTTGACGTTTACAGGGGTGTCCTGCTCCTCTCTTTCACTGCCATTTCACAGCCTTTGCTGAGCTGATTCAAGTCACCAAACTTTCAAACTCATCACCTTCACAGGTGATCCAACTCACCAGCCAAACACTCTCTTCTGGCAAATTACTTTTCTACCAAAAAGAGTTGAATCAGCTCAATGATGAACCAAAACCACCCAACAAACAGCTGGGTGAATGGGGCCACGGAAAAGGATCTTTCCTTTCCAGTAGCATCAGGCCATCAGCTGGGCTCAACTATTTCCTTGGTACGTACCTTTTTTCTTTTTTTTTGATTAAAAAAGAAAAGAAAATGTAAAAAAGTTAAATCCTGACAGATGTGCATTAAAAGCATAAAAAAACACTTGCGTAAATACTGCAAGTTAAAGTACAAACCATCCACATTTGATAACTTGATATTCTGGATAGTCTAATTTACAATGGAATAATAACTTTTTAAAAAGCTCCTAATGGTAAACAGAATTTTTTCCTGGCAAGGGACTGTAAGACTTAGCCTCAACAATCACAAAGTTCCTATTCCATTGCACTTGTTTAATTGTAATAAGAGCAGTTACACTCAGTATATATACGGCAAAACTTAAGAAACTGCAAGCGAACAGACCGCCACTTTTGAAGTACTACAGTCTTGAAGTTCTTAGGTTTGCCAAAGAATTGTGCACAGCTGTGAGAGTCCCCAGTTCAAAAAGTCTTCACTTGTGCAAATACATTAGTTAGAGCCATGAGAAAGATAAGTATGGCAAAACACACATAAAACTTCACAAAGTATTTGAAACAACTAGACTATGCGTAGCTGGTCCGGCAAGTTTCTACTTTCTTTGCAACCATAGGTCAACATTAGAAAATCTCATGATGGTTTGTGAAAAGATGAAGAAGAAAGGGAATAGGAATTACACAAACTTTGCAGACACATTAAGAAAACAATGCAACTTATACTCAACAGAAAAGTGACAGCGTGGTAATAGGAGCCCTCAGAACAACCTCTTCCATCTGTATACATCCCCAGGCTCGACAAAAATCCCAAGAATGTTGAATTCTTCTCTTCCCTAAAATTCCAGTGTAACAAATGTAAATCTGACTCTGATATCTAGCTAAATTTAATTGCCTTTTCCAGTGCTTTGATTCAGAATAGGCATTGGGTTTAAAAAAAAAAAGGGGGGGGGGGGGGGGGGGGAACAACTAAAAAAGCAACAGAACAAGTTTGATGCTCGAGAACGCACAAGACAGAGCAGAAGCAGAGTACAAAACAACTGAGTCATGATCTTCATCCTGTCGATGGCACCAACTCCAGCTGAAGTTGCCTCATGGTTTCATAATGGGAAGAAGTGTCCCCTCTGGCTTAACCCGATGCCCCCATTCAGCCTCTAGACAATGCCTTAGTACCAGGTAGGAGAAGAGGCATAAAAATGGGCTCCTACTGACATTAACTGAGTTAGTTTTCACCCTCGAGTTCTACCCCAAAATGCCAAGCTTTACACACCACTTCACCCCACAGAAAGCCAGGGTACCGAGCAGCCCGGTGTGAAAGGCAACGAACCACCTCAAAGGCTGTAAAACTTCACAGATTTCAGCACGAGCGGCCCCAAAACACTGCCTGAGCCTGCTGAGCGCCAGGGGGGCCGGGCAGAGCCCCAGGCTGCCGGGCAGGCCTACCCCACCGGCCCCGTTCCTCTGCCAGAGCCCCAGCGGGCAGCCGGGGCACGGCGCACCGGGCAATCCTGTCACAAACACACCGCTTCTCCCCTGAAGCTTCGCGGCTTCGGGGCTGCTCACCCAGCAGGCCTGGAACCGCGGCTTCCACCCCCGGCCGCCGTTACTCTTCCTCCCTCAGGAGCCCAGGGCCCGCCGCGGGGAGAAGGAGGAGGAGGCCGCCGCCCCGCAAGCACCGGCCCGGCCGCCGCTCGCCCTCCCCGCCGTCCCGCTGGCTCACCCACGTCCTGCTCGAAGGGGTTGGGGGCGAAGAGCGGCATCTCGGCAGCGCCCGCTCCTCAGCCGAGACCCCCCCGACCCGCCGCCGCCCCGCCGCCGCCGCCTCCTCCTCAGGCCCCCGAGGCTGCCCCGGCACGCCTGACGGCCTGGCAGAGGAAACACCGCAAAGAGCACGGCCACCCCACGCCGGTCCGTCGCAGCGGGGGTGCGGGAGGGAGCCGGTACCGCCCGGCGGGGCAGGGAGGAGCGGGGTGGGCAGCAGCGGCGCGGCGGCGACAGGCGCTCGCTGGGGCACCCCGGCGGCGCGGGGGCCTCGAAGGGGCGGGGCCTCCGCACACGCCCGTCGGTAGCCCCGCCCCGTCCCCGCCTCTTGTGGGCGGGGCCGGGCCGGGGGTGGAGTCGCTGTGGGCGGGCGCCATCTTGAGGCGGGCGCTGCTGGGCGGGGGGTTTGCTTCTTCAGCCCAGTTTTCCCCGGGCAGCCGCCATGGCTCCGTGTTTTTCCCCCCTCCCCGGTGGTAAAAGCTGCCTGAGGGCACTAGCTTTGCCGCCTCGGTGGGAGTGAGGCGGGGTGGAGGGCGGGGAAAGGGCGCCCGGTGCTGTGGGGGGGGGTGTGGCTGAGGGGATGATGGCCGGCGGGGTGCGGGTAGGGGGTACGGCCTGTGGGGGATACGGCTGGGGGACGTGTGGCTGAGGGGGGGTATAGTCCGTCCGGAGGCGTGCGGCTCCATGCCGGCTGTGCCTGTGATGTGGGACATCTTGACCGAAGAAGTTAGCTTATGTTATAGTATTGTCAATGTTAGCCTTGGTTAACTAATAGTGAACAGAACAATGTGGTGTTTGAAGTCCCTTTAGCCTTAATTAACTGGTAATGAACAGAATGCTGTGTTGTTTGAAGTCCGTGTTCTCTGGATCATCTGGGATTGATTGTGTATAGGATGAATTACACGACAGCCTGGCAAGAGGAGAATCCAGTTGGCCAGCTTGGCAACAGAACTTACTTTTAAGGTATCCTGAAGTGAACTGCCTTCATTATAATACTAAAAAACACACCCACAGGTCAAGAAGACCCTTGTCCAGGTGAAGATGCTTCCCCTGCGCATACGTGATGATTAAAAGAATGACACAGCTGATATAAGTAAATTACCAACCAGCCACTGTAACTGGGAGTGTACTACCTTGTAACTTTCGGGTAGAAATGTACAAAGATGACCCGCATGGGGTGTGCTTGATTTGTGGAAAATCCACTGAGCACCCAGGCCTGAATAAATACAGTATTTCTCCTGAGCGTGTGAGATTGGTTAATTGCACGCTGGTCACGAATCCGCTTTTCGGACAACAGCCACAGGCAGAGCTGTGCGAGCGGGAGGGGAAGCTCCCCCAAAGGCCCCTTTCTGGGCACCCCTGAGGGGCTCCTGGCCCTGTGGGCAGCCATCACTGGGACGGGGTTTTGTTTATTGTTTAGGCACTTTCGGAAAAAAAAAAAAACCAACCTGGAAATCAAGATTTTTTAAGGACTGAAGATTTTGCTATGCTCCATGCCACTGCTGTAACACGTACTTCTTTACCTTCTATCAAATACTAGGAAGTTCTGTTGTCTAACCCGGTTGATTTATGAAAAGTGTTCACTCAATTAAATACATTCTGAGTATTAGTAGTAATGCATTCTGAGTACTAGCAGTAATACATTGCGGGTCAGATTGGACGGGGCTCTGAGCAACCCGATCCAGTTGAAGATGTCCCTGCTGGTTGCAGGGGGGGTTGGACTAGATGGCCTTTAAAGGTCCCTTCCAACCCAAAACTATTCTATGATTGTGTCAACAGCTGCTTGCAGGAACCTGGGAGCTCGGAGCTGCTGCTGGGTGTACCTGCTTTCTCTGAGGAGTAATGTGACTTCCAATGCGCTCAGGCCGGGCAGGGGGTAAGTCAGTAGTTTCGTCGCCAGCACCACGTGTTTTTTGGAATATGCACAGTCATACGTCTCAGAGCCGCGTCTCGGGGTAGTCGTGAGCCTTAGTCATCATCACGGTAGTGTCAGCGCATTAGTCAGAGCCTATTTTTGACTTCTTGTGGAGAAGAGAACTTGTGGAAAAGTGAGCGTTACAGTGGCTGTAATTCTGTCAGAAGGGTAGGACTTTGAAAATACCGAGAACAAGATCATTGAGAGATTTCTGTATGATTCGGTGATACTTTTCTCCCCCCTCATCTGAAATTTATGGAGCCACGTTTTTTTCCTCAGCCATGATATGCAAGTTTGAAACTTAAAAGTTTCGCTTACACGTGTGAAATAATTTTTAGCATATTTTGTAGGGCATTTTACATTATGTATGAGAAATTACCTTTTATTTGAAGAACACACTGATGTTTCTTCAAAAGTTATAGCAGAGTTCATATTTCTTGAACGTTTTATACATCAGAAACATTTATTTTAAACCCTCTGCAGCCTACAGTGTCACAGTATTATCAAACGTGCTGTGTTTTTGTTTAATTATGAGATTGCTTTAGCAGACCACTTGCCCAGCTCTGTAGCCAGTCTCACCTCTCGGATCGGATTCATATTTTATTCCCCTTTTCCAGGGTTTGAGGCAGTCTGCAGGTGGCACCGTTGTCCCACGTTCACAGGCATCGTTGCCCATCCTGAACTGACTGCTGCAAATGAACTCCGTCAGATTTTTAAGGCAAAATGGAGCGCCCTTCCCTCAGTCTTAAATTTACTAATTACATTGAAACTTACCATTTCACTTAATGAATCAGACTGAATAAAAATGGCACTAATTTGTTTAATTGCTTCAAAAAGGAAGGATGAATCAATTTGTACAGAAAAGCAATAAACACTAATGTCGTCTGGCTGAAACAGAAAATTGTAATGAGCTCTGTATAATTCAAGACAATGAGTTTTCTCTTGTATTAACTTCAGCTCCCTTCCCCTCCGCAGCATCACATGTGGTGCAATAATCCCAGCAGCTGCACATGTGAATAAATGGATAGCTTCTCCAGTTCTTCAAATACTCTAACATTGGTTTTGTCCCCGTAGTATTCAGTCAAATGTCACACATCTGCATGTGTGTTTGCGCCGTTTTTTAATCTGGTCGTGGTGGGACAATGCCTCTGAGACCTGCCGTACCTCCCAGCGACGAGGGACTGGACAGGACCGCCCGTGCTGAGTCTAAGCCCCCCAGGTTCAAGCAGTCATGTAGGAACACAGAGCCCACGAGCATCTACAGAACTTCTGCTCTAGGTGACACCACAACCAAACCCACAGGGCGTTTGCCAATGGAAAAAACTAAATTCCACGGTAAATTATAAAATCCACAGTAATTATAAGACCCGGGAAGAGAAAAGAAAATATTAGGGCACTGCCGGTTATCCCGAGTCCTGCAGGAACGAACTATTCATCAAGGAGAACTCCTAGGAAGCACCAGAGAGGAGGACAGAAAAACAGGTATTAAAAAAAGAAATCATTTCTAACCGTGTTCTCCCAGACTGCGGATCTGGCAGTCTCTGTATCCCCAAGTACTGAGCACTCCGTGCCCCCGTGTCTCAGACATTTTACCATCGTTAGGAGAAGCTGCAGACTCTGGTGTCTGTGTCAGTGACGGATCCCTGGGGCTTTGTAGGAAGTCGAGGCTTCCCCCTCCTCATCCCCAACTCTGATCTCCCGTTCCTTTCGGAACAATGTGTTGTAATATTTAATCTCAAGTCTTAACTTCTGTAACATGTTTTAAAGGACAATTTATATTATCCAAAGTGATTGCTTTTGGAAAACTTGGGTAACTCTCGGGAAGCTTTTCCCTAGTCCCCAGAAGCGGCTTGCTAAAGCTTCTAGCTTTGTTTTGTATCTGACTGGATTCTCTGTATTTCTCCAGCTGCCCTCTCGTTTACTTTGTGGTTTACTGAAATATTTTCTTCCTCTTTATAATGGACTCTCTCCCCTGGTGCTCTGCGTGGGAGTCATGCAGACAGAGAAACTGATTAAACAGAGAAATGCTGAAAATAATTCTGTATAAAGCATTTCAAGATGTACGCGAGGACTCTCTCCCCCTCAGTTCTTCTGCTTTTACTGTTAGGTGGTGCTTGTGACGAAGGAAGTTGGTGAGAAGCACACTCCTTAAAGTGTTAATATTCTACACTTTTACGTCTCTGCTCCGCAGATGAACAGACTTTGTACCTGTCATGCCCTTGCATGAGAAAGGATGCTGCATTAAACAAGTATGGAAAAGCTTGAGTGTTTTTAATAACAAATTTTACTGTACACACAGTCTGATGCCACTTAAATGGAACATACTCTTGCTGTTTGAAGACTTTGATTCATTATTGTTACGTTTTCTTTGGCTTTTGTTATTCAACTCAGGCACTCGTTTGCTCATAAAAGCATCTCGGGTGCTTTTTCATGCGTGGCTATTGCAGCACACTTGGAAACAAGTTGATGTTAACTGGAATATGTTTATTTCTCTGATCATAGATTTTATTTTCTTTTACCTGTTGTTACACAGTGGGATTCCTCTTTCTTACATTAGCTGCCATGGAGGAGAAAGAGGGAGAGAGATTAGGCAGCCAGAACAGATGCGTCTCACTTTTCCCCAATGCTTTCATGCACAGCACCCACCCAGCGCCTAAATTCAGCAGTCACCCAAATGCAGAGAGACAATTTCAGTGGCTAAGGACCTGGTTAATGGACCTTGCCCTGGGGCCTTGGCATCTCCTCCTAAAAATAGCCTGGGCCAGCGCAGGGTTGGGCCAGCAGGATGGGTAGCTGCTTCTGGAGCACCCAGAAGACCCGACCCTTAGACATTTCCCCATACGCTGCTTGGTGCTGGTGTAGCTGTTTATATGGGAGTGCTGCAGCTCCTTGAGCCACAGCTCTTGACTCCCTATTTCCAGTAGGGAACTCTACAAAGTCATGTCTAGCACTAAGGCCTTGGTCCACCAGTCTTTGGGAGGTGCTCTCCCAGCGGTGTAGGCTTCTGGGGATGCTTACAGCACTCTGCAGTGGTACGTGAATGCCCAGTGCCTGTAGTGCCGGTGAGAGCGGGGAGCTCAGACAAGAACGTGTGGAGATGGGTCATCACCTCCTCTCTGCTGGGGCTGACCGTGGTGGAGCAGCTCCTCTGCGCTGATGCTCACCGTGATGGAGCAGCTCCTCTGCGCTGATGCTCACCGTGATGGAGCAGCTCCTCTGTGCTGGGGCTGACCGTGGTGGAGTGGCTCCTCTGCGCTGATGCTCACCGTGATGGAGCAGCTCCTCTGTGCTGGGGTTCACCGTGGTGGAGCAGCTCCTGCCCCCTTGTTGTTCTTTCATGGCAGCCCATCAGAGGCAGGTGGACTTGACTCAGTCTGGGACCATCTTTCCTGCCCACCCGTCCCCTCCTGCCAGCAGTGGAGAGGCAATGAGTGGTTTGGTGTGTAGGATAAGTGCTGCAGTAACCCAGTAAGCAGTGGTTTTGTTCAGTGGTGGGTCATGTGGGGAGCTCCTCAGCCCACCCCGGCGATACTAAACCAGGGGCCCAGGTTTTGTCAACCAATTTGCCTGCCTTTGGCACCATGTGGCCTCCCGGCCACGTCCCCTTGTCTGAATAAATGTACGCCAGGGAGGAATGTGGCTGTCGGGCGATCCCAATTGTTTCACAGTGCAAGCCAAATTTCGGATCAGATGCTTCCTCTCATGAGCTCCAAAGTTCAATGTCCTTTCACTGCCAGCATTTATGCGCTGAATGAAAAATGCCGGTACGCTGCTTTGCATCTCGTTATCCGGTAACAGCGTGCGCCCAGACAGCGTGTAAGCGATTCTTTCTGCAGGGACCAGATTTGGATCTGTCTGCGTCTCCGTCAGTGGGATTGCATTCACTGTCCTGGGACAACTCTAGCTTTATAGTCCTTCACAGTTGGCATACCCCAAAATGCGTAATTTCTGAGAACGCCGTACGAGCCTGGCTCGTGCTTTTCAGAGCTGTGGCTGCGAATAGTCAGAACTCAGTGCTGGGTAACAAGACTGCACGTTATTTTGGGATGCTCATCCTAACACAAGACTGAGTATCCAGACGTACTGTGCCTTGAAGCGTATAATTAACAAGACAGCCTAGAATATGCAAATGTACCTTTTTAATTAGTTCTGAACACATACAGCCACCTGTATGGACGTTCAAGCAGGGGAGGGGGCAGAGCAGGGCAGCTACACCCCAGACAGGCAGCCGTTGTGTCAGAGATGCCTACACCATCGCGGTCGTTTAATGTATGCTCAGCAATCAGCTGATTTCCCATGACAAAACGTGTCCGGTTTGTGCTGTCGGTCTTGTTCCAGTTCTTCAACAGAAAAACAGAACAAATCAAAACAGAACCACCTCAAAAAGAGACCCGGGAGGGCATGAGACACGTTAGCAAGCTTGACAGAATTAACCCCTGCAGGTAATGAGCAACGCAGGGTAAAATCGAATGTGTCAAAAAAGTGGGCGGAGTGGGAAGTAAAATAAATCCATGGGTTAAACACTGGATTATGCCCTTCCGATATGATCTACGACTCCAGACCAGCTCTGGCCGGCAGGATCCTGAGCGTGGCCTCCGCGTAGGCTGCGGCACGGGGCTGTGCGGGAGGGTGGCGTGGCCGGGTCCGTGCCGCCGGGGTGTACGGCGAGGGCCCAGGAGCACCCTCAGCGACGCCTCCCTCTTCTCCGCCGGGTCGGGGCTTTGCTCCCCGGCAGAACGGTGCGCAATATTGTTGGCAATTCAGAGTTTTACCTGAAAAGTGGGACTTCCTCTGCTGTTTTAAAGTGTTGTCCATCAATGCTTGTCCTCTCCTAAACGGTATCAAATACCTTTTTTTTTTTTTTTTCTAATGGCAAGACAGCTGAAGTGGGTGATGCTGAACTAAAGAACTGCGCAGCCCTCACCCCAATCCCAGCACCTACGGCATATTTAGAAGCGGAGGCACCCGAGGCTCTGCAGGTGGGGTGCCGGGCTGGAGGACGGATCGAGGGGCACGTCTGGAGAGGAAGACCCGAAAAGAAGAGATGCTGCCGGGACTGACAGCAAGAGCGGGACAGAGGAGCAGCAAGCGCCTGCCTTGAACCATCCGGGACGCTGGCTAGGACCAGGCTCGCAGCCCGCCTGGCAGCGGGACGCCAGGGGAGCCCAGCTCCTGCTCCCTGACCCCTCTGGCCACAAGCAGCTTGCCGTTTGGGGTGTTTTCTAGAGAATTCAGCTTCCTTTGGGTTTAACTTCCAAACAGTGCCTTTGGGAGTGATCTGGAGCAGAAGCGTCCTTTGTTCCCAGGCGTGTGTCCTGCTCACGGCAGGATCTGCTTGTACTGCTCCCTGTGAGAGTGGAGGTGTGGTACCCAGCTGCGAGGCCAGGATGCTCCTGCCCCGGGGTCGCTGAAGCTATGTGGGCATGGTTTGCAGATAACACTGCAACGAAGGAGGTTGCCCGCATTTCCCATTTTAACAGTGTCTTTAAGAATATGTTTCCTTCGGTTTTCCCATCTTGCTTTTTTTTTTTTTGTATGTATTTCAAATCAGCCACAGTGTGACTCAGGGGAAATTCCCCAAACTGTAAGGAAACGTCCTCTCCTTGTGCAAACCTGGGCAAGCTCTGTTCCTGATCACACACTTGTTGGGCAAGTACGATAGGATAGGCCCTGCATGGGTGTTTTGTGGCTTCATTCATGTTTATAAACTGCTCTGAGATCCTCAGATGAAACAGGATTTATGAGCACAAAATAAGAAGTTGCCAAACTGTTTCTAACCTCATAAACAGATGATTTTAAATTCAAGGAGACACCGAGGAGGGCAAGATCGCACAAGTGGTCTGGGAGCCATCCATCACCCGTCCTGGGAGCTCAAAATGCAGAATTCCCTCCGTTGCTGTAAACTCAGCTAGCATTTTATCATACACTGAGAAAAGCCTTTCTAAATTTATTTTTTAAGTTTTAAAACTGGAAAGCTCATTTGTTTTTAGCTAGCCTCCTCCTTCTTTTGTTTCTTTCTTTGTGCTGTATTCACACGGCGTTAGAGCAAAGCTTCCTTGTAAATATTAACTGAAACACGGGAAACAGTTCAGCTCGGTTTGGCATTGTCCCTTTATGTCACAGAAACTACGGCAAACGTGTTTGTTGTGGGGCCATTCACCGAAACAGCTAATTCAAACAATTGTGCAAGCCGCGCTGGGATCCCGCGTCCTCGCTCCTCCTCCCGCGTAGGGCCCTGCGGTCGGAGAGCCGACACGGCGTGCAGGCAGCCTGCGAGCCACCGGGGCAGAGCCCGCCCCCGCCGCCACGCACTGGACGTGGCAAACAAGGAACGTGTCGGGGAATTTTGTGAGTTATTCGTGGGCTATTTTGCAAACAGAGTGGGGTGATCAATAATTAACTGGAGGCAGCAGTGGGTGAATGGGCTGGACACAGACGTGACTCGGTGGCCATGAGCTGCTCACTCATCCATCTCGGGCTTCCCTGTCCCGGGGGTGCTCGACCTCAGCCCCTCTGATTCATAGAGTCACAGAATGGTTTGGGTTGGAAGGGACCTTGAAGACCATCTTGTTCCACCCCCTGCCCTGGGCAGGGACACCTCCCCCCAGCTCAGGGTGCTCCCAGCCCCGTCCAACCCGGCCTTGGACACCTCCAGGGATGGGGCAGCCACAGCTTCTCGGGGCAGCCTGCGCCAGGGGCTCACCGCCCTCACAGGCAACAATTTCTTCCTCATATCTCATCTCAGTCTCCCTCCTTTCAGTGTAAAACCATTCCCCCTCGTCCCGTGGCTCCCCTCCCTGACCCAGAGTCCCCCCCAGCTCTCCTGGAGCCCCTTTAGGCACTGGAAGGGGCTCTGAGGTCTCCGCGGAGCCTTCTCCTCCCCAGGCTGAACCCCCCCTCTCCCAGCCTGTCCTCCCCGCAGAGGGGCTCAGCCCTCGCAGCATCTCCGGGCCCTCCTCTGGCCCCGCTCCAACAGCTCCGTGTCCTTCTGCTGTGGGGCCCCCCCGAGCTGGAGGCGGCGCTGCAGGGGGGGGCTCCCCAGAGCGCAGCAGAGGGGCACAGTCCCCCCTCGCCCGCTGGCCACGCTGCTGGGGATGCAGCCCGGGGTGCCAGGGGCTCGCTGGGCTGCCAGCGCACATTGCCGGCTCATGGTGAGCTTCTCATCCGCCAACACCCCCAGGTCCTTCTCCCCAGGAGCTCTCCAGCCATTCTCCCCCGAGCCTGGATTTGTGCTGGGGATTGCCCCAACCCATGTGCAGGACCTTGAACTTGGCCTTGGTGAAATGCATGAGGTTGGCACAGGCCCACCTCTCCCGCCTGTCCTGGTCCCTCTGGGTGTGATGCCTTCATGGATGCATGTCCCCTCCCTGGGCCAATGCTTTCTGAGTTTTTCTTCCTGCAAAGGCAGAAGTTCCCCCTGCCCCAAGTAGAGCAAATCTCCAGGTGGAGTGTTTCCCCACCGAGCGTTTTGGAGGCTCCTTCCAGCAGGCAGAGCAAACCTTCCGCACTCAGCGGCCGAGGCCGAAGGCAGAGGATGGGGAGCCTCCACACAAGCCACGGTGCTCCTCAGGCGCTCGGGCTGATGCCCCGCAGCAGAGCTCCCTTCCAGAAACAGGCTGTTCTCCGTGCGGTGGAGGCTGTGCTGTTTAATAGTTTAATAGAAAGAAACATAATTACAGCTTAATCTAATTAATGAATCCTGATAAGAGCCATTGTGATATTTCCTGTCCCATACTTGCACTGCAGTTGGTGTTGGGCACTCGGTACGGGGCAATGAGTTGGCCACCCGTGGCAAGGCACGCTGCGCACACGCAGGCGCTGTGGCCGAGAGGGGGAAAATGCAAAATAAACAGCGTGGACGGCCATCTGCCACTTCCGAAGCAGCAGCCAACGCTAACACCCCATTAGGACACGGACCAAAAGCACAAATCTGGTGGTTTGGCCACCGGCGATTTTCATTTTTCTACAGAAAAGGCTTCTGGCATTTGTTAAAAAAGAAAAAAAAAAAAAAAGGAAAGAAAGAAAAAGGAAGTGGGCCAAGGGATTTGAGGACTTGTTTAAATAATAGAAAGGCTGCTGCTGCCCGTTTTGTTTATGTCATCAAAAAAGGTTGCAGCTTTCAGCTTGCTCCTGGGCAGCCACGGCGCTGACTTAGAAACGCAGCAGAGCTGCGACGTTGCTGGTGTGCTCACCTTGCCGGCGCGGAGACTCCGCCGGGGTGGCTGCGCCGGGGCAGGCTGGTTGCATACCCCACTGTTTCTGAACCGGGGGCTGCTGACCTCCGAGCTACCCGATTGATTCATTCATTTTTTAACATAGAAAAAGGAGGGGGCGGGAATGGTAGCATTTTCCTTACCCAAAACGTTTGATGTGCTGCAGCCTCCTCCGACGCGTGTGCAGTGTCACTGGAAATGCGATGAAGTGCAAACCAGGGGTGAGCGTCACCCGCCCTGGCTGCAGCCGAAGCACATCCTCCTCGTCTGAGACCTCCTCCAGATACCGGCACTAATTAATTGCTTTTTAAAAGCATTTTACTGCGTTGTGTAATACGAAAACCTACGGTGATGCTGTCATAATTCTATAAATCACAAATCTTTTCTTATGACAAAGACTTACTTGTCTGCGTACTGAGCTATCCTGCGTTCTCCCAGTGCCAACCTCCAGCCAGCGAGCAGCTCCCAGAAAATGCGCTCCTGCAGTCCACCTTGTCTTTTACCTTCATTTCTAAATGAGCTGGAATACAGACGTAGGATAGATGTGTGTGAAATAGCCCAGTGACATAGCCAGCCCAGTTTCCATGAAACTGTGATTTATCAGGAGTTATTTAATTAACAGAAAAAACATCATTCTTTGCCAGGTCTGGCCGGGAGAGGGTTTCGCCTGCTGCAATCCTGCAGCAGCGATGAAGCCAGGCCGGGAGAGGGGAGGAAGGTTTCCCCGTGCTGTTGTTACAAGAGAAGCTTGTGGACGCGTAAACGCCTGATCTAGACCTGTTGGCACTGTGTCGAAAACTTCCCGTTTAACCACTTCTCGCTCGCTGCATTTCCCCATCAAACATGGGATGGGTCATTTGAATGCCTTCTCTCTTCCTCTTGCATCTCCCTCTCTCCCTCTCGTGTCGAAACCCAAACCGTTCTACCTTGCCAGAATCTCAAAAAATGCGTACAGTGAGTGTATGAAATACTGTGTCACACGAGTTTCCTTAATGTTTAAAAAGCTGTTATTTCATTGCTGCTCCAGAAATAGACTTGCGTGACATTTTCTGCGGGACACAGAGTGGGTTTGGCTGGCCTGGCTGGAGGGGAGCTGGGCTCTACGGGATCCAGCCTGCATTTCCTAACTGCCCAAAAATGAACATCATCTTGTCTGAAAGGTTGTGTGTAAAATAGCTCTGTGGTTAAAGCACTACCTGGCCTCTTTCGGTTGCACCCCGACTACTTCAAAGTCCCGCCATGGGCTCCAGCTGAACTCCTCCAGGCTTACCCTCAGGGCAGGGTCTGGTCCTGCCCGCTCGCCAAACCGCATCGGTGGGTCACAGCCACTGAGCTGACAAGAAAATCACAGAATGGTTTAGGTTGGAAGGGAATTTGAAGACCATCTCGTTCCACCCCCCTGCCCTGGGCAGGGACACCTCCCCCCAGCCCAGGGTGCTCCCAGCCCCGTCCAACCCGGCCTGGAACACCTCCAGGGATGGGGCAGCCACAGCTTCTCGGGGCAGCCTGCGCCAGGGGCTCACCGCCCGCACAGGCAACAATTTCTTCCTCCTATCTCATCTCAATCTCCCCTCTTTCAGTTTAAAAACGTTCCCCCTCGTCCCATGGCTCCCCTCCCTGACCCAGAGTCCCCCCCAGCTCTCCTGGAGCCCCTTTAGGCACTGGAAGGGGCTCTGAGGTCTCCGCGGAGCCTTCTCCTCTCCAGGCTGAACCCCCCCTCTCCCAGCCTGTCCTCCCCGCAGAGGGGCTCAGCCCTCGCAGCATCTCTGGGCCCTCCTCCGGCCCCGCTCCAACAGCTCCGTGTCCTTCTGCTGTGGGCCCCCCCGAGCTGGAGGCGGCGCTGCAGGGGGGGCTCCCCAGAGCGCAGCAGAGGGGCACAGTCCCCCCTCGCCCGCTGGCCACGCTGCTGGGGATGCAGCCCGGGGTGCCGGGGGCTCGCTGGGCTGCCAGCGCACATTGCCGGCTCATGGTGAGCTCCTCACCCACCAACACCCCCAGGTCCTTCTCCTCAGGGCTGCTCTCAGCCATTCCCCCCCAGCCTGGAGTTGTGCTGGGGATTGCCCCGACCCACGTGCAGGACCTTACCCTTGGCCTTGGTGAACTCCATGAGGTTGGCATGGGCCCGCCTCTCCAGCCTGTCCAGGTCCCTCTGGATGGCATAAAATGCCGTAGCGGCCTGAATGGCTCCATCACTCCTGCCGCTAACTCTGAAACAAGGGCTCAGCAAAGCTTACTGCAGCGCCTTGGCACAGGAGTGGGACCAACCGAGGGTTTCTCAGGGTTGTCAGAATTATTGCTTTTACCCTTATTATTGCAATTCTCGGTGTTAATGTATCACAGAAGGTTGCTGGAAGGACTCCGCTATTACAGCGGGGTTTTCTAGTAGCTTCATTAATCCTAGTGCTAATGTGCAGGAGTGATTTATTTGTATGATTGACAGTTCAGGCAGTAAAGTTCACCTCGTTTCGGTGGGGGTTCACGACGGGACGGGGCTCTGGCTGTGGTGACCAGGCAGGTCCCACCAGTGCCGTCTCCCCAAGCCCAGGAGGAGGGTGGTGCTGTGGTCCACGGCTGGGCACCACTGCCGTGCTTCGGAAAGAGCCGCTCCATCGCAGGGAACGCCTGCTTGGAACATCATCCCGGTCAGAGGGAACAGACATTAACCATTGCTGCTTCCTATGGATTTTAGAGGAAAGAAAACTCAGTTTAAAAAGCCGGAGGAATGTCACTGACTGCATTCTACATCTGTTACATCTCAGAATAATTTATTTTAACCTCTGAAGATAGAAGGGAAAATATTTGAAGGAGATGGAGACTTGCCAGTATTTCCAGTTCATTATAAGCAAAGAACTGTTGCTTATAGCACTTTTTTTGGAGCAGAGAGTAGTCTGGTTTTAAATCCCTCAAGCAATGAGGAATCATGTCCTCGCCAATGGAAATTGTTCTCCGGTAAAGAATTCACTAATTAGAAAACTTTTAATTTTGAAATTCAGTCTAAATTTCCTCCCTTCACATAAATGTTCTGTCTGCTTTCTGGGGGCGTTGCTGGCTCCCCGCCGTCCTCAGCTGGGGTTCCCCCCAGTGTCTTGCCTGGTCTCAGCACGCAGGCTCCGGCAGCGGCGCCGGCTCCCGGCCGGGACCAAACCCTGGGCTTGGGGGTGCTGAGAGCTGGGGGGGGCTGCGGGCAGCGGGGCGGGCGAGCTGCCATCGTAATCGTCTCCCGAGATGCTCAAACTCTCATAACGTTGCAGCCAAGAGGCAGAGGTGAGGCCAAGGGATGGCCCAGCGGTGGAGCTGCATCTCGGCCACGCTGGGGACCGGCAGACCACGTGCCACCTGTGTGGTGGGGATGGTGTCACCGGTGGGTGCCGCGGAGCAAGGCGTGCTCCACGCGAGGGGTGGCAGACGTGGCCCCTTCGCAGCCCCCTCGGTGACCGGCCCACGCAGCCCCGGCTCTGCCAACGACAAAATGCAAATCGGCTATAAATTGCTCTTTCTCCCCGCTGCAGACTTTGCCTCGGGCAGCACCTCGAGCACGGCCCTGGGCGGCCCTGTGCGCAAAAAGGCACACTCTCCCCGTTCCGTTTGCAGGTGAGAAGGGCGTACGGGCGTACGGGACCCGGGGACAGAGGGACTTGCTCGAGCAGGATCACCTCCGGCCGAGCTGTGTGAGAAGACGCGAGCAGGCTCGATGACGAGCGGCCAGCAAACGGCATCGAGGAGACCCAGGGACATAAATACTGAGGCAGCTTTGCTTGCAGATGACACCGTATAAGCAGATATGTATGTTACCAAGATTAAGGTTTAATTAAATTCCTGCAAGATTTTTGGGTCTTCATAAATTTCCTTTGAGCTTTCTGCCAACTAGGATATGCTCGCTGGCTTCAGAATATAAAAGCAAGTGTTGTTGTGTTTTGCAAATATGTTTTATAATGCATGCAAGCGCTGACTATGCAAAAGTCTCGCTGGTTTCCACGATTAACAAAATTACAAAAGCACAAAGGGTAGCAGTTCTTCTTGTTTTTGACTACCCTTTAAAAACAAGAGATGGATCAAAGTATCCTGTGATTAAGTTCATTAATCACACCCACATCATGAAAAACCATTGACTCCTCTGAACCCGCTTTTCACAGAGGGAGGACGTGAGGAGTTGGCCAGGGTGGATTCTGGTGTGGGATGGTTGTTTATTTACTCGTTTTTCCCAAAGGAGGACCTGGATGGGTTGGCACGGCCGGGGCAGGGATGTCTCTGGCCGGGAGCAGCCGGGCGGGTGAGCGGCAGTAAACTCCCTGCCCGGCCCGCGGGGATCGGGGTGCAGAAAACGCTCTGCTGCTTTTAGCCCGTTTGTGGATAACCCCCAGAAGCGAGGGGTCAGCGGGCAGGATGGGCACGGAGATGTCTGTCCTGAGCATGGCAGGAGCGGACAGCCGGACAGACAGCGATGCACTGGATCCCCCTGCCCTGTTGTGTCGCTCCCGCAGGGTTTGTATCTTCATCGCTTTTCATCCAGCGCTTATCCTTGTCAACGCAGCGACAGCTTATCTAACGTAAAGACCTTTTATCCGGTGTATCGGGTAACTGAGCGCTGCACGAGCCTTCGGGAGCGGGACATGCAGATCGTCACCCCTGGGCTCGGTGTCCCCCACACCACGCTCATTTCAAAGGCTGCTGTAAATGTGCTCTCTCTGGGACCCCGTAGCAATCCTGCTTGACGCATGTTAAAGCACTTGGAAAATTCAACAGCAAACTGACGGTAACGCTGCCGAGCTTGCAGATAAGCGAGAGAGGGATTTCATGTGAATTCAAGTGAGGATCGCAGCTCCGTCCCAACGAGCGGCGTCTGACTGCAGGAGGTACGTTTGTGCTTCGAGGGATGGAGCCGGCGGAGCTGCCAGCCGGCCGGGAATCACAGCAACCCACGGCGGATGGAAACATCACCTGCTATGTTTAGCATAAACCCAGAGCTCTCATACATGGCTTTTGTAGCCTGACGGTTAAGCGGACACTGAGAAGGACGTGTGCCTATGAAGGTCCTCTCTCGTGCAAACGTAGAGCGACGGCCAAAGACGTCCCTGTATGAACTGCCCACCCCAGCACAGACCAGGCTGTCACCCGTGCTGCGTCCTGCCCCTTCTAAAACCAGCCCACGCACGCGTTTTTTGACGGAATTCTACCCCTCTGCGCCGAGGAGAGGCGGCTTCAGCTTCGGTGGGGCAGGGTCCAGGTCTGCCGCTTACGTTGGCTGCAGAGACCCACGGGAGCGGTACCACGGGGGCTGGCGGGGGGAGAAAGCTCCCTCCAAAAAAGCTTTAAAGCGCTTTACCAATTCTGCGGCCGGCTGATACAGACACGCTCTCTTTAATTCTGAGTTTCATTGAATTACAAATAATGCTAACAGAGGTTGTTTGCAGGTAAATGACGATTTTGGGGTCCTTCCCTAGCCTGGCTGCTTTTGGGTCCAGCCCCGCCGACGGGGCCGGCCGGGTCCCAGCCCGCAGCCCGGCAGGGAAGGGCACAGGCGGGGACAGAGCTCGGGGCTGCCTGACCTCGCGGCGTGGGCTGCGTTCTCTGTCCACGCTTAAGATCTGGGGACTTCGGCTGGAAAAGAGATTAAGGTTTAAAAGATGGGGAAACCAAAGGTCCAGCTAGCTTTCTGTCTCAGGGAATGGCCAATAAAGGATATATTGGGAAATGTATAAAAAAGAGAAATATTCTTCCCCTGGTGATTTGCCACCTTGAGCATCCCGTGGTCCAGGGATGGGACCTTCTCACTCTGAGGCTGCACCTGCACTGCTCCATTCAATAAACCTTCTCCTCCACGAATTAAGCCAGCTTTGAATCCCACAACTTAATCATTTTTGAGAATTAGTGAGTAACTTCCCACGATTGTACGCACTTCTATCATGCGCCCTCTTTGCTGTCTCCCCAGGCAGAAGATGTCCCACCTTTTACAATCCCTTTGCCCCAAGCCTTTTGCCATCCTCCTGTCCCTCTGCCTTCATATCTCACGCTGGCCTCCCCGATGCGGAGCCGAGCCGGGGTCCCCTGCAGCCCACGGAGAGACGAAGGTGTCCCACACGGAGCCAGGAAAGCTGCTTGCCCAGCAAACAGCAGCCCAGGTTGGGCAAGAGAGAACAAGGAAGGCACGGTTTGACTTTGACCCTTCTTCCAGGGTTTCAGTGCTTAAATCCAGGGCGCTGAGTGGTGTGTGGGACTCACAGCCCCGAGTGTTTTGCTGGAATTGAGCTCACCAGGGAGAGAGCTGAGAGTCTCTCGTGCACCAGTAAGTGATGTGCTACCGCGACGCTGGAGAAAATACCTGACACACTTCTCCTCTGGCTGCTTTCTGGAGGGGACCAGGCCCAGCGATTGCCAAGGCTGTGGAGATTGTAATTTTGTACACAATAAAAAAAAAAATTCTTTAGCCCACGCACACGCATTAAGCCACAGCCAGAGATGAAAACTGGGCGGATTTGTGCCAAACTGAATGCTCCGCACATGGAGGATGAGTTGCTTTTGGTGAGCGGCATTGCACCACCCTGTCATCCCACTTGGTCTGCCATGTGCAAGGTGCAAAATAAGCCTTTCTATGACACCACTATGGTTTTTTTTAAATCTAAATTAATGATAGGGCAGGGACTGCAGAGTTTAAATCTCGGTGTGGCATGGAAGGGGTTATACCGATAAGCCAGCAGCTCCACGTGGAACAAAGCTGGCATTTCAGGGAGAAGACAATGGATTGTATTTTCTGTGTTCATTTTAGTCATCCATTTGGCATTGAGACTGAGGTGACCCACCCAATCGTGCACTGCAGCATCTCTGTTCTAGCTAGCAAGGAGAAGCAAAACAAAGAGCAGCTGAGTCGGCAGGAATCGGATAGCAATCATGGATGGAAAAGTGCTCCGTTAAATGGCTTTTAGATAACGTTGTTGCAGTCCATTTCAGGACACTGTTTAAAATCCTTCTGAATAAGCATTTTCTCTGACACACATCTTCGCACTTTGCATGGCCACTGGTCACACTCAATTCCCGTTTCGCATCCCAAACAATAATTACTAGCTTGGCCTGGTTTTGTAGCTGAATGATATGATTTGCAATGCAAGCATTCAAACACCAGCCAAAAGGATGGAGCGACTGCTACCCATCTGTAAACATTTTCTCTAGCAACAGCTTCGTTTCCTTTGAAACATTAAGAAGGTTGCAGCTCTAACGTGCATGCATATGCAGGCACGCGTCTTAAAAAACACACAACCGCCACGCGCACGCACACACACACGCCTTGGTTCAGCCTGAGTTTTGTGCCATGCAAAGAAGAGGCTCAATTTGTCACCCCGTCCTGTTTTCTGGGAAACGTGCTTTAATTATGTCACTGGCAACTCGGAAACCTGCGTTCTCTGTCGTACGGCTTCATCCCCAGGGAGGCGGCGCTGCGAGCTCCTCCGCCTTGTCAGCCCGAAGCGCAGACAGTCAAGGACGAGGCGCAATCCTTCTGGCCGTGCGACTGCTGCTGGTTAGCAGAGGAGAGCATGCGACGGGCTGCCAGGCAGTGCTTCAGCGTTTGTTCCTTGCTTTCGTCAGAAACAAACCAGGTGTGAGCCCGTACGGGACTACTCCAACGCCGTCCTTTCGGAGCTCGCCCAGGCGGGTGCCTTGGTGCCGGCTGGGTGCAGCTGCGCGCGCAGAGAAGTGCCCTAAGGTAGGGGATGCCTGGAGACTTGCCATGAACCCAGGCCAACCAGCATCACAAGCGCTCCTGCAGATGCAGGAGGGTTTGGGATGTGCCTTTCCAAGGCTGTGCTGGTACCCACGGCGGTGTTGCCACACACGCACAGCCCGAACCGTCCGACAGAGCCGGACTGTGAGGCAGAAAGCGATGGGGACTTCAGAAGTCGTATCAGCTGGTATCTCCAAACCCTCACAGCTGGTTTCTTAAAAAAAGCTATTAAAGATGCAGCAAGTCTTCTTCACGCTCCCTGCATCTAACATCATTTCACTCTTGTCTGGGTTCAGGCAAAGCGAGCCAGTCTGCCTTCAGCCCCCTGGTTCACTGAGGCAGTAAATAATTCAGCGTGAACTTCTGTTATCCTTGTCTTGTAATAGAAGCGAGGATGTTTTGAGTCAGTTGGAAAGGGGAAATTTTTGTTTTATGGGAAAATCTGAATTGTTGATCTCATTTAATTTAGCATCGGAACAAAACCTTGCTCTGTGGGACCTGGAGGGAAATGGACCCGTCCACATTCCAGTCTGCCCTGTCCCTGCCTGCCAGCCATGGGTAGGAGCAGAGCAATGGCTTCTCCAAGGGTCCAGCTCCCAGCAAGCTCACCAGGCAGCTGAGGAACTCCAGACCTGTGTATCTGAGCTCGCATGGCAGTGGTTTTTCCTCCCCTGAAGAGCTATCAGACAAGGGTGATTAATCTCAGACCAGTACCCACTGCAAATAGGTCCTTAGAAGTGAAGACAGTCACACCAGTTTAGTGATCAGCCCTGTGACACCACTTATCCTCCTAACGGTCCTACACATGCCGTGGGACCAGGTGGGACCTCACAAGGTACAGCAACACACGGAGACCCCAGACCCCGTCTTTACACAATCGTCTGTTTAGTGAGCAAGTTCAGGAGAGACAGGGAACTGCTGGAGAGAGTCCAGCGTAGGACAACAAAGATGATTGAGGGATTGGAGCATCTCCCTCCTGAGGAAAGGCGGAGAGAGCTGGGACTCTGTAGCCTGGAGAAGAGAAGGCTGAGGGGAGACCTTATTATGGCGTACAAATATCTAAAGGGTGGGGTGAAGGAGGATGGAGCAGACTCTTTCCAGTGGTTCCCAGTGACAGGACAAGGGGCAATGGGCATAAGTTGGAACATAGGAAGTTCTGTTTAACACAAGGAAGAACTTCTTTCCGGTTGGGGTGGCAGAGTGCTGGCCCGGGCTGCCCAGGGGGGTTGGGGAGTCCCCTTCGCTGGAGATTTTCAAGACCCGCCGGGATGCAGTCCTGAGTAATGTGCTCCGGGCAATCCTGCTCTGGCAGGGGAGCTGGACTGGATGGTCTCTAGAGGTCCCTTCCGACTCTGAAAATGCCGTGATTCTCTGATTCCCAGCCCACACCCCACGCTTGTGCCCTGGTGGCCAAGAAGGCCCATGGCACCCTGGGGGGCACCCAGCAGAGTGTGGCCAGCAGGGCGAGGGAGGGCATCCTCCCCCTCTGCTCTGCCCTGGGGAGGCCGCAGCCGGAGCACTGTGTGCAGTTCTGGGCTCCCCGGGTCAGGAAGGACAGGGAACTGCTGGAGAGGGTCCAGCAAAGGGCTACGGAGATGATGAGGGGATTGGAGCATCTCTCTGCTGAGGAAAGGCTGAGGGCCGTGGGGCTTTTTAGTCTGGAGAAGAGAAGACTGAGGGGGGATCTGATCAATGCTGATAAATACTCAAAGGGAGGGTGCCAGGGGGATGGGAACAGTCTTTTTCCAGTGGTGCCCAGTGACAGGACAAGAGGGAACGGGCACAAACTTGACCATAGGCAGTTCCATCTCAGCCTGAGGAGGGACTTCTTCCCTGTGCGGGTGGCAGAGCAGTGGCACAGCTGCCCAGAGAGGTGGGGGAGTCTCCCACTCTGGAGCCATCCCAAACCCGCCTGGACGCCGTCCTGTGCCACTGCTGGAGGTGCCCCTGCTGTGGCAGGGGGTGGGACTGGGGGAGCTCCAGAGGGCCCTGCCAACCCCCACCAGTCTGGGATCCTGGGATTCTCCCACTGTCAGGGATGTGGCCATGGATGCCGGCAACTCTTTCACTTGGGAAACACAGAGGAGTCCCTAAATTTACAACAAAGGCAAAAAGAGGGCGGCTGTGGCGCCCGCCCTGCCTTGCCCTTGCGTCTGCAGAGCGCTGCGGGGGCGCAGGCTGCGTGGGAAGGGGGACGCTGCGGCGGGGGCCATGCCCAGCACAGCCCCGGCCAGGGGAGCTCTGCGCTGCTGGGAGCTTCGGCCGCAGTGAGATGTCGATAAAAAGAGAGCTGGTGAGATTAGAAAACTTGCTTTAAAATGTGAGGTCTGGAAAAGGTGTTTCCAGTGACTGCACAACTCCCGCTCTTGCAAACCCGCCCCCTCCCCCTGCCTTGCTGGGAGACAAATGTTATTAATCAGCCCTGTAAATTGAAATCCATATTTTTCTCATGAGTTCTGAAACCCATTTAAGGCCTCTAAACAGCTTCTATCAGCTGAAAACATTAAATTAATTTTATTCCTCTTGCCTAACCATCCTCGGGAGTTCTTTGTCAAGCGCCTTTGGTGGAAAAACAATGGAAACTTGTGCAGCATTTCTGTGCGAAGCCTGCGTGGAAGCACACCGAGCTTTTCTCCTGCTGCGGGTACAATGGCCGGCATTGTCCCGCGGCTGTTGTTCGGAGCGACGAGCCAGCCGAGGGCTGAGGAGCCGACCGAACTACAGCCCCTCCATTCCACACACTGATAACTCTTCCGGGGAAGGGGGGGGGGGGGGAACAAAAAAATAAGAGATAAAAATATTTTTGCAATTAATAGCAACAGTCCACAAAGTCTAGAAAGTATCCCCGTCTTAAAAAAAGGATTCTGATGCCTCTGCCTTAACTTATGGTTTTTACAGCCAGTTTAAAGCTGACAGATAGGCCCAGAGATACACATCCAGTGTAGCCTCTGTCTCCATCGGAGCTCAGAAAGTGCAGCTTTACACTCAGCTATAAGCTTTATTAAATATTGACTCATTCCCTACCATTATTTTCTGCTCCATTATCTCAGTTTCATTAGCATTTACAATTCTTTGCCTTTCTGGGAATTCCAAAGTTGTGTTTTGTCTGCTTGCCTTCCTGCCAATAAATCATGAACGAGCTCCCGGCCAGGGTGCATCACACCAGAAAATAACACCGGTGTTACATCTGCTCGCAGCACGATGGCATGAGCCTGATCACGGAGATCCCACGTCTTGCGTCTCCCGGTCACTGCGCGTCCTGGGAGCTTGTCTGACGCGCACAGATACAGGCTGAGTGAGGATTGCAAATCTGTATCCTCTCGTTTTCAGCATGCGGAAAAATTTATCTTCAAATTGTATTAATTTCTTGAAGAAGTGAGACAGATGAGTGAGCACCCTGTGTTTATAAGCGCCTCTCTCGGGGACATGTTTTAAAAGCAGACGCTCTCTCTACTCCATCCCACAGAACAAATGCTCGTGCTGTTTTCTGTAACTGGGTTTTCCTCCAAACTGTAGCAAATCATTCAGACTAGCTATCCGGAGAAGAATAATCTGAGCTTTGCTAAAAATAAATTGGACTGGGTCCTCAGCAGCCCGTGGTGCCAGGCAGGTCTGCACTCGACTGAGGAGAACAATCCCAGTTTTGCTGAAACAGCGCAGCCTCACTTTTAAAAATGAACAGGATTGTGGAGTCATAAAATGGTTTAGGTTGGAAGGGACCTTGAAGATCATCTAGTTCCAACCCGCCATAGGGATCGTGATCCGGCGGGTTGGAGCAGGGTGGCCGGCAGCACCCCTCCTCTGTTGACCGTCCGGAGGCAAGAGGGATCCGGGCTTGCCGGGGGAGTTTTCCCAGGAGCCATTCCAGCGCTGATCTGGGGCTGGAGTGCTACTGGTCCGTGCCAGACTATAGACAGGGGAAGGTGGGGTCCCGTGCACATCCTTCCCCAACCTTCACCTCAACTATATGGTACGAGCAGGTGGAGGGAGGTCATCCTCCCCCTCTGCTCTGCCCTGGGGAGGCCGCAGCCGGAGCACTGTGTGCAGTTCTGGGCTCCCCGGGTCAGGAAGGACAGGGAACTGCTGGAGAGGGTCCAGCAAAGGGCTACGGAGCTGATGAGGGGATTGGAACATCTCTGATGAGGAAAGGCTGAGGGCCTTGGGGCTTTTCAGTCTGGAGAAGAGAAGACTGAGGGGGGATCTGATCAATGCTTATAAATACTCAAAGGGAGGGTGCCAGGGGGATGGGAACAGTCTTTTTCCAGTGGTGCCCAGTGACAGGACAAGGGGGAACGGGCACAAACTGGAGCATAGGCAGTTCCATCTCAACACGAGGAGGAACTTCTCTCCTGTGTGGGTGGCAGAGCAGCGGCACAGCTGCACAGAGAGGTGGGGGAGTCTCCCACTCTGGAGCCATCCCAAACCCGCCTGGACGCCGTCCTGTGCCACTGCTGGAGGGGACCCTGCTGTGGCAGGGGGTTGGGCTGGGGGAGCTCCAGAGGGCCCTTCCAACCCACCACTCTGGGATTCTGGGATTCTCTGATTCTGTACCATCGAGGGCCACCTGGGTCTGCAGGCAAGAGACATGTTCCCTCAAATGCAGCTCTAAACCTTAGCAGCCACAGGGTGTTTGCGAAGGTGGAAGGTGCTGTGAGATGAAGTCCAGGCAGGACTGATTAAAAAGCTGCTGCAAAAATCAGACCGGTTCCATCGTGGTCCTGTGATCCTGCACCCGCTCTTCCTACCAGGCATCCCTCTGTAGGAGAGGGAAAGGGTTACAGACGCCTTCCAGACGGAAAAAGGAGGAGACAAAAAAAAAGACCACTCTGCCATGGGCTGCCCATTGGCCTCCCTGCTGGTTTTAACAGACGGCAGCAGCATGGACCAGGACCAGGACCAAGCATTTAAGGACAGCATCGGGCTCTGGGTCCTCGCCTGAAGCAATCAGATAATGCCTGTGGTCCAAGCCCTGCCCGCGAGTCAGCCAGGTGGGACGGGCTGACTCCGCAGCTCTGCCTTCAACCCAGCTAGCGGGCAGAAAACCAGGGGTGGGCCCCCACGGAGAGATGGCAAATGAGTCTGGGGGCCTTGCTTCACCTCTCAGAAATCCAGGTCAGTAAGCCGGCAGTGGCAGAAACAGGGCTGTTTGCCATTACCGCAGCTTCTCTGCTAAACGCACCTGCCCAGGCTTCCTCTGAAAATCATGCTCTGCAGGCAAACCAGAGCTCTCACTGCTGAGCCCCGACCTGCTCTCCCGGTGCCACGCTGCCCTTACAGACACGCTTACCCATGAATCATAGAATGGTTTGGGTTGGAAGGGATCTTAAAGACCATCCAGTCCCAACCCCCCTGCCCTGGGCAGGGACACCTCCCCCCAGCCCAGGGTGCTCCCAGCCCCGTCCAACCCGGCCTTGGACACCTCCAGGGATGGGGCAGCCACGGCTTCTCGGGGCAGCCTGCGCCAGGGGCTCACCGCCCTCACAGGAGAGAATTTCTTCACAATATCTCATCTCAGTCTCCCCTCTTCCAGTTTGGAGCCATTCCCCCTCACCCTATCACTCCATGCCCTTGGAAAAAGTCCCTCCCCAGCTCTCCTGGAGCCCCTTTAGGCACTGGAAGGATGAATGAAGCCTACATATTTTTAAGGAACGAATCGAAAGTCAGAAAAAAGATGCAAAGTCATTGTGCTAAATATTTCCACGTGGTACTTCTCCTCAAAAGCTGAGAAAAAGCAATGTCATGTAGGTACCGCCAGGGTTGCATGTAATCCTCTTGCGTGTTGCTGTGTGTCACCAGAGGCTGGGTGCGGGGCTTGCACACAGCCTGGCTTTGGGCTCGTCAGTCCAGTACCACCGGCTGGGAGATGTCTCCACGCCTTGGAAAGAAGCAGCGAGACTAAAAGGATCGATTGGTCTTGGATTAAGCGGGTGTAACTCCATGCACTCTCCTGTAGGAGATCCTGAGTGTGATATTCAGTGCTTGCTGCTGGTGGAGGAGTGGTCCTGAGCAGAAACTGGGGGCTGATCTCATCGTTATCGACAGCACAGTTTGCTTTGATGAAGCTGCATCTGATCTACACAAACAAGTGTTGGAAGTAAGGCCAAGGACGTCAGCACAGTGAAACCAGAGCATAGCTGCTGCAAGGAAATCAGATTCAAAGTTAATAATTTAATTTCTAGCAGACAGAGAAAAATCAGAGGGCTAATAAGATATGAACCTAATAACTCGGTGTACTGGCACTGAGCATTTCCATCTGTTATCACGAGCTCAGATCTCAGCACAAGATGCAGGAACAGCAATTGCGCAATGAGGATGTGGACATGGGCATGAAAAGAGACAGTAGAAGTCAGGCAGCCATGCCCACCTACGCGGCAGAAGGTAGGATCAAAGCCGAGGAGGCTTTATGCGCTGACGTACAGGTGGTTGTGGAACAGATATGGTAATTGGTGAGGTCCTTCGGAATGACTGCGAACTTTTCAGCTTCCAGGTGGTTTTTAGATTTGTATTTAATTAATTCTCGAACAAAATACATGCTGTTCTAAGATAACCTATGGTAACGCTAAGGCTAACAGGCCTGACCATTATTTGGCAACTTATTTCTACAATCTGTTGAGGCTAGATAAGGCAGGTTTCTAGTACGTTTAGGAAATTGCTATAAATAAAAGACTAATAGGCACTGAAGTAGATAGTAGGTATGTTGTACAAGGTAAGACACGATGAAGCAAAGTGAAAGTGCCTCTTCTTTAACAGTGGATGCACGTGAGGATAAAGACCATCGAGTATTTATTTCCCATCATCAGGAAATCCCTGCAGAAGCTGTTTTTCCTTGAGAAGATCACTCTCAGAAAGCAGCCTATTGTATTTTTTTTGCATTTATTACAGAAAAACTCCTCTGTAGTCTTCTAGGCAAGGTCGGCTGCTCACGCGCTGCAATCAATAATCTCTTCTAAAGTGTACACCGCTCAGCTCTCGCAATGGAGTTTATGGTCGCACTACATCTTTATTATGAATGAACACTACCTTTGCCGCTGCTGAGCTAGGATTTAGCTATTTATTAAAGCCTGATGCTGACCCTCCAGCTTCAAGAACATTAAACCACATCACCTGGAACTTTGCTGAAATGTCAGCTCAGGATCCGTGTGGAAATGCTGAGCACTGGGGGAAAATGAGGGCTCATAAAACAATCTTGTTTTCCCTTCAGAGTTTCTTGCATAGATAGATAAGTAGACACTGGTTCAGGGGAATTTAGGGAAGGTGTGGCCCCGAACTTCCAGCTTTGTTTGAATGTGGAGATTTCGGTGACAAACAGAGCTACCAGTTAGCTTCAGTAAATGCTGAGAAGTATTTGTCTCATTCTCCAGTGAAATTCCGCACGCGCTCGTGGCACGCAGCCCTTGCGGAGCTGGTACGGCCATTAACCCCGGCGCAGACAATGACAGCCCTGGTGGCATCACCCGGTGTGAATCACCCGGGTGCCTGGGATGAGCCCTGTAAATTACGCATTGTGGAGCTGGTTATTTAGTTTAAATAAATAAATGTAAAAATGAAGGTCTTGTTTATTAGTTTTTATCCCAGAATAATTTCTTTACCTTAAGCGTGAGCCAGCTAAGTAGCTTTTTTGTTTAGCAATGCTGCCACACTAATTTTGACATTTGCAAATGTCGACATCCCAGTTACAGACTACAACAAATTGCTCAAAAATCGCCTTGTTCTTGTAAAAGGATTCCTTTCCTTTGCACTACTGCATTGATGTTAAACAGTCGCCGTATGTATGAATGGTTAGTTTCATTAACAATTTTGCAAGTCTGGTTTTGAACCGAATATGCCTTATAGCATGAATTAGAGCATGAATTAGAGCTGCCTTTGGCTTCTTGCCTAAATGTAAGCCAAAGAATCCACTTTGCCCTGCAATTATCCTAACCTTTCCCAGGTATGTGTGGCTAGCAGCGGCTCCCGGTCCCCGAACGTCTCCCTTCACCCAGAAGGAATTAAAAATGCTGAGATGATTTCCCCTTGATTCAGAAAACTAAGGCTCCTGAGTGCTTCCACGGCGGGAGTTACTGACTGGGAAAATGCTGGGACTCCTTGTATTGGAGGAAGTTTGTCATTGTAGGTAATTATCAACGACACGGTGTTTATTTGTAAAGCTGTGTCATGGCTTTCACTTTCCCATATGGAATATAAAGCAAATAACGCTTCCCTACACCACACAACTGCTGTGCCTGGGATGCTTAAGCACCAATTTTCCCGCGGGGTTTGAGAGGCAGCTGAGGGTAACGGTGGGCAATTTCTGATTTGCAGTGCTGAGCCTCAGGGACCTGGGACCCCTTTGGGGTGTCGGAGAGGTCCTGCTCCGCACGGCGAGCCCGGGGATCGGCGAGCGCCCGGCACAGCTGGGAATCCGCTGCTGGGAGAGCGAAGGAGCCGTGGCTAGAGACCGTCTTCAGCGCCCTGTACCCTGAACCTCATCTGTTATCTGTGATAGTCTAATGCTCCCTTATCTCGCAGCAGTGTTGTGAAGCTTAATTAACTAATTAATCTTTTGAAGAATTGTGATAGTCTTAGATAAAAGACATCAGGCAAAGTATCTATTACTATTTCCTTCGCTATCAACAATAACATTGTTATTAACTCCCAAGAACTGTCTAGGGTTTTAAAACTGTTTATTTAGGACACTGCAAGAATTTTAGGCTTTTAACAAAGCAGTTGTACGAAATTCTGACCTGTTCCTGGGGTAAAACCCTCCCCGGCGCCCGTGGAGTGAGAATCCACACCTTCAGCATCGCTTGGGGTCCTGGGCCAAACCCTGCACTGGCTGATGTTCTGTGGGCAAGGTGCCCCGGTGGGGGGTAAGCCAGGACAGGGTGTGTTGCTCACCATCCCAGTCATGAACGCATTACATCTTTTTTTTATAATTAGAAGGAGCACATTTAATTAGCAGTGGGTTTAGAGCACACACAGAGGAAACCTCACTGTGGCTTCCTTGGGTTCCGACTGCAGGATTGTGTGTGTGGCAGCAGGTGACCCCCAACGCATTGCTTTTGTGGCAGCTTCGTAAGCCGTGCCTCTAGCACAATGGCCATACTAGAGAACTTAAATGAAGAAACGGTCATTTTCTAAACAAGAATCCTCCCCTCCCCGCCTCCACATTAATCTCCCTGTGGATAGTTACCATCTCCTACCAGGCAAAGCCAGAAGTGCTCCCACATCCCAGCAGAAATTTACAGATCCGGCCAAAGTCCATTGCAGAGCGCACTGGTACGTTTACTGCCGGCCACTGGCTAACAGCGTTGGTAAAGCATCATGTAGCTTGATTCATGAGATTTACTGAATTTCCTGAACTCGCTGGCAGCAAAAGGCAGAACTTCACAGAGAATCACTGAAAGCCTTTAACAATGTTTGTAATTTTATCTGTAATTGTGAGGCTGGCACAATGCAGAGCTCCCAAAGCGGGGACGGACCGAAGGTGGCGATGACCACGAGGAGAAGCAGCGGTAGGTGTGTCGTCATGAAGGTGAAAGCAGAGTGAAAATCGTTCTTCTCTGGAAGGATAATTGAATGTTAATATAGACGGGGGGATATGGATTGGCGGGGGGTGACAGGAAAGGAATTACGTCTTGGACTGGAGAATAAAACTGATGTAAGCGCAACGCAGCAGCCACCAGATGGGTCCACACCATCTCGAGCAGAGCTGCAGAGTTCTCCTCACGCCGGAGGGAGGTACGGAGGTACCGCGCTGCTCCATCGCAGCCCCTGCACCATGGCACGGGTTACACCTTCAACAGGGGCCGGGATTGACCACCATGTGTAAACACTGTGCCAGAGAGACCTTGAAGGGAATGATAAAGAAATGGAAAATAACACCTGAAGAGCGGGCGGTTCGATACGCTTGGGAGAAGGATGATCCTCCCCATTACGCCCAGTCGGCTTTGCCTCCATTACGGATTTTTTTGGGTGGCGTCACCCCGACCCTGGTGAGATGTACCCTCCCGTGGTTCCCATTTCAGCACACCAATACGTGGGGGGCTGTGGGGGCGGCGAGCGGGGCCGCGACTCCCCCGGAAGCCCCTCAGAGCGGCCGAACGCCTCCCCGCCACCGGGAGCCCACAGGCCCCCGACCCGCTGAGGCGATCGGTGTCTGTCAGCCCAATCGCCGACACCACTCGGGGTATCTGGACACAGACAGACAGACAGACAGACAGACAGACAGACAGACAGACAGACAGACACCCCCCCCCCCAGGCCCCAGCCCGCCCGGACTCCCCGGGGCCGCCGCCCGCACTCCGCATGGGGAAGGCCGCAGGCATGCGCTGAGGTAAAATGGACGCCGAGGGGTCGCCCGAACCCCCGCCCGCCCCCGAGGCGGGTCCGCAGCCGGCCCCTTCCCTCTCCCGGACGGCGGCGGAACTACGAGTCCCAGCGCGCCCCGGGCCGGGGGCGGAGCGGGGCTTTGTGCGGGGCGGCATGCGGGGGAGCCGCCGCCGGAGCCGGAGCCGGAGCCCGAGCGAGCCCGCCCCGGGGGGAGGGCGAGGGCGGCGAGCCATGACGGGCGGCGGCGCGGCGTTCCGCCGTCGGTGCTAGAGGGCGACCGCGGGGCGCGGAGCCCGCCTGGCTCGGCGGCGCGGAGCGCGGAGGCAGCGCGGAGGGGCCGCCGCTGCCGCCGTCGCTGCTGCTGCTGCTGCCGCTGCCGCCGCCGCCGCCATGGGCAACGCGGGGAGCGTGGACTCGCAGCAGACGGAGTTCAGGGCGCACAGCGTGCCCCTCAAGCTGCCCATGCCCGAGCCCGGCGAGCTGGAGGAGCGCTTCGCCGTCGTCCTGGTGAGTGCCGGCCCCATTGTCTGTGGGGAGCGGGTCGGGCCGCCGGGGAGGGGGCGGCCGCCGGCCCTCCGCCGAGGGGGCCGAGGAGGAGTTGCGGGGCCCCGCGAATGGCCCGGGGGTGGGGGGGCGGCGGCGGGGAAGCGGGGGGGAAAAGTTGGAGACGGAGGCGGGAGCTGCCCCGCCGCGCTCTCCCCTCAGCCGGGGGCCGGCGGCACAGGTGGGCTCGGCGGGGCGGAGGTGGGCTCCCCTCGGGCGGGAGGGCAGCGGGGGCCAGGCGTGTGCGCCGGTCTGCGGCTCTTTGTCTCGGGAGCCCCCGAAGAGCCGCCTTTTCCCCGAGCCGAGGCGGTTCCCCCACGCCGGGCTCGGCCCCTCCTGTGAGGAACCGCCGGCAGCGAGAAGCCCGCGGCGGCTCAGCGGCGGTGCCGGTCCCGGCCGCCGTCGGCGGCGGCGGCTGTGAGGGGAGCGGGCCGGTGCGGGACCCGGCGGCCGCGGGGAGCCTCGGTGCGGCCTCTCCTCGGCCTGGCGGCTGCCCGCAGCCCGGGCTGGAGAGGGGCCCCGGCGGTGGGACCCCCTCCGGGCCTCGGCGACCCCGCCGTCCCCACGGCCCCGGCCCGCCTGGGGCCGGCCCTGGGCTGCCGGCGTCCCTGTCGGGCTCTGGGCTTTATTTCGCTCTTTTCCTCTCGCCCGAGCGGCACGACGGGCTCGGTGGTTGAGGTGGCCTTCCCGGGAGAGCTCCCCGAGGAAGGGCAGTGCTTCCCTTGGCGCTGAACCGTCCTGTTGTCTCTCGGGTATCCCGGTAGCGCAGGCAGATTATAACGACCCGTCTATTCTCCCGCGCCCGTCTTACTTTTGAGGAACGTTTTAGGTGAAAAACAGAAGCTGGGGAGGAGAAGGAGTAAAACCCATGTGCGTGCCGTGCCCCGAGCTCCCCGTCACGCCGTGTGAAGCCCGGCGAGGCGAGCGCTTGCAGGAGTAATTCCCATATCAGATACGAGCGCAACCCCCCCTGGTACGCGAAACACTCCCGGTGCTGAGCGAGGATTCACAAACGGGTGTGTGTTGGGGATTATTTCTGGTTAGACCCAATTAGATTATCATGTCTAAGAAAAGAATAAGCCTATTCAGTCAGGAACCCCCACTGACGAGCCAAATGGCGAGTGAGATGTTACGATTATTAGGCACAGTGGAAAAAGCCTGATCTCGCATCGCTCTTGTCGGGGAAACCTGTGGTTGTTTTACAGATGGGAGATGCCCCCACAAGCAGCGCGTTGCTCAGAGTCGAGTCTTGATTGCTCTTAACCTAGCAAAAGGGTGCCTGCCTTAATCTGTGGGAGAAAATGGGTGGTTTTGAGTGAGGGACGATTGATTAGATCAGTAAAAGGAAGAGACGTCATTTGGGAAAGCAGAGTGCGTTAGATATGTATAACATAAATATGGGAGATAACAGGACCACGCCTGTAATTTCTTGAGGTACTTGAAAGGAGTAAATGGCATCTGTTTTTAGAAGATGGGCTTAAATTAAGGGTCAGAGGACTAGTGCTGTAGCTTTGCTGGAGGGAGCAGCAGGCTGTGCAGACGCATGTCTGTACAAATGGGGTGTTGGATGGTCTGCTCCCATCGGGAGGAGCTGCAAGATGGGGCCCAAACACCACTGCTGGAACAGCCAAAATTCGCCTTCAGCCTGTTCTCGAAGCCAGCCGGGGATGGCTGGTGTTTGTTGCAGCTTCCAGGAAATATCTGACCAGTTTATGAAAGAATAAACTCCCAGGCTGTTATTACTTTGTTTTCTCTGTGGCTCTGAGGGGAAGATGACTGTGCCACTGGTCAAACCCCAGAATGGGGTAGGCAGTAGAACAGCAGGGATTAATGAGAAAGGAATGACGATCGGGGAGGAAAAAAAGGCACGGAATATTTTCTGTAGGGAGAGAGGATTAGTCAGGAGATGAGAGTAGGAAGAAGGAGATGCTGAAGGTTATAGGACTAGATCTCACCTTCTTTACACGCTGTCTTAAGAAATTAGCCTGGCACAAGCATTTCTTGCACACTCGGAGAGCCCTGGTGAGGTCCCGAAGGGCTTTGCTGACAATAGCAATTTTCGTACCGCTAATTAAATTTCCAGGACTGTTTTTGACAGTGATGAACATGCAGCTCGGTTGAGTCGCAGCCACATGCAGGTATACAGTCACCACGCTGAGCGGTTCGTCCCTGTTTCTGTGTGTAAAGAGTGGGGCCGTGCGGGAAAGGTTCCTCCTGTGCAGCCTCACAAAAGTATTTTGAAGATTTATCCCTCTCTCCTTGTGCAAAACCAGCCCAGTGAGCCACAGCCCTCTAAACCATGTGCCTGTCCACGACGAGAGCGCAGGTTGGTCACTCTTTACCGCAAGCACCATGACATTGACTGTTGTTTTATTTTTTCCACTTTGAATGTACTTTCCTGATGTTTTCCAGGGGCACTGCGGTCCCTTCAGCGAGGGAATGGATGAGCAGTAGTGTGCCTGGAGCTGATGCGTATGTGCGCTAGCTTGCGTTTGCTGTATTGTTAGCAGCGTTAGTCTTGAGGAAGGTCTCTGTTGAAGTAGTTTGTCCACTTCAAACATACATAGTCGCCTTAGTGCCTCCTTGGTTGGCCTCACGCTTCGAGGTTTGAGGTGATTGCAGGAGAGTATAGGAAGTGCTCCAGGTCACACTTTTTTGGTGAAGCTCTCAAATGCGCGAATGCGCTCCTCTGGTCTGTTACGGTGTCATCGGCATTACCGAGGATGCGCTGAGCACGTGTGTGGCAGTGCCCGGCCCAGGTGAAGAGCAGAGTGTCCGGGTCTGGCTGCGTCACACCACGTGGTCTGCTGGGCAAAGAGCACGAGAGGATTTTCTCTGTGGGCCTATTTTTGGGGCTGGTGTCGTAAATGTGCTTCCCTGGCTTGTTTGTTGCATTAAGATTTGTACTCATCTCTGCTAGTGAGGACCAGGGTCTGATGGGGTGTACTTCGAAGAGAAAAACGTGGAGGAAAACCTGAGAGAGTTCCAGGTTTCTGTCTGTAAGCTGTGTTGTTTTTTCCATGCCCTCAAACTAATGTGAATTCTCCCCTTTTGGTAGGACATGTGAAAGAATTCCCTTCGTTTCAAGTTTACGCAAGAGTGTAAAGTCCAGGGAAGTGGCGGGGTGTTATTGCCACCAAGTTCCCGATTTGCACCTGGGGGATGCTGGATAAGCTGAGAGCTGGATCCTGGCTCTGGCGCTGACTTTGAGCTTGCCAGCGCTGGCACGGCCCCTCGGGTGCTCGTCTGCAGGAACCTCCTGCCGTCCCTTCCCCAACGCGCTCGCTTTTCCTCCTCAGCTGTGTTGGATTTTTTTCCTGGCTTTCTCCTATGGACGCATGGGGCAAGTGTGCATAAATCATGAATTCTGGTAACCAACCCTAGTTTATTGCATAGGAAGCCATTGTTTGGCGTGTGCGAGCGCTGTTGCAACCCAAGTGTGCCGAACGTGTCCGTAGACATTATGGCACCGCCATCCCATGCGGCGAGTGTGGAGATGCAGGGGTAAAAGCCAGGCTTCCAGCTCCTGCAGCAGGGTGGTCTTTCTCTGAACCGGTAATGGGCTTGCACGTTTGCAAACGACACATGGTTTGGAGGAAGCAGCCAGGACAGAGTTGGCAGGGTAAATTGTTGCCTAATGAGCTGTGATTGACATAATTTGACTGCTGGATTACAAATCTGTGGTGAGGTTAACAGGAAATATCCTCTTACCCCCACCAAGCGGTGTTTCATTTTACAAAGGAGTCTTCTGTGCCCGGTCCTGCAGGATGGAGGGAAGCGCCTGAAGGGTGAGGGGAGCGTGGAGAGAGGAGGTGTTTCTGCTGTCCCACTCCCGGCCCTGCTGTGCTCCGTCCTGGGTTTGCTGTGACGGTACCTACCTGGAGGCAGGGTGTCAGCTCTGCTTCTGTTGAATGCATGCATGGCTTTGCCGATAGGAGCTTCTTCGTTCCGCTAGAATTTCCTTCTTCGCAGTGTCCAAGCATTGTTTTCCATACCAGTCGAGGGAGTTTTAGTGTCTATTGCTAAAGAATTTGAAAGCTCAGTGTGAAAACTCCGTAACATTTCCCAGCTGTTTTCCATTCCTCTTCCTAATCCTCTATCAAATATATTATGCATTGTTTTATAATATGTATGGTTTAGAGTCTGCAAATCATTAAAGAGCATGACATGGCTGCAGGAGATATCTGCGAGGTAGTATTAGTTCCCTCGCTTCGGTGGGATTGGTGCGGCACTGGTTTCCTTGTTGTAATTCCTAAATTTAACAGAACTCTCTTCGGAGCAATTTCAGTTGAGATCCTGTACTCTCATATCAGGTGTAATTTGTATTGTTTTTGTGGAATTTGAAAGCAAAGTCGAGGGGTACTAAATTAGACTCAGGAACCACCTTCAGGAGAAGGAGACTTCTAAAATTCAGATACTGAAAAGACCTGTTGTGTTTTCTTGTTCAGGCCTCATCTCTGACAGGCTTCTGCCTCCGGGCTCTTTCCTCAAGGTCTCATTTCAGTGATTTGAGCAATGACACCTTTTGCTCGAAGAAACAATCCGATAAATCACGTTGTTAAATATATGTATTTCTGAAGGGTTAAATCCACAGAGTGAAGTAGTGCTTGGTGGTGACACATCTGTCAAGCTGCCTTGTAAATCAGTAGATGGCATTTGTAAGTTTTTCCACCTAGACATCACAGGAGAATATTTTTGTAAAACTATTTTATTTTTTTTTTTGAGTGTCTGGAATACAAGGATACTGTGGTGGGTATTTAACTATTACCAAATTAGTCACATTCCTAAAATTATTTTCAGATCCTGGAAACCTGGAAGACTTAAAAAAAAAAAAATGGCTAAGCTGATGTAGATGCATATATTTCTCTGCGCACCATTTTTCCATACGAAATAATCTCCTTAATTTATTGGGCTATAATGATGGAGGTATGAACCCATTCTGTCAAACTGCGTGTGTCACTTGTTCGTAAGCTCCGAATAGCCTGGGGGAAAGTAGTAGGCTTTTTGTCCAAAAGCCCAGGTGAAGGGGATGGCTGTTTGATGCCCGGGCTGCGGGCCGGACCTCTCCCCAAAAGGCCTGGGCTGGCCCGGGGAGGGGGGGGGATGCTGCTGGGGCGCTCGGCAGGGGCGTCGCGGGTGCGTGCGAGAGCCTGAAGCTGCAAACCCACTTACGGTAATGATGGCAGAGAGGTTTCCTAATCCTTTTTGTGCTGTGTGCTGTATAAACCCATCATCATGTCATATTTCCTTGCAAACTGCTCTGCGCTTTTGTCTAAGGCAAATAACAACAGGTCAATCAACTTCTTAAGGCGGAAAGCAAAACGGGGTGAGAAATGTATGCGTACGTGAACTTGGCAGGCTTGTTGCTTTTTTTTCCCCTTTAGGTGTTCATAGGGTTTTAGGGTTTTTTTGCAATACAAATCCTGTTTTCCATCTGCACCCCCTGTGCTGTGCAGGGCTCCGGGGAGGACCCCGCAGCCGCTGTGTGCAGTGGCCAAAGTCCCGTGTTTCTTCTGGGGAGGGGACGGGCCTCTGCGCAGCGCTGGTGGGGTCAGGCCCTTACCCTGGCCGTGCCCGCCTCTGGGGTGGCTTGTGTGCAGTGACCCTTGGGCTCGCAGGGCGATTGCTCCTGCGGGTGCCGAATTCCTCCCGCCCAGCGCAGAGAGCTAGCAACCCCCCTGCCTTCACCCTTAGCCTGCACTGTCATCTTTCCTCTGGTGCGTTGAAGCTTTATCAAGCATCTCTATCAACTTCCTTAACCCTGCGTGCAAGATAAAGGTTTTTTTTTTTTTTTTTATTTTGTCTTCACAAGCAAGGTCACGCAAAACTTAGCCCCGAGGTGTTAAATGGTCTCTTCTGCGGTACTGTATGTAGCGGGTGATGCTGTGGAAAGAATTTGAGAGACACAAAATGAAATTCAGAGGTTACAAGTTGATCTTAAATAAAACAGTAGCTGTTGAGTTGTTTTCAATTGATGATTGAATGACTTAGAGCCACTGGAGTCTGCCCTTAGTCTTTAGTTTGAAAAACAAAATGGAATCACTGTAGCTTTTCATGCTGCGTGGAAAGGTATTAAAGTCTACAGAAACTTCCCCCCCGAATAGCAGAACCCAGCAGAAACACAAAACTGAACAAAAACATTTGATTTCCCCCATGTGTTTGTTCAAAAGTTCATGGTGGTACTTGTTATTTTTATGATGGTTTTGCATCATTTGTCAAAGATTGTAAATCGTTCAAGCAACTTTTTAATGAGTCCGGATCCTACGGCTGTCTGAAGGTACGCATGCTAATTATCAACCCACGTCTTTTGCTTGTATGGCTGCTTACGAGAAGAAGGGGAGTATTTTTCCCTGCTGGGGTTGGGTGCTGTGTGCTCCTTACAGTTGCAGAAGGGACTGGTCCGGTGCTTCGTCTCGGATCAACACCGCCTCTGTTCTTGCCAGGGTCCTGGCAGTCATTTGCTCTCATTTCGAGGGCTACACCTGCTGAATAAAAGATATTCCCCCCCCGCCCCCCGGCTGTTAAAAAAGGTGGTTTAAATCTGTCATGTTGGTCTGTGAGTTTGTAGCTAAGGGAGTGGAAGACCCTACAGGAGTAGTTGGGTTTTTCCCTCATTATTTGTAGCTTGGAATGTATCCTGAAGTGAAACGAAGCTTGATGTTCACGTTCTGATCTTTTGTTTTGGTCATTGGGGTGCTCCTAAAAGGCAAACATAGGGTTAGTTCCTGCCTTTTCCTCCAGATACACTTTTAGTCTCAAGCTTTCAGCATTTCTGCTCGTTTTTCAGTGTTGTTGCTGTTCTTCTTCCAACTCGGTAGCAGGGACGTGAGAATGAATACAGCCTACTGTTCAGTTTTAGAAGTGGAAAATCCCTGTGATTGATTTCAGTTTTGCTTTTGCTTTTCTTTGTTGACCCAACTGCTGGTCTTTCTGCGATGTGTGACATTTGCTTTTGAGCAGCAGCTTCTTGGGTGGGTGTGAGCAGGGGGTGGCCGGGGCTCACGGGGCAGGTTTATGCTCCGGTTGCACCATTGCTGCGTCTGTCCAGGTGAAATGGTCCCACGTCAGCACTGATGTCCCGTGCTGACGTGTAGCACGGGGAAGGAAGGTAAATCGACCTCTTCAGTTTTGCTGCAGATTCTGCTGCACAAGTTGTTGTCGGGAGTGGGTGACATCCCTCGGTAGAGTTTAGTGCATGTGCCTGGCAGATGTCGGTGAGCTGACTTGTACCTAACCAAATGTGAAGCTTCATGTGGAAGGGCGCCATCAACTTGACCCTTTGGGCTCCTTTTAAATCAAGGTGCTAACAGGCTACTCCTAAATAGAGTGTTCTTAGATAATAGAAACTGCACATTTCAGATTGTTTAAAAAATGGTACAGGTCTTTGTCCTGCTTATAGTTTTCAAGGGTGGTCTTCCAGGAGAGAGAATGAAAGAGGCCTGGAGGTCACACCAGCGTCCCCGCAGCCGCCTCGCGCCTCGCTTGCAGACCTCCTGCTCGGCGCGATTCGGTCGGGCAGGGAAGGCGGACGCGCGGCTCTGCCCGGATCAAACCGTGGAGGAGCACGTGCATGCGCTGCCATCGTGACCTTGCACGGAGCGGGAACTGAAGAGCTCTCCGCGGCGCGATGAAATGCATTATGCAAAACATGCTAATGCAGCAATGCTCTTCAGCACCAGTTTATTTTTAAGCATCTGGGCTGCCTCTTGAGTTTGATTTAAGCACGTTATGATCAGGATCAAAATACTTCCCAGTGCAGGAAGCCATAAGGAAAACCGGAAGAGGTGCGTTTGTTTTTCCCGGTCCCTTTGGGGTGCTGTGTCCTCGGGAGGTGTGCGTGACAGCAGAAGGCATGGCTGTTTCAGCCGGGCTTTGCAGGGTGGTGGTTGGTCCCCTGGGAGTGCTTGCGGATGGAATGTGCGCCGCTCCGGAGGGTTTTCTAACTGCTGGGAGAGGTAAATGTGATTTTCTTTGGTAACCAGAAGATTAGACCTTAAAACTAGGTGGGGAGCAAAACCATATATTGCCTGTTCTGAGAAGAGCAGTCCGAAACGCGCTGCCAGGCAGCGAAGCAAACAGCCATTCCGGCCACTGGAAGACTTCCGCAGCGAGCAGCCACATTTTAGACAAACTGAGCTGAATTATTGTTTGTTTTCTTCTTTGTTTGTTTGGAAGAGTCCGTTTGGGAATTTGGTATGGGAAATAAGTGACACCAACTCATTCAATTTGATTTATAATTGCATTAAAAATATCTAGCCTGAGCCTCCAGCTTTTAGGAGCTGCAGCGTCACTGGAGCCAAAGGCCTCACCCTGCTAGTCAGGTAAAAGCACTTTCCGCTGCTGTTGCTTAAAAAGCAGTAATTTCCTATTTATCACATCCTGCCAATTCCAGTTTTGAAGTGTCAGTGTGATAGAATGAGAGGATTTTTACTGCTTGGATTTGGTACCTTTGCACCAGTTGAAACTGAAGGGCTGTGCTCCTACCCACACAGCAGTGTCGCTGAGAAATGCCGTGTTCCCTATCACTTCTGCAAAGGGCTCCCAGGTCTGTAGGGGCGTGATGTGCACCCCTGTTTTATTTGACTATCATTTCACTTGCACTGATTATTTTGACCTTGACCATCTGTTTTGTAGTTTTAGTAGCTCAAGATGCACAGCATTATATATGGATATATTGGAAAATATAAGCATTAATTTTTCCCAGGCCGTGTCTCTTCCTAAAATAGTATCTTACTGCCTTTCACAAGTGTTTCATTGCATAAAGACTTGGATAACGTATAACTTGCCCATACTATGTTATAACATACTGTAGAAATTCAACATGTGTTGGTTTTCAATTTACCATGGGACCTCTAACAAAACAAGTGCTTGTCTTCTGTAACTGTGCAGCGTTAAACATATATTTAGGGAGGATATTCATAAAGCAACATAATAGTCGTATTGTATTGGAAATGAATGGTCTTCAGATGAGTGCTGTGTGATGCGTGGACCTCCAGGACTCTGCATTGCAGCTCTTGAGAGCAACTGTGTGTACTTGATCACGAGCTGGAAACATGCCCAACCGCTTCCCGGCTGAAGCCTTGGAGAGGCAAGCGGGGACACCTCCGCACGGATACCCTGCGGTCGTTTGCCCTGGGAATGGTCCTACGATGTGCTGGGACTGCTCGGGTGACGGCAGCCAGCGCAGCCTGGTTTGTGCCCCAGAGAAAACTCCCACGTCAGAAGGATTCTCGAGAAAACCCCAATCAGATATGACTTCTCTCATCACATTGCATGAACAACACAGAGAGGACGGTGTTAACTATGGCCTCCTGCCCTTCCAGAAGTCGTATCCTGATCCAGCGGGCAGAAGTGATCGGTGATGGCAGCAGGAGCACACAGAGCTGCCCTTGCCTTCTCCGAAGTTTGTGGCCTGTTCTGGCCTCCCTCCTCCATGCGGAGCTTGGCTGAGGGCAGAACTTGCTCCTGGGCAGAAGATCCTCGAGGCCTCCAGGAGCATATGAAGAAGTCTTAGGGTTTTTTTACTGTGTGTTTGGGTGCTGTAGGAGATAACCCACCCCACTAACTCTTGTATTTTAAGGTTTGTGTGTGGGTTTGTTTTTTTTTTTTTTAAATATACATTATTTGGCCAGAAGTCATTTTACTATAAAAGGACTTGGGGTGAATATAGATTGTACATCTGTTACTTGTTTGTCTGTGAAATGACTGTACAGTTGAGGCCAAAAGTGAAGAATAGAGGGTTGCAGAAATTGGCAAGGTTTCTGTAGCCTTTCAGAAGCCAGTAATTAAAATGAAGAAGCAAATTGTTCAGTCCAGAAATTCTGGTTGTTCATCCATCTGATGCTCTGGCATGTCCCTCTACTGCTCCTCTCGTCCTGCTTTCCACCTTGTAAGAGAGGCCAGTAAATTTAACGCGTGTCTACCTCCGGCAGTTCTGAAGCCAGCTGTGCCGGCAGAGGTAGGTGGCACCGTTATTGAAAGGGTCTGCGAAGCGATGGAGATAGCTTGGTGGAGTTTATACAGCAGTTTTCTGACAAACGTTTCCAATAATTTAGTGTGTTTGGGAGTGCTTCAAAGGGCTTTCTGCCCAGCTCTGAGCCTTGCAAATACAGAAGATCAAATAAATTAACTATCACAAATATTTAACTTAAAGCATGGTCAAGTAGAGCTTTGATGTTGCATGTGTATATGAGAGCCTTTGTGTATCTGGACACTCTCACAGATATGTTAGGTCAACTTTGTATTTGTCTATTCTCAGACATAATAAGCCTAATACTGCAAATCTAAATAGTTGCGTTCCACCTTAGTAGGCAGGCGTTACCTGGCCTCAAAATGTAATGCGGCGTACAGAGTTGTACTGGGGAGCTGGTGGCAGGCGAATCGTTGCACGGTGTACTCATGCTTTCGAGGACTGTGGGGTTGGTTGGCATGCCGCCCCTACCGAAGGCATTGGCTCGTGGGTTATTTTTCATTGTGTTTGCATAAGGCGTTGCTCGATGGCCAACAACGCTCTTCAGGTAAGCTGAATAAGTCAATCTGACATAGTGGTAATTGTTAAAGCGCACCGTGGATTGAGCCAGGAAGCATTCGGTAATAATTTTAATCCTTTTGTGATAGCATCTAGCTTACAGGTAACTGACGAATTGTTGTGAATCTTGTTCTCTAAAAATTGCAGCTTCCTAAAATAGTCTGCGAGTTGTCGTGTCTTCTCAGCCATCCTCTCCCAGCGCACAGGGGAGCGGCAGCGTGTCTGCTCCCTGTCACGGCTTCAAATACAAATGCCTCTTCTCTTGATCACGTAAATGAATATCTAAGTGTGGCAAATGTACAATATTCTTTTTGGTAAATAAAACAAGAACTTTTGTACTTTAAGCCATTTTTTTAAATCCATGAATCTTTCACAAGCCTCACAGCGCTGCAGAGGAAGGCGAGGAGTGTGAGTTGCGCTTGTTACCTTTTGAAAAAGGAAGCCGGCGTTGCTGCGAGCCCCCGAAAACTGAGCAACGGGGCAGAGATTAGAAATAACGTCTCCCAACTTCCCAGCACTTGCCGTAACCCCTGGGAAAAGAGAATGGGAATGTTGGTGGCCTCCCGCTGTGAACATGTGTCTGACACATCGGGAAGCCCGCTGCGTCGCTCCAGCTAGCCTGGGGATGTGGGACCTGGCAGCGGGCATTTGGCGCTTTGAAGTCACCTTGGCTGATCCATGTCAGCTTCCCTTTAAAGTCTTTCATTTGTGTAGCTCAGTTGCACAGAAGAACGGTGTTTTAGTTTATTTTCTAGTGTTTCAGGGCATCTTATCTCTTTGACGTATTTAAAAAAAATAAATCCCATTTTGTACTGGTTTTGGCTGGGACAGAGTTAATGGTTTTGTTTGCTTCTCACCTGCTCTTCCAGTTCTTAATTTTCTGTCGTATTCTGGAGGTGAGATGAGGTTTTTGTCCCTGTTTGTGTGTGCACGTGTGTATGAATTGAAACATCTCTCTTTTGATGACCGCAAGGCGCGTTTCAAAGGTAATTGGCCTGTGAGTCCGGGGGAAGGTGGGAGAGATTATGTTCATCCACAGTCTGGAAAAGGTGGTGGGTGCTGCAGTCTGTTCCGCACACCCCAAGAAGTGCTGCAGCACCGATGCCACGCAGAAGACCTCTCTTTTGGAGAAGTAAAGGCAGTATGAAAGCCGTGGCGGAGCTCGTTTCAGGAGAGAAAACGATGATGAAAGGGGATCGTGAGAGCCTGAAGAATCATCTTGTCTTGGAAATTAATTCTGTGTTTTCCATCAGTAAAAAACAAATTTTTTCTTTAATGTAGAGATGTGTGAGCAGATGTGCACAAAACACTGGGGGGGAAGATTCTTTTGTTTTTAAATTTCTTTTTAAATCCTTTTATATGAGAATGTGTAATACCTGGGATAATGGTCAGCAGTGTGTTCCTTGTGCACGTGTACTGTGCTGAATGCATTCATGAAAAGAGATTCAGCTGACTTGGGTCAAATGGCAAAAGAATGGGAGAAGAGAAATTTAGGAAGCTAAGTCTCCGACTTTGTACGGATTAAAATGAAATGACCTTTCAGATCAGCACATGTGAAGGTTTACATGATCAGGTATGTGACTGATGACCTTTCCTTCTAAGCGAGACATCTCTCGCACACAGGGAGTCTGCAGAAGCTTTTGTACGGTAAATCGCTGGTACCGCAGCGTGTCGTTACCGCAGTTGTCCAGCTCTGTTTGTACGCCATCGCTTGGTATGTGAGCAACCGAGATGTTTTCCAGAAATAAAGCTGTGCATACACCTGTAAACCCAGACTGTTGTTCAGACCAGGAGGCAGGTGAGCTTTCTCCGTACTAGAGGAGGATTTTGGCAGAAGATTAAGTGCTTCAGTTGGAATATAAAAGAGATTGTGCAAGAGTTGACACGAGCTGAATCCTTCTGTGTTCAGCAGCAGGAGGATCCTTCATCAGCAAGTGGGATGCAAATGAATTTGTCCTTTCACGGAGCAGGGCTGGAAAACCAGCTCGCAGTTTTCACATGCTGATACTGCTCCTGCATCCTCAGATACTGCAGTAATTAGAGGGCAGTCAGTGCATCGTGAGCACTCTGGATTTTCAGTTAAGATGAGGAACTTGGATACCTGCGAACGTGAGTGAGGCAAAAATTGATTAAGCATGAAATTCTTCTCTGGCAGTGAATTCTTGGTTGGCCTGGGGACAAAAGGTTACACAACTGAAAGGGAAAAGTACTTTTACTTAGAAAGCTCAAAGCTATTGTTTGTTTGGTTTTGCTAATGTTTATTTTATGTCTGATAGCAAAACTTTGTTAAAGGTGAATTATTCCTTCTGTTTAGCAAGTGGAGTGAAAACTACCCAGATGCACTTGTAAGGCGTTCAGTAAATTGTTAAAGCTGGTCGCTTTTAGGTGCTCTGAGGAAGCGATGTTCCTTGGGGTACGATAGCCCGTCTAGACAGGCTATTCCTCGTGTTTCTGGTGCAAAGCGCAGTTCCTTGTGCTGAATCAACCCAGGCGGTATACATAAATAAGCATATAGGTGTATAGATGCATTGAAAGAGAAAAAAGAATACCTGTTGTCATATTTTTAGGGTTAAACTACGAGCTTATTTGCATGCGTTCTCCTAATTGCTACTGCTGTGCCAAAATATATTCCACAGAAAAGATATGTAAGGAGAAAACCTTCCCCTCTTAACATGGAAAAAAATCCCTATTTGGATTTATTCTGTCTTCAGAAATGGTGGGTTTAGGAATTACTTGTTAAGAAGATATTCCTCATGTGACAGCTCTCCATCGGCGGTGCATATGTTGCATCTGCCCAAGTCGGCCCTTCGCAGCGGGGCTGGTGGCTCGCGGGAGCGCCGTGTTTTAACGCTTTGGTGAACCGTGAGCACCGCAGTTTTCTGCACCGAGAGCTTTTCTCACAAAGATACTGGTGAAAAACAGGGAGCTTTTTGCTGAGCTGGAAAGCAGTGTAGCCAAAACACTGATTAAGGTCTTGAATGTGGCTGCTCTTGTCCTGCTGAGCTTTTAGTGGGGCTGACCTTGTGCTGTGTGATACCACATCCATGGCCACGTCTGCCGTTCCTCTGTGGAAGCTGTGTACGCCGGCTCTCCAGTGCTCAGTAATGACCTAATTTTGGTTTCCAAGTTGCTGCTACTTTCTCAAGTGCTGGGGGCCTGGCTGTGGGCTGCTTCCTCCTCTTTAAATTAGTAGAGATTTTTAGTTCTCTGCTTATTCCCTTGATTAGGAATTTTTGGGTTGAAATTTCCCCTTTCCTCACAGGAGTGGGAATCAGAAGCTATTGCAGCATCTCAGTGTACTATAATAATAATAAAGGCTTTAGCTAGTGGTTGAAACAGAGCAGATCAGTAGATTTATGGATTTTTCTGGCCAAACTCCATCCTTGGAGCTGTCTGTGCAGGTCCCTCCCGCAGGGAGAAGTTGTGCACAGCTGAGAGTGGAGTTTGGTCTTTGGCAAAGGTGGTGTTTCTTTTGCATCGCTGTTCCTGCCACGTTAACTGCCAGCGCAGGACAGAAACTTTTTAAAATGATGGAGAACTTAAAGTCTTTGCGTTTGCATCTTGTACTCCAGGAATTTTACCAGGTGGCAGCTTCTGGCTACCAAGCAGTGCCTTCTGGTGGGGTGGCCTTGGCTCCTGTTGAACTGCCAGGCCTCTGGGGCAGGAGGGACCCACGAGGGCTCTTGGAGGGTTTGCAAGCGTTATTTATTACCCGTGTGGGAACCTTAAAGGCATTTTAGTACTTTCATGAGCGCTGGCCTAAATACCGACTTGGCTTTGGGTTGCTGTGCTTTGTTTGTGGATCCATGCAGTGATGTGGGAAGTGGTGTGGTCTTGCATGGAAAAGTTAGGAGGCGCTGGGCTGCGAGTTGGCACGGTCGGCATGTTTGTTAGAAAAGCGAAGGGCACCCTAGCTTCATTGCAGCCATAGATTTTACATTAACAGGACACTTCAAACGCAGCTGAGGATCTGACTTGGAGAGCAGCCTGCTCCGTCTCCCCTCAGTTATCTTAAAGGCATTTCTAACTTTGTGGGAGGGAATGCGGCTGAAGAAATATCAACATGCCATGAGCAAGTACACTTCATTAGGGAACACAGTTTAAAATTTTTTGCATTACTAGGAGGCTGAACTGTGTTGTTTCTGTCTCGCTTGTGTACTTGGTGGATGGAGGGAGGGATCTTGCATACTGTGCATTTAAGCGGCAGTGAGCAATTTGACAATATATAATAAAGATTCGTCATAATGATAAATCTTGGGGGGGGGGGGGGAGGTCGTAAGAAAAAGGCTCTGGTTTGCTGTCCCACAGCCAGCGCAGCCCCTGAGCTGCTGGAGCAGCTCTCCCTCGCTGGGCACCCTGCGAGGCAGAGGCTGGCGCGCTGTGGGAAGCAGTGCTCCTCTTCAGGGGATGCTGCGCTTTAAGGAAATGGCATTTAACCGTATCTTCACTGATGCTGTTCTCTTGTCTGTCAGCTGAGGACGTGTGTCCTGTGATAGGCGATGCGATCTATTATGCCACGTTCTTATCGTGTTAGGGTTACTTTTACGCTTTTCATTCTCTTTATTTTTGATCAGAGCAGCCTGTAGCTTACAAACAGCAAGGCTTTTTGACACTGTCCCTGTGTTTTTGTCATGGGAACACGATGGTGTTTTCTCATCGTCTTGGTAGCGTGCGTTTGTGCAGCATATGTTTTTGCAAATTCATGTAACTGTGATGCCATTTTTTCTACTTTTACGTCACATTATGATCTCTGGAAAATGTCACAAAGTGTTTCAACTGAATAAGAAATCAAAAGACAAGCCCTTTCTTTTTTTAATTGCCTGCCATTGCTGCGCCATCCCCAGGGAGTCAAAGCGTTTGTACGGCTGTGGGCTCTGCCCGGTGCAGGTCCGTATCCCACAGGCTTATCTGGGTGTTAAAATAGTTCCTCAGGTCCTCTGCAAGTGTCCAGACACGTGGATGTGGGCTAACACTGAAGGGTATTTGCCTTAAAAGCAGGGTTTGTGTCTCCTGAACGGTTTCTCTGACCCCGCTGGGCGCAGGTCTGGGCGGGTGGCTGCGTCGGACCAGCGAGCAGATGCAGCCCAGAGCGCAGGAGATAGCGGCAGGGAGAGGGGACCGCCTTGGCCCTGGCAGTGAGGACGGGCTCCACTCGCTCAGCGGTGATGTTCCCCAGAAAAATCAGTGTCACACAGGTGCCCGGACACGCTAATGAGCTGGGTTTTTTGAATTGCTGGGAGGCTGTACGTGTCTGAGCACTCAACCTGTAAACAAGAAGGTCAGCCACGGCAAATGTCATTCCCCTGATCTGATGGTATTTGCCCTCTGAAACGTATGGCTCGTTTGTAACATCTGGTGGATATCGCTTTTAATTTGAATGATGTTTCTGAAAGATGCTTTTCAGTACGTTCATGGGGCTGATTTCGCTGGCATTAAAGGCTCTTCTACTTCTAGAGGGATGCATGGGCGTGTTGGGAGGAAAAGAATTGGGCTCTCAGTTTATTTGAAATTACGCCATCTGCTTGTGCTGGGGGCGAGGAGCAACAGCAGCAGAAGGCACTAACTTGAAAGAAATCTTTGTATCTAGGCTGGCGAGGACTGTTGGTGGTGTGTGTCTGTAGGTGCAAATCTAATCTTTTGTCCTAATCTGACAAATTTAGGAGGAGTTGAGGGACTCCACAGGTGATCTCTGCTTCTCCTTCTTGGTAAAAAATACAGTCTTCCTTGTAAGTGTGGTAATTCTCTTCATTTACAAGATGGGACAGGGTTTTTTTTTTCGCTCTTGTCTGGATGCATAAGATGAAATTAATACCCACAGCTCTCTGAGAGCTTTACTGATGCAGCTGAGGGCAGAATTTGGCCTGTATTTTCTTAGTTTTAATCTACAACAGTCTCAATTCTTAAATTAGAGAAGATTCGCACTAGAAATATGTACACTGTGTGTATTTGGAAAGACCCTAAGCCTGGAGTGGGGAGCAGGGGGTGTCACAGGGTGGCTGGTGGTCGGTGCAAGTCCCTCCATCCCACATGGCAAGAAAGGTCTGGTGATGAGCGTCACTGCCTGCCTGTCCGGTAGGGTCAGAGCACCGATTCCCTGCTCTTCTCTTTCCTCCTACTGTTTTGGGTTTTGTCAGAAGGGGTTTATGTCAGGGCTGTGCCTTTTGCTATCCCCAGAGCACTTCCTAACATGGGTGGAACTGCTCATTTTTCCTCACCTGGCTCCTGTAAGAAACAGAAGAGTCTTGGGTTGAATATTCAGCCTGAGACAGACCCAACATAGAGACTTCAATGAACTAGTTGATGCTTGTCATGGTTAAACGCATCTGGAGATGGCCTGGCAAGAAGGACAGAATAATAAATCATATTGTTAGCCTAGTGAGATGGACTTCCGTGTAACTGTAAGTATAAACTTAATTGGAAATTTAGGAGTGAAACGAAGTCCTGGCTATTTACAGTATTATCTCCTTACATAATAGGAATAGCATATATTTATTTCTGAATATAACATATACAAGCTCCTGTAAAATGGAAAGGTTTTATTTTACTTTAGGTAAAACAATAACTGTACTTATAAACCTCTAAGTAGACTTTTTTTGTATAGCGTTTTACACTGGGTTCTGTACTTCCTTCTTTCTGTGAAGTGCTCAGACCCTCAGATTACATGAAAATATAAAGCTTTCATTTTAATATGCAACATCTTTTCCAAAGATTTCCCAGAGTCCCTGGCTTGTGGTAGCACCATATTGTGTGGAGGTTATGTTCCATGAATAACCATTTCACTTGTATTCTTAGTCATACACGATTTAGGATCTATAGAGGTTTTTACTGTTCTTTTACTTAATAGTTAAATCATCTGGAAAACATATTTAAGTTTTTACATCGTGTATTTTTTCTGATGTTAAACCAGTCTAAAAGTTGGCATAAATTTTCTTCAGCGTGCAGCCCTGAGCGCTCAGGAATGATGTCCCACCTCAGCAGACCGTCTGCGGTCAGCACGGGATATGTCAGAAACAGCTTAATAGTTTTTAAAATCTGGTGCACAAGTTCCAGATGATGAGAAATTCTCTTTACCCTGTAAGCTTTCAGACTGCTCTGTCTGAGCGTAGTTACTATAAGCTTCCTTTCTAAAGACTGGAATATTATAATACTGCAAAGAATAAGCCCATAGTACAGACAGGTTTTTCTCTTTATTCCTAAATAGATATTGTAACTGAGAACCAGATAGAAGCTGATGTTATCTCAGGGGTGCAGAAATAAAAAAAAAATCCCAGCCTTTTCCTTTTAAAGCTCACGTGCCAGGGAACGGTAATTTTACATGAGGATACAGAAGCGCTGTGTCAGTCTGACATGTCTGCTGGCACTGGGCTCTGCCTCCGCAGCTGGCTTGCCCTGCTCCCGGATAACGGTGCGCGGGGTTTCGCCCCTGCCTTGCCTTTGCTTCCAGGCGGGGAGTTGGCTGGGTGGTGTGAACAGAAGATGCTCAAAGGCTGGGATGCAGTGATCTGGGTATCAGAGGGTGTTTGGGGTCCGTTTTGGTACCAGTCTGGTACCAAAACAGCCTGGTGACTGTGAATGCAGCTTTTCAGGCTGGGTGTCCTGCCCGTTGAAGCAGTGAGAAAGCAGAAACTGTGTGCTGGGGTCATTCCATGCTCTTACTGCTGCCAGCCGAGCTGCTGCCCTCCTGCACGCCATAGTCCGTGCTGCATCACCAGCCGTCCAGGCTTCACTGTGACCTGCTGCCTCTGACTCTTATGTCAACAACTTGTTGATTCACATAAGGGCTTGCGGTTTTGGTAAACTGCAATGTGTTTTTTTCCTCTGTTAGTCCATATTGTTAGTGAAATCGTGAACTCAGTATTCTGTTGTTGGGGGCGGTGTTGTGAGACTGGGCAGGCTAATGCGTAGGAGAGGCATTGACGGGCCTGGGAATGGTTGACCTGACCCCTGTTGCTAGAGGAGTTTCTGTGCCAGGATGGCATTTGCTGTTAGAAATAAGGAGTAGAAGTGCCCAGACGCTCTGTGCATCCCTAACAGCCTCCTCCCTGCTCATGCTTCCATTTTGACAACATATAGTATAAATGTCATCGCTCGCGTTCTGTAAGCAGGGGCCGGCAGTGACTTGGGATGGAGATGACAGACCTACCATTTTATCTTTTCATTAAAATACACTCCTCTCATTCTTAAGGCAAAATCTAAGGTTCCCGATACAAGGGTGTTCACTTCAAAAGCAATTTGACAGGTACTTTAGCAAGTCCATTGCTGCTCCGTAATAGGTATCACTGAAATACTGTGTATGGTGGTCACACTGCTGGTGTTCTTTTTTTAAATGAATAATGCAAGAGAGAGTTCACAGGAGAGCAGTCCAGGTGCACAGTCCAAGGACATTTAATACTACTGGTAACTGCTTCCGAGAAGAGATTTCTAAGTAATAGTGAAACCATGTACTTATATAGGAATTTTAGTTTAAATTACTTAGAATCAGAGCTTCTGGCCATCTTGTTAGAAAAGTTAACGTACTGGCATATACCTCATGCCTGAGTTCAGTGCGGTCAGGGCAGTAACTTGTTTTTGGTTATCAGTGGATTGATTATACATGTTGCAAATAGGTGCTTTATCACTTTGTGTGTGAACTTCATCTTTCCGTAGAACTGTTACAGCCAAAGATATGTTGTTTCCAAATTTCATACACTGAATCCTCAAAAGTTATTCTTTTGAGTAGTATCATCAAGTAATCATCAAGTAATTTTTGTTAATTTATCAATCGGGAAGCCAAGAAAACCTCAAATGAGATTTAATAAACTCTATTACCAGTATTTATGCATAAGATTAATTGAATAATAGAAAAAAACCCGGAACTTTGCTCATGTATTCCCTTCCTTCTTAGTATCCTGAAAATGAATTAGGATGGTCGACTGTGGTGGAGGCAGTGCTTCGGAACAGAAGAATTTATGCTAATTGACAGCTAATGGATCAGCTACTTTCCAAACAAGGACCGAGAGCAGGCAGTCTTACATTCTGCGAGGTCAAGTTTAATAATCATTTGGAGTAGAAATCCAGGGAGAAGCAAAGCATTGTCCCATTCAAATATAGCACCAGACTGCTAAAAAAAAGCAGTAAGTTTGTAGGTTTTGGTAATTTGACAGTGACGTGCGAGCCATTTGGGATGGTCAGCAAAAGGTACTGCCCCCAGTCAGTCATGTTTCTCACCAGACCAGGTGAGATTTTGTCTCTGAAAATGTATAATTTAAAGAGGGACTTCTAGCTATTGAAGCAGAGTGTTATTTTCATCGTAACACATGAATATTAGAGCTGGAAATCCACCAAAGGTGTAACCGATTGTTTAGATTCATGAGGGACAGATGCCTGGAAAAAGGCTGGGTATTAAATGAAAAGGCTTTATATTAAATGTTGGTATTTAGGGGAGAGTTCTGCAATCTGTTTTCTAGGAGGTAATCCAGGAAAAGGGATCTGTTCCTGGGGAAGGAGCTGGGAGTGAAACCAGGCCGTGTTGGTACGGGGAGCTAGGGAAGAGCAAGGCTCTTCATCAGCTGCTCTTGGCCGGGTTTTGTGTGCCGGAGGGCTGCAAAATGCAGGTGAGAGTAACTGCAGGCTGCGTGTGAGCATTACCTGTTGCTCTAGGAAGGGCTGAAAAGGCTGCTGCTAAATACAGACATAGCCAGATAGTTCTGCATTTTTAATGTGCTTTTTTAACTTAATGGGGTTATTAATTTTCATCAGGACTTTAACACTTATCCCAGAGAAGAAATTTGCTGTCTTAGCCTACGCCCTGCACCAGAGCTGCACTGCAGGTAACCCCACCTTAGTGGGCCCAAAGCTACGTGTGATCTGGGCCTTGCTAGCCGGAGAGCAAGCGTGCCGCCAGCTGCACCGCGGGCATAGTGTGGTGACCCTGCCGGTGTGCTTCTGGAGCGAGATTACGCCGTATTCCCTGGATACAAGGAGAGGAGCCGGCAGCAGCCTGCCCCATGAAAGCAGGATGCTGAAATTTTCAAGATGCTACTGGGTAGATCCCAGCCGGGTTCTGGTCCCGTACCCGGGGTGCTGGCTCTCCCGGTGAGCATCAGCGCAAGGGTGGAGAGAATGGGAACGAGCTCGGGACGACGTTTGTCCTTTGCTATCTGAGCTGGTCGCCAGGGAATGAGGGACAGCCCTGCGGTGGTCCTGTCCTCCGCAGAGGAGCCTTGTGCCGGTCCCCGGCTGTGGGCTCATCCCCAGCTCTTGCGCTGGGGAACTGAATGTGTTCCCCAGCCGTGTGCGAGGGAGAAGCTGTTTCATTACATAGCATGTTTCTCTATGAAATTCTACAGCAGTGATTATCATTATCAGTATGGGTGTGCATCAGCGGGGTATTTTTTTCCTCCTTAACTGCTTCTCAGGATATTCTAAAGCTCTTAAAAATGAGGAAAAAAAAAACAACCCAAACCAAAAAGGGAATCCAATTGTTTCCAAACAATAAGTAACCTGTGAGTAAGTGGACCTGTTATGTGTTATTTAATACTCACATTGTTCATCACTTGCAGCAACTTTAGCAGTTTATTTTAAGGTTTGAGAAGTCTAGCAAAAGACTTGCTTTTGTCTGTTCCTTTTGTTGAATTTCTCAGGTATATTGGTGTTAGATACCCTCTTTTCTTTCTGTTTCTTTGGTGACTGCGAAAGGGTATCTCCCTCTTCCTTTTTCCCCGTTTGGAGCCTGGTGTGTTGCAGTCTGTCGCTGCCTCGCCTCTCCTCTGCCAGGAGAACGCAGTTTTTCTTAACCTGTTAAAATGAGTAGAACTCCTGAACTGTGGGTATTTTGATGCCATCTGCCATCTCCAGCTTTGTAAAATCCTTCCTGATGGTGAAATAACTTGGTTTTACTATTGCGTGTGGCATCTCTCCTCTCTTTATGCTCTAGATCCCAACAGTTTACAGACGTCTGTTCTTTTATGCTTTACGGATACCTTAATCTGAAGATTGGGGAGTTTAATTCATCAAATCTCAGTCCCATTTGATCTAAGGTGGTTGGTAAGCCCAGCACGGCTTCTGAAAATGCTCCTTTACTTTGTATATTCTCTTCCCCCGGCCGACTGGCCACCTGCCTTTCAGTGGTCCTCTCCCCCCCAGACTAGTTCTGCTCTTGCCGCGTCCCCGTGCCCAGCTGTGAGGCGCACGGCTTGTTATTCCTCCTGCAGCTCTTTGTGTTGTCCCTGACTCCTTTCCTCTGGGCTCAGCTACAAGGGCTACTTTTCCATATCTTAATCCTCATCTGTCTAAATCAATCCAGTTTTTTTGCTCGCAGATAATATTATCCCCTGGTTGTCTCCGTTCAATATTCCGCAGGTTTACTTGCATGTCCCTTAAGCAGCTTACATATAAAAAAGCGGATAATTTTCTAGTAATTTCCTGGGTTACCCAATTAAAATTTAGTTGTTCCAGTAATTCATTGCAAGGGTTATTTATAGCCCAAGCATTTGTGGAGTCTCAGAGTAGCTTGGAGCGCCCAAGCTCCCTCAGCTCTGCGACACCCCAGCCGGGGAAGGAGCAACCGCACGCTCCTGGCGAGAAGGTGCTGCCTGCGAAGGGACGGTCGTGACTTTGCTTGGCTTCTTGCAAGGGCGTCTGGGCAGAAAATACTTTCTCCGTTTATAGAAATGCCTCAGCCTGTATATGAGGATGTCTGCTGCTGTATTAGTGGGCTGCAGCGCGGCTGGCCGCGTGTTGGGGGTTAGCAGGGAACAGTGCAGCGGGGCAGACGGCTGTCCGCTGCGCCGTTCCCGCTGGATGAAGCGCTGGGGCTGGCTGTCCTTCCCCTTGCGCCAAGAGACCTGGTTGGAAACCAACTTAAACACAGCCTAATGTAAAGAAGCGTGGCTCTGGCCCACAGATGTTTAAAATGAATCATGCTGCTTGTCTTTATTTCTCAGCTGGGGTTAACTCCTGGACTATGGAAAATAAAGATGGTCTTTTTATTGCTTTGGAGGCTGCATTGTTGAGCTAATGCCATGGATGCTTGGTGATGAATACTGTAGCACCAAACAGCTGTCTGTGAGAGCAATACAATTGTGAGGCAATATGCAGTTTACCCGTCCAGCCCAGCGAGATGATGTGATTGAATCGCAAATAGATAAACAGAGCTTTGTCTTTTCTCCCTGTGTTTTCTGAGCAGGGGCTCCTCTTCCCCACGATTTCCAGAAGATTAAAACTTACAGAATTCAGTAATATTTAGCTAAGTAGCTAAAAAAAACCTCCATAAATTTCTTTGAAGGCAGTAGCGTTAATGACATATGACAATGCAAAAACAACACTAATACTTTTTCTGGTCATTAATTTAGGGCATGGATTGGAAAAGCTTAGGAGTCCTAAAAGCTAGGATGCTTCCAGGCTGTCAGCCCTCCCGTTTGCCTGATGCTTTTGGCTCCCCCTCCCCGGTATCTCACGACACCGGGCCTTTAAGGCGGTGTGCTTCGACAGATCTTGACTGATGTAGGAATATATGCATAAGCATACATAATTCAGAGCTGATTGATTAATACTTTTATTGCGGCCTTATTTGAGAATACTAGTAGAGGTGGATAGTTAATACAATTGAATGGATCTTCTTATGAAAATCATTCTAGCAAATATTTTTAATGTAGGCTAAAACATATTACAATACGTGAAATGCATTTTAACTTTTCAATGTCTTAAACTTTCTCGACAGCAACCCTAAATGTAGGTTTATCAGTGCAAAGTGATCCTTACTGAGAGTTGTTTATCGACTCTGCACTGTAATAAATCTTTCTTCGTAGTTTTTGGCAGTCATTGCCTAGCCTGGGCTGTGCAGCAGGGAGGTAGCGCCACAGTCTTGTTTCTGACAGCAGTTCTTAGCGAAGATGGGACACAAGTGGTTAAGGGCAACTTAAGAAAAATTAAGGCTTGAAGATGGATGAGATGCAGCGAAAAGAGAAGCATTATTTTAAATACTACTCCCACTTTCACCAGTATGAAGCTTTATCTCTTTTGGCCTGTTTGTAGAAATTGCCCAGTGGAGCTGATGGAGCGGAGCACTGCGAGAGAGATTTTACTGAAAGATGCTTATTGTTGAACGTGGAAGGTGTTAATCAGGAAAATGGGACATTCTCGTAAAGTAAATTAATTTAATTGCAGTTCAGATTTTCTGCACGAAGAGGGAGTAATCACAGTAATTTCACTCAACCGGAGTACGGTGCGGAAAGCAGGCAGTGTATTAGTGATGGTTACCGTGAGAGCACCCTAGTTCAAAGAGTTCCTGTAGGCTGGTGCATATTTTGCTATGCTTCAGCCATTAACACTTTGGGACAAAAATTTCACCCTAATTAGGCCTTATTTCTCAACTGGCCATCTGTTCATTGAACCCTCTCTAAATCTTCCTCTGTTGCAAACCCTCCTCTGGCTGCATTGAGATCCCGGCTGTCTCTCGGCTGCTTTTGTAAAGCCAAACAGACTGAGCTGAAACAAGTTGAGGTTGAGTCTTCGTACCCCGAACCTGTGAGTAGCTTGCACTGCAGAAGGTTTTTTTTGGATGGACTTAATAAATGAGTGTATCTGGACAAGAAAAGACCCAAAAGACACACATGACAGCAAGTTAACAAACAGCTATTGAAGACAATGGCCTTTTTCCCAGCCTCAGACTGCATGTCTCTCTGGCTCCCTTTTCTTTTTGTGAAATGCCAGGGTTCTTTTCTCTCCCTCTGCTCCCCTTTTAAATTCCGTTTTTCTCTCCAAAACCTTCATTTAACTCTCATAAGACCGGTGCTTTGAGGATGTCTGCTGCGGTATTTTTTGCAGGCTGTGCCCTAGAGATTAGTCCAGCTGATCAGCTTTCCCTAAGCGCGGTGGGAAATCTCTTTGCTGTTATTGCTTAACAAAGAGAAACGAGAAATCTGGGGAGGTTTCACCTTCCTAATCTGTGTTTTATGTGACAGCCCCGCAAGCGGTGCTCTGTTTGGGTGGATGGCCTGCGGTTATATACCGAGCTACAGGTACACCTTCTGCAAATTCCCTGCCTGACCAGGTCCTGGAAACCTTCCTGCCTGGCTAGCATGTTAGATCTGAATACGCCTGCAATCCTCTGGCCTCAGGCGGCTCGAGATATAATAATAATAATTATATATAATATATATATCAAATGTAATATATAATAATAATTTTTTAAATCTATATAGTTCCCTTTGCCACTGAATGTTCTATAGTGCTAGCATTAATACGTCTTAAGGAGTGCATCGTCCCTGCAGAGGCAGCCCAGGCAGTCGCGTACGGTGCTTCGTCCAGCTCTGCTGCTTTGGGGGTGCATTTTCCTGTGAGTGCTCCCCCTGTCTTTAAGGGAGTTCTCACAACTTGAAGACTAATGCCAAACTTGCAGTGATTCTTTTTTTTTTTTAATCTTTTTCCCAGCAAATTTTCATTTTCTTTCAGGATCACTGCAGATACAAAAGGAAAGGAGAGAACAAAAAAAAAAAGCTGAGTACCAAAAGGTTTGCAGGTCATTAGACGTAGTGATAGCAATAGCTGGTGTTACCTTCTCTCGCAAAATAGAGCAAAGAGGAAATATTGATCTGACAAAGAAACAAAACCCTAAATAAAGCTGTTTTGACATTGGATTAGGAGACGCATGTCTATCTAGTGGTGTGTGTTTTACATAGTACTTGTTCAGCTGAGGCAGCCGTAGGTGCACAGCGAGAAGCCACATTCCTGTGCCCAGAGCAGAGCACCTTCCTCTCCTCTCGTGCTCACACCGTGCCCTCTGCGATGCTGCGGTGTAGCTTTCCATCCCCTCTCGTTTCCATGGAACCGTACACTGTAATGTTTCAGGGAGTCCATGCTGCTCCCGTGTGTCCACCTCTGCTCACCTCTGGCACATCTTTTTGTGGCATCCTTAGGTGAAACTTGTGGATCGTGACCCGAAAGGCCCTTCTAGGCTGTGCGCCCCCCCCTTTGGGAAGGGCTCGGCCGAGTCGCTGTGCCAGCCCTGTGACTTTCGAAATTCACATTGCACGGAAAGACTGTGGGGGTCAGTGGGCGAGCTGTCCTCCTGCCGAGTCGGTGGTGGGCACCAGCTGGAGCAGCCACCTGCTCTGACCTTGCAGCCAGCTCTGTAATGATCAGCCATCTATACGGACACATTCCTGGGGGTCCTTGGTCGGTGCCGAGGGCTCCTGTCAGCGCTGCGAGGGAGCGGGGCTGGGAAGTAGAGGTGGTGGTGCAATCCCAGAGCATAAGCGAGCTGCAAAAGAATAAATTATTTCCAATTTTCAGGCGTAGTAGTGGGGTTTGGTGTCAGTAGGTAATAAAAGCACTTACCCTAAATGAATTATCTCTGAAAATATGTTAATAGTATCAGTTTAGACTATTGGGGATTTTTCTTCTTGCTGACACTCAACAAGAGAGAGCGAAAGGCATTTGTCGTTTCTGTTAAGTAAATGTGAGTGTGGGTTTAGTGATGCTTTATCGGGGAATAGCGTTACAGCGGGACAAGCTGTGCTTTGGTCAGTTTTGCCACCTTTTGTTTGGGACCATCAAGGCATAAGTTACCACTGCCCGGGGCATCCAGGCACACTTAATTTTAGTATTTTTTTGGGGGGGGGTTTCTCAGCAATGGTTTGTGGTTCCCCTCCCTCTTTTCCCAGGCTGTTGCAATGCACTATCCCATTCTTTAGCACATGATAGATGATGGCATAATGTAATACTTTTTCATAATTTCATTGTGTATCTTATAACTGTAGAACGATATAATAAGAAGTGGAGGGATACATATGAAAAGTTTCTATTTTCTAGCCATTGCATAAGAGATAGATTTGTGTATATGCAATTTATGATTTATGTTCAGGAAGGATGGAAACTTTGTCCCTGTGGTAGCTTCTCTTGAGTAATCAGTTTCATCCTTTGTATTTCCTGTGTTTTCTTTTTTAGCAGAATACAGTCTCTTTAGAAGAGTTCAATTTACATTTAATTCGTGTTCAGTTCTGTATATATTCATGGTCAAATTCTGGTTTTAGTTAACTTATAGACAACTTCATTGACGTCAAGAGAAGCTGGATGCATGTAACAGTATGGGTCTCCATGATTTTATGCATTTATTGCTTTCGTTTTGGCTTGCACATACAGATCTCTGGTGTCTGCCATTACAAAGAACAGATGCCCCTCATTTCAGACCCAAATTTATTCCTATCCCACACGGATCTGGTTAGTGTTCTTGCCCTGTTATTGTTGTACGCCGTGCAAATGCATTTGAAGTGGGAGGTCAAGGAATCAAGAGTACAAACAGTGCTATATGTTTAAATTTCCTAATCTCCCAATATTAACAGTTTCTCACTTTGCTCTTTCCACATCCTTCGTTTGGAGTTCTTACGCTTGGGAGAAAGCTGGAGAGTTGGTTCACATTTGTCTATTTGTTTGTGTTTGTATTTGTTGTCCTGCATTCAGTGACATGTTTTTGGGTGCTGGGATACGCACTTGTCACTTTCAAATGAAATGGCTTTAAAAGCACGGCCTAAATTCTGTTCCCTGGCTAGGAACAGATTTGCAGACTTGCGCAGGTGTAAATGAATCTGGAATTGCGCCTTTCAGCTTTGATGCTGTCCTGCTTCTTTGATGTCTTATTTCCAAAGCAGAGTGAGCTGTGAGTGCTGCCTGTGTGCCCCGTAGGTATTGCACGTGCACTGGACAGGGCCAGGAGGAGCAGGACACTTCTCTTCACGCTCGAGTTGCTCTTGTGGATGTGCGGTCTCAGAACCTGCATGGCACCTGGTGTGGGCACAAGCTGACAACGGGCCCCTGGTTCTCCCGGTGGCACGCTCTGAACCACGAAGGGGAAGCCCAAAAGGAATAGCTCTTTAGTTGGCGTGAGAGTAAGACCTTCTGAACCAAGTATGGCCAGACTAAGCATCAGCCCTCCAAAAAAAAAAAAACCAACCAAAAAACAAACCAAACCAAACCACCTTTTTAACACTTGAAAAAAAAATAATTAAATAATACTTTGCATCTGAGTTCGTGGAGAAGAGTGGGAGAGGATTTGCAGCAGTTGTGACCTTGTTCCTGTTTGACCACCGAAAAGCTGTCCACGCTGCTGGGCTCTGTCCTGACTCGACCCTCGCTGGCGGGGGCCGTGCCTGATGGATGCGGTGGGCCTTTCGATTCTTGGCATCTGCCGAGGCCGCTGGCAGGGATGCCGTTAGTGCCGTCTGTCGTGCTGGTTTGAACACAAATGCTCGCAGGCGGCGGCTCTGGAGCACGCTGCGTGCGCCCTCGCGGCGGCCGTCGGTGCTGCGTTCCTCACGGCAGCGTGTTGCTGGCACGGCGCTCTTCACCAGCCGTGCCGCCTCGTGCCCTTGAAGCACCTCTCCGCTTTTGCCTTTAGAGGGGTAAAATGAGGGTCTCGGAGAAAGCAGCAGGAATGTCGTTTTGGGAGCCGGGAGATAAAATTAGAGATGAGGATGGGTGTAGCCACTTCGGACAGCCTTGCATCCCTTTAGCGTGATGAATGTGAAGATTTGGCAAGGCTTCCGCAAGAGATGGGCTGGGGTCTGGGGGAGGCGTCGGAGCCGCAGGGCTGCGGTGGAGGTGGGATGGCCGCAGGAGAGCCCGGCTGCCTGCGGCTGCCTTGTGCCTGCGCCCATTCCGCTCCGGACATGCGTGCTTGCGAAGGGATCCCCAGAATGGGGGGGGACTGGAGCAAGGCAGAACTCGGCTGTCTCCTTCCCTTCTTCTCTTTGTTACTAGGGGTAATTTATAGATGCTGATACAAAAGCTCCCTGTTGAAGCCTCATTGAGTTTAATGAAGTGAGTTTGCCGTGCTTGGAAATGAAATAAACCCCCTAACAAGTCAGTAACCTTCAAATGAACAAGAGGGTGATTAAAATGCTTTATTCTGAACTGGCTGAGATTCTGTGCCATTTACCAGATATACTTACTGATTAAATAGTCCGAACTAAAAATTAAGGATCAGCAAAAGTAGATTGTATTTAAAAAAAAAAAAAAAAAAGGATAAAAAAGGACACTGATACCAGGGGAGTAACATCTTTCTCGAACCACTCTTCCAGAACCTCACCATAGACCCCTTGGAGCTTCCAAGTCAGACCACATGTCTGAACATATACTTTTTGCATTTTTTTTGCGCTGGGATAACTGTAAATACCTGCCCGCATTCACAGAAAGGCGTTTCACAGGAGCTTCTTCCTTCTGTGAAATTACAGCTTCAACGCCAGACTTGCCTAAACATATTCTTGTCCCCAGAGCTGCTCAGGTCTGGCTGTGCCGCTGGCAGCGGGGGCCCCGGTGCCGAGCCCCGGCAAGGGGGGGTGCCCTGTGGCCGGGGGTGCCGGCGGGGCCGCCGTGGTGCGACGGCACAGCTTGGCCGAGACCACGGTGGGGAACCGAAGGGCGCAGGGTGGGTTGGAGATCCAGACTTGGTATCTGGGGGTCTGCTTTGGGAGGTGAACGCTGTAACACCCCCACCACGGTCACGGTTGAGAACCTTTAAAAAGTCTGGAGCATTAACGTATTAATAAATCTCAGCTGTAAAGGTAAAACAAGTTTAACCTTCCCTGGTTCCCCTCAAATTCAGAAAATATTATAATGCGTATATCTATCTTAATAAAACATTTAGAGATCTAAGGATGAAAAGTAAAATGTGAGTGCAAAATCATTACTGTAAAGTAAAATCTGAATTCAACTCCCTACTACTGTAAAGTAGGTGTAGTCCTTTCAGAAAACAATGTATTTTGTGGAACCATTAACCATGAACTCAGGAATGTTAATTTCTGTATGTTTGTCATAGACAAGGGATATTATCTGTAATAATTATGTGGATTGCACATCCAAACATGCTAGCGAAGAGCAGAGATAATGTTAGCCTAAATTCAGCCGAGCAGACTCTGATTTAACTTGATGAGAATGACATAGTCGGATTTAAAGTCTGAAATCAGACCTTTGCGAAATGGGCTCGTGTTCAAGTCTCCGCCTGCATCAGAGCTTCTGTAGAGATGGCTAATTCTGGTTTGGTTTAAGCAGTGTAAAAATGCGTCAAAGAGAGGCAGTGAATTCTGACTCGGGTGTTTGGCTGAAGCATGAGCTGCTTTTAAAGCTGCGTTGTAAAAGAATGCAGAGCTTTTAAGTGACTTGAAGAAGCTTAAACTGCTTTGAATTTGAGTGCCTTGAAAACAGTTTTGCGCATTCTTCTCTTTCTCCAAAGGATTTTGCGTCGCTGGATTTTTTTTTGGGGTGTTTTTAGGTGCGAACTTCTCCACTCCGGTGCGGAGAGGATGAGGCTCTGACGGGCTTTGATGTGGTTGCACGAACGCGCTCTCTCGTGTTCGGCTGCATAGGTGTTTGCTTTTCTGGCTGGTGAAGTGAAAGGAGGAAAGTGAGCCTGGATTTCTTCAGCCCCTCACGTTTAGAGGAGACGTGCAGTCAGTTTGGTTGTATTTCCTCTTGGACATCTGGAAAAACCTTCTTAAAGGCGTTTCTGATCTGTTGCTACACGTCCCCTTTGTGGAGGGGAGCCTGTAGATGACCTGCCATGGGGCTGGTCCGGTGATGGAGGCTCTGGGAGATGTTGCTTTGGCTCCTGGTCCAAGGCAATTGATGGATAAGCTCTTGATCCAAAACCAGGAGGGAGATTTGCAGCGGCTGGGAAACTAAAAGTGAAAGAAACCCCCAGGCCCTTCTGGTCTAGAGACAAAACTGCCCTCTGTGGAGAGGAGAGGAGAGGAGGGAGCTGCAGGGAGCGCAGGCGAGGAGGATCTCCTGGGCTTCGTGGTCCTTGTGAGCCCTTGGAAAGACCTTGGTCAAGGGGCAGCGTGTTGCTGGATGCTCACCTCGGAAAGAAGATGTAGACCAGCCTCACGTTCTCCCTCCTTTTCTTCGCTGGATTAGCTGAGGGAGTCGGAGTTTGAGGAGGGCAGTAAACTGGGCTCCCGAGGGAGGGTGGGTGCTCCACTGAACGTGGAATGGATTTCCCACATCACACAGTAACTGTGGGTCAAAATTATTAGTTATTCCTTAATTAGCTTTAAGGCCAGTGAAACTTTGTTACCTTTAAATTTACTGTTTATGCTGCCCTTGATGATGACACCTCCTGGTGTAGCTTCTAATAATATAGGTAATATCCCTTGTCTGTGACAAGCATGCAGATGCTGGTACCTCCCCAGCTCTTTCCTCTTGTACCTTCCAGTCCCTGCGAGATGTGGCTCAGGGTTTTGGCTTCCCCTTGTCTGAAGGCAGCGCAGAGGGACCCCCCCCACGCCCGCAGAGAGACCAAGTGGAAGGTCTTCTCACGGCGTGTGCCAAACAGCCGTGTATTGCCACACGCTACGTTTCAAACAACGTGATGGGCCAAACCCTGCGTGCGGCTGTGATCCTGCACCCTGGCGAGAGCCGGCAGGAGGTGCTGGGGCTGTTGGGGTGTTGACAGACGCGGGACTGGCATCCTGGGCTGAGGTGGGGGAGAGGCCAGAGTGGGAGCCCGGTTGGGATGCCGTGTCGGTGCTCAGCAGGAGTGCTGCGGGTCTGCAGTGAGCACTCAGCTTTGGAGCTGCTGAGACTATTTTCCCGCGTGTCTGTGGATAAGATGGAGCCAAGGGAAAGGGCACGACATGAACTTTCTCCCCCACATTTTCCATAAGGCTTCAGTAATGCCTTAAAGTCAAACTGGAGCTGCAGTTGGTAGGTATAACTCCAGTGGCTTCAGGAGACCTTTCTGGGGATAGCGGAAAGGAGGTTTTAAGGGGGTAACTGAGGGGTGCGGGATCTGTGCACGTATCGGAGACGCCCCGTCCTGCTCGCGCTGCGTAAACGTCGGACCAGCCAAGTACGAAATGGCAGAAGCATGCCTGGATTTTCTTGTTGTTTTAGAGATTATGTTAAGTGTTGCTGAAATGAAAAGGCTTTATTTTCTTACACCCACGTGCGTGTTTACTTCCTTGTCATACCTTCTGGAGTTGAAAGGGCTCTTTCATTACAAAAAAATTCCCCGGCCAACTGGCACTTTTGTTGTGGTTTTGTATGATGATGGACCAGTGAGTGTGTGTCTGCGTTTCCAGTAAGAGCTCGGTGGATCCTGGGCTCCATGGGCTCTGTTCTGTCCTTGTGCCATAGAGTCAACATGCGCTGGTGGCTTGATGACGGTTCCTATGGGAATGGGTTATGGATCCTCCTGATGAGGGGAGGAGGAGTGGGCAGGGGGGGTGAGGGCTTCTGCTGAAAGGGGCCAGGATTTCAAGGAAAACATGATGGCACGAGTACTTGAGTAGGTGTTGTGTTTGTTTGCACTCCACTGAGCGTTGCTGCTCCTGGTGTTGTACGGGTTATCATGAGTATCACTGTTTTTAAGTAAGATGGGGGGGGAGCAGGCAGACAGGGCAGTGATGCCAGCTCCTCGCTTGATCTGGTGCAGGCTGTAAAATGAGGTCAAACTCACCTTACAGTTTGGTTTCCAGAAGCAGTGCGTAGCATGGGAACGATGTTTTGTGTTGTCTGTCAAACCTGTCCTCCCGGGAACCCGTGCCGGGTTCAGGCTGTGTAAAAATGCCTCGTTACAACCTGACAATAAGTGCCACTGTCACCCCCAGGGGACTTTACAAGCAGTCACTGCACCTATCGCGCTGCTCCTGACAAGGTGGCTTGATTAAATTTTTATCCCTCCCTTCCTTCCTAAGTGCCTGAGGAAACACACGCAGCCAATTTTTGGCGAATAAGAAAATTGTGACTTTAGTGATAAAGATGTAACCCCTCAGAACTACAAGACGCTTGCTGGCAGTACTTAAATGCTTGATTCTATATTGTTTCAGAGAAATGAAAACAAACCTCAGTTGGTTTGGAGGGTTTGTAGTAAAAGGCCTTTGTCTATAAGCTTTGCTCCTGGAATTTGTCATCATAAAATGCAAGAAAAAAGCAAAGGCATAAAGCTTGTACCTGTGTTTGTGATGCAAACAAATTGCTATAAGAAAGTAAGAGAGAAAACAGGTTAGTGTTGGTACGATTCTGGTGACAGGTTTGTCATTGTATATGTGGGTGCATCTGTTGTTTATATTATGAACAAGTCTCTTATTTTAAAAATTATGTCAACAAATAAAGGGAAATAGCATTGTCTCAGGTTGATACAGACCAAATACCCAAACCACACTACCATCCTGCCCAGGCCAGACACTCAGTAGCGTTCAGTGAGGATTGCAACGCAATAACTGAATTTAGGGTGGGCGCTGCGTAGTTAGGACCCCTTCCCGATGTCTGTCTCAATTCAGGTAGGTAACTCAGGCTCCGGTGATGCAGCGAACGCCCTGTGTCATTCTGCTGCCAACGCTGGTGGTGCGTAGAAGGATATAAATCTGAGCCTGTGGCATTAACCGTGTGATACGAGGCTGCAGAGGCTCGGGGGCTCGCGGCGGCACTCGGGCTGGAAGGGACCTGCGGATGTCTCTGGTCCTCGTGCTCAAAGGGGGGTCAAGGCTAAAATCAGACCGTGAGATATTATCGGGCATGAGAAGACCGCTGCCTTGCTGCTGCTGCTGTATTTGATGATATCGAGGAAAGAATGCAAACAGGGAGGGCTTCTCTAAAACGTCATTATTGTTATTTTTTCCTCTTTGGCCCAGCTGCACATGCAGCTTTTGGGGCTGGGCGATGCTTGTTCTCCTGGAGCTGTGACCGGGTGGCTTACGCTGCTGCAGAGTATTGCTTGTGTGAAAACCTCTATTGCAAATGAGCCAGCCAACACATTCCCTTTTAAACATTAAAAATGTGTAGGGTTGAACAACTTTGCAATATGGCTCCAGTGGACAGAAACTTTTTCCCCCCCTTATCGTCCGGTTACATGGCAGGATTCCTTTTCCTAGAGCACAGGAGCATTAGCCGACGCAGCCTCTCTCGATTGCAGTTTTACCTGCGGGAGCACCCGACGCATCCCCTTGAAAGGTCTGGTGTCGCGGGAGGTGCTTGTCTCGTGGCAGCGCTGGGGCTGCACGTGTGTCTGCCCGCAGTTAGCGTGTTACTGGGTTAGTGGCACATCTATATCCTCGGCTGGCACCGAGCGCTGCGTTGCAGAGTTTTAAGATTGTTTTGGACGAGCTGCGTGGCATCATGCCATGTTTTTTTCCAGACTCGCCGTCGCTCAGCGTTGGGAAACCCTTTCTGGGCACTAATGATTTCCTGCAGTATGTGCAGAAGGACCGGAGGAGGCGGTGGTGGTGTGGGTGGGATGGAAACGCTTCCCCGGGTTCACCTCTGCTCTTCCCTTGATATGCCTGTGGCCGCGGCAGCTGCGAGTGCCGTGTGTGGCATGAAGGAGCCCCGCGGCGGGCGAGCGCGCTGGAGGTGGCAGGGAGGGCAGAGCAAAAGGCTGCGCGACTACAAACATCGGAAGAAGGCAAGCTCTCAGCCGTCTTGCAGAAAACTGGAAGAATGGAGCAGACGTTAATGCTCTTGCCATTAAGTGTTGCTCAGAGTACCTGGGGAGAAAATTTCAGCCTAGCACTTCCACAAAGTGAGCGGCGCCTTTGTTCGGCTACTTCGGTGCCCGAACAGCCTTCTCAGGTTTGTTTGTGGAGAGTTTCTAGATGTCTGCCTGGGAAATGCTCGGCCCTCGAGGGTATAACAGAAAAATTAAGGGTTTTCATTTGAGCTGTACGCCTCTCCTCCTTGCTTGTAAATTGCTGGCGATGCACTTTCTTACGGCTTTTAAGCCTTTGGGATAAAACGGGAAACAATCAGAGGTCAAGTGAAAAAAGAACTAGTTTTGCTGAAGAAGTAAAGAATGAGGCCGGGATGTAGGTCAGATGCACACAGCACAGGACTTTAAGAGCTATTTTCTACAGCTAAATTGTACTTCGAGACTTTTTGAAGTTCACATCTGGTGAGCAGATTTAAGGTACAAGCCTCCAGTGTTTGTGTAGTAGTTTCTTTGCTTGCTTTCTAAAAATATGACCTGAAGACCTCCCTTTTGGTGAAAATGTTGAGAATCTTGCTGGGCTCCTCTCCCCTGCACATTGCCGAAGTGACTGTGGAGGCTCCAGAAATGCAGCAGGCAGATTAAGGCTTCCTATTTTCAGAGAATGAACCACCTGCTGCGCAGATTTTGCAAGTCTGGCCCTGGACAAGGGACCAGAGAGCCTCCGGGAGCATCCTCAGAGACCTTTGGCATGTCGGATGGTACAGCGTTCTCTCCCCCGTGACCCGGCCGCCCGGCAGGGCTGCGGGGCTGCGCGCTGGCAGCCTGGTGGGACAGGCAAAGGGATTTGGGTGAAGTCTTTGGTAGGAGATCGTATGCGTGGGTTATGCCCGAGTCTTCCCTTGCTCTGGTGCTGCTCTTGTGTTTGATCTCGCTGGAGTTGCTCCAGGTTTGCGTCAGAGTCAGCCCCAGCTCTCCTTTCCTCCGACAGAAATCTGGAAGAGTTCTGTTTAAGGCAGCAGAGCAGCAGAAAAATATTTATAGACAGGAAGGGAATCTGGTCTCCCCCCACCCTTTGGCAGAATAACTATCAGTTTCCTTAAGATACATGCTTGGCAGCAGTGCAATGTAATTCATCCCAGTGAGTATACTTCTCAGCATTCATCAGATGTAAAATGTCATGGATTTGTCATGTAATTTAATTTCTTCCATTCGGATATATGTTAGGAATGAAGTCAGCTGAGGAGATTACAAAAGGAGTATTGATGCTGTGGTCCCCGCACGTATTTCGATGGGAGGAATGAAATGCCAGTCAGCTGGCAACGCATGCCGCTCTGCAGCCCGGGGAGCGCCTGCCGCGTCTGCCCGTCCCCAACGCCTGCGACTAGCGGGTTGGACCATGAGATGCGGTGTGGACACCCCAAGAAATTGGGAGGTGCGGATGTTTGTTCGGCTCCTGTGCAGGGCTGTGTGCAGGCTCTCTCCAGGCAGCCCGGGGAGAGCTGCGTGGAAGCCCCTCACCATCCCAGGCAAGCATCCCTGCTTGTAGCCTGCAAATGCTGGTTTAAAAAAATGTTTGAAAACGTCAGTAAAAGCATCTTATGGGTTTATTAGGTAGTTTGGAAACTGTCATGTTCCTCCTATAAACTGTAGCTGTAGGTTCATGTTTTATTCTGCCTTTGCATTTAAGACAAGACATGCTACGACTTGATGGTGGTTCTGTCACCGCTTGTAACATTTGAGGAAAAACCTGGCGTTGTTTCTTCACCTTTAATAGGAATATTATTCACCTTGAAGTAATGGCAATAATCACTCCTTTCGAAATAGATGAGAACTGAAGTGACTTTATGGGAAGAAATTGAGCAGTGAAAATACTGCTTCATATGTAACAAGGATCTGGTTTGCAAAGGGGGATGCTGTTGCCTTCGTGCATAGCAATTCTTGGCCAGATCTGCGGTGCCATCAAGCCTGCGGGGAGCTGGGTGCGGTGCCTTCCATCAGCTGAGATCTGTATGGCGCCAGAGGCAATTTTATCTTTTGGCTGCTGGGATTGGGAAAGGAGGCTTAGTCCCCGCTCCTCCTCCGGCTTGTCTCAGCCTCGGCGAGTGCATGGAGTACCAGCTCCGCTTCACGGGAGAGCAGTAAGGCTTCCGAGCCGCCTGGCCAAAATGTGCCTGGGTGGGGTGAGCCCGTGAGGAGTGGGTGCTGCCTCGGAGAATGACATTGGAGGCATAAGCACCCTGGGGAGGAAGGCACAGAGGAGCAAAGCAGAACACGAAGCAATGATTTGGGCGTATGGCTTGCGGGGAGCCCCGTCCTGCACCACCACCGTGGGTGCCAAAGCCTGCCATGGGTGCTGGGCTGGCCCCGAGCTGGGGCTTGCAGACCAGACCTCAGCGGCCCCTGCGGCCTTCCCGGTTGCGTGGGGCTAATCCCAAGGAGATGTGGAGGCAGCAGAAGAGGGCTCTTCCCCTGCGTTGGTTGCACTTGGCGGGGGTGGCTTTGTGGGACCCTGCCCGGGGCAGTGCTGCACGTTGCCGGTGTTCCTGCGGCGAGCGGCCGCCCTGCGCCAGGCTGGCTGATGCCCTGGAAGCGCCTGTGTCGAGCAATAGTTATTCCCTGTGAAACGCTCCACGGGTGCTTTTCCGAGCCCGCTGTGCTGGCCAAACAGCGTGCCTGCTATTCCTGGGTGCGAGGAGCCTGGCAGCGGGGGCAGACTGGGCAGAGCGGGGTTGGTCCCGGAGGTGTGCGCCAGCCCCGGAGAGACCTGCCTGGCTGTGGGTTGGAAACGACGTGATTAAGAGGATGAGTACGGGTTAACGTGGTCATGCGAGGAGGCACTAAGTACTTAGTCATAGCAGGAGCAAGCAGGATCTCGGGGAGGGATCAACAAGCGTGCAGCATTTCTATGGAAAACTCCAAGGAAGTTATTTGCTTTGCTGACTCACAGGAGAGGGAAGAGATGTTGAGAAGGATGGGGACCAACGTGGGCTGAGCCATGGGACAGCCCTGGCAGGCTGGTGGCTGCCAGCCACAAAGCAGAGGATGAGCCAAGGATATAGAATCGTAGAACGGCTAGAGTTGGAAGGGACCTTAAAGATCATTTAGTTCCAACCCCCCTGCGGTGGTATATATATATTTATTCATGTTTGTAATGCAATCCAATGTTTGGCTTAAAGTTGTGCTTTTGTATAAATAGCTTTGGTGGGCTTCACATGAAGGCAAAATCTATTTAATCACTGCAGTCTCCTCCGTGCCCACTTGCTGCTCAGCTTGCTTATTTTTGGGAGTCGCTGCTCTGTGGAGCTGGGGCTTGGATACCACCCGCATGGGGGGTTTCAAAGATGGGAGTGGGCTGCAGAGGTGCAAAGTAGATCCCCCAGTGCGCATTGTGTTTGCTAAGGGAAAATATGAGTTACCCTTCTGGGACAGATCCTCATTTGGTGGGAGTCGGTGTAGCTGCATTCATTCCAGTGCATCATTACCTCTTTACACCAGATGGGGATCTGGGTATGATGGTCACACACCGCATACTTAATTGGTGTAGCTGTAGCACTGTAGCAGTTAATTAATTACTAGTTTATGACCCCCTTGAGTCACCCTGGCTGCTGGCATTGACCCATCATGTTACCGGTGTGGGGTTTTCCTGGTGCCAGGGACCCGCTGGGGCAGCAGCGGGGATGTGTGGTCGGGGTCAGCTTCTGCAGCAGGAGAAGCTCCCATGCCCGAGGAGAGTACAGTACTTAAGGTAGGAAAAGTGTGACAGGAGATACCTACACTTTACGAGAACACCCAGCTGTGGGAGCCTTGCAACAGCAACCTCCGCTGAGGGCTGGCGGCGCAGCCCATCTTGGGGGAAAGTGATTTCAGTGCCGGGGCTCCTGCCAAGTGGATGTGGTCACCACCGACAACAACGGCGGCAGTCTTCCCCCAGACAAGTGCACAACCTTCAGTCAGAGGCGCCTTTTCACGTGCTGGTAGGCTAGTTGTGCATGTGTGTGTGTGTGATTATTGTTTCTTCTCTTTCTAGTTAAAATACGTAGTGATTTTTGTGCCTGAGAAAGTGAAAGGCTGTGAGCGTTGGTGCGGGCGACCTTGCACGACTGTGCTGCAGCATCCAGGGCTAACCAGTCTCCCCAGTCCCTCCTCCCTCCCCCATCCCTGCTTTTTCCTGCGCGGCTCGTCTTGGGAAGAGATTTTCATCTGTGCCAGAACGTGCAGGGATTTTGTGCTGGGGATGCATACCCCCCCTGGGATTAATTTAAGGCTTGTTTTATTAGTGACCTAATCCATATCTGCATCCATTTCCCGGCTGGTGGAGGCACTAACCAGGCCTCCCAACTCAGCCGTGGTTTCTTCTCCCTGCAGCTCTGCTGTAGGAGACTGTTGGACAACTGGTGCGACCGTCTGTGACCGCCACTGGTGGGTCTATGTAGACCTTCTCCTGCTCCCTGGCTGTTGGACGCGATGAGGAGTTGAGGGAATACTATGGGGATGAGAAGTCTCTTACCCCGCTGCCTATGGTCTTACTGTGCAATGGCCGTGAAATAACAAGAGTCCTGGAGCTAGAACGATACGCCTTCCGTTGTGGGGCATACCCCTTGGCTTTCTTGGGCAGCATTAATTTTATGAGTAATGCCACTGTGCGTATCACTGACAGTAATACTTGCACAATCCTTCCCGGGAAGGGAAACAGTGCAGTTTTCCTGATGGAGCCCCGGTGGAGGAGTTTTATATATTAAATACCTTTTAATTAAAGGTGAGGAAACCAAGATGTGGAGAGATTAAGGACCAGTTTTCTAAAGAAGCTCAGTGGCTAGTCAGGACTAGATTTTCAAAAGAGCTCAGCTCCTATTGAAGTAGTAAATGAACAACCGGATTTTCAAAGCATCCGATCACGTTAGATGCTGAGCCCTGCCAGCTGGGCTGTAATTGCTGGTGGGAACTGCCCACCCCGGGCGAAGGGAGGGTGTTCCCCTCCCGCTGTAGTCGATAATGGGGTTGTTTACTTCTGACTGGCCCCTTGTAGTGTGGGGAGAAACAGGCGCTCGGGGCTGTGAGAGGTTTGACTGTGTTAGTTTTGCATGGGGGAGGTGGATGCTGGCCGTGCTCGTTCCTCTGCCTTGGCCGCAAAGGACCATGACCTCAGAGGTACGCGTCTATATGGAGACGCCACGTCTATACGGGAGGTGAACCTCCATCCTTTCTGTTGCGCTCTGTTAACTTCAATGCCATCTACGTTGAAGGTCCCAAATGCTTTGTGAGCGAGAGGGCTGTGTGGGTAGTTGTAAGCAGATGCTTAAACCAAGCATCTATGAAAGAAGACGTTAAAATTATTGAAGACGCTGTAATCTAGTTTGGTGCCTTTATCGAATTTTCTGTTTTCCCTGAAAGCCATTGAACTCTATGAAAAATAAAAGGACGTGAAATAGTCTGTAAGCGGTATGCTGGATTATTACAGTTAAAAATACTGAATCTGAAGAACAGAGAGTGACCGAGACATCATGAAAGCTTCTTTCTTCTCTGGTAATTAGCTGGCTTTGAGTGGAGACCCTAGTGTGGCAGAAGTGCCCAAGGAAGGAAGGAGGAACGTGGTGTGTATTGTCCTTTTATATTCTAGAAAAAAAAATGTGTAGGAAATTAAAGAAAACGTATTTTCCTGCAGAGATGCTTAAACTCATGCTGTGTATGCATGAAAGGCTGCTGCAGGAAGCTCCATGTCAAAGAGGAATGACAAATAAGGAAAATCTTGCCATTATGCTCAGAACTTGCATCCTTCTCCTGCGTTCATTGCAGGGCAGTAGGAGGACGTGGCCGTCCCTGCCTCTCCCTGGTGGCCATCGTTGACAGCAGCCATGTGGCCCGTGGCCGCTCTGCGTGGGGCTGGGCTGCTGGTCACGGTGGAGCTCAGGTAGCTCCCTTGTGGGAAACAAAGTTCCCCCGTCTTAATTCTTCTGCCCCTTTTCTGTGGCTCTGCTGTGGACTCCGCCAGCTGCAGCCGTCCGCGCTTGATGTGGCTGCCTTCACATGGCTCCCATCAGCTCCGCTAATGAGCAGTGCAGCTTTTGTGTTAAAACGCACATGAAAGATGCCCGCGGAAGTTGCTGATTTCCCTCCCTGGCCTTTTCTAAAATCATAAAGTGAAATCTTGGGTTGTCTGTCATGGCACAGATGTCAGCAGTAGTTCTTCCACGCAGCTCCGATGCAGGCACACACCCAGTGCTTTTGAGAGAGTGCTTTTTTCCCCTGTTTTTTCCTGTTTGGTGTTTTTCTGCATTTTTTTCCTTTTTTTTTTTCTTTCCTTTGTATACCTCCTAAATAATAAGAAATTGAAGGGGAAACATAGTATGGAGGAAACCTGCGCTATTCTCCTAGTTTCCATCCCGTGGGACGTCTTGCGTTGTGTTTTACATCCATGGAGCAGAATCTGTGGCCCGCAGCTCTGCAGCGTGCAAGTCGTCACTGGCCTGAGCATAGCAAAGCTTCTCCTGCTCCAAAAATTGGTTCCCTTGAGTGGGTGCGGGCGGGACTGTCTCCACAGAATCCCAGACTGGCAGGGCTTGGAAGGGACCTCTGGAGATCATCCAGTCCAACCCTTCTGCCAGAGCAGGGTCACCTACAGCAGGTTGGACAGGATGGCGTCCAGGTGGGCTTTGAATATCTCCAGAGAAGGAGACTTCAGTCTCTCTGGGCAGCTGTGCCAGGGCTCTGCCACCCTCACAGGAAAGAAGTCCCTCCTCATGTTGAGATGGAACTTCCTATGGTCAAGTTTGTGCCCGTTACCTCTTGTGCAGTCGCTGGGCACCGCTGGCAAGAGTCTGTCCCCATCCTTGTGCCACCCGCCCTTTAGATATTGATCAGCATTGATGAGATCCCCTCTCAGCCTTCTCTTCTCCGGGCTGAACAGCCCCGGGGCTCTCAGCCTTTCCTCAGCAGAGAGGTGCTCCAGGCCCTGAGCATCTTCGTAGCCTCCGCTGGACTCTCTCCAGTAGTCCCTTGTCTTTCTTGAACTGGGGAGCCCAGAACTGGACACTGCTCCAGATGTTCTCCACTGGCAGCTCATCTTTTGGCAGGGACATGGTGCAGCACCCTGTGCTCACATAATTAACGAGGTGAACTGAAGAGCTGAGCTGCCCTGTTTCACCCACATAGCTCTCACTGCCACTTTGCGCAGTGGGGTGTGGGAGCCCCGCAATTTTCCACCAAGAAGGAAAATAACATGGTACTTGTGGAACGATAGGTTTTGGGGTTTGCCAGGACCGCGGCAGAGGGGGTTTGGGTGAAGCCGTGTCCGGGCGAGCTGAGCTCCTCTGGTGAAAGGCACGGCCATCGTGTGCTGCTGAAGGGGAGCTGCCGCGTTCGGCCGTCTGTGGCCAGCCGAAGGCCAGGGAAGCCGAGGTAACCCGTTGCATGGTTTACCATATGTTTCCAATCAATATTTCTTTGGCTGCCTCCGAGAATTAGCTGGTCTGACCTCACTGCAGCGCGAGGGCTGCCAGGAGTAATGCCGCCTTCTCCCCGCAGCGGGGACTGGCCGAGGCCAGGGACAAGGGTGGCGTGCCAGCCCCCCGCGGTGCCCTGCTTTGGTGAGGTGGATCTGTTCTCTGTCCTTTATAATGTTTTTGTTTTTTTTTTTTTCCCTCTCTTAAACTCACAGTTGCCACCCATTTTACGCAGGTGCACAACCAGCAAGAGCCCGGCACAAAGGGGTAGAAGGGATCTGAACCCCCCGAATGGAGCTGGGTTAAAGAAAACACCGATATGACAATATTTCCCTTCCCATTCAGAGAGCAGCTTTTTCTGCAGCGCGGATCCGAACTGACTTGCCCAGCACTCGCGCGGGTTCAGCAGTGCAGTACCGTTTTCAGCAGCCTGGATTAGGAGCTGGGGGACGCAGAGGACCTGAGTTAGCCTGTGCGGGGTGAGAGACAGCAGCCTGCCTCAGAGGTTGGCTCCCCAAACCTCTGTGGCCGAGCGGCCGGTGGAGCTCGGTGGGTGCCGGCGGGACAAGGCTTGTCATGGGAGAGCAGAGGACGCGTGTGTGGAAAGCTGGAGTGGCAGGAGCAGGAGACTGCGGGGAGTCTGCCTCCTTCAGGGAAAGAGACCTGGTCAAACCTGGTGTCCAGTTCTGGGCTCCCCCGTTCAAGAAGGACAGGGAACTGCTGGAGAGGGTCCAGCAAAGAGCTACAAAGATGATGAGGGGACTGGAGCATCTTTCTTATGAAGAAAGGCTCAGGGACTTGGGGCTTTTTAGTCTAGAAAAAAGAAGACTCGGGGGATCTTATCAATACTTATAAGTACTTAAGGGGAGGGTGCCAGGTAGACGAGAATAACCTTTTTTCAGTGGTGCCCAGTGATAGGACTAGAGGTAACGGGCACAAACTGGAGCACAGGAAGTTCCATCTTAACATGAGGAGGAACTTCTTTACTTTGAGGGTGGCAGAGCAGTGGCAGAGGCTGCCCAGGGAGGTTGTGGAGTCTCCCACACTGGAGACGTTCAAAACCCGCCTGGATGCCGTCCTGTGCAATGTGCTGTAGGTGTCCCTGCTGTGGCAGGGGGTTGGACTTAGATGATCTCCAGAGGTCCCTTCCAACCCTGACGATACTGTGATACTGTGAAACATGCCATGGGCTTCTGCAGCATCACTCCCAGGTCCATTCTGGCCAGGATTTTAGGTGGGAGGACATTTGAATGTACACACAGGGACTCATAGAAAGATGGAAGTGAAAGCAGTGGTGTAGTCATGAAGTTATCCCAGAATCCCAGACTGGCAGGGCTTGGAAGGGACCTCTGGAGATCATCCAGTCCAACCCTTCTGCCAGGGCAGGGTCACCTACAGCAGGTTGGACAGGAACGCATCCAGATGGGCTTTGACTATCTCCAGAGAAGGAGACTCCAGTCTCTCTGGGCAGCTGTGCCAGGGCTCTGCCACCCTCACAGGAAAGCAGCTTTTCCTCCTGTTGAGATGCAATTTCCTGCGGTCCTGTCTGTGCCCGTTGCCTCATGGACTGCTTTTCCGTGTCCCTCATCCTGGATTGGCTTGTGGTTGGATATGTTTGGTTCACAGGTGGAGACAATAATCATGTTTCCACTGAGGAGGGCATTGCATTTTTTTAAATTTATTTGTATTATAGCATTTAGATGTCACAGCAAATAAGATTTTAAACAATTAATGTGTAAAGCAAATCAATAGGAACCGTGTTCATCAGTGTGGAGTAGGAGATGAGGGACACGGGGGTGCCTGAGGGAGAGCGGGGCGGATGCTGTCGGCGATTCGCAGCGATGCCGTTGGAAGCGGGGGTGGATGCACGGCTGCAGCCTGCGTTAGGAGCAGGGCCGGCACGCAGGATCTGCCCTTCCTGAAGGTGGGTGGAAGCCCCGCTGCAGCCAGCAGCTGCCCAGCCCCACGGCTCTGCCCGCACCACGCGGCCGCGGCTCGTGCCACCCCGGCTCTGCTGTTCAACGTAACTAGTTTCTGCTTGAAGGACCTGCAGCCGGAGTGGTACGTCTGGAAAACATGCAGAGTATCGGTGGGAAAAGCTGAAAATCCCTTCCCTACTGCCCGCTCTTGCCTTTGCGTGAGGAGGGAGAGGGTGAGTTGCTGGCTTCAAGTACTGAGGATGCGCTTGCTCTTCTGCGTAGGAAACGGCTCGCCGGGAGTGTCAGCTCCAGTGTTGCTGGGGAAAGCTCGTCTCCCGTCCGCTCACCACCCCTCCGCGCAGGGCTGCAGCCGTGGGTGCTGCTGCTGCTGCAGGAGATGCTCTGGGATGGTTTCACGCCAGACGCGTTAGCGTGGGCCAAACCAGTCTGACTGGCTGCGGTGCGTAAAGGCAGATCCTGCTCTCGCTCTGTCCCCTTTGCTCTGATTTCGACTGGTCCCTCCAGTCCACGGTGCAGGATCGGGAGCCACTGCCTTCGCAGGCACCCTCTAAACGAAGCAAGTGGCCACCGCAGCCTTGTTACTCTCCGCTCTGGCCACCACAGCTTGTGCTGTCTGCAGCATCCCCAGGTCTCCAGCGGTGCACCAGCTCCTGCGTGCCTGATCTTGCCTTCCTCCACTGCACCGTGACCCAAAGGGGAGACGTGTACAGCTCTCTATTTCTTTAAAAGTGCTTTTTAGCATGAAACACTTACCGTTTTCTCGGTCTCCTGGGCTAGCTACGGTGCACAGTCTGTGCTTGTGATCGCTGCAGTTACGGAAAGGGTTCTTGGGCTGAACTCATGACCCAAAGCTCTTGTGGGTGTAGGACGGGCTTGTGTGAATTGGAGCGCGCAGCAGCGGCGGCGTCCAGCTTCCTGCTCTGCAGAGGTTATTTGTCTTTGCTTTTGTATACAATCACTGGCTGAACACTCTTTTTTAGGTTTTAAGCTGGAGGAGGATTTCTGAAGGTAGTGGGTGTTTTGAAGGCAGAGCTGACGCGTCCAAGAGTTCAGTGATGCCTGGAGTATTGAAGTACTGAGAATTTTCCATAGATAATAAAGGAGACTTTATTGCAAGAATAGCTGTTATTAAAACCAGTCACAAAACAAACTGTTGGGAGATTTTTTGGTATCTGATAAGGAAAGCGAGCAGATAAAATGTTAGATCCAGGCAATGAAATCTTAGCTTAATTTAAACTAAGAGGGATTTTTGCTGTTTTCTTCTCCAATGGCCAGGATTTCAGTCCTCTACTCAGACTTTTTACAAATTGTCAGGCTTGGTTATAATTTAAGTGCCACTTCCCATCTTGCATAAGACCAGCCGTAACTTCACGGAGCGGTTGCTGCGTCGGTGTGAGCTGGACGGCGTCTCTGCAGGAAGAGGTCCCTCAGCGACGAGCCTGACTCGCAGTCAGTCCCACGCAGGGAAAATTCCCAGTGACATCAAAAGGAAGCGTATGAAGAGCAGGGAACACAGCATCAAACCCAAGAGATTGTAATTTTTTATGTAAATCTGTTCTGATGAGCCACTGAAACACCTGAAAGCAATGCGCTGGCTAAACAGTCTTTTTGCATATTGTGTGTGTTTATCTTGGAAGTGGCTCGCCAGTTTGGAAGGAGGGCCATGTTTCAAATTAATTTGTGTAAGAGCCTAAGGTCGCTCCGGTTGCTCCCTACCCTCTCCTCACCTTTTGTCATCTTAGATGGCAGTTTAATTGGGTCAGGAACAATATTTTTGTCTTAGCTGGGGAAACAATGAGCTCAAGCGGCAACAGCAGCCATAATAAAAAGCCAAATTAATTCCTGATGAGTTTGCATCACTTTGCATGGGTTGTTTGGTTCTTGCAGAGCACAAATGACACGCGTGGATGAGTGAAGCTGCTCAGCTGCAGGTTGCTTTGGAGGTTTTTCAGCCTTGAGCTGCTGAGAGCCCGAGCATCGCCTGTCCTGCTCGCGGGGTTGTGCCCCTTCTTTAGCGAATGCGCACAGAGGGGTTTGAACTCCCTGGATGACAAACGCTCTTGTGAGTGCCAGGGGTTGCGCTGGTCACTGGCAGGGCAGCACAGCACCTGGAGCGAGATGCGGTGGAGCCAAGGGAGCACGGATAAGTAAACAGCGTCTTGCTGCGAGCTCGGTCTCGCGCTCCGAGTCGAGAGGTCTTGCAGCGCTCTGTGCCGGGAGAGGCATGACCGAGCAGCTTGGCGTCGCGCCTGCGCTCCGCTGCGGCAAAAGGGACGGCAGGGTGACCACCGCAGGCTACTCGCTGTCTTGAACAGGCAGTAATGTAGGAATTTAGGGTTACGTTTAGACAGGGTATAACCACCACAACCTAGTTGGGCGTCTTCAGGTGCTACTGGAAAAATACGCCACCTTGCCACTGAGAGAGTTCACGGGCACAGGCGCGCGGTGGGCAGAGCTCAGTATTCTTCTGCAATATTAAGTCTTAATATTGCAAGAACAGGTTTGCTTAAGAAAGGTTTTATTACCTTTTTCTAGTTGCGCTCGGTTTTCATTTCCACAGTAATTTTTTAACCACAGATTTGTGTTTTTGCTGCATGAATGGATAAATAAAAGGATGCCAAAAGCCTAACTTAAAGTTGTTATTCTGACTTCTGGCCAAAAAGTCATTGTTTACTTTACCATTGCAAATGTGTACACATGGCACCAGCAGCTGGCTGAAGTTATTTTGGGCCGGATTCTGCTTTCATTGAAAGTGGAGTAATTTCAAAAAATAGAACAAAATAAAAGCCCTGTAGTCAGACACAAAAATCTCCCTCTCTGTCTTCTCTTTGACCCAAATGCCTGGATCAAATGGGTTTGCTTTTTGGGCTGCCAAGGAGGTCAGAAAGCTTACAGGATTTATCTAATGGAGCAACTGGGACTGTGTACTGTGTGTGCTCTGCACACACGGCCTGTAGGAAGGAACTGCATGAAAATTGAAATAATTTTCTCGCACTCCTCTTTAATGGGGTAGAAACAAAATGCTTGAGGTTAGTTGCGATGGGAATGGGGAAATTCAGTCTGCGAGTGAAAGCTAGTGTTGGATCCAGAGTACTCCAGAATAGCAGTTTTGCTTTTTTACAGCTTATTGGGAATGCTTTTTTCCTGAGCACGTTTACATACGCAGCAGGCGTTACTCTTGGAACCCAGGTATATTCCGGAGCTGGGTAAGTGGTGCTGTAGTGGTTGATCTCTGAGGTAAACCATGCGCGCGCCACAGCCAGCCAACGAGCGCTGGTCCCGTTGCCTTCAGAGGAGGCTCTATTTCTTAGAAGACCACACAAGAATACAGTGAGTGTATATTTAAAGTCCTTGGTTTTTTGTTTGTTTGGGTTTTTTTCCCCAAGGTCCCTACAGTTTTCATTGTTCTATGCTTTGTCGGAGGTGCGGGGTGCTGCGGTGGGGTTTTGCAGCGCTGTTCGTGCGGTTGGGACTGGAGGTGTTGGCAGCCCCAGCGCCGGCAGAGACAGCCGCCGTCCCCTGGGCTGAGCGCTGCCTGCAGCTCCCAGAAATGACGCGGCTTTACAGCTACGCCGTCCTGATGCATTCGCTTTGAAAGCTCTTCTCGGAGCTGTAAGGATTGTTAACCTTGGAAGGCTACAAAACTTGTGTGATAGTTAATTGTGCAAATAGAGTTAAGGATAGGGTCTAACTATGGGAAAGAAATGGAGAGAAATACACTTTCCCTGGATGGTGTCAGGGCATGAGGCTGTGTTGTGAGTATATCCCGTGTTTTCCTAGTTTTCAACATAAACGTAGGGCTTTTTGAAACATCCTATAGAACTTTCAGTGATCCTGAATAACTAAATAATCTTCAAAGGAATCTTAGTATGTCTCCTCTCAAACTCAGTTTGGCAGAAAGCTCTGCTTGAGGAAATCTTAATAAAATGGTGTGTGATTCGCATCAGCTTTGTGAAGCTTAATTGATTCAGGTTTATAAAGAACTTTGATCCAAGAATGAAAGGCATTCGACAGATGTGAACAATTTCAAGTGACAATTATCCTTTATTTGGAGGTACTCCCTTGTTTTGCTGTAATTAATTTGTATTCTTCATACGCAAGCGGCGATGGGGATGATGTTTCCTAGTTCCCGAATGACTCCTGTTGAGTTGAGGCTCTCGGGGTGAGTCTGGAACGAGTGTCTGCCCTCGCTGTACCTCTCCCCGGCACCCACACTGTCTGCTCGCCTGCCCTCACTGAGCATGTTAAAGCTTGACATCACCCTTCAGCCCCGTCCCGATTTCGCAATAATAAAAAGCAGAATTTGGAGAGCGAGCTGCCAGTTTTAATAAGCCCTAAAACACACCCAGCCAAGTTTACTTTATTGTTCTTGGGATACACAAAAAAAATAATTTGTTTGTACAATAACATATTTTGGAGGGTTTGGCTGACTCCAGCCTTTCCTGCCTCCTCCTTTGTTTTCCGGATGCATCAGCAGATGTCCATGAAAGTGCTAAATCTGCACCCTGCCTGACCTTTACCACCGAGGAAGGTAAATCACTTTTGGCAGGAGCCTTCCCAGAATATCTCCAGAACGATACTATTGCTATTGTAAACAAATCTAATTAAAGACGAATCTTAAGAAGGTTTGGGGTTTGGTTTGGGTGTTTTGTTTTTTTTTTTTTTCCTGCTAATGTTTTAATTAGTAACCTACATCATCGCAGTGCCTACGTGGAGTTTTACAGTTTGGTGCTTTCTCAAGAGGTGAAAAATTTGCTAATGATTTGAATTTTAGGGTTTTTGGCTGATCTTTCTTTTAAAGACCTTTTTGGGGGGGCAGAGAATGACTTAGAGATTAGGCCACCAAAACGAGAAATGATATTAGAAATAGGACTTGGAGCAAGATGTTTTAAGTCTGCATTTGGCATATGTGGTAGTGGTGGACTCCTTGGGGCTCTCCTAACCTGGTCCGTGGTGCTTCAGGGCTAAGAGGAACTTTAGCTGGAAGGAGTAGAGGGTGGGAGCAGTTACCCAAGTAACCAGCCTCGAAGCAGCGGGTGTTGAGTCTCTGGATACCTCTTGTCTGATGGATCTTCTGCTATTGCTGTATGCCCACGGGTTGTTCATCTGTCAGTCCCATCACTCATATTAAGCAATTAAAAAGACTTCCTGGGATCTAAAGATAGGCTCCTAAATCTATATGTGATCACCTAAATAAGCATATTCCTTTCCCAAGGGCGTGTCTTTAGGTTCTTAAGTACAGATTTGGTCAGCAACCAACTTTGAAGGCTGGGCTGAGCCCTCCTTCGAGGACGCCCTGGTCCTGGTCCTGTCCCTGCAGCGCGTTCCAGTGAGTTCTGCAAAGTTCTCCTGAGCAGGAAGAGAGGGGCAGCCCCGAGTCCCCAGGTCTCATCTTCTGCAGGTGTGACCCTGGGAGCGGCTGTGTTGATCTCCAGAAGGGTTCATCTGGAATATCTTCCAAGTCACACTTTCCAATGTCTGTGTGCATGAGGGTTTATGAAGTGAATTACAGGGGAGTGAGTTGTTACGTGTAAGGACAGGGAACGGTATTCATCTGAAGTGCTGGTTGGGAAGATGACCAGGATAGCGAGGACTTCCTGCTGACTGCCATGGGAGTTTTTGGCACGTACTGTTTGCCAGATAGCTCTTGACCCTAGGAAATGTTATCCAATTATTCTATTGATTTTTTAAAAAATAAAAATAAACCCACTGTTTTTAAATTGTGGCACGTACATATTAGCAACATGAACCTCAGTGTAACTATGAGGCTTTGGCTTAAAACAACTCAGACAGGAAACTAATACCAACGCCCATTTCAACAGATGTCGTGTGCCAGGAAATCAATATAATATGTTTCCAAATAAAAGCCACGTTCTGCATGAGAACTGAGTAATGAAGTCATGACTTAACACACAGATAGTGTCTGAGCCCTTCAGAAGCGTGAATTGTTTGCCTTGGGGAAGAGCAGCTCACACAGGTACGTGTGCTGAAGGTCTTGAAGGGTCTGGTGCCTGCACAAGAGTGTTGAAGGTGATGTTTGACCATGTTTGGTCCCCACCTCCCCTAAATGCTGGGCCACATCGCTCCCACAGTCGACATTTCCTCTGAACGTGCAATTCCCTGCCCCGGGATGGGGAGGAAGGGTCTCTTGGGAGCTGTTCCTGGGGCACAGTTGGATGTGTCTTCTCTTGTGGGTAGTCTGGGGCAGAGAACAATCTTGTTGGTGATCAGAAAAATCACGCTTAAGCGCCCCCAGGGTGTTGGGTGGCACTCTTCTTTCTTCGCCAAGGTTTGCTACAAATACCCTCTACCATCACCTTCATCTCAGCACTCTGTAATGCCAGATTTTTGCCGGCTGCCGGGAGCTCCCAGGCTCTACCGCTGCAGTAATGCATTTCCAGGGATGTGAACTCCTGCTTTGGGCTCCCATTAAAGAAGTTGTGCAGTCCTATGCTTAACTCCCAAGAAAAAACATGGTCCCATTGGATTTTGGGGCTGCAGTGGGGTTCTTGGCGCGAGGAGTGTCCGTTTGCCCCTCTGTGCTTGTGGATGCTCTAACTCCATAGGTACGGGACCGAGAAGGAAGGGGGTCTGTAGGCACACGGGTGCTTTGCGTGTCCCTTCTCCTGGCTGAGCTTGGCAGTGGCTCTGCAGAGCGGGACTGCGTTGGGCAAGGCGGCCATGGCTCCTGTGAACGAGGAGCTGCAGTAGGCAACTTGGGGGAAAAGCCAGCGAAAGCTTTGAAATGCAAACGGAAGGTGATAAAGATGTCAGAGTGCGGTGTGGGGGTTGGAAATTTGGGGTGTGATAGGCGCCTTGTTTTTGCTTTGCAGGGGTGGGGGGCAGTAAGGGGAGCGCTTCCCGGGCATGTCGAGGCGTCTGTGCGGTTTTGGCTCCGGATCCCTTCTTAGGGAGCAGCCGAGACGGGGGAGATACGATCGAGGTGCTGCGCTTTTTTTTTTCAGTTGGTAAAGGTGGCCAAGTTTATTAAGATAAATATACATGAGATTTGCATAACTGGCAACAGAAGACTGTTTACTGAATCCTGAGAAAATCACCTGGCTTTTTATTAGTAGTGCATTAAAATAACTGAAGGCACAGCCGCAGCTCCCTGCGGGTTAGTTCTGGTGTGCAGGATGGGTCCCTGGGATGCGGTCCCTCCCCATGCTGAGCTCTGCCTCGGGACCCCTCTGGGCATCCTCCTCGCGTCGGTGTCTTCCGGAGGCCGAGGGTCACTGAGCCTAGCTGCAAAACTCGGGACATCAGAGAGCCCTGAAAATGCAGAGAATGGCTGGTTAAAATGTCGTAGATGAGGATTATGGAGCCCAGTCACCGGTTGTGCCGTTCCTCGTCACGGGCACGATGTCTGCTTTGCTGTCACACCGCTTGGCGTTTTCCTCCCAGCTGCGTGATCAGTACCTGGCATGTTTTTGGGATGGAGATTCACCTGATCAATAGGTGCTGTGAGAGCTTGTGCTGCTGCAGCCGGGATTGAGGACCATGCTGAAATGGATTCCCATCTTTAAGATACTTTGGATGTGAGGAGGGATGGGTGGCTGTCCCGTCGGTACATACCAGTAATTGAGGCTAAAAGTTCAGTAAGACTGTTCAGTAAGAACAAAAGGAAGCGAAGTACTGATAAATATATCTCACTTAAGACTCTGTTGAAATCGGGCGATAGTAAAGACAAAAAAAGCCAGTTTTAAAATCTGCTTGGTAGTGCCATTAGGAGTGTCTTCTGACTTTGGAAGAAATGAGAGTCCTGTTGTGTCCTGACTTCATTTATATGCTGCATCCCCAAGGACATTTGCCATTTTAGTAATTTTTGCTGAGGTGCCATCAAAGCATTTAGAAATGGTCCCTAACATACCCGAGATGTGGAAGCCAGGAGCGTCCTGTGCTCCGACACATTTGCATGCAGAATAACCGCGGTGGTTCCTTGTACGGGGCAGAAACAGCCGTGGCTGCCAGCGTGGAGTCAGACTCCGTGAGCTTGTTGCGCTCCATTGAATAGCGCAGGGTGGGGAGGAGTTTTTGTTTTAATAATGGGCAGAGTGATTCCCATTTTCTGCTAAATGAAATCATAACAGGCCTTGATCAATGCTAATATCTCTGCATTATTCATAATTCCCTAATGCTCTTCCTGCAGCAGCCTTTGCCAAGCGCCCGCAGAGGTGTTTGGGACAGAAGCCAGCCCGCTCCCTCCCGGGGCACCTCGGAGGACCCGGAGATTTTTACATCTCTTGGAGGAGAAAATGGTCACGGCAGAGCTTCTGCGTGGAAAGTTGCAACGGAAGAAAAGCTTGGGATGAAATAGAGTAATGAAGTTTTAAACATACCTAAGCGGGGAAATGGCATGACTTGGATAACAAGGGACTGTAATTAGTTAAACCACTTAGGCAGACTTCAAGGGGCTGTGATGAGAGTGTTGCAGCCAGGAGAAGAAAGGACCCGCGGCTTGAGATGGTATCTGCAAAACCCCGATACGTGTGTCGAGCTTTATTAATGGCTTTGCTGTGTTGTGTTGGATGTTTTGATGGATATCACGAGGTCCTAATTGGTAAAACATGTTTTATTAAAATAGCCCTCTGCCCTCATGCTTGGCTTTCTGCAGAGGCAGTGTTTGTCAGGGAAGATGGGGAGTGCAGGAACGCTGAAATCCCCGCAGGGCTACGCCCGGATTTCACTGGCGTGAGGTTTGCATGGGTGTATCTGCGAGGAGCTTGGGTCCAGCTGGACGCCGGGCTGCAGTCCCAGCCGGCCGCCGCGCAGCTCGCCCCGCTTCGTTTGCAAGCCACGGGCTGTCTCAGCTAATAGGCTGTGAAAGCACCACCGGGTTTTTCTCACACGTCCTTCACGGCAGGGCTGGCAGCGCCGGGAGGCGCAGCGGGTACCTAGGCAGGGGCCGGAGCCGTGGCGTTCGGCGGTGCCGGGAGCTACCGGGGCGCTGCCGTATCCCTCAAACACAGTGATGACCTCCTCTCTGCCTGGTCCTGCTTGCCTGGCAGAATAAGCGTCTCCCCGGGTACCGGGTGTAACAGCGCGGGCTGGGGCTTTCTTTGCTCTTTGTATTTTTATAGCATGTTACAGGATCGCAGAATCACAGAATGGTTTGGGTTGGGAGGAACCATCTCATTCCAACCCCCCTGAGATGGGCAGGGACACCTTCCGCTGGACCAGGGTGCTCAAAGCCCCCTCCAGCCTGGCCTCGGACACCTCCAGGGATGGTCTGAAGGTCCTCAGTCTCTTGCCCCTTAGGGATCCCATAGTCACGGCTTAAGCGTGTCAGCAGTCGCGCTGGCTGCTGGTGGGCTGTGGTGGGGAAGGGAAAGCAATGTCACAGTTAGAGATTCAAATGCAATGCCGTTGTTTATGTTGTTCCTTGTAGAAGAGTTGTTTTTAGTGCGGCAGTTGTCTTTATCCTTACAGGTGTAAGTAGTTTCACGATGCTACTTCTGGAGCGGTTTGTAGCAGTGTCACAGTCGGTTCCTATTCGGTGCCTTTAGCATAAAGGTGTTTTCTCTGGTTTTCCTTTCCATGGAAGGTGTCAGGGGCAGCGTAACTCCCACCGTCAGCTCAGCCCCTGCTGTTGGAAGCTATGTCTCACTGGTATAAATACTGCCAAACTGCAGAAGACACTGCATAAATCCTTCTGGCTTTTTCATTCGTTATTTGCGGGCATCTCAGACTGCTGTTGAGGAAGACGTCCGTCCCTGTCTTCTGCTCCTTGCTTATCCTTTCCCTTTTTTAAGTAGTTGAGTGATATTCAATTTTGGGTGGTTCTGTTTTTCTTCTGACAAATGCTTTTGGACAAAGGCGTGCGTTTCGCAGGGTGGTGGAGAACTCGATTGCATAAGCTGATTAATCACCGCCGGCAGCGGGGCCCCGAGGAGCCAGATCGGGGTGCGGGGCTGTGGTTTCCCGGGGCTGATGGCTGCCGGGTCCGGCAGTACCCCATTCCCGCTTTCCAGTTAAACTGAGTTGTGATCTGCAGGGTGTCCCTTGCGCTCTGTTTCCAGAAGTTACCCGATTGTTTCTTCTCTGGTATCAATAGTAAGGATTACTTTTAACTTGGAAACTCAGAGCGCTCGCTAAAAGTGTATTAATGAAACACTGGGAGAGAGGTGTTTTCACAGCTACAGAGGCACAAAGGGAGGTGCGAGAAATAGATTAAAGAACAGTATTGTATTCTCATCTCTCACAGATGGTTATTTTTTTGTCCAGCGTGACCTTTTGTGTCTGATCCTGCCTGTCTTCTGATATTTTCTCACCCTTTTAGGGAATACGAGCTCTTCTTTTGCATGTATATGCTCTCCTTCAGCTGCAAGCACGGCTTTCAGACCGCGGGGTGAGAGAGCGGAAGCTGTTGTTTCTCAGCGCACCTTTTCCAGTTTGCTGTGCTGCTGCTCTAGCAGAAGGAATTTGCAAGTGCAAATGAGTGTAACCACATCTGTGGTGATATTAAGAATGCCACCAGAGAACTGGGGTTCCCCTGCTCAGGAGAGTGCTTCTCGGGGGTCCCCGCTACTGCCCCGAAAGTCATTTGCCGCAGACTGTTGACCATTAGCTCCCCGATGTCTGGGGATGAATGCGTCTGCCTGGAAGAAGCACTAATTATGATGTTTTGAGTTAAGTGATTTGGGAATTGATCATCTTGTCTAATCCCGTAGCGCTCTAATGTATCTGGTTGCTTTGTGTTTTTCTTGGCAAAGTGTTAGGATGGGCATTACCCAGCTGGATCCTGCGTTTGCTCCTGCGGAGAGGAATTAAGATGGATGTGGTGTTTGGAGGGTTTCACACTGGCTTTATAATACTCTCTTTCTATCTCATTTTAAACCAACAGTCCATAATTTTAGCTGGTATTAATTGTGTAACTGAGCAGTAAAACCACCTGTTTTAGTGGTATGAATGCTTGCTGGGAAATCATAACGTTTCCCTCCAAACATTTACGCTCCCTTTTGCTAACGGCCTGGCTAGTGGGCGTTTGGGGGAGAGCGATAGTCAGGAATTCCTTCTTGCCTGGCCCGTGGACGTTCAGGGTTAGCTGGAATGAGCAAATGGCTTGAAATCAGTGCCCCTTCAGGCAAAGAGGTGGTGAGGGGCCATTTGCTTGGATGGGTTTTATTCTTGTTTACCTGCTGGGTACTTGGCGTCTGCACAGCCTGGTGGCATGGACCTGGTTTTGCAAGGGAACCGCTGCAACCTGCACGGAGGGGAGCATGTCCTGCAGCTCCAGTTCCACCAAGAAATGAAATAAAGCCAAGAGATTGAGAAGAGCATTGTTTTTCATGGTGCTGCCAGTTTTAATGTCACGAGGGCACAGAGGCAATGGTGGCGTTTGTCCTTCTGGAAGAACTACTGAGGCAGGAGGGGCTCCCGTGCCACGTTGATGTTTTTAAGGACTGGTGGAGGTTGGTGTTGGAGAATTGCCACTTCACGCCAGGGATCTGAGCTTTGCCCCTGGTCATACCTTTGCTGATGATATCAGTTCATTTAAGAAATTGTGAACTGGGAGAAGCTGACCCTGGTTCCTGTGAAGAAGTGAATGTTGGTCTGTGGTCAGTAGTGGTGGGTGTTTAACGGGCGTTGGGTATTTAGTACAGTGCACCAACCGGCCTGAAAGTGGGGTAAACCTTAACCGTGCTGATGTCTCACTCTTCCCATCCTCTTTTCTTCTTTACCAGCATGGCTTGAAGGAGGACCTGACTCATGCACCTGTATTAGAAGCTGGTCCTGGCTGGTGTCATAGAATGGTTTGGGTTGGAAAGGACCTTAATGACCATCTCGTTCCACCCCGCTGCCCTGGGCAGGGACACCTCCCCCCAGCCCAGGGTGCTCCCAGCCCCGTCCAACCCGGCCTTGGACACCTCCAGGGATGGGGCAGCCACAGCTTCTCGGGGCAGCCTGCGCCAGGGGCTCACCACCCTCAGAGTGAAAAATTTCTTCCTAATAACTAATCTAAATCTCCCTTCTTCCAGTTTAAAACTGTTCTCCCTTGTCGTATGGCTCCCCTCCCTGATCCAGAGTCCCCTTCCAGCTCTCCTGGAGCCCCTTTAGGCACTGGAAGGGGCTCTGAGGTCTCCGCGGAGCCTTCTCTTCCCCAGGCTGAACACCCCCTCTCCCAGCCTGTCCTCCCCGCAGAGGGGCTCCAGCCCTGCACCCCAGAGCAGCATGGAGGGCTTCGCTCAGGCGTGTTTTGGGAACGGGGGTGGTGTTGGATACTGCTCTGGATAAAGCATACCATGGTGAGGAGCGTCGCAGTGTTTTGGAGGCAGCCAGGGTCCTGCACACATGGGTGAGAGGATGATGTGGTGGCCAGTGACACGGGTCTCTTGGGGTTTGCCGGCATCCTCCGGCTGCCCTGGATGTGGTGCCCAAGCAGTGCTGTCGTGTCGGCATGGTCCCACGGAGCCATACGTCCCCCTGGGGGAGGGTGCTCCCACGTGCCTCGCGAAGGCTGCTGGCCACGGCCAAGCCCAGCAGCGCTCCAGCCACCCGCCTGCCTCCAACCCACACAGAGCGGTTTCCCTGCTCCTTTTTCTCTGTCCTAATTTTTCCTTTCATCTGTGCTTGTTTTCCTGCCTGTGTTTGGACAGAGAAGCTGCTGCAGCGTCCGCCTTGTGTTTTTAACTTGTTTACGGAGGGCTTGCAGTTCAGCGTGTGGTACGTGCGGTGCTCCGGTTGTTTGGGTTTTAAGCACTACAAGGGAATCTTTAGCAACCATTGCCACTTTCTAGGAGGAAAAAAATGTTTTGAATATTTCCGTTGTTATTAGGCTTTGCAAATATTTACAAAAACAACATTTTGGCCTTGGTCATCCCCGAAGCGCAGCCTCCCGGTCTGTTAGCCTGCAGTAGGGAGCGTGCCCCTATCCCTGTCCCAGGAGGGATGCTTGTTTTCCCTCCCAAAGTGCGAGCTGGGGAAGAGGACGGGGAAGCGAGAGGCAGGTGAGGAGGCAAAGCAGAGCCTCAGCGTGCCTGGACCGCCGGCGGTGGGCTGCAGCAGCGACGGGTGGGCACCTAGGAGCAAAAAAGAAACGTTTTTCTCTAAATACCAGGTTTGCTTTAGTTATTTTTCTGCCTTAAAGAAAAAGGTAGCCAGGTATTTAGGCCCCAGCCACTTTGTCTTGATTATATTATAATGTTACAAGCAAACGCAAAGTGTGAGATCTGCAAAGTGAAGGCTGCATCACCTGATGGGAGCGCAGGTACGGCACGCCGAATGCTCTCCCTTACGGGTGCTGCGGTACAGATCAGCCTGGACGTGTGCTAAGCCCCCAGCACATGCAATGTTTTACCTTTTATCCATGCAACATTTTCACGCTTCCCATTCAAACCAGCCTCGTTCGTAAGTTGGCATGGCATGGAAGTAAATACGTGTGCCAGCTGCAGAGAGAAAAGGGAATGCTGGGGTCGGTGCTCAGACTCCTGCTGCTCCTGGGAGCTGGTAGTTCTTTCAGGGGATGTCAATCTTGTTTCAAGGCATGAGACAAACTCCTGACTCGTGACTGTGAGTCGTAAACATTGCCTGTGGGCCCGGGCTCCTGTCTGCCTTCTGCAAAGTGTGGTAGGTACATCCTCTTCTGCTGCCGCTGGTGCTGGGTCGGCGGCAGGACCTCCAGCCCCCGGAGCTCACAGGCTGTGAAGGTCTTTGCTGGTCTTCAAGGTGGCTGGGTCCCATCGGCACCACTCATGCCAAATTATTTTCTCATTGCAGACATGAGTTCTGCTCATTTTCTGCCTTGCTCTGCAGCTTGGCGGCTACTGCTGGTGGTTTCTGCCCTTCCGAGGAGACTAATTAAGGCAAGGGTTTTAATCGTGAACTGAGTCCTGTTTTGGTGACTTCCCGGCGGGAGCAGTCCCAGGCACCCTTGTTGTTCCTCTGTGGATCCTTTGTAGACTGACAGCACTTGTGTCAGGCGAGCATGGCTTTCTATACATCACCGTTTCACGTTCGGGGTTGGATAGTAACTTGCTTTTCAAGCATTTGCAGTAGTTGTGGCAGAGTCCCTTGCGTTGCTGGTTCACTGGCTTTCCCCGCGCTCAGCCTGGGAGCGTTAGCAGAGTCGGTGTCAGACGACACGACAGAAAATTGCATATTCTGGTGTGTGTGACATTTGGGAAGGTGGACCTGTGGTGTACATTTTAGGACCCTTACTCAACCGTTTCCTTAGTTGATTGTGTTTAAATCCCAGCGCTTTAGTTCATTAGAGAAATAGAAGATGACCACTGCATTTGGAGTTGCAGCCAAACTTCCCCAGCGTTTAGGTGACTTTGGGTCTGAGGTTTTGGGTTGAATTCCCTGAATTCTGCGTGGATTTGAAAGGCAGAGAGTTCTGACCATCCCTTGTCAGAAGGTCCTGTGCTGGTGGTTAGAGCTGCTGCCGATGCCCTCCCTTCCTTGGTACACGTGCGTCCTCAGCAGCAGCATCCTTCCATCCCACCAAACTTAGCTGTCAATATGTATTTTTACTGGAGTCTGTTGAGCTGTTTCCACTGTTTTGCTCAAATTTAAGGATTTGTTCTCACTTTGAACTGTGAGGGGTTCATGTCATAAATACTTGTCCATCAAATCAGCCTTGTACCTTAGCAATAGAAAACAAACTGCTTTTTTAGTCCGGTGTATCTGCTCAGCTCCCCCAAATAGTTTCTGAAAGTACGGGAAAGGCCGTGTCCTGGTCCCGGCCTAATTCGACAATCATTAATGCTGCAAAGACGGTGGTGTTGCCACATCATTTTCAAAGGAGGTTCAAAGAAAGCCTGTGGAAACCAGGCTCTCTGCTTGCTGCCTTTCCTTTCATCCGTCCATCCTGGATTCCTACTTCTCTAACGTCTTTTATGGGTGACCTTTGAAATAAAGGTGTCCCGGGGCTGCCCTGCGCTCTCCTGGTTGATCTGGCTGAGGGTGTCCATCCACGGAGCCACTGTGTACTCCCATCATACGCACCAGCGTGAGCTCCTTTGAAACACGGACGTTTAAGAAGGATTAAAGGTGTGGCTTTATCTTACATTATTTAGAAGGCTAAAATACAAGCAGAGAAACATGGAAATAAAATGGATTCTGTAAAAGCATATTAGGATGGAGGCAGTGGCCTTTCCAAGCTAGCAGAGGCTTCACCCACCAGAGGACATACAAAGGTGTGTTAGAAAATTGACTGCTGCTTTTATGTGAGGTTTGGTTTGGGAGGTTTGGTTTGGCTGCGCATAACAGATTTCCGTACTGATAGCCCCAAATGCCCTCGCTGTGCTCCAGCTCAGTCGGGGCACCCGTGACTATAGGAGAATCGTCTCGCTTGGGCATCCATCCATCCATGCACAGTAAAGAAGAAATGACGTCTCTGATTCAGGACTTTTCGGCCCTGCTGGGGTTGAGCGATCCTCTGTGCATGTAAGGGCAGCAAGTTTAATTGCTCTGCACTGCTGTCATCCTTTGAAACATGGAAAGAGAGAGGTTTGCTTCTCTCCCATGCCTGTCTGTGGCGTTGTGAGGACCTGTTCCCTTTTTCCATGCAGAAGAAACTTATCCCAGTCCTTTACTCAGCCGAGCAGCTCCAGCCAGGAAAACTTTCGCATCAGCCGCCCTGAAATACAGACATCACAGTGACAGTGCACTGCTCGTTTCCCACCCTCATTAGCTTAGCAGAAAAGGAAGACTAATTAGCCCGTGCTGCGCTCAGTGTGGGTCTGCTGTGTGCTGTTCCTAGGAGCGGAGCCAGCCTCCCTCCTCGGCGCTGCCGCGCTGGCTGGGGATGTTCGGGCCGGCTGCCCTGGGCTGCACCCCTCCTGCGCGGGTGTGGGGCTGCAGCTCCCATCCAGGCTGTTCCCCCCGGGGTAGGGGGGTCCTGCGGGTTCCCCCACCCCTGCGATTTCAGCCTGCAGGGGCTCCCCCCCGGCTTTTACGGAGGCTGGCTGGCGGAGGTGCTCTCCTGAGAACCAGCAGCCCAGCGCAGCGCAGGGGCCGTGGGGCTGCAGGCACCCCGGGGCTCTGTCTGCACTCCCGAATTTCAGGCAGTATCTGTCGAGCACGTGGGACGGGCTACACTGGGCGCTGGGAAAGGGTTTTCCTTTACGCGTGCCTGTATGCCATGCCTCCGTACCCTCCTTGCAATGGTAATAAAAATAGTCAAAATGCGAATGCTCTGGTAGCTCCTGCTGCTCCTCCCGAGGACCAGGAGTTGGTATCTTTTATAAAAATACAGTTATTACTTGGAGCATACTTTACGATGCTTGCTTGAGTTTCCAGTGCCATGCATAGTGTGGAAAGTAACTCGACCACAGGAAGACTGCGATTCATGTTAGCAACACACAGCCCAAACTCATTTCTGTAAGGTATGAATTTCGACTGAGGCATAAATCGACGTAGCCAGTGGATAGGCAGGAGGCCGCACGGTCAGAAAAGCTGAGGTTGCTCTTGTAGTCGTTTCCCCCAACGTGTCGGCCTCAGCTTCATTCTCTGCTGATGTTGTTTTTCAGTACTTGGTCGATTGAACATTGGGATGGGATTTGTCTCAACAGTCTTCAGTTTGACAGTCAGGCATTTGGTCTCAGCTCTCCATACCTCTGTCCGTGGTCAGTGTACAGGACAGTCATGAATTACCCATCCCGTCGCGCCTAGAATTCTTTAGGCCGCTAAAACCTGAATTTAGGTGCTTAATTTTAAGCAGGTGAGTTTTTGAAAACTTTCACCCCGGTGCCTGTTCTGTACTTTCTGCGGCAGAGGTGTGAAGATGCGGCTGTCCCGAGGATGCCGTGGCGTCCTGCTGCGCAGCTCCCCCAGTGCCTCCGATCAAACGCGGTGTTTCACACTGGGAGTGTGAAATCCTGTTTGGGGCACTGCTGCTGGTACTGTTCTGCTTCGTCTGCTTTCAAAGCCTACTCTGTGTTCAGTGGCAGAAGGCTGAGCATATGTTCAGAAGGGCCGTTATTAGGAGCAATTGGTTGCAACCTTGGTAATACTGGGATTTGCAGTCTTCCAGTAATCTCTGGTGCCCGTCAGGGTTGGGAAGATGCTCCTGAAGGCGGCTGAGGAGTTTGAAGCCTTCTGAAAGGTTGTGTCTGGCTGATGCCCGGCTGTCTCCGATCGGGGATGGGGCTGCTGGTGGCACCCCACGGGCTAGGAGTGTGGCAGGGGGCTGGTGGTGTACCCTGTCACCCTGCTGAAACGCCACCCAAGAGAGCCGTCGCCGTCCGTGTTAGCAGCTGCATTTGTTACAAAGGCTGACGCTGTGCCGGCGTTGCCGTCACTCCGCCGTCGCTGCGGGATGTCGGCGTCGCTGCCCCAGAGCCTTGGCCGTGCGGCTGGTGGGTGCTGGCCAGACCCACGGCTCCCTGTCTGTTTCTGCTGCTCGCTTCTTTCCTGTGACTTTGTGCTGCAAAACTTAACCCGCAAGTCACGTTGGCCATCCCTTAGAGGTTCCCAAAGAGGTGGAAGGGCACGTGAGGAGCACGGGGGAGGCTGGGGAGGAGGGAAACGCCGGGGCAAGATTTCCCAAAGCTCTCCAGGTGCGTGCCACACCACCTTGCATGGGGCCCAAAATTCAGGTGCCATAGGAATACTTCAAACAAGGCTTCCGGACACCATCGCTTGGTTTTAGGAGGTGCAGGAGTCACGGGCTGGTCTTCTGTTCAAGCACCGGAGCTGACACACCACCTCGATGGAAGCACAGCAGCAGATCAGGATAATGAAGTGTGAGTATGATAAGGATGTACAGTTGCTGGGAAGAATATATTTTTCCTTGCCAACTCCGACCAAGGGTAGAAGCTGTTTGTGATCTGGAGCACGAAACTTCCTCTGGGTCTGTCTGTCAGAGAAAAGGTGCTTTGCTGTGGGGCTGACGCTGCTTCTCCCGTCACCAGCAGATCCTGGCGGTTCATTGCCATCGATGGAAGCAGGTTGCTCAGGGCTGTGTCCGGTGTGGCCTCCAAGGACGGAGGCTGCACAGCCTCTCTGGGCAGCCTGTGCCAGTGTTGGATCATCCTTATTCTATAACAGGGTTTGGGGTTTTTTTAAGTGTTTAAGTGGAGTTTGAGGCGTTTCAGCCTGCTTCTTGTCCTGACGGCAGGTTGGGGGCAGGTTGCTGGCAGTGCCGGTGCCAGTGTGGGATTAATTCTGCTGGTCATCTCAGTCATATGTCGGCTGAGAGCTTTTGCTCGCAACGCAGGCTCATTTTCATTCAGTGCCATGCTCTGCTTCGACGTGAGCTCATGAGCTGTTTAACCTAATTACCGTCCCAGCGACGGCTTGAGCTCCCGGCGTGGGAAGCCGAGGAAAGCCGGAGCTCGATTTAACAAAGATATCTTCATTTCAGCACTTCTGAAGAGCTCCGGCTGCGGTGTGTGCCCAAGTGGCCGAGACGTTAGAACACCAGACTCTCACTCGCGCACGATGATGCCCTGGCGCGTAGGTGCCACGTGGGGTGTGTGGCAGGCTGTATGGGTAATAAATAAATGTGCCTCCAGGTGAGGCAATCACCAGCGTGCAACAGGGGCTAAAATACACTTGTTACCAGAAAAGAGTCTCCTTATAAATAGCTCTTTTCAGCTGTTTCTCTCTTTTGGTATTTTTAAGCTCAAATCTAGTCAGCTTGCTGACTGTGCTGACAGCCCAGCTCCTTCTGCCGGGGATCTGCGGGTCGAGGTCCTTGGTTATTTCGTCAGACTGTGAAGAATAATTGAATCCTGGTTCCTCTTCCATCTTGACTCTCTAACTCGAAGTAATTAAGGAGAGCCGCTCTGGCTTAACGAAGCCGAGGAAGAGCAGGTTACAGGGAGCAAGTTTCCCATTGCTATGCCCTGGGCTGCGGTGAAGGACGGGGTGCCACCGAGCCATCCTGCTCAGGTCTTGTGTGTGACAATACCGTCCCTGCTCCCTGCCGGTACTTCAGTCAAAGCTGGGAAACTTGCTCAAGCTATTCTAAACATCGGGGTTTCTCCGTTCAGTACCGGATTCACGGGCCGATAGACACAAGCCCATGCAACCTCCTCATGCGAAGCACGGCTTTTTCAGTGCTGGTGGAGTGCCTGGAGGCTTGTTTGCTGCTCCCTAAGAACTGGGCTGTTAGATGGTGACAGCTAGGTTGGCTTGAGGTCTCTGCTGGTAGACCTCATCTTGGCAACGCTGTACTGCATAACTGATTTTCGGGATGATTCCGGGAGGAAATGCTGGTTATGTGTTGGAGATAAAGCCAGGTGAGGCATTAGCCTGGCTTTGCCTGACTTGTTTGAAGTGTGCTAGTGCTGTGTAACGATGGCGGCCGTGTGCCTGCTGCGCAGGAGAGGCAGGCGAGGAAATCTGCGGAAACGATGGGAGGTTGCTTTTCTAGGAGGAATGATTTTGCTGATTCTGTGTGCTTGGGTGTATGTTGCAAGCTGCGTGGTGTAGTTGACATGCTGGAGGGAAAGAGTGCCATCCAGAGGGGCCTGGACAGGCGGGAGAGGTGGGCCCATGTGAACCTCATGGAGTTCACCAAGGCTGAGTGCAAGGTCCTGCACGTGGGTCGGGGCAATCCCCAGCACAACTCCAGGCTGGGCAGGGAATGGCTGAGAGCAGCCCTGGGGAGAAGGACCTGGGGGTGTTGGTGGGTGAGGAGCTCACCATGAGCCGGCAATGTGCGCTGGCAGCCCAGCGAGCCCCCGGCACCCCGGGCTGCATCCCCAGCAGCGTGGCCAGCGGGCGAGGGGGGACTGTGCCCCTCTGCTGCGCTCTGGGGAGCCCCCCCTGCAGCGCCGCCTCCAGCTCGGGGGGGCCCCACAGCAGAAGGACACGGAGCTGTTGGAGCGGGGCCGGAGGAGGGCCCGGAGATGCTGCGAGGGCTGAGCCCCTCTGCGGGGAGGACAGGCTGGGAGAGGGGGGGTTCAGCCTGGAGAGGAGAAGGCTCCGCGGAGACCTCAGAGCCCCTTCCAGTGCCTAAAGGGGCTCCAGGAGAGCTGGGGATGAATCTTTATTGGGGAGTGGAGTGAAAGGATGAGGGGGAACGTTTTTAAACTGAAAGAGGGGAGATTGAGATGAGATAGGAGGAAGAAATTCTCTCCTGTGCGGGTGGTGAGCCCCTGGCGCAGGCTGCCCCGAGAAGCTGTGGCTCCACCAGGTCCACATCTTTCCTATGTTGGGACCCGCCAGGCTGGACGCAGTACTTCAGCTGGGGTCATATTCTTCTGATATCAGTATGATTTGAGTTTTGTGAACACCTGAGGGTTTGCTCCGTCTCTTTGGCAGTGAGGGAGCGATTTTAGAAGGATTCAGAGATTCGGTCACCTAAACATCTTTTTAAGCACCGTGAGTAACTGCTTGGCTTCCAGCTCCTGCTCCACAAGTGCACAGTGAGTCCTGTTTCCTCCCTGCCCGCCCCGTGCTGGTGCCCTGGGAACTCCGGGGTGTCCCTCACAGACATTGTCAAAGAGACACTGATATTTGGGCAATTGAGCCCTGCCCTTGACAGCCAGCATCCTTGGTGCGCTGCAGGCGGGAGAGGTAAGCGTGCGGCGTTGCAGTGTAACGCTCTGTCATGTTTCCGGTTGCTGTGTGGTTTATAAACAGTCATCAAAGGGATTTTTGATGAAATACAGGTTTATTCTGTTTGCAGTCTTCATGTGCCGCACGGGGAAAATCAGGAGGTGGATGTCTTGGAGGGTGAGCAGGTGAAATAGCTCAAAGATGAGAAGATTAAATTAGAAACATGTTTGTGGATAAACAGAGGCCATTGTAGTACATGTGTTATCATCAGGTGAGAAATCCGCTGGGAATCAGTAATAAAGAGGACCTTGAGAGCATGACTGGAGCTGGAGAGAAATCCACCAGCTGGTGCGCTGGAGCAAGCTCTTTGGGCAATGACTTTCCTCCTGGTGTCCTGGCAGATTTGTGTCTTGCAGTATGGAGCGCAGTGAAGAACAGAAGAAAAAAGAGAAGAAATGCATCCATTGCAGTGGGAGTACCGTGGATTTAATTTGTGTACAGCGCCTGCACAGAGTGAAGCCCTGATTGAATACACAAAGCCGTTTGAGCTATTTGTACTTAGCACGTCTAGAGAATTAAGCCTGTATTTCTGCGTATAGGTATCCGTGTATGTGTGGCACAGACGGGAAGTTTCCAGAAATTTGGTATTCATCTTCTTACAGAGATTAAAAATAGCATCCAGAATTGCCTCATCGTTTTCCAACACACGCGTTTTAAGCAAGTTAACTTCAGTGCACAAGGCGCTGCATTGATTACACTTTTTCGGTTCGTGTCTGAGCGTGGCGTTCCGTAATGTGTATCGTAGACGACTCGCTGACTTACTGTGAGAGTTTATTAGAAGCGAATTAGAACCCTTGTGAGGAAAGCTGAGCTCTAGGAAGTGTCAGTGACTCCGGTGCGCGCTGGAAAATTCAGTGTGCTGATCATAAGCAGGAGCCCGGAAAATGCGGTTAGGGCTTTATTTGGAAAAAGTAACCTAGCAGAAGCTTTTATGGGAGAGTTCAAACGTTTATTCGTCTAGCATCTACCTTTAGGACCGGTTTTGGGATGGCTGCAGTAGAAGTGCTTAAAGAATAACCGAGTGTGTTTCCCAAAGTGGAGCGTTTCCGAGGAGGGTTTTGTCCCACGCTGAGCAGGATTTCCATGCGGCTGCGACCCTCTCGGTACCGCGCGACCCGCTCAGCGTGCCAGACCGCGGGTCTTTGAGCCCAGATTTCGGGGAGGAGAACAAACAAAGCACTGCTGGGATGAGGGGGTCAGCTGTGTCCACACCGGTCCTTAATGCTGCTGATATTGGGAAGAGCATCCTGAGGCTTCGGGGGTAAAACCCTCGCGGGATGAGTGAGGAAGGTTTGCGCTTGTAAAAACTCATGTACCTAACCAAAGAGCTTTGTAGCATTTGGGTTGTTATGTGAACTCTGCTTGCCTGCTACAGGAGCTATTACTGTGGCAATAAATACTTGTAGAAAAAATGATGGAGACTGACGTAACGCACGTGTCTGAATTCCCGATACACCTTTGGTTGGTTTAGGGCAAAATAACGTGCGCTGTGGCCAGGTAGCAATAGTGAACTCTGGTTCTGTCAGAGGCAGGGGCATATTTTTGCAGCACGGTTGCGGTTGCATTTCGCACAGGGCTGCGTGTGCCCCGGCTGCCAGGAGCCGCGCGCGGCACGTCGGCGTTTCACAAACCTGTGCGCGGCGCTCGGGGCCGTTTCCCCGCTCGCAGCAACTCTTCATTTATATTTCATGCCAAGTTGTCTGGCAGGGCGCGCGCGCCACATAAACGCGAACGTATTTTTCGATTTGACATCTGTAGCGCTGTAAAATGTCCGTCTGGGGCAGGGAGGAGGAGGAGGAGGAGGCAGTGGGAGCGTGCCGGTGAGGGCGACCCAGGCGAGACACAGGGACACGCTCGGGCTTAGGACAGAGCAAGGGCAGCCGGTGCCCGTCAAGGACGGGTTTTCTAGGAAGGGAACAAAGGGAGCAGAGACAGAGGTGTTTGCTCAGCAGCCACGTGTGATTGTAGAGTCAAATCCCGATGCCTCATACTTGGCAAATACTTGGAGCCTAACGCTTGAACACCGAAAGGCAATGAAAAAAAAATACGCTAAGAAGGACAGGTGAAAATGTGACTGGCGAAACAGCAAATATCAGGGCTGGTAGCTTGAAGATGCATAATTTTTAGGCACTTAAAATTGTTCATACGATGTGCGTGTGTCTATCTGGTTGTGTTGTACGTTTTTACTGACTCTTTTATTGGCAACCCGGGCAGACGTAATGTAGGGGAGCCTTGGGGGTCGGTAATGATGGCGCGAAGGACAAAGCCGTCTTGCTGTATGAAGTATTTCTCGTTATGGGTAGAAAGTCGCACGTCTGTGGTTTACTTTGGCTCCCCGTACACCTCTTCTGTTGGGTTGCGGTGGTGCCTGCAGTCGTTAGACCTGTAAATATTTCCAATATAAACCAAAGTTTATAGCTTGCCTTTAAAAATCCCTAGGGATTGAAGCTTGGCTTATGAGAGCTTTTTCTCGTGTTTACATTTTTACGTGTAACAAACTTTCAGATGAATTCCTTGCGGTATTCATCAGGTACTCGAGTGGAGAAAAGAGGGATGTAAATAGTTGGCAATTTTTAAAAAAGTGTGTATGAGTTACCTACTCCCTTCTGGGCAGCGTGAAGCGAGCCGCAGAGACCTGCACGTGCTGTCGGGCAGAGAAGAGAGCTCAGCCACGTACAGGGAGAATGAAAAATAGGCGCTAAAGGCTACTTTTGCACAAGTGAACCCTGAGCGTCTGATCAGTGAGTTCACGTCTGCTGCAGAAGCCGAGGAGTTTTGTCTGAGATGTGGTTTTGTGAGGAGGGCTCGTGCTGACATCCGTCGGAGACATAAAACCTGGGACCGGGACGGGGGCCAGGCTTTTTATCCCTGAGTTCATTTATTTTTCTTGGTTTATTCAGGCCCTTAATATTATTCAAATGAAGATTTTGTTTCTAGACCAACATCAATCAGGGAAGCTGCCAACCGGAGCTGTTTCCTCGGTGTCCAAAGACTAAAACGTGGTGGCCGTGTGGGTTTTATTTGCTTTTACTTTTTATTTATTGTCCGTTTTCAACGTGTGTTAAGTGGAGCAGGAGCAGAAGGGTGGGCTGGGACAGGCAAGCAGCATCTCTCGCCCTCGGGGGTCCGCGGGCTCTCGGCCGTGCCAGGGGTCCCCGGGGTCCCCATCCCGGCTGCGGGCGACCGGGGAGCGGAGGAGATGGAGTTCAAATAGCGGTAGGTATTGGTGTCAGAAGCTCACTCTGAATAAATTCCGTGTATTTATATGCGTGTGTGTATGTATACTGCGGAGAAGCATTCATATGTATGAAACTGTTCAGGCTTTCACTGAATTCAGGCGGTTTCAGTTGTGCTGCCGTACAAATCTGGCTGTGCAATTATCGTCCTCAATGGGAGATCTGTTCTTAAAATGGTAGGTTGAGAAAGGGACTGCTTTCTTTTTTTTTTGTTTAATGCGCACTAATGGGAAAAATAAAAGCTCTTCTGTGTTTTAGAAACATTCTTACGGATTCCTGACAGAAATAGCTATGTTTTTCCTTTCTATATAGGCGTTCAGTAGAGCCGTAATAAAAGGGCATGAGAGGAAAAGAAAGTGCACATGATAATGCAAACCCCACTTTTCTTATCTAATTCCAAAGCGCTTATTCCACCGTACTGTTGCAGGGAAGAAGCTGCAGTGATGTTGGAGTGTATTTTTGCCCCGCATCTTTAGCGCAGGCCCAGTGCTAAACGGAGGAGTTCCTGCTTGTCCCTGCGGGCGCGGGGACAGCGATGTCCCCGGCAGCGTGGGCTCGGCCATCCCACCGTCTCTGCTGAAGGAGCAGGATTGCTGCTGAAGGAGCAGGATTGCTGCTGAAGTTCCCCGCTTATACGCACGTGCGTCACCGGTGTGAAAAGTGTGAAGCTCTGGGCACGGGGCGCAGCCGAGCACGGGCACGATTGCTCCTTCTCTTGTTTCCCGGTGTTTCTGGATAAGGCATTTATGGTGGGAAAACACTTGTTTTTCCTATTGCAGAAGTGCATTTGGATGATTTGTGATTGTCAGCTGCTTTTAAAATTAAAAATAATGAAGTTTAACTGCATTTTTATTCTTTCATTGAGAGCTTGCAGCTTTTCCCCACCGAAGTCGACGTTGCAGACTGTCTGTGAACGGGTCATGGTGTTGGGTGGTGGAGAAGTTCGGAGTCCTCGGTGCGGGAGGGGAGGTCGGAAGTATTGGTGCTCCGAAAGGTTCAGCGTGTGTACAGGTAGCATCCTTCTCCCCTCGTCACCCTCCTGGCGGGGTGGTGGCTGCTGACTCCCGCCCGAGGCAGCCCCTCACCGCTCAGCTTCGCCTGTGGGGTGCGTGGGGCGGACTCTCCCCCTCTGGACATCAAGGGGCAACGCTTCATTTCCCAGATGAGATTTACACCTTTAGAAAGAACGTGGCCTTTGAACCGACTGTTCTTTGCAGCTGCTTTTATGCTGAGATTCTGCAGTCCTGCGTGCACAGGTGGCAGATGGGTTTTGGCAGCCCCTGATAGGTGCCGCTGCCCTTAATTTTAATTTTTCTTGTCAGCAGTGATTGATGAACAGCAGTTCAGTTACACAGGTAGCTCTGCAACCTCTGCTCTTACTTCCATAGGGTTTGTGGTGAACAGTGTCACAAGGGGATGGGATCCTCTGATCTACAGTAGAGTTGGTTTTTTTTTCAATGAGATCTGGATAAAAGTTTTAAGATAACAACCAAAAGCCATCGGCATATTTGGAATAATTGTCGGGATGCTCAGACTTCGCCCCTCTGTCTGTAGTGCTGCGTGCCAGCGCAGCATTGGAAAAGATGTACAAATGGCTGAAAACCCTCATCTGTATGTCGTCCGCCGTTTCGTGGTGTCCAGCAGCCGGGGTGAGTGCCTGGTGCCGTGGTCGGCTGCCCCGCGGCGAGGACACCTCTCGCCCCGGGCGGCTGCGGCCATGGGGACTGCCCGCAAGCCATGCAAGTCCAAGCACAGCCTTTAGCGTGTGCATTTTGGGTCTTTGGAAGACACTTTCTCAGACATTTCACTAAAACGGATTTTGTGAAGTTTGGATTTTGTGGTTTGCGTTATCAGTAGCGAGTGCCTTTGAATGGTTTAATAAAACCGCGGGGCTTGCTCGGAGCCGTCGTCCAGGCCGGGTGAGTCAGCGGTGAGTTGGGCTTTGAAGCTTTTGTAGCATGAAACTATTTTTCGGTGGTGAATTAATGAGGTTTCAGCTTTTCCAAAATGTGAAACGCATTAGGCTGAGTCTGAATTCTTGAAAGGCACAAACAGCTCTGTGGTAGCAGCAGTCGTCCCTGGCCACCAAAACCACAAGAGGTTTCCCAGGTGAAGTTTCAGCGGTGGCATCGGCGGTGTCATGACAGCCCAGTGAGACCCCACTCGTCGCGGGCTCCCATGCGGAGGCGAAGGGGTTCTGACCCAGGACGTGAGCTGTGGCTGTGGCTGCACCGGGACGAGCCCGCAGCGGCCGGGGGAGATGCCGGGATTCCCGCTCGCACCTGCAGCTTCGTGTGCAGCAGCGTTAAACGTCTCCGTGTCATCTGTACGGTGCCCGTGTGACTATTTGTAGTGTGGGGATTAACCTCTGTGAAGAGCTTTGAAGTGAAATGCTAATTTGTTATAAATATGCAAACACTGATGGTGATAAAGCAGAGAAGCAAAGTGAAAAGCAGCAGGTGGAAGCTCAGAGGAGGGGTGATGAGTGCGGCCAGACGTGGAGGGGCTTGGGGAAGACGTGGAGAACCACAGTGGCAGTAAAACACAGGCATCGAAACGAGCCTCTTGGCATCCCACCATCAGCCTTGTGCGTGGATGTCATCCGCTGCCACCGTGCGGGGCAGGAACCCCTCAGCTCCCTCGCTGGGAACGTCTCCGGGCCGTGCTCCGTCAGGATTCGGGGCTGCTGTGCTGCCAGCAGAACTGCTGCTCGCGGGGCCGTTTCTCTGTAAACACCCGGGAGGTGACTGACCTCCCAAGAAGTATTTACCCTTCCCTGCCGCTGGATTTCTGGATGGCTTAGTGCTTCCTTGTCTGCTGGGGAACCGCAGGTCCTCCCGGCAGCTTTCTGGATCCCAGCTTTCCTCTTTGATGCATCAAGTAGATGTTGCTGGACGACCTCGTCAGGCCCACTGAAATGTTCCTGGGGAATCATGGATCCAGAGTTAAAGAATTTGCCTTGCTTTTTTTCCAGTCCTGTTTCTGAGTTTCCAGTCCTGTTTCTGAGGGTGGGCTCGATGTGAGCATCCCCACCGCAGCCCCGGGCCGTGATGACCCCCCGTGCGCCGTGTCCTCGGAGCGGGGATGCCGCAGCAAGTCACCCCGTGCTGGCGAGTCTGGTCCTGCTCTCCCCAGCGCTCTCCCTGCAGAGCTGGGGTGTGTTTAGGAGGAGAAAGGACTCGTGCAGTGAAAGCATTGGTATTTTTAGATCAAAGACCCATTTAATAAAAAAAAAAAAAAAATCAAAAAAGAAAGAGGAGGATTAGAACAATAAGTACATTTAATTTTAGACTAGCTTGGATTCCTCATAAAGTCAACGAACTTTGAGATTGCTTCACTTGCCTCTAGCTTTCCTAAATAAACACACCGTACCAGGATTGAGAAGTAAGTAGCACAGAAAATTGCAAAAAGTTAAATTTTAATATTGTAGAAGAATATTAAAGGGCCGTTTTACGGGCCTAGAATTAAATTTTAATACTGTACAAAAATATCGAGGGTTGTTTTAGTAGGCAGCTACTGAAGTTAGCAATAGACTTTTTTTCTTCCTTCTACAGAAGAAGGACACGGAGCTGTTGGAGCGGGGCCAGAGGAGGCCCCAGAGATGCTGCGAGGGCCGAGCCCCTCTGCGGGGAGGACAGGCTGGGAGAGGGGGGGTTCAGCCTGGGGAAGAGAAGGCTCCGCGGAGACCTCAGAGCCCCTTCCAGTGCCTAAAGGGGCTCCAGGAGAGCTGGGGAGGGACTTTTCACAAGGGCATGGAGTGATAGGATGAGGGGGAATGGCTTCAAACTGGAAGAGGGCAGATTTAGATGAGATATGAGGAAGAAATTGTTGCCTGTGCGGGCGGTGAGCCCCTGGCGCAGGCTGCCCCGAGAAGCTGTGGCTGCCCCATCCCTGGAGGTGTCCAAGGCCGGGTTGGACGGGGCTGGGAGCACCCTGGGCTGGGGGGAGGTGTCCCTGCCCAGGGCAGGGGGGTGAAACTCGATGAGCTTCAAGTTCCCTTCCAACCCAAACCATTCTGTGATTCCCTTGTGGAAGGGGTCAGTGTGAGGGGTAGGGTGAGGGGTGGGATGAGGGGGTCTCCTCCTGGGAAGTGCAGTGTGGCAGTGCTGTGAGCTGACCTCCAGCGATGGCAGAAGAGGCGAGTTTGGAGCCAGGGTCTAGTTCTTACGGAGTGTTACCCCAGGCTATACAGACCTGATTGCCGCCAGCCTGCTGCAGTGTGGCGTTGGGTGATCCGGTCAGCGGGAAACAACCTGGAAGGAGTTTTGAGATGAAGACTGCTGTACCAACACTTTAGAGGTTGTAGATCTTCAGTAGACCTCAGGTCAGAAGTAACTTAAATAAGTGGGATGAGTAAGGAGGTCTCACTCATGAGTCAGCATCCAATGGGCACTGTAGAGGACATCCAACGGCCCGGTAGAGGACAAGAGCTGGGTAGGTCGAGTCATCCTTCATTGCTCAAGCCTTAAAGGATGAGCACAAAACCCTGGCTCGTTGCTGCTGCCTGTGCATCCTCTGTTCAGTCAACAAGATGTCTCTTTGTAACATTATGAGCTGGTTTCTTTTCACACCTGCTAAATTTAGAAAATGTGAAGGAACATTTACAAACTCAGAAATCGTACATCTCTGACAGCGAAGGGTGACAGTGTCAATGTCTTTGTGAATATACGTGAACAGATCTGTTACGTTGCTTTCCGTTCTCTTTTTATTATATTTGGAATTTGATTACTTTTGGATCCTGGTTTCTGGGAAGACATAGGCACCTCACAGTGCCAAGAAGTAAACCTGGATCCGCTCAGGAGCCGGTGTTCCGTTCTCAGGCTTGCTCGCGCCAGGGAAGGGGCTGCTCTGTCTCAGTTTTACGAAGGTGGGAGGTATGGGTTTGACTTATGAACCAATTTTGGATCTACTTGGTAAGAACTCGCTAGATATTAATAAAAGTTTAAAATAGTTCAGGCTGTGCTTTAAAACAGCCCTGCCTGTAATGCAGAAAAAATTAAGATTGCAGCTCATCATGGTGGAGACAGTGGAGATAAAACCAGGAGAGCTGGAGGCAAAATGCAATAGACATGGCTGTTATGAAACACGGCGAGGAATTGAGAAGTTTAACTGATGAGCTGGAGAATAAACTCAGATTAGGAAATTCCAGGTGAGGACAGGGGGTCCTTGAAGCCTGCAATTGCTGGAGGAACGAGCAGAGCTTTGATGTCGGTATGTAAATCTGAATCAAATTTACAAGGGCCAAGAATATTGTTTTTAATGTATTAAAGCCCCGATCTTTTTCATCAATGCTGTTGCGAAGCCAAAAACTACCCAGGTTTGTTGTTCTGTCTCTGGTAGTAGTGTATGTCAGGGATAATCCCAATCAGAGGAAGGGTGGGAGCAGAAAGCGGGCTGGGAATTAGGTCTCAGGAATATCAGCTACTCTGCCATGTCTCCAGGGCGGCTGTTACCCTGCACCCTTCCCTGCCGCGCTGGAGATGCTCTAATTGCACATAAGGTTTTTGTGGGATACCTTTATTTCATTTAAAGTTAACACTGCCATTACAGAAGTGGGAAGTTTAACCATTTGCTTTTCAATTTTGCCTTCCTCTGGCTCTGAAGTTCGCAGCATCGGCTGACGCGCCTCGCCTCGCCTTGCCAGGCTGCGCTTTGCTGCCGTACCGGCGCCTGGAGAGACGCAGCGCTGCCTTCTCCCGTCACCATCCGGCGGATGGGATAGGCCGGTGGAAACGTCCCGTGTTTTAGGGGTACGCGTGCTCCGGTTGTCTTACTAACGCGTGCAGGGCCGTTCATGGGAACAAATGGATCAGGAAGACTCAGTCACGTTTGTTGCTAGCACGTTAATGTCATGATTTGTAAATAAAAGGGCTTTGGACTTAAAGATGATAAGATTAATAAGAAAGAGCAACAGCCTAATGCTATTAATTAGTAATACTTATGCTTTTGAGTCAGTCAAGTTGCTGCTACACTTGTTTTCCAAAACATTGAGCCTTTTAATTCTCATTAAAATGAGGAATAAGTTTGCAAATACAGCTCAGTCATCCCACCACCAGCATCTGCCCATGGCAGGGGGGTTGGAACTCGATGATCTTCAAGGTCCCTTCCAACCTAAACCATTCTATGATCTAGCGTGTGGCACTGATGCCGGCGTGACCTGGTCTGCAGTTCAGACCTGGAGTTGCGTGCTGGTCCTCTCCTCAGCGAACCCGCGACTGCTGCTGAGCGCTTTGATATTTCTGTAACGGGAATAAACTCAGCCAGTTGGGCGCTTTACCCCTCGGCGGCGCGTGGGCTACTATTTTAGCATTTTCTCTGGATAGCGCTGATAATAGGTGGTGCGGTGGGAGTGCATTGCCCACCACGGCTGGCCACCAGCAGATCCATGGGCCCAGGTGGCGTGCAGATCCCCAAGGGCCAGGTTCAAGGCCAAGTGCTGTGGCGGTGGTGCCCAACTCTTGCAAATCGGTCTGCAGAAGTAGATTTTAGTGCCGAAAAGTGGAAACGGAGGCTACGCAGTTTCCGTGGTAAATTCAGATGCTCCGTTGGCTCAAAACCTGGTTTGAAACTGCTTCTCTGGGGAGCCTTCTGGAGGACAGAGGTGAGAAGGTTACAACCAGCAAGCCAGCTGGTCATAGTAGATGGCGTAAAGTTTGGGCAGTTTTGACCAGGGCCGTGAAATGCAGCCCACAGCTTTTACCTTGAGGTACGGAGTTGTTCAGCTCTCGGTGATGAGCCCGTACCTTCAGTCGCTCTTCTCCTTCTGCGGGGTGGCATGTGAAGTGCAAAGCTGAGATGGCTGCACTGGTGTCCTGCTTTCCTCCGGCTGCTCGCGGCCAGAAGATAACGCTGCTGCGTGGGAAACAGCGTTTTCCTGCCCTGTGCTGGACCACTGCTCTCGCTCTCACCCTGGGACGGGTGAAATCATCTCCTTGGGATGAGGCTAAACCTTGACGCGTCCTGGGGCGCAGTGCCGTTACCGAGTCATCTGGCCCCGCGCTTCGGAGACGCTGTGGGGGCTGCCAGTTTGGACGGGGCTGGCTTTGTTTCATAGGTTAAAAATACATATATTTCCTTGATGCGCTGTTGGTTTTATTTTTAACTCTTAAGCAATTTAATATTTTGTAGGTCTGGTAGTATTTCCCCCAGTTTTCCATCTGCTAATGTGATTAATTTAAGTTCTAGCTTTATAATGCCAACCCAGAGCAAACGGAATGGAAACCTTACCTATATTATTTGGCACATAGCAGTAGACATGAATAACTTTGGAATTTGTGGGGAAAAAGAAAAGTTATGTGTTTTAGGAGCCAGAAAACGATTGGAAACCAGCCCTCGCAGACAGCACAATGCCGCGTAGGATCTAGCTGCAGTTACTTTTGAGTGCGGTGCTCCAGATTCATGTTTGTAGGTGTTTCTGAGGAGTCGGAAACCTCACTCGCAGGCTGTAAAGTGGTGGTGTGCACCAATTTCCTATTGCCTTGCAGATATCGAGGCAGAATGACATGCCAAAGGTTTGCCTTTTTTTTTTTTTTCCCTCCCCTCTTCAGTCCTAGAAGCAGTGTGACGTAGTGGAAATTTGCAGTGTGGTGAGGAAGGTGGGACTGATTTCCTGAGGCTGTGGGTCTGTGGGAGGAGGGAGTGGAACACAGCTGCAGAGCTCACCTGGGGGCAGATGCTGGCCGGGACTGGTGGGCATCGGCGTTTTCCGCAGGGCTGCGGGACCCCGGGTAATGACGGGGTGCAAGAGGCAGAAACCCAAACCCAGGGAGGTTCGATCAGGGCTGCCGCGTGGTCCAGCATGGGAGCTGTGGCAGGACCCCGGCAGCCTCTCCGTTTGTGCCACCGTGCAGCGTGTCGGACTCATGGCACTGACTTGAATTAAAAATAGCTTGACAAGAAGCAGTTATTTTTAATCCAGATCGCATTCGGTATGAGCCATGCAGGCGTGTGTGCAGGGCCGGCCCGGGATGGGGACGCGGATGCAGATGTGGAGCAGTGGGGTACAAGACAGTGGGACTGCTTCAACTGCTGTTGCCACTAAAAGAAATGGTCTTTTATGGCCCAAGCTGGGATCCTAATGGAAGATGGGTGTCCGGTGTAAAGGTGCAATTCTTCTGAGCTGATTGGCGTCTGAAAGGGCCTCCAGCTGCATAAGTGCTGGTGGTGACACAGGGGACAGTAAGGGACGACCTGGCTGGGGAGACAGGCGGGAGAGGAGAGGAGAGAGTGGGGCCATCCCTTCTGGCAACAGCAGGGATTTAGATTGTATCAGGAGTGGAACAGCTATGCTATCAAAAGCCTTCGAAACATGAACTCTAATTAGGGTAAAGATGGAAAGAGAAGTCACAGGTCATGGACCCGTAGTTAACTAAAAAACGCTGGTATGTGTGAAGCCCATAGTCGTAAGGGCTGGAAGTGGCCAGGAGGCATTTGTGAGTCATTTCACTGATCCAGAGAGAACAAGAAATCCAGACTGCTAACGCATCTGGTTAGTTATGACGAGAGTCAAAACCATTGCAAGTGGTAAGATCAAGCCAAGCCAATTCAGTAGCCGGCTTTGCCATAGTTACTGATGCAACACTAAAGGTTATGCAATTAGATATAGCACACTTGGCTTTCGGAAAGCCAGTTGGTGTAGTGCCATGCATAAACATAAAGAAAATATATTGCTTCCCACTTAAATAAAAATATGGTTTAGAAATGAGTTTCCCATTAGGGAATGGTTGTTAACAGTAAGACCAGCTGAAGGACAGCGTTAGTCCAGGTTTTAGAGCAGGTATGACCTACACCTGTGCTATTTTGTACGAAGACACAGGGTTATTTGGCAGTGCCACAGACAGCCGTGACGAGAGCGGAGGTTGAGCGGGGTCGGGTGTGCTGGGGCACCGGCCTGGAGGCTGCAGAGAGCCAAGCCGAAGGACAGGGAGCTCCGGGGGACGAGGAGTTCCGAGCCAGCAGATGTCTCATAGATGGGAGGAAGGGAATGAACCTGCACGACAAGGGGAGAGCCTCAGGTTGTGAGTGAGAACATTCTTGCGATAGTTTCCAGTAAACGGGTCCAATTTGATCCGGTTGCTAAGAAAGCTGTTCAAACTGATTTATGTATAAAACATAACAGTTCGAATCAAGCTGGCACTGCCAGTGTAAAAAGCCCTGGTCCCAGGGCATTCCCTCCTTACCACGGCAAGGATGAGGCCAGAGGGGCAGCAGACGGCAGAAGTAGCAGTTTCCTTCCCAGTCCCCTGCAGAAGAGACGATGGAAGGGGCTCGAGGGGCTGCTGGGGTGACCCACCACGGTGTGCTTCGCTGGAGGTCCTGCCCCTGGCACGGTAATGGACTTGCACGCGAGCAGGCTTCAAAACTGCTGTAAATCTCTTACTGAGCAGGGAGTAGGTGCAACTCATCCGCTGCTCACACGCAGGGGGTCGGACCTGGTTGCATCCAGTGTATTCATAAATAATTTTACCTGTCGGAGCAGGGCAGGGGGTATCTGAAGTGAGTTGCAGTAATTGTTGAAATACGTGAAATGGTTGCGTACAGCAAAACGACGCGGAGCGAAGGAGTTCACATTTCAGAATGAGATCAGATTTAATTCACTTTGAAATGAGATCACTGGAACCTGCTGCCTGGGTCTTGTTTTCCCTGTTTCAGGCTTTCATCCGTGCTGAACTCTTGCCATGGCTGAATTCTGCAGAGGTTTCCAGGCAGGTTTCTTGTCTGAGCGCCAGCCTGGTTGGGTAAGCTGATTAGCTATAAGAAGATCAGAGTTTGACAAGGGGTGTATTGCAGGTAAACAGTGAAGCTTTTCCTACAGCTGAGAGTTAGTGTAGCTATGAAGTGTGTTTGCATCCTCAGAGGTAAGGAATGGTGCTTGAAAAGCCCCAGGAAAAATACCAAGAAGTACATTAAAATGATAAGTAGGACTGATAAGTTACATGGTGAGAGACTGAGAGGAGAATCAAGCGCAGATATGATCGCTGCCTATAAATACTGTCAACATGACAGCACAGATGAGCAAAAGGAAGAGTATTTGTTATCTGATGGAAAACAAGCTTTAGGAAGAGCAGTCATCGCAGCAGCAGAGCGGTGGAGGGGATCCCCAGGAGCGGGGGCTCGTCAGCCGGGGTGCAGGGAGGTAACGTCTTGTGGGACGATAGCGAATACATCTGCGACGCGCAAACGGTGAGAACCGCTGGAGACCGCCGCTGCCCTCGCCTCCCTTGGTGGTCCTGCGTGCACCAGGAGGTACAAGTGCACCAGAAGGGTCCCTCGGGGGATCTGCAGGATTCCCAGTAAGGAGAGATGTTTGCTGGTACACGGAAGACGTGAAAGGATGCCATTTGGTGCATGAGCTGCTGTTCCTGCCTGTGCTGCCGTGCTGCGTGCTGAGGGTGCTGGCAGAGCATGGTGGTGGGAGGGCAGGCGGTGGCTGCACGGCTCCAGCCCGCCCCGGGGTGCCCTCGGGCGAGGGGGACCCCTGTGCCGAGCATCACGCGGGGCTGCTCCCTCCGGGCGTGGGAAGGCAGATGGCTGCAGCAGCCTCCGCTATCGCTGCCGGTGGGCAGGAATGCCGCAGCTGCTCCTGGATCACACCCGAGCCCTCCTGGTTTCCAGCCCGGGTTGCAGGAATAAACCCAGGGAGAGGGAAATGTGAGACTGCAGCCGGGAGGGAGCAGGGTCAGGAGCAGCCCCGGCCCTGCGGCTGCCTCCCCCCGCGGCTGGGCTGGGAGCAGGCTCACCCTCAGCCTGGCCCGAGAGTCCGCAGGGGGCAACTGCAGGCCCTGGGGAGGTGCAGGGGAAGGCAGTCCTGCATCCTACCCAAGCGCTGCAATATCAGCAGGGACAGCCTTGTCTTTGCGCCGGGGACGTAGTGCTCAGCCACCCAGAAGCAGCGCTGGAAAGCTTTGCCGGGGATGCTCAGCTGCTGCCGGCGAACCTCTCGGCTCTCCTGCATGGCCCCTCATCCCCCAAAGCTCGCCCGGGCGTTGCGGTGCCCGTCGGTGCCGTCAGCGCTATACTCACCGTCCCAGCGGCACCGGGATCACCCCTGGTGCCCACAGTCCCCATCCAGGGGCTTACTTAAATTTTGGTTCTGTAACGTGCCATTCGGGGTAAGCAGACTGGGCTGATCGCAACCCACACTCTTGCTGGTGTTTGTGGCAGCTTGGGCTGCCCGCATCCCTCCCCTTCTGTTACCGGCATCGGGGTTTGTGCGCGGAACTGGAGGTCTGGGCCCCGGGCTGTGCAGGGTACGGCGCCGGGAGCGTTTCTGAGCATCCCCAGACAGCCTGCTTTCCATAAACCTGTAAAACGGCCCCTTGCGCGGGCGGTGGAGACGGCTGCTTCCAGAGCAGGGTGTTTCGGTACCTAAACACCGGTTCATTGACTGCTTTGCTGTGGCATTATTTGACAGCCTTTGGTTCTGGCCCCTTTTTGTGCCTCCTGCAGCCTTTTTGAAATGGAAGGTGGAGGGGTAGTGCCTGCCGGCGCTGGGGGTGCGTGCGGCACCGGCTGACCCGCAGTGCCCGGCCAGCGCTTCGCTCCCATCCCGGCAGCATTCCAGGATGGACCAGAGGCTTGTGGTCCCGAAGGGTTAATTGGGGATAACTCGGCTGGTTTGGGAATTCGAACTGGAGACCAAGAGGTGCTCAGCGGGATTTCATTGAGCCACTTCACCTCGCTGCACGCCGCTGGGCTGATAGGGAGAATCTCCAGATTTGCTGTTTGCGCAGCTCTCGAGGCATTCCTGGGTTCTCCGGGAGCGTAAGCACGACAGTTATGCTGTGGGTTTCGAGACACGGCTCTTAGAACTGCCCTGGGAGCGAGTAGCCAGCCTGTGCCGCCCTGCCCCAGAGAGCTGCCCACGGGAAGGGATCTCACCCCCGGCAAAGCAGCCGGCAAACGATAGGCATCGGCTAATTGCTGCCTCTCCCCGGCCTCCCGACTGTGTGCTGCGCGTTGTCATTTGCAGTCTCGGGATCGTTATCTTTGCGTGTGCGAGTAGCACGACGTCACGGTGGGCAGCGGCGGCAATCCTGCCTCTGGGATCTGTGTTATCCAGATAAGGTTGCACGCGGTGACGTTTAAAAACCTGAATAGTGTCCCGCTGTCGGAATAAAACAAAATGGCCTTTCAAGATCTTTGTTTGGAGAGAACTGGCCCTCTGCCGTCCCCAGCCCGCAGCTGGAGCGTGTGTTTCCCGTATGGGTGCGCTCGGGCCGGGGCAGGCGAAGGGGATGTGGGAGGGGATGTGGTGCACCACGGGGACCCGTCTGGGGTGGCCGGCGGCTGCCGTGCCGTGGCAGCACGGGGAAGCCCCGTCTTCTCCTCCAGATGGGGGTGGTTTGTCCTGAGCTCCCGTCACTCACCTTCTCCTGCATCCCAGCGTGGCCCTGCCCTTCACTGGCGCTTTTGGGGCCAAAGACGACATTTAGAGGGAATGTTTCTGAATAACCCTGTCAACAGGAACTCACATAAAACAATTAAAGCAACCGCAGCCACGTTGCCTTGGTTTGCTCATGTCTGACTCCGCCGGAGCCTGAGCCCTCTGCGGTCCCTCACGTTTGCTTTCTCTTTCTCCACAGAATGCGATGAACTTGCCGCCCGACAAAGCCCGGCTACTGCGGCAGTATGACAACGAGAAGAAGTGGGAGCTCATCTGTGACCAGGTAAGGGTGGCCAGCAGGGCTTTTGGCAGCCGCCTCGTGGAGAGCACGACCTGGGTTTCATCAGCAGCGTCCCCAGGCACCTTGCAGAGGACTCGGACAGATTCAAACACTCAGTTCTTTGGCTTTATACTCCATTATTGTTAGCAGCTCACAGAAGCCTTGTAACAATAACTCCCTTCTTTCCTCTCTGATGTTACCGTCACCCCTGTGCCTGTTTCCGCTGGGCGGTGACTGCTGCGGAGTTTGCGTGCCGCAGACCCGAGGAGACTGACCTTCAGTCTCTTCTCGCGGAGAAGAGTTTGGTCTGTCGTGACCTGTGTAATAGGAATGGGTGGTCTCCATCCCGCGAGTATTTGGCTTTGCACGTCACGAGCCCTTGTCGCAGTTGGCAGTAGCTGTCCCCTTCAGGGAGAGGCGAGTGGTGACGCAGCCTGAACTCCTCTTCGCCTCCAGAGGCTGAACAACAACCTCGGATTAAGCAGCACCATATGCTGAGGCATCTTTGTGTACGAGCTCTGCTGTGGCGTGCAGACTTGGCAGCAATATAGAACAATTAACAGGTTGGCTCTGCTGTGACAAATGAACAGAAACTGCATTATTTAGAAAAAGTGAAGCATCCGAGACGTAGGATGTGCATTTGTGAGCTGACAGCAAAATCAGGTTCTGCCATAAACTTCAAAAGTAATTACTAATGAGAATTATTGGTCCAGGACTGAGAAAGGAGGGTGTTTCCTTGAAATGTAAACACAGCGGTACCAGGATGAGAGTTTGGCAAAAGGTACAGTCGTGCTGTGAGGTCAGGAACATTTTAACAAATAGATTTGTGAGACATTTTCTATTTAGCTATGACAGTGGTGGAGCCTCTGATAAAATCCAACTGCCTTATAGTAAAGCTGAATGAAGGATTACTTGCTTGTTTCCATGAGTTTTCTGTGCAGAAAACCTAAAGCGTTGGGCTATTTAAAGTGTCAGTTTAGTGAGACGCCGAACAAATTGTTTAATTTGCTGTAAGTGATTTGTTTCACAGATGTTTGCTTAGAGCGTGCCCACTCGGGGCATGGCCGTGGAAGGGTGGGCTTCGTGCTGGGGTCTGTGCGCTCTGTGTGCGCCGCCTTGGCAGCGGGGCGGGCAGAAGCAGTTGGACCAGAGCCTCCGCGCGCGAACTCCCACCTCAGAGCGGATCCACCCTTTGCAACGCGCAGCTGCTGCTGATTCACTCCCGAACTCCACAGCCAGATCGGAGGGATGAGCAGATGGAAACGCAGCGAAGGAAATTTGCAATCTGCAGTTAATCGCGTATCTTAATAGCTCCTTGCACAACGCCGAGTCCACCCCCGGGTTGGGATGAGTCTGCTTCCCATCGCTCGGAGAGAGGCAGCGCAGGGCTGTTGTAACCAGCGCTGCGGAGCCCAACGCTGCGAGGATGCCCGAGGGACGGGAGGTGACGGTGTGCCCCCCTTCCAGGGTCCGGCCGTCCCAGGGTCCTGCTTGGGCAAGAAGGGGCTGCGAATCTGGGATCTGTCGCAGCTCCCCGCCTGCCCCGCTGGGTGCTTGAATTCGAGCAGCGTGAAGCAGGTGTCTCTAAAAGCACCAGAATACAGCATATGGGGTGTGAAATATTTATATCTGTCCACATAATTACAGCACGTGGCTAAAAGTACTTCCAGGAATAGATTTTGTACAGAATGGATGTTTTTAGTGTGGATGCAAATTTTGACTGCTGTATTCTGTTGGTATCGCTCATTACACCATTTTTTTGCCTGGTTTTGCTTAGCGAAAGGCTGAGGATGTAAATTAATGTAACAGCTTGAGGAAATTAACTCTTACCGTCCTGTGCTGGTTTTTGTCTGAAAGGAAAAAGGGTCCAGAGGTTGCTCTTAAGTGAGATTGACTCAATAGTCCGTAAAGCAGACCCTGGCCACGGGGGGAGAGAGGTCAGCTCCCAAAAGGGAACTCTCACTCTTTTACAAGTGAGATTTACAAAAGTGGGGAGTGACCAGTCTCATCATGATGATGATAATAATAATAATGATAATAATAACAACAATAATAATAATCTGCTGTGGGTAGGATTGCGCACGTTGCAGTGGATCGCTGTGAGGGTTCCTGGGCTGGTTGTGGGGAACTCATCCCGTGTGGTATTTTCTGTTCCTTTGTCTATAAGCCTTGCAAGTCATCTAAGCATCGCTGCTGGTGTCCTGAAACCGTGCTCCCTACCTCTCTGGCTTAGTGTCCAAGGAGGAGAAGAGCAGCAAAGCCAGTAAACCCATTGCCCGTCCTGGAGAGGGCCGAGCGGTGGTCATCTGGGGGTGAACGTTGGGAAGGAGCCGGGCAGGGCAGAGGATACCGTGTCCAGGCATGGCGAGCCACCCTCTTGGCGTACTCTAGGCCTCTTCATCCAGCCGCCTGCCCTGAGGCGTTGCAGAGGGGGCACGGATGTTGAGGGAAGAGGTTGGGGACATCTTGCAAAGTTCTTCGTTGCCCTCTAATGGCAAATTGTGGCAGGGGCATCACCGTGTCCTCACCTTTGGAGACGCTGGAGGTGTGTGTGGGGAATATCGAATTTGGAGACCTAAAATGAAAGTCATGCGGTTTACATCCGAAATACCTGCACTGAGGTTTTTGTAGAACTCTCTCCCTTTCCTAATGAAACTCTGAACGAAGGCAGGTGCCGGCTGTTTTGGAGGCTGGTGGCCAGCATGGAGCTCGCCAGGACAGCGGTGGGTTTCTCCAGCGGCCTCCTGGCTGGGGGTCCCATGCCACCCCTCAGCTTTGCTTCTGGGGGCTTGGGCCCCTCTGTGCCTGTGTTGGGGGCGATTATACCTAAAACATGGCCACGTGTGGTGCGCTGATGGGGTGCCATCTTCCGCTTCAGGGTTTATTTGTGACTGAGAAGTGGGCAGGTACGGGCCATGCTGGAAACACGGCCCCAGGTGAGATGGTTGTGCCACCCCAGTCCCCGGGTCCTCCAGCTCTCTGGGTGAAACCTCGGCTCTGCCAAGACCGGGGTGGCCTTCCCCTGGGAGGAGAGGGTGCCCTGGGCGCTCTGCCTGGCGCAGCATCGTGGTGGAGGGGGAGCCCGAGCACAGACCTGTGGGGTTGTGAGGTCAGGCTCTCAAAAGCAGAGAGCGCTTGAGAGAGCCTGGAGAAGGAAAACATCTGAAACCATGGAGGGACTCTCGGACTTGTATTCGTTTACACTTGGGTTCAGCAAGCATTGACTATAGTGGTTAAATCCTTCTCTAAATGAGGCAAAATGCTGATCGCTCAGCTCTCTGTCACATCGTAAAAGAGGTGGGTACTCACTAGCATGTGGCGCACACCCTTTAAGCCTGGCTTGCTGCTGCGCCCGTCCTCCTCTGCCACTGTTCATCGAGCTCTGCAAAGGGAAGATGGCCTGCAGCCTTCCCAGCCTTCCCCTCCATAAACTCGGTCTGGGGGGAGGCAGGTTCTTGATTTTTTTTATTTTATTTTTTTTTTTGTGAGACTCTGCACTGTGGACTGGTTGAGAGTGTAACCGCGCAGAGCTGCGCAGTGGTCCGCACCTGCTGTGCAGTTTTGGGCCCCCCATGACATGAAAGACATTGAGGCACTGGAGGATGTCTGGAGAAGGGCAGCGGAGCTGTTAGGGGTCTGGAGCACACGTCCTGTGAGGAGTGGCTGAGGGACCTGGGGGTGTTCAGCCTGGAGAAAAGGAGGCTGAGGGGACACCTCATCACTCTCTACAGCTCCCTGAAAGGAGGGTGCAGAGAGGGAGGGTCGGTCTCTTCTCCCAAGGAACAGACGATAGGACAAGAGGGAACGGCCTCAAGTTGCACCAGGGGAGGTTTAGGACAGATATTAGGAAAAAGTTCTTCACCCAAAGGGTTGTCGAGCCCTGGCACAGGCTGCCCGGGGCAGTGGTGCAGTCGCCATCCCTGGAGGTGTTTAACAGCCGGGCAGCCGTGATGCTGAGGGACATGGGGCAGTGTTGGGTTGGGCAGTGTTGGGTTGATGGTTGGACTCGGTGATCTTAAAGGTCCCTTCCAGTCCAGACGATTCTTTGATTCTATGATTCAAATCCAGAGCGCGGAGGAGTGCCAACAAATCCCTGTGTGTCCTTTGGAGGTGGGCTAGGGGTTCCCCTGAAGGCCGGGGTGCAGGCAGCCCTCCGCGGGCTGCCGCTGCCTCTCGGTGGGTGGCTGCTGAAGAAGGGGACAGGCGATGAGCGGGACGGGACTGAGCGAGGATCAGGGTTTTGCGGGGATGCTGGGCTATTTGTTGTTTGACGCAAATATCTCCGCTGAGCCCCGATCCTCTCCTCAGAAATGCGATGGAGGGACGGTGATTGAAAAGCAGCACCTCACGCTGTGTGTTACCGTACGGTGCCACTGACCCTTTTGCAGCAGAGATCTGGATTTTTTTTGCCAACGTACAACCAGTGTCTTGGCACATGCTAAAGTAGCCATTCACAGCTCTCTTTTGAGAGTCTTTGCATAAAAAAATGTTATGTATACCAGTGGATCTCCCCATTCGTGGGTAAATCACAGGCTGTAAAATCCAGCGTTGTATTAAACTCCAGAGCATTTGGATGGTAGAGACACTCATGGCTTCATTTATCCACCTGTCTGGCCCCGGGGGAGGTGGCCGCTGAAGGTCAGAGGGTGAGGGATGGAGGCACGGGGCACGAAGGGGTCCCGGGCTCAGCGGCGTGGGGCCGGGCAGGGGTCAGCATCTCCGGCCTCGGAGGGAGCCTCTGCAGCTCTCACGCCGCTTCGCCTGCGGCCCCGAGCAGAAAATTAATAGCGGTGGTTACGGATCCCTCTGCCCCCTAATTAGTGCAGAGAGGAACAGTGCCATCGTTTCATCCAAGGCCAGGTTGGACGGGGCTTGCAGCACCCTGGGCTGGTGGGAGGTGTCCCTGCCCAGGGCAGGGGGGGTGGAACTGGATGGTCTTTAAGGTCCTTTCCATCCCAAACCATTCTATGGTTCCGCAGTAAGACATACAAAGCAGCATAGAGCCCCGCTGGCTGGACTGCTGGCGCCAGGGCTGAGCCACCCTCAGGTCCGTGTGGGATGGGGGACGGATGGTGGAAATGTGCACCACGTTTACGACGCGTTTGTGGCCGGGGAGCGAGAAGGCACTGGTCTCCAGCCCTGCTTGTCCACCACCTTTGACTGGCGTTCACCACCCATGTGCTTCGTGCCCTCCTGGCAGCGCCGGGCTGCCTGCTGGGGGTCCTGGCAAAGCCGGGTGCCGAGTGGGATGCGCTGTGTGCTTACCTAATGTGGGTGAGTCCTAGGAATGAAACAAGTTAGCGAGGGTAATAATAATAATAATAACATATGTCATTAATGCGGAAAATGTCCTGAATGTTTTTGGAAGCAAAAGATCTCTGTAAAAGCCACAATTTCCTGGTTATGGAATAAATACATTTTCCAGATTTGGGTGAACAAGAGATGTGTTGAGTTCTTTGTAGGGTCACGTGGAAGAGGAAATGCAGAAATCCGGCAGTTCCTCTTTGCTGCTGAAGTAAAGCCCCACCAGCCCCATTTTTTTGGTATCCATCAGGAGAAAGCAAGTTCTGATTCTGGAGACTGCTGGGCACAGAAGCGTGGGAGCGGTGTTGTGCTCCTCCGTTTGGGCTTTTCCCCTGATTTCTTGCCATTTGTTACCCTAAAGGGAGATGCTGGGGACCAGGACATCTCACTGCTCTCCGGTCCGGTGCCTCTGCCTCCTTGCGTGTGCTTCTCTGTGCTTGTCTGTCCTTCTGGCTTATAGCCTGAGCGATTTTTCACGTAAGAAAGGGCCTTTTATCCTTGGGAAATTAAGTTAGTTTGCTTTCTAGGTGGCTCACAAAGGCAGGGTCGAGTTATTGCTGGTCTGTGCCTTTCTCCTTTCAGGGCTGTAGATAGCGTTGGTGCTTGTGTGAGTCACGTAGTGGAGATAAAATAGGTTTCATCAGGATTTATTAACTTTGTTGTGTCTGAACAGCCCGGTGTGGGGGCGACCGGGAGGGGAAGCCACCCTCTCCCAGTCGTGATGTCACCCGCTGGCTGAGGCTTTTTGCTCAGCAAAATTCGGAGACTCAAATACAGATTTTAAACTTTATATGTGTGTGGTAAAAATCCCCGACCTCCTCGTTCAAATAGCGTTAAACCCCTTGCCGTATAAATTCTTATTTTGAAAGCGGATTTGGCCGGTGAGCGATTGTGAATTGCCAGAAGTGGAGAGGAGGAGCAGACAGGGGGAAAAGCAATGATTTTTAACTCATTGTATATGGTATCCAGGGCAAGCGGGTTACGTGTGAACAGCAGAGCCTTGATGTTAGCCGGGAAGAGTGTTTGTCTCTCCAGGGCAAAGTGAATGCTCTCAAGAAGGACCAGAGGACGTTGAGAGGACCCCGGGCTGGCCGACCCGCGCAGTCACTTCCAGCACTGATGGCAAGCGAAGCATCATCCTGCAATCGCGCTGGTCCGGCGAGCACCGTGCCTTCCCACCCGGTGGGAGCGCTGGCAGAGCATCAGTTTTTTAGGAGGATGATGGCTGCGTGCAAACGTTCAGTGTGTCCCGGAGGTGTCGGGGAGCCTCGGGCTGCCGTCGCCACGCAGCACCGAGCCCTGGTTCCTGCAGCTTGCGACGTATCAGCCTCTAATAGAAAACAGTCAAAGCTGGATAAACCGAGACAGTAATCATAGCCAGGAAAGGGCAATTTTAAAGGCTAATCCCTCACGGCTTTCCAAAGCAGAAAAAACACTTTAATGGGCTATAAAAATGTTTCCAGGACCAGTGGATGTTTACCGCAAGTGGTTCTTGGTCACTAGTTAGAGAAGAGCATCGCTGGTGTCTGCTGTTTATGGATAATGTCTTTAAAATCCTTCAACCCAAATAATTGCACTATACAGTAATGAGCAGCATCTTTTTTAATGAAGTTGCTGTAGAGATTATTACATAAAAACATAATTACAGCTAGGTTTTAAGAAAACAAACAAAAACATACAGTATCTGCATCACAGACTACTAAATGTGCTCGTTGAGTCTTGTTAAGTGTTTCATTTTGAAGACTCCAGATATTAAAACTGGCAGTTAGGAAAAGCTCCTGTCACTTTAGCAGATGATGGCTGATTAGGTAGTCAGAGAAATAAATCCATAAGAGTAAAATAGCTTCTCTGGAGGATTAGACTAAACACAGCAGAGCTACATCAGCATGAGAGAACCCCCAAAAAGGGGAGGAATAAATACGAGAGCTAACGTGGAGCCTCGTTAGCCTGGGACTCTGCCGTGCCTGCCGCTCGCGGCTGCCCTCACCTCGCCCGCCATTCTTCAAGAGCGGACCTTCAACTTGGTGCTCCACCACTTCCCTCCGTCATTTGCAGATGCAAAGAGTAATATTTGGACACGGTTAGCAAGTGGCACAGTGAAAACACCTCTACCTTTGTGGTTTTTTGTAGAGGACGTGGTTATTCAAATGCTGTAATGTCTCTGGAGCTGATCTGAAAGTGTTGAAGGGGAAAAGGAGAAGCAGTGGTGGTCTCTGAGGTCCGGATACCTCTGTAACTCTTTGCTAGTCTACAACGGGCCAGATTCTCAGTTACAGCAAAGTGCTTTTTTTGTCTCTCTGCCAGTGTGAAGACGTTTTAAAATGGGTTAGTGGATGGAACTTGCTTCTAAAGAACTTAGAGTTATGCCCACTGTAATGCCACAGTCCACAGTGTGCTGAGGGGGCCGTAAGGCTGACTGAGAAACTGGCCTAACAGGGGGCCGCAAACTGCAAGGATGAAGGTAGCAGTTACGATACTTTGAATATTGACATCTTATTCTTTTAACTGACTTATTTTATCTGCTTTTATTTGGGTTTTTTTTGGTGTTTTTTTTTGGTTTTTTTTTTTGTTGTTGTTTGTTTTGGTGGTTTTTTTTTTTATTATTATTTTTAAATTTCCTTTAAAGTCCCTGTCAGCATCCATGGGTGCTCCTGCTCCCATTTGCCGGAGAGTTGCATGCTAGGGCTGACCATCGTGCGCCTCTCGGGACGTGGCAGATGATTTCTGCTTCTGCCGGTGGAGCTGAGTGATGGAGCCTTGGCACACCATTTCCAAACCTGTCTGTAACTCCGTGCATCCGTCTCGTGCATCTGTCTTTCCCAACGCACCGCTGGCAGTTCCAGTTAGCAGCAAATTTAACTACAAGGGTGTGAAAGGGACTGTCTGCCCGTGATGCTGAGATGAGGCTGGCTCCAACGCCCGTCTCTATAGAGCCGAGAAGAAGCCGTGGTGGTGGGCATGGTGCTGGGTGGGATGGAGCAGGACAGACACCCTTGGTGTCACGTTGACCAGGGAGGAGCTGGCGATGAAGAACTTTGTATTCCCTGAACTGTTTTTTAGATGAAAAGGAAATGCCAAATTCCAGGACTGTGTTTGGCCCGTACATGTGAAGGTGCGTGGAAAAAAAATCCGGTTGTAAAAGAGGAAAGAAATGTCCGCTGTCTGTCTTACCGAGCACTTTCCTGGTGCTTGTGCACCACGGGGCAGAACTTTTGGTTCATTTTTTCCTTCTGACCATGATGAATTACTTTTTTTACGGGAAGCGGCAAGATAATGACAGGAACAACTTTTTGGTGTTCAGACAGTACGTTCTGGTAACTGGGCAGCAGTGTCCTATTCATTATGAAATAACTTTCAGATAATGTAGTCAAAATTGCATCCTGACCTAGTAAAGGGGAGGTTTCAAATATCAGTTATAAAATGTGAAATTTCAGGAGGAAATTGTTATGAGATCTTTCCTCAAGGGAAGGGGCAGAACAGTTTAAAATTCTTCCAAGATACAAATAGTATCAGAACTTTTGGTAATGCTCTTAACAGGTTTGGACATAGCATACTCCTTGCAGAACAACTCGTGTTTCACAGCGGCTTTGTAGGATGAACTTCAAGCTCGCTGTGCAACTGGTAAAAAAGGAAGCGAAAATCAAGCAGCTCTCAGAACACAAACCTTACAGACCTTCTATTTGTTGTTAAAGTCTTTAATTCAGTTCTGAATGTGGCTGATGCTGGATTGCAGACCGAGCGGCCCCTGTGAGGTTAGGCGTTGGGAAACCGTCAGGGAGAAACGAGTCTCGAAGGCAGGTGGGAATTCCTTGGCACTGGACTAGCAGCAGGTGAGCGAGATGGGAAAGGGAAATCAGGCGCGCTGCCGGTGTGAGGCAGAGGGCAGGAAAGCAGACGTGGGTAATGAGATGTTTTACACATGAGTGAAGCCCATGACTGCGGGTACCTACCTGCCGTCCCCTGTGGTAAGCAATAAGTTCCCTGGTAAGCGAAACAGTGGCCTCGGTAGCGTTTGCCGGCTCGGTTCCCACCACGCTGGAGATCCCTCAGCTCTGCTGGCCCTCATGTGACACCAGTGCTGAAGGAAACCCTCGAATGGCTGGGAGCCATGGCTGGCTGGGAGGAGCTCAACCACCAATCATGGAATCATGGAATGGTTTGGGTTGGAAGGGACCTTAAAGACCATCTCGTTCCACCCCCCTGCCCTGGGCAGGGACACCTCCCCCCAGCCCAGGGTGCTCCCAGCCCCGTCCAACCCGGCCTTGGACACCTCCAGGGATGGGGCAGCCACAGCTTCTCGGGGCAGCCTGCGCCAGGGGCTCACCGCCCGCACAGGAGAGAATTTCTTCCTCCTATCTCATCTCAATCTCCCCTCTTTCAGTTTGAAGCCATTCCCCCTCGTCCCATGGCTCCCCTCCCTGACCCAGAGTCCCCCCCAGCTCTCCTGGAGCCCCTTTAGGCACTGGAAGGGGCTCTGAGGTCTCCGCGGAGCCTTCTCCTCTCCAGGCTGAACCCCCCCTCTCCCAGCCTGTCCTCCCCGCAGAGGGGCTCAGCCCTCGCAGCATCTCCGGGCCCTCCTCTGGCCCCGCTCCAACAGCTCCGTGTCCTTCTGCTGTGGGGCCCCCCCGAGCTGGAGGCGGCGCTGCAGGGGGGGCTCCCCAGAGCGCAGCAGAGGGGCACAGTCCCCCCTCGCCCGCTGGCCACGCTGCTGGGGATGCAGCCCGGGGTGCCGGGGGCTTTCTGGGCTGCGATTGCGCATTGCCGGCTCATGGTGAGCTTCTCCCCGTGCAAGCGGCGCTGGCAGAAATGGTGTGGGGAGCTGACCCCAAGGCACGATGAACGTGTTGGTGCTCAAGCGTTGTGTTGATGTAGGAAGCGGGACGGTGCTGTGATTGCGCGTATCTATGGAGAATAAACGAGCCCTCCTGTGCGGTGCCTGGGTAGGGCTGGTAACGAAGTCTGCGTGGTCCCTGCTGGGAGAACTGGCCAGCCTCCTGCGTGCTTTGTAATGGAAATAAAGACTGAGCGCTACGCGTCGTTCGCCTGTGGAGGTCCACCAGGACGAGCTGAACTCACCGTGGCCCGAACACCGTGTGACCACTTTGTGCCATGGCAGGGGAGGCTTCGCCGGTGCCATGTGGCACTCCCCCCTCGCCAGTCCGGTGCCTCCCCATAAATGGGAACCTGCAGGAAGGGTTGGGCTGGGAGCTGGTGGGCCACCCACAAAGACCATCCAATTTGCTACCATGGAGTTAAAATACTGCTTGTTCATTGTGAACATACTACTCTTGCATTCATTTCTCTGGAATCTGAACAATGAAGTGTTGAGATTTCTCCCATGAATAGGCTGTGCAGCGTGTTTTTAGGCTTGTTCCAAATGATGAAAAGGCCGTCTCACCTTTTGCGGCGATGGCTTTCAGTCAAACGTGGGCACGCGTCCACTCTTCTACCGCTTCTCTTCCCTCTCGGTACTCCTGGCTGGCAGAAACCCTTATTTCAGATGTGTGCGTTCCGATGTGTGACAAAGTCAAAATTGTCATTGAATATGTAAGATACATTTTTATGCGTCCCATATAAATATCAAATTTCACAATATCAAGAAACATGTAAATACATTTTATTTGCATGCGTATTGTGTATGCACAGATTATATATTTATGAATATAAAGTATGTACATATAAAACTATATTATAAATATCTACTGTTTAAATATATATGTGTGCGCATGCATTTTCTATATATAGTAAGTAAATATAGAAGACGTTATGAAATGGCTGACGGTTGTTCTCATATCCTTTGCAGGAAAGATTTCAAGTGAAGAATCCTCCGCATACGTACATCCAGAAGTTGAAGGGCTATCTGGACCCGGCTGTAACCAGGAAGGTGAGGAGCGTCCTGTTTCCTCTCACCCGTCCCTCGTTCCTCCGCGAGGATGGTCCTGGGTCCGGGTTCCTTCCTGCCTTTGTGTAAAAGGCCCCGTAAAAGTGTCTGAGAAGAGTCTGGGGGATGGAACAAACTGCAGAGAGAAGCAAAGGGAAATGGGAAAGATGCTGCGGTTTTCGCAGCTCGGCAAGGAGAACAGATGTTGCAAAGAAAAGGACCATCTGACACATGAAACAAATTGTTTTAATAACTTTAGCTTCAATAAGTAGTCTGACAAATTATCACTGGGCTCTACTCTAGGTCTGACTTTCCATGTGGGCAGTGCTGGTGGCGAATAAAACCTCTGTTGGATGGCAGTTTTCTCGCTCGTGTGAAGGGGGTGTTGAAGATTTGAGTCCTTTTCTCCGGGCGTTTGCGTGACAGAAGCTCAGTCGGGCTGGCACTGTCCCCCTCTCGCTCGCGGTCTCCTCCGGGGCTCAGGGTTGTGAAGTAAAGACGTTAGCTGGGCTGTGTTTACGTGGCAGAGCCTCATCCATCCTTCTGCGTATTATTTGGTCCAAAACAGTCTGTTAATCACTCATGAAAGGCTCAGGCGCTTCACTTGGCCCTTCAGGTGAATGTCATGCATCCCTGAACGCGGCGTCTGTACCGCGATGTATTTGTGGCTGCTTCGGACACTTCTGACCTGGTTTCTTCAGGGGCTTAGTAACAGCCTCCAGGATGTCAGCATAACAGTAAACCTGCATCCCATTTGGAGGACCATCGCTGAACCTTTGGTATTTAACCACTTTGGATATCAGCTCATATCCTGTCTTGACAGCTATAATAGCCTTTAAAAAATAAAAAAATAAGCAAAAAGCAAACAAGAAGAGGCAGCGAGAGCATTGCAGATCCTGCCGTTGACTGGCTCTGCCTTGTCCTCAACAGTAGCAGCTTTGTGTTGCCGTACAATGAGCCGAGGTCGGTGTCCTGCGGGAGAATCCGTATCCTGACGCCGGGCTGCAGCCGCGGCGGAGGTGCAGCTCCGTCCCTGCCGGGGGCGAGCGCTGGGTGCCCTCCGCTTCCAGCGCCCCGCGTGAGCTCCTGGCTGCGGGGCCGCGGTAATGTCTTCTGACAGCGCTGCTCTCGGAGGCTCTGACAAGGAGTAGGAAACCATTTAGACGGAAACCTTTAAGTTTGCCGCTAGCTGATTATAGTGGTTTTTAGAAAAAAAAAAAAAAAAAAGGTGAAGGGGGGTCTTTGTGTTTTTTCTCCTGAAGGGTTTTTGAAACTCGCTTAGTGTTTGGCTTTGCTCTGTGGTTACTCCGTGGGCGCACATTGAAGCCTTTCTTATCCCGATATTGCCATGAGAGTCCCATGACAAAGGACAAAACCGAAGGAGCCTAAAAATAACTCCCATTGAGTTCCTCTCTTTTGTTGCGTTATTCTGCGTCGCCAGCAGCCTTTCCTCAGCCTGGGCTGCGAGGCGGAAAGATTTACAAATGGGCTTCGGGACGGGCGCGCGGGGTCGCGGGCAGAGCTGGTGTAACCAGGCTGACGGCTGTCACTGGGGTGGTGGCAGCGCCGTTGCTGCCCGTCCCCAGCGCCGCCAAGAGAAGGTGCTGCAAAATGTGCCTTTCGGCTTGTAACTGGGGTCATGACGGCTCTTCCCAGCAAAACAATTGCTGTTTGTCCGAGCTGAATTTTGAAACGGGAAAATGAAAGTGTTGAAATTACACATTTTTTTAAAAGAAATCGCAGCTTGGTGGCTGCGGGAGCCCGGTAGAGCCCAGAGCGGGTTCCCTGCTCTCTGCTGGGGCTGCGGGGAGCAGCTTGGCCTCGCCGGGGGATAACGGGCCCCCCCCGGGAACGGGCTGCCTATTTCTGCCGTGCCCGCCCGCCCCTGTCTCCCGCCTGCCTCTCGCTGCATCAATATTTCACCTTGCTTTCTAGAGAGGTAAGGTCTTCTATCGCTTGCGGTTATATTGTGTAAACTCTCTCGGGAGAGAAGGCACTGTGTTTTTGTACTCTGAGCTAATTAACTGAGGTCCAGAGCAACTGTATGTCTGAGCTCAACTAGCTATTTTAAAAGTAAAAATTAATAGTGCCTTGTGTCTACTAGGATTTTGCAGGGAGACATCTATTTCAGTCTGCCAGTGGCCTTCTGAGCTGGGGTTTCGTCTTACCTCCAGCAAGCCGGCGGTGCTAACTAGCGTGTGATAAAACCCCGGTGAAAAAGGCAGCTGATAATTTCCCCATAGGTCAGCGAGGCAAGGCCAAGCCTGTCCTTTCATCATCTTCACCTCGGTAGGTGAACTCCTGAGAATTATTAACTGCCAAGTGGTCCCCTTCATTTTCTTGTGGGTTTATCGTGGTGCTCGGAGAACAAACCTTTTTTTCCCAAGTATTCATAGCTTAGTCCTGCTTGCAGCAGCATCGCTTGCGTCCCAAACATATATAAGCCCTTTTCAAACACCTCAGGTCTGTGTGAGTGATAACTGGTGACCAAGGTGGTTGTTTATTGCTGCAATTCCAAGATGATTATCATCGTCCATCCACTTCTGCTCTCATTTACCTTGTTCGCGAATGAGAAGTTACCAAAACAGCTGCTCCAGAATAATTTATCCAGCTGTTTTAGTGCATTCCCATGGGCAGGGAGCCCCAGGCAGGAGAGAAGATGAGAGTCCTCCAGCTGGGAGAGGAGGATGCCCCACTGGCTCGCTCCATCCGCACACCGAAGGTCGCCCTGCCGCAACCCGCTTTGGCAGGGGATGGAGAGGAGCCGCTTGGCTCTGCTCGAGAGGAGTTGGGGTGCACGTAGAGGTCTTCTGCCGTGAGCGGTGCCTGCTTTGGGCTGTGGAGTGAAGCGGGGCTCCCACTGCATCCCAGTGCGGTTTTGCCAGGTCACCATTTCTCCTCCTATACGGAGGTGACCCAAAACCTCGTCTCCTTTCTGCTGCGTTGCAGCCCAGTGTTTTACTTCTGACGGTTTATGGCCTTTTCCCAGTGTCTTAATTTTGCAGCTACAATTTAGCATGCACAAATTGTTAAAGCGTGCAGATGGCAGCACATGTGTATTTCATTATTGGCTCGCACACGCAGATTTGGTAATTATGTAGAAATCATGGCAGGTTTTTTGGTGTGGGTGTAAAGTCGCGAAAGCGAGATTAAAGCACCAGGCTGAGAATGGAGCCCAAACGCTGCAGCTCTCAATGGAGAGTTTGATGCTAAAACAAAGCTTGTATTGTAAAGAAATGTTTATTTGTCTACAGGCTTTTAATTTTCTTAATCCTGGAAACTCAAAAATGTGCATGGGAACAGAAGTTATTTTTCTGAGTTTGTTTTTGTTGACTGCCGAACTATTGTTATTGCTTTCTCAGGATTTAGAGGGGTTCTCAGTTTACCTTAATGTTTTATTTGTTCATTCTGCACTGCGCGAGATGTTGATGCTTTTAATAGTATCACATGAGTCTTAATTGTTATTTTTGCCTGCTCACTCAATTACAGAAATTCAGAAGACGAGTCCAAGAGTCTACTCAAGTACTCCGAGAACTGGAAATTTCTTTAAGAACAAATCACATTGGGTAAGAATTTTTGATGACTTCTGGTGTAACACTTTTTTTTTTTTTTCCTTTTTAACATCTACTGATGGATGCCTTTGAGAAAATATCTCTTTGCATGTCAAGCGGTGATACCACTTGATTGATCGTTAAAGCCTGAAGGGCTCAGTTAAGCGATAGCTGGGCATCTCAGGAGAATAATTCAGCTTTAATCCTTTCATGATAGGGTTCATCCACATCTCTGGGAAGGCTGTGAAAAGATTGCGCTCAAATTCTGCTCACCCTAAGTCAGTCAGAGCAGGAGTGAGCGTGGTTGTGTCTAGAATAGTAATAGTATTGCAGCTATAAATATATATATAAAAAAAACCCCATGCTGTTTTATAGCTTTAACATGATGCAGATCATGAAGCCTGGCTGTGACTAATATTCCCAGTATTTTACTTATACAAAACACAAAGTTCCTCTCAAATAGCAAAAGTAAAAGAATAACCAGAGACTTCAGTTTTTTATGGAACGTGCCGTTCCCGTCCGCGCTTCCGCCGGTCTCACCCCTCTGCTCTGGGTCTGGGCACCAGAACCCAGTTCCGCACGGCTGCGTCAGCCAGGAAGCTTTCTTCAGCGTTTTGTTTCATGACCACGCTATACGTCCACCTCAATTACGTTGATTTTATGGGATGCTGCTCTTATTTTGAGGGAACCAGGGTGTTTTAAACAGTGGGAGGAACAGCCGTTCTCTCTCTGTGGTATCTCCCCAGCGTGGTGTGCACGGACGGTGTGCACAGCGGTGGGGGACCCTCCTGCAAGCTGCGCTGTCTCAAATATCTACGACAAACTTCTCCCACAGCCCCATTCTGGCTCCCACTTTGTTTTCCCTCGTTTTCCAACGCAAAGGATTCCCTAACGGAGACTTGGGGCATCCAAAGTGTGAGGCTCTGCAGATTTATGACGGCTCACGGGTGCACAGAAGGAACCGTGATGGTGCAGCAGACAAATAAAGGAGGCTGACAAGGCCAGTGGTTATTTGTTTTGTTCACCTGGCTGAGAGAGGTTTCAAAATATGTTTTATCAAAATGCCAGGTTGTTTATTTTAGCAAGTAAATAGCGAAAGATTTAAAGCCTAAAGACTGGTAATGAACTCCCACTCTGCTGAGAGCAGGGGCTGCGTAGCGGCAATGCCTCGGAGGCAGACCGAGCCCGGCGTCCTGGTTCCCTCCCTGGCTCCCCACTCGTTCCAGTGGCACCCAGCCCGCTCCTGGTGGCGTTTCGGCTGCCCCGGTTGGGGTTCGCAGGAAAGCCAGGCTGGGGCTGTGCTGGGGCTCCTTGCTCGCCTGGGTTTGCCCCCAGATGTATGGATTTTCCAGTTTTACTTGGCATTTGTGAGTTTTTGAAAGCTTTGGAAGATAACAGGCTTTTCTGAATTGAAGATTATTTTGCATAGTTCTCAGGGACCAAAATTCACCTTTTTAAAAAGAGAAGGCAAATTACCGTTCAACGTATGTCCGGGATGTCAGATCTCGCCCTTGGTGCTCGTACTCTCTTGCCGATGTGCTGTCCGTATGCTTTTGAGATACTGCTGGAGATCAGGATGTGGAAAAAAATAACCCGGGTCCCCGCAACTGATGCTCTAGAAGGCGGCTGTAAGCAGCGCTCGGGGGTTTGCGCGGCGGCGGGAGCGCGGGAGGAGATGCGCCTGGGTCTGGAGCAAAGCCCAGGGCGCCCGTGCCCTCCTGCAGCACCGCTGCGGGGCTGGGAAAGGCGCTTACCCGCGCCGGAGCTCCCTACTTAGACGCGCAAACATCGAGTTTCTGAGCACTGCAGAGTGTGCTCAGGGGGGTTTATTTTTATTTCTTTTTTTATGGAATATTTTTCCTATCATAGTGCTGCAAAAAAGCTTGTTTTGGTACATTTGTAAAGTCCTCTAAAGAACTCTGTTTTAAAGTCCTCTAAATAATAAATGGTGTTTTTTAAAAGTCCTCTTTTCCTGAGCGAGAATGCAAAGTTTTTCCCCGCAGTGCTGCCGTTCCTGCACTGGGTCTGTCTCTGGTTTATCTGACAAGAATTCCAGTAACTGCATGAAGCCTGTGAAACCCTCTGATATGCGATGATCTTTCTAACAGATGGGTCAGGGAGTTCCTGAATGAAGAAAACAAAGGCCTGGACGTTCTGGTGGAGTACTTGTCGTTCGCGCAGTATGCAGTCACGTAAGTACGACATGTCTGGTGCTCTCGGGGCTTGCAAGGCAAAGCAGGGATGCTGCCGTGGCTCCAGGGCGAGAGGGAGATGCCCAGGCTGATGCTCGGCTCTCCCTGTAGCAGCGCTTTCCTGCGAGTAGCTGAGCACAATACCTTACCTGCCTACAGCGGAGAAAAGGGTAACGTCAGTCCAAAACTATTGGATCAGAACCTGTTGCAGAGAAAAAAACACCTAAGGTTAAGCCTTGAGATTATTTATGTCTAATACGGTACTGACGTATTTTTTAGCTTTGGCCTCTGACTGTCTTAGGGGTGCAGCGCAAAACCATTCAAAAACCACGTAGAAGCACGCAGGCTTCCTTACAAATAGTTTTGCAATTAGTGCCTGACCCCAAGGAATGGTTGTCCACCATCTTCAAAGCAATGTCCACACATGAACCACTTGTCACAAGGCTCCTGGCAAGCAAAGTCGTCGGCATCCAGCGGGGCGAGGGAGGTCATCCTCCCCCTCTGCTCTGCCCTGGGGAGGCCGCAGCCGGAGCACTGTGTGCAGTTCTGGGCTCCCCGGGTCAGGAAGGACAGGGAACTGCTGGAGAGGGTCCAGCAAAGGGCTACGGAGATGATGAGGGGATTGGAGCATCTTCCTTATGAGGAAAGGCTGAGGGCCGTGGGGCTTTTTAGTCTGGAGAAGAGAAGACTGAGGGGGGATCTGATCAATGCTGATAAATACTCAAAGGGAGGGTGCCAGGGGGATGGGAACAGTCTTTTTCCAGTGGTGCCCAGGGACAGGACAAGAGGGAACGCGCACAAACTTGACCATAGGCAGTTCCATCTCAACCTGAGGAGGGACTTCTTCCCTGTGCGGGTGGCAGAGCAGTGGCACAGCTGCCCAGAGAGGGGGGGGAGTCTCCCACTCTGGAGCCATCCCAAACCCGCCTGGACGCCGTCCTGTGCCACTGCTGGAGGTGCCCCTGCTGTGGCAGGGGGTTGGGCTGGGGGAGCTCCAGAGGGCCCTGCCAACCCCCACCACTCGGGGATCCTGGGATCCTGTGCAGCAGATGTGCTGTGAGACAGGAGTGGGAGTTTCACGGTGATTTTGCAAGTCGGGAAGACTACGAAACAAGCTTTTGCAGTTCCAACATCTGGTTAGCTGAGCGTCAGGTGTAGTCATTTAGGTAGTAAATAATAAAATTATTAATGATTATTAAATCTGATGAAATTAATGACTTAAATTGGGAAACAAATCCAATTTCATTAGTCATTATGATAGGACGAGGGGGAATGGGATAGGATGAGGGGGAATGGCTTCAAACGGGAGGAGGGGAGACTTAGAATAGATATGAGGAAGAAATTCTCTCCTGTGCGGGTGGTGAGCCCCTGGCACAGGCTGCCCCGAGAAGCTGTGGCTGCCCCATCCCTGGAGGTGTCCAAGGCCGGGTTGGACGGGGCTGGGAGCACCCTGGGCTGGGGGGAGGGGTCCCTGCCCAGGGCAGGGGGGTGGAACGAGGTGGTCTTCAAGGTGCCTTCCGACCCAAACCATTCTGTGATTGGATCACACAATGTGAAATAGTTGTTCAGCGGAGGATCTGTTTCTGTATATCCACAGACTTTAACTTCAGGATATTGTAGCAGTAGATTTTTCTATAAAGTTGCCTGAAGAGAAGCGGTAGGTTAAAGATGCTGTTGCAGTTAGGAACTCAAGCTGGCTAGAGTTAATATTTTATTTTTAGAAAAGATGCCATCAGATGTATGTATATCATTGCACAGAAAAGAGATTTTTGGTGGGGTTGCAATAAAATTAATGAAGGAAAATTATATGTTTTAAAATGTCACTAACTGGAAAAAACTGTGCACAGCAAAAAGGAGTGTTTGTATAAAGACTTTCTTCCTAAAATTATACAAATGTATGCAAGTTAGCTTGCTGGGTTTTTCCCCTCTCTAACGTGGTATACATGAGTAATAACCTCAAAAGCTGTAAAGGGAACAAGCAATTTTTGCTTGAAATAGCAGTACAATGGGCAACGAGTCAGAAATCAAAGAAAATCTGTAATGATTATGGTAATGTGTTACATATGCCGGGAGATTCGTGAGCACCGACAAGGCAGTGTAAATGCTCGCTCACATGTTGATGGAGGAAAGTGAATTAGTACTTGCACAGCCTATTGATTTATTGAATAAAACGGAGACAGCTTTAAGCATTCCCCCTCTTTCCTTCAAGGCAGGGCTGTTCATCACCAAAGCAGCCGATGTCGTATTTATCTTACATTGAAGTAGAATAATACGTAGCTGTTTGATCCTTCTGAAACCGTACGCTTGTGTGGTTGGCTGCTGCCTTTGTCAAGGTCCAAAGGTGCTGCAGTGTGCACTTGAAGCTCGCGCTGAATTGCAGCCGAGGGGAAGTGAGCCTGCATTGCTTTCTTCCTTTCTTTTGGTGAGCTTTTGGGACCTCCTAAAATCCGCAGCTGTTGAACAGAAAGGAAAATGCTCTGTGCATCTCTCCTGTCTAACCCAACGTTGGAATTTCTGTTTCCTTTCAGGTTTGACTTTGAAAGTTTGGAGAACAATGTGGAAAACTCGATGGACAAGTCCAAACCTTGGAGCCGATCTATTGAGGACCTGCACAGAGGCAGTAATTTGCCCTCGCCGGTTGGCAACAGCATGTCCCGCTCTGGCAGACACTCGACTTTACGGTGAGGCGTTTAATTAGGCAGTGGGTGACCTACAAACGGCGAGTGCCCGAGTCAGAAGAGTCAGTAGGGGTTTTCCAATTAGAATATTTTTCGTCTTCCCTCTTTTCACAGTATAGGCTTGACACGTATAGGAAACGTGTCGTTGTACTGACAGCTTTGAGGTGGAAAGAAGTGCTGAGCTCGTAACACAGGGCAGCGTTACACAGCAGTGGAGGAAGAGGCAAGAATAGCTCTGCCTCCCTTTCCAGTGGCAGAATGATCTAAGGATGCACGACACGTTTCCAGCAGGTACAATGTGGCTTGCACAGAGGAAGCGATTCCTCTTCTCCAAAGAGTATCTCAAGATTTCCATGGAGGCAGCCAGCCTGGAGCTCCGACCTGGCGTCTCGTCCAAAAAGGTCTCTTGTAGCAGCACATTCCTTCCGTGCTGCTATGAACAAGGCATTTTTTTATTTTTTTAAAAGGCCACTTCCATCCTTCAAACCCGCTGTTAAGTCTAGCATCACCCTGGGCTCTACTATGAAGTCTCTCTTTCCAAATCCTGGGGTTTTTTTTTTTAGTTTGTGGAAAAGGCAGGATCGCTTCCCAGGACTGAACGGCAGTTGACTCTTACATTCCTTCAATGCTTCCCGGTTATAAACCACACTAAGCACCACCTTGAAACTGGCAGTGCTGTCACCCAGGGGCGCAGCTCAGAGTGCCAAACGGCTTCTACTTGTACGCTTTTTGACTTTTTTAGGCTTTTGTGGAGTTTTGTTACATAGTACTGTGAGCATAAAGGGGTCCGACAAAGACGGAGCCAGTGAGGACTTACAGCTTTTTCCTACATCTTCCAGTTGAGGGTCCGTTTTGGTTTGTCAGTCGATGGTAACGTTGGCTCTCTAGTTCCCGTGAAGCGCGTCCCTTCCGCCTACGGCCTGAGCTGTGGCGGCTGTGATGCCTGGAAGATGGAGTTCACAGACGTCAGCAGTGGAGGGGAGGAGACAGACACACAGTTCTGGTAAAGAGATACATGCTGTGGAGTCCAGCAAAATCACTTGACCAGCTGATATTTATTTTTTTTTAACGTTGCAAAGGTGTTCTTAGTGGTTTTGGTTTTCTTTGATCTTTAATTGCTGTGACAGAGAAATGGTGGAGTCTTGTGCTTGCAGGAGGATGTCTGATTCTGCTCTCTGTCTTTGGGAGGCATGCTTGGGATTAGTTACGCTAGAAATGCATAACTCGGGTATACGTTACATGTCTCTTACATGTTTTCTCTTCATTTCCTTCCATCCTTTTTTCCTTTTTCACATCCCCCTTTATTCCTTACCTTTTTTGTTTTCCATTTCCATGTCTCCCTCCTTGCATTTTTCATTCCCCTCCCTCTTTCAAACGCTCTCCTCCAATTCTCACTCTCTCTCGCATCCTGCCCTCCTCTGCTCTCATCCGCCTTTCACGTACCGTCAGATTGGTTTCTCTGCCTGAGCAACTTCAGTTCAAACGCCGCCAGAGCTGCTTTTCAGCCAACTGCCTCTGGAGCGGCTTCACTTTGCGCTCTGCTGATGAGGCTTCGAGCCGGAAAACCTCGTAAGTCCCAGGTGGAAGGTTACACGCAGCAGGGGCTGTGCGGGGCATGGGAGCCGCCTGGCGAGTGCCCTTCCCCATGCCTTATAATCTGGTAATCCTACGTCTTGGTAAAGCGACTGCCTGAGCGACGGGGGGGAGTTTTCAGCCTCCAAAACGTGTGGTTATCACATTATAACTTCAAAGTGTAGTTTGCTTCCGTAGAGTGGGATTTTCGAAAAGAAAGTAAAATGGTTTATGTTGAAGCACGATACTCATTTTCTTTATCATATTGCAAATAGTATGATTAGTTTCATACCTAAGACATAGAGCCCTTAGTCATTGCCCATGCTATTTCATCTTTTTTATTACAAATAGAGACTTCACTCGTATCGAAAACCAGCACAGAAATGTAACTTAGTATAGTGTTTTTCAGCCAAGCGTCCCCTCCTGCCCGCAGAGCTGTCTTTGTACCAGGGCAGCTTGGGCAGAAACTGTCCAGCGTTGACGTGGAATTAGCATGTTTGGTTTGTGTTTCGTTTTTAAAAAAAAAAAACAAACAAAAAACAACCAAAAACCAAACTGTTTTAAAATGTTTACTTTTTCAGTAGCTGGGGACTATGTGTATTAAACCCAGTAAACGCTAAAAGTAGGTGGGGAGTTCTTAAGAAAGGTTTTTTTATATGATTAGTAAATATTGGTTATCTGAAACAGACTTTTCCTGAGAACAAGCCAGGGGCTCATGGAATGAGGAGGGCGTGTGGGGTGGCGTTTCTGGTCAAGACCGGGAGGTTCCTGCCCCGTCGCTGGGACCTGCGGAGACCCAGGCGAGAGCTGCTGCTGCCGGGAAGCTCTTCTGTCTTTGTTATAAAAAGCATTAAAATGGAGAGAAAGGAAGAAGCGGTCCTCCCTCTTCGGATGAAAAAGGAGAAGGCTGACAATCTTAACAGGGTAATTTAAAATTCAGGAGCTGGGCTCGTCCTGCTATGCCATAGCAGTATGAAAAATGAGAACGAATTTGGCCTGGATTCCTCCTTATTAAAACGGCGGGAGGATGCGGGGAGGCAATGTCTCCTGCCACTTTTAACACCATTTTCTTCTCATTTTTGGTGCCTGGTTGGCAGTGTCATGGCTCTCCTGCTTGTCCTCAACGGCTGGAGACCTGCTGCAGCCCTCGGGACCCTGCACCGTCCCACCTGATGTGTGCTGTACACATTTAATCATAGCAAAAGGAATAGGAGATGAGCACAAAGCAACGCTAGGAAGGAGTTGTACCCCTTGCAGCCTTGCACACGAGGCGGCTCCGTGGTGGTGAGCGGCCAGCTGGCCGTGCTGGGAAGTCACCCGGCGGTGACGTGGGCACGGAGGGTTTCTGTCTGTTGGTGTGCGTGGCTGAGGCTATCCATTGCTAATTGTGACTTTAACTGCCTTCCCGTAGCTCTTTTTAGTAGTGCTAAACCCTGCCAATTCCCGGCTCGCTGGGTTTCCTTGGCAACTGAGGTGGGTTTTGGGTTTTTTTTTAAGAGGAGGCACAGGGATTTGGGAAGCGAACACCAAAATGAGGGCAGAAGGATAAAAACGGGGATGAGCCTTTGGGGATTTTAGTGCTGCTTTTTTGGGGGGAAAGAGCAGTACTTTCACATGAGAGTCATACTCTCCAGTCAGATAAATATTAATGCAGACTTTGTAATGTCACAGCCCATTAGAAATTCCCTCTCTTCCGAGTCAGATACTTCAATTTTTATGTGGATTGAACTGAGAAACTTCATTTCTTTCTTCAAAATCTGTGGAGTCTGTAACGAGAGCGATGCAGGCAAACGTATCTTCAGCCATAAATGGGCTTTGGATGCATTTGGTAATTGGACTCAAATTTGGCACTGCTTCGTACGCTGCAGTGAATTGGGCTTCACCATTAACGCTGTCACTGCTCGGGGACCTGCTGACTTCCTCGTCATAATTTTTGTCCGATGCTTGGTAATTTAACAGAGTGTGGTTTTGAGCAGTCGGTTGTCGGCCTTGTGATTCTTGTGGGTTGTCTGCCTGGAGACCACGGTTCTTACAGACCTCGGGCAGGCGTTGGTCAGGCAGCGGTGTCTCTGGCAGCTGAGGGGACCTCCAAGGCAGCGTACCCCCCTTTTCGCGTCACCTGCTTGATGGCGGTGTGGGGCGTTTGCCAGTAACTGTCCTGGTCGATCTGGGGGAGAATCCCCTACAGCACCCGTCTGTGTGTGCCTGCAGAGGTGAAGAAAGATGCTCGTTCCCTCGCTGGGCGTTAGGTGGGATGCGCACGGCGTGGCGGAGCTGAGCGCCGCCTGGGCGTGCGTCCACGGCTGCAGTCACGCACTGGCTGCGGAGCCCGGGAGGAGGAAGGGAAACCAAACCAGACTCTTTCAATTCCTTTTTTTTTTTCCACCTTTTTTAAGCATCAAAGATCTCCTCAGCTTTACGGATTAATCATTTTCCCAGATTCTTTTAGATGAAGACAAAACCAGCAGGCTCAAAGTCATTTGCCCCGAGAAGCTGTGGCTGCCCCATCCCTGGAGGTGTTCCAGGCCGGGTTGGACGGGGCTGGGAGCACCCTGGGCTGGTGGGGGGTGGCCCTGCCCAGGGCAGGGGGTGGAATGAGATGGTGTTTAAAGTCCCTTTCGACTCTAACCATTCTATGATTCTATCATTTATTTTCTTTCCATTTGTGGCACAAACCAGCTTTGTCACCCCTGTTTGAAGTGGCAGAGAGGAGACATTTTCAGGCAGCATGGCGCCCTACTCTGGCTCGCCCAGGACAGGTATTTATGCCCTCACGTGAGTGGATGACCTGATCACATCTCACTGGTTTTAGTGCTTGTGAGGGCCACCGCTGAGCACAGGCTCGTGGTCTTTCCCTCTCCGGGTCACACTCCCTGCAAAGGGGTGCGAGTTCAGGGTCCCCATGTCCAGCAGACCCAGCTTGTGCCTTGCTCCAAGAGGAGATCAGAGAAATCTGTAGTTTGTAGGAGGTGCCAAGACCTTCCTCTTCCAAAGTCCCTTTCAGTTGTCAGAAGGATATTCGTAAATAAAAATGCCACCGGCTCCAGACCACCACCACCAAAATCGGGGAAATGCATTCCGAAAACCACCAAACCCCAGTGAAAACCAGGAATCCCAGTCCACGCAGAGGTGGGCGAGCAGCCGGGGGAGAGGTGAGGTCCACCCTGAGCTGTCCTCTGCTCTCATTGCTCCTACTCTGATGGAGCCAGCCTAGACAAATGGGGGCGTGATATTCTTTAGGAGTTAAGAAGATAAAAATGAGAGAAGAAACCAGCTGTGGCTTGTATTCGTTATTAACGCGGTGCATTGGAAGTCTGTCTGCACCACTGGACTGGGCACATGTCCTCGTTTTAAGCATGAAAGTCCTTCCGTTGAAGTTGGTGGAGATGGCAGGAGGTTGTATTGAGATTTGTGCTCACTTACCATGATGGAAAGGGCTTTTATTTACTTTGAGTATCTCAATTTGTTGCGTAGGTGTTTTAATTACCCATCTGTGGGTCTTCAGTGTCAGCGTGAGCTGTTTTGCACCAGAAGACGCCCTTGTGTGTTGTGTTTTCTAGGTCTCGGTTGTACAAAGTGCTGGGTGAGTCTGGGGGGCGCTGGACGCTTTCAGCAGTTCTGGCTGATCACGTTAACAGAGTAACGTGGAGGTGGAGGCAGGAGGAGTGTAGCGGAATGAATTTCTTCAGGCTGGTGGGGCTGAACGCTCCTTCTCACCTCTCTGCAGGAGACTGGTGGGTACCAGCGCAGCCGGGTCTCCAGCGCCTCTACCACCACCGAATTAACTAAATTGTTAACAAGTTGCATAAAAACGGTGAACAAGTTATTCTTCAACAAAAGCGTAGTTTAGTTAGGTCTGGGCGAGAAGAACCACCTTAAACCATACCGTGTATGCACCAAAGGCACGAAGCTGTGGAGTCGCTCCCCCCGACGTGTGACATCCCGTACCCACCGCCGGCGGCTGGCAGGAGGAAAGCATTACACGCTGCAGGAGCTTGCACGTGGTCAGGTTTTCTGCTTCTGCTTTTTTTCAGAAGTAAGGTTTTATAGTTCTTCTTTAAAGGAGGGGCGGAGGAAATAAAAGAGGAACCATCTGAATTTAATTACCAGGATAAATATACTCGTGGTGACATAATCTTTGACCTGCAGCAGACAGGAAATCAAACCCAACAATTCATCCAGATGCTCGGATCAGCCTAATGTTTAGTAACAAGAAATGAAATAAAAGCAAAAGAAGATCATCCACCCTGGTTTGGCTCATGTCGTGTAAGGGGAGGTGTTAGGGCTACCGCCAGTCTGCCCTGCCTTCAGGAAGGAAACAAATAGCATCAGGGGTCGTTGCAATTGCCACTAATACGGAGAAGGCTTCTCGAGCCTTACTTCCAGCGTGCAGAGTCATCGTAAAAGAGTTTCTGTACAAAAAAGCCTCATTAATTCTTGGCATTCATGTCTGTGTGAAGAAATTTGCATCTGTTGAAGGGAGGCGATCTAAATCTAGGGCAGAATCCCATCTGTGCTGGAGATATTTTCTCTGCAGTGCAGCTCTCGATTGCATATTCTGTGCCCGTTCCTCAGCCTGACGCTAAACTAACACGGGTGGAAGCTCTGCAAGCCGGAGGCTGCGGGCCCTGGGTATCGCTGATGGTATCACTGAACAACGCACTACTGATGTGCAGGATGGGGGAAGGCAGGAGGGCTGCGGCAGAGGGAGCGCAGAGCGCAGCCCGGGGCTGCGGCAGAGTCCCCACGGGTGAGGGTCACCTTGGCTTCGGGGAAGAGAACAGAGCAGGAACCTCTGACTTTGCCTGTTTGGCTCGTTGTTGGTATGACGTATCAGTTTGCTGATGACACCAAACTGGGAGGGGTGGCTGACACGCGGGAAGGCTGTGCCGCCATCCAGCGTGACCTGGACAGGCTGGAGAGTTGGGCAGAGAGAAACCTGATGAAGTTCAAGAAGGGCAGTGTGGGGTACTGCATCTGGGGAGGAATAACCCCATGCATCAGTACAGGTTGGGGGCTGACCTCCTGGAGAGCAGCTCTGTGGAAAGGGACCCGGGAGTCCTGGGGGCCAACAGGGTGCCCATGAGCCAGCAATGTGCCCTGGTGGCCAGGAAGGCCAATGGCACCCTGGGGTGCACCCAGCAGAGTGTGGCCAGCGGGGCGAGGGAGGGCATCCTCCCCCTCTGCTCTGCCCTGGGGAGGCCGCAGCCGGAGCACTGTGTGCAGTTCTGGGCTCCCCGGGTCAGGAAGGACGGGGAACTGCTGGAGAGGGTCCAGCAAAGGGCTACGGAGATGATGAGGGGATTGGAGCATCTCTCTGATGAGGAAAGGCTGAGGGCTTTGGGGCTTTTTAGTCTGGAGAAGAGAAGAATGAGGGGGGATCTGATCAATGCTGATAAATACTCAAAGGGAGGGTGCCAGGGGGATGGGAACAGTCTTTTCCCAGCGGTGCCCAGTGACAGGACAAGAGGGAACGGGCACAAACTTGACCATAGGCAGTTCCATCTCAACCTGAGGAGGGCCTTCTTCCCTGTGCGGGTGGCAGAGCAGTGGCACAGCTGCCCAGAGAGGGGGGGAGTCTCCCACTCTGGAGCCATCCCAAACCCGCCTGGACGCCGTCCTGTGCCACTGCTGGAGGTGCCCCTGCTGTGGCAGGGGGTTGGGCTGGGGGAGCTCCAGAGGGCCCTGCCAACCCCCACCACTCTGGGATTCTGGGATTCTATGAGAATCCTCCACGTGACCATCTCCAGGCTTCAAAGCAGCAGTTTTCTTGGCTGTGGGCAGGTAGCACTGTACGGGACGCCTGCAGCCCTCGTTGGGTTTCTGTGGGTCTTTTCCACCTCTTCAGAAGAGGCAAATATTGTTTTCACCTCAAACCTTCCTTTTTGGTGCCCGCATTGCTCTGCAGAGCAGGGGTTTGGTTGGGTGCCCGGAAAGCCGTGCGGGGTAGCGAGAGGTGTGGAGGAGAGCATCTCGCAGCCTGCGCAGCCTCCACGCCGGGGGCTGGATCCCGGGGAGATGGACCCGGCGTGCTCCGGGGTCCCGCTGCATTGCAGGGTATCCTTGCTCCCCGAGTCTGTTTCTCTTCGCTCCCCAGGCTGCTGGAAATGCCAAATTCTGGCTTTATGGTCATCTTTTATTAGTTTAAGGAGACTTGCTCCCATTTGTTACAGCTGACAGCGCTCTGTCAGATGTTTAAAGGCATTCTGAAATGTAAGGACTTGATCCGCCGGGCACTGAGGAAGATTTTTTTCCTCTATCAGTGGCATGATAAAGATCTAAATACTCATTTAAAATTTAAAGGAAAACAATGTATGCAGCCTTCAGCAGTTTAAAGCTGAAATAAGTCATTGTCAGAACAATCTCTGTATGACTAGAAATGACTTTGAAATCGTTTTATTGCAATGTTTTTCATATTTAGTGAAAGGATTCGGAGGAAATACGCTAGTGCAGTGTGGTTACCCATTTTCCAGCCAACCCTGGCAGTGCTTCCACACTTCCCAGTTCAGGCTCAAGGTAGGGCTCCCGGTTGAAGGTTGTGCTGCTCTTCTTTTGTCTCGGGAAGGGAGATTTGGAAGACCAACGCGTCCCCGAGCGCAGGGGCTGTGTGCGGGCAGCGAGCGCCTCGGTGGGGACACACGGCTGGCTCCCTGGCCGGCCCCGGCGCCCCCAGGAGCAGCCGGACCGTGTCCCGGAGCCCAGGGGCGTGCGGTGCATGCAGGACCCCATCCGAGGTGCTCGTGGGGGCTTGGGGCCAGCCGGGGCAGCCCCACGGCGCGGGGAGCAGCCTAGGCCTCTCCCGGTCCTGCGCCCCTCCTCGGGGTCTGTCCCCCGAAACCCGGCTCCCGGGCTCTCCCCACCCGCTGGTCTCAGGCAAAACTCCATCGTGTTTCCCGCAAACCTGAAATCCGTCTGGAGTGCCCTGAGCTGATTTAGGCATTCATATGTATGGGAGGGGAAAAAAAAAAAAAAAAAAAAAAGTAGTTTGACTGAATTCTGCTTTGAATTTTGGGGTTTCTTTCATCTCGGCGCTCCTGGAAAATGAAAGCAAAGGGAGGTAATTGCTGAAGCCTGAGAGTCGCCGGCTCTCCGTGGGCAGGGAGGTTCGGCACCGCGCTCCGCAGCTCGCCGCGTGTTCCCCTCTCGGCCCGCGCCGGGGCTGCGGAGCGGGGAAGGCTCCCGCGGGCGCGCGGGCGGACGCAGCGAGGGTGCTGCTGAGCTGCCATCGCTGCCCCGCACGCGGAGCGTCCTCAGGCGGTTTGTACGCTTAAAGGGAGAGAATTTGCAAGTGTGTCCTTTGTGTCAGTGAGGTAGTGAGTCAGAATAAGACAAGTCTGTTCTTACTTGTTCATGTATTTATTATTACTCTTTATTATTGTTATTATTAATAATAATCATCATCACTGATTTTAAAAGCTACACCTCTTTTTTAAACGAAATGAGTAGCAAGGGCTAGCCAAATAACTGCCCAGTGGCAGCAGCAATAAACAGGGCAACCCCCTAAACGCCCTCCAAATCTGCAGAGGACAGAAGGAGGAAGCCAGTGCAGCACGGTAACACCAAAGCCGTGTCTGATACCCTCTCCGATGGTGCCCAGGAGCAGACGCTTAGTGCGGGAGATGCTCAGAGCACTTGCTTAGCGCGAGCAAGGCGAGTGATGTTTCTCCTGGTACGTGCTCCTGTTTCCAGCTGTCTGTAGATTCCGGCATCCTGATCCAAGGATTGCATTTTGCGTTTCACGGTTCTTGATGTTTTTTTTTTTTCCTCTGTGAATTGGTGTAAGTGCTTTAGGAGCCCGTGCTGGGCTCTGGGCTCTGCCGCAGTGGTGCTGAAGAGCTCCCGTTCTCCGGAGCACTGTGTAGAGGAGTGCCTCAAAAATTACCAGGTTTGCTTTGATCCTGTCACCGGATAATTACATGTGACGCCACACAGTTCCTGTGTTACGAGAAATAATGACAGATCGTTCCCCGTTGAGTCCCTCCGTGCCGCTCAGGCTTTCTCGGAGTGTTGGCATAGTTCTCGGATGGAAAAGCCTGGATCTGCGTGTCCCCTGGAAGCTCTCCAGCTCTCCGTCGCACCCTGCCTCGCGCGTGTGCGCAGTTGTGCTTCGGGTCATTGCTGGGTGCCAGTACTGATTCCTTTAACTCCTGGTTAGGGACTGGAGTGAGAGCTAAGGATGCTGGAATCCAGAAGCTTTCCCCACTGCAGTTGTTTTCCCAAATCAAAGAGAAAAAAAAGCCTTCCCGTGCGTGTTCTCCAGGCTGCAAATATGGCCCTGGCAAGTGTGAAGCCAGCTGCAGGTGTCTGAAGAAGCCTTCTTTTTACGGGAGGTTGTATTTACTCCGGCAGTCAAGCTGCATCGATGAATTTCTCTTTCCTCCCCCAGAGGAGTTGCTCTTTGCATAGGAAATGTCAGAATTTGCACATGACTGCACGTGCATCACGTTATTTTTCTTTCCGTACATACATATATGTATTTCGTATTGCAGGCCATCTCCTCGTCTCCGATTTCCTGTGCTCAGCTCGTGGAACGTGTTTTTCCTTAAAGAAAATAAGCAGTATCTCAGGAAGAGCTGAAATGTGGTTTCCATTTACTATGCCGTAGAAATGACAGGTTTAAAGATTTCCCTTTGTGTTTATTCCGTGTACTTATTTAATTGAATTCAAGGTTGATTTACCAGTTAGGGGTCACAATTAAAATAATTAATGCCTCTGTTTTGAGGAAAGTTCCTAAGGGCTGTATTTTCCCCAAATAATTTGGAGGGCTTTCAGAAAGCTCAGCTGCAGAATAGAAGAGAGGCACCATTCTTAAAGGAGCTGCCGCGGGAATTAATACATTTGCTGATGCCTACGAATGTTCAGTTCCATTAAAAGCCCATTCTGCAGCTCGTGCCGAGTAGAATGCATGGAAAAAAACCCTGGAATCCCTGTGGTTGTGGGTTGTGAGCATAGGAAGTACCATCTAAGCAGGAGGAGGGACTTCTCTCCTGTGCGGGTGGCAGAGCAGTGGCACAGCTGCCCAGAGAGGTGGGGGAGTCTCCCACTCTGGAGCCATCCCAAACCCGCCTGGACGCCGTCCTGTGCCACTGCTGGAGGTGCCCCTGCTGTGGCAGGGGGTTGGGCTGGGGGAGCTCCAGAGGGCCCTTCCAGCCCCCACCACTCTGGGATCCCGGGATTCTGTGAGGGGCTGGGACCGGCGCCGGTGTTGCGGGCTGGCGCTGGCTGGGCAGCGGTGGCCAACAGGCAGTCATGGAGCCGTGCACCTGCGGCTTCGTACGCTGCCAGTGTCACCAACTCCTCACCTTTTCTCTGCGTCATTTACATGTGTGGTGTCTGATGGTCATCTGCTCTGCAGAACCAAACAATGTCCGCATTTTCACCCAGAGGAGGAATATTTCCATTCTTTTATTCTCACCACCTAAAAATAATCTTGTGATTGATGAGAGCTGTTTTTGTTTGCAGGTATAACACCTTGCCAAGCCGAAGAACACTAAAAAATTCCAGATTAGTGAGTAAAAAAGATGATGTCCATGTCTGCATCATGTGTTTACGGGCCATAATGAATTACCAGGTATTCCCCTTTTTGTTCTTTCGGACCACGTAACTGCTTTGTTGTTGGGAACGGGGAGGAAGAGGTTGGTGGTGAATGAAGGTAAAACTGACGCGAAGGTTTAGGTTCTTGCTCGTTCTTAGGCAGAGTAGCTGAGAAGCAGTGTAACGCGGTCTTTGTGCAGCCGTGCAGATGTGAAGGCACACGTAGGTAGGACCACGCGCGTATTGGGCCAGTTGCTGTTTGCAGTGATGGGCTCCCTTTGCGCTCACTTATTAGACCCGCAGCTACACAACCGAAGTTATAATTCATCTCAGGATTTAGTACTAACACTTAGGAAAGATGAGAATTTTTCAGAAGAGCTATGCACTGATGGAAGATCCAAGCTTTCACTCTTGTTCCGTGTCTATCGCAAGGCAATTGCAATAACAACAAATCTAAGAATAAACTAGACCAAAACTAATCTTATTTTCATGAGTTTCTTTTCTCTTCTGTGGGACGCTGTGATCATGTGGCATGCCCAGGTAGCTTCAGCAACTTGGGATTTTTCGCTGAAACAGTAACAGCTAAAAGCGCTTCAAAGAAAGGTTGTGGTGGACACCTTTATTACGAGTTACGTGGTTGTACGAGCTATTTCTAACACGGCTGTGTATGTGAGCTCTGCCCTCGGGGGTACCGGCTCCCTGGGCTTTACAGGGTGTCTGATAACCAAGACAGTGTTTCCCAAAGCAATTCTTTTTTTTTCATTTTTGGAGAGCAAAGCCAGCAGTAGTCCCGCAGTAGCTGCCCGCTGCAGGCGCTCTATGGCAGCACGCGTGCCGGAAGAGGAGTCATTTCGGCTGCTGAATTACAAATTCCTCTTTAGAGAGTAAACGATGCGCTTGACTGTCAGAATTAAAAACAAGAGGGAGGGGAAAGGACGAGCAGAGGGGTTGGCAGTGGTGGAGTGGACCCTTTTTTGTTGGCTGACGTAGCCAAACCAGGTACTTTCGACACTGTCAGCAGCAGAGAAGTTGTTAGGCACGGTGGGAGATGGAAATGTGCTGGCTGGCTTGGTAAACTCCACAGAGTTTTGTTTGGTTTACAGCACCGTGTGGGACCACTGCCAGATCCGGTCAGAGAGATGTAATTTGTTGGATTTTAAAAATAATAATTTTGGTCTTAAAACTGAAACAATGTTTTCCCCTTCTCTTTTCAGTATGGATTCAATATGGTCATGTCGCATCCACATGCCGTTAATGAAATTGCACTAAGTTTGAACAACAAGAATCCCAGGTAGGCTGCGCTTGCTTTTAGAGAGTTTAAGAAGTGGGTAAGTAAAGAGTACATGGAAAGGATTTGCAGGGTTGTGTTTATGCACAAACCTGTAGCAAAAATCAGACTTCATTCTGAATCAGATTAAATCTGTGTTACGGTGCAAATAGATGAGCGATTGCCAGCTAGCTCCGTTGGTTTCAGGAGCTACCGACTCTTCGGCTGAGAGTGTGCTCCTTAGCGCTCCGGCTCGACGGCAGCGCAAAGACGACCGTGCTGATAATGAGCAGCTGAGCATGGGATTTTCCTGAAGAGCGGGAAAATCTTCTTAACTAGACGTTGTCCGAGGGGTCCTTAGGTTTACATTTCTTTGAGAGGGGGTTTCGTTCTTGTGCTGTGTCGGGTTGCCGGTCAGCCACAGCGACAACGTCGTAATGGCAGAGGGGAGCGGCAGGCGGCGTCCCCTCCTCTCCCCGCGCACACCCGTGACCCTGGCAAGCCACTTCCAGCAAAGCCTGGAGCTGCAGACCTCTTGCATGTCTTAACGAAACCAAATCTGACACAGTGATGTTTGCAAGGAAAGGTAAAACTAGGGGATGAGGCAAAACTAAACAGCACTATAAATATATATATATATATATATATCGCCTTTGCTTAGGCTGTCCGCTTGCCTTACAGTGCACTGCTTGAAACCTTGTCCTGATGGAATTAGGTACTTCATTCCTTTCTGTTATTTATCCCAGCAAGCCTGGGCACAGCATACCTGGGAAGTTTATTTTTTTTATCATTTTTGGTGTCCTGTGCCTGGAAATCGGGTGATAAGAGAGAGCCTAAGCTTTCGTTTGTGAAAGAAGTGGGTTATTTATTTCTGTTTATTTAAAAAAAAAAAGTTTTCAAATGTGGCTTAACTTAATGTTAGTGCTGTTCAAAACCTAATTTCTCTTTGGTTTAGCCCCATCGTGATTTTTTGAAGAAACCAGAGGTCGCAGTGCTTAGGGTTGCCTGACATGTGCAAAAAGGGAAGCGGCAGCTGTGAGCGCTGCTGCAGAGCTGCTCCCATCCCCAGGCCGTGCACGCTGCGGAGCTGAGTGCCGCAGCAGTGGGTGGAGGATGGATGTAGGGACTCCGTCTCCTCTGGTTGTGCCCAAACGGATGCCACCGACACAGCCGTAGCTGTCCTCTCCCCGTCCCCACCCCGGCTGAGCGCTCCGACCAGCATCGGAGACCTGGGCATCCCCCTGCGCTCTGTGCTCAGAGGTCGCCCTCCCCTCTCCCGCAGCCGCGGTTCATGGCCCGCCCTTGGAGGGGGTATTGCTGAAGATCTGTAGTAAGAACCCCTCGATCCTGTCTGAAAGAGCTTGGATTTTCTTCTTGGGGCAGGAAAAAAAAATGGATGAGTAAGAATTGAAAATGATACATTTAAAATTTCCTAGGAAAGTGAACATTTTATCTGGTTTCCAAAGATAACCTTGACACTTTGAAAGCCAAAAGGTATTTCTTTTTCTGTAACATCTGGTTTGAGTCAATGCTTTAGCATGAGACTAATTTCATATGTGTCTGCATGATTTTAATATCTGCTCAGAGCTCATCTGGCCATAAAGTCCGGTTGGCGCTTTTGCCTTATGTGAACCCGGTAAGAAAGTACTGGGGATTATTTATATTGGAGTTAGACTGAGTCTGTTGCATGCTTTTCTTCCAGTAATCTGTTGTCTTCTCTCATTATTATGCCTGTGTTAGCACCGCTGTCAATTAGTTGCCCATATTTCTGATTCAAGAAGGGAAAGATGCGCTAAGGCATCCTATATTTACTTCGGAGAACCATGTCTTTTTTGTGTGTGTGTGTGTGGCTATGAATAATACAGATTATCATAGAAAATAATTCAGATTTGTATCAGGCAAAATACAGATTTGAATTATAAGCGCATTCAGTAAAAACTGGGCTGAGAGGGACCGGGCTGCGTTGCGGCGGAGCCAGCTGGCTGGTGGCTGATGTGCGGTGACGCTGGCTTGTGTGAGGCTGCCTCCGCTCCGGCTCCGTGCAGGTGGGCTCTGCGGGAGCCCAAGCTGGCGAAGGCTGAGGAGGTCTGCCTTTGCCAGAGCTGTGCAACTGCCGTGGGTTTGCTTTGAATTTCCACGAGCGTTTGCGGTTTAAATTTTTGCATGTTTTGAGACGTGTTAAAATGGGGGGAAACTGCATGATCCTGGGAGAGTCGCAGTTCCCTGGATCAGATGATGCTCAGCGTTAAACGTCTTGCAGGTTTCCTGGTTTCGAGAGATTAAAAATACACGGGATGCGAACTACGTCTCCCAGTGTCTCCATGTCAGTTTTGCAGACGAGTAGAAAGAAGGTGGTCGGCACGGGGTGGTCATTGACTGTCATCATTTCTTTTCTTCGCAGGACAAAGGCCCTCGTCTTAGAACTTTTAGCAGCCGTTTGTCTCGTCAGAGGAGGGCATGAAATCATTTTATCTGCGTTCGATAACTTCAAGGAGGTATGTTATTCTGCTTTATTGGAATTTGGTGCACGTGTTGATAGTTCTCTTACTATTGACTAGAGCTTTCTCGTTCAGCCAGATTTCCTAGAGTAAGGATTTTCCATAAACTGCAGATCTTCCGTAAGTCACTTTGAGCTGCAAAGTAAACTGTCGATGCCATCATTTTCTTCATGTTTGTGTGAAAGAGCCATAATCCCAACAAGATGAATCCAGACTGTGAATTGCTCCCTTTACCTTTTGGTCAGTTGAGCTGTGTCCCCGAAGTGGAGAACTAATGGAGATCTCGAGAGCTTTACTGCAGTTCTTCTGTCTCTGAAACCACCAGGAGTGGTGTGTCACATCTTCCATTTTCAGAGCCACTTATACAAGCCCTTGAAATGCAAAACTCCTGGTTTTACTAGCTGTAGGGATTTTATTTGTGAAGAAATTACAAAATAAAGTCTCTGTGGTGGGCCGCTGACTGCTGAAATTAATACAGGTATTCCAGTTGGCTCAAGTGGGGCAAAACAGTGTCATTCATAGGTGTGTACGTTCAAGCGTCTCACGTGTTTGCGTACTGTGGTTAATGGGATTTGAGAACCTTGTCCAGAACCACTAGTGGGGGAATCAAGTCCTAGAAAGCTGCTGTTCTCGTTTATTTTGAGTATTGGATGTATGTGTGAATTTATTATCAAAGAAAAAATTAATCTAGATTTTCCAGCTCAAAAATTGTTAAGACTTGATGAGTCCCAACTGGACTGCGTATGAGCATGTAGCGTGTTTTTCCTTAACGCCGCTCTTGCTGTAAGTGGGTTAATGCAGATGATCCAAAAGCCAAGTTGTTATTTTTTTTTTAGGTTTTGTGTTTTGGGAATTATTTCTGGTGGAGACATACCAATCTCTGATTTCCATCCACTGTGCATATTTCCACTGGGCTCCCCGGGTCAAGGACAGGGAACTGCTGGAGAGGGTCCAGCAAAGGGCTACGGAGATGATGAGGGGATTGGAGCATCTCTCTGCTGAGGAAAGGCTGAGGGCCGTGGGGCTTTTTAGTCTGGAGAAGAGAAGACTGAGGGGGGATCTGATCAATACTTACAAATACTTAAGGGGAGGGTGCCAGGGGGATGGGAACAGTCTTTTTCCAGCGGTGCCCAGTGACAGGACAAGGGGGAACGGGCACAAACTTGACCATAGGCAGTTCCATCTCAACCTGAGGAGGGCCTTCTTCCCTGTGCGGGTGGCAGAGCAGCGGCACAGCTGCCCAGAGAGGGGGGGAGTCTCCCACTCTGGAGCCATCCCAAACCCGCCTGGACGCCGTCCTGTGCCACTGCTGGAGGTGCCCCTGCTGTGGCAGGGGGTTGGGCTGGGGGAGCTCCAGAGGGCCCTTCCAGCCCCCACCAGTCTGCAATTCTGCGATTCTGTGATTTGCATGTCGTAGACAAATAACTGTATTTCTGAGGTGCTCATCGTTACACAGAGCCAGAGCAAAAGGTTTGAGGTCATCATCTCCAGCGTGGGCCGGTTGTAGAAACCTCAGCTCTGCGAGACCAGGCCTGTCCTGGGCGTGAGCTGTGTTGTGTCCATAGAGCTGCCCAAGGACGGAGGTGATGGGAATGGCCCCGCTGCTGGCGAGGCTTCCCCGGCTGTGGTGTGGAAGTGGAGTTGGAAGTATTGCGTGGCCATGGAGAAAGCCTTGCTCCTGGGTTCCGCCAGCAGCAGGGCGGCCAGAGTATGGAAATAAGACAGGACATTTCCAGCTGGGGAAAGGTCTGCAGTCCTGTAACGCAGGCACAGAACTGGGACTGGGAAGTGTGGTTTGGTTCTTTCATTTATTCATCGGTAGCCTTGGGCAAGCTGCCGGTGTCTGTGGCTTTGGTTGCACCTTTGTGAGAGGAAGGAGTCACGGAAGCAAATGCAGATAAGAGTGTTATGAAGAACACTTGGGTAATAGGAGAGAAGTGCTTTAAACAGGAGAAGCTCTGTAAACATGCAAAGTACAACGTTATTATTCCAGGCTTAAATTCTTCTGGCTGATTACTGCTCTGTTATAGAAGAAATATGACTCATTAGGGAGGACGGTGCGAGGGACTACAGAGAAGTTGGGCAAATGACTACAGCCGCAGTACCACCGGTGGGGACGGTCTGCAGGGCTCATTACGCTGCCCCTTTGCGTGTCACAGGAAAGGATGGGTAAAGTCCCATTTGCTTTCTTACCTTCCTGACCTCTTTAGTCGAGGTTTTGCTCCTTCATTGTCTTCTGAGTGCTCTGTCGTCTCTTATTTCTCCTGCTGACATTCAAAAATTCCAACATAACACATTCAGTTTGTCTGCCGGTATTTATTTCTTCTGTTCCTGTTCGTGTTTGATGGAGTCCTTTGCTACAGTGGAACTGTTGGCTGTTGCGGGTGAAGGGGGTGCGCAAGGAGGGGATTTTACCTTTCTCAGTTCTGCATTTAGCTGTTCTTCTCTTTATCCAGTTACGCTGCTCATTTCTTGCTCCGTGCTGTTGTTTTCCAGTTTCCTCCTGGGCAAGTTTTCAGCAATAGTTTCAAGTCTTCATGTTTATAACTTATTCAACTGGTATATTAAAAATCTGCGAGTCGCTGACATGTGAAGTACCCAGGGTTAGATTTCTAGCAGTATACTTCCAATTTAAATTGCTGGAAGCTCAATAATATTTATGTGGCTTCTGTAACTATGCGTTGCAGGGCTGCCACAGCTTCTCTGTGGTTCTTTCATCAGACACTGTGTGCATATTTAGGACAGATTAGACTCGTCGAACTAGATCTCTGCTGCTCTATCTCCTTGCCATAAAATAACTTCAAAAGAAACCTGAACTCCTGCCTAACACTCACCCTGTAATAAAGTCAGTAGGGAAAACAGGATCTTTCGGACCAAATTCTGCTCTCATTTACATCAGGGTGAACATCAACTGTTTCGTTAGGCTTTGAGCTTTGCTCTGATGTAAATGAGAGCAGAATTTGGTTCTCAGGGACTGACTGAGCCAGAAAACCGCAGTTGATCTGAATCTTGTCAAGAATTCTTTTTGAAAATGGCTTTTCATTTGAAAATGGTTTTACAGGCCGGTCTTTTTCTGGCTGGGCTCGGGATGTTCAAGTGGAGGGCGGTTTGTTTTGCTAAGCTGTCTCCTGACAATTAGCCAATTTGGCCCTTATTTCGTCTGAAGCCCTTGATTCTCGTGCGCAGGTTGTGTCTCTCTGCGGGCGACTCGGTGCTGCGCGGTGCAGGCACAGCCCGGTGCTCGCTTTTCAGTGCGGGCTTAACGCGGTGTTGAACGCGTCACGTCTGACCGTAGAATCGCGAGGATATTTCAGAGCTTCCAAGAAGGTACAACAAACCAGGAGCTTGAGGTGGAATTGAATAAAGCAGAAGTCAAGAGGAAAAGAAGATCCAGAGCCGTTGTTGGCGATGGGGAGCGGAGGTTGGGATGGGCGGGAGGGAAGGCAGGTGTTTTACGCGAAGTTTGTTAGAGCTGAGGAAACCAGGCTTCACGCAGCCGCGCTGGCGGTGGGGAACGCCAGTCCCCTCGCTCAGGCCAGTGAGGGGCAGAGCTCTTGAATAAGTTTTTTTCTAATTTTGCTGAAAGGCAGGAAGCGGTTTCAATGAAACCCTCGTCTGTATTGTAGGGAATGAATCAGGAATTTCAAGGGAGGCATCAGTGTTAGTTTCTCATCCGTCTTTGTATTTCTCCTTTGTGTCCTCTGTAGCGTTGAAGGAGTTTGCATGTTGAGTACGAGCAGGGGGATGGTTTAGGTCAGGCTCTCGTGGTGCACGTGTCTCCTTTCTGCAGCCTGCTCTACGTTTTGGGAACTACTCAGCATTGACAGAACAGCAACTTCCAGCTCTGCGAGAGAGCAGTGCCCCAAACGTTCACGCACCTTCTGGGTTTGGTCATTCCGTCCAGGCCAGCGCAGACGTTGGGTGAATCGCCCCCAGTTTCCAGCCTAAATTCAGCTCATTGGTTTTCATGAGGTCTCTATCTGGGCTAAACGGGAAAGAAAGTTTAAATTAAACTGCCAAGACCCTGTCCCTGCTTGTTCCTGGGCAAGGTGGGTTTTTACACCTTTCTCTTTTCAGAAATGTTACTTTCATAACTCTCATTGCTTTTGAAGTCAGCTCAGCCCTCAGCACAGGAAAAATATGGACCTGTTGGAGCGGGGCCAGAGGAGGGCCCGGAGATGCTGCGAGGGCTGAGCCCCTCTGCGGGGAGGACAGGCTGGGAGAGGGGGGGTTCAGCCTGGGGAGGAGAAGGCTCCGCGGAGACCTCAGAGCCCCTTCCAGTGCCTAAAGGGGCTCCAGGAGAGCTGGGGGGGACTCTGGATCAGGGAGGGGAGCCACAGGATGAGGGGGAACGTTTTTAAAATGAAAGAGGGGAGATTGAGATTAGTTATTAGGTAGAAATTTTTTTTACAAGGAGGGTGGTGAGCCCCTGGCCCGGGTTGCCCAGAGAAGGGGTAGATGCCCCATCCCTGGAGGTGTTCAAGGCCAGGTTGGATGGGGCTTGGAGCAGCCTGGTCTAGTTGAAGATGTCCCTGCTCATGGCAGGGGTTGGACTAGGTGGCCTTTAAATGTGCCTTCCAGCCCAAACTATTGTGTGATTCTGTGATTCTGTGAAGTCCAGGTGCTGCTTCACCCCTATGTGAAGATCAGCCTCAGCTGCTCGGCTAAGTTCGTACTTGCGGGATGATCAGATCTTGGCTGTGAGGAGCTGCGCTAGCCAGGAGGGCCAGCAGGTGCTTTGGTTTGGCTGCAGCCTCTCTCAGCGTCATCAGGCCTCAAAGAGCTTCCGAAGGGTCCCAGATAGAGCAGGAGGAGTGCGAGGAGGTGGGGTGGTGCTGGACGCTGCCGCTCGGCGGAGCAGGGCTTTGCCCTCACCTACAGCAAGCGGCTCTGGGTGCCCTCCGGCCACCCGCATTCTGCAGCTGGAAAACTTCCTTCTTCTGCGTGATGCTTGACTGAATTCCGCTGTATTTATGGGAAATAATTTGGAGTTACTGTGCCCCAGGTAAGCCGTGGGAATAGCTGGGGTATTTGGCTATCCCCTTATATTTTTGATGCTTTCTGGCCTGTTGCCGGTTCTGTTTGCAGCCACCTCTTATTCCCAGCACCTCGCAGCGAAGGCAAATGCTGTGTGAATGGGATATCGGAGCCTTGGCTGGGTGAGCCCCTCGGCACGGCCGCGACCCTTGCCTTTACCCGCTTGCCAGTGGGCTTCCTTAGCAGCGTTCCCGGCCCTTTGTGCTTGTTTCCATGGATTTGTGAGAACTGGCTACGCGGTTTTATCCGAGTTGCCTGGGATTTGTGTTGCAGGACGAGCAAATGCACTTCAGCAGAATGCCAGGGATAGAAAAGGAGAGCAGAGTTAGCTGCTAGACAGCTTTGGGGGAGCTCCGCAGGTCACAGACCAGATACTGAGCGCTTGTGCCCCGTTTAAATTAAAGCAGGCTGAGTGCGCTGTTGGAAAACAAGATATATTTTCCTAATGCTTATTCAGAGTAGTTAGTTCATTTTAATAGTGTGATTACATGTGCGGGTATACAGAGAATTAAACTGCCGTCTTTTACTGCCAGTAATAAAACTTTGTTTTACTATTATTTCATTGCTTACTCCCCTTACTGTTTCCTGGAAGTGCTGTTTGGGATCTGCAAAGGCGCGTTGCGCGGGAGCTGAGGCATGTCAGTGTCCTGGTGAATCCGCCCGTGGCCATCAGAAATGGTGCAAGCGCGCGGCTTCTGACGCGCTTCTGCTCACTTCACGTGGACCTCGCGTGGGGACGGTGCTGCTTAAACCACAGCATCGCCACGCGGTGGTACCTCAGCCAGGACCCAAAACGAGCATTGTTCCAAAGCTGCCGTTGCTCTCTGTTGTTTCTCTGACATCTTGCCGTAATCAAAATGCTTCCGTTCATTGCTGCCTTGTCAAGGAAGGATGTTTGCACGTTGATAAGATTCTACAGATTGAGAAGATCTTTTAATCATCAGTGCCATTGGCCGGATACTTCTAAGGTACTTGTGTGCCGAGAGTGAATTGCGTAGGAAGTGTTTTCCTGCAGTTGATACTGGTTGGAAGATGATGAAGGTTTTACAGAGGTGAGAAAAAGAATAAGGGGATAACCAAGCCTGCAATTCTCGTGTCAAGGTTTCTATGGTGGGGTAAAGACGTGTCCTAGTTTGAGGACTTCAGCAGGTTGAAAACCCAAGTGCTTTCCGTACTGAGGGCAGCTGTAGGTTGAGTCACCTGCGCCCTGCCAGGTCTTTGTCCGGGAGGTGTAGAACAGCGCGTGGGAAAATTCAGCTTTCCATGCGGCTGCCATTTTGACTTGGGGAAGAAATACGTTTTAAATGTAGCAAAATATTCAACGGGGAAATTGCAAAGCACTCAACTCCACTTGATGCGTGTGACGGGCAGAAGGAGCGGCTGGTCACCGGCCGGCCCTGTCTGCAGGGCAGGTGGGGGCTCCGGGAGGCAGGACCGCAGCCTGCGGTGTCTGCCCGCGCAGTCGCAGCGCGTCGGGCTCCGCCTCGCACCTTGCCAAAGCAGCGCCTTGGGCTCACGAGCGGGTTTGAAACTCGGGGTGCATTTTTCTCTCTTTTCTGATCCGAGTGCCGAAACCCCGTGTTGCTTTGCATCTCTCTTGGAAGCACAGCTCGGAAAGGAGTTTCTGCTCTCCCAGCTGACCTGTGTTACGTTCTGCTGAAGACCAGTGTGCCTGTTAACTGGGGCAGCGCTTTCCCAGAGCCCCCGCCCAGGGAGCCTGAAGTCAGCGTGGATGGGAACCTGCCCTGATGGGGACGCGTCTCAGACTCCTCGGGGACCGGCTCCGAGCTGCGCTACGGGTTAGGTTTGCTTCACGGTAAAGTTTCTTATGCTTGTGCATTCCTACCAAAAGTTAAATAGTGCTTTCCCCATTATATACATCTGTATTTCTGTACATACATATATGTGTGTATATATCCACACACACCCCTTTGACTCCTGGGTTAGTTTTAAGGCACTTTTGCTTGCAGTCAGAGCCGGAGTCTCTCAGCTTATTTGTCTTTAGCCATAGAAAACGCCATTCGCCTGGAGGCGAAGGTTTTAGCGCACCGTATATCCCCAGAAATACCGGAATTAGCCTAATTGCCCACAGGGCTGGGGCAGCATCGCGGGGCATCCCTGGGAAGCGCGCAGCGACACCTCCCGTGGTACCACCGCCCGCAATAAACCCCTTCCCCAGCTCCGAGACTGCACGTTTGGTCGCAGGCTGTCACGGCGTTGCCAAGCCTAAATGAGGATTCCTCAGAGCTAAGGCGCAGATATGCGGCCGGGCGAACCGTGGGCAAGGTTATGAAATCTGGTGAGAACACCCAGAAATAGAAATAACACAAAAGTTCTAGTTCGACAGAATTCAAGCTTGTTGAAGCTGGGAGTGCAGAAAGCTGTTTTCCAACTCGCTTATGGCCTTGCTTCAAAACTGGAAGGTTTTATGGCGTTTCTAGTTAGCTGTTTTTATTTACATGGCTTGCACGTTTTCAATTTACTGAAAGCGTAGCAGCCAATAAACGAAAAGCTTCAGTAAGTTTACAGATACGTTGAAAAAAATCACTACCCAACAGCGCTAATATGATTGCATAATGAAAACAGTTACAAAGAAAATTTTTATTTTTATTTTTTTGCAAATATTCATTTCCTTGGCTTTAGTGAATATCTGGAAATGACAGTTTTTGAATATACTTCACAGCACTCTGAATTAACATTTTAAGGAGCGCAATCTTAGATCCTTATGCAGCTTTTCGTTAATCTCCATTTTAAACATAGGAGAATTTACTGTAATAACAACTAAATATTTCTGGGAAAAGACCAGAGGACTCTACCACTCTCTTTTTTTGTTGTTGTTTTTTCTTCATAAGCACAATAGTAGTTTTCAAATGGATCCAAACCAAGGATGCAAAAGAATTGCCTGGGATCCGTAGTGAGACAGAAAGCCAGCCAGGAATAATCCTGGCTCTCTGCAGGGAACCCTTCCTGACTTTGGCTCTCATCCAGCAAAGCAGTTAAGTTGCTTATTACACACACATACACCAGAATAATTGAATTTGGTAAGGTGAGTGTATGCTTGTGCGCTTCTCTGTATGGGAAATAATTGTAGTATTTAAAAATAAAACCAGAATGGAGGTGTTTTTGCTAAGGTGAACCATACCTTTCAAGAAACCAGCTTGTTTTGCTCCAAGAGAAGAATCATAGAATCGTTTTGGTTGGAAGGGACCTTTAAGATCACCGAGTCCAACCATCAACCCAACACTGCCCAATCCACCACTGACCCATGTCCCTCAGCACCACGGCTGCCCGGCTGTTAAACACCTCCAGGGATGGCGACTCCACCACTGCCCTGGGCAGCCTCTTCCAGGGCTTGACAACCCTTTGGGTGAAGAACTTTTTCCTAATATCTGTCCTAAACCTCCCCTGGTGCAACTTGAGGCTGTTTCCTCATGTCCTATCGCCTGTTCCTTGGGAGAAGAGACCGACCCCCCCCCTCACTACACCCTCCTTTCAGGTAGTTGTGGAAGAAATGCCAAAAAATAAATGGGAATTCAGAGAATCCAGAAAACCTTGGGGAAGCTCACCATGTGGTGGTTATTCCAGCATCTGAACTTCCCCACGTGTTGGGGAGAGAAGAGCTGGCCTGACTCGTTGGAGACCAGGAGATGAGAGAGGAGCGGAATCTGGCATGCCAGCGCTCCCTCTTGTTTTAACATCGGTTTAATTGACTTACAGGCTGCCCCGAGAGGGGGGGAGTCTCCCACTCTGGAGCCATCCCAAACCCGCCTGGACGCCGTCCTGTGCCACTGCTGGAGGTGTCCCTGCTGTGGCAGGGGGTTGGGCTGGGGGAGCTCCAGAGGGCCCTGCCAACCCCCACCAGTCTGGGATTCTGTGACTTATGTGTCTGCTGCTCTGAAGTATCGGCCAGGTGAGAAGAATTGCAGTCCCCTCACGCCTGGCGTGGTGATGACTGTTAACGCCGCGCTCACAGAGGCCGGGTCCGCCTGAGTCGCGGGGCAGCGAGCGGAAAGGCGGGGACACGGCAAACGGACCTCATTGTTCACCTCCATCGGTTTTCACCCCGGCGAAGTGAGACAGTATTGTTCGGCCCTCTGTTTTCACAATGCTTAATTCAGAGTCAGATTTCTCCGTTTGAGTCATGAATGGTGGCGCTGAAAACAGCACTTCTGAATTATTCTTGCGGGCCGTTATAATAAATCGGCGCTGGGAGAAACTCTTTGCAAGTGCTGGAAAATGGAAATGCGTTTGTTGTCTTTTGCACTGCGGCAGTATTTTGAGAGTGCCTTAACCCTGCTGGTAGAGAAGTAAAAGGTATTTTAACCTAGTAAGTATTAAATAACTGTTTACTTAACCAGTAACTTATGGGAAAACTGATTTTTTTGTTCTTCAGCAAACTGCAAAAATGTCAGCATGATCCGTCCAGACAAAGTGCTCCTGTGGAGCCGGTGGTGGGATCTGCTGATGACAGTGGGCTGTTGTGGGGGAGAGAAAGCCATCATTGTGCCGCCGGACAAAGGAGCACAGACAGGAGAAAGGGTTCACAAAGGGTCCCATGAATTTTTGGGTTGCATATACATCAGGCTATTTATAACACCACATCCAGTATGGGCCGCGTTCGTGAAACTGTGCTGCCTCTTCTCGCTCTTACAGAACTCCAAAAGTTATTGAAGGGGGAGGGAGCGGCTTCAAACAACCTTTGGGCAACGCGTGGTCGGACGGTCATTTTAACGTTTGCGCTGACAGCAAACGTCCTGTATTGCAAAGCCTTTCCTAAGGTTTAGGTCTTTTAAATTTGGTCCTTCGGAGAATTGTTGTCCCTGCCTTGAGGGCGCTGTTAGCTGCTGCTGCCATGCCGGACCATAGTCACCTCCAGTGCAAACACAGCCAAAATGATTTCACCTTCTGTGTGGAGTTTGGGACCTCCAGGCGTTACCTGCGCCTGGCACGGGGGCATGTTGTGAGTTGGTGAGCTTACTGGTGTCTTTGTTCCCAACGTATGTTGCTAGCTCAGAGCTGTCGTTCTCACAGAACCCCAGAGTGGTGGGGGCTGGAAGGGCCCTCTGGAGCTCCCCCAGCCCAACCCCCTGCCACAGCAGGGGCACCTCCAGCAGTGGCACAGGACGGCGTCCAGGCGGGTTTGGGATGGCTCCAGAGTGGGAGACTCCCCCACCTCTCTGGGCAGCTGTGCCACGGCTCTGCCACCCGCACAGGGAAGAAGTCCCTCCTCACGTTTAGGTGGAACTTCCTATGGTTAAGTTCTCTCTGCCCCCCTTTGCTGACAGACCGACACTCGCGTGGAGGCGGTTGCCGTAGGCAGTTGCTGTTTCTGGATGGGGCACTGCATCTCGGGCTGAGGAGCATCAGTCCTCCAGATGTGGAGGAGATAGCGGTCTGGCAGCTGTGTCTCGTAGTGTGCGTTCTGTACCGTTGGCCAACAAGCCGCAGCTCCAGAGCCTGAAATACTGCCTGTACTCTCTGCCATCTCCATATGGAGCACGCTATATGTGCTTGTGGTGAGGTTTAGTTAGGAGCTCCATTCTCCAGCAAAATGAGGTGGTGCTTCGTGTCGTTAGATAACTGTCTTGAGTTAGGAGGACGACAGATGTGCTTTGACCGACCTGGATTTTCACTTTGTGCCTGACCCTGCACATGAAAACAACTTCAGTTTTTCCAAAATACCCTTTTGCTGTCTGCCTGGGTTGCCTTTCTGGAGCATCTTACAGAAATCTGACCACGTGAGCAGGAGCAACGCAAGGGTTGTCGTAGTTGCACTTTGCTCTTGGGTGGTCTGGATGGGAACTGTATGACATGAGAGCGTTGCCAGGTGGATACGGATATAATCGTCACTAAATTTTTCATAACGGATCCTTTTGCTTCCTTATAGGATTGTATTGTACCTTTGTAATAGGTCTGTGATGGGTTTACCTCGTTAGCACCCGAAGCCTTCCCAAAGAAAGGACCCGTCGTGGGTGGTTTTCCATAAAGCCACATTGTTCTTCTAGAATGACGTGGGCTTAATGCAACCTAAAAAGTTTTTGGGGTTTTTTTTTTTTTTTTTTCACAGCCTGAGTAGAGACAGAGGTTTTTTATAGCTGTGGTAACCCGTTTAATCTTGCTTCTTACACAGAATAATGCTAATAAAAGAAAGATCAGCCTTTCTTAGTCCCAGCCATACTTTCAAATGACAGACCTTGGAAATTTATTCCAATATAAATGGCAACATATGGTTTTATGTGGTGGGATTTGATTTCAGCATTCGTCTTGGACGTTGGCCAATCTTCAGGCTGTAGGCTTCATCTACAGTTTCACCCTCTTTAATCTTCCGGGATAAATTATATCATTCCATGAAAGTCAGCTCGCTGTCTTTTGAAGCGCACATGTTCCCAGCACTGACTCATCTGATGATAGTGTGAAATATCCGCGAGCAGCCACCGAAAGCCGCAGGTTGTTGTTGCTTTTCCTCTTGCTATCAGCTGCCATATCCCAACCAGCCGGGGCTGCTCCTCGCCCGGGATCGGCAGTTCTCTGCCGGACCACTTCGGGTTGTTCCTTAATTTAATTAGTCAGCCATAAATGGCTTGTAGTTGTTTATGTCAGCTTTTCTCATCCATGTGGAACGGTTTGCGTTAGATTTCCCAGAAATCAGTCCTTCTGGCTTTTATTGTTGAATGATCGTATGCACCATTGTTATGTTTGTTTCCACAATACATGATTCTGTTTAAATCGCCTCCATCTTTGCTGAAGCGGGTACAAGAGAGACACAATTGTTTAGAGGTCGGAGTTGAGATGAACCTACTTTTTTTTCTTGTGTTATGTGGACTACTAACTGTTTTGTGGGGAGGGGAGTGTACGGAGAGCGCTGGAAGGATCTGCAGTGGGTTGAACCGAAATACCATCCCATTTACTATAGTTGGAAAAAAAATGGCTTGGGATAATAACGTAGGGCTGAGTGCCTCTGAGCAGCCTGCGGTGCGAGTGAAGGAGAGGGTTCCTCGGGTGTGCTTTGAGCGGGAGTTGGAGCAGGCCCAGCGTACGCCTCCAAAATCAAATTACATCGACGGGCAGCTGCTGCCTTTGATCCGTACAGTGCCAGGAGGTTCCTGAAACGCGGCCAGATTCTGCTTTTCTCTTTGGCTCGTCCTGATGGAGGGCGGCCTTTTCGCAGCGGTTCCTCTCTTTTTCCTCCTGAAGGCCGTGTGGCTCCTGCGTGGAACCGTGTGTGTTACAAACTGGACCATAGGCAGTTCCATCTCAACCTGAGGAGGGACTTCTTCCCTGTGCGGGTGGCAGAGCAGTGGCACAGCTGCCCAGAGAGGTGGGGGAGTCTCCCACTCTGGAGCCATCCCAAACCCGCCTGGACGCCGTCCTGTGCCACTGCTGGAGGTGCCCCTGCTGTGGCAGGGGGTTGGGCTGGGGGAGCTCCAGAGGGCCTTTCCAACCCCCACCAGTCTGCGATTCTGGGATTCTGTGTCCCGGGAGGGACGTACACCACAGCAGAGCTGCACCCTGCCAGGAGTGCTTTCGGTGGGCCCTCGGCAAGAGGGTGCCCAGTAGCGCGTTCATGGTAAGTGCTTGGCATAGGTCCTGTTGCTGTGTGTTCAATGAACTCGAGCTTTTTCATGACGAAACGATTCCTGGTCCTGCACATGGAGAGCGAGGGAGCAGGACAGGATGCTGTGGTCTGGTGCGGAGATGCTCTGGTCCTCAACGGAGTGCGCTCGTCCCACCTCCCGCTTTCAGATACGCGCTTGGGGAACCAGGATAGTCATGCCACAATGCTCACGGCGATCTCCCTGTTTTCCTGAGGGTGCTTCCAGCGTTTTGGGTTTGAGTTTGGCTGCTTGGTGGCTTTGCAGTGCCTAAGGCTCTTCACCAGTGATTCCAGCTCTCGAGCCACTGGCTGCGAAGCGAACGCGCTGGGAGGCCAGGCAGGGGCTTGCGCGCTCGCCCTCAGTTTTCCTTGGAGCTGCTCTAACCATCAGCGATGTGGACGTGGTGTTTGGGCTTTGATCCCCCAGCAAGGTGATTCCCGACGCTGTAGGGATGCTTTATGAGGATTACTCCTGAAGAAAAGCCCAAGATCAGACTGCAGATTTACAGCCTGAAGCTGAATGGTGGTGGCTCCCCAAAACTCACCCATCCTTCGTGTCCCAGGGACCCTGTCTCCGCTAAGTGGGGACAGGCTGGGGACACTTCGCTCCTTCCACATACCAAGGAGGTACTTGCTCCATCCAAGAGTGGGTTTGTCTCGGCTCTGGTTTACTCTGTCTTACCCCTTAATGTGTGTTTTGGGGCCTGGTGGAGCAGCCCACGTAAAGGCGTTCAGTGCTTCAAAACCACTTTCATGGCACGGGCTGTAGAGAGCACCAAGTTCTTTGGGTTTAAGATCGTGATCATTTGCTTGACCAACAAGTGTAATCTGGCTTTCGTGAGGGTGCGTGCTTTGTTGTTTAAGTGTGTTTCTTCTACCTTGTGAGTCTTTTAAGGCTCATCTGGAAACATTTAAATGCAACTTCAGCAAGTGTGTGTGTGGACTTCAGCACTCGGCCTACCAGAGACTGGGCGAGTGGGGGTTCCTGAGCCTGCACCGAGCCCATTAATTGCGACTTGTGGGATTGCGGTCATGAATGTTGATGGTAATGTTATCAAATAATTCATCATAACCAGCGTCCCTGTCCTCTCACAGAGATCCAGGGCCAGAATTCCCATTGACGTCAGGTACTGACCACAAATACCTAAATAATAACCCAGTTGTGGCAATTTTGCTGAGGAATGACAGAAGATGTATCACATCCACCGCAAGTATGTTTTATTCAGGCATAAGAGACAGCAGAAAGCATGGCGAGAGGTCACCCAGCAGGCCACCGCCCGCAGTGCTTCACGGATCTCCTGATCTGCTCAGTTTAGGTCCCACTAAACTCCGTGTGACTTCAGCGAGGTCTATGCCGTGCCGTAATCTTTGCGGAGGTACATGCTGCAAGACAGACACAGATAGAAAGAGGAAGCTGATACAGGAATAGTAGTCATGGTGCATAATTTGTGAAGAACTTGCATTTTGGGGGTATCTAGAAACCCCAGTTGGAGACTTGGTCTGCTTGTGGGAGACGCAAAGGTAAAAATGCGCCCGAAGAACCGGCCCCCGCCCCAGAGAGGTTAGTTTCTAAAGAAGTAGCCAGTGCTCCTGCCAACCCTTAATTACTGTTCGTTGGCTAATTTCACGTAACTACACTGCCATGAGCTGGCTTTTAATGGAAACGGCAGCTGATGTCTCGGAGAGGTGTGCTGCTCAGAAGCTGGCGGACCCTAACAGGCAGCTGGGGCCGGAGGTCCCACTGCTGTCCCCCCACCTTCTGATCAGTAGCACCCAGTGCTCCCGGGACGTTTGGGTGAAATCTAGTTAACAAGGGAAGGAACCTTTTGGGCTCACCGAGAGTTTTGTTCCCCAGCAGAAGGGAAGTTTCAGTCCTCCGGATGACCGGACTCTGCTTTTCAGGACCTTTCGGAGCTTGTCCTGTGCCTCTGCAGCCAGCCAGTGTCTGAGGAGGGTGAGGCTGGGAACGGGATTTAACACCATTCGGGGATGGATGTGCCTCCCCAGGCTCTTAGGGCTTTGTTCAGAAGAGTGTGCCTGGGCTCTTCCTGCATTCACTGCTCAGTTTGACGGCAAAGTCCAGCAAGCGAGAAGTCAGCTCGTGCTGCAGGGTAGGAGGAAGCTCCCAGTGGATTTGGGAAGGTTCTGGACCCTTTGCACTGCCCCCATCACCTCCCCTCGCACTGTGCTGGGACGGTCGGGCTCGCTGGGATGGCTGGGGTTGGGGCGGCTGCCGTGCACGGCTCCTGCCCCTCCGGCTCAGTGTTTGGGGTAGTCTGTTCACGCAGGGATAGAAAAAATACCCCGAAGGACGCACGGTGGAGGGAGGGGTTGCAGCTGCGGAGCAGGGGGGACGGGGAAACGGGTGCATCTCCTGGTGCTCACCTCTGCTCCCTTTTGCTTTTCAACTTATTTCATATTTTGTGATTTTGGTGCGGATTACTCTAGGTTGTTTGTCTGCTGAGAAAAGTAGGACTGAGCCAGAGAAGCTACTAGGAAGTAATAAGATTTAAACAGTATCCCAAGACCTGCTTTATCTTAGATCTTGTTTCTCCCTCAAGTTGCGTGTGTTTCCTGCCAACACCCCTGTATTACGGCTCTGTAATTCTGACCAGCTGATAGTTACGCTGATGGATTTCACTCCTCATTTAGCCGGTGATAATTTTCTTTTTTTCCTCCCTGTAATTTGTTCTTCTTCTTAATTACATTATATTACAGTGGAAATCCAGTTCTGCACTGTGAAAGAGGACGAGTCTTCCTCGAGCATAGCCTGGTGCAACTCTGTGGGCATGATTAAACTTTTCGGAGAAAAAGAGATACAAAGATTTATGTTATAATTGTACCTGACCCCTTAGATCTGCAGCGCAAGTGTTAACCTGTGATTCCTCCACTAGATTTGTCATGAAGAAGAATATTTGTAACAGGAGAGGAAACCTGGACAGAGAGGTTTTGAGCAAGCAGATAAGCTACTTTTAAAATGTTTTTGATATGCTTTCTTGCAAGGTGTAGTTAACAAACACATGGTGGTTCTTTCGTAGGTGTGTGGAGAGAAACAGCGCTTTGAGAAGCTGATGGAGCACTTCCGAAATGAAGACAACAATATAGACTTTATGGTGAGTGCTATTTATCATCAGCAGACTTTGGTTTCAGTGTTTACTGTGTCTGGTCCTGCTGTCGTAGGCAGAGATGAATCTGCCTTCTGATCCGTGGCCTAAAATTACCACAATACGTTTTTTTTGTCTACCAAACTACATAACGTGCGTTTCATTTTTAGCTTCAGTTCAATTCAGTTATCGTCAAGAAATGCCTTGTACCGTAGTGAAGGTAAGAGGAAAGTCACCTTTTGGTCGTGTGCGCTACTTCACTGTGGCAAAGCAGCAGCTTCTGCAATAGCAAAGACGCGCGTTCTGTGCGGGTGCCAGCGTCCTCGGAGCCACAGACAGGGAAGCGCGGGAGAGACTCGCTGCAGCTGCTCTCTCTCCTTATCTGCTGATAAATATAGCAGTAGTTTGCACCACTTTTGGTTCCTCAGTGTGCGTATGCATGATTATTCACCCAATGCACTTCCCCTGGCACACAAGAGAGAACGGCGAGGGAGGAAGCTCTGGCTGGCACCCGCAGGCACCAGCGCCAGCTTGCACCTCGGCAGCGCGTGGAAGGTCGTGACAGTAAGGATGAGCTAGATGGTTACGTGTCCGATAGCAAAAATACTTCTGCATCCATTTCTTTAAAGTGAGTGCTGTGGCAAGTGAGTGCTCCTGTCAGCAGTGTGAGAAATTTAAGTCCTATTTTTAATTAGAAAACAAATGCTGGCATGGTTGGTGCAGTCTCCCTTTGTGCTGCTCGTGCCCAGTGCCTCGGATCTGACGTGATCCAGTTTTGAGGTGAGAGCAGAGCAGGAGGGTTTCCCACCCGGTGACACTGGCCGGTCTGCTGAGGCCTCCATTAAGCATCTGTAACACTTTATACTGTTTTAGTGCTGAGCTTTGTGTGAAAGACCTCTTTCTGCCAGGAACGGGGTGTTAAAGCACCCAGTGCGATGTTTCCAGCACGTCGGTGTCAGTGGCTTGCAGCCCTGATGGCCGGGCCAGGCTCGCACCCCTGGGGAGATGGCAGGATAAAAAGGAGGTGGTGTGAGCGAGGTAGGACAGCCTCTATCTTGTATTTAAAAAGAAAAAAAAAAAACCAACTTACGGTGATCCCTGCAATTTTACTTAAGTTAGCAAGCTGCTCTCAGTAACTCTCTGACATGTTACAGTCGGGTTTGTTCCCTGTTACTGCAGTCCCAGTAAGGACATGTTGGTAGGCACAGTATACATTAACTATACTCCAATGTACATACAGTTTAGTCTGTAATTTAACAGAAAGATTTGTCAGTCCTCAACACCCGACTCTTAGTCATTTTTCCTGTGCTCACAGGGAGGGGTCATCGTATTTGGGGAGCGGGAGAGTAGCACGGTTCCGTGCAGCCTGGGACCACGATGGCGGCAGCAGCCCGCAGCCGGACGCCTTGCTGCGAGCTACGGCATTCGTCCACTGTTTTTAAGAAAAAAAAAAAAATCATCCCTCATCTTTATTTAAGATGTGAAATGGTATATTGTAAGGATGTCATAGGGTATATGCATGTGAATGTGTGTCCGTACGAGCCTGGTGAGCAGTGAATACTCAGCATCCATCTGGAAGGCCTGGAAGAAACTTCCCTGGTCCTCTCCGGCCATAGGTTGAAGGTAGTGGTGAAATTTGCTTGCAAAAGGAGAATTCCTTGTTTTCAGGGCTTGCCCAAATACTAATAAAGTCTGTATCTTTGGGCCGCTTCCACCAGCTATGGGCTTGACTATATGACAGGCCTAAAGCTAGAAAAGAGAGCTCATGACAAACGATTTGGCAGATCCGCTGTTGTCACCATCTGGCCCTAACGAGCTCCGCGTGCTGCTGCGAGCACAGGCTGATGAGTGCGCTTCGGGGGGCGAGCGGGGAGCGCCGCGGCGCCCTGTCCGCCGGCTCGCTGCGGTCCTGGCGCTGCAGGAGCATCTCTCCGTTCCGCAGGATGAGAGAGAACGGGTGCCGGAGCCCAGGCTCCAGGACGTAACGTTAAAGCTTGAGTAATTCAAGGAGTTGAAAGAACTGAACGTAAACAAAGAGCTATTCCTGCAGGACCTGGCTTTCACGCTGCCCTAAAAGGAGAAGGCGAGAGCTGTTTGGGAAGCTGGAGCTGGAAGGGGCTGCGGTTAATTGCATGGATCGACAGGCAGGAAAGAGCACCAAAAAGGCAAAAGTATTTTAGAGAAGTTCCTGTTGTTGACATTGACTTACTTCATTTTTAAAAGCAACTTTCTTAGATTAGTTTTCTTTGACTTGATAAATTCCTTAGTTGTGTATGTAAGGAGCTGAGAAAGGAAATGAGAATTTGGCCCTAACGTTGCGAGAGCCAAAGCAAGTACAACAAAAGCGCTTTTGAAATAGGGGAATTTGGCTCAGGGTGATACGACGGGACAGCGGGGTTCAGCTGGCGGAGGCCGGTACCAGCACTAGGAGGAACCAGGGTTCGCCACAGGAACTGGAAAGAGTCCTGTAAGGACTCGAAACCTGAAGTTAGGTTTCCGGCTGCCTGGATCGGGTTGTTTGTGTAAGATATGGGTATGCGCCAAAAGGTGGGGATGAGGCATCCTGGCTGGATCTTTAGACCATCTTCCTTCCTCTCTTCCTTGGAGTCATCACCGCTTTCAGTCTCACAGCTTCGCATTAGCTAGGGTCAAAGTCATTTTGGAAACAGCTGGTCGGGGTCTACATGGGAAGATGTAGCGGAGGGGTTTCGACTGTCCGTTGGTGTGTCCCTGTGGTCCCAGTTCCCCCAAAGCCAGGCAGTACCAGGCAGTACCGGGCAGTTCAGCCTGGAAGGGTTTTATAGCAGCTCAGCGGCTGCCGGGAGCTCCGGCTGGAAGGAGCAGCCCGGGGCATCTGGCCAGACCCGTAGTCAAAGGCCACCGTGCAGCAGGTGCCTGCTCACAAGTTTATCCTCTGTGGCAGATCACAGAGAGCTGGCCAATATCCTGTAGCAAACTGGGGATCCAGAGAGGGGCCTTCACCTCTTCCTGCCCGCAAAATGACCCAGAGACATGGGGTCTCCTGGAGGCTTGTCCTGCAGGTAAAATCAGGTTGCTTCGAATTTTATCTTCTCAGGTTCGCTCTAGAAATCTGGGAAGTACCTCAGCAGATGCTGAGAAGCCGGTATGTCCCCTGTCGCGCTGTTGCTAGCGGGATAGGGTTTTGCCCTTGAGAAACCCAGCAAGGGTGAGGCAAAGCTGCTCTTCAGGCAGCACAGAAGGTGATAAACATGGTCATCCGTGAGCTGAAGGAGGGTTGGGGTACTTGGGCAGAGCAGGATTTGGCCGTGCCCTACATTCAGGTAAAGGGCAAACAAACGTTTTGGGGTTTGTAGCCCAATTCCTGCTGCTCTACAGGAGGTTTCCCCATTGCTCCTTCTGCTCACGACCCGCTTCGCTCAACTTTTCCTTTCCTTCTCTGTGTTGGGACGTGTGTGGATGCCAACTCCTACGATCTGGTCCCTTGTTCAGTTACCAAACCACAGCTTTGGAAATAGGCTTTCTGCAAACAACAAAGCGCCTTTTGTGAAAGTCCCGTTTCCTAAGCTAGGGGTTCCAGTTCCAAAATTAATCTCACTTTTACAGGCCGTTTCAGAAACAGCATTGTTTTCTTAAGAGCTTGTGTGCTTGTACAATGTCTGGCCGTGCGAGCTGGCATGGAAAGCCTTCACCGGCACGCAGTAAAGGTAGACTCAGCAGACATGACTTAATTTCTGGAACCTGTGTTTGCCTTTATCACAGCAGACAAACGCCCCGTAAGCCCGAATCCAGCGCCGGCTTGGCAAAAAGCTGCAGAACAGCGGATCCCAGTTTCCCCTCGTAGTAACCGCAAGGAAATGTGGTCATTCGTTGTGCCTGACCCACGGGGTCCTGGCAGAGCCCGCTCCGACCCTGCGCCGGGGGCTTTCGGGGGGACAGCCGGGGCCGCGCCGTCACCTTCTCTCACGTGCAGCCCTTCTCCTTGCAGGTGGCCTGCATGCAGTTCATCAACATCGTTGTCCACTCGGTGGAGGACATGAACTTCAGAGTCCACCTGCAGTACGAATTTACGAAGCTCGGCCTGGACGAGTACCTGGACGTGAGTACCACCGGGGTCTCCACCGCCTCCGCCTGGCGGCGTGGGGCTGCTCTCCTGGCTGGGCTGGCCTCTGCGTGGGGGCTCAGGCCGGGCTTGGAGGGTCTTGTGGCCATGGAGGCTCCATGCCATGTCCCCCAGCGCCACCACTGCCCGGCCTGGCCTTAAACCTCCTTAAACCTCCTCAAACCTCCTCAAACCCCCTCACCCGAGAGCTTTCGGGAGGGCAGAGCAGGGTTGTCCGTAGTCTCTGCTAAAAATGCAGTGCTTTGGCCGCTGCCCGGGGGCTGTGGCCTGGAGCCACCCCTGCAGAAGAAAAATCAGCTGCAACTAGCTGCAATTACACACTGGGAGCTAAATTTGTAGCTTCGCCTTATAACAAAGGGAGGATGAACCGCAGTCGTCCTTGCCCGCGCCACGTCCCTGACCTCCAGCCGCCGGCTGCAGGCCTCCTGTCGGCCCCGGCTCAGGTGCTGCCGGGGCCCCTTCCGTCTCCACGGGGAAAAAAATCCTCCTTTGAGTTTTCTCCTGACAGCCCATGCATTTTCTGGCATCCCGTGGGAAACACTCTCTTTCAGAAGAAAGCTGCTTTTATATTTCCCCTTTTGTGTTTTTCTCTCTCTCCCTGTCCCTGCCCTTGGGAGCGCACACATGAAAACGGGGCTCGTGTTGAGGAGGGATTGATTTGTCCCTGCTGACTTCTGTAACCAGGAGAGAGCTTTCTGCTGTCTGCTGGAAGTATTTGTACGTGGCAATCGTGAGCGTGGGGCTGTTTGGGGTCCCAGGGTGGCGCAAACCCTGCAGTCCATCGGGAACAGGCAGAGAAGTTCAAAGCGTGCTCTGATGTTGTCTTTGGAGATAAAACACGCTCATTTTGAACGCAGCAAACCCAGCACGAGGTCAGAGGATTTGCTCCGGGCCAGGCAGCTGCTTCGAACCCAAACACAAGTGATGGCCTCACCTCTGCCTGTCGGCCACCGAGCTGGTGGCCACCGCGGCAGCAGCAGGGTTGGCCCCGCTGGTCGCCAGCCTCGCGCCGTCCCAGGGCTGGGCGGTGGATTCAGAGCTTGCCACGGTCCAGCAGCAAGCTCAGAGGAAAGCGGTATTATCCTCTGGAGTAACAGAAGATAAGACACTGCTTAGCTTTCCTCGAAACCTCTGGATGTTTGGTCTTAAACAATGACTATTTATCACTTAAGACCCCAGCTAACGTTAAAATGTGAAGTGTTTTCCTGGGTGATGGAAGTGGCCTGAGCTCCCACGGCTCTCCCCGCTCCGTTTGTGGCCCTCCTGCTGCGCAGGGCCGCCCGTGCTGAGTGACACCTTTCTCTTCTTGGGTTTGCAGAAACTGAAACACACGGAGAGCGACAAACTGCAGGTGCAAATTCAGGCTTACCTGGATAACGTTTTTGACGTGGGAGCTTTACTGGAGGATGCCGAAACCAAGAATGCAGCCCTGGAAAGAGTCGAAGAACTGGAAGAAAACATTTCCCATGTTAGTACCACGCTTTGTCACCTTTGTCTCTGAAGCAGTTCAGAGCCCGCTCCGCGCGTGGGCTTTGCTACTGCCTGTTTCGGGAGGTGGAAGCACAGGCGCAGCGGGGCTACAGCCTTTGGGGTGAGGTTCACTTAGAAAAAGCCTTAAGACGACTGTGTTTTGGGGGAATAATCAGGTATTTAGCAAATGCAGGAATTTGGGAGATCTCAGGCAGGTAAACTTCCTGGGTGCTTTCATGCTATGTTTTGAACCTCGTATTCTGCATGTTTTAATTAATAGATGCTCCACTTGCTACAAAGATGTGTTCGTAAGCTGTTTATTGACCCAATGAGAAAATGTCTTATTCTGTCATTTTATTTACTCTCCTACCTGACACAAACCCCAGCTTGTTATCAAGGATGGCCTTGTTAATTGGGGCTTGACGCGCCATTTCTGCGTACGTCAAGGGGTAGCTTTGCCTGTGCTGTGCAGTTCCTGCCCGTCTGAGCGCTTACACAGCCACGGCTGCAGCACTCACACACCTCGATTGCATCAGCTGGTTTATCCCCCCAAACCCGCCGTGAGCTGGGAGGGGGTGACCCCGGTGCCGGGGACACGGCTGAGCAGAGGGTGGCCCCCCCGAGGCCCTGCTGCGGCCGGTTGGCAGCTTCGGAGCCCTAAGCTTCGTTCGGTTGCGGTTCCATGTGACCGGAGCCCCTGCGCAGAGTTACCTTGTGAGCTGGGAAAGCTAATTTACATAGCAATTGCAAATTCCTCATCAATGCAGTGCTGGTAAATAGAGCAGATAACTATCCCGTCTGTGTCTGGGAGGGGTGGCTGACACGCGGGAAGGCTGTGCCGCCATCCAGCGTGACCTGGACAGGCTGGAGAGTTGGGCAGAGAGAAACCTGATGAAGTTCAAGAAGGGCAGTGTGGGGTACTGCATCTGGGGAGGAATAACCCCATGCATCAGTCCAGGTTGGGGGCTGACCTCCTGGAGAGCAGCTCTGTGGAAAGGGACCTGGGAGTCCTGGGGGCCAATAGGGTGCCCATGAGCCAGCAATGTGCCCTGGTGGCCAAGAAGGCCAATGGCACCCTGGGGGGCACCCAGCAGAGTGTGGCCAGCGGGGCGAGGGAGGGCATCCTCCCCTCTGCTCTGCCCTGGGGAGGCCGCAGCCGGAGCACTGTGTGCAGTTCTGGGCTGCCCGGGTCAGGAAGGACGGGGAACTGCTGGAGAGGGTCCAGCAAAGGGCTACGGAGATGATGAGGGGATTGGAGCATCTTCCTTATGAGGAGAGGCTGAGGGCCTTGGGGCTTTTTAGTCTGGAGAAGAGAAGAATGAGGGGGGATCTGATCAATGCTGATAAATACCCAAAGGGAGGGTGCCAGGGGGATGGGAACAGTCTTTTTTCAGCGGTGCCCAGGGACAGGACAAGAGGGAACGCGCACAAACTTGACCATAGGCAGTTCCATCTCAACCTGAGGAGGGACTTCTTCCCTGTGCGGGTGGCAGAGCAGTGGCACAGCTGCCCAGAGAGGTGGGGGAGTCTCCCACTCTGGAGCCATCCCAAACCCGCCTGGACGCCGTCCTGTGCCACTGCTGGAGGTGCCCCTGCTGTGGCAGGGGGTTGGGCTGGGGGAGCTCCAGAGGGCCCTTCCCACCCCCACCAGTCTCGGGTTCTGGGATTCTGTTTTAAAACACATTACTGGGCTCAAGAGGGAAGGGACTGAAAAATAGCCCTGTGCAGGTATTCAGTGTTTGCTCAATTCAGTGTTTGCTCACGGCTTTTCTGTCCCGTACCTTCTTGGTGTCAAGTCCTTTAGTCCAGAAAACATGGCTTGGCTGTTTTGAAATCCAAGTGTTTTTCCATATTTAAAAAAAAAGTCATAAAATATCATCATTCTCTTACCATTCCTATACTGCCATCACTTAAAATAAATATGTTCTTAAACCAACTTGCTGTGCAGTATTTGCCCCCCTCGAGGTGCCCTTCTGCCAGAGACAGGCGATTCTGTAGAAACGGCACTGTTTGCTTCCTTGATCATCTCCTTTTAGCTGTTTTGAAACTTAATGGTTTACTCTGGTGGCAAATTTTTAAGGGCTTGCTTCTGATCTCTTGTTACATAAACTAGACTCATCCCAGGAGTGTGCACATAATTTTCTGTCATGTGTTGACAGAAATACTAATAATAGAATTGCAGAAGTTTTATCTCAAAAACCAGCAACCGGTGCCACCTCAGCACCTCTGCAGCCTCCCCTGAGTCGGGGTGATCCGTGGTGGTGGAAAAAGCCAACAAGAACTGCAGGGCTTTCAGATCGCAGGTTTGCGGGGCCAGTGAAAAATAAAAATAAATCAAAAGACCGCGGGGGATAAAAATAAACCGTTTCATTCATTACTAATCAAATTAGCCTCATTGCGAGAGGTGCTATTTGTAGGTTCCACTGCTTCAGCATCTATTGGTTTGGCAACAGTGCCGCTGTTGTATTCTGTGGGGTTTTAGGGTTTCAGATCAGACTTAGTGTGTATGAAAAAAAGGGCATTTTAAGTGCTTTATTGTAGAGTAGGTGCTCTTACCTGGACAGGTTCGTAGCTGCAGTCCAGGCAGGTTACCTGCTGCTCGTAGCTGAAGGTTAACGTTCACCATCAGAGAACCTTCATCGGGACAGTCTGTGCCCCTCGATCGCGGGCAGGAACTCTCTCTTTTTCCAGAGAAAGACTTCAGGGTTTGGTGGAATATCATTAATTTACTACGTACCACTGCTCCAACAAGCATTCCTGACATTCTGGTTGAGAAAACTACTGTTACCCACTAACTATAATCTATTTCTTTTTTGAATGGTAGTTATCTGAAAAACTCCAAGATACGGAGAATGAAGCCATGGCGAAGATCGTGGAACTGGAAAAACAACTTATGCAAAGAAACAAAGAACTGGATGTGATTCGGGTAGGTGCGACGGGAAAGCTCTGCCTGGGTGCCGCGCTTCAGGGGAGCGATGTCCTGCGCGCTTGGTGTATGGGCGGTAATCACTGTCTTAATGCGCCGAGTGACTTCTGGTAGCTTCCGAATTTTGAACCTAGGACAGATTTCAAGTAGAATTACTAGTGTGTGTGCTCAAAGATGGACGTAAAACTCTTTGAACGTACCAGCAAATCAGTGAATGAGGCAGGTGTGGCGTATTGCTCAGGTCTGTAGCGTCTGTGTGTGGAGCTTTGCACGTGTGGTTGGCTGCGGAGGGGCGTTGGAGGTGGACCTGGGATGCAGCAGGAGGGGAACCAGTGCCCTGGGCCTGTGCTGTCAAGCGCAGCCGGCTTTCTGTGCGCAATCCAGACTCGTTAGTTCTTGGTGTACAAACTTAGTAACAAAAATTATTAGTACAGTATTAACTAACTTCAGCCTCAATGTCATCCCAATGCGTGGGGCTTCTAGGGTTCCTTTGGAGGGTCTGCCCTGGGTACTCGATGATACAATCTCCCCTCCAGATCAGGAGCTCTGTTCCTTCTTCCCTTCATGGGCCAACATCTGCTCGCAGGTAAAGCAGCCAGGCAAGGCATCAGATACTCGCTGGTAAAGTCAGAATGGGGTACCATGCCTACGCTATGTGGTTAAGACTAGCGTAAGGAATGGGAGACGTGAAAAAGGGATGGTGAGAAATTCTGCACCTCGAGGTGTTGGTGCCCACGGGTGAGATTTGTGCGCGCAGCCTTGCTGCTAGCTTGGGAAAAACACAAAAGGGATTCTTCCTCACCAACAAAGATATGTGGTTTGCATCAGAGCTCACTGTGCCCGGTGCAGTGACCGTCCCGTGTCAGGCTGTTCTGTTTCTGGGATTGCTATTCTGTTTTGTGAGTACAACTGCAAATTCCTTGTTTCTGCGGTGCTCTCAGGAAATCTACAAAGATGCAAATACCCAGGTTCACACCTTGAGGAAAATGGTGAAAGAAAAAGAAGAAGCCATCCAGCGACAATCAACGCTGGAGAAAAAGATCCATGAACTGGAGAAGCAGGGAACCATTAAGATCCAGAAGAAAGGTGATGGTGACATCTCTATCCTTCCTGTTGCTCTGGCCTCTGGGATGGTGCCGGCAGGGTCAGAGGCTGTGGCTGGCACGTGTGTTGCACCGGTTGCTGGAGCTGCATCTTCAGTACCGTTGCCACCACCTCCACCACCGTTACCCGCCTTAGCAGCGGCATCTGAGGCAGGTAAGAAGCATTTTGTCCCCGAGACATGGGCTGGCTGGGAGCTGGAGGTGGAGTTTGCTGTGCCGGGGACAGTCCCAGCAGCCGTGCGGCGACAAAACCCCCTCCAGCTGTAATGAGCCTGCGGTCATGGCACCTTGCAGCAGCCGAGGACGCTGAGGTCCCTGGCTATGTTTGCACGTTCACTCTCGGGGTGGCTCCCATCTTTGTCTGATTCATCTCTAAGCCCTTCAGTTGACAGAAAAAAATATTCGTTTCTTTCATTAGGGTAGTTTCCTCCTGTGTTAATGCACTGAAATCCTTCGCGAAGGGTCCAGCAAATGCTATGGCCAATATGGTGGTGGAGAGAAGATGTATAGTGGGGGGACAAGGTGGATGTTGTGGCTTTTTCTGCACGTGCTTGTGATATTTTGATCAGTGTTCACAGTAATACCTCGTCTTCCCTTCATTTTGTAGTGCAAAACGGTCCCGTGTCAGTGCCAATGCCGCCTCCGCCACCGCCTCCACCGCCACCCCCACCACCCCCACCACCGCCTCCTCTCCCAGGTCCATCTTTGGAGACGGCTCCTGCGGCTCCGCTGCCCCCACCGCCCCCGCCATCGGCACCCCCCCTGCCCGGGACAGCCTCTCCCACCGTGGTGTTCAACTCAGGGCTTGCAGGTAAGACACCCGCGCATCTCCTCGGCGTGCTGCGGATTGCTGGCAAAGTAAGATTGCTGGCTGGAGCGCTGTGTGCAGTTCTGGGCTCCCCGGGTCAGGAAGGACGGGGAACTGCTGGAGAGGGTCCAGCAAAGGGCTACGGAGATGATGAGGGGATTGGAGCATCTCTCTGATGAGGAAAGGCTGAGGGCCGTGGGGCTTTTAGTCTGGAGAAGAGAAGACTGAGGGGGGGATCTGATCAATGCTTATCAATACTCAAAGGGAGGGTGCCAGGGGGATGGGAACAGTCTTTTTTCAGCGGTGCCCAGTGACAGGACAAGAGGGAACGGGCACGAACTTGAGCATAGGCAGTTCCATCTCAACCTGAGGAGGGACTTCTTCCCTGTGCGGGTGGCAGAGCAGTGGCACAGCTGCCCAGAGAGGTGGGGGAGTCTCCCACTCTGGAGCCATCCCAAACCCGCCTGGACGCCGTCCTGTGCCACTGCTGGAGGTGCCCCTGCTGTGGCAGGGGGTTGGGCTGGGGGAGCTCCAGAGGGCCCTTCCCACCCTCACCACTCTGCGATTCTGTAAGCAAAGGCAAGGTCAGGGCACGTTGGCTGGAGCGGAACAGGGTTCTGAGGTGGGACTTCATTACTTCATTATTTCGTCACCTAAATAACACCCATTATCTCTTACTGGTATTATAGGCTCATAGAATGGTTTGGGTCGGAAGGGACCTTAAAGACCATCTTGTTCATCCCCCTGCCCTGGGCAGGGACACCTCCCCCCAGCCCAGGGTGCTCCCAGCCCCGTCCAACCCGGCCTTGGACACCTCCAGGGATGGGGCAGCCACAGCTTTTCGAGGGGGCACCATCCCTGGGAGTGTTCAAGGCCATACTTAGAGGGGTTCATAAAAGGAAAGAGGATTTATCAAGCAAAGGCGTTTGGTTTGGTCTGGAAGAGACTGCTTCTTCAGTGAAACTAAAGCTATTGCCAAAAATATTTTTCAAACGTGATCATTTTTGGCTTTAAGCAAACAGAATATGGTTTTGAAAGAAGCACAAAGCTTCATGGTTTTGATTTCTTCTGAGAACTTGATGAAGAAGTATCTGTGCAAAAAAAAGGGCAAACTTTTTGTAATTTTTTGGAAGGAAGAAAAATTTACTGACTGTCTTTAATCATGTTTTTATGCACTCTCTGACATATGCCAAGCAAGTAAATGCTAATTGATATTGCGCTGCTCCCCCCAGGAAATCTCAAGAGCACGATATGAGTCCAGAAAGAGAGACCGAGGAGCTCTGATTAATAGCTTTTTCTTTTTTTTTTTAAAACTGATTAAGTATTCCAGCCTTTAAAGTTTCCTCTGAAAGCAAAAAGCATCATGGAACTGGAGGGTCCCAGGGTGTATTACAAAAAAAAAAAAAAAAAAAAAAATCATGAAAGGCGCGACACAGCTGAGGTTCGGGGCCGATCCCTCCCCGGCGGGTTTGGCAGCGCGGGCAGGGGTCCCGCGGCGTGCGGTGCCGAGCGGCGGGGTGCTGGCTGCGGCCCCGGGGGTGCCCAGACACCGGGCCTTAGCCCCGCGTCCTTGCCGTGCTACCTGGGGGCGGGAGGAGCGGAGCAAGACCTGCTTCCACGCGTGGCTCCTCGGAGCTGCACCGATGGCAGGGCCAAGCCCCCGCAGCCGAGCTCCTCGCTTCGCCCCTTGGGGGAGATGCCCGTGGGCGGGCGGGATGGGTATTTTGTTCTTCAGTGGGTTTGGAGAGGGAAGGAGAGTGAAAGCGCCTTTTCTTGATACAATGGCTGCGCAGAAAGGAGCGTTTCTCAGGGCAGGAACCTTCTGGGTCAGCGGGGAGTCAGTGAAATAACACTTTTTTCATTTCTGACTGTTACTAACCTTTTTTTCTCTGTTCTTTCTGCTTCCTGGGGTAAGACGGGCCAATCAAGCTCTTCTGTAGGTTGCTTTCTGTTAAGTATTTACCCCCCTCCCCGCGTTTCCCTCTGTGCTGTGCTGTGTGTGTGCCCGTGGAGTCGGGGGGGCGATGGGGTGGCGGTGGGGAACGGGGAGGCTGGAGCCGGACCTGGAGCACGCAGTAGCTCCGGGGCTGCTGCCAACCGTCAGGATTTGGCACCCGGCAGGCCCTGATTCAGCAAAGCACTTCAGCAAGTAATTAAGACGTGCGGTTTCCTTTGGAGCCGTCCTCGAGCCGCGCGCTCGGCACCGCTCACGCCGAGGGTCGGCTTTTCTCAAGGCGCTGCGGCGGCTCCTGCGGGCTGCGAGTGCCCTGCGTGGGGGCCGGTCCCCAGCCGCGAGCGCGTCCCCGCTGCGCGCCCGGCAGCGGCACGGCTCCCGGGGACGTCACCTTGCCAGGGCTCCGTAACGGAGGAGGAAGGGCAATTTTAAGAGATTTTGATCAGGAACTGGCCAATGAAGCAGTTGGCTTCCTTTCCTGTCCTGAAATAACCCAGGAGCTGTTAATAATCTATTCTAATGTATGCACAAGTGGAAAATGTTTTTTTTTTTCATGGGTATTTCAGATGGAAAAAGCTATTTAATTATTTTTTTTTTGGCATTATTTTGAAGTAACCACATTAATTAAGCAGGGAGTAAAACTGTTTAGTTTAGATGAGCAGAAGTTGATCACGTGTGGTCATGTCTTTCAGTTGGATAAATATAATTCTCAAAATACACAGCTGAATACTGTGTATGTTCGCTGTTATTCACTTACTGTTCTTTGTTTCAAGCAAATACTCTTGCCAGTCATTTATTCCTTGTGACGTCCCTGCAAAATGAGCACGAGCACGAAGGGGACATGACACACAACTCGATTCGTGTTTTAAAAGTGGAACGACAAAGCGAGAGAAATGTTTTCGGCATTTACCCAGCTCCGGTGCACAACAGGACTGTCCCCTGAAATAGGTCATCTCTGTCCTGGCAAAAACATACATACAGAATTGTTAGGGGAAAGTAAAATAATGCTTTGCTCAAGTGCTTTGCAACCTGGGAAGCCAGCCACCTTCTGAAACCGAGGGGGAAAAGTCTAGCATCTCTACAGAGCGTGGAATATTTAGCCAGATTGCTCCTGCTACGACCGCAGGGTAGGCAGGAGCTGGGGGCAAACACCGGGCTCATCTAAACCGAACGAGATCCATCCTCGGCGGGGGGAGCGGTGACCCTGCCCGGGCGCGCTGCGAGGCTCCGCGTCCCCGCGGGGCGAGCGCGGCTGTCCCCTGCGTGCCTCTCTGCCACTGCCCCCCGCCGCGGGCTGAGTGGCTCTTTGTTCCAGCACTGGAGAGGAAGGACCAGGGTTTCTGTTTCATGTTTGCAGCTTGGAAAGAAACGGTTTATTTCCTAAGTAATTTGAGAGCAGGACGTTGGTTGATCCCTTTCATGAACATCCTGATTTTGTAGCTACTAACGGCCTCATGTTTACATCGAGATACAAAGAAATGAGAACTGAATTACTGAAATTATTCATGTACCTTCCAGACCTGTTAGGAATAGGAATAGAAAAGCATTGTTTTCCTTGCTCCAGCATTGCTTTTCTGTACTCTGTTCACAGATTAATGAGAGTGGTCACTCTTCATTTTCATAGCTTTGCTGTTAAGTTACTAAATCGTTTACTGGTTCTGCACAGCGCAAGAAGGTTTAAACCTGTTATTGCAACCATGTTAAAGCTCACGTGTGCAGCCTTCTGCCTTAAAAGACGAACCTGGTGAGAGGAGCGCTGCCCCATTGCCGCAGGCAGCGGGAGGAGCCGCTCCCTCCACCAAAACCTTGGGAAAGGGGCTTTTTTCTTCTGGTCACCTATTCTGCGCTGAGTGTTGTGACACAGAGCGCAGACCAGCTGCGCGTAGCTCTGCATCGCCTCGCGCCAGGGAGGGCTCTGCAGCCAGCAGGACAGGGTTAAATTCGATCACTCTCTCCATTTTCTGTAGCATTTAAAAATAGCCTGGGCTTTTAAATCAATCCAGACAACATGCGGTCGTAAAGTAATAACACATTTCTTTTAGTGAAGTTTTTGCAGCCTCTGGTGTTCAGTCGCGTTCTGCAGAGGCTGGGCCTGAAGCAGCCGAGGGGCTGGATGAAAACCTCGCGGCGCTCTTTGCCTGGCAGGGCAGCAGGATCTTTCCAGGCTTTCCAGGGGGATAATTTAGCTGTGGCCGGTTCTTCCTCCAGTGCTGAAATGCCGACCCAGAAGCTGCAGTCTGGGCACGCGGGGTGTTTTTCAGCGGCTGGGGAATTTCTCATTTCCTCTCCTCTTGTTGTCTTTAGCTGTGAAAATCAAGAAGCCGATCAAGACCAAGTTCCGCATGCCGGTGTTCAACTGGGTCGCCCTCAAACCCAACCAGATCAATGGGACGGTCTTCAACGAAATAGATGACGAAAGGATCCTGGAGGTATGAGTGCTGCTTGCTGCCTTCTGCCTCCCGCTTCTGTCCATAACACAAGTGAACGTGGGTCTTTGCAGGGATAGATTGCAGCAATTGTTTTGGGAAACAGCTCGTCCAGTGGCCTCTGGTACCCCGTGGGTCAGCGTGAGCGCCTTGGTTGAGAATTGGGGATGGGAACTGGTAGTATCCATTATAAAGGGTGCGTGCCTGTTGGGTGCATTTGTTTCATAGAATCAGAGAATGGTTTGGGTTGGAAGGGACCTTGAAGACCATCTCGTTCCACCCCCTGCCCTGGGCAGGGACACCTCCCCCCAGCCCAGGGTGCTCCCAGCCCCGTCCAACCCGGCCTTGGACACCTCCAGGGATGGGGCAGCCACAGCTTCTCGGGGCAGCCTGCGCCAGGGGCTCACCGCCCGCACAGGAGAGAATTTCTTCCTAATATCTACTCTAAGTCTCCCCTCTTCCAGTGTAAAACTGTTCCCCCTCGTCCTACCACTCCATGCCCTTGTAAAAAATCCCTCCCCAGCTCTCCTGGAGCCCCTTTAGGCACTGGAAGGGGCTCTGAGGTCTCCGCGGAGCCTTCTCCTCTCCAGGCTGAACCCCCCCTCTCCCAGCCTGTCCTCCCCGCAGAGGGGCTCAGCCCTCGCAGCATCTCCGGGCCCTCCTCCGGCCCCGCTCCAACAGCTCCGTGTCCTTCTGCTGTGGGGCCCCCCCGAGCTGGAGGCGGCGCTGCAGGGGGGGCTCCCCAGAGCGCAGCAGAGGGGCACAGTCCCCCCTCGCCCGCTGGCCACGCTGCTGGGGATGCAGCCCGGGGTGCCGGGGGCTCGCTGGGCTGCCAGCGCACATTGCCGGCTCATGGTGAGCTCCTCACCCACCAACACCCCCAGGTCCTTCTCCTCAGGGCTGCTCTCAGCCATTCCCCCCCCCAGCCTGGATTTGTGCTGGGGATTGCGCCGACCCATGTGCAGGACCTTGCACTTGGCCTTGGTGAACTTCATGAGGTTGGCATGTTTCTCCGTCTGTACTCTGCAATGATGTGGCCACAACTGGAATACTGTGTGCAGTTCTGGGCTCCCCAGTTCAAGAGAGACAGGGAACTGCTGGAGAGAGTCCAGCGTAGGACAACAAAGATGACTGAGGGATTGGAGCATCTCCCTCCTGAGGAAAGGCTGAGAGCTGGGACTCTGTAGCCTGGAGAAGAGAAGGCTGAGGGGAGACCTTATTATTGCTTATCAGTATCTAAAGGGTGGGGTGAAGGAGGATGGAGCAGACTCTTTCCAGTGGCCCCCAGTGCCAGGACGAGGGGCAACGGGCACCAGTTGGAACATGGGCGGTTCCATTCTAACACGAGGAAGAACTTCTTTCCGGTTGGGGTGGCAGAGCGCTGGCCCGGGCTGCCCAGGGGGGTTGGGGAGTCCCCTGCGCTGGGGATTTTCAAGACCCGCCGGGATGCAGTCCTGAGTAATGTGCTCGGGGCAATCCTGCTCTGGCAGGGGAGCTGGACTGGATGGTCTCTAGAGGGCCCTTCCAACTCTGAAAATTCCGTGATTCCATGATCCGTGCGCAGGCCCACCTCTGCAGCCTGTCCAGGTCCCTCTGGATGGCATCCCTTCCCTCCAGTGTTTAAAACAGATCAGCCAAGATGAGGAAGGTGCATTTTTCCCAGCCTAAAATCGCTGCTCCGGTCGGTAGGAGTTAGGTTTGGGCGGGTGGCTGCGCGCCGGGGAAGGAGGCCTAAAGCCGCAGAGAGCAGAGCCGAGCACGCAGGTCTCGCCGGCTCCCCGTGCCCTGAAGAGGCCGCGGCGGGATGAAGCCTGAGTGCTAAGACGGGTATTTCCCTGAACTTTTGAACATGTATGGGGCTACTGGGGGCGGAGGCCAGATCTCCTGATCGCTAACTCAGAGCGCGGGTTGGTTACGTCCTGCAGCCCCCGATGGAAGTACTCTGCTATAGGCACAGCGGCGCAGGGTTTGTCCTGCAGTTCAGGCACGGGCAGCGCGGGTTTTGGTGTTTGCTGCAGGAGGGATAAATCATTTTCTTCCCTTTTTAGGATTTAAACGTGGATGAATTTGAAGAAATATTCAAAACAAAAGCCCAAGGTCCAGCCATTGATCTTACTTCAAGCAAGCAAAAGATAACTCAGAAAGGGTCAAACAAAGTCACGTTACTGGACGCCAACAGGGCCAAAAATCTTGCCATTACTTTAAGAAAAGCTGGAAAGACAGCGGATGAAATATGCAAAGCTATTCACGTGTAAGTAAAACACTTGTCAGCAAAGAAATCATGTGTAAGATTTACTGTGATTTTGGTAAGTGGAATGGTTTTCAACTGGCAGTTGATGTAAATGCTTTTGCATCTGGAAAAAAGCCAGGAGTAAGGATGGAACCATTCGGGATTCCCAGAAATCAAATTCCCTTGAACTAAAATAAAAAACCTGCAGTTTTATGTCGCTGTGTCACTATTCAGGCTTAACAAATTAACACTTCTTTTATTAAAGAAGCTAATTCGTGTATATCCGCGGTATGCCATCGCATACGGCATCTCTCGCTCTGCTTGCGCAGTGCTTTGGTAGAATGAGGGCTGTAAAGCCGGAGTGTCAGGAAGAGGCAACTATTTGAGTTTGCTCCGTAAAGCACGACTTTGCTCCCAGGGCACTGGAAGGGTTTTTGCATAGACTTAGGTTTATGTAATGGCCCCAGGCAGTGCCAGAGCCCAGCGTGACGGAGGTGTGCCCGAGGTACGCGGCAGACCCGGGGGCGCAGCCAGGGGCTCGGCTGCGCCCCATCCGTGCCAATACGGACCCTCGCCGCCCCACTCCGGCAGCTCCCGGCGACAGAGCACAGATGTCCCAACTCCTTGGGGCTGATCCTGAATCCAGCCAGAAGCCCTTAGCACTCGTGGCCATGACAAACATCTGCCATTTCTCTGTGAAGTAATACCTTCAAAATTTGGATGCAGAAGCACTACCTTTGGGCTGGCGAAGAGGGTGACCCAAAGCTGCTGCGGACTGAGGCAGGTCCAGCAGTTGGGGTTTACAGCGCTCTGGCCCAATTAACTAAAACTGCCGTTTGCTCCTCCCCACATACCTTCTCTGATAAAAGGTGTGGCCATGGAGGCATGGGGGGAATGACCCCGTCTTTGAAACAGAAACAAGGTGCCCAGCAGCACCGTTCATGCCAGCACAGTGACCTTGTTCACATCTTCCTGTGCAGGACCGTGCCCCCAGCCCAGCCAGGGCAGCACGAGCAGCAGTAAGCTCAGAGCATCCTTATAGTTTCTCACTGCACGACTGGCTCAGGCTCACACGCAGCTGAGCGGCGTAGGAAGGTCACGCCTTCGGCAGCTTTCTCACTTCTGTGCCTTTTCCATCGTTTGTGTAGAGCCTTGTCGTAACGCCACTTCTTCTGGTTTGTGATCGCGCAGGTTTGACCTGAAAACGTTGCCGGTGGATTTTGTTGAATGCCTCATGCGGTTCCTGCCCACCGAGAACGAAGTGAAAGTGCTGCGGCTCTACGAGAGGGAAAGGAAACCCATCGAGAACCTGTCCGACGAAGACCGGTTCATGATGCAGTTCAGCAAGATTGAGAGGCTGATGCAGAAGATGACCATCATGGCATTTATCGGCAACTTTGCAGAAAGCATCCAGATGCTGACCCCGGTGAGCGAGGGACAAGCCCTGGGGCCGCCGGGGTGGTGCATTGGCTGTGCGGGGATCGGGGCTTCCCCGGGGATCGGGCTCCCGTTGGGAGCTGCGCCCCGCGGCGTGGGTCGGCTTGCGGGGAGCACTGCAGCCACGCGCTGGCGTGGGGCAGTCGCTGAAGCTTATGCAGATTTTAATTTTTCTAAGACAGAGAGATGGTTTGAGTGTCCTGGGGTGATTGTGAGTTTCATGGGGACAGAGAAGAAACACACGAATGAAAAGTGGTTTTCTAGCTATATTTTCATGTATCGGTGACTCCGGCACCCCGGGTGCTGTTTGTGTGGTGCTCGTGGCCTGGACTGCTCTGTGCCTTCCTGTTTCTTTACCCTGTAGAAGTTTAAAACCGGTTTGAATGAAAATCTAGTTGTTTGTACCATCAGGGAAAGTTGTTATCAGTGCTGGTCCGCGGGCTCTTTGAAGTGTGTCCCATTCTACACAATGCACCTTTCCCCGTCGTAAGGATTGAAATGTAAATATACACTTCTACCCAACCACATCTGAGTGTGGTAAATCTGTGGTGCAGATGAATTATTTGAGATCCTGACGTGTCAGGGCAGGGTAACATTCATGCTAGAGCCCATGGTATGGATGAAAAACAAGAGGCTTTTTTCAGAATGTGAGCTTTTCGATTTTAATTTTACTCTTGGGTTAGACATGCATTAACCAAAGCTCTTCTTGTGTTTACCTGCAGCAACTTCATGCAATAATAGCTGCATCCGTCTCAATAAAGTCATCCCAGAAGCTTAAGAAAATACTGGAGGTACGTCTGATACGTTCAGTAGCTCAACCGCTCACCCTTACGTGCACTGAAACCATACGTGGATGCTGACATACCAGCTCTCCTGCCAGAGGTTTCTGAAGCGCCATGCGTTTGTCCTGGAAATTCACGCTCTGCTCTGTTTCCCCCCGGCAGATAATCCTGGCTCTTGGAAACTACATGAACAGCAGTAAGCGAGGAGCTGTGTATGGATTTAAGCTACAGAGTTTAGACCTGGTAAGTAAACCAGGGGTGCCTGGTGGGGACCAGGTGGGAACGCATTTCCCGTCGCGGCGAGTGGCCGCCGGGGACTCGGCCGGTGAGAGCAGAGCGGGGAAGGTGGGCCCTGCCAGGCGGGAGGAGTTTGCTTTGCTCATCGTTGTTTTGAGGGGCTGCTTAGGAGAAGGCACGTGTCTTCAGAGGCTTTGCAGACCACAGCTTGAAAGCCACCTGCTAAACGGTTAAACGAGCTTTTACGGCCGTCCCTGTCAGATGGAGAAACACCAGGGAAAGGCGAGCACCGGTTGAGTCACTGTGCTTGGAGCCTGCTGCGCCTCCACCCAGCGCTCTCTTTCCCTTCTCTCCCCAGCTCCTAGAAACGAAGTCAACAGACCGAAAGCAGACCCTGCTGCACTATATTTCAAATGTGGTCAAGGAGAAGTACCAGCACGTATCCCTCTTTTACAACGAACTTCATTACGTGGAGAAGGCCGCTGCAGGTACTGTCTCTCTCCTGTGCCCGGCCAGCAGTGGTGGCACGCATGCTGTGCGAGGGACTTCGCGGCACACCGCACGTGGGCTGCGGGGGCCCTTCTCGGTGGGGAATTGTTGAAGCTGCGCGTTCGGGTGCTTGTGGAGCAGGAGGGATGCAGCGGTTTTGGTTTTATTTCCTAGTGTCTCTTGAGAACGTCCTCTTGGACGTGAAGGAGCTGCAGAGGGGCCTGGATCTGACGAAGCGCGAGTACACCATGCACGACCACAACACCATGCTGAAGGAGTTCATTCAGAACAACGAAGGGAAGCTAAAGAAACTGCAGGACGACGCCAAAATCGCCCAGGTGTTTCTTTATCCTTGGGGTTTGGCGAGCGGGTGTGCGTGACACGGCGAGTGGCAGCGTGTCGCTGCGCAGGACGTGCTTTATACACGCAGCAGGGACGGGGCGGTGCAGCAGCGCTGGGGGTTTGTGCCGGCGTTCGGGCGGTAGACGGAGACGTGCTGGTCTGAGCCCAGGGTTTCACTCGCAGAGGAAATCTAGCCCCTTTACACTGAACGCGGCAGCAGTGGATGGCGAGTTTATCTTGAAACATGTGCTTTGTGTAGGATGCCTTCGATGATGCTGTGAAGTACTTTGGGGAGAATCCCAAGACGACGCCCCCCTCGGTCTTTTTCCCAGTGTTTGTCCGGTTTGTGAAGGCCTACAAGGTAAACGGGAGCATCCTCCTCTTCCCTTCTGTCCTTCCGAACCCAGTTTGGTACGTGCGGGGCTCGGGGCTCCCAACAGAACAGCCTGGGGCTCCCTCTAGCTTTGATGCCATGTGAGCCATCCCCAACCGCACCAGCCCGGGGCAGCGCAAATCGTTCTTTCGGGATTATTTTCAAGGTTGAAAGACAGCGCGGCTGTCTGAGACGCTGGAAGAATCCTCAGAAGTTGAATGTCTGGGTGGCTGCAGCTTACGCCGTTAACCCTGTCTTTCGGGACAGGAGGGGATGGGTTGTGCGACTGAGGAAGGTCTCTCCCAGCCCAGTTTTTTTCAGACTGTGTTTGGAGGCAGCTAAATTGCTACACCTGAGCTTGCTTCCTTGGAAAGCCCCGTGGTAGCAAGCGATAGCATTGCTTATTTGTAATACTTAGTTTCCCTGTCGCGATTGGAAGCTCTAACCTGCGCTTTTTTTGGTGACAAATAGCAAGCAGAAGAAGAGAATGAGTTGAGAAAAAAGCAGGAGCAGGCCTTAATGGAGAAACTCATGGAGCAAGAGGCATTGATGGAGCAACAGGACCAAAAGGTATGGAACAGATTAAGTCTTACAGGCAGGAGCCATCACGGTCACGTGTTTTTCCTGATAGTCCGGAAACCTCGGCTGTGGATAAGAACTTCAGTTGCCCAGAAACAGAGTCTCTGGAAGTTTTCTCCTTATGTGGAGAGAACTGAAATAAGCTGAAATAGTTACGGTGTGTGGTTCTGCCACTTCTGAAGCCTGCAAAATTAAGAAAAGCGGAATAGACAGAAAACCAGCTTGTCCATGTTGCCGTTAGCTCAACTTTGCTCTTCTCTGGCCTTGTAACTGTTAAAACTCCACTGGTGTTCAGCGTGCAGAGCCTCCCGGCGCTTACAGGGACGAGGAACGGTCCTCCGCAGACCCTTCCCGGCCAGAGCGCGGCAGCAGGACTGAGCCCCGCATTACCGTTTTATAGGAATTTTCCTGACCTGGGGTTTTTGTTTTGTTTTTTTTTTTTCCGTTCTGAGGTAACACTTGAGATTTGCTAGAGAAAGTTTCCCATGGCTCTAAAACAGCCACTTTGTGGGTTCGTGCTGCTTCCCGCAGCTGTTGTTGGGATCTTTAATCCCAGCCGAGCTTTTTCCCTGGGAAGGAAAGCCTCTTCTCCTTGTTCCCCTGCCGCTTTTCAGCGGTGAGAGCTTGGAGCTCCGGTTCCAAGTGATGAGAAGGCTTGGAAGTAGATCACGAAATGTAAGAAGGAAAAGCAGCTCGGCAGCCGGGTTAACTTGTGACTCTGCCCGTCCTCCCCGTGCGACGTGAGCTAACCACACGCCTGTGTTTTCCCGGTCTTGCAAAGCTGGGGAGAGGACTGGCAGTTACTGTTTGCTGACTGCTCCTGGTGGGATCACCTGGTGCGTCGCATTCGGGAAGAGAGAAGCAGCAGGGTAGCTGGCGAGGTCAGTCCTTACGAGTCCTCTCTTCTCTGCTTTCAGTCGCCTTCACATAAAACAAAGAGGCAGCAGCAAGAGCTGATTGCAGAGCTCCGGCGGCGGCAAGTCAAGGATAACAGGCACGTGTACGAAGGCAAGGATGGTGCTATTGAAGATATTATAACAGGTAAACGCCTTTTGTTCCGTAATCTGAGGCCCTTTCACAAAGGATAAAATGGTGTATCTGCCCAGTAGCTATTTTAAGTGCTTCGGGTACTTCTTAAAAAGGGGTTACGCAGCTTAGGACATTGTTTATATGATGCGAATCAAGTACAGAAACGTTACTAATGGTGTGTAACAAACCAATCCCAGTAACCCGCCTTCACGTGCCCGCTGCCAGCGCTGCGTGCGCAGACCGCGGACACGCGCTCTGTTTCTTAGTTCTTCTCTTTCAGCATGTGGGGACGTAGTCGGTCTCTGCTCTGTAGAGTAGCCAGTTCAGTGCCTGATCTCAGCAGACGCTCCGGTGGGGACGTGCATGCCATGCAGATCTTTCCCAGAAACGTTTTTTCCCCATCAATTGAATGAATGACAGATGTTTAACATTATTAAGAGCCTACATTTTCATTAAAATGTACTAACAGTAATTGCACCACATTATTGCACAGTTACAGCAAATCATTTAGTCAAACCTGAATGATTTATGACCCTAAACTGCTTCTGGGTTTACTGCTTCTCAGTTTGGGAGGCAAAGTCTGCCCTGATCCCAACCTGGGGCTGGAGGGAGAGGGGCAGAACCCGCTGTCGTAGCCAGAGACAGTCAGGACTTTGGTGCAAATATTTGCTGATAAAAAGAGCTGCCTTCGAAAACTGCTTTTTGCTCAGGAGTCAGATAATTTTTAATCTGTACAGCTGCTCTGATTGCAGTACTTTGATTTTACTGCACGTTCCTCACCCATGGTGCGAAAGGAACCCGATTTTAACACTTTGATAGCTTTGCAGTGCTTCGTTTCCATTGCACAGAAGCTCCAAAAAAAGGCCTTTGGGCAGAATTTCCTTGGCTACCGCTCCTGAATGTTTTCCACATGAGTTTTTCCTGCAGGAGGGGAGGAGAGCTCTTTTACCGCTCACTAAGGAAAGCCGGGGAGTTTTTGCCCAACTAGATGACAGGGCTGAAACGCTTGAAGCTTTCACAACTCTTTTTAACCTTGATTAATAGCTTCCAAAGATAATATTCTTTATTTAAAGGGCAGAGTCGCTATAATATCTAATCTGTTACTGCTCCTACAACTCCTTCAGACTCCTGGAAGCTTGTTTAATTGGTAAAGCGGTTCTCCTGTTCTGTGGGAGAAGCAGATTGTGTGGCAGAAGACCATCCACATGCCAAAGGCAGTCCGGTGGAGGGAGCGCCAGACTCAAATTAAACATTTCCTGTGGTCTTGTGGCCGGTAGCTCCCGTTACGGGGGCGTCTCTGGCCGCCTCGAGCCACGTACTAGTAACAGGTTGGGCACAGAAAGTCAGGTGGGACCGAGGTCACTCGAACACGGCCCACGAGATGTCAGTCAGTGGTATGGAAACGACGGAAATTGTCGTTGTAAATGGGATAGCGCCTCGTCAGATGCACAGAAAAGCTGTGCTGACCCGGAGCAGAGCGCTGTGTAACAGCACGCCCTTTTCCGGAGCGCGTTTAGCGGTAGTCTCTCAAACCCATTGAAAACGATGTGATATAAGAAAGATGTACTCAAAGCGCCTCGTTGCCAAAGCCCCCTGAAGCGCGGTGGGGTTAGACAGCTGGTTGGAACGCGTAAGGCAGCCCCTGGGTGTCCGTAACCGAGCACTAACACTGTACTAATGCGATAGATCCGCTTCTCACGGCTCTGTTTGTCTGTTTGGCTGTTATTCCCATGCAGTGCTGAAGACTGTGCCCTTTACCGCTCGAACCGCCAAGCGGGGCTCTCGGTTTTTCTGCGAACCTGTTCTCACTGAGGAATTCCATTACTAAACTATTCCTCTTTCACATCTGATGCTCTTAGAAAAAAGAAAGGTTGCTGTAGATTTTTGACACTTCTCCATTTATACGGATCTCAGCCAGGATCATGTGAATGTTGAGTGTATAGTAATGTCCAGCGTCCACCTCAAGTTGTATTTATGTCACCTCTGTTGCATGTTCTTGTGTTTCAGTAACTTTATATTCCATCCCATCGACTTTGCGCTCCATGCTTTTGGCCATCCTTGCGTTTCCAAGGCATCTCTCACCCTCCTGGCAAATGCCATAGAACAGCAAGTGGCGGAAGTCACGGTAGAATTGGTGCGGGTTTCCTACGGTTCGCAAGACCGAGGAGCTCAAATGCAGTCAAAAAGTGACGGTCCACTTGGCTTTCCTATGGCATCATCTCTTCTGGCCTGCAGATCTCTCCCTGTGGGCCAGCGCGCCTATGGGAAATGCATGGAACGCAGCAGCTGTACGCCAAAGCAAAATTACGGCCTGCATGAACTCAGTGGGGCTCTCCTGGGGTTTGCTCGCTGGCTTGGAAGGGTTGTCTGTAATAACGTACGTCCTCTGCGAGGAGTGTTTCGGTTTAGACTTTTTAACCAGCACCTGCATGTTTGTCTGCATGTGAGATCCGGCATAAAATGAACAGCGTAAAATCTTTTCTCATTCGGTCACATCCACATTTAACTTTTTTCAGTTCCATGCCAACATTAGCGGAATAAAATCAGAGCTGTTCACTGAGCACTAAGCAGTTCCGATTCACTCGGGCTTGGTGCAGTGCCGGGCTTGGGCTCGGTACCGGCAGCGGTGCCCGAACCAGGGGGAGAGGGAAGGAGCGGAGGTGGGGAATCACTCAGCTGCGTGCCGGAACGGCAGAAATTGTCGCGCTGAAAAGCTTGACATGGAACTGAGCCGTTTTTACGTGGTGTGGTGTAGAGCGTAAGACGGGTGTGTTTAACCCAGCATGTCTGTTAACACTGTTGTCTTGGATTAAGGACTCAGCGGCTTAAGAAGACAACAGTGTTTCACTTTTGTGATATGTATTTTTATGAATGCTTCTAATAAAATTGCAAACTATAATCAGCTCAACAGTTATTTGCTCTTTCGAGTTAATTGCTGTATTATCTTCCTGGAGCCAATCTTCAAAGCAGCTTGGAATTTGGTTAGCGAGAGGCGAGGGTGGCCCTCCTGTCCTTTCCTCTCCGTGTCTAACCTCCTCTCGGAGCCTTGCCCTTCCCCCTCTCGCTCTGTTGGCTAACGTGCCTGGGAGTTTGGAACGCTGAGTTGACTTGCTCGTCATTTTCCATCCCATTTTTTTACTTAACCATCATTTTGTGTTTTGTTTTGTTTTTGTTTTTTCTGTTTAGCCCTAAAGAAGAATAATATCACTAAATTTCCAAATGTTCACTCGAGGGTAAGGATTTCTTCTAGCACACCGGTGGTGGAGGATACACAGAGCTGGCAAGCATCACTTTTTACTTAGCTTCCTCCTCTCTCTGTATGCCAGGCAGCCTGTGGGTAGATGTGGCTAAGCGTAATACTGGTGAGAGCCTAAAGGCCAGTGCAGACCGAGACCGTTTCTTTTCACCCTCCGTGGTGTCGGGGATCCGCAGGCCGTGGGCTGGTGACCATCTTCATTGTTCTCTCCATTTTGGCCCTTTCTCTTCCAAGTTTATCCCAAAATAGCAGTCTTCTCCCCAGGTTGTTTCAGCCCCGTAGTTCCCGGGATATTCTGCTGCCCCCGTCTCGGTCCTGCTACGGCCACCGAACGGGACACGAGACGGCCAAGCGGCAGCTGGAAGCGCGGAGATGGGAGAGGGCAGCACCTTCTGCTGGGGTACACCGGGAGCTGAGAAATTTGGGAGTCGTGTTTAAACCAAGCCATAAGTCAGCCAGGAAATTTGAGGGAGGGTTTGCCCAGCCCAAGGCAAGTTTGTTTTCCAGGAGAGAAATATTTTAACTCTAATTAGTTTTCAGGTGTACCAAGTGTGCTCGTTATATCGTAGCCACACACGTAACAGCACATGTAACGCATGGAACAGCACGTGTAACGCAGGCTTTCATCAACACGTCCATCTCCAGCTTTCTCCACTCTTCCATCCATCGCATGCTCCGAATTCCCTCCTCTTCCCCCCCGAGCTCTCCCCTCCCCAGCAGCCGCAGCAGCAGAGCGGGTCAGGCCGGGCTTTGCCGCCCGCGAGGAAGAGGAGGAGGAGGAGGGAGGGGGCTGGTGGCTCCGCTGCCCTCGGCTAAGGAGGCATCTCTGCAGCCGGGCGAGAGGGTGGCCGTGGGGCAGGACGGCAGCCGGAGCTTTGCAAGCGGGTCGCAGCGTTCCAGCTGCTTTTGCACCGAAAGCTTTTTTTGCTGTTGTCACTAACCGGGTGTAGAGGGAGCAGAGTGTTGCTGACCGCTTGCCCCGCTGGGTCACACGTCTCCAGCGCGCTTCGTCCCGCTGTAGAAAGCTCCTTCAGCCCAGGGTAGTGTCTGAGGGGCTGCGGGACGGACCAAGGCGTGCCTCGAGCAGACTGATTTCAGTTGCTGGCGCCTTCCCCACGGATGGTCAGGACCACGAGCAGCCCGTGGGCAGGGAGACGCTCGCACGAGCTCCAGGGCAGAACTCCATTTAGTTTCACCAGCGTTTGGGCGCGTTTCACCAGTATTACCTGCTGCTTGGGTGCGTAGTAAAAGGGCACGGCAGTATTTGCTCACCTCTGCTCTCGTTGGGTTGAAGTCCCTTCTCCTCTTCCTACACAAGCTGCTTTGATTGGCTTCCAGCAGGACTTTTCCCTGTCTAGACTGCGTGCGTGCGTGTCTGTGTGCGTGTGTGTGCACGCGGGCGAGCCGGGCGTGCTGACGAACGCCGCTTTCCTCTCCGCAGATCTTAGAAACCAGCCGTACCGACGGGCCGACGCGGTGAGGAGAAGCGTCCGGCGGCGCTTTGATGATCAGAACTTGCGCTCTGCAAACGGTGCTGAAATAACCATGTGAGCTGGAGCCCCGCAGGTGCCGAGGAGAGGGGGTGCTTGAACGAGACCGTGTCCGTGTGAACTCTGTATTCTGCCACACATTTACAGCCTTGGGAACAGCAAAATTGACCTTCTGAAGGGCTCAAAGACGTAGGAAACGCATAGGAACGTCAGCCGTGGGCTCTCCGCTCAACCGTAGCTAACAAGTGCCTAAAATTGAAGTACCTGCTCAAATTAAGCAAAGCAATAGGACTTGATTTGATTGGGTATCTTTTTACACCAATACATTATTCAGTATTTTTAACCAAAATGTAAAATACATGTTGTGGGTTGGTTTTTTTTGGGTGTTCAGTTTGGTTTGATGATATAAAAGTTTAGTGACTGATCTCCTGCGGACCCGCCCTGCGCCCCGGCTGCTTGTAAACAGGGAACGCTTGGACGCGCTCTGCTTTTAAATGCATTCCTCTGCTGTCCGCCGAGGGGCTGCCCTCGGCTGCAGCTGCACTTACCGGCTTTTGTGTTTGGGTTGTTTGTTTTTGTTTTGTTTTTTTTTTTTTAAAAAAAGGAAGACATTTAAGGGCTTTCTATATATAATATGGAAATAATTCCCAGAAGAGACCCCGTACCTTTTCCCACCACCCCCAGCCTCCCCGCCGCCGTAGCGGACGCGGTGCCACGGCTGGCGGCAGTCACGCGCTGCAGAGCGAACGCGCACGAGCCGTCACCCCGGGGTTGTGCCGTTGGCAGTGCGCGACGCAGCGCTGCGGCGCGGGGGGGGCCAACCGCATTGGCCGCGCACAAACCGAGGAGGGTGGCTGAGGCACGGCGACGTTCCTCAGCTGGAGGCAGCTTTCGAATAACAGTGTATTTATTAATTAGCACTAAGGTATTAACATCGCAATAATCAGTATTAGGATTCTGAGGAGCGCTGCGGTTCAGTTGCTCGCGCAGAGACGCGTCCTGTGCGCTGCTCCGGGGATCGGTGCCCCGCTCCCGCTCCCGGGTTCTTGGACAGCCCCGCTTCGAGCGCCCGCTAAGGACCATCTGCTCAGCGCAGGGAAGCCCAGCCTGAAAATCCCAGGAGGTTACAGGTTGTACGTTGCATTTGTAAGGCTTAAAAAGGGACGTGAGACTCACTTTAGCAAAATTATGCACACACACACCCCCCCCTCACCCCCCCGCCCCCCCACTACTGCGCACCGGCGCCCCAGAGCAGCAAGGCGACGCCGCGCTCGTGCCGGCAGGGTACGCGATCTTCTCAGCGGTGAAGAACTGGACTGGAGAGAAATCTGTACTTTCCAAGATACATTTTGCTTACAGCTTACCTTTCCTGGTCTCGTTGCATCAATATGTTAATTGTAAAATTTATTGTATAGTATTTAACCACTGAATTTCTTTTTCTTTTTTTTTTGTTGTGCTTACGTGAACCACTGGTGAAGGTCCCATTTTTTTTTTTTTTCTTGGATAATGTGTAGTTATATGATAATCTGTTTTTAAATGTACAGATATTTTGCTACAAAATTGGTGCAGTTTTTTATGGTTTTTACACTTCTCTTTTATTCCCACTTTAGCCTCTGGGTAATATTGTAAATATTGTTAAAAAAAAAAAAAGCATCAGCCTGTGCTATACAATCTGAATGTTATTTTAACTTATAGTTTTTGTTTTTATATTTAACTAAATGGACAGTTTGGGGCTCAGAGTTACCACATTGACCTCTGCTTACCTATTTACAGGAAGTTTACTTTAAAAACTGCCACCTTCTTGCATTTACAGCAACGTGTACTTGACATGCTAAAGAGAACATGCCAAAGCGCCTCTTGCGTCGCTGACAGTGATGGAAGAGTACTTTAATCTGCGTCAGAAAAGGTGACAATTAATTTAATAAATCGTTAGGCAAATGGTTAAAAGCACTAGCGCTCACATGCTGAAGCTCAAAGGTATTTTTTTAATTGAAGACAAAAATTATCATACCACTAGACTATAATGTTGGCATGTTCTCTTTAATATTTTTCTAGTAATAGACTTGCTTCTTAGCAATATTAGAAGTGTTTTATAAAAGCAGTTCATGTTACTTTCCTGGTCTGTTCCTGCCATAAGATCAAATAAACTATTTACACTACTACACAGTAATCTCTAGGGGGAGGTTTTTGGTCACGTTTCTGGTTTTTCCCCACAACCGGTGGCATTTTGCAGGTGAACACCCAGCGCCGTCGGCAGCAGCAGTGCGAAAGCCTGGGCACTGGTTTGGGTTGCTCTGGGGTTTGGGTTTTTTTGGGGGTTTGTTTTTTAAACCATTCACTGTTTGCTTTTGCACATCTGGTCCCTGGGTGGCTGTAACGGGACCCTGGGCCGGGGCTCCCCTCAAAGCGCAATTCTCTGAGGCTGTTGGGGTTGGGGATGGATGGGAGGGACGCCCCGACGCCTTCACCACCCGCCCGGCCCAGACCAGCGCCGACGGCGCAGTACTGACACCCGCTCCTTCTCCGGGGCATTTGCACCATCGCTTTGCTGCTCGCCGCGGCACAGCCAGAGCCCACGGGGACAACCGTGGCCGTGTGGGGCCGGGCAGAGGGACTCGGCCCCCGGGGCCGCAGCAGCTGCCGACCCCTCCGTGACAACCAACGGCCAGTAGTAGTTTGCGATAAACACCAAAAAAAACCAACAGTACAAATATTTAAGTCCTAAACTTAAAGAGAACAACTTCATACTTTAGCCAAAAATTCAGATTTAATTTTCAGAAAGGTTTAACAAAAATCAGTAGATGGGAGCGCAGGGGAGAGCGGTGCCGGGAGCTGCGGGGTGGGACTGGAATGGACCCGTGACAAAGGGGGACAGTGAGCCGCGCAAGGGCTGTGCAAAACCGAGCAAATCAAATACAATCAAACACTGAGAGAGACACCAGTAACACTTAAAAATAACCAGTCAGCTTGCTAAAAATCCTTTCAGCGTCAAGGCAGAAGTACAGGGTTTGAGCTCAGCGCATCGTCGTGCTGGCCGGGCAGGAGCAACGGTGTCACCCTGTAAGAGCACGGCCGGGTGACACAGGCGCCACGGCCCCACCACCCCGGTGGCACTGGGAAAAGATGCGGCTGCAGAATGGGAAAGCGGAGAGGAGAGGAGAGAGAGGAAAAAAAAACACAAAAAAACAACAAAACCCACCTGCAAAAAAGCCTGAACTCATTTTCCTTAAAAACCTCAATTATGCCTTGCCAGGATTGTTTTGAAGACATCTCCTTTTTTAAGATACATTTCTTTCGCAAGGGCTAATTAAGACGTACAAAAAAACCCCATTAGAATACTTTACATTTACAGGGTGGTTTGTTTTAATGGAAAAATAAAGGCAAACCTTTTAAAAGTACTATTTACTTAGAAATGCTTTTTCCTTATGCAAGTTATGCAAATGCAAGGCAGTAACAAAATACTGTACATCAGTCCTAACGTGTCTGCACCCCGTTACACCTGGCACGTGCCACCCGCGCTCAGCACACGCTACTGTCCCGCGTCGCACCGCGCCAGTGACGTAAAACCGACGTAAGACACAATTAGCGATCAGCACCGCACGGCCCAAACCATTCGTTGGTCCCTTTTCCACTGGGGCGGTGCTGCGTCAGCTCCTCAGTTCCGTTTTAAAGTATGAACCCGGGACGGGGAAAACGCCCACCTGAAGTGCGGCTGAGCGCGTGTAGCGCCGGGCGCAGCGTCCCGGCCCTCCTGCCGGGCTCGGGGGAGCCGCGTGCGATGGGGGGACCCTGCAACGCAGCCCCTGCCAGCGCTGACGCAACGCCCCCGTTTGACATTGGTCACACCACTGGATACTAACAGTTACCACAAATCCCATTTTACCAAAGCGGGTGTTTTTCCCCCCCGAGTGACGCGCCACTGGCAGGCAGCTGCTGCGACACACCGCCATCTCCGCACTGAACGTCCCGCGCATCCCACACCGGTGCCGCAGAACAGCTCATCGCCGCCCGGCGAGCAGCGGGGAGCAGCGCTCACCAGCAGTTTGTATTTCAAATGACTAATTCCGATCACAAACAGTACTCTTAAGGAGTCTGAATCACGTAAGCACCTGAGCAAGAAAATACGTTGTACAAAGCGGACCTTTCGGGGATTTATGCACTAGAAACAGCTGCCATCTATTAAGAAAAAATGCACTGAAGAGGAAGCTGAACTCTAAATAATCTTCAAATCGTTTCTGTGAGCGCAGATGTTGCTTAAATCCAACACTCAGAAGATGGTAGTCATTGATCAGAGCTCTAAAACTAGAAATAAATACTAGTACGCACTAGAAGACAAGGTTTAATAACTGATAAAAATGTACAAAAATATTCCCATCAGCAAGGTTTCCGCACGTGGACCACAGCGGCCACTGCTGCTCGCGCAGGGCTGCCCAAACCTCCCCGCCCGGCCAGAGGCAACCAAACAGCAGAGACGCGGCTGCTACCGAAAGGGGTGGTACATTCTTCAGCAGGTTCTTAAGGCAATACATTGAAATTCATTCCCATCGACCGCATTTCCAGGGCTTTGAAAATTTACCGTGAAAACTCCCTCTGAGACAGGGCTTAGGCACAAATCTCAGCCAGGGAGTCGTCTTCCGTTTCGTACAAAAGCTCAGCATTGGTTTGGCCACTGACGCAGTTCACAAACGAGCAACTCCAATATCTGGGATTTTTTTGCAGTACAGATCAAGAAATGGATTCATTACTCCCCTTCCATTGCCTTCCCCTTTCCAAAATAAAAATAAATCCATGAAACAAATTAAACCACGAGGAACTATATTAAGAATCTCTCTAAAAATGAAACGTTATCTGCCTACACCGGCCAGGAAAACCCGCGTTACGTTATTACCTTTCTAGGAAGGACCGTGCTCAGGAGATGCTTCGCTAGAAAGGTGCCAACGCGTGCCGGGGCCGCAGACAAACCCCGAGGGCAGGAACGCGCCCCCACCGCCGCGTTCCCGTCAGAGGGCTCCCCCGGCGGCGAGCCGAGCACCCGTCCTGCCCGGCAGGTCCAGGACAGGCAGCTTTGTACTTCGAATCTTACTCACTTTGCTAGATTTGATGGCAGGCCCGTAATAAGAGTACTTGGATGTAGTTATGTGGTGAAATTAGAACCCACTGTTATTGCAACAATGGAACTCAGGATATCAGAACCCACGTCCTGAATTAGACATTGGTTTCTTTTATTATGCCACAATGTAAACATATTTGGTATAAATAATGTTCTCATTGATCTTCATCCAGTTGTTCCAAAAGAGTCCTCCTCTGTTTTTCCAGCTCCCCTTCACTCAGCTCGCTGCCAGAAGTGTCCCAGTTCCCCTGCAGAGAGAAGCCAGGTTAGGGATAAGCACCGTCTCTCTCGGCGCAGCCCGTGCCCCACCGTCGCCCTCGCGGCCCCCAGCAGGACCGGGCAGAGCGGGGGAGCGCGGGGCGCAGAAGGCTCAGGAAGCCCGAGAGCGGCAGCGGCCACAAGAAGCAGCGGGGAGGGCAGGGAGGAAAGCGCAAGCCGAGCTGAGGTCCTCCTGCAGAGCTGCGTCTGCTTCATCACACCCGAGTTCACGTTCTCGCCGGAAGATGCCCCCATTCGGCCACGGAACGGGGCGTTTCACAGGCAGCTGGAGGCCAAAGCAGCTCATTTTACGAAGATGATGTGAAAAGCAGACATCTGCCCTCCCATCTCCTCCGCGCAGGTGGGACGCACGGGGCGTTATCCAGACGGACACCACCGCCAGCGCAACCTCAATAACTGCAGCGAGGCAAATAACGCCCCCCTGAACGGGCCCCAGAGACGCTGAACCAAAAGAAATTTATATTTTTCATTCAAACACTTCTACATGTCTTCGAAAGTACTGCTGCAAGCCCCTTCCAAAAGCAGTTACAGGCAGAGCCTCGCAGCAAAGAGCAGGCCTGCAGTCACCAGCACGCTCCCGCAGCATTTCCCAGCTTGAAAAGTGTAAGAATTGTGGAACTTTGTTCCGCTAAAATTTTCTTCCCCTGCCAGCCCAGCACCAGCCGGCACTGCAACTGCTAGAATTGCGGAACGCGGGTGCCACAGACACTCAAACGTTTGACCAGATGTGCTGCTCCTCTCTTTTGAGATCAATCTGGCCAATCGGATGGAAAAAAGAACGGCAGTTTTGTCCTACACGCAACTTTGTCAGAGTACAGACCAAGCTTCAGTACCGGCTGCAAAATAACGTGCCTTGTTCACGCTTTACGCCGACGAGCAACAATAAATAGCATTTAATCAAGCAGTGATTTCACACATCAGCAACAAAACACTGAGGGCACAGGATCTGCACGGGTAAGCTCTGCTTGAGCATTTGGTCCTTTTTATCTACAAATGGACCATAAATAAAGCTTTAGCACCTTACTTAGGGTGAACCTATAAAGCTCAGGTACTACATGCCGCAGCATCCCGCTGATACGTAACGCCCAAAGCATCAGATAAAAAGGAAGAAAGCTTACAGAATCTTTTCCAGGTCGCTTTTTAGTAGGAGATTTATGTTTTGATTCAGATCTTTGTCTAGCTCTATCCTTTTCACTCTCTCTCTCTCTTTCTTTTTTGTCTTTTTCTCGTTCAATATCTGATTCTGGTGAATCCTGTGCAAAGGGGAAAATATTAAAGATCAATATTGAATATATTAGACATTAATTGATAAGTAACCACGCCTCAGAGAAGTCTGACTTCATTTCAATATGGACCATATTAGAAAAACGGCTTTGAGTGGTTACTAATTAAGCACATCCTTAATTAACCATTGCAGAAATAAGCAATGCAAAAACATTACTGCGGTGTTTTGAAAAGAAAAGGAGAGATGTTTGATCCCTACAAAAGACCTTTCACCACTCTCCGTGCACGCAGAGATGGGGCACGCAGGATGCCGTACCACAAAATCTCTCCTCTGGAAAGGACGAAGAGCTCTGGAAAGGGTGAAGTCTGGGAAGCGTTTTTGTTACGCGGCTGCTGGGCCGTATTCGGATGCTTTACAGCTGCTGGGCTTTTACTGGATATTACCCATACCGCCAGGGATTAGATGGCACAACTGATTTTATTCCACGTTTCATCCCAGTGTTGCTACGCTTAGGTGAGCCTGTTGGTGCACTAGTGTCTTACTCAATGGCTAACAATTAACATCCCCCTCCTCGTGAACACTGCCCACTGAAGGGCGCAGCTACCTGCTCAGAAAGTACACAAACAGAAGAATACATCAGTTTTGAAGAGTTTTGCAGCCAAGATGAGTTCAGAGACTCAAGCTTCTTTCTTTCTCTAGGGAAAAAAAAAACATAATTCTTTGGCCTAACCAACACAGAGCGAAAGCTCTCCTCCTGCTCTTTAGGTCCTTTTGATGCTCCAGTGCTTTCGGTATCGGAGCCTCTAACGCAACCCTGACACTCAAAGGGAGCAGACAAAAGGAATGATGCTCAGCGTAAGGCAAAAGGAAAAGATGGCTGGGATTCTTCCCAGCTCTCCACAGGAAAGCGGAACGCCAAGATCTGCCACGATAAACAGCAAATACCACGCTACCATAGTGCAGCCCTCGGCATCTGCCTGCGCGGTTGCAGTTAAACCCCAGATTTAGCAGTCTTAAATGGTTTAATGTAAGGTATACGTAACAGAAAATATCCACCCTCCAGTCTGACCTCACACATTCTCTACTCCAAAGACAGCTGGATGATTACAGACACCTAAAAAGGACTACTGAGACCATAAGGTGTCAAGCTGTCCATTAGCCAACTCAAAAAAGTTAACGGCACTTACAGACTTATGTCTTCTCTTCTTGCTCTTTTTCTTGTGTTTTTTTGATTTCTTGTAACTTCTCTCTGCAGACACAGGAAGAAACAAACATACATCAATAAAACGATGAAGACCCAGCAATAAAATAGTATCACTAATTTAAAAACAAAACAAAACAAAATCTCATACCGGATTCTGCACTGGAAGAACGCTCGGAAACTGATCTAGATTCTGAGCGCTGCCTTTTCTTCTTTGAATGGCTATCATCATCCTCGGACTCCGAGCCCTTGAGATACAAAACCGACGTGGTTAGCGAGACGACAGCGCTGCGAATAGCTACAGAATTAGATTTTAAGACATCATGAAACACCTTACCGAACGGGAACGTGACCGCTTCCTGTGATGTTTTTTAGACTTTTTAGAATGTTTCTTGTTCTTTGAATGATGATGCTGACACTCGTGCTAGGGTACAAGAGAAGGCAAATGTTACCATCGGTCGTAAGAACACAGCAAGAAACTGTAATGACGTTTCTCATCATCCACAAAGGCATCTAGAGCCAGCAGCGGTTAATGAAACCCCAGTAATCACACATTCATTGTGTCGAAACCCACAAAGAGCTAGCAGTACTGCCACGCTGCAGTTGCAGTAACAAGCATCCAGGAGCAAGGAAGCACAGGGCTTTGGGCATGGACGCGCACAGCCTCTATCACGCCGATCCCCATTTCGATGCTTCCAGTTAAAACCCCGGCTCAAGATGGCCTAGAACATACTGTGCACCGTGCTCTGCTAAACTCGGTATCCTGAAATTAAGCCACTTTACACTCTCCTACAAACTCCAGAAAATGAAGCAAAAAAACCCCAAAGAGCATGTGCTGCAAAATCAAATCCCACATTACCTAGGAAAAACCAGCACCTTATTCAACAAGAATGACTTGTCAAAACCTCTGCAGCTTAACTTTTACTGCAGCCCATCCAAAAGTTAAGAGTGAAACTAAACTACATCATCCTTTTTGCATATCAGCAAAAACTGGGCTACAGTAAAAAAAAAAAAAAAAAAAAAAAAAAAGGTACATCTGCAGAGCTTAGTGTGTTCTTGAAGTTCCATATTCATAGTGAATAAAATACTGCAGAAGTTCTATTTCCAATTTCATCACTTTTTGTATGAATTCACAGCAAGAAACTATTTTTCTACAATAAACCCAGAAATTCTGATGTTATCTTCCAGAAATTCTTATAGGGAAGCAGACTAAAAGAAGAACTATGCATCAAATAATACCAAATGACTGTAACATGTTTCTTCAGTTCCTTACTTTCGAAATGAGGTTTTAATATCCGTTACTTTTAGGTAACACCGTATCCAGAACATATCCACTTTAACAGAAATCCGTAGAATTCTGTTAAATCCCTCTCTCTTACCACACAATTTAAGAGAAAATCAGCTAAGATTTTTTTCGTATATTCTCTAATCAGGACAAAATAAAGTACTAATTACCTCTAGTACATGCATGAAATCTTTAAATATTCTTTTTCTTTCGGACTCGAGAGTGATGTCTTCGAATGCTGGTTCCTTCACAAATCTATCTCTGATCTGTAAGAAAAATAGCAACGAAATACTAATATGAAATACAGCCATCCTGAAATAAAAATAATAATAACAATAATAAAGACAGACAATTTCAGCAGTTGAAAAAGCCATTGTACTGTCACAAGGCTGAACTTTTTGTATGCCAGGTTCACAACCAAACCGGTCTTCAGTAAATCTGTAACAGACGGAGGTGCGCAGAATCAGACTGGTTTTTCCTGCATACGCCATTTAAGCCACGCAAACTTGTTAAAAAAACGCATTTTTATACAAAGCAGGCTCTGACAGGAAAGGTGTGCAAAGGTTATTTTACCAGAACAAAGTTACAGACTTTGAACTAGGCAGAGTGCTTTATCTCCACTTAAGTTTGGCAGTTTTGTGGGATGAGGTTTTTTTGGGTGGTGGTGGTTTTGGGTTTTTTGGGGGGGTTGGTTGGATCTAGGGTTTTCTTGTTTTTATTTTAAATTGTATTCATATGAAAGTATCAATAGAATGAAGTTTTATTCACATCAAATTTCAAACTTTACTGAAGAAACGCCAGGACAATTTTTACGGATCTAAGTTATAGAAACAGAAACACTAAGTGCTTAGAGAATCTAGGTTTACTCACAAAAGCCTTAGCACGCAGCAGCCTGTGAAATACATTTAGAAAGACTTTCATAATTAAGTGACGATACATACATCCTCCCAGACAGCGTCCAATTCAATTGGCGGAGTCGCTTGCTTCAACATACTCTTGAAGGCAGACTCTTTCCGCTTCATTTTGCGAGCTTCTTCTTTTTCCCTCTCTCTTTCACGGGCTTCTGCCTTTTCTAGCAGCTGTATCAAACAGAAGTTGTAAGATCATTTCAAAGATATCAAAATGGAAGACTAGTAATTCAGTTTAATGCAATTTTTTGGAAAGCCCAACAACAGTTCACCTTTAGAGTTTTCTATTAGTCAGCTAGAGTAGAAGAAAATTAACCAATTACTCATTCTTAAAGCATGCCAACCACTGTTTCTCAAATAGAATCTAAAATAGAGTTAATACATCATGCAAACTAGAACTACAGAAACACACACACAGGAAAAAAAACCCTCATGAGAGAAGTTACATACAAATGAGAGAACATTACTTAATTTCGACCACAGAATTTCTCAAGTTGAAATGTTTATGTTTTGAATACAGATTTACCTCTGCAATCTTTATTTTGCGAACTGGTATCAGGATAACTAACTCTAAAGCACAGCATCTCTCTCAATTATTACAAAAGTAGTCACAGCACTACAGTGAAAGTAACTGCCGATTCTTATTTTTACAAGAGATTTCATATTACAAGTTTTTGAACATTCCTACATATTAATACTTACACTGTTGAAAGCCAGCTTGATATTTCCTGCATCTAAAGTAGTAGCTCTTTTAGTTGAACTGATGACCGTAACAAAATCTTCAAAAGAAGTATTCACTTCAACCACAAATCCTTTATCCTGTAAGAAAATTGCTTCTTTGGCATCAGGTAAGTCAGGAACTCTCACCTCAGAACTAACGCACATGACATTAATGCAATGTGAAATCCCATCTCCCAGTAGCAAAGGGTTCACGTCAATGATATATTTGACATTAAAAGAAGAAACCACATAATGGAGCATTTTGCCCCTCTCACCTTTAGGATATCTTTTATTATCTTCTTTTCATCATGGTAACGTGCTTTCAAGTCTTCAACATAGAACTTGAAAAGATCAAGTGCTGTTGATCCTGATGAAAAAACTAGATAAGTCAAAAGCTAGCTCTAATAAAAGAGCTGCATTTTTTTAAACATTTAGAAAATATACAAATAACCCTGCTCTATTCTGCCCCAAATCCAAGACCTCTACCTTACTTTCTACAGGGTTGGAAGAGACAGTATTCTTACCAGGCTGACCAAGCATATTAGTGAATCTGATGTCAGAGCTTATGGTCGGGTACAACTCCATCCAAGAGGACATTGAATGTAATTGTCCGTGCTCGTGCAGTTCATCTAAAAATAGCTACAAAACAGAAGTTAAATGGAAATTTGTAGTCACTCATCATACTTCTACTTGGCTAACAGCTGGAATGGACTGATAACTGGAATTCCATTTTTGTTAAAACGCGATTGAAAAATCATTTTTTACATCATAGAATGGTTTAGGTTGGAAGGGACCTTGAAGATCATCGAGTTCCAACCCCCCTGCCCCGGGCAGGAAAACCTCCCACCAGCCCAGGTTGCCCAAGGCCACCTCCAGCCTGGCCTTGGACACCTCCAGGGATGGGGCAGCCACAGCTTCTCGGGGCAACCTGGGCCAGTGCCTCACCACCCTTAAAGGGAAAAACTTCTTCCTAATGTTTAATCTAAACCTGCCCTCTTCCAGCTTAAAGCCATTCCCCCTCATCCCATCACTCCATGCCCCTGTAAAAAGTCCTTCCCCAGCTCTCCTGTAGGCCCCCTTTAGGCACTGGAAGGCCGCAATAAGATCTCCCCGGAGCCTTCTCTTCTCCAGGCTGAACAGCCCCAATTCTCTCATCCTCTCTTCCTGCCTTCATCCACCATTTACAATGTTCCAATTGCATTTCCTTTCCATTCAAATCTATTTCCTCTTGCTTTCCCCTGTCTCGCAGCTTTCTGGCAAACAGATGTATTATACAGCAGACAAACTGCTACAACGCTGATGACTGATGCATTATACGCACCCGTTAGCCCACCCTAAGAAATAAAAAAAACAGAGTATCTAATCACACAACACATCGAGGACAGAAAAAGAAAGTCCACCAACCTGAAAAGATTCTCTATTTTTACGCTGCCGCCGCCTTTCTCTAAGCAAACTTTTCTGTTTTTCTTCTTCCTCCTCTTTTTCCAATGCCCTGATATGTTCCTCAAAACAGATGAGCGCATCCTCCTTATCCATGTCTAGAAACAGATAACAACAGGATGGTAAGAGTAAAAATTAGGTATTTCTTCCCACTAACTGTAGAAAGTTTCTTAGTATGAGATAATGCTGCCAATTGTTACCAGGAGGGGAAGTTTCATTGAGCACTGAAATATATGAAGAACTGAGCAGCAGCAAAAACCAGCCTCCCCCAACCTGGACAAACTGTCATTGCCAATACAGAGCACAGAAGCCTTTGTGACGAAAGTGGTGTGGATGAGTACTTGTGCAATCTCCCCACGTTACCACAGGTATCTTAAAAACACAGGACCGAGGGGAGAACACAGAGCATCTTTGTCAAACGCTGTAGCAGCTGTGTAAATGCATATGCTGCTCTTAAAATACAAGATCAACTCATTTGTAAGAAAAATGTGCTCATAATGGAAAAACTGCCTTCTTACTCTAGAAGAGTAATAAAGAATTATTTTTCTAGGAAAACAAACACAGCAGGACCTCAGTCTAGCAGAACGTAGTGTAAATATTCGCAACACAGATTACGTTGTCAAATAATTCTTCAAATTTCAAAGGCTAACAACTACTGAGGCAATACAATCCCCACAAAAGGTATCCTTTGCTTTATCATCGAGATTAATCAGTAATGATTTTTGAAGCTGACGTCTGTTTCCTAGGAACCCAACAAGACAGGTTCCTTTCTACAGGCTGCTCAGCAGGTGTCGTAGCGGCTCTGGACTGGGCAAGAGCGAGCCATGCCCAGTCAGGAGTCCTCACTGTTAAAGACAAATCCAGTCCCTCTTCCAAAAGAAACACAAAGACTTTTTACGTACTCTGAAGTTCCTCATCTTCTGCAAATGTAGGATTGTCCATCAGATACTGCTGAGCCTCCGACCAAGTAGTACAGTAAGTGACGTTAGCCATGTTATCTAGTATGTTCTTCAGAGCTTCCCAATTCCTCTTTCGTAATTGTTTGGCTTGTTCCTGAGGAGAAAATGCATTTATTTTTTTTTGTTTGTTAGTTAAATCTGAGGTATAGACAAAAATACATGACCCCTCAAGTTTTTTCTCCAAGAAAACACAGAATTAACTTTTCGTTTACATGTGAAGCAACATAATGCAATTTGGACCTACATACAATTTTTACATACTAGAATTGCTTGCATCCACAGACAAACCATTTCAGCGCTATTCTCTCTGACTGTTCCCGACAGATGGGAAAAGCTCATGAAACAGTGCTCATCTTTTAGAGATACTGCTAAGAAACCACCAGTACATTCAGTAAATGGTCAGTGCTGCAACAAGGTACTATGGCCCACTACGCTGTCGAAAGGCAGATCTAAACCAGATGCACTAGTCACAGGCAATTTCTTAGGCAGCGCTGTTTGATGGCTGGCCTCCTTCTGTTTGTTTTGCTTTCTGAGCAAGTGTGGACCTTAAAGCTAGTCTCACTTCAATCAATCTCACAGTCTTGCTACACAATTCTTTTCTAATTGCCTGTTTTCCATCTACCCAAGGATGCCGGTGAGTGCTGGCGTCACTACCAAATGGCAATGAAGATGAACTGGCCAGATACAGTTAGGGCCAGATCCTCACAGCGCATATGGTACCGCTGAGGTTAAAGGAAACACAGCTTTCTGTAACAAACCCATGATAGTTTCTCACAGCCTGATTCAGAGCAGTTCAGAATAAAAGTCATCATAAAATTTATTAAAATAATGCTAAAAATTAATCAGATTGCAAAATTAGCAGCAACGTATCTCAGTAAGAGCAAAGACCTTTCAAAGAAACTGTTCTTGTATCTGCCATACAGAGTCAATGAAGGTTCCACCTTGTCCACCCGCAGACTGCAAGCAGGGGAAGATAACAAGAGCAATCTACTCCTAGCGTGCTCGCCCCGTTTCAGACAGGCAGCTTTTCAGGAAATTTTGATCTCCAACATGTCACCCAGCAGCAGTTAGTTCCACAACTTCAGTTGCGTACTGTGCAGGAACAGACCTGCCAATAGCTTGTTTAGGTTAAAGATTCTGCCTGCCAACCCTACTGAATACCCTGACATACTGTACAATGAGAAATAAGGAACAACTGGCTCCAAATTCACCTCTACAAAATCAGTCATAGTTTTGAAGAGTTCCACCAATGCTTTTTTTTCTTGTCCCCTTGCCCCATGGCATCTTGCTAAACTGGAGCGCCCTCTCTATAGCGTCTCCTAGTTGATAAACCTCGCCTCCTTTCTGTTCTTGTCTCTCTCTCCCCCTCTGCTTTTGGAGAGAGGGTAATAAACCTGTAAGCAGTATACAGTTCACACTAATGCAGCAATGTTCTCATGTGGCTCGCCATGCCTTTCCTACAGATTCCTCCCCTGCTGTTAGCATTTTGACTGTCCCTGAACAATATGCAGAACTGCACTGTTTGCAACATTTCTTTACTAAGAGGTACAAACTAATTCACATATAACAAGTGAAAAGATAAATTTGAAAGTTACCTTCTCTTTCTTAGACAGAAAAAACAAGACATCTTCATAAATTTCAAGACGATCACGCTCAGATATTGCATTCCAGACTTCCATCTCCCCAAACATTTGTTCAGCTTTTCTGTACAAAACAAGTACAAGCATACAATCACTTATCGCTGAATGCTGACTTAAATTGTTCATCAGCTTATAACAGACTTCACTAATGTTACTGTAAGTAGTAATGCTTTTGTATGACATCTCCCTCATTTTCTGTCTTGGGAAACTTTTTTGTAACACTTTTCCATCTCTTATAAAAAAAGGAAAGAGTTAAAACTGAAAGCCGATGCCACTATCCATTCCTCTCCACAGAAGCCCAAGTTCACCTGCAGTGCATTACACTGGTATTTCTATCTGAGGGCTAGCACATGTTCAGATCACTGCTCTAGCAAACATTATATGAAATCAGATGTACAGATTTTTTCAACAACCTTATAACATATACCTCCCTTTAGGCATGAACTTCCATGAACAAGCTATCAGAACTATTTTGTTCTTAATGGCAGATGTAATATAAATCTCCTCTCGGTGTTATCTTTTGTTTCTACTTATTAGAAGCTCAACGCATTATTCATCAGCCCTTCACTCATTTGTGTTGATTTTTGCCTGGGTCTTCAATACGTTCTACGAAAATGAGACTATTTGTGTTCCTATAAAAATTTCAGTTACAGGCTTTTCCAGGCTGAGCGCGTACAAAGGCTGGCATTCACCAAGAGCAAGCCAGCAAGATTTGATTATTAACTTGGCAAGCTAGTAAAGGCTGGAACTTCATTTAATATAGGTCTTACTTATATCTTGTTGTGGATGTCATCTTTTCGTGGTTTTCAAGAAAACGCTGGAATGATTCTTTAGCTTCTTTGTATTTTGATCTTGCTTCTTCTTTCTCTTCTTTTTCCGTTTGAACTTTGTAAGCGTTAAAAGCTTGCTTTTTTTCACTTAATTTTGCCAAAGCACTTCATATCAAAGAAAAAGAAAACAACAATTTCAATTATACAAAAGGGAATTAAATTAGAAAAACAAAACCAAAGCACCAAAAGACAACAGACTTGAATAATCCAGATTTTAGAGATGAAATTAAATATAATCTAAATGGCCAGTCATCACCCTGTCTCTCCCTCAGGATTAATGAAAGATCATTTAAAAAAAAGCAGTAAAATCAAGCATGTGCTTACGAATAAAAGCAGTTAATAATAAACCACAAGCTACTATTATGCTTTCAGGTTGCATTTACACATTTCATATTATAATACTATTTTTATTGTAGATATCAATGACTTTTCTGCCTATTTTTATAGCAGCCATTCATTTCAAAAAGTAACCTAGAAAGTTTTCAGCTACGTCACTGTAAACGCATGCTTTTATTCCCAAGAAAATAATACAAATAGCATGAAATACACCAACAACTGCCACATCTTTTCCAAATGAAAAATCAAGCCTAGGACTTGAATTTCTTTATGTAGGAAAGGAACAAAATTCCCTGACAATGGTACATGTTCACAAACGCACAAATATCTATTAAAACAATCAAAAGTTACGTCAGTAAAGTCAAACTACCTAAAACAGTATTTGTGCAGAAATTTAAGGAGGAAAGAATCAAGCAGTACCTGTATCTAGGATCATTAATGATCATTTTCATAGCTTGCTCCCAAGAAGCATTGGATGGTACTCGCTGTGAAGACATTAAATCATTAACTAACAAGATTTGAAAGCAACATTCAACAATGACCAATTCCTTAAAAAAATGGCCCTCAGAAAAAAAAAAAAAAATGCACTACACTTCCGAGGTTAGGACAACATACTGTGTCACAAGTTTTATTTAAACTTTATTAACAGTCAACATGGAAAATGAAAAAAGGTACTTTTGGGATTACTGCGATTTCTACAATAAATTCTTCTGGAAGTTTGTCTACTATACAACTACGCTGACTCACTAGACAAAACACAAATAGATCTCATGCATGCTGAGGGAAAAACAAAGCCAATCTCATTTTACTCCTACTTCATCTCCATCTTTAAAACAAAGATAAAAAATTGAGGGCTTGGAACATCAGGCAACAGTTTTATTAAAAGTGTACTTCACTATCAGACAAAAATATTGGCAACCATAATTTCCACAACACAGAACCCCAGAGTGGTGGGGGTTGGCAGGGCCCTCTGGAGCTCCCCCAGCCCAACCCCCTGCCACAGCAGGGGCACCTCCAGCAGTGGCACAGGACGGCGTCCAGGCGGGTTTGGGATGGCTCCAGAGTGGGAGACTCCCCCACCTCTCTGGGCAGCTGTGCCACTGCTCTGCCACCCGCACAGGGAAGAAGTCCCTCCTCAGGCTGAGATGGAACTGCCTATGGTCAAGTTTGTGCCCGTTACCCCTTTCCTGTCCCTGGGCACCACTGGAAAAAGACTGTTCCCATCCCCCTGGCACCCTCCCTTTGAGTATTTATCAGCATTGATCAGATCCCCCCTCAGCCTTCTCTTCTCCAGACTGAAAAGCCCCAAGGCCCTCAGCCTTTCCTCAGCAGAGAGATGCTCCAATCCCCTCATCATCTCCGTAGCCCTTTTCTGGACCCTCTCCAGCAGTTCCCCGTCCTTCCTGACCCGGGGAGCCCAGAACTGCACACAGTGCTCCGGCTGCGGCCTCCCCAGGGCAGAGCAGAGGGGGAGGATGCCCTCCCTCGCCCCGCTGGCCACACTCTGCTGGGTGCACCCCAGGGTGCCATTGGCCTTCTTGGCCACCAGGGCACATTGCTGGCTCATGGGCACCCTGTTGGCCCCCAGGACTCCCAGGTCCCTTTCCACAGAGCTGCTCTCCAGGAGCTCAGCCCCCAACCTGGACTGATGCATGGGGTTATTCCTCCCCAGACGCAGTACCCTACACTGCCCTTCTTGAACTTCATCAGGTCTCTCTCTGCCCAACTCTCCAGCCTGTGCAGGTCACGCTGGATGGCGGCACAGCCTTCCCGCGTGTCAGCCACCCCTCCCAGTTTTGTATCATCAGCAAAGTTGCTGACGGTACACTCTATCCCTTCAACCAGGTCATTGATGAATATATTGAACACAACCGGACCCAGTACTGACCCCTGGGGAACACCACTTGTTGCTGGCCTTCAACTGGACTCTGTGCCACTAATCACAACCCTCTGAGCTCTATCTGCCAGCCAGTTTTCAATCCACCCCACTGTCAACTTAAATACAGTTTTAGAATTACTACTTCATGGGGGAAGTGTCTTTAAATCAGACTAGCTTATGGAAACAGTGCAAACCAAATCCAACAGTTTGTCCTTTTTCCATATGGACCTCTACACTGTCTGGCTCTGAAGCACTTTCTGAAGCTGTCTGTCAAATCACTCATGATTCCAGTTTGAATTCTGGACAAAGACCAGATTACAAGTTTGCATTACAGTGTGGGGATCACGTAAAAGGAAGAAAATAAGAAAAAAAAACCAAACCCGAACTGACAGCCCTGATGAAAACTCAACACCTCCCCACTCACCCAAGAAGCCAAAAAAAAGTTTAAACTGTGTATTGTTTTCACTGTAGCATTCTTTTCCCTCATTTCTTGTCTACTACACAAGTTCTCTTCCACAATAGTGAGAAATTCTTCACACAAAAACAATCTAGCCATTTCTGGCAGGTGCATTTTTTGTAGTTCAATAAAGCATTAAGAATAGGTGACCAAAATACCTTTTCTTTTAACAGTTCTTTAAATGCTTGCTTTGCTTCTTCTTTTGTATTCCATGTATAGGTCTTTTTAACCGGTTGGGCATCGTCATCCTCCTTCTTTGAAGCAGCACTATATACAAAAATCAGTAATTTTATTATTTAAGCATTTTATCCCTTAACTTAGAGCCACTGAAGTCATAAGTCACCGTAGTCAGACAGAATGAGTTTTTTAAATAGCAACTCAAAGAAAAGCAATAACGCTATGCATTAGCATTACACACTACACGTAACTATTGGACATTACACAATAATGCTGTGTGTCAAGGTTTAGGCTGGGCTGGCCACTAAACAAACAACAGATGCTCTCTATTAGCCCCTCTGCCTTCCCAGAAGGGGAAGGGAGAGAGGCTTATAAGCTGAGAGAAAACCCCACAAACTAAGAAGCTTTAATGAAATATTAAACAATAAAAAGAAAAGATAATAATAAGAAAATAATGAAATATACACAAATACATACAAAACCAATACGCAATATTGCAGGGTAAGCATATAGTGTTACTCTGGGAAACGCTTACAGCTATCAAAAAATTACGAAGTGTTTGAGGCACAAGTGTCCTCTGTGGGGTTTAAGAGTTTTGGGGGAGGTTTGGCAAGGGGAGGATGTTAATTTTTCTAAGGATAGATTTAACACTCCTTCCTCTCTTCCTTACTCATTCTTCTCTACTGTCATTGATTCATGTTCCATGTTTCACTGCGGAAACGACTAACTGTCAAAGAAGCCTGGCCACCTACAACTGGAGATAAAACAGATCCCAGAAGAAATGCAAAACTGCAGCAAAGCCACACACTTTGTAATTTCACTTACTCTGCTGAGGCCTCCTGCTTGGAAGAGTCGTCTGCTGCGTTAGCTGCAGTTTCTCCACTCTGTTCCTGCGCAGCAGATCCAGAAGTCGCTTGTCCCTGATCTTCACCTGCGGCCGTGCCAGTACTCTCATTTTCCCCAGAAGCAGCTGCAGCAGATTCTGCTTCGGGTGCTGCTGTTGCTGCAGAAGCAGCAGTGGTGGTAGTAACAGCTGCGGCAGTTTCAGCAGCAGTTGTGGCTGTGGTGGCTGCGCTTGCTGCTTCTGCTGCAGCAGCTGGAGCAGACGTCGTTGGAGTTGATTCTTCGGGCTTTGTGCTGTATCAAAAAACAGGAACAGTTACAGAGAAGCATGGGACAACTTAGTAGTTTAGGGAAATGTGTCATTTAAATAAGTTAATAAAGTATGAAATGAGAGGTTCAGGCCTAGTTACAAAGAGTTCTCAGAAGAATATATAGCAATCTTTGCTCAGAGAAAGGAAATGCTTTACTGAAACTTTGTATCTATGTAGATCAATTATTTCAGTTAAAAAGAAAGCTAGAGTACGTTATTTGAGTTTTTAGATATTAAGCCACTATTTGGAATGAAAAGCTGCATGGAGAACGTTTAAACATTCAAGGACTAGATTCCATGTTTAAGAAATAGGCAGCTTAACATAAAAAACATTAGCATACCATTAAAAACGTACCTGTTTTCTTCAGCTTTAATCATTGCTAGAGGAGAAAGGGGAAAAAAACAATCAAAATATAGCTTAAAAAACAGTTTACATATGCATGGTAAAAAGTTAACATGATTTAATAGAAGCATAGCTTTAAATATTTTTGTTACTATCAATAATTTTAATACCTGTGCCATTTGAAGACTGAAATCAACCGGAGTAAAACAAAAATTAGAAATCCCATTAAAGAAAGATTATGGCATATCAAGTGGTTTAAATAATTATTTTCCCTTTAAAAGACTAGTTTAAAGAAAAGACAAGGTCAGCTTTACTGAAACAGATCTATGCTTTTTTATTCTAACAGTGACTGATGCTTATTCTTTGTAGTACTTTTTTTAAATACTTATTTGTTACCCCAGCTGATTTTCTGGATTTTTCATTAAGATCTTAATTTCCCTTACAATACCAAACAAAACTGTGCTAAAAGTGGGGAAAAAAAAAGGAGGACAGCATCATACGACGTTTGTGCAAAAGAGGACATGGCCTTTATAATACCGAAGGACAATAAAAAATTACTAATATTTTTGCCACATCAGTTTCTTAAAGTATTTTCTTTTTGTCAAAAATTAAAAACAAACTGACACCTAAGCAAAGCCTTGCATACAATTTTGGCTTTCAGCAGACAGCCAGTACTACTGCTTTGAGTATAAAATACATTACTGTTTTCAAAATCCTTCCAAGACACACACAAAAGTAATTCTTACTCAAATAAAAGCTATACTGTATTACAGAAGTCCAGCACCCTTTTACCGTGGTCTCCCAAGTGAATGAGGATTACCACAGCGGCCCCTCTGCCTCTTGTCTTCCCCCATCAACCTGAACCCCTTCATAAATCCTAAGTTCCTACAGGTTTCCACAGAATTGGTGGCTAACAGCCAAATCCTACAACAGCCCTAAAATGAAGACTTAAAGCATTACCTACTGCTAACATAGAGAGCGCGCACACAGCCCTCAACAAGCCACAGCACATCACAGCCTAATTCCGTTCCTGTTTAGGGACACGAGGGGGAGCTGATGCTGCTGCCACGATATAGGGAAGAACTAGAGGTATAATGGAAAAAGGGACGGTGATGAGGTGGCGAGGACACAGGAGACAAGACCATTCCACAGAAATCTCAGACTGCGTTAAGTCTACATAAAGCTTATTTCAGTAGATTTAATTCCTAACAGAAGTTTGAGTGCTATGCTTTGACACCAAATTTTTGCCAAAAGCCATGCATCTGCACGGGTTGCAACTCACTGCCACCCCCCCTATTCATTTTTGTTATTACCTTCAAGATCCTCAAGCTCTTTGGGTTTTGCCCAGCGTGATTCCTTTGTTTGGGAATTATAATAGTAGGGCTTTCCAGAATCAGATTTATACTCTTTCCAGGGGCACTTAGACAACAATTGCTAATGGACAGAAAACAAACATAAAATCAAACTTACAACGGTGTTTTAAAATTAAAAGGATACCTAGAAGTGAGACACAAGCCAAGAAATAACTTAAGGACAAATGAATACTAGGCATATAGTTTCCACGGAAAATCCTCCCTAGAGATAAAAAAACACATTACTTAACTAAATACTAAAGAATGCTATTTTTAATACGGAAAATTTACCTAAAATTTGAGGAAAATTGTTGAGAGTTTTGCCCATTTTGCAGCCTCAAATTCTACCAATATAACGAGTGTGACAAACATTTTTGCCATGTTTCTTATTTTAAGAGTTTGCTCCCATTGGGAAAAAAAAATATCTATTGGCATAGCTATCCTCCTGCACGACAGTTATGCTAGTAAATTCTTGTGTTCACACGAAGTCACACAGTACAGTAATCTTCATGTGAATTTAGTTTACCTCAGCAGGTGTTTTGAGATCATCTGGCTTCTCCCACGTAGACTGCTTTGTTTCAGTATTATAGTAATATGTTCTTCCATCAGGTGATTTGTGTTCTGTCCATGTAGACTTCTGGGGGGATGGGGGTGGGGGGGGAAGATAGATACCGTTAATGATGAACAATAATTGCTGACCGAGATGCTATCAAAAGCCACTAGAAAGTTAAATACAAGCGGAAAGCAGAAAAACCTGTTTAGAGTGCTCTTCGTTAACAGAACTGTTGGTTGTGGCAGTTTGCTGGGCTGCACAAACTACGGGATGCGTTGTCTGAGGGCGAAACAAAACAGAGCTCTGAAAAGACATTCTGGTTAATATTTGTTTTTCATTTGAATGCATATATTAAATATACTAAGTAATTTGGCAGCAAAGGAAAGTCAGCAAGCCAAAATCTAAACACACTGAAGTCAGTATTGTTTTCAAGAAACTACCTCTTTGTCAGAAGAGCTATTAAGAGTCTCTCACACCCCCTCCCATTCAGCAATCCAAGGCAGCAATTATCATCAGAAAAGAAAGTAAAAGTGAGTGTGACCTGACCCTACCAACTCCAAGTCAAAGTCCCAGAAGCACACCATGTTTTCAAAAACAAGAAAAGTTTGCTTCAAGAAGATCCTGACCTCAAGAGTTTAGTGTGAACTCAGGAGTACCTTCCTACTGCTTTTCATCGACAGTTTACATCAACTCTCCAAAATGAGGACTGGCAGAACCCAGCTTTACCCTTCTACTCTGTTTCAGTTGCTGGATATGGCTGAGGAGAAACAACTTCCTTATAGGCCAAATTGCCTTGTTCAATTACACACAATGCAAATCTCACAGAAATAAAAGGACAGTTGATATTCGCTGATATTTAATAATTAAGCTAGGTACAACATCCCCAAATTTTGAACCAAAAAACTTAGAAATGGGGTACCTTCGAGGCCACATGACTATTGTTACAGATTCTGCCTCTTTGTTATCTAGCCAAACTATTTTCTTCATCACCTTAAAAACTAAAGGTAAATGTCTGGGATATCCTCTAGAGAAGTAATTTAATGTTTACAAAATTTTAACAGAAATCAGACAGTGACTGAAAGTTATTCAGGGTCATTCAAGGTGCCATGAAAGACAAATTGAAAATTTAACATTACTTCCAGATGACCTGCCTAACTCAATACGAAGTTACATTGATCCACGATTCAAAGATTTCAATATTGAGATATACAGCACTAGTTCTGCTCCATCAGCCACTTCCCATCCAACAGAAAGGGGGAAGAGCACTGAAAAATCACCTCACGAAGTAAGTTTGGCCTGCATGCCACCTTCCCGTTCAACCTACGTGAAATCACCTTCCATGCAACCTACTTGATATTTATTACTGAATTATGCCATGTTCCCACAAACATGGAAGGAGACACTAACAAAAGCAAATTTCAAATAACTTCAAAGACATCAGGAATGGGAGGTGGGCAGAGTTAAGCTAAATTACCAATGAGCAGCAGAATTGATGAAGTTGTGATAAACATTCTTTTGAGGTTAGTAGTTTATAGTCTTCAAAAACCACAGTGATGTTTTCAGAATTATTATGGGTAACTATACAGGCCATTCTCTTTTTATTGCTAAAATGGTTGGTAACAAAACTCTTGCTAATAAAGGTTCCAACAAATCACACAGGACTGAACAATACCAGAACCTTGACCTGGCTTCTTCTGCTAAGCACAGGTGCGTTAAGGTACTGCAAGGAAGACTTAATCATTGCCTACCAAATTCTGCTGTACACATTAGAACTGCCAAAGCAAAATATTCGTTAATGTGTAACAGGCAAAAAGTTACCCAAACATAAGAAAAATAAAAATCTGCTTATAAGCTGGTCACTGATACGAAAGGAAAAAAGAAAAGAAAAAGAAAGAGAGGAATAACACAGAAAGAGGAATAACTTAATCTTCTTCAGTGCAAATAAAACCCCAACTCTACCCTGAGTAACTATCTAGCCCAACGCTTGCAAAAGATTTAAATCTGAAAACAGCTTTTAACTAACATCAGTATCTAGGCTACAATTCACTGGCTGCTCAGGTAGGGCAAAAAGACCTAAAAACGTCACAAGAAACTTGTTATATCGCTGTCCTGCATACTAGAAAAACTAGAAACAAATAGACTTCAATGCTCAGAAATAAGTGAAAATATAACAGAAAACATACCTACTTTAACTATTAACATTAATTACAGACTAACAGTCAAATAAGTAAAGAAGCTCCATATAAGAAGAAAAATAAGATACAAGGTTTTCTTTTAAACATGTAAAGCCATGTATGCACAACACCACACCGCCATTACAGTCTTCTGGAATTTTGGTTTTCACGTACCTGAGTTCCAGGAGGTGTTACACCTGAAAAATAAAAATAATACAAATTAAAAAAAAAAAGTTAAAACAAGTTCATTAAAAAGAGTTTATTTTTCTATATAAAGACTTTAATTAATCAATGTTTGAAAGAAAAAACTTTTCTGGGACTCAATGAAGTTGTCAGTTACTGAAACCTTAAATCACATTTTACAGAAAAGTAGATTTTTTTCTTTTAAAAAAAATAGTTCATCTAATTTTGGTGGAATATTTTGAAATGGTACCAAATTGTTCATACTTACCTACTTGCGCATCCATACTGTTCACCCCTGGCTGTAGAAAAAAAAAAATAAAAAAATCAACAGATATTTAAGTACTGAGTGCAATTGTAATTAAATCATCAATAAATACAGTACATATCCAAATAAGTGCTTTCAGCAACAAAATTCTCTGCTGCCTGAAATATGGTTTCCTAGCTTCCCATCACCCACTTAATTATTACTGCTACTTAAAGAAGCGATTAGGAACATCAAGCTACCTTTCAGAAAGGCAATATACACAATAAACTACACCAGGGGTCCCTTGCCGTCGTTCCAATACCCATCTTTATCTCCCAAATCAGTAGGTTGAGAGGAAAAGGGAAAAAAAAGACGATATTCTGAATTCCTGCTGAAGTGGCTGAGTAGGCTTCTGTTGTAAATCATGTGGCATAAGCCTTTGAATGTATTACCATTGAATTTGTTGCATTCATAAAACTGCTTGCAAATAACCAAAGCTCTCGCAGATACCCTTTTTCCTTTCAAACTAAGGAAAAAGACTAACAGAATTTAAATACAGTTTGCTCAATTTCTTTCTTTTTCTGTAGGCAAAAATATAGCTTGCAGGTTTATCTTTTGCTAAGGTTTATCTTTCTCTTCTACAAACTTTATTAACAAAAAACCCTCTCAAGTGAAAAAGTAAAAATTGCTAAAAAGAGAAAAGAAATTACATTGGATCAATTATGTTTGATATTATCTAATAGGGCTAAACCAGGTGAATCGTCAACAAACTTTAGGCCTTTAAAGTGCATTCTGTGTATTAACTATTTCAGCTGCTCTGTGTGCACGCATGGGTCTACGAGCATAAGCACCGTCAGTTAAGCAAGGCCATCATTAAGTGTGCCTCCAGTAAGTAGCCCTTCGGACATGTTTCTTTTCTTGTGCCTACATTTATTTTTCCAAATTCCATTCTAATTTGCTGTGTACTGTAAGATAACTAATCTGACTGAAATAATCCTTTTTTAGGAATTACACTGGTTCTAATCAGCTTGCGGGAAGTAAACACTTCTGTAGATCACACAACAGATAGTGAACCCACATACAAGCGGTCTGGAAGTCCACCACCCTTGGATGAGACACAGCCAAGACCAAAGAGCCCTGACACCAGTACAAATCATCCAGTTGGGGTCAGTGAGCTTTAGATTACATTTTACGCTTGGAGAAGGTATTTTATTTATAGCCAAAACTGTATCAAGTCAATAATCTCATGAAGTTTACCAAGCAAATCATCAGGGCTGCAAAGGTCACAATTTTTTGCTCATCTACAAATTACTTTAAATTAGGAAGTGATAAAATCCTTCCTTTATTTCTGAAACACCTTCCAGGTGGTGGTACACACGCCATAGCAGAGAGGTACAAGAATGCTGCTATGACAGACAAATGCCTTCTCATGCACATGCAGCAAGGTGCAAGCTCCTGCTATCCTGCTAAGGGGTTAAGGGCAAAATTAAAAGCTGGAGCCCTCTGCCATGCTATTTTCCTCCTAAATACCATATATCCACAGACTTAATTCAATCAAGATTTATTCCTAATCGCATATTAGAAAAACAGGTGATCTGCCCTCTTGCCAAAATCTGTAAAACAATACAGTAAAACTCAAAATTAGACTGATTTTAGTGCCGATCCCTCCCTCCCTATTTAAGTCTCTTTTGGCCATAGAATTTTTAAAGATTTTTCTCTGAAGGTCTGAAATTGTTTCAAATTTTTCCATAAGCATCACTTGTCAGAAATCTGTAACAACTTCTGTATGGGAAATGGAGGAAAATCACTAACATCCTTCCTCCTTGGTAGCTTCTAAAATATTTAGTGCATTAGGAAGTAGCTACATGAGCACAAGAACTAATGAAGCTCAGTTCACAAGAATTGCTTAAGGAGTTACTGACTTTTACTTAAATTACACTAAGGCTATAATATACACTCGCATCTCACTAAACACAGACCTGCAGTGAGAAGCAAACTTGTAACTAACAGGCAGATTCTCCAGTGTCTGATAAAGCCCGAGCCCTAAACTTAAATTTTTCCTCCACTGTTAAGATAATTAACACCCCTTCTCTGGCACGAATTCTCAAGTCGTCTAGTACATGTCAAGGTGACATTACATCCTTTTCCTAACAGTCCCTTCTCTACTTATTTTGCAGAAACTTTGTATCTTTGTGATTTTCCTCTCATTACTCCACAGGGCGGATGGACTACTCTGCACACATCTGGTTAGACATGGCATATTTAGTAGATGAATTAAAGACCTCTTCAGCAAACCCTTAATGAAAAAAGATACCTCACCTGTAATATCTGTTAACACTTCCCTCTCCATTTCCACCCAAATCACTTCTTCATACCTTTACGGATTTCAGCAAACGTTACTCAGGATCTCAAACATGCTGAATTTCAGAAACTTTTACAAAAAGTCAGATATATAGCGGTCAGACAATTAGCCCTCCCTCCAAACAGCCAGAGTTCACACCAGTTCCTGCCAAGCTACAAGCAGGTGAGGCACAAGGGAGGAGGCCGGGGTGCAGGAAGCATTACGGGAAGCAGAATCCAGACAGAAAAAAGAAGGGAAAAGCAGATACAGAGAAGAGTTTAAGGACTGATGAAAATCCACAGGACACCAAGTATCACTAGCTCTACCTCTTGCAGAAATCTTACTTTTTACAATAACTCAAAAGCTAGACAAAACTTAATTGCAATTAGCAATACCCTTTTTCATAATCCAAGAAAACAAAGGCATACCCATACTGAAGTAATGACAGCAACTGACACAAAGACCTTCGAAAAAACAGAACAGTTAAGTTAAACTCACCGGAACTGTAGGCTGCATAGCAGCTTGAGACATGTGAGACATCATCATTCCAGGCATTACTGACTGCATCATTCCAGGCATCTATAATTAAATAGTAATTCAGATGTATTTGATGATATTTTAAACATAAAATATGAGGATTATTTTATTTTTAAAAGCAATTACCTGGTACTAGTTTTTAATCCAAAAAAACACCCCTTTTAAGCACTTGGCAACAAAAAGTAAGATAGGTTTGTAGAATTCTGATTCCCTTCATAACATTCCTACAAAACCAACATTAAGAATAACATGTCTAGGGTATTCCAAAGTCCGATACGAAATATGAACAAAGACGACCATTTAAACTACAAAAGCACAACAGCCAATGATGTGTGATCTGTTAATAAGCTATCACTGAAATCCTAAGTTAAAGCAGGAAAAATAAAGGTTGGGAAAGATTTCTGCAAAATTCCACAGCCACACGGAACAAACTAAACACAGGAAAGGTAAACTTAGAGCCTAGGATTAGTTCTGCTCATGTTTTTTGACAACTTTCAACCTGTCTCCCTTTCCTCTTACCTCACAAAAAGAAAGAAACATTTTACAGGGACACTAGAAGAATTAGTTTCTGCAAAGAACTTCAGGAGGAAGAGAGCTATTAAATTTAAACATCAAAGCTCTAAAACAATTCTGAACACTTTTTTTAAAGGTCTGGGGAAAAAAACCTTAATATAGACGTACAATATTAAACCATGTAACAGTGTGAACTTGGTAATGGAGACATACCACACAGAAATGAAAAGTTTGAGTCTAGACTTGTATCTGAGTTTGATGGGTGGTCCAAAGAGACCAAAAAAACTACAGAACTGCTACTCGGAGAAGCTAACTTTAGCTCACATATTTATGCTTATAGTCCCAAAGTGACAGTTATGCAGAAGTTACGCATCACTGAAGTGATGCACTGAGAGAAGGGCAAAAATGCTACTGAAAAAGTGTTTAGTACCTTGCATGTTTCCCATTATTTTTGCTGATCCTGGCTTTTAAGAACTAACAAGCCATAAAAAAAGTGGCAAAATGAACAAAATGTATAATTTAGGTCATTACAAACATGAACTTTTGGCCACTCATCCCAAACAGGTCTCGAGAAGTCAACCCCCTTCAACCTTTGAGTTATGCCCCTTTACCTTTATTGTCCTTGGCAGGCTGGCCAAGTGACCCCATCCCCCTGTATCTTCAGGGAGCATCTGGTTACCACTCTCCTCATCTTGCATCTCGTGCGGAGAGAGGGATATGTGGTAGGGCTACTGCTCCACCCTCAAATCCACAAGGTTTTCTTGGGAGGGTGAGGGAGGAAGGAAAGACTGGTAGGCGGCCCCTCCTATTCCTCGCCATCCTGTAGAAGCAGGAGAAGAAAGCACTCTTGCCCCATCGCTACTTGCAACTAAGGGGGCTTTGAGTGTGTGGAACTTCTTAAAAGCCCTGACTCAGGTCCTGAAGAAACCCTGTGCACTGCTTGGTTTCTGCAAAACACTAACCCTGAGTCAGCAAAGCGGGGAAAAAAAAAAAAAGAAAAAAAAAAAGAAAATGGCAAAGGAGAGCAAATGCTTTTCCAGAAAACCCTCCTCTGACCGATGCTGACAGGAGGCCGTTGCTATTATCTATGAGAAGTACCTGTCCTACAGGAGTTCAGCTCGGAAAGGAGGAAACAAGCTACAGAACATCCCATCCTGCAAAGCCTCACAAATAAACCTCTGATATCTGCTGGAAGAAAGAGCTTATCGTTCAAGGAAACAAGCCAACATGAGCCGATACTTCCAGCACAATAGTTCCAGTGTGAGAATATCACCATCCTGTCCCATCCTTAAGGCTGTCGGGTAACTGAGCCTCTCATCTCCTCTCTGCCATACCATTTATACTTAGCTTTTTACTCTACCTCTACCAAAGAGTCCTGAGTTCTCTATAGTGCTCACTAAAATATTAAAGACTCAAATATTCAATACATGGGAGTGAGAACAGTGGAACAGAAGTTACAAAAGAACTATTAAATACAGGAATAAAATAGAACTGGTACTTACGTTTCTAATGATCACACACAAAAGCTCATGCTATTAGCTATTTTGCTAATGGTCAAATTCTCCTCATCTTTTAAAACTGCATTATTTTTACACCAGAAGCTCTACTAGGCTGCAAAACCATGCTGAAGATTCCTACCAAGCCTTTATACACCACGTAAAAAAACAAACCAAACAAAAACCCCAAAACCATGCTCCATCCAGGGTACTGCAAAGGAAGACATTGAGTTGCCAGCATGACCTTGTGGGCTCTTCTCAAAGGGTTAATCTTTCTTGCCATCCTCTGTCTGCTCTGGTCTACTCGACGATGCTCAGTTTCTACTTATGCAAACCATCACCACCAGTATTCTATCTAGAACTTTTATTATATTCAGAAAGAGAATTGCTTCCTTTAGAAGTTCAGAAATTAATCAGAAACTACATAGAAAAGGATCTTCGATTATTGAAATAAAAGCTTTAAATTTGCAAAAAGCACAGATATGATTCTGGCTACTCTACCTGTCAACCCAGGCTCACACCTGTCAACCTGAATGGCCAAGTTTATTTTTCAATCGCATTACGCTAGCAACAACAGTATATACACAGAACTATAAACCACTCCTCAGGATTCAAGAAGGAACTCTACAAAAATTCAAATCGTAATTATTTCTTCCCTTGCATTTCCCTATAATTTTCATCTGTGTAGATGTAAGCGTTAGCCAAGAATTAAAGAAACATGAAGTTCTCTACTGTTACCACCTCTGAAAAAGAACCACTCCTTTATGTTTCTAGTATGCATTAGGGGGGAAAACCTTACTTCTTCAAAATATAAAGAAAACTACCAAAAAGCTTTAATAAAAAACAAATAATGGATTCATACCTACTGCTATTTACAATTAAAGTTCCACATGAGGTGAATCAATTACCTGTTACAAATGAGAAGAGTTTCTGCATGGATACAAACGGTGGCATAAAATAACCTGAATTATTAACCTTACCACATGCAAGCTACTGTGTGAGACTTACCTACCTCAGGGATTACCTGACACCATTACATGAAGAAAGAAAAAAATAACCTTGTAAAACTGCCTTACCTGCCCCATTGGTGGTCCTCCCATGGGGGGCATCATCTGAGGCATCATACCATGTGGAACTGGCGGCATATTTGGTGGTCTCTGACCCATAGGGTGCATTCCCATAGGAGGATAATGTGGCATGCCTGGGTGTCCCATCTGAAAGACAGCAACAAATGAGGAAAATCAGCATGAAGCCAACAACCCCAAACCCCACAAAAGCATTAATAACAAACAAACACTCAACACTGAACTGAAAATTATTTGGGCAATTTTAGATTGATACTGCAAAGCAGCAAACACGATCATTCACTCTTCTAGGTCCTCTAGAGCCAGAGTTAATCATAATCAACAAATCCATTTAAAATTTCAAACCCAACATCCAAATGAAAAACTCTCCACAATCTTTCATCTTATGGTTTGTCACAGAAAAACATACTAAATTTAGGAATGCAACTATTTCTGTGTGCTCTTCCAGACAATTACGATCAATGCAAGTAACCAAGTGGCACAAAAGTCAACCAGAGAAACAAGATCTTCTACTCCCGATGTCCAAGTCTGAAACAGCTTCTACACTGACTACCATCCCCATCTCCGTACTTTCCTAAAAACCTGAATCCTGTTGCTGTTCTAATACTTGGTATAGTCACACTGCTAGTACAAAAATGGATACAGACATTTTTTCCTATGTTTTTTTAGTTACCAAAACATAGCAAGAGTTTTCTATTCCAATCAGAAGTAGCAGTTCTAAGAGTACCTTAGGATAAACCCTGGAAGCATTTTACTTTGAAAAATCATAGAATCGTAGAATGGTTAGAGTTGGAAGGGACCTTAAAGATCATCTAGTCCCAACCCCCCTGCCATGGGCAGGGACACCTTCCACTAGACCAGCTTGCTCAAAGCCCCATCCTACCTAGCCAGGAAGAAGAATTACTTCCTCATATTTAGTCTAAATCTCCCTTTTTTCAGTTTAAAACTGTTACCCCTTGTCCTATTGCTCCACTCCCTGATCAAAAGCCCCTCCCCACCTTTCCTGCAGCCCCTTTAGGGACTGGATGGGGCTCTAAGGTCTCCCCAGAGCCTTCAAACATATAACATAAATATACACATAGAACACATAACTTAAATATACACATACAGAAATATGTTAGAAAATTGCACTACTTATATTAATACGAAAACCATTCTTAAGCAAAATATCATTTTAGAATGGTCCTTAGCAGGAAAAAAACCCACACAACTAACACTTCTTTCTGACGTGTTTAAAAACAATTATTTTTTTTTTTTTTTTGTACCAGAAGCCTCTCTGAAGCTGGGAGCGGGTGGTTCACACAAAGAAATCACAAACAACTACAAAGGCCTGAAACTTCCGACCGTAACACTTGACCCCCCCGCTACATCCTCGACTCTCACAAGACAGGCGGTGACAGCTCACCCCTTAACTGACCCTCAGACGCTGTCCAAATCACTGAAGATACAACGTTTCCTCAGACACTCCTCGAGCATAACCCCATTTTCTTTCACTTTCTGAGGACCCTGCCGGCCAGGAGCCGTTTCCCGCCTCCTCACCGGCCGCTGTGGCGGGGGGCTCGCACGGCAGGGCCGGCAGCGGCCAAGCCTCGGCTCCCCTCAGCCACACGCCCACCCACCCGCCGGGCTCGACAGCGCCGCGCCGCCTCCGGAGGCGGAAGCCCGCCAGGGCCCGCCGCTCTCTCCCCCGTTCTCACGACAAAACCGGCCCCGCCATGAAGGGCCGCATCCCCCCACTCACCATGAGGGAGCCGCGGTCGACGCCGCCGGGCCGCATCGAGGGGCTCAGCAGGCTGCCCCCGCTGCACCTGCCAAGAAGCCGCCCTCTGAGTGGCTGCCGCGACGAGGGGCCAAAGGGCATGAGCGGCTCGGGCTCCGCGCGGGGCGGGAGCAGCGGGGCCAGCAGGCTGACTGGCTTGCCGGCCGGCCAATCCGGGCGGCCCGCCAGCCTGGTGCTCTTCGGCGATTGGTCCGCAGCGGAGGCGACGGGGCGGACGGCGTCCCCCGGCGTCAGCTGCATGAGGGGAGGGGGCTTCGGCAAGGAGAACGGGAGCGGCTGCGGGGAGGCGGTCGCCGCCGCCGCTGCCGAGTCCCCACCTGACATCCTGGCCGCCGGCCCAGCCGCGAGTGGCTCTTCTCCGCTTCCCTTAGCGTCGGCGCCCGGGGCCGCTGGCGGCGGCAAGGACCAGGCAGATGAAGAGAGGCCCCGCGGAGAAAAGGCGGCTGGCCGGTCCGGGGGGCGCGGCGAGCAGAGGCGCCTCCCGGCGAGAGCGGGCCGCTGCCGGCGGGGAACGGGGCGCGGGCCCGGCGGGCCGCGGAGCTGGCGCGGGGGGAAGCGGCTGCGGCGGGGGCTGAACGCAGGGGACGCTGGGAAAGGGCTCACGTGGGCTGGGGGCGGGGCGCTGGGAGCCGGGCGGCACCAGAAGTGTCTGAAGGAAGGGGGGGAAGACGCCCGGCGCGTTCTTCGTCGCCCGTTCAAGCAGACCGGGAGGTGGCGGCCGCGCTCCCCTCTGCCCTGCGGCAGGTGGTACGCGCCGCCAGGGAGGCTCGGCCTCATAGTCAGGCAACCCCCTCCTTCGCCCCCTGTGCTGGTCCGCGTTGGTACGCGCCGGGCGGGGCCGCTGGAGGCGCGCGCGGTCGCGAGCCCCTCCCGCTGCGGGCGCGCAGTGGTAGGCGCCGCCTGAGGAGACGGCGGGCCGCCATGGCGGGAGGAGGCGCCGCGGGGCGGGCCGGCCGCCCTGCCTGCCGCCGAGCCGTGCCTGAGGGCGGGCAGCGTGAGGCTGCTCGGCTGAGGTAGGCCTCTGGTGCCGCCCCGGGCCCGCCCGGCCAGCTGTGGGCCCGTGGAGGAGCAGGCCAGAGGGACGGGTAGCTGGCCGCGGCCCTGGGGGTTGAGATCCACGCTGTGTGTGTGCGGGGGAGGGCTTTGCCTCCCCACAGAACCCCTGTGTTGGCAGCTCTGTAAGCGTTCCTCCAGTTCAGGGAAGGAAAGCCTCCTGCTTTACATCGCTAGTTTGTTTGGGGCAAGTGGAGGTACTGACGTTGAGGTAGACAGGCATTAAAAATCTTGCTGAAGGCAGTTTAAGTAGGTTTCTTCAAGCGCTGAAGCCTTTCACCTTTTCCAAGGAGACTTGTGGAGAAATCTGTGAGGTTTTGTCCTTTTTAGGAATCCTGTTCTGGCACCTCAAATGAGAATTGGGTAGCAGAGGCTTGGTTGGGCAAGGTGTGACATTGCAAATAATGAGGTTTCTTTCACGGGTTTTGTGCAGCATTTTTATTAAATCCGTATTTTATTAATAAGGTTTTGAAAATACTATTATAGATAATATGAACATTGGACACTGATAGGGATTCATGTAATTCTAATAAAAAAAAAAAGTCCTACTTCTTGCTTTTTATTTAGATAATGTAAACTGGGTTTGATAGAGCTTGGCTTTAACCAGTAGACTATCTTAAACATCAGTTTTGCACCGTTTCCTTCTGCCTTCTCCCTCCTGCCCTTTGCCCTACTTCAGATCAAAATGTGCCTTACTACTTCAGTCCCGGTCCCTCTGCTCCTTCATGGTTTCTGGTCAGAGTCGGTGCTGGAAATGGTGAGACAAGGGGGGGGGGGAGCCAGAAAAGGAGAGCTGAAAATTGTCCCAATGTTAAAAGTCACTGTAATTTCAACTGAAACTGTGTAACACGTATGTAACTCTTGTTTTTCAATAAAATGGTAAAAAAACATGTCAAACTGGTGGGTTTTTTTTGTGTATGGTATGTAGCTACCTTTTTATAAAAACATATATGCCTATTAAAAAGTTTCTAGTGTGGAAGAAGGAATTAATTTATTATATCAAGGTAAAAATTGTATAGTATGTGTCTTTGCAGTGTCAACTCAATGTTCTGTGTCTCAGCATCTGTCACATATGTAGAGGTGTGCACAATATACACATATTTTTGTAGGTTTTTAAAATTTGTTGCGAATGTGGACCATTAGATGTAATAGTGTGTGAGGTTGTTTTAGTTTGGGTTTTTTTTGATGCTGCAAATAAATGTGCTAGCTTCTAAATGGGAAGCATTTTGTACAGGTGTCCTACTCCTATCACTTAACAAGTCTGTTTAATAGTAGTCTTAAATTGCATATAATGATTAGTAGGATTTGTGTAAGATGTGATCCTATAAAGATCCAAAGTTATGATCTCTGTGACCCTACAACAGGATCATCCTACTGTACTGTGATATTCTTGTGATGGAACTTGGAGTTTGTTGATAGAAACTGTTTCTAGTTCTGCTGGTTTTCCTCTGTACTAAATGTACCTGCCAAGTCAATTCGTTATCCCTTAATAAGGAGCAATGCTCTTATATCAAAGCTTAATTTGTTTTATGTGAAATGCACAGACTATTTTAAAACTCTGTAAATATTAAATACTATACCCAAGCTGAAGGAATACATGTCTGATGTCACTGGGCTTGGGTCTGAGTCTCTCATTAAGAGTTCTCATCTGAATAAGGTATTAAATTTCCAACTGGTTTTCCAGTAAGAGCTGAAAAGAGCAGAATATTGTGTGCAGCTCTGTCAAATTACTGTAGATAAGCATTATCCTGATGCTTTCATCTGCCTTTTATAGGTGTATTATATATTGTATAAGTATATATATAAAAGTTATTAATATTAAGCAAATTTTCAGATTTGTTTTATCAAGGAGACAAAAGCATTAGGCAAATGACATTTCAACCACATACCTTGCTTCTAACTTCCAGCGTCTTTTTGATAGAGTCTTAGTTATACTTTTATGAAGACACACACTGAATTTGCTCAGATTGATGTTAACTTTTTACCAGGACCAAAAGAGGAAATTAAAAAGCAGGATTAATAATGCAGAATTGAGTTGATGGTTTGTAACAGTGCTCTTGCTTTAATATGTATTTTTACCATGTCAAAGTTTTGTACAGGTATCACTGTGTGATAAAACAGGGCAGCTTGTGGACGGGATATTAAAACTTGATTTCTGTCATACTAAAGATTGATTTATCTTCATCAGTTCATAAAATCAGTGTCCTTTCCTAACAGCTTGGTGTGTCCTGCTGCGTGATTTAAGACTTGATTCTTAGTCTTTAATATGTTTTCAAATGCAAAATCCTGTATTTCAATCACTGCCACTTCAGCAAACTTAATGGTAAGTTTGAAGTGATTGTTTTGGAAACTGCTTGTGTTTTGCAAACTGACCGATGTGTACTTTTCTAGCCAGCTTCTCTGTAAACAGAGCGCATGTGCAGCTTTGTGTTGCACGGCTCAAATCCAATTGCAGGCAGCACGCTCCTTGGTAAAAGGTGTCACCTGGTATTCATCATGTGAAGGAATTGTCGCCACCTGTGAAACCCTGGGTCTTGCTGGAGAAGTTGTCAATCCTGTTCACCTGTGTTGTCTGTGTGATTTAGAGATGAATAAAGGGCTACTGTCTGTGTCAGAAAAGCGTCGGAAACTTAACTTTAACTATTTATAACTAGTGTTCTCTGAAAGCTGTGGTCAGAGCAGCTATGAAGATGCAGACGCTGATAGTGAGGCATGTCTGGGCGCATGGCGGGTTCTGCTCTGGGCTCTACTGTGCTGTTTGCTGCCCCGCAGGCAGTAGCTACCAAAAGACGACACCATCCCCTGCTTTCGGCAGGGAAAGCTCCACTGTGTTAATGCAGTATCATCTTCGGTAAGGAAGGTGTTTGGATTTAAAGTTCTGGAAATTCAGTTGTAGGCATGGTTTCATGATTTTTTTTTAATAGTTTTTTTAAGGGAGGAGCAAGCAGTGCTGTGAGCACTGGAAACAAAGTTTGTCTTACAGACTTGTGTTGGTGAATGGATCTCTGGATGATTTCTCTGTTTTCTAGGGAGCGTTGAGCTCATGCTGTGCCCTTAGTGAAGGCAACCAGTGTCTGTTCTTGATAGTTTTGTGAAAGTTACAGGAACTCACTGTAAAAAAAAACCCTACCAATTTGTACTCAAAACTTATAGGAGGGGTGGATGCCTGTAAGAAATGTGAATAATATCCTAGAAGCGATGGAGGTAAGCGTTTTCCTGAAGTGAGGTGTTTACCTAATCTCTTGTTTAAAATCACCTTGCAAAGTTGAGCAGTTTGGGCAGAACCAGCTGTGTTACAGCTCTTGTGTGTTCTCATGATTAGCCTCTGCAGAGGGTGAGTGGGCGGATTTCTTCTTTTGCTGATTACACTGATACCATATACTCACCAGATAGCTTGATTTCAAAAGAAACCAGCCATTCTGATTTGACACGTCATAGAGTTGTCCGTGTGGGATGCCAGAATAGCTGGAAGCTTTTTGGATGGTTTTTAGAGTTGTTATATTTTCTGGGTGGTTTTATTTTTTTCAGGGGACTGGAAGGAACTAACGTTGATCTGCATTACAGTGGCAGTAAGTAACTGCGGAGTGTGTGTGTGTGAGAGCCAGGGAGTTGCTAAATAACTGTTAAAGCGCAGCAGTTAATACATATGACCATTATAATTGTGGTGTCATCTATTTAGGTACTGTTATTATTACTGAAATGTGTATTATTTAAAATATGATGCACTCATTAAACTTGTATAAAATTCTCTGATTTTAGAGAAAACAAAGGAATCTGAGTGTACAGGTGAAACTGCATATATAAGAAACCATTTCATATGATCTTAATACTACAATTACTGCCTGTGAATTTATTCAGTGGGATAGATACTTGAATAAAGTGGAATTTGTCTGCCTCTACCAGCCCACCAGCCCTTCTCCCAAATAATTTATAAGTGAATCGCCAAACGTAGCTGTTACGCAGGTTGTTAGCTAAAGTCCAGCTGTGGGGCCAGCAGATGCAGCAGTGGCGTAGGGGAGGTCTGAGGACTTTACAGTATAAGCTGAGCTTGAGTTAACACTGTCATGGTGCTGCAAAAGAGGCAAATGCTGCATTGACATTCACAGGAGAGTAGTGAAGAGATGCAGGGCGTAATCTCTGCTGTGCTTGGCATTGGCGTGGCTTTGGTTGATCTGCTTGGGATCTTAAATGAGCTGAGTGAATAAAAAGCTGGTACAAAACTTGTACAGAGGTGAGATGCAGTGCTGAAGAAGTGGCAGCTGCGCGCGTTCCCTGTGCGAGGACGGCAGCTTCTCAGGGTGAATTGTAATGGTGACATACGCAGATTAAAAAGTGATTTTAAAAATGACTTTATCGTAAACTCAAATTAGAAAGTGAGGATTTATTTAGAATTGAAAAACTGGCACTATTTTCTTGATGCTGTTGTGCTCAAAAACTTGTTTTCTTACTTAAAAATTTTTCCGTGAGATAATGTACTGCTCAAACAAGAGTTAAAATTCAACAACTGTAGTAAAAACTTCTGGAAAGAACTTCTGTAGGACCTAAAGACAAAAGCACACAGACCTGTTCCTTTAACAGTAGTTTATTTGTCAGAGTGATGTCATGTTGATCTTTCTGTTGCTACTTTGTAACTGTTGTAACTGGAGTTTACTTCCTATAATTGCAAAACTTGTAGTATGTTTTTCTTTTACTAGCATTGCACTGTGTATCGTGTGTTACATTGTCTTCCTGTTTGAAGAGAGTAGATATTCGGGGATGTGGATTTTATTTTTGTGCCTGGATAATATGATCTGATTTCCACCCACCGCCGTTATTATCAAATGCTATGAATGTTGCACATTGAGGGTACAGCCCTTTACACCGCTTTTCTGCAGTCAGACTTGGGCTGGTTTGGGTAAGATGCTGGACTGGGGAGCTTTGAGGCACCCCAGATGGGGAGCTGTGCTCCTCGTTAGCACCCGTTGAAGCTAATCAGAGACAGGGCACAGCAGCACCCAGCTGCAGCCAGTCACCCGTGGCTGCTTCCCAGTTCAGGGAGAGCAGGGGTCCCAGTGGCTTGGAGTGAAGGCAGGGTGAATCTGTGCCGACCTGCTTTCTATGTGGATGTATTTTAAGTGTCTTACAGTGCTCTGGTGGTGGAAGTAAGCGAATACCCTTTGCCTTTTACTTCTAATCTTTCTTGGATTGTGGGATCAAGGAAAATTTCTTTGCGAATATCCAGTGTAGTTCTTAGGTTGCGGATAAGAGATTAAAAATGCAATCAGCTTGTATAATTTTAATTCAACTCTGTGCATTTGTGCATGCGTAGATGTATGGAAGGAATGCATTATATATTCTGGTTTTTACATTGTTCAGTATATGAAATAAAGGTATTCTGATGAAGAATTTATTTGATATCTCTGATGCATGTGTATGTTTTCTGTTGAATCGGGTATTACTCTTCAGTGCTAGAGAAGAAAGCCAGTTTTACCCGGTTTGTAGGCATTGCTTCTCAAGTGTTTCAGGTTTATAACAAACAGGTTGAAAGTGTTGTAACAGTATTAAAATAGAACAGGCATGGCTTTTACTGCTTCCAGTCCCACGCTAAGTCTTCAGGGTGGAAATACGGATCCAATAGCTCCTCAATCACTATTTTGCATAGCTTGTACATATCTTGAAATTAGAGTTAAAATATAGACTGTAATCCTTGCACCTCTGGCAGAGCCCAAATTAACAGTCTCTAAATACATAAACAATAAAACACCTTTACTTAGTCGGATTTTTCTGCCATGGTAGAATAAAAATTTTAAATCTCATATTTGCTGTCTAGAATTAACGCTGCTAGTAAAGCACCTCATTTAATGTGAAACTTCTTGCTATCCAAACAAGATCTGCTCACCTCGTACAAGAAGAGAAGGGGTCCCGGTCTAAATCTGAGAGCAGAGGCTTCGTCTGTTCCTGGCTCTGCCCAGCCTTCCCTGGCTTACTCTCTTCAGCCTTGGGATTTCTGGTGGGTGTAGGTGCTGGTTACTGTAAGCTGTAGGGGCAGCTCCTCATTTCTTGGACACATCATCGCAAACAAGGACACTTGAAAGATGTTCTTCCCCTCTTGTGTGAGCGCTGCACCTCATTTTGCATGTGTTTGCCTCCTCAAGCTATGACCCTCTCCCTGTGGCTACTGCACCCTTTCGGCCTCTGGCACTCGCCCTTCCCTACCTCTCAGGTGCAGGCGTGAGCTTGGCTGGTGCGAGAGCGCCCGTTGGCCACAGGAACCCTCGGCCGGGAGTGATCCCAAACCACCGGTTGTCCCACGGAGCGAGGCCATTGAGTTTGCGTTTGTGTCCGGGAGAGCTGAGTCTGACTGCAGCTGATTTCGCACAGTGAGCACAGCTTCAACAGGGGGCTAAAGTTGCTTTTGTTATCCCGAGGTGCGACTTCACTATTTGCAGTCTCTTTTTCTCTCTCCCTCTTTATTTTTTTTTTTTTCTTGGTTATACATTGTTACCTAAAATAAGTCTAAATCAAGTAATTCCCCCCCCCCCGAAGTCTTTAACTTTTTTGCGTTGGTTTTCATATGTTTTGATAGAGCACATATCTTTCACCCTTCCTTCCTTTCTGGTCCTGTAGGAAAGTCCCAGGTCAGTACATCTGTGTTCTGAAATACAGAAGTTGTAGGAAGCTGGGGGGAGGAGGAGTGCTTAAGTTTCTTTTACAATGGAATGATACCGCTACTAGTTAGAGTATATTTAAATACACAGTGGTATTTTATTTTTGCTCTTAGAAATAGGCAAACTTTCTATGTATAAACTAAATACAAAATTATTCTCAAATGTTTCCTAGGCACCTGTCACTTCATGTACAGACGGTTATTTTTTGGGAACACAGCCGTCTCCCAGACAGGCAGTCTGTGCTCTGGCCAGCAGGGTGAGGGCTTGTACACAGAATATGCTTTAAGACTGTGAATCTAAAAGGAAATATTAGTGAAGCTTCCAGCTTGTCTGTCTTGGGATTCAGTTAATAAAACAGGAGCAGCTTGTTAAAGAAAAAACATTTCTAAAATTTTTTTTTTTTTTTATTTTGTAGTGCCGTTTAGACTTCTGTCCTGCTTCATATGTACTGGTAAAATATTTTCAAATGTTGGCATATTAAGCAAAGAGCAAATGGGTCTAAAAGGCAGCGTTGCCTTAGCAACTACAGCCAGTGTCTGGATAGATTACAACTATTGGTTTCTAACACACGAAGTTAAAGAAATCTCTCTGGACATTAAAAAAAACCCAAATGAATTGAACTACCCAATGAAGGTAGTTATGGCTTTGGTTTGCTGGTGTGTCTGGTTATTTCACAGATGTTTTAGGTTACACAGAGGGCTTTGTTTTTTAATGAGAGCATCATAAGTTATTCAAGATTTGAATTGATTTTCTTTTTAAAAAATACAGTTTTTGAAAGTGTGATGTTGTGGTAAGGGTGGTTGTTTTTTAGCTTGCAAGGAGTCCCAGGGATATCAGATATATTCTGGTTCGATATATTCAGCACGTAACCTCAGTCTCTTTTGTCAAGAGCTGTAGGGAGCTTTTTCCCCTGTTCCAAACGTATTCTTTGCAGCTTGTTCCTTCCCCTGAATAACGTTACTTAATTTTCAGCCTTTATTCTATGAAAAATGTATTGAAATTTTCCAGTAGTGTACTTTGCTTTATAAACTGTAGGATTGTATTCTATGCTGGGTGCTGCATTATCATGGCATGTTCTCACGATTGTGGTCTGCTTGCACTGCCACAATGGAAAATGTCAGACCAAGAGCAGGCTGGATTCAGATCAGTCCAGTGTCGGGAAAAGTAACAAAAGCATGACAAACTTTTTTCCTGAAAAAAGTCCAAAGCTGAGAATGCATACAGAGTCATGTCTAGGGAGCGCTTCGTGACATAGATGTCAGCAGAAACAGAACAGGAATGCTTCTGGAAATGAGATGTCATCCTTGGGGGGGTCTGAAACTTCCTTTGAGCATCTTGATCCTGGAGCTGTCTGTTTCCTGAGATCCTTTAGGGGAATTTGGGACCCTGAAAAACTCAGATTCTGGGGAAATCAGTTGAATCCCTACTTCCCTGTCAGCTCAGGAAGGTAAGTGTTTGGGTGTCAGGTGCCGTGAGAAGCAGCACATCCTAAACCCAGTGCCAAATGAAGGATGCGAGGCAGTTGTAGTGAAGTTAAGGCAAAATGCAAAGCAAAAGTGTGTGACAATTAAACAAAACAAAACAAAAATTTATATTCACCTTGGTTAGCTTACAGCTCTGTGAGCGTGTGTTGTGCCCAGGGGAATTCTCATGCCGAGATGGATAATTTGTCTGTTTGCAGGTCTTGTATGGTAAATGTTGGACTTTTTCCACCTGATTTGCTTTTCAGTAGAATCCCAGTTAAAATTTGATGCAAGTGACTAATTATTGACTTTTGATAAAGCTAATAAGGGATTTTATGCTAAATAATTGTGTATCCCACTTTATTGTTTTCATATGCTTGTTTTGTTTCATAAAAACCATGCAATGAAACATAGATCAGGAGTGCTTGTTGCTTGATCCTACTGCTGTATAGCTGATGAATTCATGGATTTAAGACAAATAATCCGTATTTCATTACTAGCAAGTGCTAGAAATAAAAATGTACTCTGGACTATTGGTTGAAAAACAAATCCTGAAGTCATAAGAGAGGATTAAAGTTGGAAAAAAAAAAATCTCTCAAGAGAAATGTTAAAAACCGAAGAGAGTAATGACATCTGTTTAATAGCATCCAGCCCTCTCAACCAACAGTTATGAACCTTTGAAGTCTTTAAATATAGGAAATAAAAGCAGAAAAAAAAGGCAATATGTGAGAAAAATCAGAATATTATAGCAGTCCAGGTTGTCTGAAATTTTTATTTTTGACATGGGAAAGCTTTGAAGCCTGGCTGAAATGTGTTCTAAAGAGACTAATGAAGCTAAAGATAAAAGCGTAGGGATAAAGCTTAAAGGGCAATAGAGCTACATTTAATTCACAAACAACGTTAGCAGTAGGAAGAGAAATCTTATAATGCCTGGACACTCTCCCTGTTTCTGAAGGAGGTTTCTTTCACTTCAGGGCACCTATCAGCAGGAAGGGGTTTTTGGCTGAGAGAAAAACAAAGACAGCCTTTCAAGTTAATGTCAAGTGTGATGGAAAAGTCAGAACAAAAACCCTAAAAGGGTATATTTGGAAATAGTTATGGAAATGCAGCTCACTCCGTACCGAAGCATGGCCTGGCCTTCAGAAAGGCAAATTAATTCTTTCATAATCTTCCTGAATGCCTTTTTTTTTTTTTTCCCCCTTTTCTTTTCTTCTCTTCCTCACCACCCCCTCCCCCCCCAATGTACTGTCTTAAACACTTTCTTTCATTTCTGGAGTTCATTTCTTAGGGAAACTTCTTAATGTATCAAAAAAGGAATCAATTTGTTGTGATCTGGGAAGTTGTCTCTGCAGGTAATAGTTTTCTGTGAATTTAAGCTTGAGAATCAGGATAAATGGAGCTTCGCCATGCAGAAGAATGTTGTTCATCAGGCTTCTGACAAAAGTGTATTTCCTTGTTTCTGATGGCCCTGATTTGAACTTACATGGGTAAACACGGAATGAGTAGTATTGGTATAAGAGAATCAATGGTGTTATGAATAGTTAAATTTTGGTCTAATGAGTCATGGAAAATAGGCTTTACCATCCATAATGCTGCTGCATGAAAATGAGCTTAATCTTATTTTCAGTTTTATTTATGTCTTATAACGGTGTTTTCCGTGACAGTCAATGTGAAAGTCATTGTTTTTTGCAGAGATTTTTACGGAAGTTCAGATGAATCCATTAAAGATGTAAAGTCAGAGCATCAGTGTTTCGTAAATGAGGTATCACCTAGCAGGAGGGGCTGCTTGCATTGCTTTAGCTAAGGCTTCTGGTGTTACTTTGCCATGATCCTGTTCTGAGTCCGTTGTAAGGAAAGGTCCAGGCTGACCTTTGGGAACAAAAGTCACCGAGGCTACAGAAGATTAAATCTTTAAAAGAAGCCATCCTTTTTAATGGGGGGTGTTTTCTAATCTGCTACTTCATCCTGCAAATAATAGTGTGGGAAGAACAAAAGAACTAAAATTAATACATTAATCTGATGTTGAGCACAAGGGATAAGTTGAAGACGGGCAGAGGTATAGACCCACAGGGAAAGCAGGTTCCTTCTCCGACCGTGTCCCATGCCTGGGAAGAGCTCTGTCCCAGACATGTTAGGAGCACCGTCTCCAAAGAGATTTTCTCTATAGTCACTCAAAGCTTTTTAATTACACCAGCATATGCCTGCAGGATGAAATCATGGGGGAAATTGAAAGTATCTTTTTCAGTAATCCATTTGAAAGAAGCCATCACTTCCCAGTTGCTCATCCTGCCACGTTTCTGTTCGGCTTAAAATGGCTTTTATGACTACCAGCTTTTCCCAGTGTTTCATTTGACTTTGACTTAAACGTTTGCTACCCCTACCCGTTGCTACGCAGGCCTTTCTGTCAAGAGAAGATTTCAGCCTGCATTGCTGTAAAGTGTTTTTGCTTATTTTTCCATCGTGTTCGAGTGTACCGGCGATCTGCGTGGTGTGAAATGGAAAATGAAATCAGTTTGACAGCACCAAATGTTATCTGTACACCTGCTTGCTTTTGGCACCGTTCAGCAGCTTTAGTCTTCTTCCTAATGCGTGACGGAAAAGTCTGATAGAGGCAACTTTTTTTAATGATGCCAACAAATAAAAATTAAATATCTTAGTCAAATTTTCACATTTTTCCTGCTGGTATGCTGCTTCCCGCTGTCCCACAACCAACACTTTCTGCCGGCTCTGCATTTTCACGGGGAGCAGAAACCCATGAGGCTGTCACCCTGTCCAAAATCTGGGTTTGGAGAAGTGTTTGGGGGTGACTCTGGAGGAGAGGGATTTCCTGGTGACCGGCTGATTCTGCAGGTGGGCAAACCTGACAAATCAAAGCCTGCTGTCATCATTAAGAAATGTATTAAAGCATTTTCTTATGCTTATGGAGTTAGCCGTGATCATGGGAGAGTTCTTGAAGAATTTTTCAGTTTTTGTAAGTATGTTTAAAGATGTTGGATATAACGCAATATTTTAATTTGTATGCAAAATGCAAATAATATATGTTGTATTTTAACTCTGGCAGTGTCTATCAAGCTGGGCCAAAGTTCTGCACCGATGCTGTCCGTTGTCATTGTTTTCCCCTGACTTCTTAAACAATCTCAGTTTTGGAGACTTCTTACATATTTTGGGAAAGCAATCATAGGATCGGCTGTGTTCACGAACGCCCTTGAATCCATCTCCGAGGCAGGAAGGGGTCCCCGGAGGCTGCCGGGGCTGGGCCAGCGCTGGAGCGGGACCAGCTCCGCGGTGGGTTTGTCCTTGACGCTCAGCTTGCCGGGGACCTTGTCCGGCTGGCTCCCAGCCTCTCCTGGCGCGGAGGTCCCCCGGTGGGACGGTGAGCCGCCTTCCCCAGCGCGAACGCCGTACCGGGAACGAACGCTGCGTTAACTAATACTGCCTGCAAGCAGAGGGTGTTGGGGATAGAGCGATTTCATCGCTAGTGGACAGCAAATGTGGCAATGCTCTCCCCCCCCCCTCAGTACTTTAGAGCATTTAAATAGCTGTTTTAGATCAGAGCGAAGCTGACAGCAGCTGTAGCAGGGATCTGATAGCGCTGTGTGGGCTCAGGCACTCGTAAAGTCAGAGATAAGCTTTTTGTTGTTGTTGTCCTTAACTGTGTTCTGGTTTTAGCACTCTGACATTTGCACTAGGGCACTTTTTTTTTTTTTTTAAAGGCAGAAAGTTTTCCCAACCAGAGCTTCTCCCTGAATCCCACGGTGAGGAGTTTGTAGCTTAAATGTGTCTTCTGCAGAGATTACTTCTGAATTATTGTCATCATGGTACAGCACCGTCAGGGCCCCGGCGGGCGCGAGCCGCGCTGATTGCGTATCAGAGCTATTGTTTCTGCTGCAGACTGGGGAGGAGTGGAGAGGGCAAGTACGCTGCAGGACCTTGAAGATAATGTGTTATAAATAAACATCTAGAATTTGTCTGAAGTCGCAGCATATGATGGCATGGAAGATTGGATCCTGACCGCCTTATCTAAAGACTGTTGCCAATGGCTTTTGGCAGTGTGGCATCGGAGTTGGAAAGCTGAAATGATTGCAAATTGGCTGTTTCAGTATGGATCCTACAGCTGTTCTGGAAGGCGGTGGAAGGAGAGTTTAATCAATGTTTGTTCTTGTCAATGTACTGATCAGGTTTTCATGCAAGGTTGTCATCTTTTGGGCTTTTTTGGCAAATTTTATTTTAAATCTGCTATGCTACACAGTAGCTCCAAGGGAAACATAAGCACCCGCCAGCGAGGACTTTAGATTTAGGGCACATTGTAAAAACCTGAGAGTGTTTTTCCATTTGGATAAAAATGTTTTCTGTGTTTTCTGCTGCTGCTACGGGATGCTTTGAAACAATAATCCAAGATGTTTACTTTCCAAAGTGTTGCTGTCCCCGTTCAGTCCTTGGTTTGTGCTCCTCTGCTGGGCTGTGCCATGGGCAGCGGTGGCGCTTTGGCAGCTGCAGCCAGCTGGATTTCTGATTTCTGAACTCCTAATCCTGCAAAGCCTTCGGATGATGGTTATTTTAGCTTCATGTCTGATAAAATGGGGCTTGTGAGATGAGGGCATTTGCTGTCTGTTTCTTCTCCTCTGTTCTGTTCCCATCACCATCCCAGAAGAGACCTTTGGAGCCCGCTGGGCAGCTTCGGCGGAACTGGGAGGGCAGAGCTTGCAGGGACAAGGGGATGGCAGAAGAGACAATGTTTTCCCCCAGCTTGAAGGGAAAGCTGTTGGGTGATCTCCGCTCTTATTGCAGAACAGAAAATTTACATGGGAAATGTTATGAATGCCCAACCACTGGAAAACATCCGAGTTTGCCCTCTGTTATGCATATACATATTTATATATTCTGATATACATATAGGTATATCAAAGAGCACCTCACATTACATATGCTTATAGGAAGCTATAAAACTACAGAAAGTGTAGTTTTAAGTTTGTTTGCTTACTCATGGTTTTACCTGTTAAAACAGTACTGTCTTCTAGAGACTAAAGGAAGGAGTCTGCTATGGGTAAAGCCTTGGAGTTCATTTGTTTTAATAAGTTTTGCTATATTAATTAGCATTCTGATTTCCTTCTGAAGGGACAGGCTATTCTTTCCGTATCTTTTGTGCTGTGGCAATTCTGAACAGAGTGGTGGCTGCGCTTGTTTTTATGGTACCCGATGTGGCCGGTGCAGTGATTCAATGATGTATTTCGATGCTTCCTTGAAGATGCACCCAGAGTCTACTGATGGAGTTTGGTGTCCTAAATAACACTATACAGAATGATGGTTCAGGTCTTAAAATACAATAGTTTGCTGTTCCCTGTGTGTTTCAGATCTATAGCTGAAGCCTTAGACTTAGTGGGCATTGTGTGTAAGAAAAAAGGAAAGGGGATGTATGCTTACCTGCAAAATACGACTATTTCTCTTCTGGAAAAACAGACAATGTTTTGAACCTGGAGGATATTGTCTGATTTTCTGGGTAGGCTTTTTGTCTGTGCTATAGAGGTGCAGGTAAAAGACAAAACTAGTTGCAATTAAAGACATTAATGAAGTCCAGTATCTTTTTTTTTTTCCCCACTGATCTTGCTGTTTAAATTACAGCTGATAAAAATCACCAATTTTTAGTTCATATATTCAGTTATTTGGGCTCTCTGTACAGCACAGTTGTTGGGGTTTTTTGCTAACACTGCAGGGGAGAAGTTATTTAAGCGTTTTTATTGGCTTCAGAGAAAATATGATTTCTTTTATATCTGATTTTAGAAGTTAATCTTTCCTATGTTTTTTATAAGCAATCTCAATCTTTTGTGTAAACTACTTGAAGTTGTATTTACCTGCAAGGAATGCAGCTATGTGCAGCCATTATTGAATATGCCAAAATATTTACACTAAGAATATAAGAAGATTTTGACAGAGAGACAAAGGATAAAAATGCTGCTCTGATCTCATACACTTAAATCTTACATGTATTCATGTGTTTTAAAATTTGTTGGCAGATGTACACACTGAAAAGCTGCAGAAGTAACTATTACAGGGGATCTTGTTTGTACAAAGTATATAGAATCACAGAATGGTTTGGGTTGGAAGGGACCTTGAAGACCATCTCGTTCCACCCCCTGCCCTGGGCAGGGACACCTCCCCCCAGCCCAGGGTGCTCCCAGCCCCGTCCAACCCGGCCTTGGACACCTCCAGGGATGGGGCAGCCACAGCTTCTCGGGGCAGCCTGCGCCAGGGGCTCACCGCCCGCACAGGCAACAATTTCTTCCTCATATCTCATCTAAATCTCCTCTCTTTCAGTGTAAAACCGTTACCCCTTGTCCCATGGCTCCCCTCCCTGACCCAGAGTCCCCCCCAGCTCTCCTGGAGCCCCTTTAGGCACTGGAAGGGGCTCTGCGGTCTCCGCGGAGCCTTCTCCTCTCCAGGCTGAACCCCCCCTCTCCCAGCCTGTCCTCCCCGCAGAGGGGCTCAGCCCTCGCAGCATCTCCGGGCCCTCCTCTGGCCCCGCTCCAACAGCTCCGTGTCCTAGTATCACATGAAATAGGTGTGACCTGTCCCTTTGTGCCTTTCAAGGTATTTCTGGGTTCACGTTGCCACTGTCCAGTGAAGCGCAGTTCCTTCAAAGGATGAGTAGTTGCAAAGTTTTGGTCGGCAGAGACAGCCTTAGCCAAAAGTGCCCGATTCTCGTGTACATCAATCCCTTACATGTTTGTCTTTCATTACTTGCTGCATTATTACAGTTCAAGAAAATAAAATAAAAAGTACACAGATGAAGTGGAGTTGATTAGTATCACTGTGCAATGAGGTGGTTGATCTGGAAAAAGAGCTTTATTTAAAATGCAGCAGCATGGGAGGATAAGTTGCTGTGCTATTAAAAGAGTGTACTGGATTTTTTGCTTTTATTAAAGTGCCTGGGCATGGATCACAGCTGTATTGAGTGCAAGCTCACTGAAGAGGTGAGCTTTCTTTGAATTAGGCTGGTGGTCAGGTAGCGGTAACTTTTCCCTTGCTCAGATCCCACCGAGAAAGGTGTCGGAATTATTGATCCTGCCTGCTTAACCCACAGCCCCCGCCTGCCCGCCGTGGCCTTCAGCTGCTCATCCGAGTTACGCTTTGTGCTGTACGGGGTAACCGTGAAAATGTGTCCGTCAAAGAATGTTTCTTCAAAGATGTGAATAAAAAGCAGCCATAGTCACAGTAGGTATTTGATGACTGACAGCTCGAATTAAAACCGTATAAAAATACATTTATATTAATGCACGCGATGCCTGTGAAATCTTATGCTGAGTTTTTATACTTGCTACACAAAGCAGTCAGACAAGGTCTGTCCTGTTCCTCCTCCAGCTGTCGCTGTCGCGGGTGGGAAAACGAACTGCTGCTCCCGTTTCAAGTCTCTCTTAACTATTGCTGATTTGAAGAATTCAAAATAAATACATTTTAAAGTCAATGGGGCTCGGTTCATTTATTTCAGAAACTGTTTCTATTGAATAAAATGCATTTTTTGGAACTTGGCAGGAGTGTTGCTGGAGCGGCATCCTGCCCCGTTGGCGGGGAAGAGATGTGCTGCTGGGTGGGGACAGCAGCGGTGCTCCCCCGTGGGCTGATGGAGACAAACCTTCTCCACCTGCGGGTGAAGCTGGCCAGCAAGGGATGGGACGGCACTCTGGTGTACTTTTCCATCTGCTTGTCTTGAAGTACTCAGCAGAGTGCCTGGACCCTTTTTACGGTGCGACTCCGAGGATGCTGTATGGTCTGTGGCTGCATTTGGTAGATACAGTCCCGCCGATGCAGACCCTTGCACCCTCCGTTCTGAGCAGAGAGATTTTGGGTCTGGCTTTAAGCTTTCCCTCACCACCCAGCCTTCTGGAAGCGTGCGGCAAGGACGGGCGGTATGGTCCCACTCCACGTCACTGAAAGAGTGTCGAGAGCGAATGTGATCGTGCTCAGGTGGCTTTATCCCTCCTGGCTTCTTTTCTACTCTTTCGTGGATTGAAATGTGATCTTTCAGCCCTCTTCATTCCATGCAATGTCGTCCCCCGGATGTGTCCGAAATGTCTTCAGCGTTTATAGGTGATTCACTATTTCTTTATTATACAGTGTGTGAAATCGTTCTCTGCACTTCCTAGAGCATGCGTAACACCCACTGGGGATTTTTCAAAGTTTATTTTTAGCTTTTCCAAATAATTCACAGATTTGGATTAGGTTTCACTCTATGTAGCAATTTAAAACAGTTGGTGTATGCTAAGCGTCTGTCGCTGAAAACCGTGACCTACAAAAACTGTGTTATAATATCCTAAGCAATGAATTATTCAGATGCTCACACGTACTGTAGATGCAAGAGTGGCTTCGGAAATCCAGACTGAGCTTTTGATCCCATCATTCCTGCCCCTCTGGCACTTGGCCTGCGCTACAGTCGGGGAAAGGGCTACGGGAGGCCACGCAAAACCACAGACGGAAGATGAAGAAGAAACAGAAAAGATAAAATGGTTATCATAAAGGAATGGTGCTCCAGAACATTGCATACGGAGTCCCTGCTCGCTGCCTTGGGTTATAATGGGTGTGGGAAAGAGGGGTTTTTGAGAAGGAATAAAAGAATAGCAATGGAAAAGCAGTTGGTGCTGCAGGATTTATATATGTAAGTTTCCAGCCACTGCTGCCATGAATACATGAAATGGGATCAAACTTCATGCCTCAGGACCAGTTCTTTACCGGCGAACTATTAATACATGTTACAAAATTGTAAGAGTTATAAGTGTACATCTCAGAGTTAGGGAGCTGTTACGATTTTGAGGAAGAATGGTTCAGTCTGGGGACAGCGGATGAGTGCCTCTGTTGGCTTTATGTGAGGAAAAAATGGACCTTTCATAGCACTGCTGTCCCTGAGGAGTTGGTTTATGTATCTCATAACGGAGACAAGAGAGACGTTTTTGCTGTAGCTTCTTTCACTGATTGAAAAGCAAAACCTGATTCGGCAGAGGAGCTGGGGTTGGCGGGGTGTTTCAGCAGCTCCGAGCTGAAACAAGACAACTTGGTCAACCCCGCCGTTAAGAAAGGTGGAGCGTCGGTGGGAATCCCGTCCCCCGCCAGCGATGCGTGTGGAGCTGGCGGGCCCTGGGCAGCCTCTGCTCCCAACACAGGGTCGCACGTATTCCCAACCCTCCCCGGAGCTGCGGGAGAGCTGCCCGCCTCAGTGCTCTTCAGCACCAGCCAGCGGCAACGCGGGGATTTCCAAAAAGCTGCTGCCTGTAGCCGTTACCGCAGCAGGCATCTGCATTTTCCTAGGGCTATGGAATTTGTACGCGATTTATAGGGATGTGGGAACTGCGAACTTCACCGTTGAGAAATCGGCTCATCTACAGACTCCTGACTTGGCGCGTTGGCGATCGGTCTGCTAACGGAGCCTGTTCAAAGAACTGAGCATGGAAGCAAAGCAAATGACTTTCTAGTAAAATGTTTCTTTAAATAGACTGTTACCTGCAATGTACTGTTCATTTTGCTTTTGCAGGACTTGTAAGCGTTAGCCGATTTTTTCTTTCTTTTTGAAATGGAACTTGTTACTTGTTTTGATTTGCATTTTTGTAATTGACTGCTCTGTGTGAGAACAAGCAAATTGTCCTCAAAAGCTGCAGGTAAAACAAGTGATGCTATTTTAGCTAATGTATTCATCAATATAACTCTCTGCAAGTTCACTGCAAACTAGATGAGAATTTCTTGTTCTTTCAGCCATTCAGAAGAGGTCTTTGCTGTCCTGCTTTGTCAGCAGTGAAATATTGTGCGTGGCTATTTTGAGACACTTGCTGGTTTATTTTTTCAGCAGTAAGAATGCATCACAGAAATACCCAGTGCATCTAGTGCAAAATCTTCAGAACAAACAAAAATCTGCATGCAAGCGCATAGCTCTTGAAGATGTAAGGCAGCAGTGCCGGTGGACTGAAATGTCACCCTTCTCCCGACGAGGCGGTGTAGGTATCCGGCGGTGAGAAGCACCAGTAAAGCCCTGTTGCTCCCTTTCTGCTCTCGCTGGAAAATAAATGGTACTGCCATTTAGCAACGGTATGGCCACACTCGGCATTGGGCGCTCGACAACAGGATCAGCAGCGCTGCAAGAAGAGCAACTGCCCGCCCAGTTCAACCTTGTGCTGAAGAAACCAGTACCAGGTCTCGTTTTTACGGGACTGATTATACCGTCCCTTTTCTTCACTCTTGTTGCTGTGAGCAACGCGCCTCCCGTTCAGTGCTGTGAGGGTGGCCCAAACATCAGCTGTAGATGTGCCACTGCTGGTACCCCTGCGGTCACCGGGGGCTGCCGTGCCTGGGGGGACTCAGCTGAAATAGAGCCCTTTTCCCAGAGAGCTTTACTCTTTCCATTTTCTTGCTAGACTACAACGTATCATTCTATTGCCAAATTTTATCGTATTGACTGCTAGACCGAGTTCATATATCCGTGTGTTATCAAACAGCCTTTTGTCGATGCTGACTTCAGTCACATCAGGACCTAGAGACAGCCTCTGCATTGCATTTTCCTGCTATTTTACTTACTTTGGGGGCAGTACTGGGGAAAGATGGGTAAAGGAAGTTTGTGCCTTCGACCACAGCCTGCAGTGGCACCAACTTTGTATTTTTTGGTTTATTTTATCAAAGAAAGCGACTGAAATAATGACTAAAAAGAAGTTTTAAAAGCCCTACTAAAATACTTCTTATTTTTTCAATAACAGCGAAAACTGAATTCTATTATTAATTTGAAACGACTTAAAAACTGTCTCAGTAGTTAAAATGCAATTTGCTGAGTTTTTATGCTTTTGATCTAAATAAATAGAAACTTCTATTGTTCTGGGATTTTATCTAAATGTATTACCATTTTTAATGTGAAAAAGTGAATTATCTGTGCCATTGGCATTTAATAAGTTTTAGTACTGATGCTTGTACAACAACGTTAAAATAGTACTTTGTGTTGAAATTATATATAGGTATTAAATGACTTCCCGAAGGCGGCTTTTCGCATAATAATATCTTCAAAGCTTTCTACAAATACGGTGTAATTAATGGTGACAACAGGCTCCCGAAGTCCCTGGTGAGCGTGGTGGCTGTTGTGGCTCCTGGCTCCCAGGTCCCCAGCCCCGCTCGCCCGCTGATGGGGCTGGCTGGGAGGAACAATCAGGAGTACGGTGCCACCAAGGCGACTGGCAATTTTCTTGGGAAATAATTAAGAAAAATGTTTTATTTGGTTTCTCTTTGGTGTTCTGATGTAGTAACAGAAATAGATTTTGTAACTCAGGTTAAGAACATGGTTTTGCAGTGAAACGAAGCTTCACGCGCCCCTTGGTGTGCCAGTGCAAATAGCTTTTCTTCTTTGGGAGCCTGCAAAAGAGGAATGAGAGGGAGCGGTGTGTCTATTTATTGTGGCCACAACCTGATTTCTTAGAAACCTTGTAAGACTTCAGTTTGGAGAGGTCTGTGCAGCATATTAAAAGGTAAACAGTTTGTGGGAAAAGCATGAGGAGCGGGAGGTGAAGCAAAATACGAAAACACCATTTTCCTCTCTCTTTCTTTCTTTCTTTCTTTCTCTCTCTCTCCTTCTCTGATGACCTAAACTGTATGTAGTAGTGTAGCTTTCGCTGAGCTCGCTGGCTGGTTTGCTGGCCAGTTGGGTTCTGGGGTCGGTGGCACACGCAGACCTCAGGAGTGTGATGGAGCAATAGTTTCGTTTGGCACATCACGAGGAGGAATGCGGACTGACGCAAGCACAGATGACGACTGCTGTCCAATGCTGAGCTTCATTTCAAGACCTGAACCTGTGGTGATTTTGCTAAATACGCGTTTTGTCTTGTATCCCCACTCCTACCCAGATTTGTGGCGAAACGAGAGGGCTGCCCCGTCCCGGCAGCGGCTGCCGTGGGTGCAGGTCACCGCGCGTGCACGCTGCCCTCCTGTCCCCGCTGCGAGCTCGTCAAAGCTCCCTTCCCCTTCCCCGGAGCATCGCGTGCTGATTGAGTGGCTGAAAGTATCACAAAAGGGTTTGCAAGCGATACAGAACGATTGTGTTCTGCTTTTGTCCCGTCGCAAAGTGGCCGAGTCTCATCTGTCAGCTAACTGCTCATTTTTATCTGAATTCCAGCGGCGCTTCCACTCGTATGGTACAAAGAACCATTGAAACAGATTAAAAAAATAGAAGCTAGCAATCTGCATACCTTAGTGGCATCCATGGCAACAATTTTCCAGTTGCAATTAGGTAGGCTCAGGAGACAATAAGAGTGTTTATCATGCTAAAGGAGATAAATAAAGACTAATAGCCACCTTTTTAATAGTGCTTCCCCCTTAAGTCTTCCATTTTTGCTGGATTCATGGTGTAGATTTAGGAAGATGTTATCGTGCGGATTGGCAGTTTTTTCTTCAGATATTCATCTTTTACATCTTTTGGCATCTGGTCAGTGTTATTTCCGAAGCAGAATTTCATAAGTTGTGTACCCAAATCCACTTTGTCTGCTTGAGCGGTACAGCACTGGCCTGATTTCAGAAAGTATAAGCTGCATGTGAAATATCTGAAGTGAAGTCAGCATCCTATACCAATATTAACGGTCATTTCTCTTGATCGTTTCACAGAAAACTGTGTCTTACCTACTGGGCTGGAGAGATGTGATTGTCACAATCTCTGTACCTGTGAATTGAGCTAAACCCCCCCCCCAAAAGATCCGAATCATTTGACAGTAAAGGTTGCTGTGAAGGCCATGTCCTCGTTCCCTCCTTGGTGCGTTAATGCCCCTGCGACTGCCATGCTGTCACCTTCTGCCCCGGTCCAGCGCCCCCGGGTCTGCCCCGGGGGTTGCTCAGCCTGACCCTTGGCAGGCACAATGACCGAGAGGGGAAAGCTAGCGAGCGCGGAGCCGAGCTGCCGTCCCACGGAACGCAGCTAGTGGGGCTTCTTCAAAGACATTTTCCTTTTTTGTCCTTTTTTTTTTTTATTATTATTTTATTTTTTTGGAAGCAGAGAGGACAGGGAGTGCCAATTCGCTGGGATCTCGGCAGCACTTTTTTCCACATTTTGTTGTTTGTTGCCACAAAAATCCTTTTCTTTGCTAAGTGGATCTTAGGTGTAGGATGGTCTGTTTTTCCTGACCGGAGAGCTTTCTGCCCTCAGGTCCGTGGTAGTGTGCTGGTCGGCTCGCTCCGCCTTGGGGCAGGGGTGCACAGTGAGGGGCTACGCGGGGCGACTCCGAAATTAGGAAATGACAATAGGGCAGAAAAATCAAGAGATCCTCTGCTTTTGTCAGCACCGCACGCATTGCAGCACACAGGATGTAAGGATTGTATATTTTTTTATAGCGTATCCCACAGTTTACACTACCTTGAACTTTCTAAAGATGACCCTTTTTGAAATAGCTCCTTTGCTAATGCCAGGACATTCATTTCATTAAGTCTTCTTAACATAAATATTGCAGAAACTATCTGATATTTTTTGGCAATGAACTATTTATAACAGATAACTACCACTGCAGTCCTTGCAAACTGTGATGCTTGATTAGAAGGCTCAGCGTCATCAGGATGATGGAAGTGGATGTTCTCAGGGTTGTTAAGTCCTACAGAGAACAATCAAAAAGTGAAGTTATGATCCCTCAATTAGCTGCAGGGTTAACTTCTGATGAAAATGAGGCATCCGAAACGCCTCAGACTGAGTTTGACAAGGCTTTCTATAATGAATTCCTCAGGGCTTTTGTGCTCCAGCAGCATTCTTGGTTTGCTGAGCTGCAGAGATGGTACGTGTGTGCTGGATCAGAGAATACAGATTCTGTTTTTTGCTTACGCTATTGTGCCGCAAGGAGTATAGAATATCATTGTTAAATACCAAATACTCATTGCGGAGAATGACAATTATCATTTCTCTCACACCTCTAGAGCTGGGGACAGATGGCAGGCAGGGCTGGGGGTGCTCATTTGCTGGAGGTATATTCCAAGCAGGTCTTGCTCCATTCGGGTACCAGCCCCAAGCACGCACAGCTGGGGTCTCGCCACTCGAAACGGAGGAGAAGATGCCGTACCGATCCCACAGAGTGGAGGAGGACAAGGGGTAAATATAGAAGGCAAAAATAATCTGAGCAGACTGAGGGAGGGCAGAGGTGAGAAGCAGCAGCTGTGGGCAGGGGAGCTGCTGAAGGACACAGCAGCGCTTGTGTCAGTCCTCATTTCCCCTGGTGTTGTGCCAATCTGCAATATTTGCATCGTGTTTACACCCATTTTAAGCCATAGCATCACACTTTAGGCTCAGCTTGATAAGACGGGTGTTATGCTTAGCGTATCTCCCCAAACCAGCCCGGGAATAGTGGTATCCTATCAAGCTGGCACTGCCAAAAGGCAAAGGATGACAGCAGGAGATCTGTGCAAGACAATTACGCTATGTCTTAATAAACTGGCTGCATGAGGAAACATTAATATCTAGCTTGGATGGCTATGTCTAACCTGCCAGTCCGAATGGACCCTGAGAAAATGACTCTGAGCGTGGTCAGGATTGATCTCTCTTGGTGTACAACGTTACTGGCAGCAGCTCCAGCCTAACCCACCGGAGGTTTATGAATCCCTTGGAAAAAAATAATTACTGGAAATACAAAAAAAGTGTTAGCGTTGTTGACATATCTGGGAATTTTGCTGTTGATTTAAATGGCATGAGGATGTTGCCCCTGATTCTCTACTAAGCACCTTGAAAATAGCTCACAGAGTTTGCTAAGTAGGGCTGTAGTTATTTTTAATTATATGACTGCTTCTCATGCACAATACTGGCATTTTAAAACAAGTTCCAAAAGGGTTCTCGTTAATAGCCCTAGGACTTGTTTAGTATGTACAGCAAGTTCTTGGGCCGTGGAGAACGTAAAGGATCCAAATTAAATCTCGCTTTACAGGTAGATGATGCACCTCTTAATGCCTCCATAATTCAGGGTAACAATATCAAATGGTTAGAGCGAGCCCAATCGCTTATTCCTGGGAAAAACTATTCATAGGAGAGATCACCATCAAAAGTTGTTTATTTCTTTGCTTCACATAGATGATAGCATAAGGTAACACAGTAATAACCAGATTTTCTCACTTATTCCCTCTTCCTGTTGCTGTAAATACCAGCAGGAAACAATGAAGATCCATTATTGAGGAATTTTGTAATCAGGCTTGGCTACAGTCCTTGGCAAAAGAAGCCTACATCTGTGTCTTTTAATTTTATCTGTATCAGTTATAAGGGCCCTAAAATTCAGTTCTTCTTATGAAATTTGCTGTTAATGTTCATGGAATTCCTTCAGTAGAATCCAAACAAAAAGAAATTAAAAAGCCACAAGTAAAACACCATCAGTGTATCAAATTGTATAATAAAACATAAAATATGTTTGTAGGTAACAGAAGAAAACCAAAAGCAGAAAATAAGAGAAGTGAAAAGACTCATGGCAGAGTTTAATAGGCTGTCCACCTAAAATGCAGTTTCTTTAGAAGAAATGGCTAATCATTAGTAAAAGCAGAGCTTTGATTTTATCTCTGTACTGCTGAATTTTATGTTTCCAAATTAGCAAAAAAGACCTTTAGCAATTCGAGTGAGTTACTTGGAGATGGGGATCGTTCTCCCATCACTGTGGGCATCTCCTGCACTTCTCATGCTGTCTAATTAATTAACCTGGGCTGATATTAAAATGGTGTCTTAAACATTGATGAAGGTGGAGGAAAGTGGCCCTTTTTAATTAGACATCGGAAGCAGACTGCATCAGACTTTTTGATATGAAAAGTAAGGACTTTTCTGGGGCAAATGCTGCCGATGCTTTTTCACACCTAGATAGCTCAGTGACAATTACTTGTTGGGTTTCAGTCCTCTCAGAATTCAACTCATAAACAGAATTTGTGGTGGAAATACACCATTTTTAAATGACAACGGTTTTTAAAGTTCCTCACAGACTTGTTTTCTAACAAATAAAATGTAACTGTCATTACAATTACAGAAGACATGAAGTTGATTCCATTTCAAAACTTCTTAGGTGCCTCTTGTGCTCCTGGTGCTTGAGGGCTACATCTGCAGAGCTTCGGAGCTGGACTGGGAACCTGGAGTATGCCCATCGGAGCAGACCACGGACCACCTGTGAAAACAACTGACAGCAATGGGGAGATCCATTATGGCAGCGGTTAGGAGGAACAGAGTGCAGGTTCCCAAATTTTCCCTTGGCTTGACTCGTGGTAGGCACAAATGTAGGAATTCCCAGGTCCCAGCAAATTTGGTGGCAGGGTGTCTGTCTGTCCTTGTTGGGATTGTTTTGTCTGATTTGACTTGTAAAGAGCAACTTGCAGCCTGGAGGTGATGGGTGCTGGGAGATCTGGGCTCACATCTCCGAGTAATATTTCCTTCTGTGGAGTGCGACTGTATGAGAAGAAGCGGCTGGGAGAAGGAACCCCAGGTTCCTCCACCGGCTGATGTTTGGGGCACCTTTCCACGATGGAAAACAGCTCCGTTTATATCCCTGTAGAATGGGGCTTGGAAGTGGGGGCTGTGGAGTGGAAGCGGGTGCTCTGGCAACACGATAGGACTTGGGTCCCTGTTTCTCTGCTTCTGCCATCCTCATTTGTTAGAGTGGCTCAGTGTACACCACTCAGCAAGGACTTGGAGGCAGGGTCCTGGCAGAAGAACTCAGCCCATCACCTTTCTTACAAAACCTTTTTCATAGATTTATTTTCCCATCCTCCTTTGCATATTTTTCTTTTTCACAGTATCACAGTATCGTCAGGGTTGGAAGGGACCTCTGGAGATCATCTAAGTCCAACCCCCTGCCACAGCAGGGGCACCTCCAGCAGTTGCACAGGACGGCGTCCAGGCGGGTTTGGGATGGCTCCAGAGTGGGAGACTCCCCCACCTCTCTGGGCAGCTGTGCCAGTGCTCCGCCACCTTCAGAGTAAAGAAGTTCCTCCTCATGTTAAGATGGAACTTCCTGTGCTCCAGTTTGTGCCCATTACCTCTTGTCCTATCACTGGGCACAACTGAAAAAAGACTATTTCATCTTCTTCTGAGCCGTCAGGAAGACCCTCTGTGTGATATCCACGAGCGAAGGTAGATGAATAGCATCCTGTCATCTCCCTTATTGCAATGGATGGGCTGGCGATTTTTTGCTCACACTGTTCTTAAACCTGTTGGCGATTCAGTCAGAACTGCAAATGCTTATAGGGACAAATGTAGAGATAATCCTTTTGCTGATGAATATCCCCCAGAAAGTGGTTTATCTACAAATTAGGAGCCTATGCTGCAAAGTGAGAGCACTCTCTCGGTCAAATCTGGGCTTGATTTGAAGTTTATCTAAAGAATAAAACAGATTCTCCATTGCCTGTGTTTAACAGTTCACATCTGGAGCTGCTGAGTTTTCTGAAGAGCGGTGCTGTGGTTCACCGCATTCATCACTGTGCGCCATTTATCAGTGAACGATGTCCCAATTTAAACCAGTGACAGCAATTCACATCTTCAAGGACAATTGTGATGTTGGGGGTGTGTTTTTTGTCACTTTGCTAGTTCTCATGTCAAAGCGGTCAGAAGACACAGCAAGTCAACCAGCAGAGCATCTGGTGCACCACGAGTGGTGGCTTCCTCTGCTCTTGCTGCTTATTGAGCTTCAGTTCTCACCCACGGTCTAATATAAATCCACATTTAGAGCCATCCTCCAAATTCACGTCAGCCACGCTGTCAGATCTATGAGCAAGGAAATTAATTAAAATTGTGTCAGGTGCCAGCTTTATTAGTTAGATTTGCACACCGTGAAGATACGCAGGTGCGTGAGAACAAAGCCAAAGAACCCGGGCTCACCGCACCCCTGCGCGGTACCCGGCGCCGGTGGGGCTGTGTGCACGGCCACTCTCCTCCTGCTCGTCTGTCACCAGCACTTCCATCAGAGGGAACCTTTAGGGGGATATAAAATATTGTATCTGGAGAGCCCATTTATGGGAGAGCTTTAATGCTGCTTTTTATTACAATGGCAAGAAAGCAAAAAACCGCCTGTGATGTGACCTCTTTGTTTATCCCTGGCTCTTCCATACTGAGTTTAAATTCTTCACTGATTGGAAACTCTTGGAATGAGATCCAGAAAATGCAATTTGGCTGGACTTTACACAGCTGAATTCGAGAACATGATCCAAGAAACCTCCTGATGGTGCATAGATGGCATAAACAAGTTTCTGAGAAACGCATCTTTGGGTGCCTCCAAGTTCTTCCCTCGTACGTACCCGGGCTGGTCTGAGCATTTCAGCTCATATATCCCCTGATGTTTTCTGGAATTCAGAAAACTAATGGCTCTACACACCGGGTTCCCTGCAGGACCCAGCTCATGAGACACGATTTGGTCACACCAACACATACTGCCTGTGCTGAATTCTACTTCAAGTGACGGTCGTAACAGCCATTTGTCCGTCACAGCCTAAAAGATGTAAAGGTTGAAGCCAACAGTGCCCACTGTGGGGCCAGATCCTGGGCATGGAGCGGGCTACGGTCCCGCTCCCCTCTGGCTGTCCTGGCCCCAGACAGCATTGCCCGGAGAGCGGGTGACAGAGCCGGTGCTCCTTGTTAGTCCTCAGGAGAGTGTTTCCTGAACGAAGATATATCGTATCGAACGTAAGAACGAGGAGAAAATACCAACGGGGGAAAAGTGTAATTCCCTGGTGTCCCGTGGGTTCACTTTTTGTCTTTTTGGTCCTTTTCCCTCTCTATGGAAGTTTGTACGTGCTCCCCTCCTCCCATGTTTCCTGTGTGTGTGTCCCAGAACGAAGCCTCACCAGATGTGCAGCATCTGCGGTGGCCGAGGCCTTGCTTTGCCCGGGCAGAGGTTTCAGCTCCTGCCAGATGTGGATGCCGCCACAGATGAGACAGAAACTAATGCGGTACTGGCAGCTGCCTCCACTTAGATGAGACAAGGATGAAGGTCCAGGGGCCGTGTCTGGCAAAAGAGGGGGTTTGGGGTTCTTTGTCTGCACCCCAAATTTGGGGGAGCCCACCCGGGGCCGTGCCTTGGGGACCAGCCGGCAGAGCTCCTCAGCTGCGCTTTCCTACCTCAGAGCACCTGTGGGGAAAAGCCCGGTGTGGATATGTTTTTAAATACGCCGTTCGTTTCTGAGTGTCGCTCTCAGCATAGCTAGGCTGGGTTTTACAGCCTTCTTCCACGCCGGTGGTTTTGGTGCTCTCTTGTACATCCCAACGTGATCTCTCGGCAGTCCCGGCGGTGCGGGTCCGTCTGTCCGGGCGGCCAGGCCGCCTTCCCCGTGCTCCTCAGGGCCCCGGCCCCAGGGTTTTGTGCCAAAAAAGCGACCGCTTTCACAAACATTGCTGTCTTTGCAAGCGTGCTGGCTCGCCTTCCCCAAATCCCAGGGAAAACACGGCTAAAGATCTTGTGCACCTAACGAAAACGCCTTTGCGCTGCTTTAGCCCTGAAATCACTGGTGGGGCAGGAGAAATCCCCCCCTGGGGGCGGCTGGGCTGGGGGAGAGGGTGGGCTCTGCCCCTCCTGGGAGCCCGGGTCCGGGAAGGGCTGGTGGGGGCACTTGGTGTGGAGATGGCAACTGGGAGAACTGGGGCTGGGATGGCTACGCCGGGGTTTCCTTCCCCGCGATTTGTTCCTGCCATCCGGCAGCCGGCGCAGTGCACGCTTGCTGCAAGCACCTGCTGGGACGCCCGTGTGTTACGGAAACAGAGAAAACCGTTGCTGACAGCAAAACCATTTTCTGTGGGAATCCTAATTTCACTCTGAGTGAAAAAAAAGGTCAACATTGCTCTTCTACAGGGGCTCGCTTATCTCCAGTTGGGAGAGGAAGGAGCGTTATGCATAACCAAGTCCCACTCAGAAAGAGGAGAAATGCACGTGTTTTAAACACAAAAAGACACTGCTCCTTGTGTCATGACTAACCTGCCTCGAAATGCAAATTGTTTGGTAATAGCATTTTCTTTCATCTATTCCCGGAGCATTTAACACGTGTCTTCAGCCGTCTCCCAGAAGCCGTGGTGTGCCATGCCTGCATTTCCAGGACAAAAAGAAATAAATAAAAAAAAACCAACAGGGAAAAAGTGTAATTCCCACTGCAGGCGGAGCAGCTGGCCATGCCACCTCTCGGGCGGTGCTGGCTCCCTGCTTTGTAACCCTCCCCGCGTCTCTCCTCCTGCCATTTCTCGCTGCCCGCAGAAGCGCAGGGTGCTGCTCTGTCCGGTGTTGGGATCCGAAGGGCTGTATCGAAACCCAGGAACTTTAAAACCTGGCAGAACAAATATTTCAGGCCACTCTCTGTTGGCTGACTGATTCAATTAGTATTTGGCTGTGAAAATAATCTTGATTGTAGGCAGGCTATTTGTCTGGCATGAAATTATCTGAGCGCTTGCCCTGCTTTCACAATCATTTCCATTCGGAGCGCCATTATCGTTATGTTTTATTATTTGTGGGATTAATGTGTTCCCGTGTGCCCTTATACAGCCCGGTTCTTGCTTACATTGCCAGCTGACTTAATGGTGAAAACAAGTGCTTCAGTTAATTTTAGGCATGTGTTTGTACTTCTAAAGACTTTCAGCTTTGTAGGGAAGGACTTAATATACAGTTGCATGAATACACATTTATATGAGAGTAAAATATATACACAGTATATGTAATGTTGTAATATATGATATACAATATAACTGCGTTAATATGACAATTTGGGTTAAGTTCTTGCTTTAGCTGTGAAAATTTAAACGTCTTTGCAATGAATTGATGTCTAATAACAGGCTGACAAATCTGACCCCCGGGCTGGATCGTGCTCTCGTGCAGCCCTTGTAAACCACAGGCAGTGCCACGGGGAGCGGAGCCGCTGGCAAACCCACCCCACAGCACCCCGGCACCGCACGGCACAAGGTTTGTCCCCATCCCAGTACGCATCTCCCAGTGATGGAGGAGTTCCCAGTAGGCTAACTGCTTAACTGGGAAGCTGTGCCAAAGGCGGCTGGCTGGGGACGTCAGCCCCAGGGGCTGTGTTGGGAGCCGTGTGGTGAACGTTCGGTTTGGTTTGAGCAGTCCATGCATACAAAGCGAGTAAAATGATTTGCTGAACGCATTCTGCTAAATTTATGTAGGAATATCCACGATTCCGGAAAGTTGCTTTACAGTTTGGATCAGCTTATGCCTACTTATCTTCCATCTGTAGTCTTTTTCGCTGCTGGCTTTTAATGAGCTCTTTGGTTTGGGTTTCATTTTGACTTCTTTCACACCCAATTGGAAAGCTTTGAATGTATTGACATCACCACAAAAAAAGCTATTATTTTCAGTTCGTTATTAAAGACGCCGGGATTTGACACTGCCTTGTAGTTCTGCCTGCTCGTGTTTCTTGAGGACTGTCTCTGTGGGCTTTGGGCTATCAAATACGAATTACTAGTCTTGATCAAAGTCCAAAACAGTTCTTAATGAATTATTGAGCTCTTGGGAAAGATGTGCGCCATTTAGAGGCACAGAGAACTTGAAATCTAAGACAAAACTTAACAAAAAGGCATGAAATGACTTACAGGTTTGGTATTCTGAATATTCCAAATTCTCATTTTAATAGTGGAGAACATAGCTTTGGATTATTGATTCCATTTTTTTTCCTTTCTTCCAGCTCCCGTACTAAATTGAAAGAATAAAATCCGGAGAGCTTTCTTGGCATCTAGCAGAGATCTGAATGCTGAAGAAACTCTTTGAATAATGCATTGCCGCTTTCCTGACTGATGTCCTTAATATCAACTTCCCTACTCTCAAGCACGTTGAAGCAAATCTTTTAAAATATTATATTGCAAGATGAAGTATATTAGGGCACAATATCCTGGCTGGGAGTCAGAAGATGCTTTCAAAGCTGCCCCGTTGAGTCACTGCAGTATCTCGGCGTGGCTGCTTGACCTCTCTGCTCTCCTGCGTCAGCGCCACAGGGCGGTGACAGTACCCGGGTGTCCCAAGCAGCAATTTGGGACCCTGAGATGAGAAGTGTTAAGTGTCAATATTAACCTTTCAATAGCTGGTGCATTGGTTTCAATGTTTTTCTTGTATACAGCGCAGTATTTTATAAGAACTGAACTTTTTTTTTAGGTGTGTGTGGCAGCATTGGCAGTTATCAGTGTGCCCAGGAGCTGGCTGAGGAAGGCTTGCTCTTTTGCAGCACGCAGGAGCAAGGAGGGAGAGGTCTGGACCTGCAGCCACACCACGTGCAAGCATCCCACTGCAGCCAGGGGTCTCGCTAATTGCTTTTTAACATTTCACAACTTTCACTACACTTTACTAATGAGCCTTCCTTCTAGAGGTTGTATTTTACTGTCCTGTGGGAATCATAGAATCACAGAATGGTCTGGTTTGGAAGGAACCTTGAAGACCATCTCGTTCCACCCCCTGCCCTGGGCAGGGACACCTCCCCCCAGCCCAGGGTGCTCCCAGCCCCGTCCAACCCGGCCTTGGACACCTCCAGGGATGGGGCAGCCACAGCTTCTCGGGGCAACCTGCGCCAGGGGCTCACCACCCTCACAGGGAAAAATTTCTTCCTCATATCTCATCTAAATCTCCCCTCTTCCAGTTTAAAGCCATTCCTCCTCGCCCTATCACTACATACCCTTGTAAAAAGTCCCTCTCCAGCTTTCTTACAGCCCCCCTCTGGATACTGGAAGGGGCTCTAAGGTCTCCCAGAGTCTTCTCTTCTCCCCACCAACTCTCTCAGCCTGTCAATCATCTCTGCTTTCTTTGTTTCCACATGTTCCTGATAATACGATATGAATTACTAGTCCGTGCTCTTCCACTCTCTGTATAGCCTTGTGTCTTTCTGGTCTCTTGGTGGCAAGCAGCCGTTACTGTGAAGTTATTCACACCTCCTGCTTGTAAATGTCTTCACATATAAATAAATCTAAAAAAGTAAACAATAAAGATACAAAATAACCTAGGTGAAATTTTTAAGATATAAAATAATCCAGGCCCTAAACCCTTTGTATCTGGATCTGACCAGTGCAGAGCAACGTACCCTGTGTAACTGTTGTGCTGCTGCCAGCTGGTGGAAAGGGATGCCAATTTACCCCAGGGATACCCTCTTGGGAAAGTAGCTCTGGGTCAGAGAGGGGGTTTATTTCTAGGACTTCCAAATCTGGGATTGATTATATCAATGGTTGAGTCTAAATCACTTTGACATCTGCTCAGGGATGAGCTGACCCTCTTGTGCGTGAACTTGATGCCGAGTGAAGATTTAGCCAGGCTTGTTGGTGAGGTACTGTAGCAGAATAGAGAGAAGAATAGTTAATCACTGTAAGGACCACATTATCTCAACACCTGGAAGTAATCTGCAGAAATTAAGATGTTAAAAAAGAAGACAAACTGCAGCAGTTACTCCCTTTTCAGCTGCTGTTGTTCTTATATTTTCTGAGCCATTAACTCATTACTGGCTAGAACGATCTGCTCCTATTTAGTTTTCCAGATGCACTTTAAAAATCCAATGTCACTAAAAAGGAATAAAATTTCATCAACTTCTTGGGTAACATTTTCTCTTTTCGCTGATTTTTACCCTGCGTGCTGGAGCCGTGTTAGCCACTGGCTCCTACCGGAGGTGAGATTACTGCGTGGATCACTTGGGGATCTCTGTCATTACCCTCGTTTGGTGCCGATTAGTTTGCTCTGTCTCCTGCCTGAGCAGGGAGCTACAATCCCACTCTGCTCAACAAAGTTCGTTTTCGCATGTCTTTTCTCTTGGGCTTCCACCTTCGGCTCCTGCCTCCTAGCAGGGGTGCAGCAGCCTGAGCCCTGCTCCTGAAGACGACTGTAGGTGGTCATCTCTTCCCTGGTGGCCTGTCCTGTCCTCGGTCCCTGAGCTCAGCTTGATTAACCCTTCCTTGGGTACTCAGGTCAGCTGCAGATACCAGCTTTTGGTACCGAACAGTGACATCTATAAACCCAAAGCTTCCAAAGAAGCAGGTAGGCAGGGTGCTATTAAGGAGTGATTTTAACAACACTTCTGTTGGTTTCTGTCAAACTTACTATTTCTGGTAGGTTTACCCTAAGTTTTAGATACTAACTCTACCAAAAACATCTAATATTTTTAATTCTCAGTGTGCCTCAACTCAATATCTTGTAGCCAGCTTCCATGGAAGGAGACCAGTCTGTTCATTCTTCAAACCCTACTAACACACGAGAACTTGGAGATCATCAAGAGTTTAAATCCGCCATCTTTGATGAGAAACGATTTATAAAGGGCTGTCTAAAACCAGGTCATGCTTCACCTTAAAAAGCGGGCAGCCCGTAGGTCTAGCTTTATGAGTTCTTCATGCATGTACGTAACTCCTCAGTAAGCAGTGCAAGCAAAGTCAGTGTGACCTGCACGTAAATAACTGGATTGTGCCTCGTATAATGGGCCCTCAAAAGACAAACTGTGATTCTTCATTCCCTCTGGCAAGCTTAACCCTCAAGACTAGTGGAACAAGTACAGCCATGCACTTAGTGTCAATAATTTATTTGTTCATTAGTGCATATGAATTTTGTCCTGGGTCTCATTTAAAATGATGCTTAACTAAGTGACAGCCGTTCTTCTGAGGAGCAGGTACTGCGCCTGCTTCTGGCAGTGCATTGCGACCTCAGTTACCAGTGCCTGCACTAATTCCTGCTCCTTTGGTACGTGGTCTTTCATAAAGGACCAGATGATTTTGCCAAAGCTAGGCAACATCCCGCTTATTTTAACTAAAATCCCACTTCATTGACTGCAGGACTGGGAACTTCAGTTTGTGATATTATCCAAAGAGTTGACAGTGCCCAGCGGTGCCCAGTGACAGGACAAGAGGGAACGGGCACAAACTTGACCATAGGCAGTTCCATCTCAACCTGAGGAGGGACTTCTTCCCTGTGCGGGTGGCAGAGCAGTGGCACAGCTGCCCAGAGAGGTGGGGGAGTCTCCCACTCTGGAGCCATCCCAAACCCGCCTGGACGCCGTCCTGTGCCACTGCTGGAGGTGCCCCTGCTGTGGCAGGGGGTTGGGCTGGGGGAGCTCCAGAGGGCCCTTCCCACCACCACCACTCTGGGATTCCGTGACAGTGAGTTTTTTCTTCCTTTGGTAGTCATTTCTCTCTTCAGTGGGTGACCAGCCTGGTACAGCAAGTGAGCTTTGTCTTTCATACACCTATCTTTGAAGGTTCTGTTTGCATTTTGCCTGTGTACAAGGAAGAATACTGTAATCCTAACAGAGATTTACTCCATACTAAGTACATGACTACCATGCCATTTATAATATCTGATACCACATGTACTAGAGTTAGCTCTGTATGGATATGTACCAAGGGGAATATGCCCAAAAAGAAAAGAAATCATAGAATCATAGAATGGTTTGGGTTGGAAGGGACCTTGAAGCTCATCGAGTCCCACCCCCCTGTCCTGGGCAGGGACACCTCCCCCCAGCCCAGGGTGCTCCAAGCCCCGTCCAACCCGGCCTTGGACACCTCCAGGGATGGGGCAGCCACAGCTTCTCGGGGCAACCTGCGCCAGGGGCTCACCACCCGCACAGGCAAGAATTTCTTCCTGATGTCTCATCTAAATCTCCCCTCTTTCCATGTAAAACCGTTCCCCCTCATCCTATGGCTCCTCCCTGACCCAGAGTCCCTCCCCAGCTCTCCTGGAGCCCCTTTAGGGACTGGAAGGGGCTCTGAGATCTCCCCAGAGTCTTCTCTTCTCCAGGCTGAACAACCCCAACTGTCTCAGCCTGTCTTCATAGGAAAGTCACAAACTGAGCTGACCCCTTGGATTTAGGGACATGCAGAGACTTAACAACCTTTAGCACGCAGATTGTGACGTTTGAGTTGTCAAGCAAAAACAAACTTTCAAGAGGTGAAAGCCTTGCACATGTGATAGTGCCATGGTCGCAGCCTCCTGCCTCCTTGATTGCACAGACCGTTTCTCTTCCTCCTGGCACAGCACTGACCTCCTCGTGCCAACTACAGCAAGGGGCTCCCTGGGAAATCGGTGCTGAGGCCTCTCTCAGCACGCTGAGCCCCCTCCCAACGGCGTTTAGCATCTGGGTGCTGGGAAGGGACGTGCCACGGGACCAGCCAGCTATTTCCAGACCATTGCCAGTTGCTCTGCAGATAAGTTTGGCTGAGGGATTTAGGCCAGCAGCCAGGAGTAATGGAGACAAGTAGTCAGAAAGGAATAAAGAGAGAAAGGCTGCTCTTCTTAATGAGTGCAATAAAACAATAAAAATGCAATTATGCAGTAAAACTATTGTCATTTTGTGTTTAGAAGATAATGTACTAGGCAATAGTACTCATTTTAGCCTGTGTTTTCAGGCGTCTTTTAGCCTCTGACATAATTACACACTACTATCTCATTCCTTCATCTCTTCATTTCTATGGGTACTGAAGCATTGCATCAAAACAATCACAGAATTGTAGAATTGTCTGGGTTGGAAGGGACCTTTAAGATCATCGAGTCCAACCATCAACCCACCACTAACCCATGTCCCTCAGCACCACGGCTGCCCGGCTGTTAAATACCTCCGGGGATGGCGACTCCACCACTGCCCTGGGCAGCCTGTGCCAGTGTTTGACAACTCCTTCAGTGAAGAAATTTTTCCCAATATCCAATATAAACTTCCCCTGGTGCAACTTGAGGCTGTTTCCTCTTGTCCTATCGCTTGTTACCTGGGAGAAGAGGTCGACCCCCATCTCTCTGCACCCTTCTTTCAGGGAGCTGTAGAGGGTGATAAGGTCTCCCCTCAGCCTCCTTTTCTCCAGGCTGAACACCCCCAGGTCCCTCAGCTGTTCCTCATCAGATTTGTGCTCCAGACCCCTCACAGCTCCGCTGCCCTTCTCTGGACATGCTCCAGCGCCTCAATGTCTTTCATGTCGTGAGGGGCCCAAAATTGAACACAGTACTCGAGGTGGGGTCTCACCAGTGCTGAGTACAGCACTTCCCTAGTCCGGCTCACCACACTGTTCCCGATACAGGCCAGGATGCTGTTGGCCCTCTTGGCCATCTGGGCACACTGCCGGTTCATATTCAGCCGGCTGTCCACCAACACCCCCAGGGCCTTCTCTGCCGGGCAGCTTTCCAGCCACTCTTCCCCAATCCTGTAGCACTGCGTGGGGTTGGTGTGACCCAAGTGCAGGACCCGGCACTTGGCCGTGTTGAACCTCACACCATTGGCCTCAGCCCATCGATCCAGCCTGGCCAGATCCCTCTGTAGAGCCTTCCTACAGCAGATCAACACTCCCAGCCAACCTGGTGTCATCTGCAAACTTACTGAGGATGCACTTGATCCCCTCATCCAGATAGTTGATAAAGATACTAAACAGAACCCAATACTGAACCCTGGGGAACACCACTTGTGACTGGCCACCAACTGGATTTAACTCCATTCACCACCACTCTTTGGGCCTGGCCTTCCAGCAATGTCAGATCTTGAAATTTTACACACTTAGGTGGGTCCTTAACTTGATGTTGTTTGCCAGTTTGTGAATGTGCATTGAAATGCAGTCCCTCCATCTGTCACATTTGTCAAGTAACGTGATAGCATGGAGATAAATGATTATAGCCAAAGTGCAAGATGTATTCCCAATGCTGAAAGTGGTGTATCTCTTTCTCTTGCATATGAAATCTAGAAATTGTGCATGAAACAATTGTTATCAGCTTCTTCCATACCTCATATTAATAGCATAATTTTATAGATGTTATAATTTGTGGTTTCTGATTGATTTTGAAAAGTTTCCTAATTCCCGTGGTTAAATTTTGACTTAACAGGTAGAAATACTGACAAGCTCGAATAACCTTCTTGGTTTTTCTTTTTGGAAAATATTATTTGCCCTCCCTCTGCCTCCCTGGTTTCCATTAGTTATTTGGGGAACCAGTTTGATGGTGGACTATTAGAACAAAAGGATGGAAATATACCTGTGATGTTTAAGTGCATTTATACTTAACTCGATATGATCCCCTGGCTTTAGGCAGTACTGTTATATCTTATTGCTGTGAAATTTTTAAGCTGTGTTGGACTCTGTTGTGTGAAGGGGTTTCTGCTCTGGGACAGTCTAAAATGGTCACCTGGGAGTTTGGCCAAACTTCTTCCCTGTGTGCTAAAAACAAATCTTACTATATAGATTGACATTTTAACTTAAAGTTATATCTGCACGACAATATAACACCAGAGGAAAGTCCTACTTGAAGTGTAGCTTTAGGATTGTTTCAATGGTATAATAATAATAATTTTCTGTCTTTTAGTAAAGCACCATCCTTCAATTTTTAATTGACATGTCTTATTCTTAACAGTGGTTCATCTTGAATGCTGAGATGCAGTCACTGCTTCTCTAAAGGTTAATATAAATCTGTAATGAATGGTACAGATTAAACACTGGTGACATTCTGTTTTCCCATCTTGTATAGATAAAATATTTACACTTTAACGGCGATCAATTTAGAAAGCAGGTGCAGCTTTGATGTTTACATCTTTTAATCAGCAACCTTAATTAACAAGTTGTTTGCTAATGATTAATCACCTGCACAAATACCATGTGGATTTGTCAATTTTGAAGTTACAGGCATCTTGGATGTTGGGTTTTTTCACCTTAAGATGAAAAATGACATAAGATGATGATAATCGTGTCCTTTCAAGTGCTTGAGCTGGGAAGGTAGAGAAGCGGGACCAGGTGTTTTCCAAATACCGAGCAGGAAAGCCTGGTCCAAGTGGTGAAAGGTCTCTTTTGCAGAAACACAGATGTTATCTATCAGGCTTTGGTAATTGCCAGAATGTTTTTAATATCATCCTCCCAGATGCAGCTTTGCAGGGAGGAGGTTGGGGGTGATCATTATCTACACCTGTTAGTAGCTTCTCTGCATATAAGTTAGGTTTGTTCAGGTGGCTGTTGGCTATGGAGGAGGTTGACTTGGGCATGGTTTCTGAAGGTGGTTTCCAAAATCAGCACTGCTGAAGGCACAGGTTTGTTTTGCTTTTGCCTTTTAGGGGGCTTGGAGGATGATGATGATGTCTAGCTATGGAAAACTATCAGGTTAGGACATGTGCTGGATTAGAGGTAAAAATGTAGAAGAGTGGGATGGAAGGAAGGCATAGAGAGTTTTTTTTGTGGCAAAATGTGTGTTAGTACCCAAACTTTTGGGATATAGAATCATAGAATGGTTTAGGTTGGAAGGGACCTTGAAGATCATCAAGTTCCAACCCCCCTGCGACAGGCAGGGATACCTCTCACTAGACCAGGTTGCCCAAGGCCACGTCCAGCCTGGCCTTGAACACCTCCAGGGATGGGGCTTCAACAACCTCTCTGGGCAACCTGTTCCAGTGCCTCACCACCCTTAAAGTGAAAAACTTCTTCCTGATGTTTAATCTAAACCTGCCCTCTTCCAGCTTAAAGCTGTTCCCCCTCGTCCTATCACTACATGCCTGTGTAAAAAGCCCTTCCCCAGCTGATATGCCTGATTCATTCCATTATTAGACACTGTTTCTCCAAACAATGCTGCCCTGTGCTTTCTTCTCTGAGTTCTTTAGTTTTGTCCATCAAGGCATGATAGCAGTTTGAATTGTCTAATAAGAATGAGAACTATAGTTTGAGGTAGACTGTTATTGTTCTTTTGACTTGTTCAGTATGAATTTGGAGACCTTTTTTGGCTCTGGGGGTTTCTTTTGGCCTTGATACTGTTGTGGTCTTGTTGTACAGAACTAAGCCTTTTTTTGCATGAAACAAGATTGTGTTGTTGACTTGAAAGCTGTTAAAAGTAACAAAATCAGAATGTATTTGCTACAAAAGCAGGGGTGGTGGTTTTTTTTTTTTGCAGCATCCCTGATGGGTAGTGGAGGCCTCTTGCTTGCTTTCACAGAGCAAAACCTGCAAATTTTTCTGTCAATGACAAATTTCTGGGGAAACTTATTAAAAATAAACTCTGCTGTACAGCTTGCAGTGATTTGTTTTTGTTATGCAATATCCTGCTTTCTGGTAACAAAGGCAGAGGTTGGAAGCTGTCTCTCTTACAGTGGTGTCATTAAGTTTTAATTCACTACTTCATGTTTTGAAGCACTCTGTGGCTTCATTTATTCATGTGAAGGTTTTTGATGGTGATAAAGGCAGAAATGCCTGTGTCCTCCTGGATAGGCTTCATGGATGCTCCACATAATGCTGACGTGCTGTTAATGACCAGACCACTTGCAGCAGTCTGTAACTCAAACCCATCGTATTACTAGATGGTGAATCTTACGGCTGACCTCTTGAGTGATGAGGAGGTGTTGAGATGATTTCTATCTGCTCTGCTGTTTTATATTACTGTGCCTCCCGTGGCATGAATTATAATGCCGAGTCATTGAGGAAATAAGATTTAAGGGAGGTTTTGTGAAACGAGTGCAGTATTTCAGAAAATGTAATTAAGAAATAGTTAGAAGAACAAGAAACCTTAATAACTGTCTTCAGGAGGATTGAGAGTATCTGGATCCCCTTGAAGGCCAGGAATCGATCGCTCTGCAGTACAGTTCTCCCATCGACCGGTAGCCCATCTCTGCGGAGACCGGAGCTTGGCGGTTAACCTTGCACAGCAGAGGCACGAAATGCGAACCTGGTGTGCCGGGAGCTCTCTGTGCTCTGCCTCATCTGTAGCTGTTCGCATGCCAGAATAAGAGCTTCTGCTCCTCAAACCAGACTTTTATTTGCTTGTTTGACAGACTGTGATAGCAGCTGAATTTGTGAGCAACTTAAGGATTACTGGAAGTGGAGTATTTAAGAGTATATCCTTCACTGAATAAATGCTGAACTGACACTAATGAGGGAATGTGTACGGTGGGGAAGGAGGCAGCAGGAGTTACTGCTGGTTATTTTTCCATTATTCCATTACCAATATGTGTCTCGGCTAACTACAGCTAATCCTGTATTTCCAGACTCTCAAAACCAGTCACCTATTGTGTTCCTGCACTATCATCTAGGGAATTACCAACATTGTCTACCCAACACCTGGAACTACCAGGTGTTCTTTCCAGCATGTAACTACAAACTTATGTTTAAGAAATGCAGTTTACAGCCTGGCAGTGGTTTCCTGCACTCAGTGCAGGACCGTGAGGATTACAAGTGGTCTTAAACTCAGTGTTGTTGCAAACTTTTTTCCTTCGTGCCACAGCAAGGAATGCTTCTGTGTATCAGTGGGGATAAATGATCTCCACTGAGATGTGTGCTTGCCCAAATAATTCTGCTAGCTGGAAACTTTAAGTATTCAGGAGGTAACTTTCTGCAGTAAGCAAGGGATTTGGGCACTTGGCAGAGCTACAAGTGAAGAAGGCTATTAGCCAGCTGGGTCACTGTCATATCTGCAAATACCACTTGGTGTGCCATCCTCCTAAAAGGGCTGGGTAAAATAAGTCATTCGCTTGTGCAAGCTCAGTTTGGTGAGAGGAGTGACAACACACCCAAACCATAGTCTGTTTTTTTTCCTGATGGGAAGCTGTTTAAAGATGTTGCAAGGTAGAGCAACCACAGAGGTTCTTAGTTATGGCGTGATGGGGTGGAAGACAAACGTGTGTCTCTGCCATCATCCATCCTTTCTGCACCTCTGCTCCCAAACAGCCCTCTCCAAAGCAAAGCTTTAGTTTCTTGCTCCAGTGTGGAGATGGCCCCAACTTAGTCCTTTATTGCAGGTGAAGAAAAAGGGATGTGGTGCGGTGACACAACATCAGAATTTAAACTGGAAAATGCCTTGATACCATATGTTGGTTCGTTGTTACAGCTTTACTGTAAGCTCCATTGTAAAGGACAAACTGCTGAAATGAGTGAGCAAAGGGCTAATCCTGCAATTGAAGGCTGTGTTTTAACCAGCCTGGCTCAATTGTCCAAGCAAAGATGCAGGTCCCTGATAACTGATGCTTTAGTCCCTCAATCTGAGCTATCTGTAAGGGAAGGGATTGTTTTTGGAGCATTTTCTTAGTTGAATCTGAACAGCCCCTGACAGCTTTGTGGCTGAGATGGTCAGGTGCACAAAAGGGATAAAAGCCTTCATGCAACCTACAATTCCCAGCGTTTCATGGCAGCCTACAGCTATTGTGAGTGGTATCATTCCACACTGAGGCTGTGATTTCTGTGCATGAGGATTAGGTCTGTTTTAAGAGGTCGTGTGTGAATATCAGTTGCCTCTACAGCAAGATACACATGCATTTACAATGTGCTCCTTAGTTTCCACATATGATTTTTTTTTCTACTCATTTGCAGTAATTTAAAGAGTGATGTGTGGCTTATGATGAGGCAAGATTTATTAAAAAAAATATTAAAGTCTTCAGTAAAAGTGCACTTAGAGATGAATGTCTTGATACAGAGTTTCTCTTATTTCTGCTATTTAACTGGCAATGATATATCACTTTGTCTTTCTGTTGCTGCCTTTCTTCACAAACTGTTACACCTCTATAATAGACTGAGTCTGTAAAACAAGATTTGATGTTCCAAAAGATAAAACAGGAGGCTAATTCAGTATGCATTTCTCCAGAATGGAGTGTCCTCATGCAAGAGTTCACTGTGGAGTATAAATTAATTTTTAGGAAAAGCACAAAGTTGTCTTGGAAAACAGATACTCTATATCTGAGTGTGCTGCCGATTTACATTTACAGAAATGTTATTTAAATAATCGTATGTCCAGGTAATAATTTTTTTAGCGTGTTTTCTTAGGTCCTGATTTAACTCTACTGGTTAGATGCACTTCTGGCTGGCAAAAATGATTTTCTCCCTTCCATAAGGCTTGTCAAAATTTTCCTGTCTCTTTCGTAGTTGGAAGAGACTGAGGTCTGTCAGACTCCTGTCCCAGAACAGTAAGTTGAGGAATGCAGATATAGCAGATGCTTTGGCTGGTGGTAAAAGCCTTTGCTTCAATCAGCATCTTGATCTCCCAGTCAAGGTAAACTCCTTTTCTACAAGGACCTGTGCAGTATTCTGCTTTTCTCTAACCAAATGAATGGGCATCTTTATCAGTTCTGACCTGTTATATTCTTCTCTCAACAAGCTACAACTCTCCAGTGCCTGCTTTGGGCAACAGCTATGTGTAAATAAGTTGTGTCATTTTGTTGTTTGCTCATTACAAACAACTTTCCTGTCAATAGAAGTTTATAAAACTGCCTTTCCCTTTGGCAGTAAAACCTGGTTGCCTGTAGCGCATGAGGGTTTCCCCACTGGGGAACATGAGGATGCAGACATGAACGCTGCATTGCTGCTCCTCTCCAGGCAGAGCAAAAGGTCTTCTGAGACTTCCTGGTGTTTATCTTGAATTCTGCCAAAGCATAGATGCTCCTCTGACACCACATGTGGGTTACCTGCGGGTCGCTAACAGACTGAAATCTGCTCCACAGATGTAGTATCTGACTCTCCTCCCTTTCGGCTGATGTGTTGTTCTTCCTGCCTCTAACAGTGATGCTTGCAGGGTTATATTTTGATGACTCCTCTCCAGGGAGGAGGACTTGGGCTTTATCTGAGCAGTACTTTTTTTTTTAAACAAAATAGAAAGTCCCCAACATCTACATATTTCCTTTTTATGGTGAGGAAAGGCTAATCTTGATTCCATTAGATTCCCTGGACCTCCACATACTATCAACCAGATTAAATACTATTTGTATGACTGATCTTAAACTCCCACTGCTCTTAGATGCTTCCCATGAGTATGCTGCAAGTTTGGTGCCTGGGGCACAGAATTAATTTGTGTATAACCAGCTGTGATATCACAGGGAGCTGTGACTTGGCATGAAGATGGAATGGATCGAGGCTTGAAGAGGAACCTGGGTTTCATGCAAATGCCCTCTAGAATGAAGGACCTACTTGTATTCTTGTTTGTGACATGGAAGAAACACTTGAGATTTTCAGGCTGGATGATGGGAAATGTTTTTGCAGACCTTAAATGTTTGGTTTAATGTCTACAAATGGTAATAATTGGAGTGGTTCACAAACAGTAAACATTTTCAGCACCTCAATGAGGAAGAAAACAGCACAGGACGTTGCCATCTCCAGAGTTAATTGGCATTTCTTATCCCGAGTGTATCTTGACAGTTATTCCCTTATCAGCAGTATATGGAAGAACATTGTCATCTATCTTTTGTAGTTTTACCCTAAAAAATTTAGCAATTCCTGCTTTTTACCATGAGGGAGAACACACAGGCGATCTAATGCTGAATGGCAAAATACCGTAAGCGGCTGTATGCAGTGAGGCAGTGGGTTGTGCACAATGAAACTGGAGGGATTTTCAGTGACAGATCACATCAACATAAGAGCTCAGAATGGAATTAGCTTTGCTTTTGCCTTCAGCAGCACAACCTGTTCTCAGGGGGGTGTTGAAAAAGGGGATGCTTTTCCTGCAAATGGGTTTTTGCTATTCCCAAGTTGTCCATGGGGAATCGGTAATATTGGCATGAAAATGCAGAAGCAGATTTGGAAAAGAGCGGTGTTGGGAGAGTTGCTGAGAAACAGCCTCTTTGTTTCTCTTCCCAGGAGTTGCATGCAAGTGTGTAGAGCTCCTGTGCTTCTCCAGGCCCAGCACAACCTTGGTGGGTGGACTGCCTCTCTAGGGACAAAGGGGAATATAGAAATCTGAAGAAAGGCTGTAATATTTTTGTTCTGATCCAAATGTTTGATAAACTTCAGAAATGGGGGGGGTGAAACTTGAGATGACTAGTGCATCTGCATGTCAAAGATGTTCAAGGAACTTCTTGTCAGCCTGCATGGGGAAAGGAAAAAAGGGTGGCTGGAAAACTGTGGTTTTTCATGAAGGCAAAATATTGCAAAACCTCCTTACTCCAAAGTTGTGCTGAAAACTTGACTAATATACAAGCAACTCATAGGTATGTATAACAAATAGGCAATGGGTTATTTTCTAGATACTGTCTTGAGTAAAGTGAAGATAATGCTGTGGAAGTTGAAATACACAGAGGAAAACAGCCTTCTGTAAATTACTGTCATATTTCCCTTTGTTGCTTGGGGGGACAGCATTGGCAGATTATCATTGTTTCAATGGCACTTGGATAACTCTTTTGGATTGGAACTGATGTGAATCCCATTAAACTTACTGGGAATCATTAGATTCACTTCATGGCTTTTTTTCACTCAGCCCTGGAAAAGGTCAGCATTCTTTATTGCTATTACTGTTTATTACTAATTACTATTGTTCAATATGCCCCTGGGTCTGCTACACGAGTTATTCTAATATCCATATTGCTGAGGCACAGGGATTTGGCAAGCGGCAGTACCTTATGGCCAAAAACATGGGAGGGCTGGAGGAGGTGAGGTCTGTGTAGCCACAGTGATGAGAAAGCCCTTGCACACGCTAGCTATGTGCAGTTTTGCATGGATGTATTGACCAAATCAATGGGGTTTTTAAGCAAAACCACATGGCTAAATCCTTGTTTTATGTAGCTTTACTGAAGGTGATGAAGCAGTATCTCTTTGTTCCAGCTGAGATATGGGTCACTGTATTTGCCATCAGCTGGGGCAGTGTAGGTGGAGGGCAGGAGCCTATACAAGCACACATACGAGTGCTTCGTCTGTCCCTCACCTGATGTTTAGCTGTTTGATCCATGTTCCATTATCCCTAGAGCTGGAAAGCTGGTCTGTGTCCCAAAGAGCAGATTGAAGGGCTGTGCTTCATGTGCTCTTCTGTCCCTTGAGACTGCCCTGGGCATAGCTGGCAGCAGATATGGCATGTCCTGCCCAACGGATCTTGCCATGTGGACCAGTATGTCAACATGAATTCACCACAGGTTGATACCTGGGGGAACAAATATGGGCTTTACCTCCTGAAAGGTCTCTTAACATAGAACTTAAGATTCCATATAAATTAAATGAACAGAAACACCTGAGAACTTGCAGGTATCTGAAATAAAGGAAAGAAGTTTGCTTTGATATATTATAATTCCTGTCAGTGACCAGCAGTTTCTTGACTGGGCCCCTAAGCTCGGGGCAGGAGCAGAGATCAGATCTGTGCCTGTTTCCAGCAATGACCACAGAACCAGTGAATTAGGAGTAAAATTTATTCCTCATCCTTATAGCAATACGTTATCACACTGAAGCATGAGATCTGATTATCTTTCTAAATTGATTGCATTTTGGCATGCATAAATAAATGCTTCATTATTGCCTGTAAAATTAGCTTGCCCCTTCTCAATCACCAGCTGCTGTGCTTGACTCCAGCCTGCTGTGACAAACCACTCCACATGTCGTTTGGTTGTGCTAAATATCTCTGCTTTCAGTCTACAAGGTGAGACTGGACTTATTTTCCCTTTTACTTTGTGTTAGAGAAGCTGCAGAGAACTAAAGTCAGCTGTGGTGAGCTAACTGCTCGTCACTGGGTATGGTCATTGCTGGAGATGTGGAATTTGTATTAGTTTCCAATTTAAAAAATTCTGTGTTCACTTCAATTTGTGGTGCTCCTTGCAGTCCAAGAAACACAAGTGTCAAGTTGGCATGTACTGACAGAGCTGTTTAAAATGAGCTCAAGAGGGGATGCTTGTGTTGGTCTTAGTAGAAATTGTTTAAAACCTGCAAGGCTGTTAAAAGGCAGTGAGCTCGTGAACCATCTTTCCCCCTGAATGAATTCATGATTTCAGATCTGTGGATGATGAGCTGATGGACATAAAACTGTGCCTGATGTTCTGCTGTTGTCATAAACCCTACGGTGTGACGGCCAGCGGTGCTGGGGGTCTGTCTGCCTTCTGCTCTTGTCAGGTCATGCGTGACTCCTGCAGGCAGGGTATCGCCTGTCTCGGGATGCTTTCCGAGATGAACGTTCCAGAATGAATGTGGTGGTGTGAAGTGGCAGTGACTGGAAGTATGAAAATCCAAACAGCACAGCTGATCTTTACAGTGCTCTTTCCTAGGCTAGGAAAAAGAAAACGCTTCTTCCAAGTAGGCCAGTGTGTGGGATGAATGGTTAATTGCTGTTGTGTTCTGCTCCATTCAAATCACTAACTTCTATTTACTTTCTCGCTTACCACCCAAGGAAAAGTTGGTATTGCTGTCATCTGAGCTGCTTACACAGACCTCACACTTAACTTTAAAAATACTCTTAGGGTGTGCTGACCCTTGTGGGATCAATGGCTATGCCCATTTAGACCTAGGGAAAACTGGGGGGGTGAGACCGAGCTGTTTGATCAGAGTTGTGAATCAAGGTGGTGGTGGAAAATTTCCCAGATTTGTTGAATTAAATGTTTTTGAGTTCCTGAAAGTATATCAGCCTAGTTCCTGCTGCACAAAAATCACTTCTCAAGGTTACTTTCATATTAGCTCCCCCAGAAAATAAGCGCTCAGCATTTATCCTTGCTATGCCTGTAACACAAAGCAATCATTTCAAAAATAAGGAACAGAAGAAAAGAAGAATGAATGGTGGGAGCAGGTGGCAGGAGCTGTTAGGTGTGACAACAGGGTGCCCATGAGCCAGCAATGTGCCCTGGTGGCCAAGAAGGCCAATGGCACCCTGGGGTGCACCCAGCAGAGTGTGGCCAGCAGGGCGAGGGAGGGCATCCTCCCCCTCTGCTGTGCCCTGGGGAGGCCGCAGCCGGAGCACTGTGTGCAGTTCTGGGCTCCCCGGGTCAGGAAGGACAGGGAACTGCTGGAGAGGGTCCAGCAAAGGGCTACGGAGATGATGAGGGGATTGGAGCATCTCTCTGCTGAGGAAAGGCTGAGGGCCTTGGGGCTTTTTAGTCTGGGGAAGAGAAGACTGAGGGGGGGATCTTATCAATGCTGATAAATACTCAAAGGGAGGGTGCCAGGGGGATGGGAACAGTCTTTTTCCAGCGGTGCCCAGGGACAGGACAAGAGGGAACAGGCACAAACTTGACCATAGGCAGTTCCATCTCAACCTGAGGAGGGCCTTCTTCCCTGTGCGGGTGGCAGAGCAGTGGCACAGCTGCCCAGAGAGGTGGGGGAGTCTCCTGCTCTGGAGCCATCCCAAACCCACCTGGATGCCGTCCTGTGCCACTGCTGGAGGTGCCCCTGTTCTGGCAGGGGGTTGGGCTGGGGGAGCTCCAGAGGGCCCTTCCAACCCCCACCAGTCTGGGATTGTGAGAGCAGTTTGTGCCCACGTGTAAAGGTAAAATGTGAGTTTTGCTGAAAGACAATGATGTGCTTTCACAGTCACTACCTAGACTTTAAAATTTTCTTTCCTTCCATGTAAGAATGGAAATAGAACCTTCTAGTACCTTTAGAAAAGAAACTGTGTCCAAAAGATCTTTCTTCCTCAAAGACTGGATTTATCTTTGGAACAGGGCTGCTTATAAATTATACCTGAGACATCAGGAATATTCCCATCGGAACCCATGCAAATGTCCTGCTTGTGGCAAAAGCAGCATCAAAAATGAGTAATTCATGAGGGAAGCTGAGAAGATGCCAGAAAACTGATTGTTTATGTGCACTGAGACTAAACGCTGGCTGGGGACCTGCTGGGAATAATGGTGTGGCCAGAGGCACTGGTGGGGCTGGTGAGCTGTGGTGTGCTTTGCAAGACCCCACCATGAGTGCCGTAACCGTTTACACATTTCCTCCTGACCCCGCTGGTGGCTTATTGCTTATTTCTAGTCTCATTGGTGTGCCACCTGATGTATTTCAATAACCTTCAAAGAGGGTTTTGTAGCTTCTTTCGTGCTTTGCTGCCTGGTGGCTCAGCAGAAGGGGCACTTTGACTCCTCCAAAGCTGCTCCTTTAGTGCCAGCAAAGAAAATGGCAACCACCCCTGGGGAAGCGCTTTGGCTTAACACAAGGGTTGCCTCACCAAAGGAGCAGATGAACAGAGGGCACAAAAGACAAAATCCATCTGAGAAATGCCAGGCACATGACAAAGGGGAAGGGAAAGCTGGAGAGCGGTGTTATTTCTAAAACACAGCTATAAGTGACCTTTAAATGTTCATAGCGGGCCTAAGAAAAGCAAGAGGAAGGTGTAAAGGATTTTATTTGTTTAGCTAACTTTAGGTCACAAAGGACAGCAAGAATGATGGAAGTGTGCAAAATAAAAGATCCTCCTAGTAGGCAAAAGTTTTTTTAAAAAAAAATTGGTCACAGGGGTTTTGTACTGTAACATTCCATTTAGTCCAATATATTAGATGTTGTTGCTTGGTTGCAAGCAGAAGGAGGAACGGAGTACATCACAGAAAATATCAGTTTCTGAGGATGTTTCTCTACAGTAAAGCCTGGGTGTGTCAAACCCCGTATCATCTAATATTGCGCTCTACTTGAGTTACCTCAAGTCATCATTTCCTTGTTGCTTTGTTATGTAGGCAATGAAGCCTTTGCCTTCACCTGCTTTGATTTCAAGCATTAGCTCTCACCTGCTGTGAGCTAAATTGTTTTAAGGCACGAAAATAAAATTTTCAGCTAGACTCAATTCATGGGTTGCATTTAACTTGTACCCTTAATTGTATCTTAAGTGAATCTACTGTCATTTTTTGAGGGTTGTCTTGCCCGGAGTCTTTTTGTACCAGTTCTGGCTGAGTTGGGCCAAACTGAAGGTTTTGGGGATCCCTTGCTTCCAGGTCCACTGCAAACCAGTGGGCTTTGCTCTCCGCCTTTTGAGTGCCGGGGTTGGTGTGGACACTTCTCCCTCTGGTTAGCAGGGAGAACTAGGACTCAAAGAGCCTGCTATGGAGTGCCAAAGGGTAATACAGGGCTCTGGCATCCTGCAGGGTTCCCAACCCCTTCCGAAGAGAACCCAATGAAGTAGTAAGTACTGACTAGCGTATGAAGATGGCTTAGGCAGTAATAACAAAAACATTAAAACCCTGGTGCAAGCAGAAGGGAGTGAGTGACTAGCTTGAACATCAGGTGTGTCAATGAACAGGCATTAGAAATCATGTGTTTTGCTCGCTGAACTCTTTTGTTGCTGACAAGAGCCTGGAATTGGAGAAACTTGAGTGAACATCAGCAGCTGGTCAGTAAACTGTCTTTCATTGCTCGGAGTACCATTGTCTCCAGAGAAATATGTACAAATGTTTACAGCAATGTGGTCCTTGACAAGTGAGGTGCGTGGAGAGAAAAATGAGTCCTCTTTCAGGGATTCAGTTCAATGGCTGCAAAGCAGTGACAGTTCCTATGCTGCTCTGTCAGAACATCATGCTGAGACTGAGAGTTCTTTCCTCTGCATCGCACCGGTGGTGTGGGCTGTCGTGGGGGGCATCTCCATTAGCCTGATGAGCACAAGTGGGCTCATTTAGTAATGCCATCCCAGAGGCTGAGTGCCCTTACAGCCTCTATTTTTAGCAACGTGAAGTGCGATGAGCAGGGGTTATCGTGTTTACGGTACTATTGTTAAATGAAATATGCTTCTGAATCTTTGAGACTAATATTTGCTTGGGAAAAAAAAATCATTAGGTTTTTGTTGTAAAGATGAATGTGTAGTTTTGAGGAACTGTATCTGTGTCCCAGAATAGTTAGCAGCTGCTGTAATAATTCTTCTGAAGCTATAAAGGAAGTGACAGGCTTTCCGGGGTTTGTTTTGGTAGGAGTCCAAAACCAAAGAAAATTGGGCTTTAGGCATCAGATCCATCACTGGGGCTGGAAATGAAGGAACGTCAGTGCAGCCCTGAAGCTTTGCTCCATCTAACAGCAGGAGAAAGTCTTGCGAATGCCAATCCTGCTTCCACCTAATAGGAAAATGAATGCACGTCTGTAGTTGGTTGTGGGTCAGAAAAACATTCTGGGGTGATCACATCTTTTAAGGATGCTGTTTTGGAATAGTCACAGAATGAGGCATGCTCCTCTATGTTGGTTCACGTAAATCTCATTCTTCCTTGCTGTTTTCCTGAAATCATAAAGCAGATCCCTGTTTTTAGAGTGAAACAGGGAGTGAGAATGGTTATGGCCTCCTTAAAGCTTGTTCTGCCTGTAGGGCCGATGTCCCTTGTGTTGGATTACTGTTCCTATTCTTCAGATTTCATAGGTGTCCATCACTATAGAAAAACACGTATAAATACTTCCTGTACCTGAACAAAAGAAGTTACTTTTTTCACCTAGAAATAGCCTAACTGGAAGAAATGGAGCATAAAATATTGCACAGCAGGTGGCAATGGTGAAATGATAAAAAGAAACAGAAAATAGCTGCACGGTTCACGATTGCCTTTTTTTAAAAAAAAAAAAAACCCAAACCAAAAACCCAGAAGGGAAAATGATTCACAAAGTAATTTGAGATGGATGCTGTGAGCCTTAGCTGTGTCGATTTTCCATGACTGAGGGGACACAGTGCTTAATCTACCCACTTGGTCTGTGTGGGTAACATGCATCTTTTATTTTTATATTTTAATGAGCACACGTAAGTCATGCCAGGTTTCCAGACAAGCCTAAATCATAATACTTCCAGAAGCTTTGTTTCCTCCTCTAAGCTCTCTGCTCAAAATGAGAGACACACCTCTAAAGCTGGCAAACTGGTGATGGACACATCTGTGCAGGGAGTCCTCCTAATTCATGCTCTGCTCTTGGGACTGCCTGCATCCCAGCTGGCAGCAGAATGGGGTGGGAGATGACCTGTGGGTGCCTTGTACCTTTATAATCAAGTAAATCTCGTAATCGGCCATCTGTCTGGTGGCTAGTCTCCTCTACCCAATTTTTCTGTTGTCAGCTCTGCAGCTCTTGGATGTGTCCTCTCGGGGACTGGGCACCATGGTGTCCCTTTGAGGAGCACAGGGGAACACCTAACGAACATCTGGATGTAGGTGAGGAAGGTGAGGTTGCTCTTGTGACAACAAAACCTCCTAGGATGGAGTACAAATGTTGAAGTAAATTGATCCTTGCAGAAATTCATCCTAACACATAGGCTCTACCTGATGTAACTTGGATTTTCCTCTGAATTTTGTGGACCAACAGCTTTAGCCAAAACCTGTCATGTTTATTGAGTTTTCAAATTTGGTTAACTTTGCATATGATTTCTTTAAGATTTCCCTGAAGTCCCAGGTATTAATGTCTGTAAGAAATATGTTACTAGATAAGAGAAACTGCTGCTTTTACTGTTATAATAACGCAGGTTTTGTGTAATGCCAAAAGTCGTGAATTAATTGATCTTAGTTGAACCATCCTTCGCTGTGTCTGCTGGCACTTTTGTACCTGGGAAGACCCAAGGATAAATGGACCACAGAAACAAACTGTGTACTGAATGTAGCTTTCTCTGTTTAAAAATCTGGAGGAAAGCTGCATTCTTCAATTCCCCCTGTGTGTTTCTGTTCCAGGACTAGGCAGTGCTGCTTGTATCTTCTCAGGAATCCATTTGGCACTTCTTGTGAGCAATAAAATCAAATCTGAATCAAAGGAAAAAGTAAACATGGACAAGAACAGCCTGTTGTTTTCGTGGCAGACCAGACCCAGTCATAAGAACCCTGGCTGAAACAGGATTTTTACTAGAATCTGTTCAGTTGACATAAAAACATGGTGCAGGAGCATCTTGGTTTTGAAGTCCCTGTTGAAAGCAGCAAGGTTTGGGTGGCAGCGAGCCTGGCCATGGAGCACCTGGGGCATTATGGGCTTGGGCTGTGTAGGCTGGCAGGGAAAACCTCTATGGAAAATGCCAGAAACAAGATCCCTTATGTAAATCTGCTTTGGCACTATGTGTGTGTGCATTACAACAATTACAGGATGATGTATCGTGTGCTTCATGCGCTTTGAGAAGGATTTTCTTCGCCGTATGACTTTGTATACATTTGTTTGACTCTTTTCACAGTTTTATATTTGATCAGCTCTAACGACAGTAAGTTTTACAAGTTAATTGAATTCTTAAGCAGTTTCTTTTTTTTGTTTTTCCTCAGGAAAAACATCTAATCTCATACATTCCCCTGAAGGTGCAAAGCTTTGAAATGTATTTGAGTCTAATGTGGAATTTATTTTATGACAAAACAGAAGATACTTACAGATGAAAAATAAATACCAAGGATAAGTCATGCATTTTTCATTTTGAGTCTGAGGGCAGAGCGCTGAGGAGTCAAATATTTAAGATAAGCCCTCTGGTACCCAGAAGAGCTCAGTATGGGTGTGTGGGTGCTGGGTGATGGCTGAAGCTTCATGATGCCGCAGGGATCCGTGCTGTTTTACAAGTTAGCTTTGAGCAGAGGGTCCTGCAAGGATGGAGCTCGTCTGCCCTGAGGATGTGCCTCATTTGACTCATGGAGCTGTGGGGATTGGCTGGGTGATCCCGTGTTCCAGCTGGGATGGCTCTTTGCGGGGATGGGGATGGGAAGAGCCCCATATGTGTGGTGCATGTTGTGCTGGATCCGCAAAGTACCGTATTTACCTACATAGTAAAGAGCATAAACTGAAATTCTCATGACAAATGCTATCCTGACTATCCACTGTCACCAAAAATTGAGGAATTTTTTGGGGGGGTATGGAGTTGTATTTAAGTGATCCAAGTCTGTAAACCAAGATAGGGGAAGAGGTGGGGTGAAAAAGGAAACTGCTGATCCTCAGGTAATTCCTCTGTAAGTCACAAGAGTACCACGTCTTTCCAGTTTGCAGCTTTTTAACATCCTCAATGAAACTTATTTCTCCTGCTTATATGGGAAAGCTCTAATGTGTTTACTAAAGCTTTCTGCAAACGAACTTTCTCAGCTTAATGATCAAGATTATTTGCTCTCCATTGGGAGTAAGGATCAACTACATCGTGTGATCCTCAAAAACAACATTTATTGCTCTTTAAGGAAATAATTGAATATGCTACCATACACAAGTGTATCAGGCAGCTCATGACCAAATTGTGCTAATTGCTCTTTATCTTGGATTGCCACCTCTGAATGTCTCATCTTGCTTCTAGGTCATGACATGGGCATTGTACAGATGGGCGCTTATCTGCTGGCAAGTGGAACTGATACCATCAGCTCTGAGTTGATGTTAAATAAAGGACATGGCAGGAATAACAAATTCTTCAGAGATGACTGGGATCCATGTGGTTTTCAGTGTAGTGAATTTGCTTTTTGTCTTCATCTGTTTCCAGATGCAGGGGTGTTTTTCCAGTACTCTCTTCCTTTGGTTGTACTGAGCTTGTTTCCTTTGGCCAATAAGGTTCAGTCTGTTTTGAACAGCCTACAGGTTACCAGACTTCCATTGCCACGCTTTTCCTTACTTCTCCCTTTTGCAGAAAGCTTGCCATTTTACAAATTGTTCTTCATCAGAGATAATGTGTGTCTCTGAAATGGAAGCACTTTTCCCTTTACTTGTTCCCAGAAAGTGGCCAAAACACCTGCAGGTGCTGATGGGTTTTAAAAAAGGGAAATCAAATGTTGTCTCAGCCAGAAGGCTGCTCAATTAACTTTTCCTGCTGGGAATTATTAGACCTGAGGCTGTGCTGTTGGGAGGGATCATTTCTTAGCATCAATGCTAAATGAATTGGGACTTTGTTGGCAACAGAAGAACTTCTCAGAACATGAGAGGCAAGAGCAAAGCACTGGAAGTTTAAATATCGGATGGAGTTCACTTTTGGAGCACCATGCTGTTTTGCTGTGAAAAACAGATTTAAATGATAATGCCTGAAATGTAGAAGTTGTCAAATACATCAACATTTGCTATAGGAATGCCAACTAAAATGCGGTATTCAGAGCAGAAATCTTTAATGTTTGCTTATTTTGTTTTTCTAAAACTTACCTCTTCCTTAAGGCAAAATCTCTGAATCCTTCCCTTACCTGGGACAGGCTGCGCTCAGCAGTGTGAGGGGCAAGCGGCTCCCGTTCGGCCAGGGTGACTTGCTGTGGTGCTGACATCCCATTTTAAGGGCTCTGTGGTCCACCAGTCAAAACCAGAGCCTGCCACACCCAAGCATTTATTGGTTTCTCTTGTTTAGGTGAGCACTCGAACTCGGTCCAGCAGCCAAACTCTGACATTTGAAATACAAGATGCTTGGAGAACACTAAAAATAATTTCTGTGGATTATATTTAAATTTTACACCCATGGCATACTTTAAGATGCATTTCTGTGGGCTGAACCCCAAACTCTTGTCTTGGGGAAACTACTAAACACATCATCAAACTCTTATGTATCTTTTAATTTGAATCTTTGACAAAATCATGAGAAAATCATGTTTATTTGAGCCTCATTGTGTTTTTAAACAGAACAATATTTACTTATTCTTTTTAACCAAGTAAACTCTTCTGCAAGGGAATGGTGTGCGTATTTTCACCAGTTTTAACCAAGGGATGTATCTGGCATTGTCTGAACTCTACACCTGACCAGAACATCAGCCTCACTTCTTGATCACCTGTCACAGTCCTGGTCCAACTCTTGGAATCAGTAACTTGGGTTGCCCTGCACTTGATTGTCCTCTGCTTCAGATGTCGTGGACTGATTTTGGCAGAGCTGATCGCACGTAGGAGGAGGCTGTGTGTTTTTTTAGAAATCTTGCTCTGGTTGCAGTGCTGCTGAGGGAGAGGCAGGGTTTGGAGCGATGCTGGCATGGCGAGTAGCATGTCCTCCCTGCTAGTACACCTGCACCTGGGGCCAGGCATGGCTTTCCCATCACACTGAAAATAAGCATCAGAGTTTGAGCAGTTCTCAAAATGCATGAGAGGAATACATTGTAATCTGTTGTGCATTGCCTATAAGCTCTTTCAATTTAACTTTCCTTTTCTACTTTATCAGGTCTGTTGCTTTTGTGCAGTGCTGTCCTTCTTGATGCACAACTTTAATATCTTTCTTTACTTCAGACCTTCCCAGATTTCAATACTTTGTTGCTGCCCAGATCTTCCCCTCTTTGGTTTCTTTTGATTGTGGGTTGATTTTACTCAAGTCACTTTCTGGCACTCTGAAAACGAAATTCAGCAGCATCTACACCCAAGTGCGAGATCCCATGGGCAGCAGCATGTGTGACATTTAACAAGAGAGGAAGGGAAGCCCTGGGGGGACTGGGGAGTCCGATCTGTCTTACCCATCTCCCTCACCACTGAGAACTCACCTGTTCTAAAGAGGATTCTTGTGTGTTAGCACTCACTATAAATCAGTGTCTTAGTGTGGTGACACCCAGTCAGTTGGAGCTATTCCCTTATGAAGAGAAATGGTTTCCATTTGTCTCACTTCAGAGCAAGGAACCAAGTTTCCACAGAGCTGGTTTTGAGGAGCAGAGGTGTTCCCGTGGCTGGGGTGACTTCACATTCTGGGAAAAGCAACATCTGGGCTGAAAAAGTATAAAAAGGCACATTGCAGAACCTCCATCTGTGTTGGGTGCAATGTGACATCTCAGCATCCATCATCTGGCCCAAAACCCACAGCAAGTTGCTGGGACAAACCCACCCCTCAGCTGTGGAACTGCACTGTCTTTGGAGGAATTGCATGCAGGTTTAATAAACAAGAGACCTGATTGTTACCTTGTGGTGTCAAATGATGAATAATTACTGGGTGAAAGTGGCTTTTTGTGTGAGAGCAGGGGACCCTCTTTGCTGGGGGGCTCTGGTGACCCATTGTGCTGCCCAGAGGTGGCTTGTGCAGCTGGCACTGGTGGAAAAGATGTTTGGTTTTTTGTGGGGTTGTATATATGTGTATTGATACATACATAAGTGTTCTAATGGAGCAAAATCACATAAAACAATTACTCTGACCTAAAACTCTTCTGTACTTATCCTCCCAAAACTGGCTCTCTTACTTCTCCTCTGAAATATGGTTTAGAAATGGAAAGGGGTGATGCACTTCATCTTTCTCCTCTCAATCCAGGCTGTTAAACAGCTCCTGACGAAGGCTCAGCTGCTCTGACTTGCTGTTGGAGAGGTTTGGGCAAATTGCTTTAGGGACTGCTCCCAGGTAATTAAAACATGCTTTGTCTCTCACCCCTCCAGGCTGATTTGAATTTGTACTGAGAGTTACAGGGGGGAGTTAATGGGATTCTTTTACAGGAGCTTATTCTCCAGGGGGTGAGCAATATTAAAACTGGTTAAGAAGAAGGCAGAATCATAAACCTACGCTGTCGGGATCGGAGTGGCTACGTGTGGTCAGGTCACAGGGAACCTCAGTCCTGAACAACTTGGGCAATTAGCTGGGAACCAGCGATAGGCCTAGCTAGTTAAAAACCAAAAATAATAAAAAAAAATATGTACCAGTGCTTGGCACATGGGCTTTTAGCTAATGAGCATCCCAGGGAGTGGACGCAGCCCTTGGCTGCGCTGCCAGAAAGGAGAGGGAGAACCGCAGCATCTGAGCAGCGGTGGTAATGGAAAGTGCAATTAAGGCATGTATGTCAGCTTCCTCGCTAATTGAATCTGTGGGCTACAAATAGAGATGTGTGCATGCAAGCCGAATGGGTGTGCCTGAGCTGGACACAGATCTGTTAAGTTCAAGGTGGCAAAAAAGAGACCTTCAGCTTGAACTGTCCTTACTTGCAACACTTTGAGCGCATCAGTAGGGATCTCTCTGATTTCTGTGGATTTTTCTGGTTTTATTTGGGAAGGTGATACTCCTTTCCTTAAAACCGGCTGTGTGCTAACTGCTTGGTGAGATTGTATTTATGGAAGCGTAGCCCTGCCTTGAGGGAGCTGGTCCTGACCCCACAGGGCAGAGATGTGGGACGAGAGCTGGTGGGGTCCCAGCACCTGCGGGCTGCACCCATCAGCCCTCACCCAGTGCCGATGCTTTATCTGTTAGGTCTATTCGCAAGAAACTCCTCTTCCACTGGTGAAATACGTAGCAGTCCTTATAAATCAGCAGTAGGCTAAGTTTGTGTGTCATCTTTTAATTACTGGAAAATCCCTGGGATCAGAAGATGGCATCATAAGGTTTACAGCTCAGCTTTAGTTTGGATTCAGATGCCTTACTTGGTCAAAATGGGCTCTGAAATTTGAAAGAATTTGTCTGAATAAGGCACACAGGATGTAGTTTATCATCGCTGTGTGCTGGGGATAATTGTACTTACTCAGCTCTCTTAGCTGCGTACAGCCTGATAAAACAAACAGAGCCAGACATGTTACAGACTAACCCAAATAGATAAATCCTTACTTTCAAAATTAACTAGGCAGTAAAGCATGTTGTTTTTCACTAAATGTCTATAAGTTGTAGCTGAATAAGGTATTTGTTCTCTCTGAATGGGGCAAGGGCTATAAATAATGTATGGCACAGTCTGGATTTACTCTCTCCCATGTCTCGTAATGATAGCAGCATTATAGGGATTTAAGGGAGAAGGTGCTTCCTATAGCTGAGTAAGAATGAAACGTGTATTGGTGTGACACCCGCATCAGGGATGTGTTGATGGCCATTTCATGAAATGAGGGCAGAGCAGTGTGTGTCATGCAGCTGGGTGCCTGCCCCCAGGACCAGCCTGTGAATAATGGTTAAGTACGGTGACACAACACCTTCCCAAAATGTATAGACCTGTTATGGCTTTAGTCGTAATTAAGAAAGGTTAACCAATAGCACCAGGTTTAAGACAAACTGGCATACAGATCTGGCTGAGGCCTGGGAGGGAACACATGCTCAAGCTGAGATGAGGCTTTAATTGAGAGAAAATGGTGTGAGAAACTTGCTTTTACGCACAACAATCAAAACGCAGCTCTAAAAGGAGCACCAGCCTCTGACAAGCTGCTGGAAAGGCAGGTGGGGCTCTACCTAGCTCTAATTAGAGCCAAGTATAATTGTAATAAATATTGGAAAACGTTCAGTTACTTAATGAAGCATGAGAGAAACTCTTAACGTTGGTTTCTGTGAGCACCAAGAACGCAGACTAATCCAGCATTACCTACCCATGCTGAAGCGATAAAAAGCCCTGCTGTCTTCAGTGTGCTGCTGAAGGTAGGATGCGGGTAAAAATAAGTTGTTAGTGTGAATGCCTCGGTAATCTCAGGGCTAAGGCGGTGCCCAGGAGACGTTTGCTGGGTGGTGGCTCAGCAGGTCTGACCATCTCTGCCGCGGGGCTGTGTGAGTTCCATCCGACCCTGCTGAGCTCCTGCCAGTGACAGGATGGTGCCTTCTATTTTATTTTATTTTTTTAAGGCATCTGGGCATATGACAGTGAGCTGATACTCTGCTGATAGGTCTTTTTTTTTTTCCAATCTCACCTAACTTAGGGGTTCATATGCATGTTAAACCACCTACTATGCTGTTTTTCAACAAGACAGAAGCAGCTCGGGTGATGCCAAGGGTGCGCCCCATGCTTAGCTGGCTGCTGGCAATGCAGCGCTGCACAGCTGTACTCATCACCAAAAGGCATCACATGAAAATCTGCACAAATTAGCTTTGTGTGTGCGGGGAAAGTGGACTTAAGTACACTTTATTGTTCTGTGATCCCCATTTCTCTTTTTTAAAAAAAAAATATAAAAACAGGTTGGTGGTTTAATAGAAGCAAACAGACTAGGAGCAATAGACAGAGGGTTCGGCATGACGTGCAGCTGTACAGGACAGCTTTGCCTCTTTCATAATGATAAAAACATGGGCTGAGAAATTTATTCCTCTACACTTGAAATTTGTTGGGAAACATGGGATTAGCACTGCTGCAGAGGGAACCAAGATGTTTAATTGGGTTGTTGCCTTGGTGGATAAGACAAAGATCAGCAAAGATGAGTCCTCAGTGAAATTTTATATGCAATGGTAGTGTGGATTTTTTTATTTATGTAAATACTGTGAGCTCATCAGTCATCTATAAACTTATGAGAATCCAGCCTTTAGCATAAAGGTTTCCTTAGGCAGGGACAACAAATGCCAATAAAATACAATTCTCTTCAGACCTTTTCCTTTTGAAAATGACCCTCTCAGCGTCCATAAACTGTGATGGATTCTGTTGCCATGGCTCTGCTGAAGCTGGGGGTGAAGTTTCTGCTGGTTGTGGCGAGGGCAGGTTTTTGTGGTGTATAATCAGGTAGCTGAGCTCTCTATTTCCATCCAAAATGCAAAGTTTCCTCACTATATTTCAGGAGATAAATAGCTTTGTTGAACAACTCTAATGACATGATGGCAATTGCTCATTTCAAGGCAATGTTCTGCTGTTGCAGCCTTGCTTTTGTACTGAGAACTAAAAGCATCTTCTCAAAGGTTAGAGGATATGATCCGCCATACTACGGAACTCTCTTTTTTTCCCCAGCATTTGGTAAATACTTGTTAGGAAGCCTTTCAGATTCCCCAGTATTTCTTTCTAGAAAGATTTTGGTTTTGGGCTACTAAGGTGATGTTCACAACACTCAGCCATTTTAGTAGTTTTAAAAAATTTCCACATCCTTTCAGGCTTGAGACTATACAACTCTGCTGGTGTAATTGAATTAGGGCAGTGCAGTCCCAGGAGCGGGAGGGGTGCGATGCAGCAGGCTGGGCAGGCAGGGACTCCTTGACCTTCCTTTGGCAGGACCAGGACTCCTTAAATTCTGTAACTACGTGTCTCTGTTACCCTGGGGCTGGTTTAGTCGATCACAGCCTCCTTTACCCTTGTTTCTCTATGCCCTTATTGGGGAAACCAACCCGTTGTCATTAAGACCTTTTCCCCAAGTGCTTCTTTTACACCCTATATCTTTTGCAAAACCTCCTTACGCCAGTTGTTGAACTTCCTCACCTTTCATTTGCAGGTGAGATGGAGCCTAAACAACTTAAAGGCTGTTAGGCTGACAGAACCCTCAAAAACTCTTTAGCTTTGGACTTCTGTGCTCCAGACCTGGGTACTGAGCTTTGGGATCACGTCTGTGTATTCCCATGACAGCTTATCTATCAACCGTGTTCCTTTGTTTCTGCCCATTGCTGATTATAATTAAAGGTCTGGGTACAGAGTTACTTTCAGAGGTAAAGTAATGAAATACTGCTTTCATTGCAATGAACTTTTACAGTGTCAGGATTTGGCATTTTATTTGTTGTTTTTATTCTGATAAGGCTCTCTTGAAAGATGTGACATTTTGTATGGCTATCAAAATGGAAAATTTCCTCTGCAAATGAGTCTTACGGAACTGATTAGAAATGAACATTTTGAGTGATCTCCCGCTGCTGCTCATCTCTCTGAGACCCGAGATCCTGTGAGCTCGCTGCGTACCAGCCTCGCCGAGGCAAAGGCTTTTCAATTTTGTGAATTCCTTAATAAAGTCTTCAACTTAATTGACAGTCTCAGACACATGTTTGTTGCTTACCAAATGAAAAGCCCTGTCTGTAAAGCTAATCCTCCATCACTCCTCCTAGCAGTTCTTTTCAGACTCGATGGAAATGAATAAGGCAATCTGTATGCAGAAATGGAAACCTTTCAAGATGGTGACTTTTTACATAGATCTGCTCTCGGATTTTCTTGAGCCGGCGCAGAGATTGTCACCAGCTTCAAAGGGGGGGGGGTGTGTCTAATCATCCTAATCAAACCTCTGGGAACTAAATTGACACTGAAAACTTCCAGATCAATAACAAAGAGGAAAATGTAGCTGTCTCTTACTTAAGCCTTAAAAGTTTAGCATGTGATGTTCATGACTATCTGAACATTTTGGGGGGGGGGGGGGGGGATGCATAAACTTTTTTCCTTCTCTCACTTAACTATAATAAATGTGGAGATGAGCCCCAGCGCTTGGAGTTCCGCACTTAAAAACCAGGCTATTATGTCAATAGCTCACCTATGCCTACCTATAATTAAATGGGGAGACACCCTTCTCTATCTGGGTTTTGACTTAAGCCTTATTTTTATTTTTAAACTCAGATAAGTCACTTGAACATTTTCTGCCCTTTGTCTCTCAGCCCCTAGCTGGTCGGTATTTCTGAAGGGCTGTCAGATGATGCTCTGGCAAATGAAACTCTAGTGGGTCTTTTTTATCCGATCCCACCCAGACTTTCCTCAGTCTAGGTTAAGAAAACTTATGCCCAGTGTATTTGATTCCAATGTAAAAGGGGTTTTTGCTTCCCTTGACAGAACAAATTACCCAGGGATGTGTTGCCGTGTGTTCAGTTTATCTGTTTGTTTTGAAATTGCCTAGATCTCAACTAATTGTTAGAGAATAAAATCAAAACTGAGCAACGATGGGAAGGAGCGAGGAAGCATTTTTATGCTATGTCTTGATTAAAAAGAACTTTCTTTCCAAGCAATCTAGAAAAACATTTGCCTTCCTGAGAAGACAGTTTTACAGACCATCGGATGAGCTGGTTGCTAGTTGACAAGACTGAGAAACAAACAGATACAGGTCAGGATCTCTGGGTTGCTGTATGACTCACGACACTGTTGGAGCTGAAAACATTTTTTGATGGACAACTTGTCAAATAGGAATTCCATTATAAGAGAGCTCTGAACAAATATATTTTCAAGATGTAATTTGCAATGTGGTCTCTGAAACGAAAATATGTGGAAGGGATAATTTCTAGGTGCTGTAAATAAAATAGCGGGATATACTGGTAGGTTTATGGATCTTGACTTTAACTAAAATATCCATTTGACTGAAATAAGAACTGTAATTTATCCAATTAATGTGCTGGAATGTGTGGTGATAAAAGAATACAATAGTTTCTGTTGTGTTACACAGCCGTTGCTGTCCTTGAAACTCAAAAGCCGTGCAGGTAGGACAAAGTGCGTAATGACAGAGGAGGAAAAATGCTGGTATTGAATTGACTGAGGAGAAGTAATATTGTCTTAAGACATCCCTACACATGTTGCTGTGGCAGGCTGGCTTTTCCTGCTGGAGACGCCAAGCATGGCTGCCCTGAGTGTCTGTCCCTTTGGTGGCACCCGGTCCCTCTGTGCGCCCACGGCCGTGGGGCATGGCCAACCGGCCAGCCCAAGCAGTGAGTCTCCCCACCTCTGCCTCCCGTAAGTGTACTGGGGATGCTTGTACTACTATATTTGGGTGCTGTAACACTCATTTGCTTTAATGGCATCTGTGTAATCTTTGGGTGTGATACTCCATTGATGGGTCACCATTTGCCTCCTTCAACATAAGACTAATATTTATGTTCAGAAATGTTATTTTCATGTCAGCGGTTGTATATTCAGTTCACCTCTAGCACACGCCGGCTTCCTTCCCCAGAAGCTCACACAGACAGCGTTTCCTAACCCAAAGCCTCATCCTTTCCTCTCCAACCCTCTGATTTTCTCTAATACATTTTTGCAAGCTTTCTGTGACAGCAGATTTCCCTGGTCTTTCCCCTTCCATACTGGTGGATTATATTGATTTTGTGTCATCTGCCCATCATGTTTCTCACTGTTTCTCCCATGCCGTGGTTGCAGGAGGGGAGATGGGAGAGGGGTATGAGCCTGGAGGAGCACACACACCTGGTGTGTGGACAACTCGTTATGTTTATGTTCGTGAAATGTCCTTCAGTGGAGTTGTCACACAGGTCTGCTATGAAAGAACATAATTATTTTTTTCATGTCCCTTTAAGTGTTCACCAAAGGGCAGTCCTGCATCTCGGATCCCTCTTGTGTGTCTCATTGGTGGAGCGGGTGTCCCAGCAGTCCCCATCTGTTGGGCACCCAAAGGGGCCCCATCCTGGGGCACAGCGTGACCCCCACATCCCTCACAACAGGAACAGGGGCAGTCCCTGCAGGGCCCAAAATGTGGGCGATGAACCCAAAATGTGGGTTCCTGGCAGCGGGAAGGTTTTCTTCATGATGAAGGCTATAATGCGCAGCTGCTGCCTGGGTTTGTTGGCTTTGTACTTCATTGTAGGGCTGCGCTGTTTGGAGCTGTACTAACCATTAATGAAATTCCCCCTTGCAAAGCACCCCAAAGTCATTAACCAGCATCATCGATTGTGTGCGAACACCGATCAATGGGTTCTGCTGGGGAGCGTGGATACAGGCAGATGGTGTCCCTGCACAGCAGATGCCCATCCTCTCGTCTCGCCGCTTTATCTGGGCTAAACCCAGTGTTCCTCTGCAGCTCTGTCTCAGGCACGGAGGAGCGGGAAGGTTCAATAAGGACCAGCAGGCAGGAGCTTTTAAAACATGCAATATGTTTAAATCTTCTGCTTGCTGTTTTCCTTGTGTGCCTCAATTGTTTTGCTTTTTTCTTCTCCTTTAATGTTGAATTATAACAAATCGTAGCATCATTGGCACTCACAAATTGCTTGATACTGGCATCTCTCTGCATGGCAACACATGCAGGTTCAGCAGATGCTTTTGTAGAATATGGGGAGAAAAAAGAAGTAAAAAAACAGAGGAGATGACTAGTTGTCCTGGTTTGAAGCCCTAGCCCCCTCTCCTTCTGAATAGTGAATAAATCAGCCACTTGATGAAGATGTAGCACTTGGATCTGGTTTTGTGTAGCTCTTCTTTTATAGGCAGGGTTTGCTTACATAGCAATCTGGAATGTTAGTCCCTTGATTTGGGGTTGGTTTGTTGGGTGTGTTTTTTTTGTTTTGGCTGGGTGTGCCCTGTGTGGTGTCTCAGCCGGACCCCTCTGAGCCTCTTGGGTGGGAAGAACAGCGAAACCCACCTTGGCCACTCAGGAGTTCACTCCAAACTCACCTACTGATTTTCACAGCTGTAAGTCATTGCCACCTTCGTGTGGGATGGCCACTGCCAAAATCCTGCTTTAATCCAGAGTCTTGTTCTGCCTCTGGCCTCTCTAAACCATGATTTGGATGTGCCAATGCTCCTCTGGTATGAGATGAGTGTCACTGTCCTCAGCTCTGCTTGTGCTGGGGCAGGAGCAGGGGCAGGGAGAGCAGCTGGGGCAGGTTTCCCCAGATCAGCCAATGCTAAGCTGATCCTTCCTGCTGGCTAATTGAGTATTAATGACCAGTTACTCTGGAACAGAATCATTTTGCTCTTGTTTCCTGGTCCTACTCCTGGGATTTTATTCCTGGGTGTCTGGGGACACTAAGGGGCAGAAGGGAGGGAGAGAGGAAAGAGAAGGCTCTCTCAAGGCATCAGGCATTCATCTGAAATTCTTTAATGGTTTAAATTACCCAAGAATCTCAAGAAACAGGGAGGGATGAAGAAGTAGTAGTGTGACTGACTTATTGAAAAGGAGGGAACAGAGCCTGCCCTGGAATGCCTTTCATGCAGGGTTTTCTGGTCTGTTAATATTAACTTGAAATATTCTCTTAAGAGCGTGTTTCCAAAACAAGAAACTTTCCTACATCCAAATGTCCTTGTAGGAAAGGACTTAAAGGCATGGACTTTTGCATTATTGCCTTCTTTTCTCCTTGGAGATAAATATTAATAGGATGGAATAATACAGGTTAAGCAGATTTTTTGAAATAATTTCTGATAACGGGAGAAGTTTCCCCAAGGCCTCCGCTGTATGGAGAAGCGATATCTCAAGCCACAAACAAAATTGCCAAACGTGACCAAGATCTTCAGATGAAAACGAGACCAAGCTGTCCCCACCACGCTCCTGCTCCTCCTTTTGGATGGTTGTGATTGCAGCGGGGCTGGGTGGGGTGTACGGGGCCATGGCCCCTGTGCTGGGATGGTGGCACTTGAGGATGTTCTGCAGGGCAGTGGCCACCGCACAGTGCATCCCCCAGCCCCGGGCAAGCCGTGTGCCGGCCCCATGCCACATCGATGAATGGCCTCAGGGATGATGACCCATTGGTCCGATGCCATCAGGAGAAGGCATGTTGACAATTAGCAGAGGTTGACTTTCCTGTTAAATATGTGAGGCTGGGGAAGGACCAGCCAGTTGGGTGAGGGAGGACCTAGAATTGACTCAGTGAGAAGTGGATCCCGCTGGTGCCTGTGCTGCAGAGGGCTGGCCGGGGTCCTGTGGGGCCATCGGCGGTTGTTGATAACATGCGATGACCGTGCTGGTTCGAAAGACTGCTGGTGTGTTATGCTGAACCCAGCGGGGATTTAAAGTGCTCTGTGAAACTAAAAATAGCCAAATGAGTGCAGCCGCGTCTGAGCATGCTGATTTGCGTTTTTATGCTCGCCCCATCCAGCTCTCTGTATGCCTGTGCCTGAAGACCATGGAGTGCTTCAGTGAAGAACCAGAGGCTGCTTCCAGCCAAGGAATGGTTGGACTTAATGATCTTAAAGGTCTCTTCCAACCTCAAAAATTCAATGATTTTAAGAGGGAGAGAGCTCCAGGGTTCTTTGCTGACCACAAAGATGAAATGCTCTCCTCCTGCAGTTTTGCATGTTCTTCACACCACGTGTGTGCAGGGCCCCTGTCCCACTGCGTGTGATGAAAGATGACTTATGTTGTAAAAACAAGTGAGGATTGAGCATTGCTTTCCTTAGAGCTGTGTTTGCAGTAAGTGGGAAACTTCGCAGCAGTGGCTTCCAGAAAATCCCACGGCAGATGGGTACGCAAAGTGCTGTTTGCTACAGGAGTTAAAAGTTTTCAGTAATTAAGGGAGTTATTTCTAGGTTACCTGTTGGGCGCACTGGTCTATGCCAAATTACTGGGCTCCAGGCTTGTCCTATGAATGATGGAATCTGGGTACATGCCCCAGCTGCAGGGACTACTCCTGGTTTTAGGCTGTGTCGTTGACAAATGAGTCTTGCCCAAGCTGAGCTTTGGCATGTCTTCCTGCCATCTCTCTGCAGATGGCCAGCAGTTGCTGTCTGAATACTTGCACTGCTTGCACTGCAGGAGATCGGGCTCCTTTGGTCCCTTGGGACCCCCTTCCCCCCTGCTGCTGTACTGCCCTGCTGCTGGGGGCAATTCCCGGAGCATCTTTCCAAGGCGTACCTTGTACATGTGCTCCTGAGTATTATCTTATGCTTGGAGAAGCTGGGCTGCACATATTCCCAAATCAATCCTTTTTCTCATTCCACTTAGACCTTCTAGAAAGCCTGTAAAAGTCCCTAAGTTGTTAAATAGTGTCTTGTGATACCAAAAAGTTAATGTCGCAGTTGCTTTGTACTTCTAATTAAAACCCCACGAGGTTCATCCCAATGAACTCTTTTTTTTTTATTTTAAAGTATGCCTTCCTTGTGGTAAGTTTGTTTTGATGTATTTGTACAGCACCTAGCACAGTGTAGCACGCCTTTCAGATTTGAGCCCTTAGGCACTGACACAATATATTTAGTAATTTTCTACTATTGCATCTTCTTTTATATAGCACCGAGTATCTTGCTGTTGCTTTGGCTTTGTAAAAAAAACTTTTGGCTTTCATTAAAATGGTAGAGGGCAATGTTGTAACTGTTTGAAATGCTTCTGGTACTACAAAAATAGATTGTAGAAAGTGCCATTATTAAAATGGCTGGAAGCCCTTTTTTCTATATAATCTTGGCAATGAAGATATGTCCCTATCAGATAAAAATAATTCCATTTTTAAAATAACTTTTGTCATCTTTATGTTCTGTAGCTCAGATTTTCACAAGGGCTCCCATTTTACAAACATAAGCCTTCTGTTCCTTGAGCTACAGCGCAGGAGTAACCTAGCTGGCAGCTCTTCAGGCCAAAATCTGGACTTGCTATAATGATTGCTTATTTGCGAGGTAAGACCAAAGAGCTTAATTACATGCACTAAATGACTTGAGCTCCAAACAATTGTATTCTGATTTTAATTAAACTGTGAAAATGAGTCAATTGCTATCTCCTCCTTTCTTTTTCCCTCCATCTTGTATCTTCTACTAAAAATTAAGCCAGCTTTGGCATCACCCCTTGGGTGTCCCCTCTGGTCCCCGCAGTGGTGCCACCCCTGCAGCCCCATGGCTCCCAGCCTGCCAGCATGGACCTGCCTGCTGCAGGAGGAGGCTGGAGCAGCTGCTAAAAAACCAACTGTGTTTATAAAACAGTCTCTGCTGTTTAATCTCCGCTCTCCAGGCGGCTCTTCCCAGCAGCAAGACCTCCCAGGCACTGAGCTGTGTCCCCTTCTGCCAGTTTCCTTTCCAGCAAGGGGCATCAAGGGCTCCTTTCCATAGAAACACTAAAAGTGACGTGAAGCTGGAAATATTTCACTGCTTTTGCTACCTTGTTGTACACCCAAGTCACCACCATGACCCTGACACCCTATGAACTGGGTGTGTGCGATACGACACAGCATTGACGGATGGTAGCTTGGTTCACACAGTCCCGTTTGCTGAGCTTGGGCAAGGCTTCACCACGCTTCCTTGCACTGGGCAATATTTTTACTTTACGAGCAGCATCCTTGACTTTGGAGATAAAAGGCTTTTTAAAGGAGAATGTGTTCTTTAAAGGTTCCTTCCAACCTAAACCATTGTATGAACATAAATAACAAGGCAAGTGTAAGGTCTTGAACCTGGGCAAACACAATCCAGGAGTGCAGCGCAGGCTGGGATCTACCTGGCTGGGGAGCACCTCTGTGAAGAAGGGTCCTGGTGGACAACAAGCTCAATACGAGTGAGCAGTGTGCTGCTGCGGCAAAGCAAGCCAAGAGGATGCTGGGCTGCACCGCTGGCAGAGATGAAGTCATTATCCCACTCTACCCAGCGCTGGTCAGGCCACACCTGGAAGGCTGTGTGTAGTTTTGGTCCCTGCTATACAAAAAAGCTGTGGTCAGGCTGGGGAGGGTCCAGAGAAGGGCCACCAAGATGATCAAAGGACTGGGAAGCCTGCTGTATGAGGAAAGGCTGAGAGAACAGGGTTTGTTCAGCCTCGAGAAAAGAAGGCTTGGGGGAGATCTTATCACCATGTTCCAGTATTTAAAGGGTGGCTACAAAGATGATGGAGACTCCCTTTTTACAAGGAGTCACACAGAAAAGACTGAGGGGTAATGGGTACAAGTTACTCCTGGGGAGACTTCCAATGGGACACAAGAGAACAATTTTTCATAGTGAGGACCATTGGAATAATGTCCCCAGGGAAGCGGTGGATTCCCCAAAACTGGACACTTAAGATTCAGCTGGACAGGGTGCTGGGCCATCTTGTCTAGACTGTGCTTTGGCCAAGAGAAGTTGGACCAGATGATCTTTGAGGTCCCTTCCAACCTGGTACTTTATGATTCTATGAAATAAAAGTAAACCCTTATGCAAAGTGTCCTAATGAGTCCCAATGAGCTACAGGGAGGGATTTCTTTCCTCCACGCTTTTTCTGGGGTTTTTGTTTCCCCTGCAAATGTTGTCACTGTGCTGACGGATGAGCAACCAAGGGATGTGCAGGCATGTGCTTGGAGAGTGCATTGCAGACTTGCGTGCAGAGAGAGCAACTCCTGCTTGCTAACTCGATGTTGGATACTTAACAGGTGTTAATTAAGCGAATTGTTTCAAGAAGTAGCTTTGAAAACTGCTGTGCCCTTTCAGGGCTGCCTTGCAGTAAGGAGGTGTGCTTGGAGCATCTCGGAGATGGGTCCTCAAGTGCTGCAATGAGCCAGGCTTCTGATCAAGGAATGGGTTTAATGTGTTGCAAGTTATTTCACATCAGTAGGAAAAAATGTCCCATGTGCCCTTACACCTTGTCTAGTTTTGATTTGCTGCAAAATAGCTGATTTAAGTCTCTGTCCCCAGTAAGCCATGTGCACATCTAATTTACTGGGGCTGTGGGGTGTGGGAGAGGGGCTGGAGTGTCTGATTCAGGGTGCCCATGCGGGGCTTAAGGGGCTGTTTGTTCCTTTAACCCTGTCAGACAAGGTGAGCAATGACGAAATAAATATTATTAATTATTATTAAATAAATATTAAGAGGTGCTGTAAAAATGTGCTCCTTTTCCTAAAGTGACATTTTAGAGGAATGTATTGATTTTTCTTTTCCTCCCTTTGTTTTGGGTAATGTAAATAGAGTCCCCTTGTCATTACCTGCCTGACAGTGGCTGTTACTGCTTGTGATTAATAGTTCACTTGTGTTACCAAACAGATGCTTTAATTCTGTTTTAATATGAGTGATGGTGCTGGGAAAATACTACATGTGCACAGTCAAAGTAGCTTTTGCCATGAAAAATTATAATCTCTGAACTGTGGAGTAAATTCCTGCCTTTTACAAATAAGACACCCTTGGACATGAGCACAAAGGCAGCCTTTATCTCTCAGAAACACTAAATATTTGGGTTTGGATGAAGGCAGTGATTGTTGTGGGCTGCTTGAGCCTTCCCTGCTACCCAAGGGGGGTGTGAAGGGGGATTTTGGGGGTGCCATGGGGTCCCACACCTCTTCATGGGCTGGGGGGCTGGAGCTGGGTGGTGTGTTGGCAGCAGGTTGGGTGCTGTGTGCTCCGTTGGCTTTATCCACTGGCATTTGGGACCGCACATCAGCTCTGCGTCTCTGTGGCTTACCAGAAGATACCTGGTACATCTTTCCAAAGGGTAAAGATGAAAGGTACAATGCGAAGTGGACAATTTAAAAGCTTAAAAACGAAAGGAAGACAGTAGCTGTACGCGTGACAGGGCTGGCAGACCATGATCTTGTGCAGAAAATACTTTTGACAATAGTGAGCCAGGTTTTAACTTTTAGCAGGGTAAATCAGATTTTTATGTATAAAAAAGGGGGCTCTCCCTTACTGTATTATTTTATGCTGTAATAAAACCACCTTCTGAATTCTACTTTTAGTGTTAGTCTCAAAGCATCGCAACCAAGAGGTTACAGGTAAATTGATTGCCTCTTGTTGTGTTGTCTGAAAACGTGTCGCGGCTCTGCTGGTCTGCGATCAATTACTGGAAGCCTTCTTCCTCCTGCCTTCTCCGTGCCTGGTTGCAAGATGCTGCTACCTGAAGGGGTGGCTGTATGTGGCAGGACAACTGGCTTAGAAAAACTATTTTTAGCCCTGAAGTATATTAATATTTATTTTACAACTTCTCTCCTTATGCAAAGGGACTAGCTTGAGCGTGTCCGAGATGCTGATGCTCACCCCTGCTTTCAGTCCGTTTCGCCTAATGAAGTGCACATGTGAGTGCTGGGCGTACCTACGTGTATATGTCACCAATGTAACAGGCTGTTTCTCACTTGCTTGCTCCCTTTGGCAGCCCGGGAACAGCTGATACGAGTGGCTTTATCTGACAGACTTCGGGAGTTAGAATTGCATTATGGGGCTGCATCGGTTTGAACACTTTTATTTTTGTTTTATTTTCTAAAAACTCATATTCTAGAGCAGAAGTTGTCCCTCTCTAGACTGCCTGGGGAATCCTCACCTCTGCTCAGCACAGCCCTTTGCAGTGACAGCCACCGCAATAAATGCAGGGAAACTGACGTGGCAGAGGACAGATGAAACATATCAGGGGGTGCAATAGTGTACAGTGTTGGTCCAAACCAAGTGTGCTTGGGTAGGCTTGTGTCTCTCCTTCCAATGGGTTGGCAATTTGTAACGTAAAATAGGCTATAAATACTCCATCAATGCTTCCCATTGCTGCGAGCCCCGTGGGATGTCTCGAGGTCTTCCTAAAACCCCAGCTCTCCGGATCGCTCAGTATACCTGAGTAGTTGTGTTCTCAGTGCACTGGCAGTGGACGATGACAAACCCAGGCTGTCCCTCCCCTCCTCCACAAGAACTGGGGGGTTTTCCCCCTTAAACAGTGCTGATTGCCCTATGCTGCACCTACAAGCATGGCAGCTGTTTTCTCCTCCAACAGCTGGGCTGAGTACAAAAACCTCAACTGGTGTGTCTATATCTGAAGGAAATGGAAGTATGGAGAAGTCAGGTGATGTCAGTAAGAGTAAATGTAACGAGCCTTTCTAATGAATGTCTTTAAAGTGCTAAATTAGGTTCCCAAGCGCAAACTGGGTGAGACGGTTTACACTAGGTCATATTTGTGGGATGTCCAGCACCACCACGGAGCAGAAGGGGTGGGTGCTGCTAGATGGGATGCACACACAGCTCTTCGGGGTGCTCCCAGCAGCTGGGTGTCTTGCGCTTGCTGCCTGGCATCTCTCAGGACGCCTCGCTGCCCATTGTCAGTGTGTAGCCAACAGTATATCAATCTTCTTACGTTAATTAACGATGTAATAAAACTACTTATTTCTGGATGTGGTTACTGCTCTTTTTGTATGTAACTCTTAAAACTAAGCCCCTGAGCCATTCTGGAAGCAAAATCATATGGTGAAGTCCCAACCATGCAAGGTCGACTTGGTGAATACACCAATAGTTATACAGTCAATTTTTTTGTGTCAAAGAATAGTACCTCAATGTGTCTTAATCTGCATATACCTCTCATTTTTGATTCCTTGTGTTCATTTCACCATTTTGTGATCAAAAAATCAAATACAGATGCAAACTGGGGAGTTCTAGTCTACTTAAAATGTGACTTTTGAGGTAACATGTTGCCTTGACTCCCAACTTCAATGAAAGGGTGTAGACCATCATGCTGTCAATAATTGGAACAGGCTGCCCAGGGAAGTGGTCGAATTGCCATCCCTGGGTGTATTTAAACGGTGTGTAGACATGGTGCTGAGAGATGTGGTTTAGTGGTGGTTTTGGCTGCGTTAGGTTAATGGTTAGACATGATGATCTTAAAGGTCTCTTCCAACCAAAATGATTCTGTGATGTCATGCTATCGTGACCAGTTTTTTCGTATCTTTTGAAATCTCTCTAAATGTATTCAATTTATTTGACATGTCTGTTTCTTATAACTGAGAAGGTTATGTTTCCAGAAGAAATATTTTCTTTAATTTAAACACAAGTGGCTCGCAAGGTTTTCATAATTCCTAGGCTAAATCCCTCTGGACCTAGCAGTAGAAAAATATGAATCGGTTTGCTTAATAAGCCCAAATGTGTTAATTTTGTGGGCATTACGGTGGCCTTTGAGCAACTGAACTGGAGTTCCTGGGAGCCTTTGGACAGAAGAATGACACTGCTTTAGATGTAAAACCAGAATACAATATTTCACATGTACTCAGCTGTAGCTGTACGGTTTTGTTCTGATTTATGTGAAGGTAAATGGCTTGTAGTCAACTGCAGCAATGATGGATTGAAAGCTGCAATGCTGTGGCTTTGGCAGCTCTATTAGCAAGGCTTGGGTTTGCTGAGATAAGAAGCAGAAATTCTTAAAACAGATAATTGGTGTTGTCTACAACTGACTCTAAGTGTTATAAAAGTAGAATAAATAAAGTATTTGCAGTGAAATAACTGTGTGTGTATGGAAGCCTGATGGACATATAACTTTGTCATCAGATGCTGTTTTAAAAATAGTGAGGGCTGTGCACCCATCACAGCTGGAGTTGGTCCAAGGTCAACCAGGCGCTTCGTGACAGATGGTTCTCCTGTCTCCTCTGTCTTCCAAACTCAAAACCCCCATGCACAGCGCTCATGGAAATCAGTTCCTGATCCCTTACAAACACCTGTGATGGAGCAGGTACACCAGTATATTCACTGACATATGTGGCTACAGAAAAGTGGAAGAAAATTTGCTCCATATCCCTCTCACAGGTGAGCACTGGTCTGTGAGATTTGTCCTCTCAACCTAATTTTCAATATGTTCTCATAGAAGACAAGCCTAACATTTGTGACTCCTTGTTCATCAGAAATGGTTGGTGGAACTGAAAAAGGTGGTTGTCCTGTTTGGTCCTGCTGGCTGCTTGTAATGATCTTGTCTCAAATGCCTTTGCTAACTGCATGCATGAAGTGGAGTTTTGTTCCTAGTCCCTGGATGCTCTTAACTTCTGGAGCCAGGTAATGGGGAAAATGCACAAAACCTGAGTGAAATGAGGAATCAGCACCCAGATGTCTCTTGGTTGGCTCCCCTAGCTCTGATCCAGACTGACAAAGCCACCTGGGAAGAGGGGCAAGAGAAAGTGGCGGGGAAGGGACCTGGGACCACCTTGTCCCCATCATATCCACCCACCATAAACATTTTTTCTGGACTGCATCAGCTGCCTGGGGAGTCTGTTTAACACCTCTTTGGGCAAATATACTTAACTATGTTCTTACTGTCAAATAACTGTGAAAAATCTAGCTGAGATGATGCAGAGCGATTTCGAAGGGCTGAGAGAGTCTTGACTGGAAGTAAATATCCCTGCAAGGGACTTGGGATGGAGACGTCTCACTTTGGAGGTGACTCGGAAGAGTCAAACCCAAATTGCATTTGGGTTTAGATCTATTGGCTGATGTTTGACTTCCCATAATTTCTAAAAACCCTGAAAAGTCACGTTCGGTAGAGGTGCAAGGAGGAGTCTGTAGTAACAGTGCACTGCTTGATCTGGTATTTACTGTTGATTTGCTAAATTTGAAGAGCACAGACCAAAGACAACTTTGCCATTTAAACAGGATAGGCATTCAAACCATGCTACGTTCCTGTAGCTAGTCACGAGAGTAATGTTTGCAAATGCTGTTAAAAGGAAAATCACTGTAGGAGGGGAATAGCTCTTGGGTGTATCTACTGACTTGAAATATTTCAATTTTTTTCAGCAAAGAAAAAGTCAAATTATAATACAGAAAATAAAACATAGTTCTCCAGTTTTATTCACCTCTAAAGGTAATAAAGTAGTCAGAACAAAATGCTGTTTTATTATAATGTCTCCTATTTTGCCTTTTTGTTCCCAAGATGTAATTTATATAGTGACAGAAATAAATATCAATCTTCAAATTGCTCTCAGTGGTGCCATACCAACACGTATTGCAGCTCTGATAATGTGCTTGATTTTTCTTTTTTTTTCTTGCTCAGTTAGTTTTGTAGTGCAATGGTAAGTTGTATTTACACATTTCTGAGCAATGTACAGGATAAAGCTGTGATATAAATCAAATCCTGTGAGTGCAATGAAAACCTACGACTCTGCCACTGATTTTGTTATTCCAGCCCAATCCAATGTGGTTTCTGCTAGCTCTGCTTGAGTTGGGAAGGTGGGTTTATTCTAAATATATACCTCCTCGCAGGTGGGGAGAGCCACTGAGTGCACGGTGCTCTTGCAGATCTCTTGCAAAATGCGTGGGGTTCAGCTGTGGGCTCTGTTTTGCTGCAAGCAGGGGTTCAGAGCAGAAACTGGGTCCCCTGAGGCAGGAGAGGAGACGTGATGGAGATGTGCTCTGCCCTGGTCCTGGGTGATGGTACCTCCGTGCTCACAAGAACACCTGAAAAAGAGACGCGAGGCTGGGCTCGCTCGGTTAAAAGCTCTGTTCCTGAGATGTGGTCAGAGGCTGGTAGGCTGAAGGCGGGTATCCATTGCTGACATAAACCTCCCTGGGCAGCTTTCATGAAACCGTGCATGTTTTATTAGCCGTATGCTCAAAGTCATTAATCTTGAATTAGAGCTTTGATTTATGAAATTTGCTTTTGAATCTGCTCCTAAATGTGAAATTATGTGAATAAACATGGCACGCATTATTTTCTGTAGCAGTGAACGTGCCTGAGGATATTTCTGGCAAATCAGTCCTGTCCCCTCACCCCCGGTTTGGTCCCTTTGCGTCCCATGGTTTCCAACAGCTTTGTAACTGCGGGGCACGGTGTTGCGCAATGATGAGGAGCATCTCGTCCGCTTGCTCCCTTCTTATTCTTTATTTCTATGGTTATTCTTCATCTAGATCACTTTAGCAACCAGGTTTACTGTGTGGCCATATCAGTAAAGGCATAGGTGTGGGTTTTTGTTGTTGCTGGGTTTTGGTTTTTTCTTTTTTTTTTTTTTTCAAAAAAAAAGAAAAAAGTTGTAGTGAGCAGCACAAGGGGAGGGGGATAAACATTGGTTGTCGCTGTTGGGGGGGATGTGATGTGTATTTCCACACTTAGAGGCGATTCCTTCTTTCTTGGAAAGACAAACACTACTAATTCTTTCACCCTTAATTACATAAACTTGCTACACAGGGCATCCAACCTGTCCCACGGAGGTGACAGTGATAAATAAAAAATACTTCCGCACTGTGGCAAAAATAGAAATGCCATCAGGTGAGCAGCTTTTTAACACATGCTTTTTTTTTGTATTCTGTTTAATTAAAATCTAACATGACATTGAGCTCAACTTGAAACGAAGTAACCTACGTTGGAAACTTGAGTGCAGCATTTTTGAAAACCAGTGAGCCCAGCCCAGTTTTTATGCATTTTGTGTCTTGCAACTTAATGACTCTCTTAAGATTAATTTTCAGTAGGATAATATTGTCTCAGCTCTTCATTCTCTAATTTGGGCACATAGTCCAATTTTAGATCCATTTGAAATAGGCAGCTATTTCTCAAAGATAATTGTTTCCATCAAATATCATGAAAACTGGCTATTGCCAGGGGAAAGAAGCCTAAATTACAGATATTGCTGAAAAATGGGCTACTCTGTGTGCTGGAGTTACTTGTGCTAACCTTTGATATCTTACTGCCCTAAACCTCTCATACTATTATTTGTGTGTTTTGTCCCTCGTGGTGTTATTTTTCTTCTCCGGGGAAGCTCTGAGTGCCTGCTGGCCTCCATCTCCGCACCACGCTCTCCACCCGTACCCCGTGGCAGCACTAAATTCGGGGGTGTGTCTAGGAGTGGTCCAGCTTGGTCTCTCACTCCACGTCAGGCTTTTGCTCAGAGCACTGTCTAAGTATCCCCTGATGGATATGGATCAGCAAGAGCCACACTTGTATTGCTATTGCTCTTAATTAAAACTGGGCTAATTGCCGTATTGTTTGCAGAATACCCTGCATGGTCATGCTGGAGCTGCTCCCCGGCACCTGGCTTTGCTCATTCATCGTGTCCCAAGCCACACTCATCACTCCTTCCCATCTCACTTGGACAGCTGCTACCAAATAGTACTTATAAAGTACTTATCTGCTGGAGGCTGAGGGATTTTTTTATTTTTTATTTCTTTGGTCTGGTCTCCTGCAAAAGAAATCCATCGTAACCCACATATGAACTTTTAAGCCTTATCAATTTAATTTGTCTGACTTTCCCTGCTGATCTGCATGGTGGCACCAAAACACCCAGAGTCTGCTCAAGGGCGTTCAAAGTTGCATGTTTCAAAACTGGTTAAGGCTAATTCTGAAAGAAGCCCAGCCACAGACGGTGCTGCGCGTCTGCTGCCCTTGAGGTGTCATTTTCCCTTTAATAGAGATCAATTCAATAAAGCTATTTTTTCTAGTTAGCATCTTAGCCATCTTCCTATCTACCCCACTCTGCCCTCTGAGAGTTGACTGACAATTTTTGACGAGTTTATTTTTCACCTGGGAACACCGCCAGGTTTGAGCAGTTTCTTTTGTGGGCAGATGCTTCACGCTGTCCATGTGTTCATGCAATCTCATGCTGGTTATGGCAGGTTCCTAATTTTTCCCTGTTTAAGGAAAAAAGGACAGGGAAAGAAAGACCTGAAATACATCTTAAAACACAACCCAATCCTTGCTCCATGTAGTCTTAGAGTAATGTATGGCTGGTGTCATGGTTCCTTTTTCAGTCTCGGTTTACTGCACTTTCTCCTCATAAAACTGGGATGGACCTTATCTCTTAAATCTTATTTGTACAGTGCCTTGGGATGCGAGACAGGAAAAGTACTTTACAGAGTTTATTGTATTTTATTATTGCATTGTAAGCTACCCAAGGCTAGAGAGTTGTATAACCCTCTATCCAATAAGGCAATGAATAATAGACAGGCGTAGGAGCTGCGTAAATCACTTTCCATCTTGCCCATGTGAGGCCTCCTTATTGGGTTACAACAAAGACGGGTAGGGGGAGAGGTGGCATTGACTGTTTTTGGGTGCCATCTGCACCCTGACCCTCTTCAGGCCCCACGCAACTGGATGCGGTTTGGGGGCTCTTATGTAATATTGCATCATTTCAGCTTGGCATTGACCATGGAAATGAATGAAATTAAAGGCTCATCCCCAAAAAAAGCCTGCAGGCTGCCAGGAGCTGCAAGTGGAGATGGAAGATGGGGTTTTAGCAAATCTCTCCCCAATAAGGAAATGATGGCTGAGAGGGCAGACAGTGTTTGTCAGCAAAGAGTGGAGAGATGTTATCATCGAATCATGGAATGGCTTAGGTTGGAAGGGACCTTAAAGCTCATCCAGTTCCACCCCCCTGCCCTGGGCAGGGACACCTCCCCCCAGCCCAGGGTGCTCCCAGCCCCGTCCAACCTGGCCTTGGACACCTCCAGGGATGGGGCAACCTGGGCCAGGGGCTCACCACCCTCACAGGCAAGAATTTCTTCCTAATATCTCATCTCAATCTCCCCTCTTTCAGTGTAAAACTGTTCCCCCTCGTCCCCTGGCTCCCCTCCCTGATCAAGAGTCCCTCCCCAGCTTTTCTGCAGCCCCTTTAGGGACTAGAAGGGGCTCTAAGGTCTCCCCAGCTCTTTCTGGCCCCTTATCCTTGATTTTCCCGTGCCACAAACCCACAGAAAGAAAGAAAACCACGGTTTTCACACACTGGATGTACAGTTGGGTGGGAATGCCTCAACACTGCCATAGCAAGTGTGGACAAAAGGGCTGTGACGAGGTGTGGTTGCCAAGCCAGGGTGCACCACACCGGGTGGGCTGAGCTAGCAGCCGGTGTGAAGGTCTTGTGGGGTGTGAGTACAGGTCTTGCTGCAATTGCACAGGCTGCTTAGCTCCACTTTGCATGATTTTGAGAGCTTTATGACATTCAAACCCACTGGTAGTTGTTCTTATGGTGGTGAAGGTCACCCTTGGTGCAGTAATCATCTTTTTACAAAAATATGTTGGCCCAAAATAATGCGCTTTGAAAAGCTTTAGCAGCTATGCTTTGTGCTTTGATATTGGGCAAGCGTTCACTTCCTTGTGCAGAAGTGTATTAAATTTCCTCATGGAAAGTTGGCTTCCATTGACCGGAGAATTTTGGTTTAGTCATGGGATTAAATATAAATTAACCAAAAATAGAATTGAAGCTATTCCATTTATTTCAATAAATACTGGATTGATCTAAAGAATAAAAACCAGCATTTTAGAAGGCTCATCATATTGAAAAATTTTGGCCAGATAAACAGTAGCAATTAGTTCTTAAGGAAAGACACCATGAATAGTTTAAGTCTAAACTCAAATGTTTATTTTCCAAACAAAGCATATTCAGATCAAATAAAACAGGTCAAAAAATTAATCTGCACAGGGATAAAAACAGTTTTTACTGTGGCCTGCTTTCTCTTGCTCCTAAACCGAAATGTAAATTATTCACTATGTCCAACAGTACCATGCATGCTTTTGTGCTTAATTAATTTCAAGAATATTTTTACCCCTGATCACTTAGTGTTTTTGTTTTTTTCTTCTCATTTTGCAGAGGTGGTTGATGTTATTCCTTGTGCTGTTGTACAAGTGGAAACTGAGGCAGGGACCCCACTGGCAATGAAATAAGTTATTTCTGGCTTCCTTCAGCAGTTGTTACAGGGAATGCGGCGTATGGTGCGGGATGTGCTCTTGGTTTAGCTGCAGTGCTATGTGTCAGTGCTGAGAGGTGGGTGTCCAATTCGCTCCCAGTCAGTTTATCGTTATGACTATTTAAGTTTTCAAAATAAATGCAGTTGGCTTGCGTTTACTGCGACTAGAATGGAAACTGGTAGAGCCATCCAACTATTTCTCAAAAGTGGTGGAATGTCTCATTTTGTTAATAGCCTCAAACGAGGGTGAGGAATGAGCTTGTTGCATCTAGCTTTTGGATACACAAATTTTCATTGGAAAGAACTACTTTGTATGACAGATAAAAACGATTTCACGTTATAGCTTCTTCAGACCATTCTTAAAAAGCATCTTGGGGTTCTGGACGCACAACTGTAGCATCAAAGGTCTGCTCTGTGTTCTCCTTAAACCTTACACCTGCTCAAATGTGGACCATTCCTGTGAATTTTCTCTGGAAAAAAAGTGAAAAAGTGCGGTGCTGCACTTTCCCCCCATTTTTAAAATTGTTTAAACATCATTAAATAAATTATAATCTTAGAAAAACAGTAACTCCCTTATCTTTCATGTTGTTGGACTTGTATTATGCCAGTGCCACGTACTGCCTTTCCTTTAGACAGCGCAGGAGGCACCAGGCTGTTGCCCTGTGCTTGGCTGTGGAGTCGCTGGTGGTGTGAGCGCTGCTCTGGAAAAACAAGCAAAGCGCGAAGCTCTCCTGGGCTAAACCAGCTAGGTAGAAATTCTTATCTTTCGTTTCTTGCTTAGACATAGGCTAATTTTGTTAAAAGGTTTGGTGATCGCTTTGATCTATCCCAGCAACCTCTACATCCACTCTTAGCAGGTGCTCAAGTGTTGCATGTGTCTAACCAAGAGCTGCAATCCAAAACACGTGCTTGCTGTTCCATTTTTTTCTCAGCAGTCTTTGGCTGTTGCTTCCCTCCCAGCTCCCCCTCCCGAGCATGGTCCTGCTCAGGCTCTTGGCTTTCCCTTCCAGCCTCTCCCCAGCTCTGGGTGCACACTCCCATTTTGTTCTAGCAGAGGTGCCTCTTTGCTGTCTGTTGGTGTAGAAGACAATAACTTGTGCAAAGTTTTAACCTTGTGCTTTGGGTGTAAATGCTTTACAGAATCACAGAATCATTCATGCTGGAAGGGACCTTTAAGATCATCGAGTCCAACCATTAACCTGGCACTGCCAGGTTACCACTAAACCATGTCCCTCAGCACCATGTCTGCCCATCTTTTAAGTACCTCCAGGGATGACGACTCCACCCCTTCCCTCGGCAGCCTGTGCCAGTGCTTGACAACCCTTTCAGTGAAGAGCTTTTTCCTAATACCCCATTCAAACCTTCCCTGGTGCAACTTGAGACCATTTCTTCTTGTTCTATCACCTGCTACTTGACAGAACAGGTCGACTCCCACCTCTCTGCACCCTCCTTTCAGGGAGCTGTAGAGAGTGAGAAGGTCTCCCCTCAGCCTCCTCTTCTCCAGGCTGAACACCCCCAGGTCCCTCAGCTGCTCCTCATCAGACATGTGCTCCAGACCCCTCACCAGCTCCGTTGCCCTTCTCTGGACACGCTCCAGCACCTCAATGTCTTTCTTGTGGTGAGGGGCCCAAACTGAACACAGTACTCGGGGTGGGGCCTCACCAGTGCCGAGTACAGGGGGATGGTCACTGCCCCAGTCCTGCTGGCCACACTATTCCTGATACAGGCCAGGATGCTGTTGGGCTTCTTGGCCACCTGGGCACACTTGAGTTGACCCTGTCCTGGTTCCCTCCAGATTGAGGGCTCTTGGCAGGGATTTGCAGTACAGGGGGATGTGATCCATTGTCATGGGCTCGAGTGCTCCGGCATCCTAGACCTGTTCTGTTGCAAGCATTCCATTTCACCCAAGTGCCGGCATGGTGCTTCTTTGAACCTTCAGGCACTTTATTTTAACTAGCGTCGCATAGGTTTTTTCAGTTTTAATTGTATATGAAGAGTGTTCAGGTTCACTTTAAAGCTGGGATGAAACCGCTGTTAAATCAGCCTTGTTAAATCTCCCCAGCACCTGCAGTCCGGGCAGCAGCAGGCAAGTGCAGCTCTAAAGCCCAACATCCCTTGCCCATGACAGATTACAGTTAATCTGGAATTTACCTTCATTTTTATCCTTGCAAACTTTTCTTGGGAGAAGCAAAACAAGCCAGGGCTCCACGATAACAGAGTATTTTCCATCACCAGCAATTAGCCTGTATCAAACCTCCCCCACGAAGGCTGGGGCAGGTTAATGTGCAATCTGCTCGTCAGCCACTGCCGCCCATGGGATGGAGGTGCTCTGTGTGTGCCTGGGCTGTTTCCTGTTGCTTGACGCTCCGTTTGCTGTTTTGTTGTAAATCCCGTGGGTGAACGGTAAATCTGTCATATCTGCAAGATTTCAAGTTAATTTTGCAGCTCTAATGAGGCTAATATGATGCTCCTATGCTCAACAGAAGACTGTTATCTGAATATTTTGTGTGTCACCTTCTGATGGAAAATTAATTTCAATATTCAGCAGCTGCCAGAGGTCTCACTGTTCCTCCCTAGGATGCTGTCTGTATCCTCGCTGGCAGAATGAGGCCCTTTTTGGGTGTATTTAGATAATTTACATAACTGTCTCCGATGATGCTTTCTTCATACTATCCTTGAATTGAGGAAGAAGTCAATGTGACTATTCATCATTTTGAGGTTTCTACTCTCTGGATATCTTTTAAGACCCATTTATGTGATAAGCGCTTATGCTTCTCATTTTGTGGCAGGGAAAGAAGGTCAGAGATTTTTTAAAGCTAGCAAAGAATCAGTCTTTTCTGCAGGCAAACATGAGGCCAAATGCGTTTTGAACCTCACCCCCAAAATGGGGGAAACAGAGTTTGCCAGATTGTCTGCATATCTTAATCTAAGACAAATTAAAATATATCTTAAATTCTGAAAATTTGCAAGGCAAGGGGGTAGGAATAGTAATAATAATCGCATCTGTTTTGCTTATTTATTGAATTAGCGTAATTAAATCTGCATAACGACATATATAGCTGTGAGTCTTTTTAATGTATTTTATGCAGATGTTGTGTGTTTAAGGCAAGATTATGAATGGAAATTTTGGCATTAGATTAAACCTTGTTAGCAAACCATCTGTCTCACGTGCAGGAGTTGTGAGTCTGTGGGAGAAGGCTGGTGGTTTGTGTCTCAGCTGATGGCAAAACCCGTTGCGTTAGTGGAGGTTGCTCTCCACGCGTGTTCCTCTGCCCCAGGACGTCGCACCGCGCTCAGCGTGGGCACGCTTCGCCTCGTGGAAACCTTCCTCTGTGCCATCCCTGCCTGGTGCTGCCGCAGTCCTGGTATATACCTGAAAATAAATCAATATGAATTTACATTGTACCGAGACTCCTGTCGCTGGTTGCTGCTGTTCTTGCACAACGTGGGGCCCTGACATTTAACTGAAAGCAGACAAAGTCGTCAAAGGCAGGTATGGCAATAAGAGGGAACAACAGGCTTTAATATGAAAAGCGTGGATTGTAAGCTTGCTGTGGTTAGATATATTTTTTTTTTCCTTATTGTCTATCAGGAATCAGCAAAGACCTTGGGCAATGGGAGGCTGCTGGTGGCATTATGCATCCCTGTTAAAACAAACCTCTGGCAGCGACGATGAAATCTTTCTTGCAAATTGACTGCTTTTTTTTTCTCTGGAACATGAAAATTACGGAGACTTTTTTTATTAAGCTGTGGTCTTTTCAATGTGCTGTGTTTGCTATTGATTTTATTTGCTGTTCTTTGTTGAAGAGTTGCACTTTCAAATTTTAAACCTGTCAAAACATGAATTCATCACGGAAAAAGCAGTCTGGGAGCATCAGATGACTGAACCCCGCTGGAAACACAAGGGGTGAATAATTGAAAAGATCAAAAAAAAATGCCAGGTTGTGGATGACTTTGTTATGTTTTTCCCTGCAAGGCTGATGGCCTTTTTTTATGAAGTCTGTACACCTGAAATGCTACTAGAGGAAGTATCTTTAGCAGTAACAGAGCCAGGGTTGTTTTTGTTTTTTTTTGTTTTTTTTTTTTAAAAAAAACCTCAGGTATTCTCGTGTGGCCTCTGATCCATTAGCCACAATCTTGCTCCTGTGCGTGTCTCTAAAATGCTTCATTTAACCCATAACTTCCAGTTGGGAGGTGCTGATCTATGTACCCTGACCCCGTGATGCTGCCCCGGGTGGTTCAGCAGACGCATCTTGGGTCAGGAACACTTTGCCTTCCTGCAGCTGCCCCATTTGGGGTACAAGGAGCACCCAAATGCCCCCGCCAGCACACAGCGTCGCAGCCCTGAAAGCTGATACTGGCCAAGAGGTAGGTCCTTGTTCAAGAAGGACCACTTCCCATCCAAATGAAGGTGATTTTCACATCCGTGGTTGTCTTTTACAGAAGGAATATAGACTGGGCAGTACTTGGAGACACACTGGCTGATGTGTGGATATGTCCGAGTCCTTACTTAGATGAGGATGTATCAAAGTTTTAACATGGTCATCTTCAGGCTTTCTCACCAGGGTGCTGGAGTGGTTGTGAAATCCTCACTGAGCTTCAGGATTTTGTTCAAATAATAATTAAGGAAGGAGAAAGTCAGGGTAGAGATCTGGAGATGAGAAACACAAGGTGGTGGCAGAATGCTTCCAAAATTAAGCTGGACCCAGGCAGACTGTATCTGGGACCTGAATATTTTGCTATCAAAAGGTGAGGAACATGGTTTTCCTCTTGCTGATACCTATCACTGTCATGTCTGGGGGGCTCAAATGTGAGTGGGAAGGGAATGTGAGACAGAGCAGAGACCATACAGTAACTGGCTGAAAGAAGCTACTGGGCGGAGGAACCTGAAATGAGAAGACTTCACAATGAGAATGATAAAGGCGATTTGAAGTAATGTGACTACTTAAAAAAAAACCAAAACCAAAACAAATGACCAAACAAACCCCTCCCCAAGGGCTTATCAATCTTGTTTAGAGTAATTTGCTTGCCCCATCCAAATTTGGGGCGGGGGAGGCTCAGGAAAGGGCTGATAATTCAAGTTCTGATAGAGTTTGGAAGCTGTGGGTCTATGGAAGCATTTTTTGTCTGCAGCCTCGGTGCTCCTGGGGGGGCTGTTGGTGTTTGGCGGCTTGGCTTTTTAAACCAGACATCAGCAACTGTGCAAAACGTCCAAGTGAAGCAAGGATGTTCCGCAGTGACAGGGCATCACCAAAGAGTGCCCTGGAAAAAAAATAATTGCCCTGCAGCAATATTGAAACCTAATGGATTTTTCTGTGCAACTCCAAGGCAGGCAAGAGAGAAAAATCAGCTTATTTCACTGCGCACAAAGTTGGGCCATATTTCTCCCATGAGGATCTGTTGTAGCGACTGCAAGGTTATATAAAACGCCCCCATGATAAAGCAAGTTCTTTGTTTCTTTTATGCTAAAATTGGTATGTAAAAGACCACAGAAAAATCTGGAATATTTGAATAGTGTAGGAAACGCCATCGTATCCTACCGTTACATAAACTCAGGTTCTCTCCCTCTCTAAAATCAATTGTCCTGGGAAGCAGCATTACATGCTGACACATGGAAGCACTTTGTCACAAGCAATTATACCATGCTACAGTAAATTGCCATACAATCTATTACGTTATGGGGCACTCAATCTGGGCAACATTTTTCCTCAAATCAGCCTGCTTAACTATACATTAGCAGAAATTGCAAGATTTTCCTAAGACTTTTCCGAAGAAACTGTATTTTAAAAAGCAAATACAACCCAAAAAACTAAATAGGCAATCCTAATATCTGTTGGAAAGACTGTTCCACCCTGAAACAGGAGAAATGGATCCTTCAGTAATACCCTCTCACTGGAGAGCACCTTCTGACACAAGCCACCGACCTGAATTAATCCCGTACGCCCCTATATTAGGATGTATTCCTGTGTGGTTTGTGCAGAATACTGGCCAGCCCTAACACTGACTGGAAGACAAAGCTGAAATATTCCCTTATCCAGTATGGGGGAATTAGAAAAATAAGATTAAAATAAGATGCTTTAAAACGTATTTGGCTGCTTTGCGGTAGCTGGAGTCCTGTGCCGAGCTGGGCTGTCCCAGCAGCTGCCCTCCACGGCAAGGGTGGCCGAAACCCCCTCCTCTCCTCCGGGCACCCTGTCTCTCCTTGGCACAGTGTAGCTTGTGGCTGGGACCAATGCAGCAGGGAGATGACTTATTTTATTGCAATTTCCCTCGTATTTGCATGACCAGCAAGCTGGAGACCTCCCATTGCAGCGCAGGAGGACCACGAACAGAGGCAGGCTCTGTTTAAACCCATGTAGCCCATTGCAATTGCATGGTTTAAAAATTTCATAAATACCATTTGTCTTTTTTTAAATGAGGAGATGTTGCTGACTGCTATTTTAGATAGGAGGAAACCCATGAAAACTAAAGCTGGGGTTGAGGGAACGTATGTAATAGGTTTTGTCTTTTGATAATACGTAGTTGATAGGGTAAGTGTTGATGGATGGGATGGAGCAGGAGCGCTACCAGGTATTGGGGACGCAGTTGCGCCAGTGCTGTTGTCTGGGAGCTTGATCCCACGAGCCACATCCCTGCGCTGGGCCCTCCTGCCCGTGGTGCCAACTGCTCTTCTCCGCATTGTGCCTTTCTCCTGGTCTCAGCTCTAGTTACTGACTGCCTGGGCCGTGTTTCACGAGTTGAATAATACCATTAGATTGGTATTACAGCCCTGTGGAACAACACTTAACGATGCTATCCAACACCAAATAACTCTGTTTAAGTTATTGTTCTATTGTTAATAGAACTCCTCGGAAATCCTTTAGCTGAATCCACTGATCTACCTGTGTACATAAATGTGAAGTTTTTGATACCCGTTTTGTACTTTGGCTGCCATGCCTCCCACAGATTTTACATGGGCTGTAATGGCTATGGAAAGGTTATAATTTATAAGCGAGACATTTGTGTTCCTTCTATTACAGCTGGACGCTTTCAGTTGCAGAAAATAAGCTGAGGTAATAGTTGCCTTTGCACAACGGAGAGTTTGGCTGATAGTTTTGCTTCTCTCAAGGGAAAGCATTTTATGGCTCTTTAACTTCTTGATTGCATGCAATGTTTATCCCATTTTTTCCCAATTATAAGTCTTCTCCAGATGTCAGAAATTCCAAAACCAGTTGTGTTTTGAGCCCTTGCATGGTGGGAGCGTGCAAGCAGCTGCTGGCCAGCGGTGTGCAGCCAGCTGTGGATGCGGGAGTGGGGCTGCGCTCCAGATGTGCCCAGGGCAGCCCGTTGCTGCTCCTCCCAGCTAACGGGCAGGTAATCCTCTAGCATATGGGCTGGGAACCCGCAGACTTTGCTCTGAGTAGGCAGGCATTGCGACAACATCTGTTCTCTGTGCTTGTTTGAAATCGCTTTGGCTGAGAGAAGTGGAGAATGGTGGTGGTGGGGGGTTCACCATTTTCCTCTGCTGTTTACAAATTACTTCTCTTGGATGAACTACCTTATCCTTTTAGTGCTGCACTCCTAGCTAGTTTTGTTATCGTTTCTTGTAAAGTGTCCTTTCCCTCTTGCCCTTTGCTTTCTTATTACGTTTTTGCATGTCAATAACTTTTTTGGGCATAATCCATAAACTGTGGTTCCTTTGTTCATTATTGCCCATTCTGACCATCTTGACAAGGACTTTCGAAAGCCTCTGGAAAGGCTTGCTCATTTTTGCAGCCTTGCTTGGGTTTTTATTTGATTTGGAGGTCTCAGTTTAATTCAGTTTCACCTTAGGAACACGCATAATTTCGTAGTGACTTAATTTCTTTGTTCCCCCTGGGAAGCAGAGCAAGGCAATTGCACTTAGGTTCCTCCAGCAGCTCCCATCCAGCACTCAGCAGAAAAGTGGGTTTTGTGGCTCGTCTCCAGGCTGCGAAGCAGGGTCTATATTAGTGAATGGCACAGCTTCCCCTTCAGTGCTCTCCCTCCCTCGCACTCCCTTTGCTGCAAGGATCATGTAGCGTGTCAGTGCATGCACGAGCTCCCCGTAGCTTGGTCATGGTGGGGGGAACCACCAAATGTCCATCATCCTTTAGGACAAGAGGGAACGGGCACAAACTTGAGCATAGGCAGTTCCATCTCAACCTGAGGAGGGACTTCTTCCCTGTGCGGGTGGCAGAGCAGTGGCACAGCTGCCCAGAGAGGGGGGGGAGTCTCCCACTCTGGAGCCATCCCAAACCCGCCTGGACGCCGTCCTGTGCCACTGCTGGAGGTGCCCCTGCTGTGGCAGGGGGTTGGGCTGGGGGGGCTCCAGAGGGCCCTGCCAACCCTCACCATTCTGTGATTCCTGAGGTAAACTTCACAGCAGCAAAGGAAGAACCAGCAGAGATGTAGAGGGGACGTGGGGCTCCTGCTGCTTCTGCGCCGCAGCCAGCAGAATGCGGGAGTGGGTCCCAGCATGGCAGGGGATGAGGTGATGGGGTTCAGGTCATGCCTTGGCACCAGTGTCCTCAGTTTGGGCTCAGAATAGGGGCTGCTGCCTGATGCAAAACAAGGAGGAACCCTACTCAGACGCTGTTTTTGAGCATTGTTATTTTGGGAAATAATTAACTTCCGCACTCTTGTTTCAAATTTGCCACATATGTACTTTGTTTTGAGAAACATGACAGCTATACCTCGCTCTTACGGGGAGAGGTCCCGGAGGCAGTAACCATGTTTAATTTAGCAGTTAAATTAGGTTGGTTCCAGCAGCTGCATTTGTGATCTTTGGAAACATGACCTCTGGAGATGATCTCCTCTCCCACGGATCTCGTCTGCACCGCCGTGGCTTCTGCAGCGGGAACGCAGCTTCCCAAACGCTGTAAGAAGGCACATCAAAAACTTGCTGACCCTTGTCGCTTCTTTGGGAGGGATGTTGGAATAGCACGAACCTTTTATTCCAACCTGTGCTTGCTTGCCTGTCACTAATTGCGAAGCCACACGTGTGTATAACTGCAATCCGTGTGGCTGAGGAGTAAAGGGGGCGTGAAAAAATAACATGGGAAGTGGACGATGTACGCTGCCGTCCAAGCCAGCTCCACGCTGTGGTGAGCTTTGCCACTCTGCTCAGTACTGAATTATGGGACAACATGGCATGGGCATTCACAAAACCTGAAACACTATATTTGCATGTGGTGTGAAAACAGCCGGATCCTGGACCGGGAAAGTGCCTGAGATGCCAGCGGATGGGGTTCCTGATGAGCTTTCTGCTTGGTTTCTTGTGCTGAGCTCCCTTTGTCTCTCCCGGGAGGTATATAATGAGATTTTACATGCAGATTTTTTTTCTCTTCTCCCACAGAATGACTTCATCCTTTTTCCCTGTTTACAGCATACACACCACTGAGCATTCGGCACCTCCCAGGTGTTTTTCCACTGACTCCTTATGGGAGTTATGTGGTGGATCCTGCTGGAATATTTTAAAACAGGAGAAACCATCAGGTAGAGATGATCCTTCCCAAAGGTATGACCACAGCACTTATGCAAAAAAAGTGGGGATTCCCCCTAATTTTCCTGGGATACAAAAAGCCAGGTAAATCCACTGTCTTGTCACGATTGACCCACGCGTATGCAAGCATGTTGCCCCAAAGAAGGGTTACTCGAGCTCTCCCCTGTGCCTGAGGACGGCTCAGGGAGACTTTCCCCTGGCGAGGTTACTGCTCGGGTGGGGATGCTGCGCAGCGGCTGCCTGTTCCTGGCGATTCATTCTGCAGTGTGTAGCAGAACAGTACAGAAACATAAAAAAAAGGATTAAAATATATATATATATGTCCAAATAGATAGTCTTGACAAAAGGTAAATAACGCCTGAGCAGTTAGTGCTTGTGTAACAGAAATGTGATATTTTTAAACTAGAGGAAAAATTATCTTAAAAAAAAAAGTTAATAAAAACTGATTGGTTCCTAACTTAATTAGAGATGGGAACAGGGGAGCCTGAGTGACATCTGTTACTTCTGCCTTCCGTAACGCTTTATTTTTTCCATCAACGTCACTCAAGGAGAAGCATATTTCTTATGCATTTGTTTCCAGAGAAATCATGTTTGAATTGCTTAGCAATTAATAATAGAAATTGCTATTATGTGAAATGAAGCAAACATTGAAATATTTTATACTGTACTGTTTTTATGTTCAGTCCATCTACTAAGCAATTTTATTTCCAACCGAGTGTTACTGCGTGTGAAATATAAACCCCCAAGTTTGATTTAATATTAATAGCTGCATGCTGATTCTCCTGCACATGTATAAAATGTCCAAAACAGGTTGGTTGGATGACATATGCTCACATTTGTTCTGTCACGTTTCCCCATTCACAGAACGCCAGAGTGGTGGGGGTCGGAAGGGCCCTCTGGAGCTCCCCCAGCCCAACCCCCTGCCACAGCAGGGGCACCTCCAGCAGTGGCACAGGACGGTGTCCAGGCGGGTTTGGGATGGCTCCAGAGTGGGAGACTGCCCCACCTCTCTGGGCAGCTGTGCCACTGCTCTGCTACCCGCACAGGGAAGAAGGCCCTTCTCAGGCTGAGATGGAACTGCCTATGGTCAAGTTGGTGCCCGTTCCCTCTTGTCCTGTCACTGGGCACCGCTGGAAAAAGACTGTTCCCATCCCCCTGGCACCCTCCCTTTGAGTATTTATAAGCATTGATCAGATCCCCCCTCAGTCTTTTCTTCCCCAGACTAAAAAGCCCCAATTCCCTCAGCCTTTCCTCATCAGAGAGATGCTCCAATCCCCTCACCATCTCCGTAGCCCTTTGCTGGACCCTCTGCAGCAGTTCCCCGTCCTTCCTGACCTGGGCAGCCCAGAACTGCACACAGTGCTCCGGCTGCGGCCTCCCCAGGGCAGAGCAGAGGGGGAGGATGCCCTCCCTCGCCCCGCTGGCCACACTCTGCTGGGTGCCCCCCAGGGTGCCATTGGCCTTCTTGGCCACCAGGGCACATTGCTGGCTCATGGGCACCCTGTTGGCCCCCAGGACTCCCAGGTCCCTTTCCCCAGAGCTGCTCTCCAGGAGGTCAGCCCCCAACCTGTACCAATGCATGGGGTTATTGTCTGGAGACATCAGCCGAATGCCCAGCAAGGACTCCTAGGAATACCCTGAGCTGTTTTTTCCCCTTTCTGGGCAAAGACACATTGCATGGCAAGATGGGTTTAAATCAGAGAGGGAAAACCTGGCCAGGCCAGGGAGGAGACAAATGCTTGGCCATATGAGCTTTCACAAGCTTATGAGATGCTGATTGATGCTAACATTACCTTTTATTTTGGCTATGTGCACTGGAAGAGCGCAGCTTGAGGTGGAGGATGGTGCCCCCCATCCTGGAGGCGACGTTTCTTGGAGGCTCCAGGCAGAAATCCCCAGGGACCCCCACCACACCGGGCCAGCTGGTGCAGAAGGAGGCTCGGGGACAGCGGGGGAGGCATCCAAACACGCCAAAGGGAATGAGAAGGCAAATCTCCAAGCTGGCTGAAGGCAGCGGGAGGGTCAGGTTACCCCCGCCTGCTTTCTGGAGCTCTGTGCATCATCAGGCAGTGAACGCTGGCCCCTAAACTGCCCTACAAAGGAAAACAAGACAAAAACCTGAAAATATTGCTTATACAGAGACACGATAGCGCACAGGAGATGTATACAAGGTCAGTAAATACTGTTCTGCAGCTAAATTAACTGCTTAAAGAATATTCATCTAAAAACACCAATGTGTATTCCAGAATTTACCTTGACGCTATCTTTGCACTCCACCTTGTTGCCCGCTTTATTCCCGAAACCCTCCTTCCCTCGCTCCTCCGGTCTGTGTTTTATTTCATTTTCAATGTGAGCTCTTGCAGATGACACTTATTTCCCATAAATCAGCCGCAGCCGACAGCCGGGGCCCAGGACACACTCCAGAAACCCAGTGTCATTGATCCGTGTTATCACCCGGAGGCACCAAACCTCCGTCTCCTCCTGTCTGGTTGCGGTCTGCCGACTCAGTGTGCCCACCCTCTAATTACTTCTGCAGCCTTAAAACCATCCCGGTTATTACCTTGGGTGAGAAGGAAAGGCTGTTTATGACTCCTGAGTACCGTGTCTGGGATACTGGCTGGGACTGGGTGCTTGTAAGGATCAGGGCAAGTACTTTTTTTTTGCTGTTTTGACCTTTTTGCTTCTGGTTGCCTGTGACGGGGAGTCCCTGGCCCAGGAAATCTGCATCCCATGCTCGGACTTGGCTTGTGCTGCCCCATCACGTATTTCTCTGTGTGATCCCAGTGGCTGGCAGGGGAAACCTGAAAGTTGCCATTGGAGGTGGAAGATGTTTCTCATTTCGTTGTATGGTTTTGAATTGGATGGGCAGAGATGGGCAGCACTTCTCTCGCCGTGGCCAGGTTGATGCGGCCGCCGTGGCAGTCAGGGCTCGCCGGTGGTCACTGCTTCCCTGCTGGCTCTGAGTAGCACCCAGAAAATGTGCCTGAAAGCCAATATCCACCTAAACCTGCACCTCACCCTTCGGCTGGGCTCCGTGCCTGCCCCGTGCGGTGCCACGGCAGAGGGCAGGGTGGCAGCGGGGTCTCTCCGGGATGTGGCTTTCCCTGCTGCCACGATGGCTTTGGGGTTAGCCTGCCCCTATGGGACTGGATTTGCAAAAAGTGGGACGGTACCGCAATAACCCAGGGTTGTTTTTCTGAAACGGTGGTAAATTACGGTATCACCTGCAAATTTATAAATCACATTTAACTGCAGAGCCCGCAGAGCACAGCACACATTAAACTTGAATATGCAGTGGAAAGGACAAAAAACATTAACGGTTGTAATATACAGCCTGTTACTGTTCCCGGTGACAGATATTTAGACTTCTGCCTTTAAACATACAGGGGGAATATAAAAAAAACATCACAGGAAAGCTGTTACGTTTCAGATCAGAGTATAAATATTTAAACTCGAGGTGGCTTGAGTTTCATTGCTCACTGTCAAAAAACGGTTGAGGAAAGGCAGCCAGGTTGGCAGAGGTTCGCCCAGGCGTCGCAGCGTTATCTTGCGAACGCAAACACATCCTCTCCCCATGGTGAAATGGGTTCTGGTTTCGGTTCAGCAGCGCCGACGTCCCCCTGCCACGACCTGTGCCCAGGTTTGGCTGGCTGGGTCCGTTTCCACACTGTTCTCCAGCGAAAAGTGACAATGCGCTGCTGAGTTTTCAGTGGAAATCTGAATTTTTGAATTTTTTTTGTCTGTAAGATCTTTTTTTATTTTATTTTTTTTTTTGCAAGATACTTCTAGTGAAATAATTCATCTGGGATTAGCACGGAAGTAAATACTGCTAAGTTGTTGTTCTGTAAAAGCCAGACAAATCTGGTTGCTCAGCCGTGCCCTCGGTTAGGTTTGCCCGAGGATCCAGCACCCATCTTGCCGCGCGCCGCTTCGTGTTACATTGCACCAAATTTTTGCAGTCGAGTGGAATATTAAACCCCTTGTTTATGTTGGACACAATTTTGCTGTGCAATTAGAATTATCTTCTTGAGCTTCTGAGAACAAAAAAAAATTGTACAGCATATAAACATATAAAAATAAGAGTACCATTTCAGCCTTTTAACCTGCTTTCTGCCAGAATTAATTCTCTACAGAGCAGGGCATGTGCATGACAGAGCTTAGGACCTAAGAAATAAGTAATAAATATCCTTGTTGCGGGGACTTGTGTGATGAAATCCCTGAGCTCCCCAGTGGGGCTGGTGCTCGTTAAAACCACGTTTGAGCAGAGAGCAGCTGGCAGCAGTTAGAGGTAAATGGTTTGAAACAATATTTTTCCATTTCTCACTTCGCACTATTTGTTTTGATCATGATATAAACAGATAGCTTAATAAAGTGCTGAAGTAGAGCTTCTCAAATTAATGCCCAGCTGGCAAAATATGTGATCTGAAGTGAAATTTGTCACATCTTGAATGCATGTATTAAAATCAAGGCTTGCTGGTATGTTTGCATGATGATTAATATTTGCAATGCTGTATTTACAACTCATTGCAAAATGAATATCCATTTACTGTTTTAATATATTTAATTTTATGAATCACTTCCAGTTACGAAAACAGAATTTACAGCAGTGTGTAACTTCTGTACAGCTGGAATTCTTCTGCGTACCCATAAATTCAACCAGTGGTTCCCCACATCCCCATTTCCTTCTAGCATCTCCAACCACTGTGGTTTAGTAAACCGTCATGCAGGGACATAGTTGACTTTAATAAACCCACTGTTTAAAATTAAGCCTTTGTTGTCTGCCTGGCAGGTGACACACACCAGGCTCAGGCTCCCCTCCGGCTCTGTGGATGCTGACCGGCCCCACTGTGGAGGAGCTTTCTGGTGCTGGATTTTGATGGTGAGAGGAGCTCCATGGTTAAAGTCAACCTCCACTTATTCAGTGGGATGGCTGAAAAACATGCACTTTGGGTAAAAGCTAGTTTTACTGAAAGTTTTGAGATCCCATGTTAATTTTTGGAGTTTTCTTCCCCGTTATGGCACGCGAGGTCTCCTGGCTAGTGGGAGCACAAAGCCAGCACAAGCAGGACTGTGGTGAGCGTGTTGTCCTGCTGACATCACGAGATGGGTTTTTTTCAATGATTTGTGTCAAAAGGAGCAGGTCACAGCAAGGGGTCATTTGAAACATGATTTTCATTGTAAAGGCAGGTTCAAGATGAGTAATTCAGGCGATCCTAGCTAACCACGGCATGAAAGAGAATGGCTCGGGTTTGAAAGTTGGGATGAAGCAGTCCAGAATAGCTGCTCCCATCCTCTCATCAATGTCCAGTCTTCTTCCATTCCTGTCGCTTTGTATTTCTGGTTTCTGCAGTAAAATTACTGGAGAAGCAGAGCTTGGCCTGAGCCCAGCCTTCCATTAGGTGAAATCCCCCCCGGGGCAGAGCGGCTCTCGCGCCCGGAGAGCCACCGGCGTGGCTGCATTAGCCTGCCCGCCCACAGCCAGGACACCGTCTTCTGAAGAGGGGAAATGCCAGCTCAGAAACGGGTCTGGTGCAGTCGCCGGAGCTGGGCTCTTAAGTGGCTCTGAGGAGCTGAGCCAAGAGGTTTAGGGATGTTCAGCTTTTAAAGAAGTCAGCCCCGGCTGACCGCGCTTGCACTCTGACCAGGGATAGCAATGCTGCGGACACGCTATTTTTCTCACTCAGCATCATGGAGAAATGCCCTTTGAATGCCTGCGGCCCCAGTTTGCATCAGGACAGCCCTCAGGTACCCAAACGCCTTCTTAAAGATGTGGTTATCACAGAATCCCAGACTGGTGGGAGTTGGAAGGGCCCTCTGGAGCTCCCCCAGTCCCACCCCCTGCCACAGCAGGGTCACCTCCAGCAGTGGCACAGGACGGCGTCCAGGCGGGTTTGGGATGGCTCCAGAGTGGGAGACTCCCCCACCTCTCTGGGCAGCTGTGCCGCTGCTCTGCCACCCGCACAGGAGAGAAGTTCCTCCTCAGGTTGAGATGGAACTGCCTATGGTCAAGTTTGTGCCCGTTCCCTCTTGTCCTGTCCCTGGGCACCACTGGAAAAAGACTGTTCCCATCCCCCTGGCACCCTCCCTTTGACTATTTATAAGCATTGATAAGATCCCCCCTCAGTCTTCTCTTCTCCAGACTAAAAAGCCCCAATTCCCTCAGCCTTTCCTCATCAGAGAGATGCTCCAATCCCCTCATCATCTCCGTAGCCCTTTGCTGGACCCTCTCCAGCAGTTCCCTGTCCTTCCTGACCCGGGGAGCCCAGAACTGCACACAGTGCTCCGGCTGCGGCCTCCCCAGGGCAGAGCAGAGGGGGAGGATGCCCTCCCTCGCCCTGCTGGCCACACTCTGCTGGGTGCACCCCAGGATGCCATCGGCCTTCTTGGCCACCAGGGCACATTGCTGGCTCATGGGCACCCTGTTGGCCCCCAGGACTCCCAGGTCCCTTTCCACAGAGCTGCTCTCCAGGAGGTCAGCCCCCAACCCGTACTGATGCATGGGGTTATTCCTCCCCAGATGCAGTACCCTACACTCGCTGAATATGTTGAATTTCATCAGGTTCCTCTCCGCCTAGAGAGGAAAGTAACAGGGCTGCTTCTGACACCTCCTGATTTGTCCTGTTCCTGGTGCTTCAGCTCTGCTGGGTAGATGGCTCAAAGCAGCCCCCCAAAGGGGGGGGGCATTAGGTCCTTAGCACCCACTTTTTCACCTGTTGGAGGGTGGCAGCCACAGGCACCAAGTGGTATTTCTCACGTGCTGCAGGTTGCCCGGAGGAGAGCTCAGGCTGAGGTCACTGCCCTGGCATGACCTGATCTCGTGATGCTCCGCAGCTTCGCTGTCCACCCTGGAAAACCCTCTTGGGCTCCTGTGTCTGATGAATTTTAATGTTAAAGCCAGGAGAGCAAAGGAGTTCTTAAAAAATTTTAAAAAAGAGAAAAAAGAGTAAAAAGAGGCTTGTTGTAACAGTACCACTGGGCACTGACCAAGACTGTTGGTGTCAGAGCTGCCTCTTCCGCCACGCTGCACCATCGGGAGGGTTATACACCAGGGATAAATCAAGTGGGCTTATCTGGATCTCACCAGAGGTAAGGTCAGATGTTCTGTATGTGAACGGTGGGACAGATCCAGCGCGGTCTGCTGGTATCTGGGCTTTGCCGGGCCAACCGGGCAGGTACCCTGCCAGGGCTCTGCCTTGGGAACCGCTGCAACACAGCACAGCTGCTCTGCCAGCTCTCACTATGTCACCCTCTCTGGAAGCACAAATTAAATAATATGTTATGTTCCTGCGGAGCTCAGCATAACCCTGGTGGGAGAAAACGTGTGGGGAGAGATTTGTCCTACTGCCCCGCCGTCCCGGAGGTGTTGGCCATCGCAGGCGTCCCGGGTCTTCCATCACCATCTTCACTGCAACACAAAACCACTCACGAAGGGGAAGGCGCTGACTCCTCGGGTGATAATTTCCAGTAATTAATGCCTCGGGAGAACTCAACCCCTGATAGTGTAATGGCCCAGAAAGTCTGCCCGGTAAGTGCTTTTTTCTCCATATAAAGCATTTCATTTTGGCTGGTCTTTTTCCCGACAGAAAACGGAAATATTGCCTTGTAGTAGAGCAGGACTCAGAGCAACGCCCCTCACTCCCTCTTCTTGTTCTGTTTACACGTAGAAAAACCAATGAATGCTGACATAAAAAGCTGTATCTCATTTTCTAGCTAACTAATCATTGTTGTGCTCTTTGATTTAATGTATGTAGCTTTTATAGATCAAATCCTGAAACTTGTAGTCATTTATAACTAAGGCTTGCAAGTAAACAGGAGTTTTTTTCTTAATTTCTTTATAAATCTAAAGAGAAGTGTTGCTCGTGGGCCCTATCTGTGACCATGAGTTGCTCTATCCGAAGTTTTCAAATGAGAGAGAAGCGAATATAAGGGTAGCAGGCAGGTCAGTAACTGCTAATATCCACCATGTTTTAGAGCCATTAACAACATGTGTTCAAAAAGCAGCAAGAGCCTAATATCCCCACAAACCAAAATGAGAGCTAATAGGAAAAGAAAGGTGGTTTTTTTTTTTTTTTTTTAATTTTAAGAAATTCAATAAAACAGAAGTTTCAAAAAGTAAAGCGCTGTAATATAAGGAATCCACTCCAAAATGCTTTCTAGAGAAACCAATAAATTTAAACTGTCTTGACAACTATAGCGATCTTTTCATACTTTAATAAGATGAAGAGTCAGTCTTCTTCATTCATTGCGAAGATTAAATAAAACCTGTTTTCTTTTATGCTTACTGTAGCTAAGCATTTCCTTTCTTTTGTCTGCCTGTTCGCTTTCTTTTCCAGCTCACCTTAAGTTTGTTTTTCACTGGGAAAGAGTATTTTTGAAAAATCTCCCTGCTGCTTCAAAAGTGCAAGCCATGGGGTGTGTGTACGCTGGTCATCGCGCCCCGAGAGGCAGGAGAAGCAGCTCTGAGGGGTGACGGCAGGCAGAGCTGCCGGGGCAGCTGCTCCCTGCAGGCTGTGGGATGGCTCTTGTGCTTCACTCCTTCTCTAAGAGAGCATTTAGCATCCTTTCACAGGGCAATGTCACTATTTTCCATGCTCTTTTTAGAGTTGTTTTGCCTTTTTTTTTTCCCCCCCAACATGATTGGGCTCCTCATGACATGAAAGACATTGAGGCACTAGAGTGTGTCCGGAGAAGGGCAACGGAGCTGGTGAGGGGTCTGGAGCACACGTCCTGTGAGGAGTGGCTGAGGGACCTGGGGGTGTTCAGCCTGGAGAAGAGGAGGCTGAGGGGACACCTCATCGCTCTTTACAGCTCCCTGAAAGGAGGGTGGAGTGAGGGGATGTTGGTCTCTGCTCCCAAGGAAGAGGCAATGGGACAAGAGGGAACGGCCTCAAGTTGCACCAGGGAAGGTTTAAGACGGATATTAGGAAAAAGCTGTTCACCAAAAGGGTTGTCAAGCACTGGCACAGGCTGCCCAGGACAGTGGTGGAAGTCACCATCCCTGCAGGCATTTAACAGCCGGGCAGCCGTGGTGCTGAGGGACATGGGTTAGTGGTGGGTTTGGCAGTGCTGGGTTGATGGTTGGACTTGGTGATCTTAAAGGTCCCTTCCAACCAAAACAATTCTATGATTCTCTGTGAGTCTGCCATCCTTTACTCTTTTCACTCATGTTGATTTTGGGGAATATAAAAGGATGGAAATACGGTGTGCATTTAACCTTGGGTGCAGTGTCAGACACCTGGACTTGGGCGTCACGGGGTGCCCCAGCTTTGTGGGGCAATGGCCCCGGCGAACGCAGTCCCCAGACCTGGAGGCAGTGGGGTGTTACAGCCAATATTGCCCAAGGGGGAGGAAACGGAGCTGTGGCTTGCCTTTCTTCTGCCAGAAGGGCTCCTTCTGTGGGGGGACACCTATGAAGTGCAGTCAGAGACCGCAGCTGGAGGTACGGGAGTTGTGACTGACCATGCACAGAGATGGTTTTCTTCTTCCCTTCTCGGGAAGTTTGCTTCTTCCCACTGCTCCTTAGTAAGGTCAAGCTGCTCAGTGCTGCATTCGCCACCAACAGCGAACCCAGGAGTGAGTGGTGGCAGCGGCATGACGAGAAGAGCATCTTCTCGAAGGCCGTGTCAGCTCCCTTGTGAGCCGGGTAGTGCCTGGATTTGTGGGTCCCCTTTGGAGTCCCCCAGGGCTGAGCCCATCCCCAGCATCGCAGCCGTGGTTCAGCCGTGCGTCCCCGCAGCTCAGCAGCCACCGCGGGAGGTGGCCCTCACCAAAACCCAACCGTGAGCAAATAGAGACATTCCGGGAAGAAAATGCGGGCTGTGCTGTATTGTACTGCTGAGCCCTGATCCCGGCATAATTTCTGTCCAAATGCTTGCTCGTAATTACGCATTGAAGTACCTCGATTCTGAGAAGCTAATTAATGCAGAGCAGTGTCATACAGGCTCAGAAAAGTACAAAAAAAACGCATCGTGCTTGGCCCCAGGGGAATTTTCCATTGCAGCAGTGGAGACGGCCCTTGGGCAGAGCGGCTGGCAGGACCGCCTGCGGTGGCAGGACCGCCTGCGGTGGCAGGACCAGCAGACTCTGGCCAAGGGTGCTGCTGCTACCCCCTGCACTCCACCAGCTCTGAAACTGAAATGGAGGAAAAAACACTCCTGGTTTACTCAGTCCGGGAATTCTCTCGTATGCTGTGGGCAACCCATTGCATCTATAGAGACAGCATGGAAATCATATCTGACCCAAACTTCTCTATATTAATACTTTGTCGCGTAAAATGCCAAAATGAAGCACGCAGTAATTCATATCTATGGGAAACATAAAATGCATTTTATTTAATCTTATAAGCATGAGAAAGAAAATTAATGCCTGAATTCCAGAGATTAAAAAGGTCTGCTTCTTGTGCAGTAATTTGCCTGCTATTACTGTAGAAGATTTCTTAAATTTCATCTCTACTTTATAAAGTTTGAAGGTTCAGCAAAATTTGCAGTAGAGCCAAGGAACTTGACATCTTCTGACCAGACCATATATATGGCTCCAAGCAGGTTACAGGGGACTGCAGATCCAAGACAAAAGGCTGGAAGAATCCTGCTTTCAAAAGCAGACTAAACTAGCTCCTGCTTCTCACCACGTGCATTATTTTGGTGAACTGGAAAGTGAGTAGTAATGCGGGTTTGTTAAAAGTGAGAAAGCAGAGGCAGCTTTGGAGTTATAAAGACCAGCGGGCTGTGGTTCCTGCCCTGCCTCTCTCATTTATGAGGAATTTCAGGGTTTTTGCGTGTGTATGGCAATGCCCCAGCTGGGATTGACCCACCTCACGGGTATGTCCTGTGTGCAAAGTTATTTTCTTTTATGTATTGAGAAGCTAAGCAGAAACTTCTGCATTTTGGTTTGCACACCTTTCTACTAAGACGTTTAAGTTTCCAATGTGAATTAGGTGAGCAGCATCCCTCTGAACGAGAGGCTGCTGGAGGATAAATACTCTCAATAGTGGTATTCTTTCCTTAAGACTCAGGATTTCCATGTACGGTAAAATAAAAAAGGAAAAAAAGGTAAATGCTAAAGCCTGTGGAAATGCCAGTTGCTGCGGGCTGTGGCTCCCCGAGCTGCTGATGGGGAGGAAGGAGGGATGTGCCCTGGCAAGACGTTAATCCAGAGCAAATGGCAGCCCCCGCTGCACATGCTGGTGCCGGTGGGGCAGCGGGCTGGGGCTGGGCGGGGGACACAGCTAATGCTCACCTTTCACAGACACCCCCCCGGGTGCCCGGTGCTGGTGGTGGGCGGCCGGGAGCGATGCGCTGAGCTGCGTCCCTGCCGCAGGACGTGCGGGGGAAAGATGGACAGTTGGGGCTGGAGGCTGCTGCCCCCCCCGGCAGGACAGAGACCTCCTTTGTCCTCTTGGGAGTTCTGCTGGTGAACCAGCCCGAAGGTAGAAAGCTGTGGGGGTTGGTTTGCAGGCGAGCAGGCTCCCCTGCTTTGTGCACAGCGGTACAGGTAATGTCACAGTCACTGAGTGGATGAGGTCCAACAAGTCCAAGAGCAAGGTCCTGCACGTGGGTTTGGGCAACCCCTGGTATCCATACAGGCTGGGGAATGAAGGGTTGGAGGGCAGCCCTGAGGAGAAGGGCTGGGGGTGTTGGCGGATGAGAAGCTCACCATGAGCCGGCAATGTGCGCTGGCAGCCCAGCGAGCCCCTGGCACCCCGGGCTGCATCCCCAGCAGCGTGGCCAGCGGGCGAGGGGGGACTGTGCCCCTCTGCTGCGCTCTGGGGAGCCCCCCCTGCAGCACCGCCTCCAGCTCGGGGGGGCCCCACAGCAGAAGGACACGGAGCTGTTGGAGCGGGGCCGGAGGAGGGCCCGGAGATGCTGCGAGGGCTGAGCCCCTCTGCGGGGAGGACAGGCTGGGAGAGGGGGGGTTCAGCCTGGAGAGGAGAAGGCTCCGCGGAGACCTCAGAGCCCCTTCCAGTGCCTAAAGGGGCTCCAGGAGAGCTGGGGGGGGACTCTGGGTCAGGGAGGGGAGCCATGGGATGAGGGGGAAAGGTTTTACACTGAAAAAGGGGAGATTTAGATAAGATCTGAGGAAGAAATTCTTTCCTGTGAGAATAGTGTAGTGATCCCCTGGCGCAGGCTGCCCCGAGAAGCTGTGGCTGCCCCATCCCTGGAGGTGTCCAAGGCCGGGTTGGACGGGGCTGGGAGCACCCTGGGCTGGGGGGAGGTGTCCCTGCACATGGCAGCAGGGGTAGAATGAGATGGTCTTTAAGGTCCCTTCCAACCTAAACCATTCTATGATCTTGGATATGTAACAAAGCAGAATTAATCTTTTTTTTTACATTAGATGTAGCTCAGATGGAGAGCGGTCTAGTTTATACATGCAAATTCAGTGACAATAAGTTCGCTTCTGTTTTCCTGGGCTAATGTTGAAGATGGCTTTTCACGCCTGGTGTCCAAGCGCGCCGACCCTGTGGCCACGCAGACCCCCTCAGCATCTCGGGGCTGTCCCTCAGCTGCCCACGGCTGAAAAGAATGCAAATCACAGCAGAATTGACCAAGTGACTTAAAAATCCTAGTTTATCTAGTTGTCTCTACATGTAACTTTCAGACACAGTTATGCTAAATGTCCTCTGTAAAACATAACTACAAAATAGAGAAAACGATATCCCAAGAGACAGGCCAGTCTTGGGCGTGACGGCGCTGCGTGCCTCCTCCTCGGCGTTCGCTCTGCTGAGCGCGGTCCCCAGGGCACCGGCAGAAGGAGGGATGAACTGTGCTGTAACAAGTGAACAAGATGCGCGATCTTTACCTGCCCTTCATCTCTCATCCTCTGCCCCTCAGGCAGGGCCCTTGCTGGCCTGCAGCTGCCCGGGAGCGGGATGCTCGCCGTCAGCGGTCCGCGGATGCTCTCGGCAGCTCCCTCACGCGCGGCTGCTTACCGCCTTCATTTTGTTTCCATGTTAATTTGCAAACGACAAACGACTCTTCCTGCTGTGCATGCCTTTCAGAATTGATATTAATCAATTCAAGGCAAAAACAAAACAATTAAAAATCAATAGCTATGCAGCTATTAGAGAGCAAAATTTCATTAAGGTTAATAATTGCAGGAATTAGGGAACTAATCAGCCATAGTGATCTCCAGGAGAAGCCACCCCGGGCTCTGCGCTTCATCCAGCCTGCCCACAGACCGCAGCGACTGTGCCAAACGCAGAATGAGTTACTTGATATTGTTTTGTAACTAATGGTCATGATAAGGACTGAAAATCCGACTTGCAGCTAATACCTTACTTGTATACTTGGCAATAATCTTTCTGTAAGAGCCGCATGGGGCACATGGTTGTGCTGGAAAAGGCAGAGCTGCTTGTCCTGAGTGTGTTTGTGCCTAAAGAGATGATTTATTTTTTTTCCTATAAAACCAGCTTTCTGGCACTTATATCTTTGTAAATTCACTTTAGTCGCTTTCATCTTTGGGTTGCCAACCAGGAGCTGGTTGCCCTAAGGCACGGTTTCAGGATACCTCCAGGAGGAGCCCTGCCACCCCCCCCCCAGACCCAGCCCACCACTCGGGCGGCTCACCCCGCTCCTTTTCCCTGCGGGTTAAATAGGACCTTGGGGGCTGCTACAAGTCTCAGAAAAGCACCCTAATCGCCCAGAAATTAAGAGGATTTTTCTGCATGTGCTGCCGCTAAGCAGTCTGTTTGCTGCAGGTACCAATTATTTTATTCCTTAATTCAATGTGGCAGCCGTAAAAGTGTTTTCTGCCCTATTCTGCCTTGCCGTTGTGCCTTTCATGGGGTGCCCGGGATGCGACAGCAGAGCAGTGCTGCACGATGAGCACCTTCTATAGATCATTTGTGGATGCCCAGTGTGGATTGCCCAAGGCAGCGGGCAATGGTGGGGTGTCACGGGTCACCTGGGCGCTGCCAGGCCAGGAGCTGTCTGCCAAAGACTCCTAAGACAAAAAAATACAAGTAATGAGATCAAGCGAGGAAAAGGAAATTGAGGTCTGAATATGAAGGACAGAGTTTTGGTCAAAACCCCGCTCTCAGACTGATGAGAAGGTCAATGGGATGACTGAACAATATAAAGCCTGCTATGCTTCTGTGCTAATTTATATAAAAATATTCTATTTATTTCTTTGTCAGCTTTCAGGGAGCCCCTGGGATTCAGGTATGCACCCTGCTGTTACAGTAAATTCCAGGGACCGTGATGGGGTACTCCTACTGGCAGACAAAACACTATTTACAACATCCAATGTGAATTATACAAGCAGAAATATTGATGAAAGTCCCAGATAAAGGAAAAAAAAAAAAAAAAACGGAAAAATATCATGTTACTATAGGCTAACTCCTACAATACTTGGTGGACTTGGCTACTGTCACCCTATCTGCTCCTGGTGAGGATTATTGGGTAAATATGTAATGGGACTTGTGTGATTTTTTTCAGTCTTCATATGCTAAGATGGTACCTGCCTAAGAAGTATATCTACTTCCGTACCAGAAGATCAGACATGAGCCCTAGCCAAGTCTCCAAAGAGCTGATGGCCACCATGCAGACATCGCCCTGGTCCCTAACACGTGCGCCGGCTTCCCTCGGTGGTGCCAGATGTCGCAAAATCGTCTCACCCTTAGGAGATATTTGCTGTCGGGATGTGGTGAGAGCAAACGGTGGCTGCAGGTACGTCCTCCTCGCGCTTGCCCTCGGCGTACGGGGAGCAGCCCCGGTTCTGTGCGCCGGCTGGGGAATGACATGTGCGAGGCATGCAGGGTTGGATGAGTCCTGCATCAGTCATTTTCAGATTGTAGAGTGAAAGGTTATTAATGATATCCAATGACATAGTTGTCAATCAAATCTAGGCTGTGTTTGGGTTTTTTTTTTTCTTTAATTAAAGTTAGCTAGAGAGCTCACTTTAAATCTTCATGTGGGATGGCTGAAATTTAATACGCCCTTCAGAAAAATAGCAATAATAGCAGTAGACTTTGTTTTTACTATTAAACTGATAGATGCTTGAAGTAAACCGAACCTCATCCATCTTCCCTGTATGAGCAGAACAATGCAAACACTTCTCATGTTGATGAGCTGATGCTGCTCCCCCCGAGCCCCCTCCTCCCTGCAGCTGAGGAACCGAAGCTCAGGCTCTCTGCTCACCGCGGTGTCTGGGGGGGGGCTCTGCCTTCCATACAGTCCCACCTGGGACCAGGGGAGGGCCAGGTTTGACACAGCTGTATGGGACCGGCTCGAACCCCAAGGGAGTAGGACACCAGGGCCCCAGCAGGGGGGCCCCCAACCCTGCCCGTGCCCCCTGCAAGGTCCCTGTGCATGGTGTTCATCCACACTGCCTCCTCCATCGGGAATTCTTCCCTCCCCTTTGATGGAAGAATAAAATGTGAGGTCCCTGTTTAATTTTATGAGTTACTCTGTATACATCATCTACTTTTTCCCATTGATTCATAACAAAGGGATCACATAACAAAGGAACAAAAGCAAACCACAAGGGTAATCATTTCTAGGTAGCTGGTGTTCTTTAAAGGACAAAGCATGGGCCATACAACTTATTTATAAGAAATAATTCTCTTTAATAAACCCCAATCAAGTGTTTGTACATGTCAATGTGCATTTGCACTTGGACAATGATCTGCTCTGAATCTTCCCTCCAGGAATACGGAATCCCCCAGTGCTGGGACCAGAACAGGTTTCACTGCCTCCAGGTAAAATGATCAATCTGTTCTTCTTTGGCACGAGTAACTCTGACTCTACGTTAGAGCCCGTGACAGCAGGCTGCGATTTTAGTATGGAGAAAAAAAAAAAGCAAGCAAACAAACCCCCTTTGCCTTACAGCAACAGCCTAGAGAAGTGCTTCGTGTGTCCCAGACAAGCTTTGTAAGTTCTTCTTTCTTTGGAAATGTTCATCTAATTCGGGGGGAGGAGGGGGCGGTGACAGTGACAGTGTCAGGGAAGTTCAGCCTTCAAACAGAAACCTTATTAGTCTCTCCCAGGTCAGTCTATGCAATTTTTCCCAGTTCTGTCCTTGACTGTTTTGGCTTTTGGTCTTCCGAATCCATGAAAGCACGAAAATATGGGTAGAGCTGCGAGCAAGGGAATGAGCCATCAAGGCAGTCCATTGCGTTGCTGAAATGCGCACAGGTATGTGTCCACTTGCACTGTTTCTCTGGATACGGCCCTGTGATTTCAAATTGATAAGATAGTCTGATTTCGGTTGAACTAATCTTTATAGACCAGTCGATAGGCTTAAATATTTGCCTATATTAGGCAGACAGAAGGACGCGAAAGTCTTTTGCATAGTTACAATTGCCAAGGAAACCACTCTGCTGGTATCCACGGTTGGCATTTCATTTTTCCCCTTGTGTGGCTGTTGGAGAACTGTCTGATTATAAAAAGGAAATGCCTTCAGTCTCAATGCGTTGCTAGTCAATGTCTTCATAATTTTGCCATCAGTTTATCCAAGAGCTTCTGCCATCCTTCTGAAGTTTGTTGGAGTTGTGGGTTTTCATTTCTAAAAATGCATGCAGCTAAATTTAAAAATACGACACTTGATAGAAAACCATGAATTAAAGAATTGTCCATATTCAGAATGTTTTCCAGTCATCTCATATCTTTTCTAAAATAATCTTTTAACTAAATGTTTTATTTTAATCTTTATTTAAAACTAGGTGACCCTTAAGAATTTCTAGTGCTTGAAACGTTTTACTAAATCGAACATATTCTAGCAAATAGTAATTGGATTCTATTTTAAAAATCAGTGTTTTTTCTGGAAAGGCAGTTTTCTGAAACTGAGCATGTTTAAATGAGCTGTGGTTCAAAACTATAAACAGCAGCTTTGCAGTTTTCCAGGTTAACTTCAGGCTGCTTGACTGTTTTATTGGCCATTATTTCTATCCATCCTTAATTTTCCAAGATATATTTTTAAATGAAATTTTCTAGATCTAAAGTCTTAGGAAGACTGATGGAATGATTATGCAACCACTCTTTAAAGCAAAGAAATTGGGGCTGTGAGTTTGGCTGATGGTCTTCACCACCAAAGTGAGTTTTCTGGCCATGATGGGCACCTTCGTGGGTGAAGCCCAGCTTGAATATGACCACTATGATAATTTAAAAATGTTTTATACGCGCAGTACAGGTAGGCTGTTGACCTGGCAGAGCAACCTGCTGCTAGAAATACCTGGCATGTGGTTTTTTGCTTTCCCCGTGAGCATGGCCTTTCTTATTGACATTTACATGTCTGGGGATAAAAACTTCCCAGGTTATCATATACCCCTGCTTTTAATTACCTCGCTTTCTGCTAGTGCCTGGAGAAGTCCTCCTAGGAGGACGAGGAAGAGAAGGGGAAGGAGGAGGCAGAGGAGGAGAAGGGGAAGGAAGAGGGGAGGAGGAAGGCATGGCCACTGCACCATCCCACAGCCTGGGGAGGCGAACCACAGCTGGGTCTTGGGGCTTCAGGAGAAACGGGGAACTTCAACTTTATAGCAAATTGTAGCTGGTGAGCAGACACAGCGAGGAGACCGATTGACCTGAAGTTAAACTAAAGCTGACCTGAGCTTAAAGTTAACCCCTGGTGCAGGCAATCCCCCTCTGCCCCGAATAACCGGGTTTGGTTTCTGTAACTCGGAAGTCTCCTGGAGGTTTCAGGTGTGTTTCACCCAAGAGACTGCAAAATGAAGCTGGAATCCAAGAGGCAGCTTCGTTCCCAGGGCTCGTTTAGGGACCAGCTAGTCCCTTCTCAGAGGAAGCTGAGCCTGAGCTCCGGGAGCGTACTGGCAGATAGAACTTTGATTTCATCGCTTTTCAATAATAACTCCTTTTTCATTCCTGTGTCTGTACATGTGCTAATGAGTTGTGGTTTGAATCGGCTTCTGATTTGTGATTTTTATTTCAGCTTATAATAGGCTATCTGTGGGGCTTTGTATTTGAGAATATAATTCAGTATAATTATTACAGGGAAGTTTTCAGAAAGCCGTGCTAGCAGCCAAGATAGCATCTCCATTCTTCTTTCGCTGCTAATCAGTTTATATGAGCCTTTCTTATGCATAACTTTCTGACCATACTAAATTTTTCTGAAACAAACACTTCATCCACAGTTATCAGACAGCGACGTGCCTGAGAAATTACATTATATTCAGCAAAAGGCTTCCGCAAGCACAGATTGGGCACCTCACTCCCTCAGAGAACTGGACAATAGAGGATTTTTGTTATTGTTCATTTTTCTTCTGTCATAAAATCTTCCATCTTTTATTTTTCTCTTCTATATCCTGGATGTTTTATAATCCTTTTCAGAAGACCACACAATAGTAGGTTATTTTTCAGTTTAAAATGAGACATGACTAAAGCCTCCAGTCTGCCCCAAACCTCCTTGTTTTCCTTTATTTTCTATTTTAACTCAATTCACATGGTAGCCACAGAGATCTAATTTACATGTTCAGGAACTGGAGAAAAATACCTGGCAGGTCATTGCCTGGCACTGGCTCCTGTTGGTGTTCAGGCTCCATTTCCCAAGAACTGTACCGCTTCTACCCCAAAACTAAAAAAAAAAGTGAACGTGAAAATTATTTAAAAAGACACTGAAAGTAGCCGCCCACCAAGGAGGAGTGCACTTTTCCCTGGTGTGAGGATAAAATGTGTGGATGACAGCAAGTGGAAAATATATTCCCAGTGATCATCCTTGGCACTGGGTGGAGAAGTATGGGTTCTGAGTTGCATTTGTCATTACCCCGGTTCTTACACAGTGTTCATCCAGCGGGCAAGTTATTTCTAAAATGGAAATATTGGCATTTGTGCTCAAACGCGGCAGGGAACTTACAGAAATAGAGGATATTTTCTGTTATGAGTTATTATTATTGTCTTGTGCCAAGTTTGAAAGCACCACACCTTCACTGTCCTGTTAGGAAGCAGAGGTGGGATCCAGAGATGATTATATTGCCTTACAAGGGTGTGCTGATGCAAACGTTTGGTGTCATGGATGCAACGTCCTTGCTTCTAGATCTTGGCTTTCTCATACACAATTAAGAATCAACCTGATGCAACCTGCTTGGACAAAGAGTGCAGCTCTTAAGCTTTGCTGCGGATGTGGTCCATGGAGATTCCAACCTCTCCAAGCATGAAGGGGCAGAAACCCAGCTGCAACAGCACCGAAGGAGCCCTGGTCCTTCTGATACAGACCCTCAGAGGTCTGTCCTACTGATACAACTGTAGGAAACTGTGTGACTCTGCAGCTGAAGGAGAAGCTCATGTAGTTGTCAAAAAACAGCCAATTTATTTGCTCCTACCAAAACCGCTAGAGACCAACTAAATAATGATATATCATGGGTGGGGACGGAATATATCTTCTTGTTTTCTAGGGTTCACCTGTAGTAGTAGCAGCTGCATTAGTAACTGCCACATCCGTGAAGATGGAAAGCATTGGGTCTTTTTATTCTGGAGAAGAGAAGACTGAGGGGGGATCTGATCAATGCTTATCAATACTCAAAGGGAGGGTGCCAGGGGGATGGGAACAGTCTTTTTCCAGCGGTGCCCAGTGACAGGACAAGAGGGAACGGGCACAAACTTGACCATAGGCAGTTCCACCTAAACCTGAGGAGGGACTTCTTCCCTGTGCGGGTGGCAGAGCAGTGGCACAGCTGCCCAGAGAGGTGGGGGAGTCTCCCACTCTGGAGCCATCCCAAACCCGCCTGGACGCCGTCCTGTGCCACTGCTGGAGGTGCCCCTGCTGTGGCAGGGGGTTGGGCTGGGGGAGCTCCAGAGGGCCCTTCCAACCCCCACCAGTCTGGGATTCTGTGCTTGCCTGAGATGGTATGATGGTATTTTCAAGAGCATCAAAGAGGTTAATGACAAATTTCCCTAGCACTCCGGCCTCTAAGAGCCTTAAGCTCCTTCTCCAGTGTTTGCCCAAATGCCAACGATCTTTAAATACATGCAGCAGAGTCCGCAGTCGGAAGGAGCTGTAAACTCTGTATACTACCCAGATGCACTGTATCCTTTACAGACCAAACTAAAGATCTCTGTCTCACAAACAAACAGCTTCCATCTGTTCCCTGAAATTAATGATTTCTAATTAGGCAAAATACAATTTTTTCCCCCTTCATGCAAATTCAGCTTGTTGATTCTAAAAATGCAAAATGGACTGTGGAAAGCTATATTTTCACGAGCCTTATGAAAATGTCAGGCAGTTGTAAAAGAAAATGTCTCCCTGCTGCCAAATAGTCGGGGTGCAATACACCAGAGATGCAACAGAGAGGCCACTGAACTCGCTCGGTTTGTGATAGACCTCTGAGTTGCCTGAGCTTTGCAAAACAAGGTTGTGAATTGAAGTGCGTCGTGAAGAATAAAGCATGGGAGTAATTTGAGAAAGGAAATTATCTTGATGATCAATTGATATTCTCTATCTAGTAGTTCTGCAAGCGGGAAGAGTCAAGGTGTGACTGGAGAAAAATGACCACAGAGAAGCTATCTGCTTCCACTCCGCTGTAGCTTTTAAGCTACAGGCTGGGGGACTTCGTGGCCATAAGAAGCTACTGCAACTACATTTGTCTGTTCTGGTGAAAACTGCTGGGTTTGTATTATTTAGCCTGTTCCAAACAACCAAAAAAAGAGCCCCGGGATAATGCCTGGTACACACTCGCTTTCAGCAGAAAGCCTCTGAGTCCTTTTGCTATTATTAATACCAGTAATCGTCACAATTTACATACGCGGTTGGAGCCTTGGAAGGGCTCCTGTAAACATCCCCCTTCTATAAATACGGGAGTTTCTAACCAGCCGCAGCTTCTTGGTCCTGCTTCACCAGCACCTTTGGGCAGCAGATGCCGCTGGATCTTCAGGGACCGTAGAGCAGCGCTGCCCGCGGCTGCAGGATACGGCCAGGCACGGGGATACGGGGGGAAAGGGGATGTTATTTATTGCGTGGGACTCAGGGAAGGGAGGTGAGAGTGCTTCCCGTGCGCTAACCGACAGTGCTGTTGCCTGGGGAGGGGACGGGGTGGTGCGTGGACTCACTCCAACGGGTGCTTTACACTTTCTTCTTCGCTTTCCAGCCTTTTCCTTCTTTTTTTAACAAATTCACTTAATTATCCCATCTTCTGATGTAAAATCTAAAAGATGTTGCAAAGTGATGCATCTAACTCCATTTTTATTTTTTTTTTAATTAGCTACTAGTGTTTAGGAGATACTTTCTGCTTTCATTTTCTATTTTTTTAAGCAACCGAAGATGTACAGTGCAGGGACTGCTGATCATGGGTCAGGCAGTAAAACCTAATCCCTTCCAAATTGCTCGTTATTATGGGTGACAAATAGTTTATAGGAGCATTAGCTGTTCCTCTGGACTGTAACCGAGCGAGCCCGTTTTGCTGCTGGCTGCAGCCGGCTCCCCTGGTATTGTTACTTACGGCTGATGTGTGATACCAAAATTGCTCATCATCACCATCATTTTCCTTTCCTCCATTTTCCTTTCTCAGCACGCACATGGAATTTTTGCTTATCTAGGATAAATATTCATGCCAAATTGCTATCGGAATACAGAGAATATTATTTATTACTTATTAGATCTTTGAAGCACAGAAACTGTAATAAATAATGCAGCCATTTTCAGTGGACGATCCCCACCTGTTGTCTTGTTAGCCCCAAAATTGCTCTTCGGGTTAAGTGAAAGGAAGAAATGCTAGTTAAAGTACATTTTGTGATTATTATATTATTATTATTGATACTATTTACTGGCAACTAGCGTTTAACTTAAAATGCATCATTACACAGAATTCAGTAGAACTCCTCAGAATTCTTAAACTTTTCTGGTTAGAAAAGGAGGGTGTTACAGGGAATGGGACGTACACAGAACCCCGGCGTGGCCACCTCCGTGGTGCAGGCGGCTGCCAAATCGGCATGTTTTCCTGCCCACAGTGAAATGGAGCTTTGTTGATTTACAGCGAGTGAGGGCCAAAGCATTAGGAAAACGCAAGAATATTTAAGCAAAATTCCAACCCCATATCCTTCTCTTTGCCCACCCTGGTTGTGAAGCTGCGTTTTTGTGCACAGGGCTGCGTGTGTGCACACACACACACTCAGCCTGCGGCGGGGGAGAATGGTTTTTGTAACAAGTTCTGCAGGTCAAGAACACCATTTGAGGAAAAAACCCCAATTTTTTACCGTAATCCCCTTCCTAAATATATTTTCTTACATAGCACCTTCCCCATTTGGAAAGTTTACATCTTTAGCGTGCAAGATTTGGACGCATTGTAGGCTTTTATTGTTGTATTGATAAATTTTACCTTATTTCACGCAGTCGCTGGTGGCAGTATGGAAGGACCGCTTGCCAGCCATGTCCCTCTCCAGCAAGAGCGGCCAGCGGTGCCTTTGCCCAGTGCAGGGACACCCTGCAAGGGAAGATGCTGCTCGCCCCGAGGCAAGCCCCGGCCACTTGCCACCTGGACCATGGGCCACTACGGGCCACCATGGGCTGGTGGGTGTGATGACCACGGCGCTGGCCAGACTGGAGGAGAGGATTTGTAGGTGGGAAGCTCTTACCAATGCGCTGAGCCGTTTCTCTCAGCCTGATATGCGACAGCCTATTTTAAATACATATTTAATACAGCTGATATTGGCATGGCTGCAGAGGGAATACAGAATTTAATTTGCAGTGTCAGCTCTGGTGACAGGTTCATCTGTAACATTATGAATTAGTTGCAACAGCTCTCTACCTGTGAAAACGTTGCGTGCTCTGATTGTCTGCCTCTTCTAAATATTTAAGCCAGCTCTTGTTCTCTAAATGACTGTGGGGCTTTTCTTATTATCTCCCAAAGCTACAAAACTCAATGTCACTTAATTATACCTTTAACTTTCTGAACTGCATCTTGTCGTCCTGTCCCAGTAACAACCCGTTTGGAAAGGACCAGCCCCTGGCTCCGAGCGGGAGCTTTGTTTGCTACCCGCTTCTCTCACCACCTATTGCGGATTACTGAATTAGAAGGAAACTCCAGCTGAAAAAGAAACACAGAGACTTATCATTTGGTGGTAAAAGCACAAAGGCCCGAAGAAAATTAATTCTCCCTATTAATCTGCCTTGGGACTTGGTGGGAGAATGGCAAAACTCGCCCTGGAAATGTAAACAGTGGTTGAACCGTTTTCGTAGCGCGGTACCCGTCTTTAAACAGCAATATATTACAACCTTGCTGCGCTATCATCCGGCACATTCCTTTTGTCATGTACTGGAGATGGTCAGGAGCTGATTTAAGGTGTTTTGCTTTCCTTGTGCTCCGGCCCCGGGGGAAGGGGCTTTGCAGATTAACTGAGGGAGATGGGAGATAACGGCCCGCTATTCCTTCCTTCCGAAAAACCCCTCGACCTTGCCAAGTGCCAGCGGCAGCTCAGGTTGCTCGCTGCTTCTCAGTAAGTCCTTGGAATTGCTCAGCACTTCAACAGAGAGCTAAAAGGGTATTTCACCTATTTCTTTTCCCTTGGCCCCGTTCCCTGTTACACCTCGCTATTTGTGCTTCCCTGATCTTCACCCTGGAAGAGCACGGTCCCTCATCACCCCAAACTGGCCCTGCTTGCCTGTCAGAGGACTTTCTGCTCGCGCTGTGCAATGGATGAAGCAGCCCGGTGCCCCGCGGGCGTCCAGGGGAGGAGTTTCCCAGGGGACTCTATGATCCCAAGGGTTGGACACAATGATCTTAAGGGTCCTTTCCAACCTAAATGATTCCATGCAGGTCCTTGCCCTGGGGGGCTGAAGAAGCAGCTGAGCAGGAGGCAGCGGGCAGCACCAGAGGGATGCTGGACCAGCCCTGATGCTTAAACTGCTTTGATCTTTGTTTCTGTTTAACTTCTGTTCGCTGCTGTTGGCAGGGGACAGTTTTCAAACGACGCAGCACAAGACAGGTTTCCTGTTGCTCCTTTCCATACCAACCTGGGTTGCATCAGGGCACCTCCCCAGCAGCTCCAGCCTCTGCCCAATGGCGGTGTAGCTTTTTAGTTTTTAAATGTGTACATACCTGCTTTATTTTTTATTATTTATACCTGTCAAATAGCAAAAGTACCAATGAATATATTTTTCAACTGAGCAGGTCAGGGTGTTCCAGCTGATTTAAATTTCAGTATATTGGTCAGTGTGGCTCTATCCTGCAAAGGCAGAGGAAAGCAAAAAGTGCTTCTCTGGTAATCCCAGAAGCTTGGCTGGGATAAACGATATAAAGACAACAAAGGAGGGCCAAAATAAAGCTTTTTTATGGACTGCTAGCTATGGGTGCTCCATGTCATGCCACCAGCAAAAACAGTGCAAAAATTTCCAGATACTTTAATTCGTGAGATCTTAGTTAATACTAAAACGGCCAAAAGGAGAGTGGAAAGGGCAGTAATTTTCAGTAGCCTTACGGAACCTCCGCACTTGGGACTATTGCTCGGAACAGCCACGAGCATCAGCCAGATTGCTCCTGGTGTGACTGAACCACAAAACATTTTTGGGGTTTTTTTTTTGTTTTTTTTTTTTTTTAAGTTACTTCTGCTAAAAATTGTGGTCCTTTTAATAACTGTACAAAATCATGGGCTAGCAGGACTATTTGAGTGCAGAGGTTCGTTTCTGCCGGGTGGCAGGCATGGCCCTGTGCAAACCTGGGGAGCAATGGGGTGCACACACAGCCACCCGCTCCTCCAGAGACAGGGTGCAGGAAATAAATCATTATTTTAGACAAGATATATCAAGACTTTTCCCCATCTACCATAATTTGTGGATTTACACTTGCTATTAAGACAAGTGGTTTCATCCAAGACCTTAACGTAGTGAATCCGCAGGGTACAACAGCCCATGCTGCTTTGGTGGGATCAGCGTTGGGGTGTAGGGGTGGCTTTCCAGGGCAGGGAGTCGGACAGTATGGCTGAGGGACATGTGCATCTTTGGAGCATTTTTGGAAAAAGCAGGAGATGCTGCTGTGGCCTGGTGCCCCCTGTTAAGAGATGAGAGGTGGCACCTTGTCTCCGATGCCCACCATCCTGATTTTCAGCTCCCATTCAGCACGACTGCTCTCAGGTGATATCTTTTTGTGGATGCAAAGGCAATTAGCGGCTAAAAGCAGGAGCCTGTTAGAGAGGCCAGAGGCACCATCAGCTATAAAAGGCAAAGCTCCCCAGCCCTCCTGAGCTTGCACTTCCACCACCATTTTTTTCTCCATTTAAGGACTGCCACTTTCTGCTCTCAGAGCACTCACGGAGACTCATTCAGTCCCTTTCACATCTCCTCTTGTCCCGTGAGATGACTCATTGCAAGGACACAGGGCTACGCCATAGACGTCCTTCTCTCCCGGAGGAATTTTTCCAGGATTGTTACTCCTTGGAAGAGTGCCCAGTACGTAAGTGTGACTATCCATCACCTTTAGATCAGTCTATCATTTCTCTTTCAACGGCAAATATCGTGCTTGTGTGAGCTGTTCTACTACGGGCTTTAATTTTTTTTTTTTTCCATTTTCCCATTTGGGATTTCTATTCCAAACAAAATCATTGTGCCACAGAGCTGGGGCTTTCACCATGTAAACGAGGGCAGCTGTACTCAGGTGGCTGGATAAGTGATGACTTTTAAATTAACTCGGCCCCCAGCATATAGTTTTAGGTACTTTGTGCTATACTCCTATCAAGTGGTTATAGCAATGCAGTATGTCTGTTTTACAGTCTCATTAAGTCATCGCTGTGATGGATTGAAGTCTCTGTCTTATCAATCATTTCTCTACAAATGTATCAGAAGAGAACAAAATATGAATTAGAAGGTAAGTGTAACATAACTCTGTAATTACGATCCAAATTTTGTGTTGCATTCTAGGTTTTCTCATAAGCAATACACAATATTCCTAACTTTCTACTCGGGTGACTTATTTTTTTCTTTCAGATTTGGAAGGAACAAAATGGGCTTTTTCTGAAATAAAATAATCCCACTACAGAGATGTTGTTAAATACTGCATGCTTCTAAGATGGGAAACACAGTAGTATGTCACTCCTGTTTTGCAGCTGCAACACTAAATTGCAGCTGGAGAACCTGGGAAATATCAGGTGTGGATTAATCTCTGTGCTCAAATATTATCACAGGAAGCATTTTGCTTACAGAACTGGAAATGCCATGGTGACTGGGAACAGCCTAATGGCTGCATTCAACGCTCACGCAGCAGGGACGTAACCGGGCTCCTCTAAGGCAGCGAGGGGATACCTCGAGGTGCACAACTGGCCAGATGTTTTGTCTTTGCCTTCCCCAGAAGGAAGATGGAGACCGGCAGCAGCTGGAGGTGACAGAGGGTGGACGGGGTGGACACTGCCCTACAGCTGAAGGAAAACCCTCGCAGGCGCGGGGGCTGTAGGCCTTATTTCCCTGGGGGGAGGTCTGTCCCAGGGCAGCCAGAGGGACATGGGGGGCAGGTTTCCCTTTCCTTTTCAGCACGGACTGCAGGACTGCTGTTGGGACTGTTTCCACATACCCCACTGTAGAAAAATGATCTTGATCTACAGGTTGAGTGAACTGGCTACGAACAAGCCTATCTTAAATAAAAAACCCCTGGATATTTACTGTAAAAATTGGAAAAGAGGAACTCTGGTAAAATGAAGGAGTAAAGAGGAGAGAAATGGCAAGCATGAAAAAGCGCAGCAAGGCTTTTAAAAAAAGTGTTTTAGTAAAAGAAAGAATACTATCTATGGTATTGTTACTAGATTACTAGATAGGAACGACACAGCTGTTAGTCATGGGGAGCGAAGGCAGAAATGTTAAACAAATTTGTTCCGAAAATATGTAAAGAACAAGCTAAGGGCTCTTCATGTTGCCTGAACGAGCTCTAGCCTGCTTGGAGAGCCCCAGAGGTATAACATGAAAATTCGCATCTAACACTCTGCCAATGCTTTGAGAGTCTGTGAGGAGCATCCTGCTAATCAAGTGCATGTCACTCAATCATCCATCCATCCACCCACCCATCCCAGGCATGACAGGGGAGTGGCAAAACTTTCACAGTTGCTCCAAGCCCCGTCCAACCCGGCCTTGAACACCTCCGGGGATGGAGCAGCCACAGCTTCTCGGGGCAGCCTGCGCCAGGGGCTCTCCACGTCACAGGCAACAATTTCTTTTTCATATCTCATCTACATCTCCCCTCCTTCAGTTTAAAACTGTTCCCCCTCGTCCCATGGCTCCCCTCCCTGACCCAGAGTCCCCCCCAGCTCTCCTGGAGCCCCTTTAGGCACTGGAAGGGGCTCTGAGGTCTCCGCGGAGCCTTCTCCTCTCCAGGCTGAACCCCCCCTCTCCCAGCCTGTCCTCCCCGCAGAGGGGCTCAGCCCTCGCAGCATCTCCGGGCCCTCCTCTGGCCCCGCTCCAACAGCTCCGTGTCCTTCTGCTGTTGAAGATCCTTTGAAATCATTGATTACAAAAGGCCAATACAACTGTTGCAAATCTACATGGCTTTATATGAGATAAATTTTATCAATCAAACTTTACCTTTCACGCAATGTACATTTTGACATTGTTTAACATGGAAAGCGTATATAAGGATGAAGAAAGCGGGCTACACTTACAGCCTCTTGGACTCTGGCCTCAGAACTGGGATTTTGAAGGGGTTTCTGTGTGACTGCAACTGAACCAGCTGAAGGTAGGTGGGAAGTACGACACTGGGACCAAAAGAACAAGTGGCATCCATACGCCTTTTAAAAGAATGTAGATCGCTGGGGCAGAGAGGCTGTGTTCCCTCTATGTCTGCTTTGGTGAGGCTGCGACTGGAACATTATGTCCGGTTCTAGCATGTGAAATGTAAAAAAAAAAAAAAAAAAAAAAGGACACTGATTAGTTGGCAAAGGTTCAGATAAGTGCTATAAGCATAATTGTACTACTGAAAACACGTGTTTTGGTTAATTGAAAGAAATTCTAGGGGTTAGAGTTTTTAAGTCTCATACATGAAATGGAAATTGGTAATGTCGAGCCTTCCACTGCAGGAAAAAACTGAAAAAAGAAAAAAAAAAAAAAATGAAAGAAGACAGAAATCCATAAGTGACATGAAGTATATTCAGACAAAACCGGTGTGTAATTTCTGAATCTCGAGGATAACTAGCTATTGGAACAGTTGTGCTGAATCTCCATAGATTGGAAACAAATTAATCTCCATACTTGATATTCTTGTGGACATAATCTAAATTAAAAATGAATGAATTAAGAGAAGACAGAATGGTGAAACTGGTCTCTCCATGGTAACTGAGTACACAGATTATGATGTTTAATATTTCTATTCCAGTACACACCTACAGAGAAGCTATCACCTCCAACGAGGAGTTGACTGCTCCTTGGAAAGCTCTTCCCAAGACTCACAGGCTTGTTAAAGTACGAATCAGAGCTACTCACCTCCATGTGCACTGATTTTGGACTGCAATCTTCCAAAGAAGACAAAGAACCGTGCTTGGTTGTTTTTTTTTAAATAGGTAAAATTTGTCACTGCTTCCTTCTGCTCCCCAAGCAATCCTTGCCTGGCTGACTTCTCCGAGGTGTTGGTAACGGAGGCAGCTCTTCAGAAGAGCGATGGCTCTGGGGGATGTTCCAACACAAACAGACTCTGATGATGAAGTGAGTGAACCACCGAGTGCTTTTCTTCGGGGCTTCCTTCTTCAGCGAGGTGGCGAGAAACAAGTAGGAGCATCCAGTCATCTCCAGACCCCCAGTGCTCGTGGTTTTAAAATATGAAAAGAGCTTGTGCAACTGGAGGATGGCATGGGGCTGAAGGGTTTGGGCGCCTGCAGTGAGCGAGGAGGAGGCACCATCGCAGGGGTGGAGGAAGGACAGGAACACTCCTCCACATTGGGACTCATCATCAGTGCTGTGTCCTGCTGTTAATCTCCTCCCTTGCGCCCGCCCTTGCTTCTAGGTAAATTACTGCAGGGTAAACGTTCCCTTTGAACCTTTCTACCAAATAGCAAATAACCCACACAAAAAAATAATGTCTGGTCCAAAGAAACGTCGGAATTCAATGAGAAGCAATTCTGCTTTTCCATCCAATAGCTGGCATGTCACGCAGGGAAGGGCACGACCCGCTGTTTTCCCAGGCTCCTGCGGATGGATCATGGAAAACTGGCAGTTTGCAGTCAAGATGCCTTGTATTAGATCTTAGGACAAGTGCTTTGTGATGGGAAAATCTGGGACAGGTTTTCCAGGGAAATGGTGGAATCTTCCTTTCGCAAAGCTTTCAAGCTTTAAGGTGGTATCTGCCCAGGGCGGTTTAGACATAAACCTGGCCCTGCAATGAGAAATACTGCTGCTGGAAGTTATAACCTCCCTTTGCCATGCTTTGCTATTAAAAAAAAAAAAAAAAAAGGGGTGTTTCGAAGCTTCTGGAAATAACAATACTCCCACTTTTTTATTAAATTGATTGTCATTTCTCTGAGCGCCGTTTCCCATGTGTGGCATGGTGAAACCTCCTTCCTGGTGGTCTATGGAGTGGTCCAAGCAGCAAAGACGAGGACGAGCATGCGCTGGCTTTGAGCGACAGTGCGGCAGTGATGGACAATGGCTTGAACTGTTTCACGGTGTTGCACATTCTGGGCACACGGGGTTGTCAGAATTCATTTGGCATTTTGACATAAAACTTTCAAGAATAAATGAAGAAGTGTGCTCCTGGCCAGGAATTCGGCGCGGTCTACCACCAGCTGATTGCCTCTCACACCTCAACTCCCTTGCTGAAGCAGGGGCTATTGATCCTCCTTAGATTGGTTAAGGGCAGGACAAATTATTTTAGGGCTTTCATCTCAAAGCACTAGGTAGAATCAATGGCAGTTCACATTTTCCAAGAGGCCGGTGTCTTGCTGAAACCTCTCTTTTCAATCAATTAGAGGAATGAATCTTTGCAATGCTGCTGCGAAACGAAACAAGCTGTTATCTCCTTGTCCCATTGGAGCAAAGCTAGAACCAAGTCACACGTCCTGGATATATGGTTCGTGGTACTGAGCCATGGTAGTAATGGGATGTCAACATCGCTGCACAGTACGGGCCTTTAATGAAAATTAAAAATAGTACAGTGCTTTAAACGCTCCTGGATCTTAGTTCGCAAATGACAGAATGTCAATACTTGGCAGCAATCTTTTAACAAAAGTGTTTTTGGAGTCTAACTTCACGCTTTCCACGGGTATGGCTGAATTCCCACGGGTACGGTCCGTGCCACGAGCAGCGCTCACTAGCATTGACAGAGCTCAGGCAGAATATATGAAATTGTGGTTTTCTTCCTTGATCTGCCCTTCTTTGATCTAGGAAAGCCACTGGACTAAGTGTGGGGTTGCAATTTATCCATTGAGGGCCTATTTAAATTCTGCCACTTATTCGGGAGCTGAAGTCTTGCCTATCTCCCAGATATATTGTGTCTCCCAAGTCCCCCGCGAGGTCTCATACTTCTTACCCCTCTTCCAGGGCAATGAGCTGCTGGTCCACATCTCGCCAAGCCCCACACATTTAATCAAATGAACTGAACCGCCCCGCTGTACAGCCCTGCCGCAGTACAATGGATCTCCCTGGAAGCCTTTAGGTTTCGTTATGGCACAAGTTAATAATACTTCCTCTAAAGCCTGCTTTTAATTAATGTATGTATTTTCATTTTCTGGCCAAGATACGATAAATGTTAGGTATCATTAGCTAATACCTGCTGTGCTCCATTTTCCAATAATGCTGTATTTTTTTCCAAGGTAATTCATTTCTCACTTAAAGAATATCCTGTGGATATGCTTTGTTCAAGTTCAAGGTGTTATTTATGTATAAAAATGGTCATGGTGTACCATTTGAAAAGGAGGAAAAGTGATAGCAAGTACATGGAGTGTGCAAAGAACAAAATTACTTAAGATAATGCGTGTTTTCCTCTTTTCTGCTATGGCATAGGAATGCCAAGGATGTTTGCCACCGGTGAAAATCAGAGAGCTGGGATTGGGGAGTACTTGCTGATGGGATTAATACTGGTACAAGTGGATGGGGAGCGAGATTTGTTAGACAATGGGGCATGTCTCTGCAAATAAATGACTGCCAGCCCAATCTTTCTGCTCCTTATAACGGTGTGAGACAAAGGGGTGGTTTGTGCGTGATGGCAACACAGGCTCACCTGGGAGGAACAGCTCCAAATAGTCTCGGGGATCTCCTCCATCTCACACACGGGCTCTTCAGCAGCTCAAAGTTCATATTTGGCAAAGGGAAGGGGAGACATAGCTTTCATTAACCATATGGGGATTTTAATGAAAGTTTGAATGGATTTGTGAAACCCTGCATATATGTTTTGAAAGCTCTGAGTGGCAGTTCCATTACGCAGGCACAAATGCCCTAATGGGTAACAGGATTTGAAACGTCTCCCTCGCTGTCAAACAGCCAGCGATGTTCTGCAGGGAAGTGAATTAAAGAAAACTGGTTGGTTGTTTTTTTTCCCCTCAACTTCCTGAAATTGCTGAGTGTAATTCAGCTTGTTTTCTTTGCTTGATAACCTTGAGTAGTTCTTATGTGTAATTAATATTTACAGCATGACTGGCACTTTTCATTCCCGTACCTTCAGCAATACACAGCGATTAGCTTAACCGGGGAATTTCGTCAGACAGCGAGGGAGAGGTTGTATTAGAGGACAAGGTCCAGCATTTCGTGAACGCAGCAATATCCTAGAGGGAATATATTCTCAAGCTTAGTGTAAAAGTCGTAAATAAAATTTTTTATATCTTTCCTATAGAGATTATTCCACAGCCTAATATCCTCTCATTTTCAATATTTTCCTCCAGCAAAATTGCTCTATTCTGTTCTGGCCTCTTCCAGCCCATCTTTTCCAGGTAGGGCTCACTCCAAAATATTTTCTGCCCCATCAGGTTAACCTGTAGATGTGTATCGCACATTCTGCATTCGTGTTTCCATTTCTTTGTCCAAGACTGCATATTTTTCTTTTAATGTGTATTTCTTTCTTTATAAGTTTCTCCAAGTACCTGAAGATTTTTGCTGCTCTTCCTCTCATTTCCCAATTTGTCAGTGGTATCTGAGTGGGATTTACACGTCAGCTTTCGTTATCCAGGAGCAAAACAGAGCAGGGACTACAGATTCATTGTTTATTTCATGGTGTGTTCACGAATAAAGAACAAAACGAAACTGAGATTTTATGTGCCATGTACATTTACATTTTTCACACTTTAAAATCATCCCTAACTTTCTTTTGGGCCCAGTGTCTGTCGGTGAACCCGTGTGCTCATCACTTCAGCTGCTGGAGCTGGGGAAGAGCTCGGACCTCGCAAGGCAGTGAGGGCAAAGACATCCATCCTGCTCTTCGTGTTATCGTCTAATGTAAGTAGGCTGCTCCTTTCTTTTAAGCCCACGTGAGGTGTCAGCTCAACCGTGCGTCTTTGTTTCCTTCTGTCTGCATTTGCTGTGACAGACAGGAAATTAAAGTCGCTAAAATGAAAGAAAAAAGTATTTGCACTGAGGAGATGGCAGTAACGAAAGGAGAGCGGGTGCTGCGTGCTATCACCGAGGCTGGACCTAGGGCAGCAACTCCTCTGCCCTCGCGAGGTCCTGCCAGCACCTTCATCCCGGTGCCGTGCTGCTCTGTCTCCTTCATCCCGGTGCCGTGCTGCTCTGTCTTCTTCGATGTGGTGTACGGCATTGCTGCGGCTGCCATGCACAGCCACCGTGGGTTTGATGGGCCGTTACGTTTCTACAGGGGCCTCCCTGGAGACACTTCCAAAATAGAAGCAAGTGGGGGCAAAAAAAAATCCTAACCTGATTATGATAGAATAAAGGACATAAAAGTGATATATTGCTTTGTGTATTTTTCATATCATGTGCTCATGACACTGTTTTTCCATGTGCTAAAAATACGTTCTATAACTGCAGAATAGGTCCCAAGCTGCCGGTGACCAAATTGATGGATACGTTTAGTCCTGAAGAGCTCAGGCTTCCTTTGGTTTCTTTCTTCATCGAATGTGTCTGGTGCCCAGCAATTAAACCAAAATTTAATTGTTGGCATTAAAAAAGAAAGGAGTTCCATAAAAGAAAGCAGGCCCCCACAAATATATTACAGAGAGGATAAAGTGTATGGTCACCAATATCACTTGGTCTGGATTTAAATCATAGACTCATAGAATGGTTTGGGTTGGAAGGGACCTTGAAGATCACCTTGTTCCACCCCCCAGCCCAGGGTGCTCCCAGCCCCGTCCAACCCGGCCTTGGACACCTCCAGGGATGGGGCAGCCACAGCTTCTCGGGGCAGCCTGCGCCAGGGGCTCACCACCCTCACAGGAGAGAATTTACTTTGAGAGGAGCAGAGGGGCCCAATCCCCCCTCGCCTGCTGGGGATGCAGCCCGGGGTGCCGGGGGCTCGCTGGGCTGCCAGCGCACAGTGCCGGCTCATGGTGAGCTCCTCACCCACCAACACCCCCAGGTCCTTCTCCCCAGGGCTGCTCTCAGCCATTCCCCCCCAGCCTGGAGTTGTGCTGGGGATTGCCCCAACCCACGTGCAGGACCCTGCACTTGGCCTGGTTGAACTTCATGAGGTTGGCATGGGCCCACCTCTCTCTCCAGCCTGTCCAGGTCCCTCTGGATACCCAGGTACCTCTTTCCCTCCAGCGTGTCGACCGCACCACACAGCTTAATTCAGTGAAGGAGAGAAGGGAGAATATGGTGCTGTTAAAATTTTGGAGTTGAGCCCACATGCTGGTTTGGGACAAGAGAAAACCAAAGCCTTAGTGCTCCTAACAACTTTAAAAGTTGAGAGTTTCTGCAACACAGCCACCTGACTCCTGTGTTTGTAAAACCCCTTTCTGGGCCCAGCGTGTCTGTTCAGGGTGGTGGTGTGGCTCTGACCGTATGGGGGAACGTGCCTGGGGGCTGGTGCCCTGGCGACCCCCCCAGGAGAGCCTGGGGGGATGCAAAGCCACAGCGCTGGACCGCCGGCACCCCGGCTGCAGCCTGCCCCTCAGTGCCATCCATGGTCCTACGCTTCCCACTGCTTTCTGGCTTTTGCCTCTCCCTTTTTCTCTCTCTTTCGAGCAGGACGGCTGTATCGCCATGCCAGGAGCAGTGCAGCAGCACAACGGGCTGAACATCCTGGGAGAAAAGGTGTCCGCCCGCCACCAGGCATGCCGGCCAGCGCGATGGGCAACAGCGATCACTTGCTTAACAGGGAGCTAACGGCAAATTAGATTTTTGGGCAGCAAGTTTAAACCTTAATTATGGAGAGGACACTGCTGTTTTATAATACAAAAGAGTTGAAAGACTTGATGTCCCCCAGGGCTCCTTCAGCCATACGGGTTAGACAGCCCCAGTCACGGTTTGCTGAAATCAATGGCAACAGCATAATTCATTCATGCGGGCAAGCAGAGCTGGCGAGAAAGGAGGAGCACTTTTAATGACTCATTCTTTAATAATAATTAATATGGGCTCCAACGCAGCTAGGGCTGCATGTTAAAACGGGGTGCCTCGCTGAATAAACGCGAAGAATTTTTAGGAACCACACTCCCACCGAGGGTTGCCAGCCCCAGTGCGCGGTGAGCACCCTGTGCAGGACGTGCTGCACGAGCCAGGAGCATCCCATGGTTACTTCCAGTGACAAATGTAAAGGCAAATCTTAAAGCTGTAATGTGTGCTGTGCCTGTCACTTACAGAGAAATTTTGTTTTTTTGTTTTTTTTTTTTACTGCAAAACTTATTTTCCTTATTAAACTGCTTTAAAAAGCGAAGTGAATTTTGCCTGAATACGAAATTGGAATAAAGTCCCACACCTGCGTGTATCTGAACTGCTAACGTGCACCTCCTCCTCCTCCTTCAGACGGTGTTTGATTGTTATTACCAAAAAGATGTGGAAAGCATACAATTAAAATTGTACAGCCATCTACACGAATTTAGCCTGAGTACATTCACAGGGTTATCTAAAAGCAATTGCAGTTGCCGGAGTGTTTTTAGTAAGTGTATTCCATTTAAAATATTGAAAAAACCCCACTTCAGTGGGTGTCTGGAAAGTGACTAAGATGCCTCTTGATTTTTGTCCTGGAGGATTAGCACACGTTTTGAGCTGAAAGGGCGGAATCTATTATCTCGTGTTCCCGAGCCCGCGTTCCCGGCTGACTGGGAGAAAAGACAAGACGGGCTGAGAGGCAGCAGAGAAATCCGGCGCCGTTTGGCAGGTTGCCGAGGTGTGCCGGGAGCGAGCTTTGGTGGGTATTTATGCCCAAAAAGAAGCTCTGGCTCCGGCGTTTTACACGCTGGAAGCCAAGGCTGAGCACGAGGGTCAAGGTCTGCCTTGTGGTGGTCTTGCCAGGTGGCCTGAAGCTCTGCTGCATGGGCACTGCTATTTTAATTCAAGGCAAGAACTACTACGTTATTACTTTGTAGACAGCAATTAGATATGCAGACAGCCTAAGGTGAGACTACTTCAACCTTGACTTAAGAAAAGGGAGATTTGAGCATTTTTATTTTAGTACTCGAGAAGAATTGCAAATAGTACCGTGTTAGGGACTTGCTTTGGTGGCGGCTGTATGGACTTTTTGGGCATCGTTCTCTCCAAAGCAGCAATTGAGAGGCTGCAGTGAGAGGTCCTGGTGGGAGTCCAGCTGGAGAGGTCCTGCTGCAAAGTCCTACCCCCACCAGCAGTCACTGAGCATCGCAAGGGGCTGGGTTTCCTCCCAAACTGGAAATTTCCCCAGTAAGAGCTTACGTCTGACAACAACGAGTGAGAGCTGGTCAGGTCTACCAGGTCACTCTCGTGGTCTTCTGCTCCTCTGGGCATTTCCTGGATGGAAACATTATGGAATGCACATCAACGAAAGGGCCTTCAAGTTTTGGTGGTAAATTTGAACCTACTCTACCATTTAAGATGAATAGACAAGGGACAAGCACAAAGAAGCAGGTCAGCAGTTCATACCATCTTCAAGCCAACTACAAGGTGGTGGAGCCCTCCATTGGGTACCTGCACTGGTTTTATCCCAAATACACCTGTTTCCTGGCACCTCAGCACTGCAGCAAGGTAGATTTTGTTTCCAGTGTGTTCTGGGAGCTGATGGGGCTTTACCTGTTGACCCCAGAGACTCTCCCGGCTGCTGTCCGAGCAGCTTTCCGGGTGCTTTTCTAAAAATGTCCCTGAAATGATGTGTGCAGTGATCGATGTTGCCCATGAGGTTCCTGCCCCTCGAACACGCAGGTCGTGGCTTTACGTGCACGTCCAGAAGGGACAAAGGTATGCTCTGGGCAGGAAGACTGGGCTTCATAAAGCCGGGAGGTGTCCGTGGCGCCTGGGGACCAGGTAGGAGATATCTGCCCAAACACTGCTCCAGCACCAGTGGAAGCGAGCTCCTCTGCCCCCCCGGACAACGTGGGGGTGAGGCGGATGCTGGAGCCCTTGTTGGTGTCTGAGAGGTTCTTCTTCCCCGTGTCATCACCCTCCTGCCCACCGCCGGATTATAAATATCCCAGGATGACTCCTATTCTCTGTGCCAAGTCCCAAAGTCCCCCCGGTGCAGAGAGGGAGAGAGGCCCAAGCGAAGCTGATGGACTGGACGTGTTTGAGCATCTCTGCACGGAGTAGGAGAAACCCTTTTCCCAACTGCTTCCTGCCTAAAATGAGGTATCTTTGTTGGGATTAAAGAGTCACAAGCACTTTATTAGGGTCGGGGCTCCTGCCTTGTACGGGGTCTTTAGGCGAGAGGCAAAAGGCTGAGGTTGAAAATTCTGCAATGTTATTACAGAACCCGGAGTTTGCCGCGCCTCAGATTTATGGTGTTGGAAAAAGCCGTGGCTTCTGGCAAAGGTGAATCAAAACGTATTATACTTCAAGTGTTCACTATAATTAAGAAAGAATGCTTAACGAATTTAGCTCTCAAAAAATGTTCAAGCATGCAGTGCACTCCTTGCAAGTCAGACTACAGCAACGATTGTATCATCTGCAATACCATGAAGTGATGCAAATTAAAAAGTTGGAAATGCTCTGTAATGACTGAAACATCTATATATAAGAGTTTATTAAAATTCTTAGAATTCTACTCTATCTAACGTTTCTACAGCACTAAGGGGTAAAGAAAGGAGGAGATTTTTGGTGAAGTTTCTCACCAATGTTTCAGCTGATAGATGGCTTAGTAACACTTATTTTGATGTAATGACAAAGTTCAGAGCGTATTTGTTTCCCAGAGAACAGGCAGATCTGTTCTTTGTCTTTCCCTTAAATGTAGCTGTAAATGAGTGAGTACGCAGCTGAGATTTCTGCTCATCTCAGGGAACTGAACTGCATTGAGATACTCTGTTTTGTCTCATTTTCTACCAAAAGTTTCTCCGCAGTCAAGTGGCTGTCTCAGACTCCAGCTCTATTCCATCCCCTTCCACCTCAGGTGTGTTTTGTAAATGCATAGTTTCACCTTGTCTATCAAAATGGGAACTTCTGATATCATCTCCTAAAGAGATCTCTAACGATTTGGTAGCGTGGCCATCTTCACACCAGCTCAGGATAAACTCAGGGCAAACCCAGCAGCCTGAAGTCCGCACGGCTCCTCTGGAAAACTTCCCAATTCTTATCAGCGTTAAAAATATTGACAATTAACAGTCTTAGTGCAAGACTTTGGGTGTCGTGAGAGATATTTTCTCACAGGCAGGTTGCTTGAGCCTTTTTTTTCCCCAATCCTACTGCTGTGCTCCCCGGCAAGTGTTTATGCCGGTTCCACTCCTCCCACAGCAAATGCGGATGCATCGATTTATCACTAGCAGCCAGTGCAAGCCCTCGGGGATATGATAAACAGCTATGCAATCCTCTCATAGAAAGATGCTCTGTTACCCCTATAAAGGAAACAGATGAATAATAATAATAAAAAATAATAAAATCCTGGGCAAGCATAAATTTCTCCCTCCCTTAATCGTCACCTGTTGGCGAGGCTTTCTGTTGGGTTCGTAAAAAGTAAGGATAGCGGTTTTCCAGAGCCAAACCCGGACCGAGGGGGATAGAGTCGGGGTGTACGGGGTTATTTCCCTGGCCAAAGCCCGAATCCCCGGGGCAGGAGCGGGGTCCCCTGGGCACATCCCACCCTGCCCCGGGATGCTCAGGGAAGAGGGTACCGCGTTCGCTCAGCCCTCTGCAATCGCGGGGGATGGAGGGGGAGGCTGGAAAAGCGGTCTAAAATGCAAGTTTTAGCGCGGCTGCAAGGCAAAAACCCACGTTTGCTTCAGCCCGAGCTCCGGGGCTTCGCGGCGGGGAAGCCCGGCCGCCCCCCCGCGCCCCCTCCCCGCGGAACGGCCGGCGGGACCCCGCCATCCGAAGAAGGGGAAGGCGGCGTTTATTACCGCGAAGGAAAGAAGGAACCCCAGACCTGTTGCCATCAGAGCACGTTTTACTTCGGTACCCCGCGGGTGGGTCGGGACGGGCGGCTCCGGGGGCGGCCCCCGCGCCTCTCGCCGCCCTCCGGGACGGCGGGCTTCGGTGGTTGGTTTTGGTTTGTTTTTTTTTTTTAAGGAGGAAAAAACAAAAAAACCCAACAAAAAAAACCCCAAAATAATCCCAAACAGTCTGTCTTAGAGAGGGCTGGCCGCCGGGCAGTCCCGCCGGGAGCTGGGCCGGCCCGGCTCGGCTCGGCTCTCCCCCGGTGCCGTCGGGGCGGGCGGCGGAGCGGAGCGGACCGGCGCGGAGCGGTGCGGGCGGCGGTGCGGAGCGGCGCGGGGGTCAGTAGGGCCCCACCACCACCGCCTCCACCTCCTTGGACGGCCGCCGGTCCTTCACCAGAAAGTTGATCATCCCCTCGGACTTGATGAGGAGGTTACAGCCGAGGAAGAAGATGCCGAAGACGACGGTGAGGGCCAGGACGCACATGACGGCGATCTGCACCACCCGCATGATGTACAGGCTCCGCTCGTCCGCCGCCGCCCCTCCGCCGCCGCCGCCGCCGCCGCCGCCGTCGGTCACCACGGAGGCGGCGGTGCAGCAGCGCAGCGCCCGTTCCAGCTCCAGCGCCGCGCTCCCGGTGCCCGCCAGCAGCAGCCCCGCCGCCGCCGTCCCGCCGCCGCCCGCCGCCGCCGCCGCCGCCGCCGCCGAGCCGTTCATGCCGCCCCGCCGCCGCCGCCGCCGCATGCAGGCGGGACGGGGCCGGAGCCAGCCCAGCCCTGCCTTCCCCCACCCCCCAACCCAACCCCCCCAAAAAAAAAAGAAGGAAAAAAAAAAAAAATCAAAAGCGGCTCCGCGCTGCTCCGCACCGGCGGAGGATCCGCGCTGCCCGCTCCGCCCCGCTCCGCTCCGCCCCGCTCCGCCCCGCCGCGCCCGGGCGGGGAGCGGGGACGGGGAGGGGGGGACGGGGGAGAGGGGTTGGGGAGCGGGGGGAGGGAAGGGGGGGCGGGGGGGGGGGGGTTCTGTGGAGAAGGGGTTTGGGGAGCGGGGTTTGGGGAGGGGGGGGGTGGGGGAGCGGGGTTTGGGGGATTAGGGAGTTGGGGGATCGGGGGTTCGGGGGGGATCAGGCATTTAGGGGATCAGGGGTTTGAGGGATAGGGGGTTGGGGGGTCGGGGTTTGGGGATTGGAGGGTCGGGGGATTGGGGGGGTTGGGGGATAGGGGGTTGGGGGATCGGGGTTTGAGGGATAGGGGGTTGGGGGGTCGGGGTTTGGGGGTTGGGGGGTTGGGGGATCGGGGATTTGGGGGGATCAGGCATTTGGGGGATCGGGGGTTTGAAGGATAGGGGCTTGGGGGATCGGGGTGGTTGGGGGATCAGGGGTTTGGGGATCGGGGGGATTGGGGGTTTGGGGGGATTGGGGGGTTTGGGGGGGATTGGGTGTTTGGGAAGCGGGGCTTGGGGAGCGGGGGTTTGGAGATCAGGGGTTTTGGGGATCAGGGGTTGGGGGAGGAGGGGTTTGTGAGCGGGGTTTGGGGAGCAATCGGGAGGGGTCTGAGGAGGGGGCTTTGGGGGAGCCGGATGCTTGCCACTGGGTTTTGGGCAGTGGATTTCGGCAAATGGGTTTCAGGGATGGGCTTTTTTAAGGGGATGTGAGGGGTGGCCTGCTGGGGGGGGGGGGGGGGTTGGGGGGAGTGTTTTGGGGGGGGAGGGACTTTCAGAAATCCGATTTGGGGGAGCAGGATTTTGTAAGTGTTGTTTTTTGGTTTTGGGTTTTTTTTTAAGGGAGCAGGTTCTGGGGTGCGGGTTTCCGGGGAGGGGGTTTTTGGGGAGTGGGTTTCTGGGAACAGGTTTTTGGGGAGCGGGTTTCTGCGGTGAGGGGGTGCAGTGGCGGTCCCTGGGCTGTAGCAGGAGCCGGAGCAGCCCTGTGGGGCTCTGTGGGCTCAGGGGGGTTGAACGTCGCCCTCCCCAAACGCCCCCCAAGGCTGTTTGCACAGACGGTTCGGCCACATGAGTTTTGGGAGCTGTGCCTCCCCCCGTGCTGCTGGAGGCCACCGTGCCCAGGAGAGGTGACAACAGGAGCGGTGGCAACCCGGTGTGACCCTGGGGCTGCACACTGCCGCGGGGGCACGGGGGGGGCTGTGCGCCTCTGCCCCCCGCTGCAGCTCTGGGGGTGCACCCGATCACCCCGGGGGGGCAAAGCCGTGTCCCCGGAGCTGGGGATGGCGGGGGGTTCGTGCCCCCCGGCAGTTGTTCAGGGCAGGGCCCAGGCCCGGTGCCGCTGGCGGGACCCCTGTCCCCAGGTTGGGGGGATAAACGGAGGGTGGCAGCAGCCCCCCGCCAGCCGGGGCCGCGGTTTGGGTGTGCGTCTGGCTGTGCCCCCGCCGGCGGTGGGCGATGGGCAGGACGGTCACTCCCGCGCCTCCGGCCCAGCGATGACTTGGAATATTTCCGAGCAGAGGATGTGGATGCTGCGAGCGGCGGGCGGCTGCTGCCAGCGCTGATGCTGCCCTCTCTTTGCTTGAACGGCGATTTAATTATCGCAAAGAGCCAGAGGGATCTGCGTGCCGGGGGTGGCGAGCAAACGCTGCCCATGGTGGGGTGGGTGCGACGGCCGCGCGGCACCTGACGCTCGCCAGGGCTGGTCCCCGCGGGAGGTAACGACTGGGGAGGTCGAGGCCGGCCAAGGAGAAATGATGTTTTCTGAACCCTTTGCAGCTAATTCATCTTAGTGCCGCGCCTATTTCGTTAACCAACGCAGTCATCCAGAGCTCAGACGTAACCCGTTACTCTCGTCCTGGTCTCCGTGCACCTCGTTGTGTTGGCACAGGGGCTTTGGGGGGTGGCGGTCCCCGTGCGGGGTCCCCTCCCCGCAGAGCCCGGGGTGGCTGGCGCGGTCTGCCGAGAGCAGCCCACCTACGAGGCCGCGCTGGATGAGCTTCGCTGCCTTATCAGATGGGACACGGCGGGAACATCTTGTTTTCGCTGTTGGAGGAAGAAGATAGTATTAATTCTAATTAGCAGCGGGAGTGCTGGCAGTTATTTTAGCCAGAGGAAAATGCTGGAAGAGACGCTCAAACGCCGCGTGACTCCTTTTTTGCGGCGCGTGATCCCTCTGCCGCCCGGAGGGGCTGCGCAGAGCGGCCGGTGGCAGCGCCGGGCGCGTGGGTCGGGGGCGGCCCCCCGCGCTCCTCTCCGCTTCCCGGCTCTGGGCACCTCTCGGCAGCGGCTGGGAAAGGGGTTCCCATCCCGAAGGTATGTCGGGAAAATAGATCCCATTGCTAAGTTACGTCGGGAAAATAGATCCCATCCCGAAGCTATGTCGGGAAAATAGATCCCATCCCGAAGCTATGTCGGGAAAATAGATCCCATCGCTAAGTTATGTTGGGAAAGGAGATTCCCACCCTGAAGTTATGTTGGGAAAATAGATCCCATGCCGAAGCTATGTTGGGAAAATAGATCCCATCACTAAGTTATGTCGGGAAAATAGATCCCATCGCTAAGTTATGTCAGGAAAGTAGATCCCATCCCAAAGTTATGTTGGGAAAACAGATCCCATGCAGAAGTTATGTTGGGAAAATAGATTCCCACCCTGAAGCTATTTTGGGAAAATAGATCCCATCACTAAGTTATGTCGGGAAAACAGATCCCATCGCGAAGTTACATTGGGAAAATAGATCCCCTCCCAAAGTTATGTCGGGAAAATAGATCCCATCGCTAAGTTATGTCAGGAAAATAGATCCCATCCCAAAGTTATGTTGGGAAAACAGATCCCATGCAGAAGTTATGTTGGGAAAATAGATTCCCACCCTGAAGCTATGTTGGGAAAATAGATCCCATCCCGAAGTTACATCGGGGACGTCCTGCATACACCTTCAGCTCTGAGCAGGTGGTGGTGAAGAGCCGGGAGCGGTGGATCCCTGTGGCCCTCGTGCTCCGCGGGCCGCTGGCAGGTTGTCTGCGGATTAATCATCGCAAATCCCGAAGCTGAAGCGCTTTGGCGGTGTTTCCCGGCAAGCGCGTGCCGCAGTGCCCCGCGGCAGCAGCAGCGGTGGGCCCCCGTTAGAGCCCCGGCCGTCGCAGCGTCGAGAAGCGTGGTTGTGTCAAACGTGCCAAAGGGAGGGAGTGTGGAGAGTGTGGTCCCTGTTCCCGTACGCCGTGCCTTTCAACGCTGAGATTTCATCTGCGTTAGTTTTCTGTGGTAAGGAAAGAGTATAAAGAGCGAGCCTTGGTCTGGGCAGGCCAAGCTGTATGTTTTTCAGCCCCGCGCTGTAATGTAGCAGCAGAATGAAGGCAGGGTGTGCGGTTTAACCTCTCCACGTTCCTGCCATTGTTTTTATTCCTCTTTTGAGTGAAGTGTGTTTCATCTTGCCCAGGGAAAAAAAGTTGCTAAAAGCTTTTGGGGATACGGATTTCAGCCAGTGCAGCGCCAGGTGGACGCAGGGAAGGTGCACGCAAAGGCTCAGGGAAGGGCTCGCTTTTCTCCCCTTCCCCGGGTTGGTAGCTAATTGGAGACACCGAGAAATAGGAGGTGCTTTAAAAAGAATTTTGTGGAGCTACGGGGTGGGAAAGAAGATTCTCGTTTGCAATGTTTTGATGTGGCAAAACCATCTGGGAAAAGAAGCTGGGGGGAAAAAGAAGCACAGATCATTCGGGCAGCGTACAGACAGACAGACCGGGGCAACCGTCACCTGCGAGAAGCGACACGGTTCTGCCTGGTGGGGCTTGGGCCGGAGGCGGCGGTGGAGTGCGGCGCCCTGGTGGGATCTGCGTGGTACGTGTGGCAGCCCAGGAGGCCCCAGCCCACGGGCAGCGTCTCTGCGCTCCTCCTCCTGCTCGGGCAGGGTGGATGGCCCGGGGGGGCACCACCGCCCCGCGCCCCTGCCGGAGCCCCTTGGCCACGCGGAGCCTCTTTGCTCACCCACGGCGCTGTTACACCTTCCCACGCACAGCAGGTTTGGGGGGAGCGGGGCGTGTGTGGGGTGGGGGCACCCTGGGCTCAGCGGGGGGGCAGCTCCCGGCCTTGTGAGTGATTTGGGTTGGGGATGGGATGGGATTGGATGGGATGGAATGGAATGGGATGGGATGGGATGGGATGGGGATGGGGATGGGGATGGGGATGGGGATGGGATGGGTTGGGGGTGGGAATGGGGATGTGATGGGGATGGGGATGGGATGGGGATTGGCATGGGATGGGGATTGGCATGGGATGGGGATGGAATGGGATGGGGATGGGTTGGGGATGAAGATGGGATGGGGTGGGGTGGGCATAGGGGATGGGGTAGGGATGGGATGGGGATGGAATTGGATAGGACGGGATGGGGGATGGGGATGGGGATAGGGGATGGGGTGGGGATGAAGATGGGATGGGGTGGGATGGGGATAGGGGATGGGGTGGGGATGAAGATGGGATGGGGTGGGATGGGGATAGGGGATGGGGTGGGGATGAAGATGGGATGGGGTGGGATAGGGGATGGGGTGGGGATGGGATGGGGATGGAATTGGATGGGATGGGATGGGGATAGGGGATAGAGGATGGGGTGGAGATGGAATTGGATGGGATGGGTTGGGGATGAGGATGGGACAGGGTGGGGTGGGGATGGAATGGGGATAGGGGATGGGGTGGGGATGGAATTGGATGGGATGGGGTGGGGATGGGGATAGGGGATGGGGTGGGGATGGAATTGGATGGGATGGGGTGGGGTGGCGATGGGGTGGGGATGGGGATAGGGGATGGGGTGGGGATGGAATTGGATGGGGTGGGGTGGAGATGAGGATGGGACGGGGTGGGGTGGGGATGAGGATGGGGATGGGCTGTGTGGTTCGGCTCCGCTGAGCGGGGAGCAGGTGGCTCCCGGGAAGAGGCGTTACGCTCTGGCGGGAGGGGCAGCCCCGTCCCGCGGGGTCGAGCGGCGGTCCGGCTCCCGCGGAGGTGCGCGGCGGGCGCGGGGACGGCCTCCGCGGGGCCACCGCTCGCCGCCGCCGGGGGATCCCGCGGAGCCCCGCGGAGGGCGCAGGGGCTCCTGTGGGGCCGCCACCGCCTGCGCCGCCGTGGGGACGCGGCGCCGCCGTGGCAGGGCGGGCAGTGACACCTAGCGTGTGCCCGCCGGCAGCGCCACACGGCGGCGGGACACGGGGACACGGCGGCGGCGGGACAGCGGGACACACACGGGGACACGGCAACGGCGGGACAGCGGGACACGGGGACACGGCAGCGGCGGGACACGGGGACACGGCGGCGGCGGGACAGCGGGACACGGGGACAGCGGGACACGGGGGCACGGGGACAGGGGGACACGGGGACACGGCAGCGGCGGGACAGCGGGACACGGGGACAGCGGGACACGGGGACACGGGGACACGGGGACACGGCAACGGCGGGACAGCGGGACACGGGGACACGGGCACGGCGGGACACGGGGACACGGGGACACAGCAGCGGCGGGACAGCGGGACACGGGGACACGGGCACGGCGGGACACGGGGACACGGCAGCGGCGGGACAGCGGGACACGGGGACACGGGGACACGGCAACGGCGGGACAGCGGGACACGGGGACACGGCAGCGGCGGGACATGGGGGCACGGGGACAGGGGGACACGGGGACACGGCAACGGCGGGACAGCGGGACACGGGGACAGCGGGACACGGGGACACGGCAGCGGCGGGACAGCGGGACACGGGGACACGGCAGCGGCGGGACACGGGGACAGGGGGACATGGGGACACGGCAGCGGCGGGACACCGGGACACGGGGACAGGGGGACACGGGGACAGCGGGACAGAGGGACACGGGGACAGAGGGACACAGGGACAGCGGGACAGTGGGACACGGGGACAGCGGGACAGCGGGACAGGGGGACAGAGGGACACCGGGACACGGGGACAGGGGGACACGGGGACAGCGGGACAGCGGGACAGGGGGACAGAGGGACACGGGGATAGGGGGACAGAGGGACACAGCAACGGTGGGATAGCGGGACATGGGGACAGCTGGACACGGGGACAGCGGGACAGCGGGACACGGGGACAGCGGGACAGTGGGACACAGGGACAGCGGGACACGGGGACAGCGGGACAGTGGGACACAGGGACAGGGGGACAGCGGGACACGGGGACAGCAGGACATGGGGACACAGGGACAGCAGGACACAGGGACAGGGGGAGGGCAGAACAGCCGGACAGCTGGACAGTGGGACACGTGGACAGCGGGACACAGGGACAGTGGGACAAAGGGAGAGCAGGGCAGCAGGACAGTGGAACACTGGGACATAGGGACAGTGGACCAGCAGGACAGAGGGACACAGGGACAGCAGCACACCAGGACACAGGGACACTGGGACATAGGGACACCAGGACACAGGGACAGTGGGACTGGGACACAGGGACACAGGGAGAGGCACAGGGGCACGGGCAGGACCGCTCCCTGCACTTCTCCTTTACAAGGGCACAAATCTGATTTCTAAAATCACGGGAGCGCCTACCGAAGACTGGGACAGTCACTGCAAAGCTCCGCTCTGGCGATGGGACGAGGGGGACAGTTTGACACTGAAAGAGCGGGGATTTAGACTGGAGCTAAGGAAATTACACTGAGGGCGGTGAGCCCCTGGCGCAGGCTGCCCCGAGACGCTGTGGCTGCCCCATCCCTGGAGGTGTCCAAGGCCGGGTTGGACGGGGCTGGGAGCACCCTGGGCTGGGGGGAGGTGTCCCTGCCCAGGGCAGGGGGTGGACTAGGTGGCCTTTAAATGTCCCTTCCCATCCAAACTACTCTATGGTTCTAAGGTTCTATGATTCTATGACACTATGATTGTGTGATTCGGTTTCAGATTCCCGGCGCTAATCAAACGGGGTGTAATAGCAGACTCAACGCTGATACAGGAAAAACACCTGAAGAGGCCAAGTTCAGGTGGTATCTCCAACATGGTGATATTTGAGAAGAGCGGGAGGTAAAGTAGGGAGTCACTGTTAAACTCCATTTTGCGCTCAACTGAAGAGTTTTGGAAGGTCCTTATAGCCAAGTGGGTCGCAATGAGAGGTGTCCCCAGGTACACATGGGGTTTTACTTCTCACCCTCTCCCTTGGCATCAACAACCATCCTGAGGTGCTGCGCCAGCGGCTGAAGGTTGCCCACAGGGCAACGTACAGTGGTGTGAGCCGATAAGATCCCCCCTCAGTCTTCTCTTCTCCAGACTAAAAAGCCTCAGGTCCCTCAGCCTTTCCTCACAAGGGAGATGCTCCAATCCCCTCATCATCTCTGTAGCCCTTTGCTGGACCCTCTCCAGCAGTTCCCTGTCCTTCCTGACCTGGGGAGCCCAGAACCGGACCCAGCACTCCAGTGCCTGGGGGCGAGCATCCCTGCTGATGTCCCAGGGTGAGCGGTGTGGGGACCCTCCCGAGGAGCATCACAGCATGGCTCTTTTTCAGCTTCAGAGATGGGGAGTTTCCAGGAGGGAAAATACTGAATTTGTTCTGGTGCTTTGCTGGGGAGTCAGCGTGGGGCAGTGCCGCGGAGGCGGAGGCCCTCCTGCACGGGGCAGTCGTTGGTGGAGGCGCCGGCTCTGCCCCGCTCTGCGGGGAGGGATGCTGGAGGAGAGGCGGCCGCTCCTCCGCAGAAGGGAGCTCCAGCTCGGCCGGGGGCAGCGATGCTTCTGCATCCCCAGCTTGGGGACCACCGAGGGCCACCAAGGAGCACAGGGAGTTTTGCCGGGTCACGGTAGGCTTAGGGTACGCTGGCACGGCTGAGGTTCTGGGTTAGAGGGGTTCAATGTCACCATGGCTTCTCTTGCATCCAACAAGAGGCTTTGGAGATCGGTCACTCCCCAGGTTAGCAGGTCGTGTTCATCTCCGTGTCACTCTGCCCAGCTGGGACCTCACTTACCTAAACCCCGTGAACATGGATGCTGGAGGCAGTGTTTGCCTCGTTTATTAGGGTAAATCTTTAGGGTAGGGGAAGAGAGGAGTCTTAGCCGAGTGGATGTGACTTCTGAAGAGAGGTGCAGCGCTGAGAGGTGAGGGAGGGCTGCCCTGCCCCCCCAAAGCCGCCCCTCCAGCAGCCAGCCCTCCTCGCTCCCGCTCCGCTGCCCCCAGCCACCACCGTGCGGAAAAATCCATGTCAAAAATAATCTGACAATAATATCTGATGCTTTTATGGTCGTGATAAGCAGGGCATAATTTGGTACTTGAGAGCAACTCGCCTTTGCTCCCGCGGAGAGCATCAGCAGCGGAGAAGGCACATGGGCAGGCGCACGCTTCGCCGCGGGAGTCGCGGTGCCTAAGAAATGCTCGGGGATCTCCCCAGGGAAATTTTAAAAAACTACAGGTTTAATTTTTGGTTTTGTTTGGGTTGGTTTTTTTTTTTCTCCTACATTTTCTCTTTGCTTATTATCTTAATTTGTTCTATTTTGATCGAGGCAATAAAAACAAGATTCAGTCTTTTAAACTACTTTATCTGAGGAAGTGAGAAATTGCGTATTTATAAAACATGCCAGTCAATGGATGTATAAAACATGCTCTGTTCCATTCCGGGTCTATTCCACTGGTAATTAGCTATAAATACACTTTTCATTTGATGACTGATTTTAAGTATATTTATTCTACTTAGACGGGGAAAAATATTCATGTTGATCAGCTCCCCTGAGGCCTTCATCAGCCGAGCTTAATGAAGAGAACAGACAGGTGCTTTTTATGAGTTTTTCTTTTAATTTTAAGAAAGGCTTGTGACAGTACCTCTTTCATGCCGGTCTCCAGCTGAGAGCCTGTGCCGCCAGCAGAGCTAATATCTCACAACAGGATCCTCGGGGCTTCGGAGTATAAATATTCACACCTTCTTTCTCCTCCGTTTCAGTATAAAAAGTGCAATAACTGATAATGAAAGCTTGGGAAGCAATCCCATAAACCTGCGGGGTTTGATCCAGTTCGCAGGGAGGATGATACAACCAGGGGTACGACGGCTAAGAGGAAACGGAGGTACGCTGATGCCCGAGTGACATCGAACAGAGTAGAGAACAGAGGTTTTTCAGTTGGAAGGGACCCGCAGTGATCATCGCACCCAACCGCCCGACCACTTCGGGGCGGACCAAACCTTAGAGCGTGTTACTGAGCGTGGGGTCCAAATTCCCCTCAAACACTGACAGGCATGGGGCACCCGCCACCTCGCGAGGAAGTCTGTTCCAGAGTTTGAACCCCCCCCCCTCTTGATAAAGAAATGCTTCCTCATGTCCAGTCTGAGCCCCCCGGTGCAGCGCTGAGCCATTCCCACGCGTACCTGGTGGCCACTGGGATAGGGGATGGCGGATCTGTTTTTGACAGGCTGGGAGAGGGGGGGGTGTTCAGCCTGGAGACGAGACGGCTCTGCGGAGACCTCAGAGCCCCTTCCAGTGCCTAAAGGGGCTCCAGGAGAGCTGGGGGGGACTCTGGGTCAGGGAGGGGAGCCATGGGACGAGGGGGAAAGGTTTTAAACTGAAAGAGGGGAGATTTAGATGAGATATCAGGAAGATGTTCTTTCCTGTGCGGGCGGTGAGCCCCTGGCGCAGGCTGCCCCGAGAAGCTGTGGCTGCCCCATCCCTGGAGGTGTCCAAGGCCGGGTTGGACGGGGCTGGGAGCACCCTGGGCTGGGGGGAGGGGTCCCTGCCCAGGGCAGGGGGGTGGTACGAGATGATCTTCAAGGTCCCTTCCAACCCAAACCGTTCTATGATTATAGAGCCTGAAACCCCGAGGGTGCAGACACGCAAGCACAGCTGCTGTGGGCTCCCGTGGTGGTTTGCTGGGGTGCACCCCCCAAGGATGCACACTCCTTAGGAGCACTCCCCAAAATGGCCGGAGCCCGGGATGGGGGTGCAAGGATGCTGGCAGCACCGCTGCCGGGTCTGGCTTTGGGATGGCCTCCGGCAACAGCAGCGAAGAAGTGGCTTCTGCCTTCCTGCTGCTCCCCCAGCCCCGAGGCTCGTGTTTGGCAGCTCCTCCTTCCCTGCCGTGGGGCCGGAGAGCTGATGAAGACATCCCAGCCACGGAGAAGCAGCTGTTGGTCTCCTCGAGCTGCTCGTGGAGGTTTTCCTGTAAGGATTATTAGCTCCTTTACGTCTGCCCGTGCTGCTTGATGGGGCTGTCACAGCACCTGGCCAGATGCGCTGCAAAGGATAATTTGTTCCCAAAAGACTGCAATTATGTAAATTAATATTTTGACTTATTTTTCACTGAATAAAGCCAACAGGCTCCGTACTCACTCTAAACTATCTTGGCATGTAATTTGGCTGCCTGCTGGGATGGAGGTAATTAGTGAGAAAGAGGGAGACAGCTGTAAAAATTGGATATGGACATGGCACAAAGAACTACATCTTCATGTTACAAAAGTGCTCTTCTGTATGAAGCCTGTGGGAAGAGCGTGTCAATCCTTCCCCAGTAGGCCACCAGCTTTCTGTGCCCTCTGTGGACTTAAAAATCAGTTTCAGGGAGCCACCACGTGTGACGGGAGCCTGCCGTGTTGTTGGGTTTGTATAAAACGTCCGAGAAGATGTGCTGCACCATGCCAACGCCGTGTGAACCTCGCGTAGCGCCAAAGGTGGCTGTGCTAAGAGCTCTGTGTGGTGACGGAGCTGCTGAAAGCCCTGGGGTGTCTCCTGCTCCCCTTGCAAACGCAGCCGGCAGCGCTAGGGAAGGCTTATTCCGCATCCCCAGGGAAGACACGCTGAGCAAATTTCAAGGGTCCCTGTCTCATACGGTGCATGAGGAGAAGGTGGTGGCATGGGGGGGGTTATCTTGCTGAGACGCCTTCACCTTGCACAGGCACAGCTCTTTCTCTCTCAAGTCTCGTATAGACGTATTGTCATCAGAGATTGCTTTGGAAAAAACGCATTAGGCACCTGAATAAATATTTAAATAAACCCAGGCCACAAACAAACGATGCAGGTTGGAGCTGGGCTGGTGGAGACATCTCTACAAGGCGGCATGCTCCAGCGCTGTGGCTTGGCTAAGGGTGACCTTGAGTGGAGACAGTCCAGCCTTGTCGCAGAAGCCCACAAGACACATCTTCCTTTTCCAAAGGCTCAGGGTGAGCACAGGAAAGGCCAAAACTCAAGAGACCGAGCGCAGTCCTGCGTTTGCAAAGCCTCAGGAGACAGTGGAGCTGTGGAGCTGACACTGTCCCGGGCGGCTGAGCACGAGGGACTGGAGATCCACCACCCAACTGATGGATCCATGGGACCTCAACAGGTCTTAGAGCAGAGCCTACGCAGCACTTATCCGTTCATTAAAAGTTGCTTTAAGATGAAGACAACTTCAGCAGTGGTTTTCTCATCCGAGATACTGGCTCTCAGTCAGCATTTAAAATGTTTCTTCCTTAAAACATGACTTTTGAAGACTCCTCAACGTGCTCAGCAGTGCTGCCCCTACAGGTGCAAGGAAGAGTTTACAAATGATATTTTAATGACATTCCTATTAGCATTTAAATGGAAAGTCTTCAACCCCACTTTTAATGAAGTCATTTCTGAGAGGGAGATTAAAGGTAAGCGCTACAAAATTATTTTAAATTTTGCAAATATAAGAATTAAGGAGGAGTAAATTGTATTTCTTTGGGTCAAAAGAGTTAATTATTTTTAACTATGATTGCTAGGCGTGGGCATCACTATGGCTTGCTCAGGCTCAGCAGGGCCAGTCGGTTCCTGTGCTGGGGACTGGGTCCAGATTGCACAGGTTGGGGCAAATCGGTGCAGAAAACGGCCAGTGCTGCTCAGAGGGGAAATGACAGTTTCTTCAGCAAAAGCTTTGCTGGAAATACGGAGCTGAGCAACTTGGGGCAGCACAACCCCCAGCTGCTGCTGCTGCTGCGTTCTGGCCAACGTTGTGCTTTTAGCGACAGAAGACTGCACCAAGAGCTGTGCACATTAATTAATTAATCTATTTATTTAAATCCAGATGGAAACAGCAGAGTGAGGCTCAGGTTTCTGGCCAAACGCAGAAGCATTTTTCAAGAAGCCTCGGCTGGTGGCAGTGCCGGTGTGAATTGCCTCGGCAATTGGTGCGTGGCCCAAGCCAGGCAGGGACGGCCGGTAGCCGTGTGGACCCCCGCTCCGCAGCATCCCCCCGCCTGCCCGGCGCAGCGCTGCCTGCGGGCACCGGGCTCCCTCCCCGCCCGGGGGCTGTCGGCCACCGATGGCCGGTCGGATGTTCCAGCCCTTCTGCAACCGCTGGAACCTCTCGGACACAGACGCTGCGTTTACCCAGAGGAAATATCCCGCGCTGCAGCAGCGCATCTCACTTGCGGCGTGAGCGATTACAGGCAGATCTATTCCTCAGCCCTTCACAGACGGCACTTCATGATGTCCCTGGTGTCGGATAACTTCAGAGGTTGCTTTCCTTAAAATGATACTGCTCTCAGAGTCGCTTTTTACCAAAAAAAATTATAGAAACATGATTTAAGTTGATGTCAATAGCTGATTTCAATTAGAGCTTTGTTCCATAAGAATTATTTTCCTGTACTAGTGTGCACTCCTACGTGTTTCATTTCCGCGCAAACCCCAAGTGCGCAGTACACAAACGCGAGAGGGGTCCCTGGCAATGAAAACTGGTCCCTGGATGTGATATCCCCAGCTTGCAGGCACAGTGTCCCCCCAGAGCGTAACGAATACGACGCAGATCAGCCTTTCGGCTTTAAGGATATTGTCCTGGTTTGAGATATGATGCTCCCCTTTCTCAGGTGTTTGTGGGAGACCAAGGGTGAAACAAGTTTTGGAGGAGGGGTTAATTCTACTTAAGGGAAGATATCTGCCAATATTAACCTGCGTCCAGCTCTGGAGCCACCAACATAGGAAAGACACGGAGCTGTTGGAGCGGGGCCAGAGGGGGCCCGGAGATGCTGCGAGGGCTGAGCCCCTCTGCGGGGAGGACAGGCTGGGAGAGGGGGGGTTCAGCCTGGAGAGGAGAAGGCTCCGCGGAGACCTTATTGTGGCTGGGGAAGGACTTGTAGTGATAGGATGAGGGGGAATGGCTTCAAACTGGAAGAGGGGAGATTTAGATTAGATATTAGGAAGAACCTGGGCTGGTGGGAGGTGTCCCTGCCCAGGGCAGGGGGTGGAACTCGATGGTCTTCAAGGTCCCTTCCAACCCAAACCGTTCTATGATTCCATTCTATGAATATATTTTTTTTTAAAGCGACTATTATCAGTCTCATACTCACAAATATGCAGTACAATACATCAGGCTGTACAGTCTGACAGAATCTGGTAATACACAATCAGTATTTTCCCTAATGTTTTAAGCCCCCTCCCCAATGCCTTGGATCATAGGATGATGTAGCAAAGCTCCGGTCTAATTTCATAGGGGGCGGTAGTGTTTTTTATAAAGAGCAAATTAAAAAAAGTCCATTATTCTGCCTAACTGCCACCACGCTGCTGTTCCTACACTCCCGCATAGCCCATAGTATAGGATGGTAGCCATTCACTTTTTAAACCTGTAAGCAATGAGAGAAAGTTTTAATTGCAAGAGGCTGAGGTGATGCTGTGCCCCGGGAGGTGTGAATGAAGCGAGTGGCAGCAGGTGCCAGGGATCAGCCCGTCCTTCCCGGCTCCCGCTCACCGGGACGGGGTGCCCCAGGCTGGGGGAGACCCTGGGCGATGGGGGCGGTGTGGGGGTGGGTGCTGCAGCCCGGTTTATATACAGCAGAGCTCTGAGCTCAGCCCCTGCCTGCTGCTTGCCCCAGGAGGTAATGGAGAAGAGGTCTTGCTCCTGAAAGTATGATGTAAAATGAAAGGTAGGATTTATTTATATAAATGAATTGATTTTTTTTTTGAGTGAGGGCAGTGGGGTGGGAGAGGGTCTCTGTGCTTGCAGGTGTCTTTGCTTCAGAGCAGTTTTGGGGTGCCGGGTGGCTCTGCGGGAGGGAGCTGGGGCTCCCCGGGAGCCCTGTGCCATGCCGGGGGAGCCGCCGGCACTGCCCAGCTGTAGTGAAGTCTCCCAATTTGGGGTATAACAGTTTCACCTGCAGCTCTGAGAGCCCAGCGGGGTTTGTGGGAGCAGGCAGGGTGGCGAGGAAGGGTCGGAGCTGGCAGCAGCACACTGGGGATGGCAGGGGAGACGTGGCAGAAGAGTAACTGCTGGGAGATGGTCCCCGCAAAAGGCGAATGGGCAGCGCAAAGGGTAAATCCTGCTGGAGCCCCCCGGCTGCTGCTGCTCAGGCTTGTGCTGGTGGCCCTCGGGCTAGCGGGGCGGTGAGGGCTGCTGCCAGCGGGACCTGAGCCTGCCTTCCCCGGGGAGCCGTGCTCCGGGCTCGCGTGGGCACTGGGGCTGACCTGTGGGAGCTGCCCCTTGGCTGGTGCCCGAGTCGGGAATAACTTCAGGGTTTTAAGAATGGAAGAGCAAAAGAAAGTAAAAAAAAACAAAGTACGGAGCTTTTTTCTTTGGGTGCATTTTCAAAGAGTCAGTGTAACGTGGCATTTGCAGGAGGGGGAGGGAGGTGTTTCCAACACCCGTGGTCCTGTTCTGTGCCCTCCGTGTCAAAGTGCCACTTCTAGGTAACATGGAAAAAGCGTTTTTATGGGGACTGAAGTGTGGAAATTGGGACTTGCAGAGATCTCTTCACTTCATTGTATCCCTGATGCAGACCAGGATGTGTTGTTTTGCCCCCCTTTCCCTCTGTGTTCTCCACACCCATGTAAGTCTTGTGCCTGTAAAGAAGTGCTGTAATTTGCAAATAATATTCTATATGTGCTTCACGTCCTGAAATGAAAAGTATGTGGCTTTAACTTCATTTGAATTGCTGTTGTATAAACACTGAGTCAGCACTCCAGCAAAAAAAAAGAGCTTTCTGTGCATCTCAGCTGGAAAAGAACCATTTTTGTGCAGGTTTTGAACTGTGAACATTCTAGCCATATGAAACGACTAAAACATTAAAGCATGAAATTAAAAATCAAACAGTAACTTAAAACATTGTGTGTAGGATTTGTGTGAGATACAGGTTTCTTTGCTTTAAAACTCCAGGGTTTTTGAAGAACCACACCTGTAAGTGGTGTATCTGTTTAGTGCTTCTCTCTTGGTGGTGCTTGGGTTTTTTCGGGCAGTGTGGGCGAAGGAGCAGGGGGAAACAGAACCTCCCCTGGTTCCTTTGCCTGGTAGCAGCAGTGCGATGAAGATCTCCACCAGTGACCCGTGAGAGCAACTCCCCCCCCCTGTGTCGGCTACCGCCGGTACCTTCCCTGGGACTGGGATTGGATTCTGTGGAAAGAGTTAATTTTATTTTTTTTAAGTGAGATAACTTTAAAAAAGATTGCTTTGTACTGTATCTTTTTGGTTCCCCAGGCGATAACTTTCTCTCTTGGTGCCTGTGGAGCGCCGTGGCTTTGCTGTACTCCACATGCACCCATGGTGAGACGAACTCTACTTGGCAGCACGTCAGCTTGTGATATGATGGAACAATCGATGTAAAGAGTGTTTTTCATAACCCAAAGTTCAATTTTGACTTCCTTAGGTACTGCTGCTTAGAAGGGAAGGCGCTCAGCAAAGCTTTCATAGCTCCAAGGTTTCATTTGTCTCATCCAGGTGTTTCTGCATGAATTTATTGCTCGCTGATTGAGACCGCTCTGGGGAATCTGCCACTGCAATACGGTTTTGATTGCCTTCACTTTTAAAAATGAACTATTCACTCCAGCAATTTGCAGCGATAATGTATATTTACATAAGGGTTTTTAAAAGGGATTTAAGCAACCTGTTGAAGCTAGACCACGGTGGCACGTCTTTCAGCAAGCGCCGTGCCGGGCAACTGGCCCTGGGCTACCTCCAGAAGGGGTTTGTGGGGAGTTTCCCTTACTGGTGATACTGGCATGAGTGCTGGCATTTGTGCTGGCTTTGAATGTGCTACGTCTCTTCTGCAGAGCGCTTAAGAGCGGGGCTGCTGCCTGTGCTCCCGCGCTCTGAGCCCCGTCACAGCGCCCGGCTGGCTGCCAGGGCCGGGTCTGCGGGCACGTCCCCTCCCGGTAGCATCAGCCTCCTCTGCCCTTGCTTTAACCGGGACTGGGAAAACTCATTTACCGAACTCTCATCACTGCTGAGGGCAAAGGCACGCAGCATTCGCTTGCTATCAGTATCACTCTCCAAGTTCAGGGAAACCATTTCGGAACGAGCATCTTAACTGGGCTTCCCCAGCTTAGGGTAGCCCGGCAGGTGTCTGTGGGTTGGGGAGAAGATGGGTATTAGCTGGGAAGGAGACGTGCGCGCATCCCTGTATTTGTGTACTTGTTTGGCTGCGCAGGTATTTACAGGCTCCTGATGTTTCCATTTGGACTTCAAACTAATTTTTACTCTTGGGTGGCGTTTCTTTATTCCCCAAAGAGTTAATCAGTGAGAAAAATGTCTGTTACGTCTACCCCATAGAGGGGAATAAAAGCACAAATCCTACTTCCATCAGCAACTGCTGCCGCTCTGTCTCTTACCCCCCCCCATAGACCTTCCCTCCCACCTGATATCTGCTGCGATGGCTCCATCTGTGTGCGGAGATAAACTGGATTCATTTCCACGGTGTCACTACCCTTCAGTTTGGCTTTTAGAGAGGCCGCGTGAGCTGTAATGAGTGCATTGTGTCTGCGGTGAGGCGTGTGGGTTTGGGGCTCTGCAGAAATGGGCTCAGCCAAGCGGGTGATGAGCATCCTCCTCCGTGGGGCAGCCCAGGAGCACCTCCCGTGTCGTGACGTGGATGGAGATCCATCTCCTTTTGGAGATAACAGCTTTGCCAGCTCGGGTGACTTGCTTTGTGCTTTCCTAGCCTGTCAGGCTGGAGCACCGACGCTCCGAGCGTGGCTCAGCCGTACCGTACCCTGTGCTGCAGCAGCGAGTGTTTGATAATGCAGCACCTCAGGGTTTGCTCCTGGGCATTCCCGTGTGTGTTCTGCTCCCACACCTGGCTGTGCGTGCATCAGACGGATCAATCCCTCCCCTCTGGGAGAGACTCGAGGAGTCCAGGGTCTATCTTCAGACCGCAGCACTTCCTTCACACATTCACGGACCCCCAGGAGCAGTGTGGGCTCTGCTCCCCCTGAGCAGCCCGTCCCTTTTTGCTGGCTCAGATGAGCTGGGCACGTGTGCTTCACTTAATCTCATCCCTCTGTCAACACGCTAACTGCTTGCTTTAATGAGCAAGAGGGAATTAACTGTAAACCAGCTAATTATTTTTTTTTTTTTCAAATCTATGATTTAAATTGGTACTCAAAAATATTAAGGACTGTACCTCGGCCAGCCCTAACGGTCCCTTGCGGGGAAGTGGGGGGGGATGCAGGCGGCAGTGGGGATCTGTGGGGAGCCCCAGTGGCACAGTGCATTTGTCGGTTGGGTTGCAGCGTGGTGCTTCCCCCGCTCCGCGCTCTGCTGCGGCCAAAGGATCTGCCACTTGTTCAGTGCTGTTACAGGGGGACCACGAATACACATTTCACTATGGGCAAAGGCTGGGTGCGTTTTTTTAGAATCATAGAATGGTTTGGATTGGAAGGGACTGTTAAAGGCCATCTCATTCCACCCCCCTGCCCTGGGCAGGGACACCTCCCCCCAGCCCAGGGTGCTCCCAGCCCCGTCCAACCCGGCCTTGGACACCTCCAGGGATGGGGCAGCCACAGCTTCTCGGGGCAGCCTGGGCCAGGGGCTCACCACCCTCAGAGGAGAGAATTTCTTCCTCATATCTCGCCTAAATCTCCCCTCTTCCAGTTTGAAGCCATTGCCTCTCATCCTATCACTCCATGCCCTTGTAAAAAGTCCCTCCCCAGCTCTCCTGGAGCCCCTTTAGGCACTGGAAGGGGCTCTAAGGTCTCCCCAGAGCCTTCTCTTCTCCAGGCTGAGAAGAAGATAAACAGAAAATACTGTCTGACCTGCCTGTGCTTTCATGTCATAAACTTGTGTAAAGCTGGTGGGAAGGGACCTCTGGAGGTCAGAGTCCCAGCTCCCGCTCACAGCAGTGGCTCTGAGCCAGCGCCAGACCCAGTTCATGCCAGAGAGCGAAGGGGATTACTCTGTGTAACAGCAGATAAAGGGGTTGAAGTAAAATGGTCATGGGGAGGCTCAGCATCCCTCTTGAGAGTACTTGTCTAGTTGTTTACAATTATTGTGAAATAGTGTTTCCTTCTCACTGTCTTTTCAAGCTGTTTGATTTTTGGGCTTTCAACAGAGGGCGTTCTAATAAACCCTCACGGCTTGACCTTACAGCCTGACAGTATGGAGGGTGTGTTATTTTAGAAATACAGTGAAATTCAGCAGTATCGATCCCTGTATGATGCACCTCTCCTGATCCTCCTCTGCTTTCCCTCAAATGCTGTCAGTCCACTTCTGCTGCGTGAGATGAGTTCAAAATCCATCCTTGAAGATCCTCACTGAAGACCTTCCTCCGGCTCTTCGGTACTTGTTCCATAGATGCAACCTAGCTAATTATTTTGGCCAATGCCATGTCATTCATGCCAATCCCCATCTTCCATCCTTTGCAGTTAATTCCTCTCCAGCATTGACAGCATGCTTTACTGGAGCTCAGATAAAAGCCCACGCTTCTATCTGCAAAATTGCTGCCTAAAGCCTTTGGGTGGGTTCACCAACAGTACTTCTCCTTAGCTGTTTAGTTAACCTGAATGGCTTGTTGAGAAAAGTAACGCTGAACACTTCTGAACAACCAAAACTACCATCCTGGCTAACAAATCTGGGGGCGTATCCTAATTACATGTTTTGAAATGTTAAGGGTGGCCCTTGCAGATGTTAATTTCCAGGGAGTGACTGCTTCTGCTTATGACCTGCATGAAGGTGGACACAACTTCCAAGCGATGTGTGTTGTCTGGAGTTGCAGGGCCACTGGCTTTCAGGGGTAATAGGTTTAAATCCTGTCCTCGCTCTGGAGGATGTCTCTGTGTCAGTTAAAGAGCTGTTTCCAAGGAAACACCTGCAATCAAGGGCAGTAAGCAATTACGTGTGTTAATTATATTGGGTGGTGCTGTGAGACCCAAACCACTCTTGGTGAGGTCTGGGACGCGACGTGGGCAGATCTGGAGAAATAAACTGTGTAACTTGCAGACAGGGCTGAAAAGGAATGGACCAAATCCCTTGAGGGTTTGTTAGATGGTCTGCTGGCACTGTTCTAGGGCAACGCAGCACTTCAGAGCGTGTTTGGGTAAACACGTGCTGTTGGATGACCAAGGTTCAAATATCCACCATGCAGACTACCTCCCCTGTCTCTATAGCTGTGCTGCGAATGAGTTTTATTAAGAGATGCAGAGAATGAGATGCGGAAAGAGACAGCTGGGCTGCTTTGTGAACAAGAGAAATAGCCAGAGGGACCAACCGAAGGTGGATCTCTTGCGTTTCTGGGGGAAAAATTACATGGTCAAAATTTGTTGCCTGCTGCCTGGGTGTGCCAAACGCTGCTTTTCATGAAAAGCCAGCGTTCTGGCAGAGGCCGGTGGTATAAATCACACCTTAAAGTACACAACACTTCAAGGGGAGGTGTCTGAGCCGCCGGGGGCTCCAGGCAGAGTGTGTTGAGAGCATTTTGGTGGGCTGTGGTGGGGCTGATGCATTTTGACGTTCTGCCTCCCAAACGCATGTCTGGGCATGAGCCTTTGGCCCGTTGAGCAACGGCCTGATGAGAGGTTCGGTGTTGACCACTTGCATCCTTGCGCCAGCATAGGCAACAGGTTGGCTTTGCATTTATTTATTTGGGCCTGTACTTGTTGTCACATAGGCATCAAACACCTTGTTTACTGCCTCGCGAAGAAAGACTTATCCTTTTGCACTGGGCTCACTTCCACTGCCCCAAAGGAGGCAGTGAGATGAGAGGAAGCAAACTTCTTTTTAATAACACTTTTTAACACAGAACCCCAGAGTGGTGGGGGTTGGAAGGTCCCTCTGGAGGTCCCCCAGCCCAACCCCCTGCCACAGCAGGGGCACCTCCAGCAGTGGCACAGGACGGCGTCCAGGCGGGTTTGGGATGGCTCCAGAGTGGGAGACTCCCCCACCTCTCTGGGCAGCTGTGCCACTGCTCTGCCACCCGCACAGGGAAGAAGGCCCTCCTCAGGTTGAGATGGAACTTCCTATGGTCAGGTTTGTGCCCGTTCCCTCTTGTCCTGTCACTGGGCACCGCTGGAAAAAGACTGTTCCCATCCCCCTGGCACCCTCCCTTTGAGTATTTATCAGCATTGATCAGATCCCCCCTCAGTCTTCTCTTCTCCAGACTGAAAAGCCCCAAGGCCCTCAGCCTTTCCTCATCAGAGAGATGCTCCAATCCCCTCATCATCTCCGTAGCCCTTTGCTGGACCCTCTCCAGCAGTTCCCTGTCCTTCCTGACCCGGGGAGCCCAGAACTGCACACAGTGCTCCGGCTGCGGCCTCCCCAGGGCAGAGCAGAGGGGGACGGTGACCTCCCTCCACCTGCTGGCCACACTGTTTGTCATGCAGGTAACAGTAGTCCTGCATGTAGAGTCTGTGGTTGCGTTATTAACAAAAATTATGATTGTTACTGGACTAGATTTCAGTTGTCTTGAAAGAGCGTGTCAATATTTTGATGTTTAGAGAAACTCTTCATTTAAAAGCTGAGCAACATCTTAGCAGTTTTAAAACAGGAAAAGGATAAGAAAAAGTTCATACTTTACTTATCCATATAGCTGCTTCTTCCAGCTGGTATGTCGTGGAAGAAATTTGGGTTTGGGAAGGAAAAAAAAAAAAATTTCTAAATACTGCATTGGGAGCTGATGTGGAGGAATAGAGGGATCCCTGCATAATTCCGAACCGGCCTTTACAGCAGCCCCAGGGACCCACGGGGTGACCTGGTCCCCCCCCCCGGGACACCCGGCATTGGTGGGGCTGGGGTTCACCTGCCAAAAGTAAACCCAGTTCCATGAGTATGTCGTTAAGCCAAAGAGAAAATACGAAAGGAGTCTACAGGTTTCTAAAATAAGCCCAAACTTGTTAAAAGGAGTGTTGTGACCCCCCCACGCTGCTGTTGGTGGGAGGAAGGGGCAGCACCCCCAGTCCTCCTCCTCCTCCTCGGTGCCAGCTGCTCCCTCGCTTGGCTGCAGAGTCGGCCTCAGCTCTGTGATGGGAGTAGGGATTTTCCATGATGCGTAGAAGGAAAAAGTCAGGGACTACTGTTTTTCAACTCTATTGATTGTTTAGCATGAAGTGTCTTTTGAAGGACTAGAAATGTACTTTTTTTTTTAACAGAAAGCCTCTTTCTTGCTGTGCTGGGTCCCCACAGCCCTGCAGGGGCCTGGGAGCTGCGGTAGCTGCACAGGTCGGCTGGTCGCGGGGGGTGCCGATCCTGCTGTCATCCCCCCTTAGATCAAGGCAAGAATTAAACTGTCACTGAGGAAAGCAGCACAATGGACAGACACTGTTCAATTATCCAAGGAGCCAAATCACAGCTTCTGAGCGCTTTAATACAACATAATGAGTTGCTGTTAATCCTAGATTTAAAAAAAAAATAGAATTTTTGAGCAGTCTTGGAAAGCACTTTATACCATCCCTTTAGGCTTACAAGGAATAAAAACATTTCTTTGTGTGTTGAAATGTGAAAAGAAATTGCCCCGAGAAGCTGTGGCTGCCCCATCCCTGGAGGTGTCCAAGGCCGGGTTGGACGGGGCTGGGAGCACCCTGGGCTGGGGGGAGGTGTCCCTGCCCAGGACAGGGGGGTGGGACGAGATGAGCTCTAAGGTCCCTTCCAACCCAAACCATTCTGTGACTCTATGAAATAAAATAATCAATTTCTCTGGAACCAGTTGATGTTTAGCGTTCTCACTGTAGTAACAAAGCACAGTCCTGGCCATGGACAAAGTCAGAGCTTGTGCTGTTTGCTCCAGGAGTAAAAAATGCCTTTGTCTCCTGGCCTGCCCTCTCCTCCAGCTGTCGCCAAAAGCCGGGGATGGTGCATCCCCCCTTCCCTCCCTCCCTCCGGGCAGTGGGGGCCCTGGAGGTGACGGGAGGCTGAGCTGGGGGCACTGGTGTGGCTGCCCCACAGTTAAGAAAACAATTTCCCAAGTGCTATGTGAACAGGATGAATTGTGTCTGAGGCTTTAAGGCTTGCACAAAGATGCTGTGTTCCCTTGGGTCAGGTTGGGACCAGCACAGCTGCTTTTTGTGTGCTGGTCACCCATCCAGCACGTGGGAACCCCAAAGCGCTGATGAAGCGTGGTCGGTCCCCACTTGACTGCAAATGAGATCAAAATGTCCCTTCCAAACCACTCTGAACCTGGCAGGATTTGGGAATGAGCTGTATAACTCCGGGCTTGCCTGTAAATAAAACTCCTGCCTTTCAGCATCCTTGAACTGTTCTTCCTGATGAAGAACCACAAAAAATATATCTATGCAATAGAAAAGTCTTTCTACAGGGACTTTTTGATTTGTGTGTATGTGCAAGAAATATAAAACCATAACAATTTTTTTTTCTATGCTCTCACAATGAATTTGTCAATGTAAAATAAGAAATAGCTATAAAAAGGAATTGTGCTGAGACGGGGACCAGAGCTGCTTCTGAACATACCTATAGTGAAGTTCTTTGCATCTCTCGTGCTTTGTCTGGGTATCTCTTGGGGATTGGTTTGCTATCAGATTTGTCCCCAAATAATAATTATTATTCTTGTCCTAACCAGCCAAAAGGCGTAAGTGGAATACAGCTTGCTTCTGAAGTCCTTGTTCTTTCAAAACGCCTGCTCCTCTGCAGCTCAGCTTTCCCTCCTGACATTTACAGCCTTTTAAAAGGTGTTGTTGAAGCCTTAATCTGACAAACCCTTAGGAAGGAAATTGGGGTGCGTGCTGTGGCTTGAACATCAGCGAGGAGAGGTCTGAGGATGACACCAGTAGGTTGATGTGTTCGGTGCAGCTGCTTACCGGACCCTTGCCCAGCGTTTCGGAGGTTCCCATGAGCCCTTGCCCTGCCCGCTGCACTCGGGGAAGGTGAGGGTGCTCATGCTCGGCCCTGTGCAGTCCCTGTCCCCTGTCACCCCTGTGGGTGCTCAGCATCCTCTCCCCGCCGGCACTGCTGTCCCTTCCCACCATGCGCTTCCACACTGTCTGAAAGGAGGGTGCAGAGAGGTGGGAGTCGACTGTTCTGTCGAGTAACGGGTGATAGAACAAGAGGAAATGGCTTCAAGTTGCCCCAGGGGAAGTTTAGATTGGATATTAGGAAGAATTTTTTCACTGAAAGGGTCATTGGGCATTGGAAGGCGCTCCCCAGGGCAGTGGTGGAGTCCCCATCCCTGGAGGGATGTAAGGGTGGTGTGGACACAGTGCTCAGGGCCATGGTTTAGTGGTGGGCTGTCAGTGTTGGGTTAATGGTTGGACTGGATGATCTTACAGGGCTTTTCCAGCTGAGGAGGTTCTGTGATTCCAGCCGCAGTGGGGTCTGTGTGACTCCATCACCCAGCTACGGAGCACGCGGTGGTCCTGTGCTGGTGCCTTTACAGTTCTCTTGTAATTTGTCTGAATTTATGTACTACAACTATTTTCAGTAGTCTGTGGTGGCAGCATGAACTGGTTTTTTTGAAGTATTTTAATAGCAGAACTACTCAGCCAGCCTCCTGTGCCAGTCCTCCAAAGACACGTTGCCAGACTACAAAAATGCCATAAAAACGCCCTGTAATCAATGGAGTAAGACAAAAGAGCAATCAATTTCTCTTATATTTACTTAATCACGTAGCATTTGATGCCTGACCTCTAAGTCTTTTGGACTACATTAGATTTAGTATCTAATTATCAGTTGCATGAATGCTATTGATTTAAAATCATGCTGTTTAAGTGATCCGGTCGTCAGAAGGAAAAAAGCATTTATAGTTGTGTGTGATCGGTACTGGAGGAATTCTCAGGAAAGCAAACATTCGGAGTGAGTGGCACAAAGCTAGTGGGGGAAAGATTTTGCAGAGAGAGGTTTCTCTCATTGCCACTGTAGTATTCTGATGCTTCCCCCCCTCCCCTTAGTTTAAAAAAAGATTGCTTGTGGGTGATAATGAAGATTGGTGGGGGCGTCTGCCTTCCCATCACCCCCTGGTGCTCTGAACCCCCCGTCTCTGCGGGTCACTAATCACTTCGTAAGGAAGTCACAAACTTTAGAAGCTGTATAATACCACGTACAGTGGTTTTTCTTTCCCACTTCCATATTTCTGTAGGCAGTTTGGCTGTTGTGGGGAGCCCTGGGGAACTTTTCTGCCCCCCAGCTGCTGGATGTTGAGGGCCGGCGCAGACAGAGCCATCTGCCCCTTGGTCCGCCCCCAAAGTCGGTTCTAAATGGGTATTAGAACAAACTGAGAACCACGTGTAACGTCTCCCAGGGCTGACTTCGGTAAGGGGGTTTGGCGGTGTACGTATGATGGAGGGGGTGTTCAGACATCCCCGCAAAAGCACGCTTAGGCGTCGCAGAGATGCTTTCAAGTTTTAAATTGAGAGCTCGGTTGGTTTTGCCATGCTGCTGTGTAACACCTTCAGCATCCCGCACAGGTGTCGCCCTCAGCGTTGCTCTCTGTAGGGCACCACAGTGACAGCGCTGGGACACATTTTTCCATGTTCTGGAAGTCTTTAACAGCAGTAGTCTTGGCTAAGACACGAGGCTTTTTGCACTTTTCTCAGGATGGCTTTTTGTGGATGCTACCATTGCCAAGTAAGGTCAGAAAAAATGGTTTTTTTTCTTCTCAAGGACAACTGGGGATATTACCGGTTTCTCAAAATGATTCTGCCTCTTCAGATATTTGCCCATGATGCATCTTCTAATGACGGACTCTGTATTTACCACTTTTTATCTTCCACCTACTTCCATTTCTTTTACAGGATGCCTTTCTATTTTTGTATTTTTCTGCCTGAATCCGAAGCGGATTTTAATGATGTTTGCACTCTATACTCAATTTTTTTTATGCAAGCATTGCACAGAACCCCAAGCAGACTTCTGTGTTGAAGGAAAATTCCTGCAAAATATTAACTATATAAAAATCTGCCAGACTTAGAAACCTTTTTGTATAGAGTCTGTTAATGCAGCTGGTCCATAAGGCAAAACTTCTTTTTTTCTTTTTTTGACCCTCCCAGGCTCTGGAGCCCAGTCTGGGGGATGCAGCTCAGACTGGAAAAAGGAGCAGTGCTTGCTTATTTTTTTTCCCCTTCTAGACAGAGGGAGGAAAAAACCACATCTGATAACAGCTGTGTGCTACCTCTGACAACTACCTTTCTTCATGCCGGGAAGGAAATCGGGCACAAAATGCCCATTAAAATAACAGCAGTTCTCATGCCCAATTCCCCATGCGCTTTACTATGTGCATCCCAATTTGCATTTGGTCGTACGCGCTGAAAGTGTGAACACGTTTGGAGCTGGAACAGGAGTTACGTTGAGACCAGGATTTAATAACCCATTTTTCACACCTTCCACGTGGTTTGGGATTTCTTCCCAAGCTGTGGCCAGGAGGATTTAATCTTGCTGACAATGCTCTAGCCCTAGAAAAAAAAAATCAGTTCAGGATTTTGTGATCTTCCTTACTTTCCATCAAGCTATTTGGAAAGCGTGAAAGAAGGAAACTGAAGTGGTCTGTCAGAGGTTTTTGGCTGCTGTTCTCCTGTTATGTGTTTGTTAAGAGGACTCGGAGCGTTGCTGCTTGTAGGCAGGTAGAAAGTACTACTGGAGGTAACTGGTGTTTTGCTACTAAATGGGTGGGAACAGAAGGGTAAATCAGCTCGGGGTGTGTGTATATACGTGTGTATGAATATACACTTATCTCCTTTTTTTGTGTTGTGCTCATTTCTGGCAGTGGTTTGGACCATGGCAGCCTGTGGTGCTGCACGGCTGGTAGGTTTGAGAGGATGAGGGGGACACGGTGGTGTGGGCAAGAGCCCACAGAGGGTCACCTGCTGCCCCTGCATCCACGGCTCCATCTGGACCCCCCCTCAGCAGCTTTGTCCCCATGGCATCTCCTGGGCTCCGGTGGCAAAAATGCCTGAGCCCATTTGTACAAGCACAATAAATACCGAGTGGGAAGATATTAAATCCAAATTGCATTTTTGTTTTGTTTTTAATTTTTTATAAGTGAATAAGAAAAGTTCTCTGAGCAATACCATGAGATGGTCTAGAACAATTAATGCTTGAGAGCAAAGCACTGTTCTTTTCTAAAAATATTGCTGAAGGGAAGCAAATGATGCCCCAAGCGCCCGATACGTTAGACTTCCCAAGCCCCAGGGGACCCTCATTTTCCAGCAGCGGTGCATGCAAGTACATAGGCAGAAAGTTTCCTTTGCAATGGCTTTGGTGTAAATTCTGTCCTCCGTGGACACGTGGCTCAGTATCTATAGGGTTGTTATGATCAGTCTGTGATGTTCTGCCTTACATCAGTAGTTCTTGAATTCCCGCCTACTGTGTTTTAGCGTGCCTAAAAGGTCTGACACCGGGATATGACACTTCAAAGTGGATACTTTCCTTTCGGGCAGTTTTGTGACTCTGTCTAGAAACATATCTTCATATTATCAGCTATTTTGGAAGTCTTATTTGAATATGCAAATAGCTTAAGAGGAAGTGGAAACTACTTTTTTAATAAAACATGAACAAGGGAGAAGAGAATTCCTGCTCTCTTTTGGTAAAAGATGCTAAGGTCTTCTGAAGACTACAGCTAAAACGTTGTATTATGACTTAAGATATTAGACTGACCCTGTATGCAGAGGAAGTTGTTTGTATATAAAACTAAAGTTGAGAAAAATCCCAGGTTTATACACCCTATCATATTTTTGGACTGACCTGTTCAGCCCTGAAGACCTCGTAGAGTCTCAGGAGATAAAGCTATTTTCCGATGTGCGGAGGGGAGGCTTCCTGGGGGTGGCACCAGCAAAGCCTGGCCTGAGAAGCAGACATGCCGAGCACCATCTTCTCCCCAGGTGGGAAAATCCGGGCTTTTTCAATGTCTGTTAGCTCCTGGTGGCTCGCGTCATGACAGTTGAGAGGAAGGGAATGTAAGAGGGCTGAATCCAATGCAAATTCAGTATATTCAAGCAAGAATTATTCTGAAGTCGTCCTAATACTGTCACTGACTTTCACTGAGGTTCAAAATGCATTCAGAATACCATGGGATTTCTGAGATGTGTTAGAAGGGATGATTATTCTTAGGGCAACGAAACTGGTGAGGGGTCTGGAGCACAAGTCTTACGAGGAGTGGCTCAGGGACCTGGAGGTGTTCAGTCTGGAGAAGAGGAGGCTGAGGGGAGACATCATTGCTCTCTACAGCTCCCTGAAAGGAGGGTGCAGAGAGGTGGGAGTTGACTGTTCTGTCAATAACGGGTGAAAGAACAAGAGGAAATGGCTTCAAGTTGTGCCAAGGGAAGTTTAGGTTGGATATTAGGAAGAATTTTTTTCACTGAAAGGGTCATCAGGCATTGGAACGCGTTCCCCAGGGCAGTGGTGGAGTCCCCATCCCTGGAGGGATTTAAGGGTGGTGTAGATACAGTGCTCAGGGACATGGTTTAGCAGTGGCTGTCAGTGTTAGGTTAATGGTTGGACTGGATGATCTCACAGGGCTTTTCCAATCGAGGAGATTCTGTGATTATGGGAAACGGAATCTTGCTGTAGCTCTTCTCTCTGAACAGGTTACTAATTTTGGAGCTACTGTTTTGTTGGCTGCAAAATAGCCGTATTGGAAAGCATTGGAATGGTGGCACAATAATGTGGGACATGAAAATGAAGGAGAACTGTAATTAAAGCATTAGAAGACAATGGCCCTTTCAAGTTATTCCAGATGTACCCAGCCCACAGCAAATCAGAGAATTTGGTTGCATTTATCAGCTTTTGCCGAGCTTACTGGCTGCGCAGATCCCCTTTTGGCAGGTCAATGTGAATCTTGCAGTGGTTTGACCACACGCCAGGTCGATCAGGGATCGATTCTGTGATCTCACTGTCACCTGCTGATTGACGGTCTGAGCATGGGGCTGGAGCTAGAGGTGAATCTCCTTTAATTAAAATGTACAGAAAACTCTGATTTTTCTCTGGCTGCCCTGCCCTGCCCTATATGTGGGAACATTTGCATTTCTGATGATGAAGGGCTGAGGATGTCTGTTGGCAGCTGACTTCTGCTTCATCATCTGCACTTGGCCCTGCTAATGAGCTGCTCTGCCCTGGGGAAGCTGGCTTTGCTAGGTGAGAAAAGTTATTTATTCTCCTATCCTGCCTTGTTCACAGTCTTTCCTGAAAAGAATTTGTCAATCATGCTTAATTGGACTAAATCATGTGTGGCAGATTGGTACAGAAGTGCTGCTTGCTCCAGGCTGAAATGAGTCCTGCGAAAGTGAGCTCTTGTACTGGGATTGCAGATGAGGATGCAAACCATATTCCAGCATGAGCTATCAAAGCAATACCAGATCTTGGGGGTAACCAGAAAAGGGGGAAATTATACCCACATTTTTGGGACTTCTTTTCACTGAAACATTTTCTTTTTTTTTTGGCTATGCTACACAGCCTTTCTGTTATCTGTAGATATAACACAAAGCCTTTGCTTAGCTAGAAATAAGATCTTGAATTCCTAGCTGATCTACGCAAGTAGTTAACAAGTTAAGTTGGCAAAATCCCAGGAGACGGTGGTTGTTTGCCTCCTCTTGTCAATGACGTTAGGGGGCACGTCACCGCTCCCCTGGGTTGTCCATCCCACCACTGTGGTCAAGGCCATGGCCTTGTGCAGAGGCCCCAGGTCTCTATGGCTCTCAGGAACTCACAACCCACCTTTTGACTTACTCAAGTTTGGGTTTTGGGGTTCATTTTTTTTTTTAAGCCACTCCACTGAACACTGCAAACACGAAATGATCAAGAAAAATGTGCAACATAAGGAGGAAATGTCGTTGATGCAAATGATCCCTCAAGGGCGTGGGCTGGGGCTGCACGCAGGCTGGAGAAGCACCACCACAGTCCTCAGATGCTGGGAAGGGTTTCATGGGACTGGAGAAACGTGTAAGAAACTACACCACATGTGTGTCCAGTACACTTGCTCATCTGAACACCTATAAAACACTGCACAACTTGAACCTCTTGTGGATGGAGGCAAGTTTCACACCAGCAGGGCTTCTTCCCAAGATTTACCCTCCTTCTGTGCATGCAGAAGCAACCCATAATCTTAATGCAACTCTAACCCAAAATCTTTTCCCAACTTACTGAACAAAAATCATCAAAATACCCCTTTTCACCAGGAAACCTGGGCACTAAAAGCCACAGTGGGCTTGCACCTCCGCTCCTGGGAGTGCACATGTGAATGCTGGGAGCCAAGGGCCAGCAGCTGGCTCATGCCATGTTTGGGAAGACTGATGCTTGGTGAGATGGGGATGCAGAAGGGCGTGGGTGCTGCCGCAGGTGATGTGGAGCCTGATGGAGGCTGATGGCACTGGCCCTGTTGGACCTCGGTCCGCAGCGGGTGTGGAGCTGTATGGCTGATGCACAGAGCAGTTGAGGTTTGTGGGCACCTTGGTGGTCTCTGGTCCCACCTCTGCCCAAGGCCAGGTCGGCTGCATCAGGCTGCTTTGCTCTTGCCCAGGCAATTTTGGATGTCTCTGAGGATGGAGATGCCCCGTCCTCTCCATCCCTTGTTCCAAAGTTTGGCTGCCCTCCTGCTGAGTGTGTGTTTCTGAATCTCTAACCAGGGTTTCCCACATCACAGCTTGTCCCCACCACCTCTCCCGTGCCCCTGGGAGCAGAGTCTGGCTCCATGGCTCTGTGCCTGGTGTACGGGGCGGTACAGGGTTGCTCCTGGGACAGCCCTTCCATCAGGAGCACAGCAGTGACCTACTCTGGGTTTGCACGCACCCACGTTAAATAATTACTTATTCTCCTTGATGAGGGTGTCTTTTTTTTTTTTTTTTTGGTATGTGCCTGCAGAGAATACCAGAGTATCTTCTCTTGGGCCTTTCTCTTTGGTATCTTACTCTGTTTCAACCAAAGCTCACAGCTGAATTAAGCTGCAGTCGCTGATCTTCGCGACGCTCATAACAATCTGTACGGTGCCTTCACCACTTATCTTCATTCCTTCAAGCGGCAGTTATCAGTTAATTCAATCAGGATTGATTAGACAGTCAATGAATAATTAGTTAAACGATTTGTGCTGCACAGCAGAAAGCCCAATCTCTTCCAAAGGAGTACTTGCCACTGTTTAAAAAAAAACAACCCTAAAATAAAACTAAAATGGATCTTGTGGCTGAGTTGAGCCCAGTTTCTGCTCTGAGCCCCCCCCCCTCTGGATAATCTCTCAGGATTTCTGTTGGCTCTGCTGGGAAACTGGGACCTGAAATCAGGATCAGCAACTGTGGCCCTGTGGATATTGCAGCACTTCTTGGAGCATTTTGTCAGCCGTGTTCTTGAAAGTAGTAAGAAAAAAAAAGATTTTAAATTTATGATTTTACACTTGCAATATCCCAAGAAGGATATTGAGTAGCAGAAAATATCATATTCTGGAAAAGAGTTTTACTTGGTTGAAACAGATCCAAGCAGAGAAAATAAAAGCCTCTAAAATACTGCCTAGTTCAAAAAGTCTAATTGTTATTCTGTACCAAGAAGTCAGACATTTGTGGGGCATTTTACGCTAAAAATACTCATTTTCCACAAAGATAGGAAATACTAATCCCATAAAAAGATAACATTTCTGAGTATAGGATTTTACAGAATCCATAAGCTGGGAAATGTGGTGGGTTATTGCTTGTCTCTATTTGCGGGGGGGAAAAAAATAAGAAAAGAAAAAGGCAGAAAGCCAATCAATTGCTGATCTATGATTTCCAAAATTGATCTTGCAAATACTCCTTTGTTTGCCGTGGATGTGACAGCAGTTTTATGTCACCATAAAACCAAGTTGCCTCCCTCAGCTGCAGGACGTAGTACAACCAGATGAAACGGCTTTTTGTAATCTCTGTTTTTAACCTGCCAGCCTTTGGAGCCGGCAGCGGGGAAGAGCTCGGATCCCCACTGTACGATTATAAATAATTCCCATCAAATCCGGTTTTGCTGGAGACCTTGCTCCTGCGGAGCCCCTTTGGCGTGGGGATGCTGAGACCCTGTGCACGGTTGGACCTGTTTATCCATTGTAGACCGAGCAAATACTGCCGCTGGCTCACCTTCTGGCAAGAATTCATGGGATTTTCATTAGCTTAGTCACTGTTTTAAAATAACTTTCATTTACACTTACCAGCGATTGGGACTATTTGACACACAAGCTGCGCTGTTTGACCGACAGATCAGATCAATCTCACGTTGGTGCTGCTTTTCCCTCACTAGACAGGCGCAGGCGCACCCGCAGCATAGATCTTTTTGGGTTGATTGTACCAAATTCTCTTTCTGTGAACTAGATGTTACCACATACGTTGGAGCAACTCTCCAGTTGGTGCTTGCCACCAGTTGGATACATGCCTGGTGCGAATCTGAGCTGTACTTTGTGTGGCTGTTATTCCAATAAAACTGAGTAGGTTGGGCTTTTGCAGGAATTGTGCGGAGGTTGATGATGGGAATGTGGAGCTTGAGCAGAGGAATCCATCCTCTGTGCTTTCGCTCGGGGCTCGTGTTGACTTTGGTGGTCTAAGGCAATCTCTTGGTTTGTACTTGAAGCTCTTGAACCTTTCCAGATATTTTCTTTTTTTGAGTCTTGCAATAATTGGTGTTTGGAAACAAAAAAGCCCAACATCTAAATGGCAGAATGAGGTGACTGTGAGAATCTTGGCTGGGCACAGACGAACGGGGAGATTGGGAGCACGGAGTGCAAGAAACGACTTACCCTCGTATAAAGGCATTAGTTCAGGTCCCTGACGGAGTAGGGCTGTGCCAGTGCGGTGCTGTGCCTGCGCTAATTAGCCGGGTTAATCCTCAGCATTTAATTCGGTAGTGCTGATCACTTAAGGTCCTGTGATGTAGCTGTTCTCCCAGTTTCTGCCCCCACTGACTCCGTTCTGGGTACCTGCAGCTCTAGCAGCGATGCTTTGGGCACGTTCGCGAGAGCGCGGTGGGTGACACCAGTGACGCCCCGGGGTGGCTGTGCAGAGCCCGCAAGGTGGGCTCTCACACGCCGAGCTGTGTTTGCAGGCTCGGTAGCTGATGGCGTGCATCAGCTGTGACGGAAAGCTACCTTTGGGGGAAGAAAAGACAAAAAAAGCAAAAGAAAGGGAAGGGAAAGGGGAGAAACCCTTGCCAGGGGCTGGCCAGCTTCTTTCCCCTCGAGATTTCATTTGGTTTGCTGAGTTGCAGGTTGGCAGTGGTTTCACCCAAAGCAGAGGCTGGAATTTGAAAAACAAATGCTTTTTATATGCTGGAGATGGGCTACTTTGGGGACTGGTTTGTGAGAACCCAGAATCAGATGAACAGTAGGTCTCAGGGCTGACAGACTTCAAAATAGCCCCTAAAGCTCCACTACCCGTGCTGTTTCCCTCCAGAACAAACGTGAAAAAAAGGATTTTTAACATGCAGCAGCACTCACCAGGGCAGAAGCTGCTGTTCTGATGGTTAGGCAATATTAATTTGTAGCCATGTGTTTTTAGGTTCAGCAGGGTGGGCTTCCTGGAGCGTTAGGGAGAAGGAGCCTTTGGAGGAGAACATGAGACAGCGTTCGAGATGCTGGAGCGGACCCTCCCAGCATGATGGCGAGCGAGGGATTGCTTGGGGACCTGAGGGGGTGACACAGGACCAGCCACAGAGAGCAGCAGTATTTAATCCAGGATGAGAACATCTTTCCGAACCCGCAGCTTTAACTGCGCAGCTGGTTAAAAATTCAGCGCCTTGGGGCAAGAGATCTTGCTGCCTTCTGGTGATGAGGTAGCAACCTGGACCTCTGCTTCGGGAACTGGTGCTGCTGCTTTGCAGCCGGACCCCAGAGCGTGCTGGCATGCATGGAAAGACCTTTTGCATCAGGGCTGTGGAGACGGCTCCTTCTCCTCCCTGAACACTGAAATACCTAATATTCCCTGCTTACCGAGATCGGCAGCACCCGTACCACGCTCTGTGCAAGATGTGTATAAAGACTAAACCATCTTTCTAAGAAATGGTCTCTAAAGGAGCCGGTTTCCACAACATTAATTTTTCTTCATCTTCATAAATTTAGAATATATGTAGAAATACTTCAAACTCGGGAGTAACCAGCTCCCATAAAGAAATAAACTCATGCCTCAGAGGTACAAAAACTAGGAAGATGTTTTGCTTATTTGAACATCCTCAGCACAGGATTTGCAAACGCTGATGTATTGGTGGAACTTTAAAAATTAACTCAAGGAAACCTTAATGTTTAAACAGTACATTTAAAATTTAACCTGTGCATCTCTTTCAGTTGTCTGTGCTGCACAGCAGCATCCTTGCTTCACGCCCAGACGAGAGCGTTCCTCTGCATGCTCCCAGACGCTGTTATTTCCCCCAGACACAACCAAAACCCAAACCAGAACAACCAGTGGTAGCCCACATCAGGGGGTGCTCCAGGGGAGGCAGTCCCGTCCCCCCGGGCTCTCTGGTAAAGCGAAGGCGCGCAGCCCGGATCCAGGGGGATGCTGCTGGGCTGGGCTGGGCTGGCGGCGGGTGCAGAAAAGCAGGGCGAGACGTCAGCCGGCGAGGTTTATCCATTAAAGCGGGTCAGGAGGCGTTAAGGGTAAGCCAGGAGGGCTTACGCTCGGCTGGGATCAAGCTTGGAGCCTTCCTCGAGAAAAGCCGCTCCCGGACAACACGTGTCCCTGCAGCAGCGGTGGCAAGGGCTCAGCCGCCGCAGGGAAAGCGCCCGCAGATGGCTGTTAGGAGGACTTATGCACCGCGCCACTGCAGATTCCTGGTTTTTATCTGCTTTGTTAACCTTTAATGTGGCAGTGACCTCTGGGATAAAAATACGCTTGCCTTAAAAGTTTTAATATACATACTCTGTTCTAAGAGGAATTCTAAAACTATGCACAAAACCTTCCCCCCCCCAAATTACCACGGGACGTTTTCAGTACTTTCTGTTAAAACATAGTAAAATAAATATACTTTTTGCACCTTCTTAATAACTTCCCAAAGAAACAGGCAGGAGCACAAGGGGACCTAACTGGGAAAAACCCTTTAAGATTACGTTTAAGTATTTATTAATTAATGCATTCCTTTGCATGCCAACTTTGGTTCGTAAGTGGTCGTATTTCGAGGCTGAGCATCTCCTGGGCCCGTTCACGGTGCTGTCGGTGCCGCTTTGCCGTTCAGCGGGGGCATGCGTTGTGATCCTGAATGCCAAGGAGGATCAGGCTGGTTCTCACCTGGGAGCTGGAGCGGGGCCTTAGGGAGGAGTCTGGACACCGAGCTGTTGCTTTGGGCACCACGGTACCTGAATCCCACACACATCCTGAAAGCGCCTGGCTCCTGCGAGGGCTGTGCTGGTCTGTCTGCCGCAGGGCAGGTTCTGGGGACACTGCCTGGGGCAGAGCAGGTGGCACCCGTCCCCTCGGGAAGGCTCCTCTGGGCACGGGGCGCTCACCGCCGCACCCCTCTGCTGCAGGGGCATGAGAAAGTCCCCATCCCCTTTTCCGTAGCGCAGCATGTCCCTTCTCCCATTCTGTTTCCCCTCTTGCGAGCTGCATTGCTTCTTCTAGTATTGATAATGTAGAAGAAATACCCTTTAACACCTGGCTTGCGGCGTATACCTCCTGTTACTGCCTTTGATGCTTCCAGCAGCACAGGGTCCTTCTAAGGTTTTCTTGTAAAGAGCTGTTTGGTCACAGAGCATCGCTTCGTTCGGCTCTGGGGTTCGTTTTGATCTGTTGCTACGGTCGTGCTGAACTGCTGTTTTCATCTATGTATGACAAATCATAACCGATTTTCTTGAGAGAAGGAACACTGTATTTACGCTCTGAGGAGACAAACAGGGAGCTGTGCAAGCCCTTCACAACCACCCTTGCTGAGGAGGACTTAAAACAGGGCTTCGGAATGGGAGCACAGACCTGGAAATGCAAAACCCAGGAATAAAATTTACAGCTTGGAAAAAAAAAAATGGTTATTAATAGTGTTCAACCATATGTACGCTGATTTCCATGGAGAGGGAGAAAATTTGACAGCTAGAGGCAAGCTGATGCTCGTTTTGCACATCTGCTTACCAGCCTGCGGAGCCTCACCCAGCTCTCTGGTGAGAGTCCGCTTCTCACCGCCTCGGGTCCTATTTCTAAGGCTACGTAAGGAGCGTGTACAGCCAGGCAGCAGTGCAGAGTTTGCTCGGTCTGGGGTTAGTCCCTGCGTTGGTCCGCAGCGGTTATCCAGCCCCGCATAGGCAAGCTGCACTCGGAGTTGATTTCCTGACTCCTTTTCCCACCCGCCTTGCTCGCTGTGCCTGCTTGCCCGAGGACCGCTGCTTTTCAACACTTCCAGCTCTGGGTCAAGTAAGAATATACCTACAGCAGAGCTATGGTGTGAGTCCAAGTGAGGTTTTCTGATTGCTCATTTAGGGGGAAAAACATTGATGCGGAGCATACACAACTTGGTCACGATTCAAGGTCAGCATCTTTAGTATACGATAAACGAGCAAAATAGAAGTCTTTGCAGAAATGTTTACAAGTAATTAGAATTTCCCAGTCCTGGTGAGGCCGGAGTGGCTCCTTTCAGCTGCTGAATTTCCCGAAGCCCTTTCGCAAATTTTTAGCCTGGCAGCTGCAGAAAACAAGGTGTTAAATGTCAGAGGCCCTGAAACCTGCTGCCCAGAAGAGTTGTTATTTAAACCCCCTCCCAGCACTCTCCATGCTCCCCGGCATAGTGCAACAGGAATATGGCCTCTGCAGTAAAATGGGGGGAAAAAAAAAAAAGACACCTGACATTGGTGCTAATGGATGAATTCTTTCTGAAAATGGAAAGAAAGTATTCTGAAAATAGAAAGGTCCTTTGGTATGCTTGGCTGTGTTGTCTTTAAAAGGATTAAATCACCTATCGAGAGCAAACACAACGGCGTTTTGTGTAGCCAGGTGTGGATCCGCTGCCCATGGGCAGCTCTAATGGTGCCGGTGCCCCGTGAGCCATCGCACGGCGAGAGCTCGGGGTGCCCTGAACCCACCGGGGCTCTCTGCCCTGGCTGCTGCTCGCCACCTTCTCCCTCAGCTTACTCTGTACTTAACCTGCTTACCTGAAAATAAATGAGGGACAAGTGATTTATTTGGATAAGGGCACTCGGACAATGAACGGATGTTTTTAATTTTAAATTCATATACGAAGAAGGACACACATGAGAGAACATAACCTAAATTTTAATTATGTGAGTAACCGTGGTCCTCTGAACAAGCATTTGGAGCCAGAGAATGAATAGTCTGAGTTATTTCATCTTCTTAATTAACAATAAAAATGTATTTTTATTAACAGTCACTTAAAAGGTTGACTTTAAAATAGGTTCTGCCATTTGCTATCACTTTTCAAACCAGCATGGTAAAATCGCAGCAGCTCAAGCCCTTTCAGCTTGCATATGAAAAGCTTCACTGTTTAATGTTGCTACGTCTTAATTCAATTATCATTTTTAACAAACATTTTGAAGGTACAAACAGTTATTCTTTGTGTGGCAGTTCCTAAGGTTAGATTGCATTTTCTCGCAAACAGCTAAAAGGGAAGGTTATTTGGCACATTTAAGTTTTTTTGCTCTTTCCTGGCAGTTTCTAATTCCAGCAACACATTGATCTTTGTTCTGTATTCTTCAAAATCATCTTAGGGCTATTTGTACCTGCAGCTGAGAGTGGGTTCCAGTTCTATCTGTACAGAACTAGTATAATAAGTAAAATTAATTGCGCATTTGTATTTCTAAAGAATGATATATTTTTGTTTGGAGCAAACGGTGTCCCAAGCGCACAGTGGGTTTCCTGAGTTTTCCAGCACTTTACCCAAACACTCATGCAACGCTGGCTATGTGCACAGAACCAAGGACAAAAGCCAGGAGAAAACACTACTGCAAAGCCAAAAGACAAACAACTAACATCACAAAAATATAGTAAGTCAATACAAACTTAAAAAAAAAAAGATTGGAGAGCAGAGCCAGGCACCCGGCAATGAGCAAACGGTGCCTGTGAACCCATCGCTTATCACCTCCTGCCTTTCTGATGTGGAAATACCGGGATTGTTCCGAGCCTTCCCCAAGACTTGCGGCCATTATGAAGACTGGGAAAGGCGCCGCGTATCCCCACAGCACTGCGCTTTCAAGAACAAAGAGAAAAGGTCAAATAATACCTGGGGCCCAAATTCTGCAACTTCAGTGTGCCGCCATTGGCAGCCTTTCACCCAAAATGGCATTATTGCCCACCGAAACGCTGCTTGGCTCGATATAAACTAACTAAAAAATACTTAATTTTACAAATTTCAGCCACTCTGCTTTCCCTTCCTCCCCCTCCTCCCCACACCCCTTCTTCTGTCCCTCCTCCCCACTTTTCTGGCATCAACCCCAGTTTTGTCCCTTAGAAGAGACAGAACTGAAGGACCCTTTGGTCTCTCAGTTCTTAGGTGCTAATTACACTTTGGATCTCTTTACCTTTTGCTTTTGTTTTGTTTTGCATACGATATCTGGATGCAGACAACTTGTGCACAGCTCTACAGATGCGTTTCTGCTTGGCAGCAGTAGTTATAACTTGGTGATGGCTCAGAGAAAAAGCTCATTGCGGAGTGATAGTTAATTTTAAATATGAGACGCCACGAGGCAGCAGCAGTGAAGGTGCCAGGTGAGGAGGATGAGCACCGGTGCCAGCCCAGCATCTTCTAGCAGAAGTGGCAGTACTATGGCTATGACCGAGGAGTTTCCCATCATCTTAAAAGCCTTCATCTTTCTCCTGCAGAACCAGCGAGCCGTGGTTTAATGCGAGGCCCTGCATTAGGCTTTCACGGGCAGCATGAAACACATCCCTCACCGGAGGGGAGCTGCTTCCCAGTACCACCAGTTGGACCTATGCCCCAAACTGCTGCCTGGGGGGCAGAGTGGGTGAAAATGAGAAGGAAAAGTGGCCTCGCAGATCTTTGACTTCTGAACTGTCTCAGCAACTAATGAAAAACAGCACCACGCCCAAGACTTTTTTTTTTAATGCCCTCAGAGAATAATCACATTAAAGTAGGTCTCATAAATAATTCACCACTGCTGGCTTAATGCCTTTTTTTTGTGCAAAAGCCAATTATCAAAACAAACATTTAGCTTTATGTAGATCAGTAAATGAAAAAAGTCACTTCTATGACATGTAATATATGCTTTCACTTATAAATTGTGCCACCAAATACAACTTTAAGTGCCTTTTTCTCCACCATTTTTTAAAAAACATTCCATTAAAAAAAAATTGTACAAACTAACCTGCCAAGATAGAGGAAAGAACTTTACATTGTTATAGCTAGTTTTGTTTCTAGATTAATGAAACTTAATACTAATGCAGCAGTTATTTTACTGGCTCACATAAATCCAACTTTTTGCTCTTGTTTCTAAAGCATGAAAATTAGTTATTATAGATGGCTGCTGGGGAGGTTTCCAGTGCTCTGCCAGACATGGTTGGGGGAGGCTGGAGCATGTGGCCTCAGGGGCTCGACAACCAGCATTTCCACTGCTGTACTGGAGCCACGGCAGTCAACGGGGCCAAGGGATCTTTAGGACGTGGAACTGCGGTGGTCCCGAGTGACCTGGGAAGAATGGGTAGGGCAGATGGATTAACCCCCCCTGGATTTGGACTCAAGCAGTCTCCAAGTAGATGTCTTCCAAGGATCTCTGACAAGGCAAGTTCAGTATAAGTCTTTTATCAGGGGAGCGAGCGAGATGCTTGACTCCAAAAATAGCACAGTCAGAGAAGCTTTCATGTATCAATGAGGTCAAGAGAGACAAGACACCGCCTTGAGCTGCAGTGATGGACAGCAGCACCTTGCTCAGACTCCTGGGGAGGAGGATGCCTCCAGCAGAAGAACATCGCATGGAGTGACCTACTTCATGAAGGCAGTCTCTTTGGGTTTTTTTTAACATCCAGCGAGTTGAGCTCTGCATTTAGAAACTTTTTACTGCTGTGGAAGTGGCAGTGGAACAGGTCCCACGTACCGCTGAACTGAGTCAAACAATGCATGGCAAAAAAACACCTCTGGCAAATGCAGCTCTCCTTCTAGGGCATGGATGCACTTATTTATTACTTACTGCATACTGAGTCTATTCAAGCAATCCGTAGTACAGCATTGCCCAAAAAGGCTTTTCCTATGTATCTTTCTCCAAGAAAAATTAATGGCAAAACTGGGACATGGTTTTGAAGCGAAATCTTGACCAGGTTTGCTCTGGCTTAATGAAAAAAATCTGCATAATCTGCTTCTTTTTATTCAGTTCCGGCAAAAATTTGCAGTTCTCTTGAGAACATTTTCTCAGTTTTATAATAAAGCTTTGTGAACAAGCAAGTTGAAGTTACAGATCCTAAATGTGCTTTGTGCTAATGTTCATAAAAATAAGGTACCTCAAGTGCACTCTGAATAGATTTTTAAAAAATCTCTCCTCTTTGCATGTGGGCATGGTTCAAAATCTGCAAAATATTCCCTGGAGCCTCCCCACAGGAGTTCAGGTAGATGGCATTAACCGAATCTTTTCTTTGTTAGATTTTCTCATTGGTAGCTGACTTTATAACACACGTTTCCAAATCCCTCTTCTATATGAAAGTGAGATCTGAATCGTTTCAAATTTTCACCTAGATGGGGGTTCGTGGAAAGGTATATCTTTAAAGTTTTATGGCGCTAGTGTTCAATATTCAGAGAACTCCTTTGACTTCAGTAAAAAGTGATGGGATTTGAGGGAACTTCTGCTTTCCTAGATGAGAGATTCAATGTGATTTAAGTGGCTCCGATCTTGCAGAAGAGTCTTTCGAACATTATTCACTCCTCTGAGAAATATGTGATTGTTGAAAGCTGTTAGATTTTTACCATTATTGTTTGGGTTGTCTTGTGGAAGGATGAATTGCCCTGTTTTACTGATCACAAATCAGTATCACAAACACTGTGTTCTGTAATTGCATTTCATGTAATAATTTATAGTTTCTTTAGTAAGAATATGGCTTATGGGTTATAAAACAGAAGCGGCAGAAATATTTAGCTAATGGATTTTTCTAAGCCACTGCAAAAAATTTATTTGCATTATAACTTCTCCAAACCATCCATTTTTATAGTGTATCCATTTCCCAAGCAAAGCAACATTATTTTAATCAAATCCACCTGCTAGAGTTTCGAAAGGGCAGGGAATGTGAAAGAAAAGTGGGTTATTTTTCAAATATATGTTTGGCTATGTAGCAGGAGTATACCTTACGTACTACCTATTGGGTTTGGACCAAGTGTGCTCTGTTATTTCCTTGCAGACATTCCTCTATGGTCCAGTTGAGGAAAAAGGTTCAGGCAGCATGGCTGAGACCTGCTCGTCTTGTCCCGACACGTGACTAGGTTGAGGCTGAGCTGCTCGCGAACGCCCAGGGCTGGGGAGCACCCTCAGCCCCAGAAGTATTTTACCATAGATTCACGCGCTTCAAATTCCCCCAGCTGAAACCCGCACTGCCAACTTGCTATAGTCCTGCAGCAAATGTATTTTAAGACACATGTTTATTAAAGATGATGGTGGCTAATTTGCACTGTCTTCCTTCTCCACAGCTAGTGCCAAAGCCCTGCGTGCCGGATCAGGTCACCCATCCTGGGGAGATGCTGTAAGGTGGCTGTGGTTTCCAAGCCCCTGCTTGAAATACCATATGCCAGCCAGATTGTAGTCTGAAATCCAGGCACAGGCAATTATTTTAAACATCTCAGTTGCTGGAAAGTCTCCTCCCTGAATGCTGCTCTCTAACCCTGGGATAGCTGTCCCAAAGGGCACGGTTTCCAAGAAAACTTGCAGCGCTCCTTTTAACCAGCCACCAAGTTTAGAAATCCTTAAGGCTTTTGCTTGCTGTGTGGCCCTGGCATTTCAGTAATTGCTTCACCCTTTGTGCAGTCTGGCTCTCTGTGTCCTCTGATGAAGCATTTTCTCGTTCTGATGTTTCACTCCTGCTTATTAACTTGTCCTTTCTGGTCCTGCTCAGTGCTACTGCATCCGTACTGTATTTGGGAAAGAAGGTGGGAAGTATTAATGCTGGTATCTGCTTCGGTCGTCCTCTTTTGGATTGTGTTTGTAACACTTTATATTGCTCAGAAGCATAAGGAGTGGCACTGAACTCTCCTGTCCAGAATTCAAGTGCTTGTTCCACTGCCACTTGTCAAGGCCAGCATGTCCTCTTATGTGGCGAGGCTGTTTGCCCATCTCATGCTTATCTCTGTCATGTGCTGACCGTGTGCTTTAGCCATGTCACAAAATTTAAGCTGTGCCTGCTATGTGGCTGGCACTACTCCTAACACGATGAAGAACACCTGCCTTGGGATCACGCGACTGATGCACTTCACTTGATGAAACTACTTGCTTCATCAAGAGGATGCTTATAAAATTGTTTCTTTACTAAGGCTGGCCTTGATGATCTTAAGGGTCTTTTCCAACCTAAATGGTTCTATGATCTTTGGAATCTACCTGTACATATGCATCTGGCTAGCTCTGTTTTCCTTTGGCATGGCCGAGCTTATACAGACTGATCAAACTTCAGCTATAGCATAGGCTTTATGCACAAGTTGTTAAAAGGTGCTGCAAATTAATTAATATTTACCAGCAACAAGGATGCTGTGCATATGAACTTGTTTGGAGAGCTTGATTTTATGTAACTATCTGGAATAAGAAGGGGTCTCCAAGATGTGCTGTCATCTGTCATCTCCCACCCAGACGCTCCGCCACAGGTTCCATAGGATTTAGAAAATGTACTGGAAACCATATGCTAGCCCAAGCCTAAGACTCAAACTGAAAACGTCAGAAGAAATGATCAGCAGAATTCTTTCTCATATTTATTTTTGTTGTCTTCTGTTCTGACTCCTTCATGTTCAGTTGCAGTTTTCCTATCTAGGTTAGGTGTTTGGGGATTTCTCTATCTCCTACTGTGATTTCTTCATGTCTGAGTTTCTTTTCTAAAGACAGCCTTTCTGTCTCTGGCTGATAAGGCTTGTTTTTGGAAGATCAGGTGGGTTTCTTTTTCCCCTTCACTTGTCTTTACCTTCTTCTTCCCCAGTGTCATTTCTCTCCATTGGCCAGTTATCTCTTCCTCTCCGGAGAGCACGTCTGTCTTTCCTTTCCCTTCTATTTTCTTTTCCTTGCTACCACTGTTATCTACAGTTCAGTTTGTCTCATATCTTTATGAAAATGTTTACTCCCACTTGTTGTCTCTTTTCCTTCAGCCTGCATCCATCCAACCTTTTATTCCTCTTTTGTTTATATCTCAGTGATATTTCAAATTAAGTAAAAACGTACTGCCTTTGCTTAAGGGACGTAGATCTGACTGGGTTTGCAAGGCCTTTTGGTGCAGGACTATGTCAAAAATGGACCCAGAAAAACCAATGGTGTCAGGCATAGGATCATTCATAACCTAGTGACTACGTGTGATTTTGGCGCGAAACCAAATCGGACCTTTTGTGTGTGAATTTAACTTTATATTCCATTCTTTCTTGGCAAAAAGTCCTAAAAGCCCTCTTTGTTTCAGAAGAGCCACTACTAAGTATCTCCACCTGCTCTGAGGACGTTCCAGGTACTGACTGAACCTGGTTTCTCTGTGATTGCTCAGTAGCTGGAGATACTGCTGTCCATTTACTCTCCACCCTTAGGCTAACACCACCATTGTGCAGAGACACCACCTCCTATCATGAAGATACAAGGGACCTGCGGTTACTCTGGGAACCAAAGAAACTCTGCATGGAGCAGCATGCATGGGGCCGCAGAAGGTCCATGGCCTCTTGCTCTCTGTCCCCGTGAGCCCCTGCAGAATAACTGCAAAAGGAAATTTGGAGAGTGGTTTCCAGCATGCTGATCTATACCAAGTGGTTGCCATTTGTACAACTCATAATATTAAGGGTGGTAATACCAGCTTTTCTTGAGGTATCTTGATGGATGTTAAAAATGTCTCCCATTTTAAAGCTTTATTGCTATGTTCAAAAGTTGATATTTTGACAAAAATGTTGAAGAATTCCAGGAATTCAGTGAAAATTTCTGGAATACTTTTTTTTCTCCTGCTTTTAACCTGATTTTTGCATTACCGTTTTATAGCAAATTAATGTATCAGTTTATATGCACATACAGGTGCGTTGCGCATACCTGTGTACATGTGCATATACGTATGTATTAGATACGGACAGGGCCTTAAAGAGGTTTTTGGAGAAGACTTCATGGGCTTCTGCATAGGCATAAGCTTATGGTTATGTAGTTGTGCCGAGTGTTTCAGTTGTCATTATGGGATCTCCAGGAGCAATCACCACTGTGGTGGTGTTGGAGACACTGCACGAATTCCCAGTTTTGGAAAAAAATCATTAGTGAGCAGTATCCCCAAATTCTTGTGGTGTTCTGAAAAATTCTGATTCATCAAAACTCAATCACAATACTTATTTGACAATGTTTATAAATATTACCACGCTGTTTATCACCATAGCTATAAAACCACATATACTGTTACAGAATTGTAGAAAACAAGAATAAGTACAAAGTGATGCAGAACAGCTTACTGGCTACGGTATGTGGAATAAACTAAGTTAGCGATGAATTTTTTTAACAATATGTTGTATACTTAAAGGAAATCAACATCTATACTTAAAGGAAATCAACATCTAAATCATTTCACATCTGCAGTATTGCTTTTCTTTTATTTTCTGGTAATTTTTTATTTAACAGCTATATTTTTCAACACCTCTGTTAACATTTAACAAAAAATTAATAACTAAATACAGTAACTTCTATGGACTCCTAGCTACCCTCCATGCAATTTCTACAGCTGTGACTCTGTAACATACCCATAGTCTGTGCCACATGCAAACAGGTTTCAAATGGTTTAATTTCCCTCTTTATTATTCCATTCTGTTTCCCTTAAGGATTTCAGACATATCATCTGGGGACTCAGTTTAGTTTTTATTTTATATCCAGCAAAATATCTTTCAAGTGTCTTCTTGAGTACCTTTGCACAGAAGAAAACAAAGAACCAACACACAATTATCAATATTTAGCTTTCTCATAATAAATATCTAGCTTAAAATTGCTAACAACTGGCTCTCTGCAGGATAGTAGTGCAGTATCAGTCTCTAAACATGTTCTTGCAGGGTATTAAAAGATTTTCAGCTTTTTTTTAGTCAGACCCAGTAGCCACTGAACAGATCAAGACGTGTTTACACTTGGTTCACTATTCAGCTTCATTTCCATCTAGTTAAACATGAGGGGGATGTAATATATTCATTTTGCAAGAAAATTCTATATTCTTTGGAGGCAATGAATGATTCACCAAGGCACTATCTGAGTTCGTAACAGTTTTTCTAAGCTGTCCTACTCTCCATTGTCATGTTATCAAAACACACTGCAATAAAGGACACTCTGCATCCTCCCATTTTTATACTGCTAGCCCACTAATATTCTCTATCACACATAGTCCCATAGTCTATACATTATCTCATATGCCTGTTGCTCAGATTCTCTACTTACATTGCTTTATGCACTAACTTCATTGTTAGCCACCTAAGAAGTTCCCATATACAGAACTATTTTAATTGAATGGACCCTTCATCTGTCTATGGCTCTTTTTCTTTTGTAATGCAGCAGATTTGATTTCATATAGGGCAGGATTAATAAAAAAATCTCAGCTTGTAGGCAGAGTTGGAAATGAATCCAATGTCTGAATGGGCATGGCATGCAGACGAAATTGCGTTCTCGCACCTCTGACATACTATCTGACTGCAAACTTGTAGACAAGTTGGTGGGCAGCAGGTCCCGGCAATGTTGGAAAAGCATGTATGTATGTATGTAAGACTGTATAATGACCACTTAAAATCTTTTTTTTTTTTTTGTCTTTACTCTTGCATCCATAGGGTAAGAAAGTGCTATTGTCTCTGTTTTACAGATAAGGAAAAAGTACTTAAGGAGAGTATTCCCAAAGGTCAGCCGTGGCCCGCAGGGACGAATGTTCCTAGGCTTTTTCTGTAGACAATGGAAAGTGGTCTAAAATATGTTTTGCTAGAGCTCTTCTCCCTCCATTTCCGAAAGCAAGCTTTGTGGGCCAGCCTTCCACCCGCTGCCAAACGGCTTGCCAGAGTTGCGTGTGAAACCTACGGAAATGTGAGGAATTGCAGTGAGGCCTCTGCACAGCTCTCCCTGCATTTTGCTCTGTCTTTCCTCAGCGCACTTATTTTGCTAAGGGAAGGAGGAAGGGTTGAGTTGAGTCATGCCACCAGCAGTCTGTGATAAGGCGAAGTTATGGGCACATAGACCGGTGCATGTTCATGGCAGTGTGTGGAACTGAAGAGTGGCACATGTCACCCAGCACATGTGCCACCCTCTTTATTGCCTTCGCAAAATCCCCTATGCTTTGCAGTCAGGTGTGTTTTCATGTACACAGGCAGCAACTGAAAATTAAAGAAGTGTCACGCTTTAAGTTCAAGTGTTTAACAAGGATGCATTTTAACAGGCAAAAATATTTCTATAAGTACTTCAAAAATGTGGGGAATAAAAATTTCATAGCCACCCCGGTTGTAGCAGAGTTTGGACATAACACGTAGCTCATCTCTGGGTTCAGAACAGGCACAGAAAGTTGTGTCCAAAATGTAATTTGTTTAAACGATGTTAAGCTCCTGCAAACATGGAATTAGAATTAAATGCCTTCTCAACCATAACCATGGCACTGCAGTCATGACGCTGGAATATGCCGGAGCACAAGTACTTTAGACAAACATAACAGGCTGAACAAACAAGCAAGAAACACTCCACATGCACAAAGGAAGCAATTTGTAAGCATTCGCATCCTTCAGCAAGGCACAGAAAGCAGGCACCAGTCAAACCGATCAGCAATAACCATTTCACTGAATTTAAATATAGCAGTGTGTCCCTGACTATCATTATTTTAGTTGTCACTTTGTCATTGCTGGTAGCATTTGTTTTTTTTTTTAGCTCTGCTTTTCCATATTTCACTTTCTAAATAAAGGCGTTGACAATATAAACCTTACTTTTGGCTGCATTCTGTTTGGAGAAAACTGACTTCTAGCAAAAAGAAAGTTTCATCATTCTAACATCAGTGGTCCAAAACCACAAAAGCTTATGCTGCCCTCTTCTACTGTTGCATTAAAGGGCGTGCATTGGATTCTTCGCGTACCAGCTGCGGCTGTATTCTACCCTAGAAACCTTTTTGATTTTAAGTTTTTCCTTAATGTGTGAACAATGCTGTATTTTTGGTTATTTTAGTAATTATTCCACATCTACTTTGTACCTTGTCTTTAACTTGCACGGTCTATAGGGCCATGAGGACCAGGGCATGAGGAGTCAAGCTTACTGATTAAGTCTCGGCCGCATTTGAATGAAGCCTTCAGTTTGAAGTGCTGTAGCCAAGGTGAACTACAACGAGAGTTAATGAGATCCAGGGAGGTGCTGGTCTGAGGGAAGAGATGAGGCTGCAGTCAAGATGCGGGTCTAGATGCCCCTTTGGTACTGTACTTTCAAATGAATTCTTGGCTAAGAGTCAGGTCCTGACTAGCTGTATAGTACCCGGTGTACATGGAGGAAAAGCATGATTTTGTTACTTGTGTTCAAATCATTAGTTCTGTGTTCTGGCTTTCTTTCAAAAGAAAGGTACTTGCAGTTTGTGCAGCGTCCCCCAGCCCTGGAGGCAAATTACACAATAAGGATTGAAAGAAACTCCAAGAAGCCGCATGTATGGTGGTATCATTTGATGAGTTATGAAAATCTGAATACTCAGCTTTTACGTTTCGTTTAATCACAAATTTACACTGGTGATTCTCTGTGTAAATGTTCAGCGTGGAGTTGTACTATGCAGCTCAAGCATTGGTATTAATGGTGATTTGGAGGCATATTACAATCAGGGATTGTAACATGCATCATAGATGTCCAAAGATCCATTTATGCCACATCACTGTTGAAGAGATTGACGTTTTATTTTATTCTCTTCAGTTGATTTTCCCAGCCATCGGTGTGGCGGGTTTTTTTTTGTCTTGACTGTCACGTTTGTTAAATTTCTTCTATGTAATCATATTTACATGCTTCTGAATATCAGTGACTGTAATCACGGGTCTATTCACTCTACTTCATTGCATGCTTGTCTCAGAAAAGGTTATTGGAAAGATCTTAAAGTTTAAAATTGTACCACTAAAAACCCCCTCTGCTTCTCTTATACACTAATCTCAAACCCTTTTGTGTCTGGCATACATCCATATAGCTGAGATAAGTAAATAGTGAGTCCCTAAACAGATGGCCATTAAGTCCATCACTTGAATGCCAACCAATTTGGGAGCTATCAACCTTTCTGCGAGACAAAGCGTAAACCAAGTAGGTAAACTCAGTGTTCATCCAGTCTCCTTTCTGTAAATTTTCTTCCTAGGCTTTGTGCACATTCTCTACAATTTAAGACAATCTCTGATGAAATATGGTTATGGCGTTTGATAATCACATTTTTGTAAGCTTTACTCTAATTGTTAAATGGAAGGTTTCACGAGATGAATATTACTTTCAGTATGCAGATGAAGGAAACAAATTCTATTGTTTGGATTTTAGATGATGATCTTAACTGAGTTTTGGGTATGCTACAGTTTCTGCTGAGTTGATATCTATGTCAAGGAAAGCCACAAATCTGAAGAGTTTGTTTATAGCTGGAGACAAGCTGAGCTAATTACTAATCAATCTTTAGTAACACCAGTTTTTGAAGCATGATCCAAGATTTGGACAACACTTTCTCTTGATCTGTGTTATCTGTGCATTTCAAAATGCTGTATTTTAAATGAGTACGGGTGAAAAGTGGTTAAACACAGGTTCGTTCATTCACATTCATTTTGAGCAGTTTTGCAGAGCAGCTTTCACATGCTGTTCCTTCTTTCCAAACTTTGTTGGTGTTTAAGAGATGAAAATGGCACAGGTACCAAGGGAAGATACCTGCCTGTCTCTACTTTGTTATATATACGTTTTGAACATGCCTCCTTAGAGCTGACACGAGCTCTAGGCTAAAAAGTTCATTGTGTCTATTCATGCCATTTTTCTTTCTACTTGTGCTGTCTATCCCTGACCATTTTGCTACATCTGTCATATTTTTAAAGATTTAATATCATGTGTCACAGTAATACTGAGTATTAGTATGGAGTATTTCAGAGATCTGTGCACAACGGCATCCAGGTCTTCTATCTGAGACTAATACTTGAGGTTTTATAAGTATTCAGGCTATACTTTTCAGAACATGTTGTATTTATCAACCGAATTTGGTTTGCCATTCTAAATTGTTTTGCTTACTTCAATATCTAAAGACTTCTTACTCCCTCTCTCTGAGGCAGTCTTTACCTCTGTCATTAGTCCCTTGGATACTTTTGAAGAATTTTGTCATCTATTGAAAAACTTAAGCTCATTTGGATACTCTCTACCATCATCTGTGTTGCTGATGTGCTAGAAACATTTTCATTTAAAGAGAAGTATTTGATGTAAATGAGATGATATGGTCAGCGGCTTTCAAGTATAAAGCTTAGCAGTTTTACAACTTTATTTTTAATTTATATTTTGGGTTATATTACCAGCTTTTTACCTGTAATTCCCTAGATTCTTGCAGATCTCTCAGAAGGGTATTATTTGGCCATGAAGTGACGTAGCACTTTAATTTGTCTGGTTTGATCTGACCTCTGCTTTCTTACTTTCGGTATTCCTCTGACTGTGATAGTCTACCTTTGTTACATTTAAAGAAAAGATATTTCTTCAGTTTCTTCTATAATAAAAATCTGTAAAGATAAATACTTTAGCTTTTCAAGAAAATCTTTATTCTACAAAATTACTTTCTTTATACCCTTGTGGCTAAGCCTATCCTGTAGCTCTCTTGCAACTTGCCTGCTTTGGAGATAATTACAGGTTTTATGTCTTTGACTGTCTGATCTTTGCATTCTCTCTTAGCTCATCTGTTACATCCTACATTTTAACTACCAGAGTTTATTACTTGCACAGCTTTGAAATAAAATAATATCTGTGCCACATCTCTTGTGCTGTTGGCATGATAATCTCTAACCTCTGTGGTTCCATTCTCCATTTTAAAAGCATAGAGAAAAAAAGAAATTTTTCATACTCCTGCTACTTTGTGTATTTCTTGGTGATTTATCTTTTTTGAATAAAATATATGTTTTGGTTTTTTTTTTTTTTTTCTTAGATGGTACAGTTTTTACTGAGGTCTGTTGTGTAAACACTTGGAAAAGTTTCAGAAACAACACTGGCAATTTAACTGCTGTACTACTAAAACATTACATTAGACTCAATAAAGACATCATAGCTTCTTTCCACAAATAAATCAGTTGCTTTTTCATCTCCTGCTAAATAGACATTCTTAAGATGTGAAAAAACCTTACAAACTTAGCATAGTATTGGAAAAATAGTTACATATTAAATAGTTAAAGCTGGTATATTGTCTTTAATTAGTCTTTTAATAAAACACTGTCCATGACTGGCGCATCTTTTTAACTGCCAATGTAAAATGTATTTCAGAAAAATAAAACCTCTGCAAATAGCAGAAACCTTGGCTTTCTAGCACTAATTATTTTTCAAGTTAACCCATGTAAATTGTGTGAAAAGTTAACACTGCACAATGCAAAACCACCATCAACATTTCTCACATTATTATGACAGTCATGCTTATGCCACAGTAATACATTTCCATTACAGCTCCTTCTTCTTAATTCATAAACCATAAAACACAATAGCCACTAAAAAACGCATGGGGGTCGTCTGTTGTTTTGGTTGATGAATACAGTATTTTTTTCTTAAAACCGTAAAATTTAGTTTGTCTGCATCATTTGACTTCATTTGACCTCTGTGCTTGGGAAATGCATATATATGGAGCACTTTAAATTTAGTCAATATACAGTACGTTGACAATAGTAGTTACATATCTGCTTACTTCTGTCCTCAAAGTGCCACTGTTTGTCTGCATGGACATTACTTTGGCCAGTTGCACTGATTCCTCTTTCCATGGTGCACTGCAGAGTTTTGCAGTCTGAGAACTGAATTGCACCGATCTTCAGAGCGCTCCCAATGCCTACAGGAGAATATTCTAAAGGTTGAAGTTAGAATCATAGAATCATAGAATGGTTTAGGTTGGAAGGGACCTTGAAGATCATCGAGTTCCAAACCCCCTGCCCTGGGCAGGGACACCTCCCACCAGCCCAGGTTGCCCAAGGCCACGTCCAGCCTGGCCTTGAACACCTCCAGGGACGGGGCTTCAACAACCTCTCTGGGCAACCTGTTCCAGTGCCTCACCACCCTTAAAGTGAAAAACTTCTTCCTAATGTTTAATCTAAACCTGCCCTCAAGCTCACAAAACGTCTGCCAAAGCTCCCTGTAAAGCCAGCTGGGAGAGGCTCCTCCAGAGAGGGGTCTGGAGCAGGAACCTCGGCTGCCCTGGTTTGCGTGCTGGGGAGTACCCACCCCTCTCCGGTGGCCGCAGAGCAAGCCGAAGGATGTTAACTTCATTACGCTACCATCAGCTTTTGTGAACCTGTGCATACAGCTACATAAGCGTTCTCTACACAGTGTGCTACAATAGGCTTTTTGCAATACTTGGCTTTTTAATCGCTTATGTACTCTGCATCTGTGAAACTTTGGGTGACGCAGCAGTCCAGCCTTTGCTGACAGTGAGCACGCATTATCTGTAGCACAGCAAATAGCAGCCGTATGTCCAAGAACTTGTTTCTATTTTGTCCGTCTCGTTGTGTTCCACCTTGGCAAGAAAATGTCCTATTTTCTCCTTTGTGATTTTTCCCAGAACACTTACGAACAGGCCCGTACAGCCAGCTGGTAGGACTGGGGTCAATTAAGAACAAAGCCATTAAGTGACTTAGAAGCCCAAGCCATTGATTCAGGACAAGGCAGGCTCCTGCAAGGCTGTGTACTTTTCAATAGTGTGACGCAGTGATTCCTGAGTTGGCACCAATAGCTCCAAACAGCTCTGTAGCACAAGCTCAGACGGTCACATTTCTGTCAGGACTTGCGCATGGAGATGCACCGTGGAGAGGCGCTCCATTGTGCGCTACAGACGTACCACAGAACGAGTGCTTTTAGCAATTTTACAAGAAAAACAGGTTTCACATGGGCTGCCTAATAATATGGTTACTTGGGTTGGAAGTGATGTGCTGATTTCATCTTTGCTTTCTTTGAATACTGAAATAAGGATATGACTAGTGCAGACTGAATTATTCTTGTATAATAGAGGTCTTACAAAGTTATTACTCCAGCAGGATATGCTATGACACTATAAATCCACAGGTATTTTGTTAATGACTGGTTTCTTCAGCTTTGTCCAGAACACTATCATTTAATTGTACTGCTGTGGTTAAAGCAGTAAATGAGGGAGAAATTGAGTCCCTTGACAGACATACACTGTAGTTTGCATAATTTTATTTATAAATGTAACATTTTTTATGAAAGCATCTATAAAATGTGAAAAAGAATGCACCAGTGGCTGTTACTGCTCTAGCGTTTTAAGGGACATTTAAAATTCTCCTTTATCTTCCTATTCCTGGAGTAAGGACCAGAGACACCAGGTAAAAATGGTTTCCTTGGATAACACAGGATGTTGAACCATCTTTTTTCTTCTCTTCAAAGTCATACTCAGGTGATGTTCACTCAGTGGAAAGTATCTGCTTATGTCTTCACCTTTGAGTAAATTATATATGTTTGTACCAGACATCTACTTGTTTGTCCTTTGTTGTTAGGCTTTTATTTCATTAATAACTTGCACCAGCCTATCGTTTTAGACCTCCATCAGCTCTGACTGGTTTTGCTCGGGGATACTATGGTGATGAGATTTTCGGGAGCTCTCCAGGAAAGTAGATTCTGCTAGACTTAGTGTCTAGAGTTTCTTTGTTCAATAACAGGAAGTCCGCTCTTCCTTGAAAAATAAGGACATCCGTCTGCTTTGTTTGTGACCTCCTTTCTTTATACAGAGGTGAGCAGGTTTGCCATCCTCTTATGTAGGTGATTGGAAATAAGAATTTAAACCGTGTTGTAATAGACTCCTGCACTGTTGTGTTAGCTCGGAGTGGTTTTGGAGCCACCACATACAGTGAACTGCTGATGACAGTTTCATTGCTATCAGATCAATAGTCTACGCATACTATTCCAGAACAACGTGAAGTATCAAGCAGCTTTTACAGAATGTGTGAATTTAGCAATATACATAATCTAAAGCAATGGTACCATGCTAAGTGTCACTGCTGTGCAAGAATGGAGTATAACGCTACCTTATTCTGTACTTCTCACTCAAGAGAAAATCGATAATGTTAACTCCAAACCTGCTGACAGCTAAAATGTCAAGAAAATCTTTAAAGTCTTGAGGGAAGAGGAGGGTTAATGCCACAGTCTCAGGAATTCAATCTTGTTCATTTCTTGACCTGGTTCCTGTGATGTGCCTAAAACCTGCAACAAGAAAGAAGGAATAGCATCACAAACTTCCTGAGCGTAGAATCCCAACACAGTGTGTTAAAAGCTTACGCTGATAACTGTGCTACCTGAAGACCTCTGTCGATTAGAAGATGAGTTTAACCAGAGGTCAAATTAGGATTTATTTGCATTGCCATCCTGCAGTCATAGAATAAAAACAGGATAGCAGAAATAAAATTTAGGTGCTGTTGTCAAACTATGCAGACATAAGGGAAAATACACGTGGAAGGCGAGGAGAGAAACTTGGATGTTTGGTACAACTCAGGTGTTCTATTTTAATGAATTATCTGCTCCAGTGAGCAAGCTAAAACAAAATCTTTAAAAGTCGGCCAGTGAAAAAAAGCACCGCAATGAAATTCAGAGAGGACTGGAATAATTTTCTTTCAAATCAATACATTTTCCAAGTGATAATTATTTTTCAGAGATATAAAATAGGGAAATCAGAGGTACTACAAATCATATTCATATCTTCCCTTTACAAAATGAAAAAAAAAGAGTACTGAGAAAGAGAGAAAATGTCAATAGCCTTCAAAGACTGGAAAAAGAGAGAGTAAGTTTATAAGGACATGGTGTGAAATGCTAATCTCAAAAATCAAATAAGGAATGGTATTTGTGGATGAAGTCGTCGTAAATTTCTGTCATAACGTGCAGTGTTCTTGTAATTGACAGCACAGCTGGGGAGAGAAGAAGGAATTTGACAATGCAATGCATACGATGCAAAAGGCTTGCAAAAATTATGCGAAATGAAATATTAAATTATCTTTTACATATTCAGAGACATTTGAGAGCATTTCCTCTACTAGGATTTTCATTTTGGTGAGCACAGAGTAATGAAATCAGATTGGGTTATTTTGCTTCTACATCTATAAATGTCTATGCTGTCTCCCCCCAAAAAGATAAATTGACAAAAAGCATTAAAAATGAATGAATGATGTTACAGCTTTGCTGTAGGAAATCGTATTTTGAGTTCAGATGCAAACAGCATTCTTTCAAATCAGAACTGATCAACAAAAGGAACATGGCCAGGATTAATTGGCTGTAGTGGAAGTCTAGTGACTGCAGGAAGGAAAATATTGATGGGGCCGATACCAGAGGAAAAAAAAAAACACCTTGAGATTCTGCAATGTCAGTGAAAAATAAAAAGATTCATCTTAAAAGGAAGAAACAACTGGAATAAAAACCCAAGAAGGGCTCAGTTTCTTACAGTAAAACACCAGCAGCAGAAAACCTAGCTGGAGGACGCGAGTGAGCAGATGAGTGGCAGTTTTACAAAGCCCTCTTTTGCCGCAAAACCCAATCACCCCACAGCGTCTGGCCTGACTCCATAGCGGTGTATCTATCTTCTATCCGAATGCACTCCTTAGAATTACAGTAGCTTTGCTGGGGTTCAGAGGTGCCAGCTGAATACAGCCTGGCGCCCACCCTACAGGCTTCTGTATCGTTTTAACTACCTAAATTGGGAAATGGCAGCAGTTAGAAGAACCCAACGTACGCGTCTATGGATACTGCAAGTATTAAATCTACGGTTTCAGATTCTCTGAAGTATTCCTAATAAGCAGAAGTTTGTAAACAATTTATATGCTGCTTTATCCTCACATAACACACAACCATTTCCAATGATGTCAATATGTTGAAAGTGTTCTCTGACTAATTAATTGATGAATAGGACGAAAAAGTCTGAAACTAACCAATTCTTAGTTGTAAAAAATGCACCGTGTTTTGTACAAACTTAATTAGGTTTTCCCTTTCAGTAGTCGAGCACTCATAATTCTGTGAGAAAGTCTGAAACAAATAAGCTTAGAATTGGGCAGCTGTTCACAAATTAGCACTGTCACAGAGCTCAACTTTTTTTAATCCTTTTATTATGCAGACTCAAGATTGATTTGAACCCACAGTACCCCCCTATACTTGAAATTTAACTCATTCTTATCTATGTGCTGCTGTAGTATGAGCGAACCCACACATAAGCGCATTGTTCTTGTCAGGGTATGCAGAGAAGCAGGAGAAAGCTATACTGTTTATTTTGGTGGAGTTACAAATCTTAGCTGAGGCAGGAAAAAGTTAACGGGTGAGAGCAACCTAGTCCATTCTGTCATGCGCGAAATTTTGACAGCAGCATTGAAGGAGGCAATTAAGCCGCTTCCAGGTTTGAAGGTTACTTGGAGGCTGACTACAACTCAGCAGATGCTCTCCCAAGGTGTGGGTGGCATCTTCCCACCACAAGAAAGATTTCAATGAACTGCATGGTTTCAGAGGGATTCATATAATGCCTTGCAAAAGTAAACCAAATTAATGCCTTTTTTAACAAGCGAAATTCTGCAAGCAATATAAATGACATTTGGGTAATGCCTCAGGAAAACATCTGGAAAGAGTACTTACAAAGGGAAATCTAGTTTCTCCTTTTATAGCACATTTTATTTCTTTACGAATAATATTTCTGTCATTTTTGTAGGTACCAAGGCCAAACCCCTCTGCATTTAAACGGAGTAAACGCAAGTGTGCTGTGAGACACCGAGTTTACACCACAATGGGTAATGACTGTTCATTTATTTGTAAGTAAGAACATTTGCGGTTTATTTTTGAGCCAAAAAGATTGTTGGCTGCTATTATACATATGAAAATGTGATATCTCATTTAAAATGTGGCAGCAGTTACTGACAGAAGCAAAACTAACCCCCAGAAAACACTGTATATAGAATATCTGTTTTCCAAATACGAATGAGGTCACCCTTGGATGTGATCTATGTGTTATTAAAATGAAAGATTTCCCTAGGCACAAAGCCATTAAGCCTGAATTAATGCCATAAATATCTAATAGCTACTTCAGGTGAATAATTCTGATTAAAATATTGCTGTAGTTTTCTCAAATCACACTCCATGAATATTAGTCTGGAAATTAAAAATACAATGTTTAGCACATACTAACATGCTTATCCACAATACAGTGGAGGATTTGCTGCGAGTTTCATTAAGTATTCGGTGGCGTGCCTTTGGCAGGGAGAGGAGGTACCACTGGTGCCTCTGGCAGTTCAGTGGGTGCAGTGCCCACACAGGATCTGAGGATTTGGATTGAATTTCCTCCTCTGCCTAAAAGAACTTCAACCTGCAGCTCCCGTTTCCCGTGAGAGCTTGGGAGACTGCTGGCTAACGAGGCAGGAAGGAAATTTCTCTCAGTCCATCCTATTAAAGCCATATCACTTTGTACAGAATCATTAAGTATTAATTGGGCCAGAAAGAAGGTAGGGTGATGTTGTGGATAGTTGGGTCCTGAGCCTGCCTCCAATCAATGTTTAATTTTCTCCTGTTAAATAGCCTGTGGAGCAGGGACTTGGCCCCAGGCCTGCTCACTTGAAGTGGTGTGAAATTACCGGCCATGGCTGGCATGTCCAGGGACACAGGGGGATGCCGCACGGAGACTGCCACCCTTACACCGACCAAATTCGTCATGCAGCACAACACCCTCCGCGTGCAGCAGCAGCACGTAAAGGCAGGGTTGTTAGACTTTTGTGTCCCTCTGCCTGCAGCAGACAGATAAGCTGCCGCCTCCTGAGGCCGGGAATATACCCCTTCCTACAACACGGAGCCGTACCGGCACAGACATTGGATAAAGCTCAACTCCAAAGTGCCCTACAGACCTTGCTCGCCAGCAGACTGCCTGCATGCAGCTCACACCTGGGAGACCAAACGTATCAATTGAGGCCTCCTTGAGCACAGCTGATAATTATTTACAGGTCTTCCACACCCCTGATGAATGATTTATGCACTGCCTCGCTGGGTTGAAAGGAGGCAGCAGGCAACCATGCCCTCTGAGCTGTGTGTGAAACCCAGTTGAAAAGAGATGCTCAGAAAAAGTCTACTAGACCGGACAAAGTGATACCTCCTAGGCAGCGTCAGCCCAAAGCTCCACCCAATTATAACGTGGTAGTTATTGACACCTATTTTTTTTTTGTAAGCAGCAAGTGCATTTAGAGTATCATCTGGTTCACAGTCAAAGGAAGGGTGATCTTGATTTTAAAAAGAATGCTCATTTTACTTCCAAGTTACAGATACACAATTATATTTGCGAACCAAAAATGAGAAAAAATAATACAGATAACTACATTTAGCCATTGCCGGCTCAAAGGAAGATAAATTTCCTCATTCACTGTCAAGGGAGTAACTTGGATGTGCCTGGGTTTGCCAACCTCCCTTTTCCCTGTGTGAATTATTTCTCCTGTGGCTTACGAGTTGTTTCAAGCATGACCTGCACATAGCTAGATCAAACTCCTGTTATCATTTCATGTTTTCTATTCAAGACCGCCATTTCTAACAGTTTTACTCTGTTTTCAAGAACTCTAATTGAATTTGTAAAACATTATTTTTTCCTCTGAGTTGAGACCAAAAAGACAGTAATCTCTCTGATCAACGCCTCTGAGGTTTCCAGGAGAACATGTGCTGAAATCCCAAAGGCAGTTTTCTGGTGTGAATTCAACACTTTTTATTTCTAATAAGAAAGCTATAGGACTTCCAGTATTCATAAAGCATTGTTTCTATATAGGATTTTGAAATACAATTTGCCCTTCATGCAGATGGAGATTGCAAGTACAGATTAAGGGGAAAAAACCCCAAAAGAATTGATAGGATAATGCAAGTAACAGAAGTTTTAATTTTAAAATAGGAGATCATTTGAAGGGGAAAGATAAATCGACGAAGAAAATTGAGTTCTACTAAAATGATGTCTTCATTTATCATGTAAGTTTTACTATGAACAAGGCAGAGAAATGATTAGCGTAGATGTGATCAAAGTTGTTACTGAGGCTTGGCAAGGTGGCAGATCTTTATCTAACACCTAACACATTCCCGAGATTCAAAAGCAAATATTACAAATACGGAAATTTGATGCATTTCTAGACACAGGACCACATCCTGTCCTGCATAAGGGAAAAACTATTAAACTATCTCAGGTGCGAGATCTAAGGGGCTGGGATCGCAAGTGTGGTCCCCCAACAGATGCAGTTATGTATACTGATTTTTGAGGATCTCTGCCATGAATGTAGGACTTGGAGGAAGGCTCCTTAAGGCTCCCTCTGTATTAGTACATTGAACTGGCCTGGGACCGTTCTCTGGCACTGAGACCAACTGGCACGGGATGCCCTCTTCCTCCACAGGTGAATATGCAATCCCAGTTTAGCACCTGTGTGCAGACACAGAAATGTCCTTTAGAATTTGATTTACTATCTACTGGGACAAAGGATGCTGCTCAATTAAGCACTCAGTTGTGGACTCTGTTGTCTTAACATAATCACCACAATATTGATACAGAAGTGAAAACATTCTGTATCACGTAACCAGTTCACTCAATCTTCTAGGCAGTGATCTTTATTCCAAAAGTAAATCAAAAGAGTGACTAACCCATCTTCTCTCTACTCTGAGAAGGCTGACATATCACCTGGGGGGGGGGAAAAGGTACCTTAACTTTCCCCTTCTATCCCAAATGAGTTTTCTTAGCTTAATTGACTTCATGTGTTTTTATGCCTTTCCTGTTTTTAACAACCAGTCAAAAGGAAACCACTTCTGGCCTAAAATTAATGGTAAGTCACAGGTAATGAAAAATCTGTACTTCAGACACTCCCACAATGAATGAAACAGCTTCACTGAGAAGGGTATAGAAGTAATAAACTTGTAATAAATGTCAGAAGGATGTGAGCCCTTTATTGGAAAAAAACTTCATGTACTGCTTTTAACAACTGAAGCTGTCAGTTATATAAATGATAATGTGCATTGAGGGAAAGTAAGCTATAAATCCTTTATTTCTGAAATGAAATTTTACCAAACATGAAGAAATAGGTTGATGACAAAATTAATTCTCTGCTAATGCCAAATACAGATGCATCTGGGTACCGGTGTTTTGAATTCAGAGCAAAAAGGGTTTTCTCAAATACTTTTTTGCATCACGAGTGCTTTGCATCCAAAGGCGCCTGCGTCCTTTTGATCATCCTCGCCCTCAAACTGAAAACAATTCCGGAATATTATTTTTACTATCATTAACCGGTACTGAGCAGGGATTTGAGCGCCAGTTCCAGTACGCACATAGTCAAACAGCAGGCTGTCGCATCCGGAGGAACCATGAGAAGACATGTTCTTTACCAACCCAACACAGGCTGGTTCGCTGAGTAAATACAGACCTCGGGGCGTTCAACACTGACTTCTCACTGGATCTGAAACAGAGCCCTCTGAGATTTGAGATTCATTCTGGGTCCACAGCTGTAGAAAGAGACTCAAATTCAATGTAAAGGTTTACACTCAGCTCTACGTGTTTTTTCCAGCTTTACTGAGCTTACTCATCTCTTTAAATTTGAAGCAGATTGATGCATCTAAATAAGAAGCAAAACATGGAGCAGTATTTATGCTAATGCCCTTACTTCACTTCCATTACCAGAGAAATATATTCTGTTCTTTAATTAAGAAAACAGAAGCAGGGGTAAATGATTCTACAAAGACAGGACTAGCAAGAAGCAGCCCCAGGTTTACCCTTTATAAATAAGGGAGGCAAGACACAGGCGGTTACTAAGATGTGCAAGAAAAAAGGAAATTAAATCACAAAGCCCAGATGACATTTGTCTGAGTCCTGAAGAAACTAAAGTCTGAAGTAACTGAACTACTGCCAAATGTATGTAATTTATCATTACGCACCCCTGCTATATCAGATGAGTGGACTAAGTGTCATAGCCTGCTTTAAAAAAGCTCTAAGATTTGTGTTCAAGACATAAAGGGAGCACAGGGCATAAAGTATTTAAATGCAAGGGTATTTCAACCTTCTCATGGAGGGCAGGAAAATTTATCTCAAAGGTTATCCAATTTCTTTTCAAATGGTAAAACCAGGCTGCGTAGTCGCACAGGAAGGCTCCGTCCGAGGAGGTATGGGATTAACTGATGCATTAGCTGTGACTGCTTTCATGTTACAAATGATACTTCGTGGGTTTGATGAATAGTTACATTTGGTTTACCTGTGGTTCTGCATTTGGAAAGGTAATACAGCAAAAGCAATAAAATTGAGTAAGTGGAACAGTATAGGCTGCTATTACCTAAAAAAATAATAAATGAATTATACTGAAAGGCAGTATACATGCAATAACTGTCAGTCTGTTATCTATCAGCCCATTTTATTTCTATTAGGTGGTAGGAGAGAGTTCTCTATTTTGTGTAATTATTGATGTAAAACTCAGATGAAAACAAATTGGCTTCTTCCTTCAGCTTTGTTTTCTTTTCTGCATAAGATCATACACAAGTCAAAGGATCTGTTCTAGGAAATAAATATATATAAATTTTTTCTCCAGCCGCACCTGCCAGGAAAAAAAAGGTTACCTTCTGTCATGACAGATTGGTTAGAAGGTCATGGCAGATATTCCAGCGGAGCTAGGAATACATTTTTTGGCACAACACTATATACATTTTAAATAATGCAACATAATATTTAAAAGTACTTGCCAAGAAAAAGCATTAGTTTTATTCAGGCGCTATTCAATTCCAGCCTGTAAAAGCTGAGCAGACGTGAACTTAATGCAGGTCACACAATCAACCTACTGATAACCAGTCTGGCTGCGATACCGCTTACGTATCTGGAAAGCAAAGGGATGCACTCCTATTCCCTCTGCGAGGGAAAAAGAAAAGTTCTAGCAGGAAAAACAGAAAACTACAAAAAAGCATAGGGAAAGATGAGGATGAGTGGAGATGTGGAGCAGCTTTCATAAAAGGGGAAACTGAAGTGACCTGGACTCTTCTTCTGCCTGTAAAGGCGAAGGGAGAAGAAAGGCTGAAGCCCGTGAAACCACACACGCCGTTAAAAAGTATATTAAACATTATTGTCCACCGTTTCTTGGGATACATGAATGGAAGACCACCCAGTAAGAATATCAAGCAGCAAGTATACAGCTAACGTGGTGAAGCTGAGGTACTTTTATACAAAATGTATCATTAATCTTAGAACTCTATGGCTCAAGCTGTTGTTGAAACCAAAAGTCAAACCAGATTAAAATAGATGTTAAGAGAAATTCATAGAAGATCTATAAATAGATGTTAAATGGGACGGTCTGAATGCAGCCCCCACACTGGAAACTCCACACTGCTAATTGCTGGAAACACAGATTGCTGAGAGAAGAATTATTTTATATTTTTGCTATTTCTTACACTGTTTTCCAAGGATCCAGTCCAGATCACGGCGTTTGATTCAACCAGGTATGTCCATTCTTCTCTTATGTGCCATTTACCATCACACATTAGGTATTATGGAATTTTTTCCTGAAAAACGGGGTTCCGTTTGTCATGGTTACCAGCAAGCGGCCCACCCACGGTAAGTTAGAAAACAGATGCTTTGGTGCAAGCACCACACTTACAAATTTTAAATGTATGGCTTGCGTATACCTACCCTTGCACGTTTTAGTCACTCTTGTACCTCTGTGGCTTTATTTTGCATTCTTAAATTGTCAGGAATACATTATTCTAAAAAGGACACTAATGCCATACAGCGTAAGTTTGGAGAAAGAAGTCTTTCCTTATTTGGCCACAATATATTAAAGGATAAGAAAAGCGGAACATAATAGCTGGCAACCTAGATAGGTTACTGCAGAACCACTGACGTGACTGAAGCAGCATTGCTTAATACGCACCACTCGTATCGAAATCATCTGGAACTGTGAAGGGTCAACACCTTTAACGTTGGGACGAAGACAATGCCAAAGGCAGAAGTCTCAGTACGCCCACAGGAAATAACCGCTATTACAGAGGAATCTAGTTCTGAACAACTCGGGAAAAATGAAGTACAAAATTTTTTTGACACAGAAAATATCTTTTATACACTAGTTTGAAGATCCATGCAGTCGCACTGTCACGAGCTTGTTGCAAGTATCTTAGTAACATTTGGAGGTTTGTTATTCTCATGAATAAAACCAGCAATTGCCTATTATATGGACTACAAGGGAAACTATCCTGAGAAGTGAACATTTCTGCTCTGTGACAGTGCACGGTTACCAGTCAGGTGGTGAAAAAGGTCCTTCCACGAGACAAAACTGCTCTGAAGTATTTTTATGCTGCTCTTTCAAACAGGTGGCATTACCCGGGATCTGACACAGCATTAGGACTGAATAAATAACGTAGTCACTAAATATTGCTGTTTCTTTTGTATGTATTCGTTTTATGGGAGAGTATTGTTTTACAGGTGCCAAACTTTGTGAATTGCTATTTCCTTCTACCATGATAGCTCACGTTTTCCTACTTGGAGCAAATATCCTACTGTTAGTATTAAAAATGAACAGAGAAAGAATACTTTGCACTTAAACAGGCAACTTCTATTTCTGCTTCTTAACATACTTTACAGGAAGCAATTAATGCTTCCAACGCCCCTGCGAGGTTAGAGATAAGAAAGCTGCAATGCAGAGAAATTGACTTGCTCATCCTCAGAGAAGCACAGAACCGTGGATTTCCAGTCTTGCGCTCCAGCACCAGACTGAGTTCTCTGCTTTGCTTCTACTGACTCCACCTTAGGAACCATTTAATACTTTAAAGGCTATATATCAGATACATTGAACAGACTTTGTAGCCCAAAGAGATGTTAAAAAATTCTCAGCGATCTTCCGGTATGTTTTGAGAAGAGAAACAAAGGCCATCAAGTAATTTATTCAAATGTTATTTTAGAACATATTGAAAATGCTTTTATTAATTATTTTTAAGGGGAAGGAGAAATACAAAGTGCCAAGAAGCTTCTCACCCTTATATCAAAGCAGCTAATTCATGCAGGTAGCTTTCAGTGTCAAAAAAAGATATTATTCAACTGACAATAAAATGTTGTACGTCGGGACTTCTTCACTTTGCTTCAGTGCCGCCGAGTCTGGGCACACGCAGACAGGCAGAGGGCAAAGGAGGGCACTGACATCCGCCCACTGTATCAAAATACAAAACTTCCCACACCTTTTATCCACTCCCCACTGAGAGAAAAGCTAAGGGCTGTGCAATCCTTACCTGGCTGGTCATGTAAACAGGGTGGACAGCTTTTTTGTTTTGCTTTCCTTTTCTAATGAGTGAGGTTTCCCTCACACAAAGTGATAAAATTTCAGCCAGCGCTGACAACGTACTGCTGCTTTTGGTACGAGAGCCAGGGCCTCTCAGATCTGTGGGTGATGATCTGAAAAAACATCTTAACTGTATGTGTATGGCAGCACTCCTCTGCTCGGACGAAAAGGCTCTTTGGGTGAGGCGGTCGGAGCTTCCTCTGAATTTTACCTGAGGAATGGTGAAATACGTCTGCTTCGGGGGACATGTTTCAACAACGATTGCTCTATTTATTTATTTATTTTTAAATGGAGAAAGACAACATTTTGAAGGGATAGAGTGTACCATCAGCAAGTTTGCTGATGACACCAAACTGGGAGGGGTGGCTGACACGCCGGAAGGCTGTGCCGCCATCCAGCGTGACCTGGACAGGCTGGAGAGTTGGGCAGAGAGAAACCTGATGAAGTTCAAGAAGGGCAGTGTGGGGTACTGCGTCTGGGGAGGAATAACCCCATGCACCAGTACAGGTTGGGGGCTGACCTCCTGGAGAGCAGCTCTGGGGAAAGGGACCTGGGAGTCCTGGGGGCCAACAGGGTGACCATGAGCCAGCAATGTGCCCTGGTGGCCAAGAAGGCCAATGGCACCCTGGGGGGCACCCAGCAGAGTGTGGCCAGCAGGGCGAGGGAGGGCATCCTCCCCCTCTGCTCTGCCCTGGGGAGGCCGCAGCCGGAGCACTGTGTGCAGTTCTGGGCTGCCCGGGTCAGGAAGGACAGGGAACTGCTGGAGAGGGTCCAGCAAAGGGCTACGGAGATGATGAGGGGATTGGAGCATCTCTCGGATGAGGAAAGGCTGAGGGCCTTGGGGCTTTTTAGTCTGGAGAAGAGAAGAGTGAGGGGGGATCTGATCAATGCTTATCAATACTCAAAGGGAGGGTGCCAGGGGGATGGGAACAGTCTTTTTCCAGCGGTGCCCAGTGACAGGACAAGAGGGAACGGGCACAAACTTGACCATAGGCAGTTCCATCTCAACCTGAGGAGGGCCTTCTTCCCTGTGCGGGTGGCAGAGCAGTGGCACAGCTGCCCAGAGAGGTGGGGGAGTCTCCCACTCTGGAGCCATCCCAAACCCGCCTGGACGCCGTCCTGTGCCACTGCTGGAGGTGCCCCTGCTGTGGCAGGGGGTTGTGCTGGGGGAGCTCCAGAGGGCCCTTCCAGCCCCCACCACTCTGGCGTTCTGTGGTTCTGTGACACGTAAGCCATGAATTACTGTAGGTTCTCCTGCAGGACCTGGTAACCAGGGCTGGGATCAGAGGGTAAGAGTGGTTCGACGCCTGGGCGCTCCTACGAGGAGTCCGTGTGCTTCCCCCTGGTGCAGGGGAACTGGAGGAAGCACTAACAGGAGTCACTTAATAACTAATAACCTGTCAAAGGGGGGCCTGGGCTGCCTTAGCAGAAGGCTGTGGTGGCAGCGAGGTGCAGGCAGCCGTCCCTCACGGCCGCTGTCCCATAAGTGACCGGCAGCTCGCCGGAGTCACGGGGCAGCGAATCCGCCCGGCCTCAGGCCTCCTGCCGTCTGCCCCCCGCCTCACCCGCTGACCCACCCGGGCCATAAACGCTTTTCATGACTAATATAAGCGAGGAATGGTGCCTATTCTGGTTTCCCCCCGTTTTCTCTACACTTCCATCCATCGTTGACTAACGGGGAACGCACCGGCGATGGGATGGGATGGGTGGGATGGGATGGATGTGCCCTGCGGGGGAGGGAGAGCGGCGGCCCCGGGTACGGCAGAGTGCCCTGCGCCCCGCCGGGGAGGGACGGCGTTCATTTTCTTGAGGATCCCACCCCAAATTAGGGGCGTCCCCCGGGGCGGAGGGGCACCCGCGGCCGCATCGCCTCACGGCGGGGACCCGGCGGCACCGCCCGCTCCCCCTCAGCGCCCCCTCGCCGCCGCCGCCCTGCCGGCAGCCGCCGTTTGTAAGGCGAGGAGCCGCCTCCCCGCACCTGCCCACTCCTCCCTTCTTCCCGCCCGCCCGCCCGAGCCGAGGCAGGCTCCGCGCCCCGCCGCGGGGGACACCCATCTCGCCGCGTCCCCGCTCCGCCGGGCCGAGCCCCAAGTATCGCGGGAGCCGGGCGCTGCCCGCGCCGCCGCAGCCATTGGGCGGCGCGGCGGCGGTGGCGGAGAGGCGCCCACCGAGCCGGCGAAGCAGCCGAGCCGAGCCCAGCGCAGCCCCCGGGGGCCGCCGTGCTGCCGCGCCTGGGCGGCCATGAGGAGGAGGAGGGCGGCGGCGCCGCGCTCTGCCCCGGGCGGGCGGCGGCGCTGCTGAGGGGCTCGGCGACCCGTCGCAGGTGAGCGGGGCGGGGGCGGCCCGCAGGGTCCCCGGGCAGGGGTGGGAGGGGGTGCCGGCGCCGCCGATCCCGGTGCGGTGCCTGGCCGGAGCGGGGGGCGCCCCCCTCGCCTCACCCCCGGTTCGGCTGTCAACTTCCAGAGCCCGGGGCCGGGGGGGGGGGGGGATGTGCCCCGGAGGAGGGTTTGCTTCGGCGGGGTGGCCCCGAGAGGCCGGAGGGGGTCTGCCCCGGAGGGAGGGCTGCCCCGGGGGCTTGGGGTGCCGCTGGTACCCGGGTAAGGCTGCGCTGGGTGAGGCGCTTCGCGGTTAAAGCCGTCCTTACCCCTCTCCCGCTGATGCCCGATACGGTTTTTAGGCGGCGGAGGGGTTTTTTGAGCGGGGATAATGCTGACCTGGGGCACGGGCTGTGGGCAGCGCGGCGTGAGCGACGCCGTGATTCGGTCCCAGCGCTGCCCTGCGGCTCCCTCCCCGGTGCTCCGACGCTGTCGCCCCTTTTTGAGCTTGCGAGAAAAAGCTCCAAACGTCGCTGGCGAGCCAGAGGGCTGAGTACGTTTGGCGGTAGGGATGGAGCGACGTTGTGGGCCGTTAATTTCAGCCGTAGGTTCCCCAGCTGGCTGGCGGTCCGCCCGCCTGGTTCGCGGCCGTTCTTCCCGGCGCCGCGTCTCGGCTCAGCCGGGCGCACCGGGCTGGCGGCGCCCGGAGGAGTGCGCTCGCCGCGGCTGCTCGCTTGGCGTGAGTGTAAACAGTCCAAACCCAGGGTCAGGGGCTTTGGCACAGCTGCTTCGAAGCTTGGGTTTCTCCCCAGAACGCCGGGAAGTTACGATGCTAACTGTTTTCCCAAGAATCGGGTAAAAACTGCTTCAGAGCTAGCCGAAAATAAAGTTGATTTTACAGTTTTTGATAAGAAATTTTATCATTCTGAAATAGTAAAAAAGAGCTGCTAGAGCTGCCATTATTTTTTCTTTGTTACAAAATGAGAATGGGCTGGATATTTGTTTGGGTGCTCCTGGGCGACTGGCAATAGTAAGAGAAAAGATTAATGAGAGATTAAGGCATGCTCAGAATTGTGCAGAGGAAAGCAAGAGGCAAAGATATTTTAACTGGTTGATGGCTGCTGGGCTTTGAGGAAAGAGACGAGGCTTTAAAGCTCGTGTTGTTTTTCAAGTAGTCTTTTTAAATTTTCCTCTGTTGTGCTCGTGGTTGGTAGCACATCTGATTACCGGGGATCTTGATGTTCTGTGCTAATTGGTTAAACCATACAAAGGTGGTAAGGCTAATAAGGACAGTTAAAAAATCTGGTATAACTTGAAAAGTGGTACTTTTATCTTTTGATATTCTTTTTAGCTAGGCCTCTTACTACAAATGCTTTAAGATTTTCTTTTTCTTGTTGTTTATAAAAAGTGGTTTTGGATGGCATTAAGCTGAGAGTGTGCAAGAGGGCATAAATTTGGATTCTTTTTGCCGTTAGTTTTTTGAGGTTTGGAAGTGATTTCTTCAGTGAAGCAGTATTCTAAGAAACAAAGCACGTGCTGTATCTCCCTATCTCTGTGCTCGTACAGGAGTGATTAGTGTTTGCGAGTTCCCGAAGATAAGTGTGCGCTGTCAGGAGATGCTGATGCGGTAGAATAGGATGGAAAGCCAGACTCGCAGTCTCCCGTTTGACTGCGGATGAGCTTTAAGAAAATACGAGTGTAAACAGCTGTGCCTTTCGGGCACGCATGCAGACTGAAGGGGAGGAGGTAAGCCTACGTGGTTCTGGGATTTATGTCTGTTAACACCTGCCTCCTGCCTGCCCTGGAAAAAGCTATGATTCTTCCTGAGCATTCGTAAAGAGAGGTGACATATCTGTTCCCGCCATCTGTACCCCCAAGAACCCTATTCCTAGGGGAGAGTAAGTTGTGAAAATGTTCCTTATCAGCTGTAACAAAAGCTTATGGTGGGTTGGTATTTGGGAATGTGTGCAATCAGGTTGCGTCACTTTCCTTGTAATGTTAAGTGCAGTTGTTTTGGGTTGAGGCGAAATGCAGTAGAGAACTACCTAACCCCACTGTCAGATGACAGAAAAATTGAGGCCAAAGAAGAAAAAAAGAAAAGCAGAATTGCTTGGAAATAAGAAACTAGGAAGCCTTCTAATATTTTTCTATGTAAGACAAAATTCTAGTGGCTTTTGTCCATTAGCAGGTGAATTCGAGAAAATACTTTTCCTGAAAACATGGGAGAATTGAGTTCCATTTGGCTGTACATCACTTTTATGAACATAGGAAGGGACGGTTTGTTTTTTAAAAAATCCAGTATAGTGAGAGCTGTGCGCTTTTAACAAACCTGCTTTCTTCAAAAACTTTGAGATGAGCTTAAAAAAAAGGATTCAATGGTGCATATTTACTACTCTTGTGACAATCAATTTTAAGTTAAGAGGAGGTATGAAGTGATAACTTATTGTTGGTCAGAAACGGCCTTTTTAGTATTCACAAACTTTGCTTTTTTGAAGGCTGTTGTTCTGTTGGATTGGAAGAGAAGTGAGGGAGCTCTGGTTTCCCAGCGTTACAAGTGAGTTCCTTTGGCCTCAGCACGTAGAAAAAAGAATCAACAGGTCCTTCTCTTTGCAGAATAGGTGAAAGACGTGTTTTCCACTGATGCAGCTGCAGGCCTTCCGTGGCGGGTATGTCCTTGCTTGCCTGATCTTCAGGTTCGAGTTGATGACTGCTGATGAGCGCTGTGCTCCGGCTCTTCTGCACCAGGACTGCACGGAGCTGAGCGCGGTCTTACGCGATAGCCTTGACCTGCATGCAGACAGGCGTACATCCAGAGGGTCACTGCCTTTTTGGCGCTGCAGAGTAGTAAGGAGTCGCTCTTACAAACAGGACTTGTGTAGGAGACTGTCTTACAGTGGTTATTTCTTTGGTGATGCTCTGATTCCAGCTGTTTAAAGTTTGGGGTTTGTGGTATTATCTTCACACACAAATGTCTTCATCCATTTGATCAGCGGGATCGGTGCAATGTGAGTGTTTAGTTATTTTTCAGTTTTAGTGTGGCGTTGATAATGAGCGTGTCGGCACTGCCGGGGTGGCTGGTCCTGTGTCTCTGTGGGATGCGTGGCATCTGTGCTGGCAAGCCACACCTTTGTCAAAGGTTCGTGAGGAGGTCCTCTGGTACATGGCTGCAGCTGCTTGGGCTGTGTTCTTCCTTGGATACTAGTCCCATTGCTTTTCCCCGGGTTGTGGTGTCGCTGCCTGACTTGCTCCAGCATGTGGTTCTTGTTTGAAGAGCTCGAAAGCTGGTCCTGGGTGGTACCTGTCAAGTTGTCAATACTACTCAAGTACTTGTTACTTTTTAATTTCACTGGTATGTGGGAGAGCACCCACCCTCTGAAAACAGAATAAATACAGTCAGGTGGGTCTGCTAATTAGCTGTGATGAGGTTGTGCAGCAGCAGCTGTGAAGACCTGCCAGTCACCCGGTGGGGTGGTCAGTGTAGGTTAGCGAGAGGAGGGACACCGGCTCTGACTGTCGAGGCAAGGAGAAACCTGTGAGGTTGGTGACCAAAGTCCTCCGATTTGTTTATAGCTGTTATTAGATGGGCTGTGCTTTGCGGGGAGAACGTGGAAAAAGGAGTGAGAGGAGGGCTTTACATTTCTTCTGTGAGCTTCCAATGCATTATAGCACCTGGGACTGTCTTCTGATATTTGGGTATTGACTTTATGCCCATATTCTTTTAGGGTTTTTTTGTTTGTTTAAATTGGCTTTATGCTTTTGGTGCTTTGCGCCAACACATTGGTAGAAACAGCCTGGTTTAGTACAAAGTTAGTATCTGAAGGTATGGACTTCAAAGAAGGGAGTACACCCAGATAAATTCTTCACAAACTTGACATCATTTGCAAGCTAAGTGGCGTACAGTGAGGTGGCTCTGAACACAAAAAGCTTTTCTTGTCTGGATATTGGGGGTGCGGTGCTTTGAGGTATTGATTCTGGGAGAAGCTGCTGCTAGTCATTGCCTGACTCTAGCCTGAACAAAGCAGCACAAAATAAAGGGTAAGCTTTTATTACAAAGAAGTTTGGTTAGATGAATTAATAAGTCTTTTCCACTTTAATTTCTGAGTCACGGAAATGCATTTTAAAATGAAGAATAGGTCTATTTTTAAATGTCAAGCAGCCTATTTCAGGAAAGGAGAGAGGGGGAGAAGCTAATTCTTGAAACACAAAACACTGGATAGCTCTAACTAAGGATGCCTGATTCTTTTTTTTTTTTCCTTTTTTTTTTTCTTCTTACTAAATGTGAAAGAGTGTTCTGTATTGATCTCAGAGATTGACAGTTCTAGCATTTTAAGTTCTTCATATACCTGTATGGGAATTAATAAACTGCTTATGGTATTAAATGATGATTCATGTTTTTTGGAGAGTATAGTATATATTAAGGTTTGGATAGATCAATCTAATAATAAGATTTTTGTAGGCAGAATATTTTAAATGTATTTATTTTAAAATTAAAGTATGCCTTAGAAAGATAGGGTTGCAAACCTTAGTGGTTTTTAAAGCAAGCTTGCCTCTTCAGTTTTTTAATAATAATTGCTCTTGTAGCAACTCTGATAAGTTAAATTTATAATGCAATGTAGCACATTTCACCCAAAGCTTAAGCAGTGGACTTTAGCCCATTAGATCGTATTCCACGATACCATGGATGCAGTTATGTTTTAATAGAGTTTTATCAGTTCACGCTGGCTAATTGCCACTTGGTGCAGTACTGCCTGCGTTGGACTCTGATTCTGCAGCAGAGATTGACAAAAATAATAATGCCAAATCTTTCTGTGACTGGTGCTTAAATATTGTTGTTTTCTGTTTGGTTGTTTTGTTTTTTTTTTTTTTTAACTCCTGCAGCTTCAGTGAATCACAGGAAAGCTACAAGAAACAGTCGCATTTATTCTTTGATTTATTAGAGGTGAAGGCTGGAAATTTTAGATTTCAGATGAGCTGAACTCTGGTCTGCCTTCCTTAGGTGTGAAAAAGGCATTTGTGATCACTCTTATTTCTGCTTGGGAATTTCTTCCAGCAAACTTCTTTCTGGTTACTCTTCAGCTGACCTACCCATCTTTTTCAGGAGTCTGATCCAAATGACTCTGAGAGCGCAGATGTGCACTATAGATCAGTTCGGAAGGGTTGAAACACTGCTTCACCAGAGTGCTTATGGCTGCTTTTACTACTGAGTTGCATTCATTTTTTAGAAATTAAGTATTCTGCTACTATCACGAGCTCCTGTGTTCGTTAATATGTATATCACTTGAGTGTCAAATGTTGCATTATAACAAGGATTTGTCAACAGGAGTAATTTAATGTGTCTGAATTAACGGGTTGATGAAATGATCTGGTATTCTCCTATACACTATAGTCTTGTGGTCAGTATCGTAACACTATCTATGGACATCTTAAGGTTTCTATTTCTTTGCCTTTAGCCTAAATTCTTTCAAGTATGTATACGAGGAACGTTTGAAAAGGCTGTGAACTGAGATGCTTGCTAACATATAGGGACGTCAAACAGGATACATTTCAGTGCTGACTGAGGTGTTAAGTCACACACGTTAAAAGAATGGTCTACATGACAAATAACAGATTCACTAGAAAATGCAGCGTGCCTCAGTTAAATAATGAAAAGGCAGGAAATTACCACTGGAGTCATAACAGTAATGTAACTCCATCCACTTACTCATCTTTCTAATGCGCCTTCCGTCTGAAGGCTGTATACAGTAATGGATATGTACCCAAAAAGGTCAACCAAGGCAGTTTTCTGCCCCCTTCCCCCCCCGATAGTGTATTTTTCCCCCTCAATACTGTTAGTTTAGAGGGATGTAAAGGAAAAGAGGAGGAGGAGTTCTGTTTGCAGTTTGGTGCTATGCAGAGGTATTGGGGAAATAGTGTCTGTGGGAATATGCAGCTGTATTCAGTGATATTTAGTTAAACCTATACTATAAACCACCTGTACAAATAACAGATTATCAGGAATAGGCATCTTTGATTCTGCTTTTCAACTGTGGAGCGTTGCATCCGTAACGTGTGCTACTTTACTGCAGTAATAACCGTGATGTGATTTGGAAACACAGCTCTATCCCTCGTTCCCTGAGAAAGCACGGCGCTGTAGTGGCAGCGCCGGTATCGCTGGGGCGTGTTTTGCCGTGTCTTCTGTTCCTCTACTGCTGTCGTCATCCTGTTGGTTAAAGCTCTTCTAGCATGTAGCACAACCTGTTTTAGTGTATGCTGACCAGGAGGCAGAAGCAGGCCTCCTTGTCACTCTCCCGCGAGACAGGGTTCGGGGTGCCGGTGGGATTCCTGGGCGTTCCGTTATCCCACGGCTGCCAGTGCATCCCCTCCGCTGCCGGCCGGGCCCACGTAGCCGTCGGGCACCTCCGGGGGAGGCTGGAGGAGCCAGGAACCACCTGGCAGCACAAAAAAAGAAGAATCCCTTCCCCTCCCTGAGAGCAAGCCCCAAACCTGCCGGCAGTCGGGAAAGCCGGGCTGGTGTGAGTTACCCGTGCGGCGGCTGGTGGCTGCTGGGACGCGGCCGGGCAGCTGGGGGGGCTTTCGGCAGAGCCTGGTACCCAGGGGAGCAGCCCCCCCAGTTGCTAAGCAACCGCTGCCTGATGCTGCGCCGCAGCACGCCATAGATGCATGCAGATGTGGCCACATCTGGCAAAGGAAGGAGGTGTAGCGTTCCTCCTCATGTCCTGTGCCTGTTCCTATAGTACACGGTAGATTAAGCTGCGTTTTTATCAGGCCCTGGCTCCTGTAGGCACTTCATTAAGCTTCTACAGCTAACATCAAGATCACTGTTGGCTTGAAAAATGATGTTCGCCTCTATTTTAGATATCATTCCGCAAGAAATTGACTGTTTTGTTTTGAAACAACACTTTCATAACAATAATTTGCAGTTTGTACCCTTTGTTATCTAAGCAGCTAGGCGTCATTAGTCAGTTTCGGTGGTCCCGGGAGTACAGATGGCTAACACAAGTTGCTTTGCACAGGTCGCGGTCTCACAGGTTTCGGAGATCAGACTGACGTCAGAGTAGTTTTGATATTAATTTGATAGACGTAATCACAGTTCTGGGATGTGGATGGCCTCTGTGACTCTGTAACTGTGCTTCTGTATTAAATCAGTGAAAGTGCTGAGTGATAAGTCGGGCAATTTTCTGATTTTCTTTGGAGGAACTTTTGTAAACAGTTTATTTCTGTCTTGCCCAAGGATTAGGACACTTAATTCATATTGAGCCTTAAGAGTGGCAACAGATTAAGGGGCCATTCAAGGCTGTGCTGTTACTGATTTAGTGAAACTGGTTATTTGAAGATGTGTGGAGATAAAATTCTATCAAGTTTCTTCTCAATATAGTTTTTGCATGTAGTGCTTGAAGTGCCGCTGTGTTGGACTTCCTCTCACCCCTGCCCCTGTGTTGCTGCAGTTTATGCCCCTTAAGTCCACAACAGAGCCTGAAATTGCCACAAGCCTTTACTAATAAACTGTGAAGACAAAAAGCAGTTGGAGAAAACCATTGGTCTGTGAAAGGGGTGTATGGTCCTTAAAGTAGCCCAGACCGAGATAATCAACAAGCACGTTACAGAAGGCCGTGTCCAGTGCTTCGAAAAGGTGTTACTCTGGCTAGAAGCTTTCAGTTAACACCTTAGATGAAATTTTTACGTGCAGTGTGTTTGCAGTTTCAATACTTTTAGTCTGTTAAGTCACAAGACGTGAAGATTATGCTTATCGCTTAACAGACCGCTCTGTCACCTGGGCAGTTTTCCTCTTTCTCTCTAGTGTAAGCGTTGACGAGCGTGCCCAGGGACGGACGGGAGCTGACTCCTGCGGGGTGGATGCTGCTCCGGCTAGAGCAGTGTTGGAGGGGAGGCATGGCTTCTCCAGGCAAGAGAGACCAAGGGCTGGTCCCTTTTCGGCACTGAGAGGGAAATACTAGCTCAAGGATCGGGGCTTCTGTTGAATCAATGCGCTAACGTGGGCTACATGTCGAGCTTCAAAGGGTGTGACTCCAGGAGCATCTCTGGGGGAGCAAAACTGGTGTGTACTTTTCAAAGTCTTGGCCTCGGTCTGTGCTCCCGTTGTTTCTACAGAGGGGACAATATTTTTTTTTTTTAATCTCAGAGAGATATTGTGAAAGTGAATCAAAAGCTGTTGAGGCAACTGGGTACAGTAGTGATGAATGCCGTGGCTTTGAGCCCCTGAGAAAATTAAATATTGTTCATTCTGTGCCTGGCTTGGCTGGTATGAAATAAATAGGGCTTGGGGCCGTGTGGTGAGTTACAAGAAGAAATACTGAACAATTACTTCGTTTTACCAAATCTGATCTGCTGTGTGCGCTCAGTGACAGTGGGCTCTGCAGAGGGATTTTTTTTTTTTTTTTTTCAGTACGTGAGAAAGGCAAGTCAAGGTTTTGCAGCTATCTTTTAATTCTGCCAGTTTTCCGAGCTTGGATTTGCAACCTCCATAACATCCTCTTACCACAGCATTTTATTGTGGCAGTTTTAGGAAAGGCTGGCAATGCAAATGATTTCTAAATTTGCATACTGTTTTCTATTATAAACCCTGTTTTTATTGCTTATAGCACTGCCAAATTGCAGTTTCTTGGGGCAGGAATTTCCCTCGCTTTGCTGCCGCTAGATACTGCTTTAAAATTGGCTTTATTCTTAGAAGTGGTATCTCAAAACCCTAGCACGTTTACCTTCCTTCTCTTCCTGAAAACCTTGTCATTCTATATTTCAGTTAAAACCCCTGTTCTTTGGGAAGCTTCACCTCTTCTGAGGTCTGGAGGAGGGGTGTGGGGTTATAAGAATAGCTGCAATGGCTGGAGATGGTGTTTGTGTTGAGAGGTGCCTTCCACTCGTGGCTGTTGGTGACCAGGCTGTGCCCCGGCTGTTGGCACGGTGCGCGGCTGGATGTCCTCTGCTCCGTGGTCAGCCTGGACAGAACTGTGGAAGCGGCCCGTTTATTTGAGCGCAGGCAGGAGGAGCGCCAGGCTAGGAGGGAGAAGGCGGCGCTGAGCAGGAGAGCCTGGCCCTTGCAGGGAAACGGGTATGTGGAGGCAGAGAGAATCAGCTCCTCAGAAAAGGAGGCTGGGGGTGGAGGGAAACGGGGTGGAGAAGAGTTCTGAGGATGCTGTCTGAAAGAACTGAACAAAGAAACGCTAAAAACTGGTGCTGTTTGGGAAACTTTCTCAAATGCTTTGGGAAAGGAGAGGGGGAGGAGACACCCGATAAGAAAAGCCCACCTGTCTTTTCGTTGCACCAGTGGTGGGGCGGGAGAGCTGAGGATAGGGAAGGCTGGGAGGTGGACTTAGGGAAAGGTAGGAGAGAAGCAGCAGAGGAGCCCCGGCCGGGAGGCTGGAACCAGGCTGTGCTGGTGGGAAGGCTGGGTGGTGAGGGTGGCTGGATGCCGAAGGCTTGGGGGAAAACGCGGGTGACAATGTCACAATGCACACGTACTTTGGGAATTACCTTATGCTCCCCAATTTTGGCTTATTGTGAGTGTTTTTTTGTTTGGTTGGGTTGGGTTTTTTTCGAGTGCTTGAACTTTCAGTGGTCCTCTTCTGTAGTGCTGATGTTTTCCTTGTGTGATAGGAACTGAGTAGAGCACGTTCAAACCATGCTCCCAGCGCTCCCAGCTTGATTACTCCCAGCGCAGAGTAAGCAGGTCGGCGGTGTCTGTACTTGGGAGAAAGGTGGAGAAAATGTTAAGCAAAGACTTGTGGCTATAATAAGAATCACGCTGAAGTTTCTTATTTACTGCTAGGAAATCTTGGAAAGGCAGCCAAAGGCACACTGCTGTTCTATTTTTGGTTGGTTTTTGGGTTAGTGGCCGTTGTATCTAGTTCTTGGTTTAGAACCTTGCATTTGATATTTTTTTTAAGACATATTAATTAAATTATGTCTTAAGGAGTTGTAATGTAATGCATTTATGGGGACCAGAAAGCATTCAAAATCCACAAGTGTATTGACAGAAACATGGAGATTTTGGCAGACATGTCCCAAGATTGGTGTAAGGTGGTCTGGACCATGACTGAATTTTTTTTTCTTTTGTAGTTTGTGTTATCTCAAATTGGAGGAGGAGAACCTTCCTCCTGTTTGCCTAGCCCTATCTTTGCACATATTTTTATTTCCAATACTTGCTGAAAAATGCTATCTTGGCTAGTCAAAATGATTGGGAATTTTTTGTGCAAAAGTGAGGTTCAGGGAAGGGGAACAAAGGGAGAGGGGAGATACTTCCATCCTGAAACAGAGCTAGGTTAAAAAAAATCCAAATTATGAATTTCATTTTATTAAAAAAATTATTCTGTCTGAAACGGTATTTTTTTCAAATTGAACTCAAGCACTTGATTGAAGAAGAAAGATCAATTAGCCTATCTCGTTGATGTATGTGTGTCTGTTTAGAATTCAATATGCATGGATTTTTGCTTATTGTATTTGTTCAAATAAACCTTAATTGAAATATAAACTAATTTGAGGATTGTTTGTGGTGAGGTTAGTCGGAGCCCAGGAGCTCTTGGGCACGTGTGGGAGCAGCTTAAACTCAGCGGTGCCTGATGGTACCTGCTTCTGGTTTCCACCTGGCTTCGCGTGTGCCCGGAGAAAGGGCTGAGCTGGTCAGCCCTGGCCACGGCAGGGAGGGTGGCTTTCACCAGAAGACCGTGCAGAATACAAGTGGTCTCTCTTCGATCATTTGATTTTAATTCCTCGTCCCGTGTGAACAAACGTGGTGTTCCCAGCAGGCGCCCCCAAGGACAGAGCCACCTCACCGGTGGGACTGAGCCTCCACCGTGTGTCTTTGCAAGCGCCCTCCCACCCCAAATAGATGGCTCTTGGAGCACGAATTGGAAATGTGCGTTCCAAAAAAAAAAAAAAAAAAAAAAAGGAGTCCTCCCCATGTGCCTCGTACTTCTTGGCATGTCAGATTTCCTGCGGGCATTTCTGTGTGTGTTTGCAGAGTAACTGCCTGGGACTGTGTGGGCTGTGAAGTTACTGTTCTGCTGGTGGTTTTTCTTGGGGAAATGAAATACTTTATTTAATTTCTTCCTTAAAAAAATGGTATTTATAGGACATGAAGAGTAGAAGGCTTGGTTCTTTGCTGCTAGCTATCCTCACATTTGTAGCAAAGCAGCCCAGGACTAGGCTAACGGTGGGAGCTTGAGGGCAAAGGCGTTTTGCGGTGGGCTGCACTGCCTGTCCCCTGTAGTGAGATGCTGTGCGTACACGGGAGTGGAAATACCCCGAACGAGCTGGGCTGTAAAAGATTAAAGTGGGTTTTATTTTTTGAGGAGGGGGAGGAATATCGAATCTGAGTATCGGCTGTTGTGAACAAGGAGTTTGCGGCTATTGCTGCTAACTTTGCAGCAGCCTGTTGCTCTGCCTCCGTTGGCACGGGGGCAGCTGCGCGGCTGGCTCACGCGTCGTAGCGGACTGCAGTGGTTCCTGTACGGACTCTTTGTTTAAAAACCTCACAGTGTCGGGAATAGATTTTCCCAATCACCCATCTATGACTGCTACACTTCTGAGGCTTACTCACTTCTATTAAAACTGATGAAGAAAAAATTTCTTCTGTATTAAGAGCTCGGGGAGGAAGTGCCTTTGTATCTCAGCTGGTGCTGAACAAATAACTATTCTACTCGACGCTACCAAAGCCAATTACAGCCACCATGGTGACAGAGACTGCGTGGGGAGGGTTAACACTTCAGCTGTTTTCTCCTCTCTTTTTTTCCTAATAAAGATCTCTGTTAATTGTTTTTTCTCTTTGTAATTTTCTTCCTATAATTAAACTGTTCCTGTTGACTAGCATGAAAATGAATTGTGCTAACCTAAAACAAGGATTCCTGAGCCCTTGAAATTTTGAATCCACTGGCTGTGCGTCACTTCAGCAAGAAAAAGAGCTATCGGCTGTGGTTATATTTAAGACAGATGTAGAACTTTATTAATGATTACATTGTAAAATAGCACTTCAAGAATAATCGGAAAAACTGTATTGAAATCCATTCCTTCTCTTCCATCTCATTGGTTCAAATGAACTGTAATTAAAATGTAATGTAAATTTCTTATATTTGGGAACTATTGAAAATGAAAATGACCTGTTATGGAAGCTCCCGCAGCACTGTTTCCCAGCTGGTATGCTGCCGTTTGAACGAGGAGATAAACGGGGCTGCCTGTGGTTCTCGTTTCCCTGCGTGCTGCCGGGGTTGATGTGACAGTGTGCTCCTTGGGGACATCGCTTTGGGAGGGACAGAAATCCATTTCACTAGAAAGTAAAGGGGCAGGGTGAGGTAGTGTGGCAAGGGTGCGACGATGTGTAAAGCAAGCCGGGCCGGGAGTGAGTTAAACCAGGAAAGCTACGGGCTGGGATGCTGCTGGGTTGGAAAGCTGGGGGTCTTCCGGAACGAAGATAGAAAAGTGTATAAAGTTGCATTTAATTAAGATAGGCTAAAATGCGGATAGAACTTATGAGAGCTTTTTTAAATTATAATAAACTTCTTTATGTACTAGAAAAGACAGTCGAGTGATGATAAGGACTTTCTTCTGCTTGTTTTCTTTTATAGGCGCCTGGCGAGTTGTCCGGCGGTTCGGTGCCGATAGCGCTTGGGGAGCATGGCTGAAGCGGAACTCCCCACCTGGAGGTGGAATGCAGCTTATGACGGTGAGCGTACGGCGTTAAATACAGTCAGCTGACTTACGAATCTGCGTCGAGAGCAGCTACGGGGGCCCTTACGCTGCGCTTTTGTTGACCGAATTTGCTGTTGCAGGCAAGAGCCTACACGTGTAGGTGGGTGACTGAAGCATTTCGCAAGGCGTTTTTGGTGGCATAAGGTGGTGTTCAAAATTTTTCTGCAAGATAAAAATTAATTGCTTTTAGCGTTCCAAGGCCATATTTAAAATAGCATTACAAACACATTACCTGAGGAAAATGAAAATTTCAGTTTTGTTCTTTGTGTTAATATATCTGCCTAATGTTCAATAAAATTATGAATATCAGTTAGAGCTGCCTATTAGCACTGCTCTGTCTTTTGTGTAACCTTTATGAAAATTTGTTCCGTTGCACGAAAGGCATATATATGTGTTTTTCTAAATGAAGGCAAGTTATGTAGACTGTCCATGATGTATGCAAATCAAAATGGTTGGTATTCATAAAAGGGCGGTAGAAAACAGACAGTACCTGCCTGTATGGAAAGAAACAGATACTTTAAACATCCCTGCACTTCCCTGTAAATATTTCAGTTTGGTCTGTGTGTACTTGTTAGTTAATTCAGACATGTGTTTCTTTGCTTGCAGTGGGATGCTTGTCTTTGCTTCCATGTCGGATTTTGGCTGTGGGAGTTTGACACATCTCAGCAGCTGCTGTCTTTCCTCAGCGTTTGAGAGAGAAACCAAGTAAAGCAATGAGGAGATTTGTTTACTGCAAGGTGGTTCTAGCCACTTCTCTCATGTGGGTGCTTGTGGACGTCTTTTTACTTCTATACTTTAGTGAGTGCAATAAATGTGATGACAAGAAAGAGAGGTCTCTGCTGCCTGCTCTGAGGGGTAAGTGCCAAGCCAAGAGCTTTGAAGGTCAGAGATTGTTTTTGGAAGTATTTGGCCTCGTGTATATTTCTCCGTACTTTCTACATTACTTTTCCAGTTCAAACAGAGAAAATACCAGGATATGACTGACTTTGTTTCTGTAGTGCTTTAGTGGTTTCTGACTTTGTTTTAGTTATCTTAGTGTTTGACGTTTGCCATAATGAGGCCCAGGTCTTGTATGTTTTCTTCAGCGGAGCTAATATAAAATGTCTCCAATGTGTGCAGGAGAAAACTGAAGTAAACATATTAAGAACCTCTTTTATCAGAAGTCGTTTGGCCTATGAGAGAATTGATGCTCTATGATTCTTTTTTCATTTGTGAAAGATACTTGTAAGTTTGCTTTTAAACCCTTAACTCTGGCTGAAACGATCATTTTAAAAGGTAGGTTCTCTCCACTATATGAAAATATTAGGATCAAGTCTCAAATGCAGGTGGAGCAGAGATTCTCGTCTCACTCCAAATATTTTATCAATGTCATTTACTAAAGGGGAGATCATGAAAACTGAACCTTGACAGAAGCTGCGAGTTCTCGAGTTCGTAATTGCTAATTTCCAGAGCAGTCGTTCACAGGACAGATCTGTGCTTCTGTGCATCCAAAAGACACAAGTAGTGATTTAGTACTTGCAGTGAATTTGAAAGGAACTTGTAGAGACTGTAACGCTGACTTCTGAATGCAGTTAAGGCTATAAATCTGTGGGAAATTAACATCCTAGTCTTAAGGAGTTTAGATTCAGCATAGGGAAGAAGGAAGATACTTTGACACTTTAATAGGATTGAAACAAGATTAATTATAACTAGTGCAGCTGCTTTTGTAACATGTTCGCTGTTGACAATATACAAAAATTGTGTCTGAGGCTGTTCCTCTCATCATAAATAAGTATGTATGTTAAACCACTGATCCTCATTTTTTTTCACAGGATAAGTCATTCTAATACTTTTAAAAGCACTTTGGGGTTATGGTTTAGTTGAGTTGATAACTTTGCAATAATTCGAAATGAAAATACCATTCAGTGATGGGTTTGTCACATGGCAGTCCTTGCTGAAAATGGATTTGGAAGACTTTGCTTTGACCTTCCAATCATATAAATAGCTACATGATATTAAAAATAAAAAAAAAATCAGTTCTTTTTCCAAACGAAAAGGACATTGCTTGTTGTCTTGGGTTTTTGAATTATTATTGAATCTTTGAATTATTATTTGAATTTTGAATTCTTGGGTAATTGAATTACTGTATTTTTAAACAAATATTAGGCAAGAATCTGACATATAGTGAATTAAACATTTTACCTATACTGTCAGCTGTGGAAAAGTGAGCATAGATTGTTTTTGAAGCATGCATTGGAATTTTCTCAAAATTGATTACATTTTGTGACAAGTCTTTAATTGGTTTCATTTTTTGCTATGTAATTGGGTAAATTGCAAAGAAAATATTAAATACTAGAATGGTAGATTTTACTTGAACATTAGCAACTTCAATCAACTAGTCAATCTAGGCTAAAAAAAAAAAATACATAAACACATGTTCTTGCCCCCGTCACTCAAATTTAAATGAAATTGTCTGGAACTTGCAAGTATGAATTTACCTTTTTGACACTTTTTGTCAGCACAGTACTATATTTTTAAGTATTCTGTTTCATTTGACTTCTTGAAATGACTTTTTTTTATTTTCAACTTCTTGAATTCTACGTGCTGTGTCTGTTGTAAAGAGATGAGGTTTCTGCACAGAAATTCTAAAAGCAACAGTGCTTCTTGCTCTCAGTTTTGAGAAACAAGTTATATTGAATATATAACACTATTTCTACTTTAAAGCCTGGTAAAAAAAAATATTGAGTCTGTTACAATACTGGGCATATTCTACGTGATCCCAGTAGAATATTTGATTATAATACTTTTTGGAAAACGGAAAGTGTATGTGTTGTTTGGGGACACTAGCATGTTGGAAATTGATTGCACGCCTCTTTGTGAGATTACTGAAATTCTAGAAGGGTTCTGCCACAAAAGAACAAAACGAGAAAAAGCAGAGTTTATCTACCTTATCCTTAATTTTTTAATTAGTTGTTTAAAAGGGATGGAGGGGAAAAAGAAACCAGTACTGTAGAATTTAAAAACATGTCCTTCACTGATACCTCTTCTCTGCTTGGTGATGTATGGGCTTAAATTACAATTCCAGTAAACAAAAATCACTGAACATTCTAATTTAAAAGATTTTGGTTTTAGGAAAACACTGTTTAGTAGATGAGGGCTGTTAATTTACCGGACGAAGACTTGCGTAAATAATTGCAACAAACCCACTTTTTCTCATTGGCAGTTGTAACTGAAGGTTTGGTAATTTAGTATATTAGTTTGTGGAGTTTTGTGTTAATGTAGCTGTAGACTTGAAATGCTATACTGACTGTTCCAAATGAGTGTATGTGCTCTGGAATGAAACTTGTATTCCAGTCCACTAAATTCAAAGTTAATTTGTCTGACTTCTATTTTTTTCCAATGTCCTAAATATTTTTTGTTGTATTAGATAGTCATATGTATTACCATGCCAGTATACCTATTTGAAAATAAAAAAAAAAAATCCAGATTAATTTTTTGCACTGTTACGGAGATTTAGCAAAAAGTCTTCATTTATTTCTGCTGAAACTATGTGTGTTCTGGTGGAGTAACTAGAAATGTTTTTTAAACTTCTGTAGCTTCCAATCCAGCAGACTCGTAAAACCTCTTTACAGTAAGTGCCATGAGCTATTATGGTGGAAATGAAATGTAGTGCTGCTTTTTTGCTGTGAAGTGCCTTCATGGGTACCATCACCTTTGTCTTATTAATAGTGCGTTTGTCAGTCTTTGAATACCTGTAGTTGAGAATGCAGATCATCTGTAAACATAAAAAGCAACGTAATTACAGTATTTCCACAGGGATATTAAAAAAAGACACAACAAGAATCAATGTACTACTAGAAATCTAAATGGGACATGGTAATCCAATATTTGAAATCACTTAATCCATCACCCTCGTCATTAATTAGGGAGGAAAGATTCTGGTTATGTAGAATGGTGTGTTTAGAGGTGAAAGAGGTAAACTTTCCATGCCTTTTTCAGTCATAATTATTGCATTCGAAATGATTCATAAAGACGACTTTACCGTGGATGTTGAGCTGTAGGCAGTGACGGTCCATAGACTGGAACACAGCTGTCAGAAATCCCCCTCTGATGTCTCGCTGTACATGGTTAATTGTACAAGTGACAAGTATAAAAGCTGAGTGTTATAAAAATGAGCTGTCACTGAGCTGGGTTAGTGGTATTGCTTAACAACTTGCAAGTGTTATCCTAATCAACTCTGAGCTGGCTTTCGGTCAAGTCATCTTTACTTGCGTCTATTTTTGTGCCGCTATTGAAAGAAACAACACTTCTTAAACTTGCTTCCCACTTTGGAAGAAAATTAATATTGGGCAGCCTTTCAGCAGTCTCTGTTTATCGGTGGCATGTGCAGAAACTGAAAACCTCCTGTCAGGAGGTCAGCAGCTCTCTTTGCCCTCCGCGTAGGGTCCACAGCCAGAGGGTCGAGTTGTCGCTGCTGCGCTCTCCCGACGTTTTAGTGTGGGTGTTTGAACGCACCTCTTGGTGCCTAACACAATGTTGTTGGGGCAACATCGTCTGATAAATCTTGAGGAGGTGACAGAGGAGTAAGTTCCCAGGACGTGCATCAAACAGACTGTTGGGAAGCTCTTTCAAGAGCAATCAGTAGCATCGAAACAGGACTGCGGTCTCTTCCTGTTCCCTGAGGCTCCTGGCGTCTCACGGCAAGCTGCACAAAAGCATACAGATTTCCCTGGAAACTCGGGTCGTACTTTGAATTTCAGGAGGTTTAGAGTAGGTCTGACCATGCCTAAACCATTTCAGAGAGCTCTGAGAGGTACGAATTTTATGGATAGCATCACATGAAGTAGAATTGGGTCTGGCTTCTCCCCAAATGGAACTAAAATGTGTATTGTGTAGTGGAAAAGGGGACAGGGCAGCACTTAGCAGTGTTCCTGATAAGAGAGAGCAGTCTGGGGAGAGGGTCCTCCTCTCTTTTCCTTCCTGTCTGTGTGGCCCTTCCCACAAAAGCAGGAGCCAAAGCTGATTTACGGATTTAAAACCTTGAGAGCCAAGGTGCACCAGTGAGTGGTTTTGCTTATACAGGGCTTTGAAGGGAAGAAACAAATTGGAAAGTCAACAAAAAAAAAAAAAAAGGCCAGACATCCATGTTTACCATATGGGGTGTGTGCATGAGGACTTCAGGAACACGGCACTGGGAAAACTGATGGGGGGGCAGAGTGTAGCCATCACTTAGTTTCTGAAGTTTGTGAGTATTCACGATGTACCGTATTGCCTCCTGAAGCACCCTCACTGCAACCTGAGCCCGTCGCGGATTCAGCATCACGCGGGAGAAAATAGCGCTTGGTTTGTCAGGTGTTCCGCCTCCTCTCGGGCTCTCCTGCTCCGTGGTGGTGCAGGATGTGTTTCGTGTTTGGCTTCCAGCTAAGAATTGTACAACTCGACCTGTACAACAGGTTCAGTGCTCGTATTATTGACATTTCTGTTTCAAATCTCTCTCAAGGACGGGTCTGTTTCTGTCGGAAAAGCCGGTTCTGGAGCTGTGTGTGTGTGGGCCTGTGTCCAGTCTGGTTCAGGGTCCGTGGGAGCGAATGGGCGAAATAACAGATAAGAGGAAAGGTAGCTGCGCAAGGAGGGGACGGCAAAGGCGATCTCATGTTGTGAACTAGTAACATTCAATCGAATATTCCCCGCAGATGGTTCTTCTGAAACATACAATACTCGCAGCTGGCAGGACAGGATGCTTTCAGGTCTGCTTGAAGAAACAGTCTTACTTTTATTAAAAGCTGAAGTCTTTTTTTTTAATGCACAAATTAGAAGTTGGTTTACTCAGCACAATGAGCTTACAATGAAGGAGGTGCTTAAACTGTACTGGAAAGCTATTAAATACCAAGCTGTGAGATTAAAAGGGATCTTGTGAAGAAGGTGTGGTGTGTGAAAGCTGAACCAATGGCCATTTTATTTCAAAAATGGCTTGAGCTTTCTCTTTACTGCTTCTGTTGTCTTCCAGCAATTTTGTGATTGTAAATGTATTCTTATTAACTCTGGAAGTCTTGTTCTCCAAACACACAAATGAAGTGCTTCTGAACAAATATTCAGTGTGTAATTCTGTGTGAAGCTGAGAGAAGGGTAATACACCTTGGAACAAATCCACAATTGGTGTGTATTACTGAAGCTGTAGATATTTGCCTACAGACATCACAATAAAACCAGCTGCCGCCAAGGGCATCATAATGTGTCTAATAAGATGGCCTAAACATTGCAAGGCCAGCACTTTTTGGAAGAGCAAGGGGGCGTCTGCAGTGACCGGTGAGAATCTCTCATCAAGCTGTCCGTGCCAGAAGACCCTACTTCTCATCTGCATTCTGCTGTCACGTGGACGTGGGTTACTGTCCGATAAACCGCTCCGGCTGGGTCTTGCTGCTGAATTAAAGAAGCTACAGACCATTTCTAAGCCAAGGCAATTTGACAGTCTGGCATCTTATCAATTAAGCTTTAATTTGGTTTTCCACTAATTAGGGTAATTCCGAATGCTCCCAAGACCTTGGTTTCACAGTTACTGTAACCTCCTCCTTAGTGCAGCTCCTTACCATGAACCAAACGAAGACCATCCTCCCTTTGGGTTAGGTGCTGTGGGATGACTAGAAGCTCCCCAGCCTGGTTGGAAGCAGTGGGCAGAGACCAGGCCGGTGGGAGCCAGCGAAGCGGGTGTAGTCAAAGGCACAGCTTCTCTCGTTAGGCTGCTGTTGATAGGAGGAGGAACGTAACTCCGAAAAATGGGAATATCTCATCTCTTTTGATCTGCTTGGCTGTATGCATAGCCTTCCATCCATAATCTCAAATACTCTTGGAGAATCGTATCATCCCTCAGGTTTCTGTCGTGCCAGGAGGGGGTTGGGTTTATTGTGCCCGGTGCCACAGTTGAGAGAGGGATGGTCGTAATTTGTCTCTAGGCATCTTGTTGGGAAGAACACGTCCTGGAGTCAAAGAGGGTTTTTTTGGGCACTTGTTTTAGTGTTTGTCCTTCGTTCATGGTGAAGGAATTTGAAATGGAAAAGGACTTTACTGCAGAAAACCCTCTAATCTTTAATTTCAAATTTAAATATGTTAGCTAAATTTAGTATTCACTGTTTGGAAAGCTGTCTTTGAAGGCAGTTGTTGTTGGCAGTTTTCTGTCCAGATTAAGAGTAAAATATGTAGCGAGCTTGGGGGAAGTAAAATATTGCTCTCTAAATAATAAAATGGGGAGCATCTGCCAGGATTGAAACAGTAATTTTAAAGAAAGTGTGATTAATTAAAATGAGCGTATATGAGTAATGAGATGAAATTGTATTTTTGACTGCTTGTCTTGCACCGTGAATAATGCTTTTAATGCAGGTTTGTAATGTCAGTGTATGGTTTAGATTTTCATGAAGTGGTGACAAATCTTTAATGTTATTTTGGTGTCTGATGCTTTTATGCGGGTTTTTGTTTCTGCATTGTTAACTACGTTCTCAAGTGCTAAAAAATGGATTTGTCATAAAATCGGTAGAAATTATTAAAATGCTTTTTTGAAGAAAATTCATGTCCTCAGTATAAGAGGAAGGTTCACTTATTCAAATCCTGTAATGCATTTATGTATTTTTTAAAGAGAAAAGGTCTGTGTTGTGATCATATAAAGCAAGTGAATGAAACATTTGGATGCTGTAATAAAAGTTTGGGGTTATGGCCAAGTTTAGAAAATAAGGCATTCATTTTGGTAGTTTCCATAGTAACATGTTTATCTGTCAGATTACTGTATGCATTGGGCTGTCTGCAGTAACAATGGCAGCAAATATTTTTAATAGCATACCATAAAGATTTAATAGATGGATGGATGAGTATGTACATTGCACTGAAATCTTGTCACAAATTTGTTGACAAATAAAATTTAAAGTGCTGATTTGGATATTGTGACAACACATTAAATTTATTTATAGACCTTCATCACACAGTTCAAGGAAAAAGCATTTCTGAAGCTTGAGGGAAAACTAGCAGAGCAGACGTCTTTTTCTGATTGCAAACTTTAAAAAAGAAAAAAAAAAACCCAAACCAAAAATAAATGGAAGCTGTCTTACTGGGAGATGTGGTGCTCAGAGGTTTGAACATACAAGTTCCAGCCAGAAAACGTTATGTTTTCTAACACACCGTGGACTCCCATCCGAGGAGGAACTGACAGATATTTCTTACTGGAGTGATGTCATTCCATAACTTCCCGTTAACTTTTGTTGTTAGATATTTTAACTACTAGACGTTAGAAGGATGACCGCCAAGCTGTTTTGGCAGGGTGAAGGGCTTGTTTGTCGTGGAATGACTCTCGGTAAATAAGTACCTTTGAAACTATGGATTGTGTCTCCTGGAAATGGTGTTTCGGTTACGCTGCTCTCTGCGTGCTGAATGGTACACGCACGCTCTGTGTCTATGGCTGCGGGTGTTGCACCAAGCAAGTGAAAACGGTAACAGGTACTGAATAACCTTTTCCCTCCTTTGAAGAAGGGGGGGAACCCTAAACCCAGTAATTTCTGATCTCCCGAAAAACAAATAACCAGCCGTGTGGTCTGGAATTCCTCATTTTTCTACAGTTCCGCCCCTACAAGTTTCTGACTGTTCCCCCAGCTCTGCAGGTCCCTTGGCTATGGCGTGAGACGGGTGATGTGGAGTCTCCTTCTCTGGAATAGTCACACCCCACCTGGACGCCGTCCTGTGCCACTGCTGGAGGTGCCCCTGCTGTTGGCAGGGGGTTGGATGGGGTGAGCTCCAGAGGGCCCTTCCAACCCTGCCCAGTCTGGGATTCTGGGATTTCCAGGCTCGCTCCACACCACGTAAACGGTTATGGTTGCAGTATTGGAGACTGGTTATGCTTCCCATCAGTGCTGCTTTTAGGAAAGGCCAGCAGTATTAGAAGGAAGAGGAATGTGTATTTCTCAGTGCCATAACCGGGAAGCAGCTCCTGCTGCTGGCACTGAGAAATACATGGACTCATCCTCAAGGGTTCCAATTTAAGAAACAAAACCACAAACCCCAGAAACCAAACACCGCCAACCAAAACATTGGGTTATTTGATTAAATTGTTGTACGTGATCATCCTGACATACAGAAAATGTTGCCGATTTATTATGCACCATACTTAGCCATAAAAGTAGAGTAGGAAGGGAAAGATGTTCTCCCAAGTCTGTGAGCTTCCAGGAAAGTCTGATTGGGCAAAGTATAATTTTCACATTTTTGTGTTGCTTTCCTAATTATTTTTGTACAGATGGTTATTATCTCAAGGTTTACTGGTGAAAGTATTTAACCTAAGAAATATTTAATGAATAAAACCTGAATAATGATGTAAGAGTGGACCTGTACAGTGTATATGTACTGTGTATGTATAGCTATCGTACACTACTATCCCATGTATATACTTAGAGTGTACATATCCTTAATCTATAGAAGTTGCTCAAGCCAAAAGTCTAGTGAAGGTCCTGCCCTCTCACTCATTCTTCTTTCTCTCCTGCCCGATGAGAGGTTCTGTACAACCAGAAAGGCTTCTGCTTTCCCTTTTCCCGTTGCCTTTCTACTGCTTAAGCATTTAATGTAATGACTTTACTAAAAATTTGTCAAGAGGGAAAAAAATGTCATTGCTTATGTATGTGGGGTTTTGAAATACTGCTAGTAGTGCTGTGGTTAAAATGAAGTAAAATCTATGATACCTTCTAAATAGTAGGAAAATCTGTTAATGAAAGGTTGGTAGGAATGAACAGTATTACCTTTATTGCACTTTGACATTCGTAATACCTTCCTTATCCTCAGCATTTATCTGTCTAAACAAGTGGTGTGTTAGAAACCAATGTGAAAACCTTGGAGATGCTATCGAGGAAAATCTTTTACTTGTTTACAAAGGTGAAACATACTGTGTTTGTTCTAATAAGTAGATCCAATTAAAAAAATTCAGGTTTGCAGTATGAAAATGTATTTCAGCATTTTTGTATATCATACAGTCCTGCTGTAGTATCTTAACTGTGTCCGGTCTTCTGAGCTGAATTGTGATTTGAGTTTCAGTGTACAAATATTTGGGGGAATTGTTTAGTGGGTATTGAAAACTGCACTCTTAGCTTGTTGACAGTAAACAGAGAAATCCTGGAAGATGTCAGAAGTACTTTCCATCTGTAGCAGCTGACAGAAGAATGACATGGGAGTGACATAACTGAGATTATGTTCTCCCTTGCTGCCAAAAGTTGGGTAACTCTGGTGTAGTCTGTGGTCGGGCTGCATTTTTATCTAGAAACTTGCAGCTGTCAGTCCTTGGATTACTTATTGAAATGTAATTACTTTTTTTTCTGATACATTAAGGGTTTTATAATGATTCTTCCTAGTTTTTTGCTTGCTTTTTCACAAGTAAATTGTTGGTGTGAAAAGCTTGCATGGGTCTATCCTGTATGCTGAAGGTATGAATAAAATATTGTTAATTTTATATAACACTTCAGATTTTAGGTGAGAAGAGCATAAACTGTTGGGGTTTTTTTGCTTGGTTATTTTTGCTTTTTCTTTTGAATATTCCACACTGTTTTGGAGCATAAAAACTGTGTCATATAAACAGTATTACCCCTGGTAGGCGAGTACCTTCCAGCTGTCCTCATAAAGCCTATCTAGAGTTTTCCAGGTGGCAGGCGCCCTGCGTATAAGAGGACTGCCCTAGCTCATCTGAACTTCAATAGCAGGTATAACTCATCAGGTTGTACTGTTTGTTATTATTTTAAATTCATTTCACTGTTCTTCTGTGGTTTTAAGTGTTTCAGGTTTTTGTTTCCTTGCTTCACCTCGGCACCAGGCACGTTTGTCAAGGCGGAGCTCATGAATGAAGTGTGAGCATAGAAACGCTTTACTGATTGGGGCTGCATATATGTAATAAATGTATGTATTTTCCCAGTAGCAGCTTAAATTTTTATGTCTAATAGTACAAGGCAAACATAGTTTTCGTGTAAGTGGTGAAAATTTGCTTTCCTTCATAGACTGATAAATATTAGTGGCTTTAATGATATAGGTAAATCTTAAGTAAATCAAAACCAGGAACCTGTAAAAAGTTGAAAATACTTGAGGGGAAATGATCTTACTGTTAATTGAATAGTCAAGATAGTGCTGTTAATTGAATATGCAAGATAGGCAGGAAAATGTATTATTGTTTCTAGAAATAGATACTTTGCACTTAACAACTTTTATGTAAGATACAGCCAGGTTAAAATGAGTGGCTGAGGATGCTTCTGATTACACGTTCTGTACATGTGCATACGTGCAGTACAGGAAGGGTTTGACTTTGCATTATAAGGTATACTTCTTTCACAGTTATTCTGACAACAGCATGTGTAAATTATTTGTATTGCAAGGCAGAAGAAATAAGCCAGTCTTTTAGCTGTGTTGAGAAACTTCAAGTGATTCTTAGGAGGATTAACAGAAACGCAGAATTTTAGAAGTTCTGCTTTCCTTTGGCAATGGCAGAGTATGCTTCTCAGCTGCTTTGAAGGGTTTTGATTTTTTTGTTTTACTTTTTACGTTCAACAGATGAATCATAAGATTACTGGAAATTCTTCTCAGGCACCATCTTTTCTTTTTGCAAAGTACCTGTCACCGTTTAGACCTATTTGCTTGCAAAATTTATTGACAGTCAATACCTCAGGAGAAAATAATTTTATGAAAACTTAAGAAGGATTCATGAAAACCTCATGTACTTCTATCATCAAAAGCTTTTATAGTGGATATTGTCTAAATATTATGACTTCTTTCTCTTTATTGATGCCACACTTCCAGATCTTGAATGAAGAGTCATTGATTTCAGGAAAGCTCTGCAAATAGTGTCAGTGTACACAAGTCTGTTTTCAAGAATTGAGCCTTAAAAATGTGAAGCTCAGAGTGCCATCAGCCCTTCTTAATCCAATTCTAAATAATCTTTAAATTGTTCTACAAATTATACAGCGTGTCTGAATCTTTTCCTGCCCGTTTGAAACTTCAGCGCAGCAGAGTGGTTTTTCATCTTGAATTCTTGAGGTTTTAAGAAATACAACAAAACGCTGGAAAAATCAGAGTTACTGAGTAGGCATACAGAATAAGTGATACATCAAATGAGGTGGTCGTATGTCGCAAATTTTCTGCTTTGCAAAGGAAGAGAAGTGGATTTTATTCTAGCTTTAAACCACCGTTTTTATGACTGCTATTTTATTCTGAAGCAGGATGATAGGGAATTTTGGGGAAACTTTTGAAATAAATAGTAATTGGTTTTATCACTAAAAATACTTTTAAATTGTGTTTGTCGGTATTACTACAGTATGGAATTTGAATAATAATAATAAACCATAGTATCTATTGTAAAGCCATGATTGTTTATATAGCTGAATACCGTCCTTTGAGACTTTTTTCAGTAGATGTCATGCAGAGTGTTCATGTATGCTGTAATGAAAGGTTTTAGCTACAGACATTCTCCAAGGCCTTGATTGCCAAATATGACAAGCTAAAGTGAGCATTCATTTGCATAATAAAGACTGAAGAATCAGAGTGAAATTTATTCCAATGTCGTCCTTCTTGTCCTTGGGATTCTACGCTGTATTAAAACAAACAAACAAAAACCAAACCAGGTTCTTACCGTCGAGTTGCCGTGCAGACAAATGTGTTCACGTGAGTGAGATTAATAATACCATCTGGTATTGTGTGCCCTTTCTGATATGCCAGCTCCTAGTGGCAGAAAGGTGTCGTTTCCCCTTAGTATTTGGCTAAAAAGGCCGTACTGTTTAATGAGAAAGGAACTGGGAGAATTTCAGGTGTATGGCACTGGTATAACAGCGCATTAGAGAAAATTTCTGCATCAGTGGTATGACTTCTGACACCTCCGTATTGCGTTTTATTCTAAACAGCTAAAAGTGTTTCCAAGGCTAAGAGGCAAAGTAAAAGGGATAAAAGATCAGTTAATTAGTTCATTCAAACTGTTTAAAAATTATCTGCAAATGTACAGAAAAGTATTTTGTTTTTCATTGACTCATATACATGCACATAGAACTGGTAATGCAAATACTCAGAAAACCCCAGTTTATACCTTAAAGTCTTTTTAGACGTTTTCTATTAAATTCCTGGACTTTTTTTCCTTTTAAAAAATTAGAGTGCATTGGCAGTATGTTGCACTCTGCTTTTAGTATTTTCCTACAACTGTGAAGATTTATATTCTTCCCTTTTGTAACCTGCCCGTTGAGGAGATCCGCGAGTATGGGCTGAACACAAGTTTGTTTTACGCATGCTCAGCTGCTGTCATTAATTAAATCTTGCATATCGGTCTCTTTTCTAATTGTCTGTCTTGACTTACCTGAAACTTTTTCACTATAAATATTGGCTGGGTTTAATTAAAGCATGCTATAATCCTGTAATTTTTAAATGTGGAAATTCATCTTTTCCCATTGTATTTTATAACTTTTATTGTTAGGCATTGATTAAAGTTGGAAATAAATTGGAAGCATTAACCTCCTAAATTGCTCAGTTTTCTGCCCTTTTAATGCCGAGTTTAACTGCCCAGCACTTTCTTTCTTTCTCTTCCCTTTTTGAAATTTATTTTTACATGAAATTAAATTTTGTTTGCTGCAACAGGCTGTGTCCTGACCTGACGCCGTGCGGTTCCACCTCTCCGTCTGTGCGTGAGGCGCTGTAAGTTCGTGTCTGCATTGGGCCTCTCTGAACCTTTGTGGCAGGATGGAGTGCCGGCATCAGCTGTGACAGAAATAGGCCTGTCCTCCCGCCAGTCGCCGTTAATTACACACTCCGTAGCTCATCTGCGTGCAAAAAAACCCTCTGTAGTAGTGCTTTGGAGATGGAGGCATTTTGGCAGAGTAAGTGAAAACTGAATGTGTGCTTTAGGCCCTTGCAGAAGTCGTTTTCCAAAGAGAAGCATTGTACACACTTTTTGTGTGCGCATTAATGTGTGCAACATAGAATCATAGAATGGTTTAGGTTGGAAGGGACCTTGAAGATCATCAAGTTCCAACCCCCCTGCCACAGGCAGGGACACCTCCCACCAGCCCAGGTTGCCCAAGGCCACGTCCAGCCTGGCCTTGGACACCTCCAGGAATGGGGCTTCAACAACCTCTCTGGGCAACCTGTTCCAGTGCCTCACCACCCTTAAAGTGAAAAACTTCTTCCTAATGTTTCATCTAAACCCGCCCTCTTCCAGCTTAAAGCCATTCCCCCTCGTCCTATCACTCCATGCCCGTGTAAAAAGTCCCTCCCCAGCTCTCCTGTAGGCCCCCTTTAGGTACTGGAAGGCCGCAATAAGATCTCCCCGGCGCCTTCTCTTCTCCAGGCTGAACAGCCCCAACTCTCTCAGCCTCTCCTCATAGGAGAGGTGCTCCAGCCCTCGGATCATCCTCGTGGCTCTCCTCTGGACGCGCTCCAGCAGGTCCATGTCCTTCTTATGTTGGGGACTCCACAGCTGGATGCAGTATTCCAGGTGGGGTCTCACATGTCTTGTGTTCCTTTTTTCTGTGGTATTGCTTCCACTGATCCTCACCACACAGAGGTGTAATCTTCCCTTCACCAAGAGAAGGCGGTATCCACTTTAAAGTTTACAAAAATTTGACCAGCATAGAAACCTTTTAAGAGGAATTACAATATATGTTTGGTGGGTAAGTCCAGTACAAATGTACAAATGAAGAAATATGATTCAACTAGAAGTCAAGCTTTGCTCATAGCCTTGTGGCAGTAAGTATAATGCTGATCTCTAATTCACAACTTTTTCCCCTTTTTGATAAGGTGTTGTCAATCAATAGAGTGTGCGATTTCTTTACACATAAAGCTGGCGCTGTGTTAGTGGAATTAGCGTTGTGTGCATTTTCTTATCGAAGAGTCAGTGCGCTGCCGTGTTTTACACTTTTCCACGAGAGGCAGGGCTTTGCAGCAAGCTGTCCGCGTGCTGCCCGAAACTGGTGGGATTATTCCTGGAAAAATTTGGCTTGGCTCTTCCGTAATTTCCTTTTCTGTGGTTTGCACAGCTTGCTCTTAAATGTTAGATAATTTTAAACCTAATCATCTGGAGGATATTTTTATATGCAGAATGCCTACTTGTACGCTTTGACTACAGCACTATAAGGCACCAAAAAAAAATCTGGAAAATGTTATTTTATATTAGTTTAAACAGCAGCCTGTCAAATTACGTTGTGAAACTGCAATGGTCAGCAACACATTTTGATATACTATGCTGAAGGAATACACTTGCTATAGTATGTTATAGAATGTTTTAAAGTATGAAAGACTAGGGTATAGTTAAAGGGTATAGATTTTATTTTGTAACACAGTATTCTCCTTTCAGAAATGCAAAGATACATTCATGCTTAGCATCTGTTTTCTTCTATACAAACTGAATTTCTAACTTGCTCTGACATTGGGCGGTGGTTAAACGGTTGAAAATCTGTGTCAGGCTCTTCTTTTTTTCATTACTAACTAAAAGTTGTTGTTTACAAGTATTTGCCAAGCAGAATGCGAGACAGGCGTGTGCAGAGAACTCTTTGAACCCTCAGTTTAAAAACTATGTTGGATTTTTTTCAGAAAGTGTATATAAAACTGTATTGAGACTTTCTTTCAGAGAACTGTTGCTAGGTCCCTGTTTTGAGCTCAGTAGGGTTTGGGGTATTTTCATTTTAGTGAATATATTTGAACAGGAGTGTAATGCATTGGGTTTTTTTCCCCGTTGTTGTTTTCCTGTTGCAAAACAAAGTAGACTAAATCTCTAATTTTTAATGCATTTTTGTTGGGATTTCACTTCATTTTATAAGTGGATTGTCTTATAGTGTGTTTTTTTTAATTAATTCTTTTAACTGAGCACTTAGAACATTTAGACACGAGAATGTGTACAGTTTGTATAAAAACTATAGCAGTACAAAGGCTGCACCAGATTAATATTCCATTGCATTCTTTTTTAATACACCACAAGTAATGATAAACCATGATTATTTTTTCTCCCCCTCTTTCCCAGGTTTAGGTAAAATAAATCACTTCTGTATGGTGACTCTAACTTGTCTAGATTTTCCTGTAGGAAATGGCAAATGTAGTCCTATTCCACAGATTACTTACTATGAAACATATTAGATGCACCATTTAAGAGTATTATGCCATTATTGTGCAGTGAGTTCTTCATGGATCGGTCCTTTAAAATCCAGAATCCCACTTAGGACAAAGTGGAATGAGCTGGGATACAGAGACCCTCATGTGTGCAGAACACTACATGAATTTGCATGGGCTTATAATGGGGGAATCTACATATATATGTATATAGAGATTGCTTTGCTCATGTCCTTTACTGGTTTATTTTACCATACTTTTATTCAGTTGCTTGAACTCATTAAATTAGTGTACCAAGTCATGCCTTGCATAAAATCAGTAAGATACCTGCCCACTAGAGTGTCAGCCGAGGTTGAGAAGTGCTGTGGCCCTGCTACACTGCAGGGATAATTTAGAGCCAGCATTATTACGCTCAGTTTGCCTTTACTCATCATGCGAGGACTCTAGCAAAGAGTGTCTGGCTTCCCTGGCAATTCATCGGTGGGCGCTTTGATGCAGGAGAACGGTGCTTGCACGGGACCTGGGAGGTGTTGTTGGCTGTGCCCAGGTATTCCCCGAGGAGCCAGGTACTCCTTGAGAAGTGTCTTTTAAAGCTGTTTGGGAGTAGGTCAGGTTCTACTCCTGGTATATGGGCATGTGAGCTATGGTAGATGAGGGAAACGAAGGAATTCATGAGTACCAAATATTGAGAATTGAGCAAGGAGTGCTTAAAGGTAGTAATGAAATAAATTAACGCAGTTTCTTTACAGTGGATGGCTCTTCTTTGTCTGGGGATTTAGAGGTTGTAGTAGTGATTGCTTGTCTCTATAGAATTGCAGTTTTTCAGTGCACTTGACTTTAGAAGTCCATGGGATGCTGCTTGGTAGATTTGCCAGTTTGGTTTTTATTTCATACTACAATTTTATTTAGTAAATGGTACTTTCCAGCCATGTAGTTATTAACCTAAAGCCCTCAAATTCTTTATACTTAACATTACTGGACCTCCACAGAGTTGGTGCTGTCTCAGCAGGAGCGTTGAAACCGTGTTTTGTCCGAGTTTGTGTTGTGGAGCTGGGCAGGAGGTCCGATTCTGTGCTTGGGCACAGGTCTTGGCTCCACTGAGATGGGTAAAAGTGGATGGGAAGTGTGACAAGCAACATTGAAATAAAACCCCAAAACCAGAAAAAAAACCCACCAACCACCCCCCCAAAACCCAGGCAAAACCGTGTAGCACTCTATAGTACATCATCCTGCATGGTTATTGTAGGGAATTCAGCTGTAGGGACCAGAGGCGCTTGCAGGGAGATAGTTCTGCTCTCCAGAATGGGTTGAATTACAAGATCAATGTTCTTTGTGTAATGTTGATATCTGAAAACCAAATAAAACTTCAATCATAAAAGACTTTCTCCATTAAGTGATAAGAGCCCTTTGTAATAAAAACTTGTCAGTCTCTCATGGTTTAGGAATAATTTAACCGTGTTAAATTCTCTTGTTTTAGACTTTATATAGCAGCAATCTCCCTCATTTGCTACTCCAGTGGGAATCATGTTTAAATGCAGTGGATTGGGACTCAGTGCTAGCGGGTTCAGCAGTTGGTTCCACTTTTGATAGTCTTAAAATTTAACTGTATTAAATTATCCCATTTTAAACTTCATAAAATGTCAATTTGCCTTATTTTGCTACTCGGTGGAAGTCATAATTCCGAGTCGAATGTGCCATGACTCTGGTACGGGCAGATTTAGTGGCTGGTAGGAGCGTGCCGGGAGGCAGGAGTTGCTTTTTGTGACCTGCATGAGGCAAAGAGCTGGCGGGTGGTTTTGTGGAGCTCTTGGCTTGTTTTGTCGTCGGCATCACAGTGGAGTTGGGTGGTTGGTCTCCACGGGGACACACGTGTTCCGGGCGGGATGGCTCAGTGGGACATGTCGAGCTCTCTGGGCTCACATGAGCCTTGGGGCACATCAGGGTGGGGTGGTGGGGTTGGCTCCTGGAAGGGGAAATGTAAAAGTAGCTGCCTTGAGCTAAGAAGAGGTAGGAGGAGGCCTTTGGCTCTTATTTTTGTGGTTTTGACTATCCAAAGATCTGTTTCTGTTTTGAAGGTTAAAGATCTGTATCACTGATAAATGTTTCATTCAAGCGTTTAATTTAATTTCCTCAAGGATGCTGTATCCGATAGAATTCATTATTTAGGTATCTGTACAGTCTTGAGTGTTAGGTACTTTAATCCTTATTATATGACATGACAAGGCAATGAAATTGAAATATGTGCTGTGTAAAAAGCATTTATATTTATATATTATATTTGCTATACTTCAAGAATCCTTTAGTTCTTTTGTTTTAAGAATGAGGTTACTCTGTTAGGGATGCTGAGCTGCAAGAGTTCATTTTCCGTATGCGCCCCACTGGGATGGAGGAGAAGAGAGCTGGAGGCGTTTGTGTACATCCAAAAAGGAAGCAGAGGGATAGGTTTTCTGTGGTTGGGTTTTGGGTTTGTGGTTTTTTTTTTCGCTTTCATTTGAATGGTTGGAGTATTTAATTATTTTTTTTTCCTGTATGTTGACAGTTGCGAGGAAGCTGGAGGAGTCTACCTGTAGATAAGTTTTTTCTTATAAAAAATGCACATAGTTTTTCTTATATGTTACGTGCTGCTTTGTTGCAGTTTTGAAGATGCTAGTGTTAAAGGAAAGCATTATGCTGCCTCCACAATGGGGGTTTCTTAAGCTGTCTCTTAACTGCTGGTTATGCCATCTTTAATTAAATAGTTATGCTTGAAATAATTTTCTTTTGGGAATGTTTGTGACGTTCTGTAGATACAGACGTTGCTCTGACATTCTGAGGGTATACTTAAAAAAACAAAACAAAAGGAAATGAAAAAGGGGGGGGGGGGGGGGGGGGGGGGGGAAGAAGCTAGAGTTGTGAGCCACAAATCAGGCAAAGCAGATGCTACAATATTAATGCTGTTTATCTTGTGTTAAATTTTACAACGTGATGACACAGTAAGTCTCAGAAAAGAACTCTTCCCCACAAGTAGATCGTGCATCTCAAATTGAACTTCTAAACGGAACTGGCCTTGATGTGGGGTTTGCTAATGCTAGTCCACGGGGCAAGGAGTAAAAAAACGAAATAAATCATTAAAATGTACTAAATTTACTCATCCAGGAAATGTGTTGAATGTATATTCTTTCAGTTAGTGGTGTAGAAAACTAATCACAGAATAGAGCCGTAGAATAGTTTGGGTTGGAAGGGGCCTTCAAAGATCATCCAGTCCAACCCCCCCTGGCATGGGCAGGGACACCTCCCACCACATCATCAGTTTACATTCTTATAGAATCTTATAAAACCTTACATATCAGGTATTTTGTAAAATGAACTTTGGGTGTAGATTCACTTCAAACTTTGTCGTTCATTTATCTACGGCTGTAACTTGAAGGGCTATTTTCGGTGTTTCTGGGCAGACGTCTAGAACCACAGACGGAAGGTAACCTGCTTCTGAATTTTCAGATAAATTGTTTGGTTTGATTCGCTACTATAATGCATCAAAAATAAGCCTTTTGGGCTCACAGGTACTGAGGGGTGGCTGGGGGGAGTTTCAGGGGGAGTTGGGGAGGTTGGAGAGAGGGAGCTCGGCTGCTCCTTCGGTTGCTGGCTCTGCCTGAGCCCCTCCGGCAGCCACGCGTGGGGACCACGTCTCCTGTCCGTATGTCTTCTGCAGCTCAGGCTGAGCAATGCCAGCTGTCTCCTCAGGCAACCGATACCAGCAACTTGTCCCCCTCCTTTTAAAAAGGTTTCTTTTTGGTACTGGTTAGACTGGGTCTTTCCTGCTGCGAAAAAGAAGATGCATGATCGCTCTTTTGAGCCTGGATAACCCTTTGCCACCTGCAGCGCTCTTGTAGCTGTGCGAAGGCTGTAAGCCTTGTTGTCTCTAGGCTAGACAACCATGTTCCTCTCTTCTTGCATGGTTGTTTCGTACCCCCAGCAGTTCTCCTGGCTCTCCTTCTGCCTCTTCCCACGCTTGCAACGTGGTGCCTAACACTGAGCGCTGCGTCTGAAGGGAAGATTCCTTCGCATGCTGCTCAGGCTCTGCCCCGGCCGCACTCTCTCTTCTCCCTCAGCAGCAGCGTGACTTGTCTTCCCGTTGTGATTCTCTGCAGCTCCCGGCTTCTTTTGACATCAGAGGAAAAATGGTAAAGGAAGAGGAAAATCATCATAAGAGAACAGTTTAAAGGTCAACTAAATGTGAAAATGGTATGATGAAAAAATAATAGGCTTCAAAGACGTTAGGACTTCTCTTCCTGAAGGCTTTCAGGTGCTTTTTGTAAACAATGGAGAGGTGGCCATTTCTAAAATAAAACTTTAGGAGTAGGAGTTAATAGCCTATTGCTTTTCTAATATTGTAGCGTATAATTAAAGCCTGCTGCCAGAATGAACGTGTAATTGCTAATGTGAATTATTATACCAAGGAGACCTGCAGCAAGGGAAAGTATCAGGCATTCGGTGACAGTTTGGAGCTCCCAGCTCTGTAGTTTCAGCATCCTACTGCTTTTATAGTCAGAATTGTTGTACCATAAATGAGGAAAAAGAAGGAAAAAAGCATTCTAAATTATCACACAGGGTACAGTTAAAACAACTGCTTGAGACAGTATAAGTATGTAAATGCTACCATCAGTTTCATTTGTTACGTCTTAATTTTAGCTCACAAGTACCTGTACGCACACTTTTTCTTAAAAAAGCCTTTTGCTTTGAGCTTTCCGTAATTAAGGCCGGCATTGATGCACAGGCTGGGTTGTGTGGAATCCTTGCCATTATGGCAGAAATGTCAAGTTAGAACAATACTGAGGATGTAGTTCTATCCTGTCCTGTGTGCTGCCAGCAAGCTCAATGCATTTGAAGATACAATTTAAGGTTTCTTTTGGTTGGTTTACAGGAAAAGTTTAAACTCTTGTGATCAAAGTTAAAGGTGTGGGTGGAGTGGTGGAAATGGAAAGGAAATCTTTCAATGGGCATTACCAGTACAGCTACAGCACGCTGATCAGCGTTTGTGAAGGTAAGAAGCTTTAATGTTTGAAACTGTCTAAAACTGCCAGGGATCAGCAAAGCTGCAGGTGTGCAGATGAGGTGAGCTGACACGCTTGTGTCCTTTGATGCTGCTGCCAGGCCCGCTGGGTTGCGACACTGTCACCTGGCTTCCTGGGTATGACTGTAGGATTTCGCTGGCTGTAATCCCTGCTGTTTAGTATCAGTCAGAAATCATCCTTCCCACAGGTGCATTGCACTTCAAAGCCCTCTGTCACGGAGAAGCAGAAGAAACTCTCGAAGGAGGAGACTCTATCTAATAAGCTTTCAGAAGCATTGTGCTTGTGGATGAAAGCAGTCTCCAGTGATGGTAGAGCCTGTTCAGGAGGTGGCTCCAGTTGCTTATAATCAAGTTACAAAGATCATTTGCAGATTCGTCAGGGTATGCATTTATTGGGTGGTTCTGTGCTCATGTTCTAGAATATACGCTTAGTCCATAGAGTGCTTGGTCTTCCTTATGTTGGAGTGATAGAAATATATAAAGAGAATAATATAAATAACAAATTAAGTCCAACTGTAGAGCGGCAGAACTAGTTGTAAGATCTGGCAGCAGGACCAGCTCCCTTTAGAGCTCAGGGGCAGGATTTCAGTCAGTTCACCCCAATTGCCTCTTGGGTTTTGTCTTTGCTACTTAAAACTTGGCTTATACCTGTTGGGCTGAGGACTGGAGACAAATGTGGTTCACCGGTGCGCATGAGAATCTGTGCTGTAACGGAAACCTTCTCATTTGTTTATAAAATTTGGCTGTTGTGCCGTTGTGCTTCTATTCCAGGTAAAAGCGCAAAGCTGAGATGTGGGATAAAGAGCCCTCTCAGTGGGTGACTTTAGGGCGCTTCTAAGGATATCTTTTGTGAAAGCTTGGTGCAGGTTGGTAGGGCAGGTGGGGCTTTTATTTGCTTGTCTTTAAACCAAGCAAGTAGGAGGGGTACAAATGTGTTTTCTTAGCTTATTTGCGCTGTCTGCACCTTCTGCGAGGCCCGCTGATGGGACAGGCTGGGAGAAGCGCTGCCCGCTTCACCTCCTGACAGAGGAGGGAGGGGGGGAGTGCCACAGAAAGTGTCCTGGCAGGCACAGCGTTCGCTCTCTTGAAAATGCTGTGTTGTAAACACAAAACTTGTGGTTTGTCTTGCAAACTAAGAGGCTGGTAATGAGATTTTACGTTAAGTGCTTCTGGGAATTCCCCGATGATAATCTCGTAATTAATTCCACATTGTAGAGGGCTGCTGTCAGCCGCTCACCTCCTTTAATTGTAGCTGGGGCCACCTGCGATAGGCGCAGGTGGAGGAGAGCAGGAGCCCGGACAGAGCGGGCTCCGGGCTGCCACGCGCCGAGGTGGCTCGGTGAGCAGGAGGGGACAGATGGATGGGGATGCGCTGGGCTTGGGAGATGCTCTCTTGTGATCTACTTATAGCTCTTCAGCACATGGACCTTCTGTTGATCAATTAGTGGCTCCTTGTAGTTGCTAAATCGCTACGGGCTTAGTTATTATAACCTAATGTAGTCACCAGGTTACGTGGGGAGAAGGTTGGAGAAGAAGGCAATCTGTTAGGAAACGGTTTCTTTCTGGCGCACAAATCTGATGTGTGTGTATTACTTGATATTTGTGTCCCAGTATAAAAACAAGCGGGTGGGTGCGTAGAGCCATAATGCATTTTAGAAGAGAGGAGGAAAGGACTGCAAGTTAACGAGTGTCTGTAAGCCTTGGCTGTTCGGGAGTCAGTCCTTGTATCCCTCTCTCTGTCCTGTCCTCTAGTGAAGTGTGTCAGAAGATTGAGAGGCCAGGGCAAGGCATGGGTACCGAATTGGGGTGCTCTGCACCTCAGGACCCCAGGAGAAGCCTTTGCTGGGAGGAGAAGGTGAAATGCACCCCGTTGCTTGGGGTTCCTGAGCCTGTGCTGACACACACTGTGTTTCTTACGAACTCGTACAATGCCTCCTCCTCCGCCAGACAGAGCTCCAGGCTCCTAGGTGTACGGATGAGCATTTTCTCAGAGCAAAGTGATACGAAAATTGTATCACCTGATTCCTGGGGAGAGGATGCGGTGAGGATAGGATAGGAGCGGTGCGGCGAGTTAGTGACGGCTCTCTGCTGCTGGGGGCAGGAGCGGGGCTGCTTGCCCGGGGGCACCTGCGCTTGCCGGGATGGGGAGAGGAGCACTGCGCCCGGGTCCAGAGCTCTCCCCTCGTCCCAGGACTGCCAGCAGAGAGGGTCCTTCTCTCATTCATCGTGCTCCGTTTGCATCTAGCTATGCGTTAGCACCGAGTTACTTGTGGGTACGTTGGCTGCTACAGGGCTGACACAGAAAGGCTCATTCTGAAGTTATTTCCCAAAGTGGCATCAGATTCTTCCTTTTATGGAAAGGTGCTTTCCTGAGTACACGGCCATCCTTCTTCAGATAGCGTGAACTTCTTATAATGCGGAGACATTCACAACTATGAGAGCAGCTGTAATTGTTTACAGGTATTGGCTTTACTAAGTCGAGATTTGTGAAACTTATTAAGGGGAAACAAAGTAAAGAAAGGGGAAAGAAGTAAAGAATTGTGTGCCTAGTCAGCTTGGGAACATTGAATAAAACCAAGAAGCTATCAGCTATATACAAATGGGATTTTTTTCCGCCCCTAAAGGAAAGGCAGTATATGTCTATTGTGTGTATGGCTGCAGTTGTGAAGGACTGTGATCCAGGGAACGCCATTCAGGTCTGCCTTTTGATGTTCCTGAGGCTTCTGTTGAGCACTGCAAGAGGAGTTGTGAGGATTTGGTTTAGTTTGCTTATGCTCCAGACCTCTTACCGTGGTGGCCACGCAGGCTGTTCAGCCAGGTGCCAGGGGAGGAAGATCCATCAGTTGCCTCCATGCAGCATCTATGCACCGGTGGCCACAGCCTCCTGCGGGCACTGGGGTAGGTCTGGCCGTCTCTGCATGGTGCTGTATGGTGTGTTCATAGCATAGTTTGGGTTGGAAGAGACCTTTAAAGGCCATCTAGTCCAACTCCTCTGCCATGAGCAGGGACATCTTCAACTAGTTCAGGTTCTCAGAGTCCTCTCCAACCTGGCTGTGAATGTTTCTAGGGATGGGAACATCCACCACCTCTCTGGGCAACCTGGGCCAGTGCCTCACCACACTCACAGTCAAGAATTTCTTCCTCGTATCTAGTCTAAATGTTCCCTCTTTCAGTTTAAAACCATTACCCCTTGTCCTGTTGCAACAGGCCCTGGCTGAAGAGTCCCTCCCCAGCTCTCCCGGAGCCCCTTTAGGCACTGGAAGGGGCTCTGAGGTCTCCGCGGAGCCTTCTCCTCTCCAGGCTGAACCCCCCCTCTCCCAGCCTGTCCTCCCCGCAGAGGGGCTCAGCCCTCGCAGCATCTCCGGGCCCTCCTCTGGCCCCGCTCCAACAGCTCCGTGTCCTTCTGCTGTGGGGCCCCCCCGAGCTGGAGGCGGCGCTGCAGGGGGGGGCTCCCCAGAGCGCAGCAGAGGGGCACAGTCCCCCCTCGCCCGCTGGCCACGCTGCTGGGGATGCAGCCCGGGGTGCCGGGGGCTCGCTGGGCTGCCAGCGCACATTGCCGGCTCATGGTGAGCTCCTCACCCACCAACACCCCCAGGTCCTTCTCCTCAGGGCTGCTCTCCATCCCTTCATCCCCCAGCCTGTATGGATACCAGGGGCTGCCCCAGCCCAGGTGCAGGACGCTGCTCTCGGCCTTGTTGAGCCTCGTAAGGTTCACGCGGCCCGCTTCTCGAGCCTGTCCGTGTCCCTCTGGATGGCATCCCATCCCTCCGGTGTGACACCGCACCACTCCACTTGGTGTTGTCCAGAAACTTCCTGAGGGTGCCCTCGATCCCACTGCCCATGTCATTGATGATGATGTCGAACAGTACTGGTCCCAGTATGGACCCTGCGGGACAAGTCCAGTTCTCTGGCTCTGGAAGCACCATGTGCAGCCTCACTTGGGCGCTGCTGCTGCGCGCGCTGCAGACGGAGCCTAAATTCACGCATGCCTGGCTTGTGCAGCTCCTAAATGCCAAGAGTAATGTTTTACAGATATAGAGGAGCAGTTTGAGGCTTATTAACGCTTGGAAATGTTATGGGCTCTTGCGAGGAGGAAAATATTAACCTTTTGATTAAACAAATAGTATCTAAATTAATTTTAATTTAGTTTTCAACCTTTGTGTGCTGCTTTTCCTTATTGCTATTCTGAAACCTTTTGAAATGAGTCGACATATCTCCTTCGCGCTGCAGGAAGATTTCAAGCCTCCTTGTGCTTGGTTTCGCCATGTCTATGTGAAAGTCCCCTGGATATCAGAGCTTTAGTCAGTATTTCTTCCCTTATGTTGAAAATGTTCTTAAATGGGTTCTTTTCAGGGAACACAAGCAATTACTCTTTGTTGTGTGTTCGTTAGTTGATACTGTAGTTTGTCGAGCTGGTGGGTTTAAATTTGAAGTGTTTTAATCTTTAGACCCTATACTACATGCTACCATAATGATGATGCTAACACATCCATTAATTTAGCTAATGCTTTACAAAATTGACAATTTTCTCATCTGTTGCAGCCATACATAACTGCTGAAACACACACAAGATGTCACACCCCCACAAAACCTCTTCAGAAGAATAAACATATTTATGTATCCTCTAAATGCAGTCTGTCTGTTTTCCTGCAGGCTTCGTGCTGTGCTGAAAATAGATTTTACTGAGTTTTAGAAGTACATGTTTAAAACATAATTAAACTGAGTTTGCATAGAATTTTCTTATTCTCCGCTTGTCCACATACACGCAGGCTCACACTAATTCCTTCACTGTGAAACCCCCTTTGCTGTCGGGTTCATTTTGTCTGAGATCTGATCAACTTTGACTACTGGGTTTCTATTTTTGCATTTTACAAATTCGTTTTTGTTGACAGCACATTTCCTGTCCCTCTTCTGTCTTTCTAGATTAATTTTTGCCACTGTAATCTTTCGAATCTTCTTCAGTTATGTTTTTATATTTTTTTTTCACTTTTTTCTACACGAGGCTAATATTCTGTGCAATTGTTAATACCTTAACTTTGCCATCTTAATGCTTCTCATTATAGCCCTATTGCTTTTTGATTTTTACCTTGGTTTTGTTGGTGTGTTTTGAAATCTGGACGTGCCCTTTCGTTGCAAGTTTTGCTGCAGCACTGTGTTTTGCCGGCGCTTGCGCCCATCCCAGGGGCTGCCAAGTGAAAAATCTGCTGAAAGAGGCAAACCTGTGGTGACTGTTTTGCAGTGCCGGCCGTCTCGTATCCCCGCCGGGGTTGTCTCGTGGTGCGCACCCAGGTGACTCCCCTGCGCCCGCCTGGTACTCGCTGTGATGTCCTGCTCTGTGGCTGACCCTTCCCGGGAGGCGGCCCCACAGCCTGCCGGCAGGAACGGTGAGAGAACGCCATGGTGTAATCCCCGCGTATTTCTAACCCTAGCGGTCAAAGGCTTTTAAGTGAGAGGTAAGCATATCTTTTATTACTCGGTTGATACCGTTGAAGGGAAAAAGGCAAGCTTTCCCAGCACACAGGCCTGACCTGAAAAAGGTCCATCTATCAGCCGGTCTAATGAAAGCTCTTCCCTCTCTCCCCGGTCCTCATTCCGATAAGCTTATCAGAAGCAAAGCCAATTGACGAGAATCTGGTTTTGGGTATCTCTAGGCAGCCACTTCATTCTCATTAAATAGGCTTATACGTGTGATGAGGAACTTGCTTTTAAGGTTTTAAAATCGAGTGGCAGACCTAAGTCGGTAATCAAAGACAAATCGTTGCTACTCCTGTGGTTCATCCTCCTCCCCGGGGGCGGTGGGTCAGGGCACCTGGCGGCGGCCGCTGCCCGGCACCGTCACTGATGCTGTGCGCAGGGCGCTCAGTACCCTGCTGTTGTTCCCCGTCGTATCTAACAGGAAAATGTATGCTGGAAGGCGACACACGTTCAATTGCAGCTCGGCACTGAATCCTTTCAAAGGACTCTAACGCATCAGAGCAGCATGGTTGCGCACAGTGAAGGCGCTCACTGGAACTGGCTGCGCGGCCGCCCTTACCCTGGAGAGAAGTAGGTGCCCTCAGGATGTGCCTTTCCCCCTCCCGCAATTGGAGGAAGGCTTTCTCAACCTGCAGTGGGTGAATTTAAATTGGATTAATCCAATGGCAGCTTTATTTTCCTGTCTAATATTAAAAAGATCTAAATATCACTGTCTGATCCCCTAATAAGAAGTCTTGGATTTTTTTTTTTTTTATTGCCATTACAAAAACTCATATCTTTGTGCATGCTGGGACTAAAAGTAAATTGGGTTCTGAAACCTCAAACTCTGCAGGCAGTATGGGAAGGCCCTTTCCCTGCTAGGATATGAAATGGGGAAGGGAGAGAAGGTGTAAATCTCAGTTTTTAATTTAGGAGGCAGTTCAGTACTTGCATTCTCTGGAGAGGGTGGTCAATGTTGCTCTATTCCAAAATGTTAATCTTTGTTGCATTTGGGCACAGGAAATGTGTGCAAACGGAAGGCAGAATTTCATGCTTAATTTGTATCTGTAGAGTGCTGGAAGATGTTTTGTCATAAATGTAGAAGAAATTTTTTTTTTTCTTTACAAAAAGACAATGCTCATCTAATGTCAAGATGAGGAAGGTTCTAGAGCTTGAGAAAGGAATTCCCCAAACTGATCACCTGTTAAACTTATGTCTGCTCTGGACTCTTGCCTGTTTTCCATGGCTGCTCTTCAGCCATTTTTGTGGCTATTGTTAAACTTTAAATTCTTCTTGTCTTTACTTTAGAAATAAATTAGAGTTAAGGGATAGTTTTGTACCATGGGTGGTTCTGCTAAAGTGACAAAGTGGGCACTTACTGAGTTCACAGCAAGCGCTTCTCTGTCCTGTGTCTAAGTAAGTGATGACGGTGTTGCCTGTACTAATATTTTGGTACTGTTCACATACTACGATGAGTTCAAAGACCTCACTCCAGGGTGTTCATATCATAGAATCATAGAATGGTTTACGCTGGAAGGGACCTTGAAGACCATCCAGTGCCACCCCCCTGCCCTGGGCAGGGACATCTCCCACCAGCCCAGGGTGCTCCCAGCCCCGTCCAACCCGGCCTTGGACACCTCCAGGGATGGGGCAGCCACAGCTTCTCGGGGCAACCTGCGCCAGGGGCTCACCACCCTCAGCGTAGAGAATTTCTTCCCAATATCTCATCTAAATCTCCCCTTTTCCAGTTTGAAGCCATCCCCCCTCGTCCTATCAGTCCATGTCCTTGTAAAAAGTCCCTCCTCAGCCCTCCTGAAGCCCCTTTAGGCACTGGAAGGTTGCAATAAGGTCTTCCCGGAGCCTTCTCTTCTCCAGACTTGACTCTCGAAGAAACACTTCAACTCAAGTCAAAGTGTTTCTCTCTGTTGAGGTGTAGAATGAGAGTTGTTTCTCCCTATGTCCCATTACATTGTCCCTCTCGAGCAGTTTGTCCGTGTGGGATCACTTCTCCAAGGGCAGAGATGAGTTTGGTGCCAACTTTGTTAGAATTTATAGGTTGTTTTTCTGTTTGGTTGGGTTTTTTTTCCTCCCCTGCCTGGAACTCATGCAAATAATGTCTCCCACCCCGTTTTTAGAGGAGGAGACATTTCCAGTCTGGCCGTGGTAGCTGGAAATCAATGTGGTGGTCTTTCTGAATTTCTGACTTCCCATGGGGTTGAGATGTGGGTAGCCTGCAGGACCTCCCTGCGTCTCTGTCAGCCCCTTGGGGTGGCTTCTCCCTTAGAAGGCTCGTGTCACCGTCCTTGCCTGTGCGAGCACCAGGCAGCATTACTGCAGTGCGCTTCGCCTGGCATGTCACCGTGTCACCTGCCTTTGCTTTTTTTAAATTTCTGCGTTGATCAGAATTAATGGCCGCGTTTAAAGTGGGACAGTTGGCGTACTGCAGTGAAAAGGAGAATAAATAAAGGCGAGAGCAATTAGGTAAGCCTGCTCTCGCGCTGCAAGTTTCTCTCTTTTTTGCCCCCTTTCCTGCTGGCCATGGGGCTGTGCTGCCAGCCTCCCTGGCCGGACGTGAACTGCCCATGGATTAATTTAAATGAAAAACTACGATGTTTCTGACTCGCAGTCATGTCCTGATGCTACTTTGCTGTTCCAGCAAAGGAAGAGAGGGTAAAAAGCAAGCTAATTTTAGAATTAACGTCTTTTTAATGTGAGTGCATTCATCGTAGCCATTACTTAGTGTGATGAATTTCCTGACTCTGTAGTGCAGGTTTAGTGCCGGTTCCACAAGAACAATTAATGCATGGCAGGAATTGGGAGAAGGTGATCCTTCTCAGGTTACAAAAAATGTTTCTCAACAAAATTTCATATAGGTTCACCTGGGAAATAGTGCCAAGACAAATACTGCCTCATTAAATTATATGAATAGGGTTTTTTTTTTTCATTTTACAGTTCTGATTTTCCACTGAAATATGTTGCAAGCTGGAAGACCTTAGCTATGATATTGTCTGAATTTCACTGGAGCAGTTTCCCTTACGGTCTTCTGACTTTCATTACTCAAGCAAGCTTTTTTTCCCAGCCTTTGTAGTTGAACGAGAAACCTTGGTACGTTTACAGCTATGTGTTTGTAGTTGTGCTATTTTCTCCTTCAGGAACATGTTTTGGGAAAAATTATATTCCGTAGAAAACTAAGCTTTCAATATAAACCATAGGAAAATTTAATATGTATCTGTATTAGAAGTGCGTTGTTAATGAAAAATTGGGTTTTATATGGTTTTATGCATTTTTTTCTTTTAACAGCTCTTGATTTAAAGACAAAGAATGTGCCCATAAAGTATAGTTTATTGTATAGTGAGCTCTTAAAAATGCAGCGCTGTATCGATCGTCCCTGGTATCCGGTATATGTGCGATCAGCCTCACTGAGTTTGTCTTACATAAACAGTCCCTTTTTCTTTTCTTAATCTATTTCAGCAATTAAAAATGCATGAAGTGCTTTAATTAAACCTTGCGGTGTTTGCATGTAGGATGCAGTTTCTTGGAAGAATGATTAGTTTTGTGTATGAAAGAGTTATTGTCTCCGTCCGCCCGTGATGCCGTCCCGCTGCTCGGCGGTCGGTGCGGTGGAGCGGAGCCTCTGGCTCGCCCTGCTCTGGGCAGGAGGTGCCCGACATCCAGCGCGCTTTCTCATCAACTGGAAGAGCAAAAAAATTCTGGTTTAAATCCTAAAGCAGATGCCATCTTGAAAAAATATTGAATTAGAAGAAAATAATTTGGTGATAGTAAATCTAAATATATTTTATAAAAGCTAAATTACACATGCGTGTGTGTGTGTGTATATATATATAAAGGGCTACAGAGATGATGGGGGGATTGGAGCATCTCTCTGATGAGGAAAGGCTGAGGGCCTTGGGGCTTTTCAGTCTGGAGAAGAGAAGACTGAGGGGGATCTTATCAATACTTATCAATACTCAAAGGGAGGGTGCCAGGGGGATGGGAACAGTCTTTTTCCAGCGGTGCCCAGTGACAGGACAAGAGGGAACGGGCACAAACTTGACCATAGGCAGTTCCATCTCAACCTGAGGAGGGACTTCTCTCCTGTGCGGGTGGCAGAGCAGTGGCACAGCTGCCCAGAGAGGTGGGGGAGTCTCCCACTCTGGAGCCATCCCAAACCCGCCTGGACGCCGTCCTGTGCCACTGCTGGAGGTGCCCCTGCTGTGGCAGGGGGTTGGGCTGGGGGAGCTCCAGAGGGCCCTTCCAGTCCTCACCACTCTGCGATTCTGCGATATACAAGATGCCTTTTAATATCTTGCAGCTTAACTTGATAAAAGCAGTATGTGCACTCTCCTGTAATCCTAAAAGAATTATTTCTGGAATTACCCAGTACACTTCTGGTCTTTTAGCGATGTTAAAGGGAATATTGTTTGCTTTACAAAAGGTGATTCTGTCCCCTCCAAATACCTCTGTTGGAGGGATTTGTCCGAAATTGCAGTTACGGTGTGATTTATTCTTAGGGTCCCTGTCCCTAAAGTTGAGTGTTTTATGTTTTAACTTTCTCTTTTTATGCTTAACACAATACACCCATATACGTACGTATTGTGTGTGTGTATGCATATTATGTCTGTGTGTTGCCATAGATCTCCAGTTCTGATATTTTTAACGTGGCACTTCAGTATCACCTTTTTCTCTAACTTTATGGTTAGCATATTTTGCACGGGGTGACTGAAAAGTAGTTAAAAAAAAACAATGCTTCAGAATCAGTTATTGTCGCCCAGTTTTAATTGCTGTCGTCTTGCAGTCAGGTACGTTCGTTCCTTTCATTCCTGATGTTAGGAGTTGCTCAGTGATCGTTCACAGCGAAGGACTGCGGGCAGAGCCTGCTGTTTCCACTGGTTTTATTCATACCAATTGGATGGTGCTTTCCTGTTTTTTCACTGCACAGTCCAGCTAATTCATTCTGGGCAGCACTCGCGTGAATGTGTGAAATTGGTATTTTAGGAAACTTCAGACTAAGCAGAAGTTGTGTAAACAGCATATTGTAGTTCACTGATTTGATGCGACTGATGCAGATTTTATACTGAACGAGGTGTGTGTGGGGGTCCGTGATTTGCATGCAGTAAATTGGACTAATGGAGAGATTGAGAGGCGGGTTTTTTTGAAGTTTGATTATTTTCCTGTCGATAAGTAAAAGCTTTCTCTACTGCAGGTGTTACGTGTGTGCTTCCCTTCGAAGTGCAGGTTGCTTTGGGTTTGGAAAGCGAACTCTTAATAGTGCTCAGGTATGAGTTCGAATTTTCTCGTTATTTTGCTGTTAGGCGACTTTCCAGTTTAAGCGCAGATTGTTTATTTTTTTTCCAGCCGTATGTCTTTTTGGTTTTTTCCTCTCTCTCCCCACCCTGCTTGGCATCTTTAGGATATAATCTATGTTGGCTGAACTTCGGTTGTCACTTTCTGTATAGACTGGGCACTTGGCTGGTGTGTGTATATGGGAAATTATGGATTAAGTCAGTCAATGATGAGATGTGTTACTCTTAGGAAAAGGATAATCTGGTCCTTTCTTCATCCTTAGAGAGCTTTTTCTAATAGGATTAAGATGGATGTGTGTGGCCTGAGAGCTGATGTTTAAAATTTGATGCAAATAATATAACCTGAAAAATGGAAAGCCTGCAAGTTAAAAAAGCACCTGTTATACTACAGATCATGCTGTTGTCATTTAAGACCAAATCAGGTATCATTTCATATCAGGTTGCCCCTTAACCTCATTAGTAATTTGTGAGTGGGAATCGATGGTGATGTTTTCTGACATTCGTTCACAGGTACCACTGTAAATGAAGGGATTTCTCCTCCCACTCCGCTGGGCACCCCTTTGGCGCCCGGTGCGCGGGCACGGAGCGGTGCCGGGGTCTGCTCTGCCCCCGCTCGTGCTCCTCCCCGGGGGTCTGACAGTCACCTCTGCTGTTTCTGGAGTTAATTGCAAATTCTGTAGCTGGCCAGCAGGGCTGGGGGGGGACTGTGCCCCTCTGCTGTGCTCTGGGGAGCCCCCCCTGCAGCGCTGCCTCCAGCTCGGGGGGGCCCCACAGCAGAAGGACACGGAGCTGTTGGAGCGGGGCCGGAGGAGGGCCCGGAGATGCTGCGAGGGCTGAGCCCCTCTGCGGGGAGGACAGGCTGGGAGAGGGGGGGTTCAGCCTGGGGAGGAGAAGGCTCCGCGGAGACCTCAGAGCCCCTTCCAGTGCCTAAAGGGGCTCCAGGAGAGCTGGGGGGGGACTCTGGGTCAGGGAGGGGAGCCGTGGGACGAGGGGGAATGGTTTTACACTGAAAGAAGGCAGATTCAGACTAGGTAAAAGGGAGAAATTCTTCCCTGTGAGGGTGGTGAGCCCCTGGCGCAGGCTGCCCCGAGAAGCCATGGCTGCCCCATCCCTGGAGGTGTCCAAGGCCGGGTTGGACGGGGCTGGGAGCACCCTGGGCTGGGGGGAGGTGTCCCTGCCCAGGGCAGGGGGTTGGAACGAGATGTCTTGAAGGTCCCTTCTAACTCTAACCATTCTATGATTATGTTATGGTATTGAAATGTGTTTTTTTTTCATATTTCTGAATAATAAGCCATGCTAAAATTGTAACACACGGCTGTGAGTCTATTTTCATTTCTCCTTGTGTTAGAAATGAGATCATTTGTTTCGAGGTTGTTTTCAGTATCTGGCCCTTTTTTGTTGTCCTTGCTAGTTACCAAATCCTGGTCTGTGATCAAATTACCTCTTGCTAGGAAGTGACTAATTAGACTAATGCATAATTTTGCAGAAAGCATAAGCTGGCTGTAAGAGAGAACTGCACGTCCTTGGAGGCTGTAGACCCAGTGGAAATCCATACTTTCCCCTTAGCTTACTGCTTTTGCTGGGGTTCAGTCTCGCTTCCATAGGGGAAAGCAGCAGAGCTCCGGAGGGTGGAAGCGGTGGATCCCCAGCTGCTTGAGCAGCCTTTGTGATGGGGGACAGCCCTGGAGAAGGGCAGCCCCATGCAGACCCTGGGGCTGTCTGGGCTACGGCCGCTCTCCTCTCGCCAGGAGGAAGGTAGCCAGCTCCTGGCCAACGGGCTGGAACGCCGTGCGAGACTTGGCTTTAACCAGAGAGGCTGGAGTGTTCAAAAACAGCGAGGGTTTTGTCATTTGGGGGCTTTGAAGAGTTGCTTCATTGGCTCGTTTGGTAACGATGTGGTTTGCTTGAGGGATGAACCTTTCCTGAATGGCTTTGCAAATGAGCAAACATAGCTGTTGCTCACCCTGTGTTACATGAACGCAGCTGCTGACCATGACTTGAGAAATCACAGGTCCCTGTTTGATTGATTATGTATTATTTTACAGTCATTTTCTCAGTTATGGGGTGCAAGTCTAGAAACGACCAACTTAAGTCTACAATTCAAAAGGCATCGCTTACTAGACCGGTGGGATTTACTCTCTGTGGGAACTGGCAATCTTCCCTTTGTCTTTTTTGTAAATCATGAGTTGCAATAATTTGTGACACGGTAGTACCGGACTTGTTACAGCCTCCACAAGTTAGCAGGTTTAAACAAGTCATAAAAAGAAGATTTATTACCGAGCAGACACCGTGATTTAGGTCAACGGGGCTTGACAAGGAGGTGTTTTTCTTGATAATGTAAAACTTTTCAGTTGCTTTTCTTGTAAGGAACGTTGAACAATGATTCTTTTGGGTGAAGAAAAATTTCTTTTTTTGCATTTTATTTTTATGACACTTAATAAAGCACAGCATTCGTTAAAAAGGCATATCCATTTTTACAGTCATGTTAAATTTAGCGGATTTTGTTGCAATAATGAAATATTTCATTGAAACTGTTTTTCCTGTAGACCACCATTCCCTAAGTGGAACATAGGGATAATGAGTATGAAAATGCAACGTTTTAAGGTGCTGCGCATTTGCAGAGATGGAGATCTTACAGACAGACTTCAGTGCCCGGGTGCTGCTGTTATTCACCGGACCTGGCTGCGCACAGCCTTTTCTTTATAAGAGGTGGTGATTTTGAACAGGAACTTCACGAGCTGCCATGCGCGCAGTTTTGAACAGGGTTCGCCTGTCCCAGCTGTCCTGCGGCGTGGCAGGCTGTGTGTCCGGGCGTGCGGCTTCCCCGCGGGGGTCCCCGGGCAGCCTGTCCGGGGATGGTCCCTCTGTGCCACCCCGCTGCGCCTGGAGAAAACCCTGCAAATACCCATTCCCGTCTGTAAATGGATTTCTACCTTGCTAGCAAGGAGTATGAATTTATCAAGGAGAAAAAAGATTTCTTAAGGCTTATTCACAAGGCAGTGGCTCTTCAAAAAGAAGCTCCTTCCTTTTTTCTTCCGCTGGAATAGCATTTTCTGGGCTAGACCGAAGTGCGTAGCCTCTGTGCGCAGGTGATTGATGCGTGCTGCTGAAATGTGACATAATTACCCATCCAGCCTCGTCTCAAATACCAATTAGGGTAATGTGCGATGCTCTGCGTGCGTGCCGGCTGCGGGCTCACAGTGTGTTGACTCAAGTGGCGGTTGTCCTGAAAGCAATTCATCCCGGTGTTCATAACTAGATGGACTTCTACACACGGAACCGCTCTTCCTCAGACGCGCCCGAGGGCTGCGTTGGATAGCTGCGGGCGGGCGCGCAGGTAAAGCTCTGAAGGAGGGTGATCTGGGGACGCGGAGGAGGAACCCTCCCGGCCCTCAGCCCCGCTCTGGTCCCTGTGGCACTGGGGTATGTCCCCTGGGCATCACAGGGTCTCCTGCCTGTTTCCCTTTTCCTGAGCCCTGCGGTGTCTGCGACACGCTGCTTTTGGGAATCCTCAGCACCTTCCTGCTTATGACCGAATTTGGAGTGGCAAAATTTGCTGTTGGTTGGAGGTGGGGAGGGGGAAGGATGCTGTTTTCAGCATCCCTCCTGTTTCCCGTGAGGAGCCGAGCAGGCAGGGGCGGTCCCCCAGCCCAGGACCACAGGACCTACTCGCAAAACTCTTCACAAAACCAGAGAGAAAATTCACGAAATGTTTTTCTCTCCAAACTTTTGCCTTGTTTAAAGCGTAGTGTGGTAGACTAAAAACATTGAACTGTTCAGCCCTACAGGACAATAGCACAGAGCAAAAGCAAAGAAGAATCTTTTAATAAAGATCTACTGAAGATATGTGTAAATAAATTCAGGCAGCTATCAAACATTTCTTTTTTCGTAAATGTGGAAAAAGCACTCCTGTTAGTGAAAGCAGATAAAATGCTGAGATAGAAAAACTATATGTCAGTAGTGGTTTGACTTTATAAGGCACTCTGAAATACTAGAATGACAGCCAAGGTGGGTTAGGGAAGGTTTAAAAAATAAAAATAAATGAAATGCCTCTTGCCTTCATTCCATTCAATTCCTGCGTGTTTAGTTTTGTTGTGTAGAGGACTGGTTTGACTGTCACTGTTAATCTTACATTTGTTATTCTACCTTTACTTCAATATTTTTGGCTTCATTTGCAATGGTGAATTTTTCAAAATAAAGAACTACGACTGCTGCAGGGAAAAATGGCACAAATTTATACAGACAAACTTGTTCCACAGAGATCTTCACAGGCCGGTAGAAGTGCGCGCGGTGGTTAGGAGGTTTGTAGGGAATGCCGTTACGGCGGCATGATTGTTTTTAAAAGGAGCGCCCCTCACGTGGTGCCCATGGTGGGCAGGAGGAGCGCATGATGGACCCCCCGGGCGAGGGAGGCTCTTGCTGAGCAGCAGGAACTTCTGAAACGTGGCCCGAAATACGTGGCAGGCCGGTCTTCAGTCTATTCACTTTCCATCGGCTTTTGCTTGCTTAGCACTTAGCATCCGTTAGGTATTTCCATTACATTTAAATTAGTATCGATACACTAATACATCTTTCCTGGTTTATTGCTCATTTATAATTAGTTTCGGAGTGGCGACTCATATCTCATTGTATGAGCAAGCCCCGGGCCCACCAAGGCGATGGATGAGCGTGTGGTTCCTGTGCATCCCACCCTTTCCTGCGGAGGACGGGGCTCGTCCCTCCCCGCTCCGGCCGGCTGGCTGGGGAGCAGGCAGCATCGCTCCTCCACGGACCTGCCGCCCTCTGCCCGGGAGCGTGGTGGCCACGGGGACAAGGGACGCGTGTGGCAGAGGGCAGCGTCGCTGCTGTGTCCCAGCACGGCTGGCTTGAGGGGCAGTGGGCTGCCCCAAAGTGCTCCCAGAGAGATGCTTCCCGTGTGAATCCTCTCCTTTTCTCAGATTTTTGTCCAGGATATTTTTTCCTACAATGCAGCAGGCAAACGGAGCGACGGAGGAGGCTGAACCTCGCTGCCGTTCTCTGCTGGTCTTGAAGTTTTGTTCTAAGTTTCTGTAAGACGTATTTAAATTAGAAATCACCAGTTTTCCTGTCTTGCTTTATGCAGCCTTGGTTTTATCTTTGTGTGTGAAGCTGCGAAGGAGAAAAAAAAATATCTGGAAGTTAACCCCTGCCTGTTTCCAACACCAGGAGAGGGGTGAATGGGTGCCGTGGGTGCCGTCGGTGCTGCCGCGTGTCCCCTGAGGCTGTGGGCAGGACACAGGGCAAAGGCAGCCACTGCCCGTGCAGGCTGGCCTGGAGGACCCCAGCAATTTCTCGTTAATCTGTCCCTGTCCCAATGCGTGCGCGTACTGTGTGTGGTGCCGGCTCAGGGCTTTCCCTCCATCTTAGACTTGGACATTACTCGTGAGACAGTCGTACCTGGACATGCCTGGTGGCATGGGTTTGCAAGGAGCCACAGGCACACACAACTGTTTCACCCTTCACGTCTCTTTAATTTCCTTCTTTACTAGATTGGTTTTGGTTCTCTGCATGGTGAGTGCCTTCTGCTTTTCTTCCCTGAGCTGTTCCTAGGAAAAGCTAATCCCTGCTCTTGCTTCTGATGGCTGCACGGCCCCATTTACAATCCCAGCCAGGAGTCCTTGAAGATCAGGGTAGAGCTTGGGAGGTGTTTTGGCTCTGCTGTTATGAACATGACCCGACTGATGCTCGCGGCTGCCCCGAGGGGGGCTGGCGGCTGCAGCCCAGGGGGAGACGAGCCCCGATGCAGCCCACACTGCAGCCGCTGCAGCAGCATCTTCCGATGGCAGCATCCGTGGAGGAGAAAAGGATGATTGCTTATGAAACATGGTTACAACGTAATTGGGAGCGTCGTATTTACAGATTCTTCTTTCAGGGCTGATAATACAAGTACTGAGATTTTACACAGGTTAAGGTTTCGCACCGCCGTTCCTCAGCCTAATGAAAGACTTTTTCAGAGATTCGGTGATTACCCACAATCAGGGCTTTCGCATTGCTTCATTCTCTGGTTTGTCTTGAAGTCCATTATAGTGGAAAATTAAAGGAAGCAATACCTGGAGATGCTGCAGGTTTTTTGAGAAAGATATGAGCCTTTCAGTGTCACTCTGAAAAAGATGTTGTTTATGAACTGATTAGATACTGTACAGGAAGATTGGAAGGGGATGGGCGAGAGTGGATAATTGTTTTTATCCTCTTGAAAACAGTTGGACTGTTCAGCCCAGTATCTGTGGTTTCCTAACTTTGTATTACAGCTGATTTGCTTAAAAGAAGAGTTGTGGTTCTGAACTGCATTGAACTAGTATGGTATTTAATTAGACTCTGAAATTTTATCAAAACCTAGCAGTAGGTATTACTGCAGTGTAATAAACAAGGCTGGTAATTGTGGAGAGCGTGTAACTTTAGATTGCATCATTTAACTGTGTGTAGGTTTCGTATGAATTTATGAAGAATGTTCATGGGAGTTGATGCATTTTTTTGATGGGAAGGTGCCCCCTTTCAGATCTGCTCTCAGAAATGGCAGCCAGTATCCGTAAGTAGACTTCACGTCTGTCCTAAGTGGTATTTTTTAAAAAATATCCGATGTTCAGTTTATTCTCTCCCTCCAGACCTCCTTGTACCTCTCTCGGCATTCTGCCTTGGGGCTGTCAGTAGCGGAGTCAGCGTAGGCTGCTATGTCTCTGTACAACATATGTAGCAGAAGTGCTAAAAAAGTGTATTTACGGCAGAAGTTACAGTGAGTTCTGATGCTTTTAGTATTGGAAAGCAACATTCATTTTTTTCAGCGGCATGGAACTCTTATGTTGAGAAATACTGTGAAGGGAATGATCTATTTAATGATGTTTATGACAACTTTACAGGATTTATTGCTACCGTATAATTAAAACTAGGATTCTTTATGTTCTGGATTAAGATAAGTCTGTGTGTAGTTGTGAGCAGCAGAAATACATCATGTAAATGGCAAAGGACTGTGAATTGATCCTTTAGTTTATTGGATTCTCTATGGAGTTTACGGCAACAAGTTATTTGGGATAGAATGCCGGGATTGTATTGAGATTCTTATAATCACTGTGGAGAAGCAACTGAGAGAGAATTATTTTTCAGGATTTGGGTTTAAAAGTACAAACCAACCGAAGCAAAGCCCCAGCCTCCCGTGTGCCGGGCTAATAAAGGTTACCGCCACTCAGGTGGTGATGCGCACAGAGCCGTAAACAGCGGTGATGGAGGCGATGGTGTATCGCGCCGTGTCAGGACTGCTCCCGGCGACTGTGAAATTGGATGTGTGTTTTGGGTGGTGGAGCGGGCGTGTTCCTCAGCTTCAATGTGCTTTGCTTTCTGAAGCCGGAGTGAAGGCTGCGGTGGCTTTTCCCGAGCTCTGGATAAATGCTGCTGTGCATCACGCTGCCGGCAGCAGCGGGCGGCAGGGCTGCCTGCGTCAGGCTGCACAGCTCTTCATTGGTTGCTCAAGGAAAGCCTTTGGAAGGATAAGGTTCTTACCTTCAGCTGCCTTAGTTAAAGGAAAAATGAAAGAAGATAAAATAAGGAGTAAAAAGAATGCTTTGAACCGAAATGTTATACAAGGAATTTAATTACAAACTAGAATGAAACCCCAGCACTGGATTTCCTACAAGAGACTGGAGGTTTTCCGCATGGGAAATGGCAGCCACATGGACAGTCTCCAGCGCAGCTCCTGCTAGCAGGGCTTCACCGTCTTCTGCTTTATAACCAAAGAGCAATGTTATGTGGCCGAGAACAATTGCTCAGGTGATCTTTTTACCCTGAATATTGTTTAGCAGAAGGAAAAAAACTCAAGGAAGTTAGAGTCATAGCATCATAGAATGGTTTGGGTCGGAAGGGACCTTAAAGATCATCCAGTTCCAACCCCCCTGCCCTGGGCAGGGACACCTTCCACCAGCCCAGGGTGCTCCAAGCCCCGTCCAACCTGGCCTTGGACACCTCCAGGGATGGGGCAGCCACAGCTTCTCGGGGCAGCCTGCGCCAGGGGCTCACCGCCCGCACAGGGAAGAATTTCTTCCTCATATCTCATCTCAATCTCCCCTCTTCCAGTTTGAAGCCATTCCCCCTCATCCTATCACTCCATGCCCTTGGAAAAAGTCCCTTCCCAGCTCTCCTGGAGCCCCTTTAGGCACTGGAAGGCTGCAATAAGGTCTTCCTGGAGCCTTCTCTTCTCCAGGCTGAATACCCCCAACTCTTATTATTATTTATTATTAGCTCTTCAATACCGTGCAACAACTTTTTGTTAAGAAAACCCCCAAAACTGATGCTCTGTCCCATTCCTGGTAAGTCACCTCTTGGAGTTGAAAACCAGCAGTTCTCCTGTGTGAAACTGTGCCAAAAGTGTTTTTAGTGGTACCAAATTATTGTTATTTAGAAAACAGCATTGTGTACTGGATATAGATAAATGTGATGGGGAGGCACGAACCGCTGTTGCTTTTTAAGCAGTGGGGCCGTTTGCTCTGCGGGACAGTGCCAGGGAGCGGTGCGGGGAGCCCTTCACGGCTTTCATCGTGCTTGCCAGCCAGCCTCCCTAACTGGGATCACAACAAGCTCCGGTTTGGGGATGGCCGTCCCGGAGCCTCTGGGGGAGTCAGGAGGCGAAGACTGCAGACGCCATCCACGTGGAAACGCGCCATGGCTGAGGGCTGCGCCCAGGCTCCTGCTTTGCCCGAGACACGCGCGGTGCCGGTGGCCGGGGCCGGCAGGCTGCGGGAGGAGAAAGCTCCTAGGCTTCGCAAAATGGTGTTAAACTGTTCGGAACCCGGCTATGGCACCTCCTCGCTGGGAGGAGGAGATGCCTGCAGCCACATCTCATCCCCTGGTGGGTGCCTGGGGCAACGCAGCGAGGCTGAGCTCAGGGTACATCAAAGCTGGGAGCATCTTCCTACATGTGTGGCTCTCGATTTGGCCAGCTAGAGAGAGCGTGGAGGATCAGAGATGCCCCAGCATAGGTTTTTATAAGATTCCTCTGAGAATGAGCCAAGAATGATTGATTTTATGCCTCGTATTAGTATTGTAGTAAAATATAAATCAGTGATAATTAGGAAGTGCATAATGCATAGCCTGTGTCTGGAAGAACTGATGGAGGCAACAGCAGGGAGCAGGAGAGGCAGCAGCCGGCTCTGCCTGCTCTCCGGCTCCCAGCTACGCTAGGACCTCATTACATAGTCCCCTTTCAAGCAAAAGTTCATTTATGAAATACATTTTTCAAATTTTCATCATCAGTAGAGACAAATTATCGTGTAGTAAGATCTGTTTACCAGTAAGCTATTCACATTTCGTCTCCTGCCTGTTCTGCGCATGGGGATGTCCAAGAAGACTTTGTGTATGAGGCAGGTGGTAATTGCATGTGGCTTGCACCCCTTAAGCTACAGTCTTCTCTATCTCTATTCAAAGTTCAATTTTATCCTCATCTAGTTGTTTTTATTTCTCCAAACAGCAATAGCTCTTCAGTTCCTTATAAAGTTGGGAATTTTTCCTTTAGAACGAGCGAGATTCAGGCTGAAGTCAGACCTTTAGAAAAAAAGGAGTTTTCTGCTCTGTTGTTCAAGAAGGTGCCTTCACGGACCCCCAGCTCTCTTGGGGACAGTCCCTCACTGCAGAGGTGGTACGTGACCCCATCATCGGGGCTCGAACACATCCCTACAGAGGGAGACTTGGGATTTCAGAGGGCGGCTCACAGCCTGTGTGGCAAACTGGTAGTTTTGAAGCTCTCCGGTCTTATTGTTGCTGTTGGGTGAAAAAGAGGTTTTTCTCCATAGTGGAAAAGTATCAAGTGGTATTTGCAACTTTGTCTTTTAGAAATTTAACCAATTAATAATACATGAAGAAGATTAGAATAATTTACTGACTAGACAGTTTCTGAACCAGGAGAATGCTCTTTGATGGCGCGGGTATTTCTCAGTTTTTGCACTGACTATTGGTCACGTTTGTACACGGTGCGCACAGATCGCCCTCGCCTTTCAAGGCGTTTGCGGCGTGCTTGGTGGTTAAACCCAAAAGCTGTGGTTTCTGCTCATCCACATCGCTGCTGCTCATGTGTCACCGAGGGGGTGGGAAGTGCCGTTGGGATGTCACTGCGGGCAGCGGTCCTCTCTCCTCGCCAGCTCGGGGTGGGATGAGCTGACCGCTGGGGACACCAGAGGGACCAGGAGGGCTTTGGGGTGTTGCCATCCAAGCTCAGCCCAGGGAGGTGGGACACAGGGTGGGACACTGGGGGCAAGGACCCCGCTGTCCCGCGTGGAAGAGCTACCCCAGCTCTCCGGGCCCCCATCTGCAGAACAGCATCGTTATGTTTGCAGTGGGATTTGTTACTCAAACTCAAAACCGAAGTACAAGGAAGGAAGAGGAACATTTGAGGTGAAAAAACAACCAAAAAAAAAAAAAAAAAAGCATGGGTGATGAGTCCTTCTATCTTGTGAGCGTTTCCATGCTTATTTGTGCAACAGTCCCGGTGCAGTGCCTTTAGAGGATTGTTAAGTAAATTGAATGCTTTGAAATCTATTGGGCTTTGCTTTTTTTTTTTTTCCCCTCTTTCTTTATCTTGAATTTTGTGCTTTCTATTCTCCACTCCACCAAAGACCTCAGCACTTCTAATAAGCCCTAGCGAGGGGGTTGTTTTCATTTCCAAAGGAGGCCTATCTCTGCTGACAGATGATGAAAAATGTCTGCAGGCACAATGCTGGAAAAAATAGCATTTTTATTCTTCGTGGGCATGCTTCATGTCAGTTCCATTATCCCCGCGTGCACCAAGATGGTCATTGAAGAGATGAGCTGTTAATTCTGGTGCTTGGAGGTAAAGCTATTTTTGATAGACACAATTTTTTTTGTTTGTTTGTTTTAAAAGCATACTTCAAAAATATTTGAAACCTGCTTCAGTAAGTTAATGAACAAAACTGCTGAATCACTGCTCCGTCTTAGTGGCAACTATTAAATGGAGTTAACTGAAGCACCGTGAGTCGCATACAGACGCCTCCTTCGAAAAGTGTTAAGTGTGTACAGCTCCTCCTGGAATTACACAAGTGTGACAAGGTGTAGAAGTCTGCAGAGAATTGTAAATTACTTTGGTTTCAAGATCTTGAAAGATAATCACAGAAGAAATGCTCAGCAAATTAAAGCAGCAGCCTCGTTTGCTTTGCTAGAGGCATAATGAATATATGCCCTTGAAGGACAAAAGCGGTTTTTTTTTTTTTTTTTTGTGCTTGATTCAAAGTGAGCTGAATTTGATTGAGTGAAACCAGTGTCTCGGCAAAGGCGGGCAGGGATGATTTCAGGTGCTGTTTGGCCTCTGTTGGGAGAGGCTAAATTAAATAATTCTGCGGCTTGGAAAAGCTGTAAGCAAAGAAGGATAAACTGAGGATTTGTAAAGGCATAAATAGGCAGAGAAGGTTGATTAGGGATTCGCTGTGTCTCCCAAGGTAAAAACCAATGAAGATGTGAGATAGCAAATCCAAAGCAAATAAAAGGGATGTGTTTTTTTTTTGTTTGTTTTGTTTTGGTTTTTTTTTTGCCAGCAGTGCTCGGTTAAGTCATGCAGTTCACTGTCATCAAGATAAATAGAATTTAAAAGGGCGTTTGCAAGCTGGTGGCGATCTGTGGAACACAGCGATCTGGGTACAGCCCCCACCTCGGCACAGGGACATCGCTGGAAGAATTATTTTAAAACGTGTGGCTTAATTATTTTTTTTTTTGCCATGTTCTACAAGTTGCTGTGAGACAGCGTAGTAAAGCCGGGCGGACCTGTGGCCTGAGTTAGGAAAGGGTTTGTTGTCTTGTGATTTCCTGGGAGCCTTTGCCAGATGGGCACAAAACGAAGATGGGGTTTGGTTTTGCTTTACTGAATTATAATATTAAAAACTGGAAGAGGCCTGAAGATACTTCATCTAATCAGTTCTGCTGTTGATATTGTTTATTCCTGTGGTTTTTGCAGTTCTGTTGTAAATTACAAACAAGTTTTTCTTAATTTGCATGCTGGATCATCAGCACAGACTTTGGTTTTTGGTCACAAGTCTGACCTCCTCTGGCTTGTTTAGCTCTGGCTGTAGCTGAGATTTCTCTTTGCTCAGTTCCCCACAAATACTTCTAACTTTGTCCACCTGGGCTCCATCCTTTAAATATTCTCAAACTGCACCAGTTCTCCAGTTTTTGTGTTTAGCTCATGCGAATTCTTCTGTTCCCTCAGGTGTATCAAGGTACAAGTATAATTCACTAACTTATTTTGCTGCTTGGATTTCATCTCGGTTTCCTTGAAAGGCTGTAAAAACTTTCTCTTCAGAGGTTTCAAAGCAAATATTTAAAAAAAAAAAAAACCAAAAAAAACCAACCCAAACCAACAACCCACACATGCTGTGGGTGTGTTAAGTCCGGTTAATTGTGTCCTGTGGTGTGGGGAAAGCTGAGGTGACCTTCTGAGGTCCACCTCCATTCCTAGCCTTCTCTCATTTTCTTTCTTTCGTCTTCTGTTTAAACAATGACAAGTAGACTGCGATTCCAAGTTCATTAATCGACGTGATTTACAGAGGAGAAGAGGAATGTAGGTCTCCATTTTGTTAAGTTTTTTAACAGTGTAGATTCTTAATATTGGAAGATTGAGTTAATACAGTCTTTGTGGACAGAAGAAATGAGGTGTGTATTTGTCATGTGCACCTGGCAGCAGTAATGGGATGAATGTGATAGCAGCTCTATGCAGCCCTCCTTCTCTTTATTTACCGTTTTATTTACTGAAGATGTGTATATGTATGTATGTGTATAAATATATGTATGTGTATATATGTAATTACATACGCGTGTGAAAGTATTTTGCTCCTGCCTTTTTACCGGAGTGTTGTTTGTCCAGGATGGACAGTCCTCTTTCAGATCCGCAGTACCTGTTGCCCAGAACTCATCCGTACTGAAAGCAGAAAGGCTTACAGATGCTGGTGCCCAAATTATTTGAGCTATAAGGAGCTTATTTAAAAAAAAAGAAGACAAAATTATGGAAATAGTTTCTGTCTTCAAGGCAGCAGTGACAGAGGAGCTGAGGTTACCGCAGCACCAGCCATTTTGTGCTTCTTCGAGGGTGCAGCGAGGCAATGCCATGTAGACAGCATCACATCTCAGCGGCTCCTCCAGGCAGTGGTTCTGCTCCTTCCTTCTCAGCTGAGGTATCCCTGGGTAAGGACAGAGCCATGAAAAACATAACTTTTGCAGTTTTGAAATATTCCAGGGAACGCTGAAGAAACTGGAAGTGGAGTATTCCCTTAAGTCTTTCAGATACCTAAAAAATAATTGTTTTGGCTTGGCACCGTCTCATGTAACTAGTGTACAGGAAAGATACTTCATGAGCTTTGATGGTTGCTGAGGATTAAGACATTACCTGTAAATTCACCAAAATATATTTAGGGCTGTATCAGAGATACCTTGCGAAACATTTGTGTTTATAGAGCTGGCAAAAAGCTGTTAATGACGGACTGAGACTCATTTCGCTCTGTGACGGGGAATATAAGGTAAGTTACAAATGTTGAGTATGACTCAAAATGTGGTACTCTAAGGTCTCATAAAAGGGAATGAATCTGGTATACAAAACTAATTTTCCTGGTTACTTCAGCCTATAAATCCTCACTGGTTTTCCATACGTCCTCCCTCTCTCCCTGGGGGTTCGTTTTGAACGTGGTGTTGGCCGTTTGCTTGCAGGTGGGGATGCTGCCCAGCTCCCCGCATCCTCGTGTGCCCGCCGTGCTGCTGCCTGTTTGATACCCTCCCGTCCCCGCCACCCGCCCAGCACGGACACACAGAGGGGCCCCTCTTCCTTCTGGAAGTGGGCAGTTTTCCCGATTTCAAGATTTCTAAACTTGAGTGACTCTTACTTACATGATACAGACTGTTAGTGCCAAAATATAGCAGCGAACTTAACTGGCAGCAGGATAACTGGGCGGTCAGCTTGCAAGTCCAGCGGGATGGCTTATACACAGAGATGCCCTGGTGGATGAAAGCCCTCAATAGCGCTTCTTGGGGAAGATTTTCGGCAAAGCAAGTCGAACGCAAACAAGTTCAGGGGGTTTCTTGCTTTACCTACGGTCAAAAAGGCAGCCTGTCCCAGTGCTTAGAAACAACATGAACTACAGCAGGAGACAAGATTTTTCACTCTGAGGGTGGTGAGCCCCTGGCGCAGGCTGCCCCGAGAAGCTGTGGCTGCCCCATCCCTGGAGGTGTCCAAGGCCGGGTTGGACGGGGCTGGGAGCACCCTGGGCTGGGGGGAGGTGTCCCTGCCCAGGGCAGGGGTTTGGCACTGGATGGTCTTTAATGTCCCTTCCAACTCAAACCATTCTCTGATTCTTTGTCCCTGAAGCTCCAGAAGGCATTGTGCAGGAAATAAAAACTCGCCCAAATGAGCGAGGAGTGGTGTGAAAGACCCGTGGAGACCCATCAGCGAGGCCGGATCACAGAATGAGGCAGGAGTAGCAGAAGACAGTGCCGTGTGACGTTGAAGTATTGTATGGGGGTACCAGCGGGAGAAAAGACTGGGAAGGAGTACGGTGGGTTTTTCAACCTACGGGAAGAGCAAATAACAGATGAGTCAAAGTTTTTTGTTTCTTAGTTTTTTTTAGTATTCAGTAAAACTTTCGACCTGCCAGCAGAGCAGAAACACTCCCAAAGTATGCACGGACCAGACATGCTAGTAAGCTTATTAATCGATGGTCAGGTAATCTTTATATAGAAAAAATAAATATATCTCTCAGCTGGCTTCAAGGATTGTGGCTATCCCCGAGTCCTCCCCTGGTTCGCCATTATTATTGCAAATTATTTAAAATACGAGCCCGGAGGTGAGTTCAAGTCCTTTGAATCGTGACAGCACTGTTTTTTACCTGCGGGCTTGGGCTGGGCAGGGCTGCTCCTGATGGGGACGTGCAGCTTTCTGTGGGGTGAATCCGCTCTTTCCATCAGGGAGGAAAAACCTGGAGGCAACAAGGGTTGGAAAATCTTAGACCTCTCCTAGCTGGATGGTTTGCATCAAAATGATGCAACATTTGGGCATCCCCTGTTTGTGAAGAGCCACCTTTCCCTTACTGCGGCAGTGGGATGCGGTTGTTATTCACTGCCGAGTCATTTAAAGGTGATGATCTTCCCAACGCTATCGAAAGGAAGTATAACAGCTATGTAGAAAAGGGGGTTTTGGCAGTAAATGCTAGGTGATGTTTTTGAAGATGTACTCTGTAAGGAGACGGCTCACTATGCTCATTTTAGCTTATAAACACCAGTGCAGGTGAAGTAATTCCTAATCAGCAGTGTGCAGTCGCTGATTGTTGCCTCTTTTACCATTCATACATTCAGAATACTTAAGAAACAGATTTTAGTTTTTTTTAATCCTCTAGATGAAGGGATTCTGCATTATGTTTATGTTCTCTGATTGAAGAGTGTGTGTGTGTATGTGTTTTACGTAAAGATTTGGTATGGAAACTGGAATACAAATTTGGTATTTCATAAGATATTCCGAACAGTTTGATTTGAAGCATGCCGTACTAACGAAGCGTGCTGTACTAATGAAGTGCGCTGTACTTCCTAGAGAGAAGGTAAAGCAGAACATAAAAATGTGGTGAAATGACAATACTAATATTTGGAAAACAAATAAAATCCTTTTGTTTGCTTTGGTTAAATAACAGGTCATTCAGCAGAAATACTCATAGTGGTGTTGTGCATTTAGAAAGCCGACTTTGGTGACATACCCGGTGATAGAAAACTTCTGACACTGTCTTCAGCTTCTCAAAACTATTCAGTGCTAGCAAAAAATGCAATTTTCTGTTAAAAATTGGTTTGAATTGAATATTTGCTAAATATTCCTGCCATCTCTGGTATTGTGATGTTTACTTGGTTCTTGTTTTAATATTTTACATACTGTTTGGAAAATGGAAAGTGTGATTTTTTTTTTCCTATCTTGGACGTGGTTGGATTGTTGCGTGCTTTTTGTCTGCTGGGTTTGAGATGGTTGAGAACTGTTTCCTACAGTGTCTTTCGGCTCAAAACTTGTTGGTTCAAATATGGGAGAGAAAATGCAAGAAAAGGTGGTCCTGGGTATGGATTCAGGCTACACCTCTGAAAACGTTAGTGGATATGTGGCTGTTAATTCATAAACTGTGTGCATCTTCTCTAAAGATTTAATAAGCTGAGGTTGCTGCATTTTAACCACAGCAGAATTAAATACGTTTCTCCGTCACAGATATGTGTAAGCTACGATTGAAATGAAATGTAATCTGATAATACTTTGCTTTGAATAAAACTGTGAGAGTGGAAAGGCTGTTTAGGAAATTTCTGATTAGTTTTATAATAAACTTCGGGGCAGGAAAATCTCTTGGAAGTTCTATCTTGATGGACCTTAGTAAACAATAGAAGAACACAGAATCTTGTAATGAAAATCAGTTTTGCAGATGAAGGAAGAATATATGACTCCTGCTTTCAGGCAGAATAAACAACAGTTTTCAGGCTGAGTTTATTCGGGGTCCCTGTGATGATACGCGGCAAAAGAGCTGGGATTGCCAGTGAGGTTACACTGGAGCATACTGTCCTCTCCAGCTGTCTGCCTGCTGTTTGGGCTTGGAATATGAAACCCTTCTCTGCTGCTCTTCCACAGGTTCAGGGAGATACAGTTTTGATATTTGGCTTATGACAAGGAGAGGCAGCAAATCTGCTGTCGTAATGACGACTCTGTTAATAATGAGTTGCTAAATTCTTTTGTTTTTTTTTTTTTTTTCCCCCCTTAATAATTTGTTTCCAATTTCTACAGGAGAAAATTGTCGCTAAGATATTTTTAGCCAATCCTGAAGTATTGCAGCAGAAAATAGAACCATTTTGTGATGCTGCCTGACTATTTCAGAGACCTTTAGTTTGGGTGCCTCGTTGTGCTCTGCCTCTTGGTGCTCCTCCAGCTTTCATGCCACGTGGCAGGTTATGGCAGGAGATGCCCGGCGTCCCCTCTCCCTGCCCGTGCCGGGGCTGGAGTGGGTCAGTCTCCATGTGAGTGGAGTCTCCGGGTGGCTCCTGCCCGGGCGGGCAGACGCTGTGTGCGTGCTGATGCTGTGTCATGGAGAGGTGGTCCTGGTCTACTGGAGAGGGTCTGCAAAGTCTTTGGCGTCAGCGGAGACCCTTAGACAGCTTTGGAGGCAGAAAAACAAAGAATTCCCCTTCCAAAAGGTGATCAGTCTGAAGGATGCAACAAGGACAAACTTCCCTCACCTCCTCATCACTCCTTTTCCTCCTCAGAGACACTCTTATCCCTTTTTTAGGAATTCCTTCCTTTCCATTTATGTTGCGTTTCTCGGGGAGGAGGAGGTTGGCCAAGCTCCTCTCTGTGTTTCTGACCCGTTTTTGCAGGGTTTCAGCAGTCACGCTGACTCTTTTTGCCCGCTCCCTCCTGCTGTTCAGATAAATTTGTGCCCTCTGCCTCTTCCAGCGAAAGGGAGGCAGAATTTATTTCTGTAAACAACATTTGCAGGTTGAGGGACCAACTCTTCAAATTGCGGTCTCTGAGGAGTCTCCCCCTTCCTCCGGAAAGCAGTGATGTAGCAGAGTTTAATTACCAGCCATTAATCCCAAATATTTTATGTTTGTTATTATGCGTCACATAAATATACGTTATGAAATGTTCCGAGAGGAGTTTAATGGCACATCCAGGGTGTAACTGTGTGTGTACGTGTGCAGTGCAGGCTTCCAGGCAGTTCTGCGGGCGACGCGTAGCCGCGGCGAGGAGCAGCCTTGCGCTCGGAGCCAGCTACAAACCCGGCACGGCGATGTTCCTCGCAGCCCTTATTGCTTTCCAGCGGTATTTCTAAATGGATTTGAGTGCAAGATGTATTCTCTGAGATAAAATTCTGCCTGTTAGGGCACATAGATAGTGGTGGAATCATTAATTCCTTTCCCAAAGGCAGGTGAGAGGAGTCTGTGGCTGTGCTCAGACATGGAAGCGGTACCCAACAGCATCTCAAGCGTGTGCTGGTGCTGGTGCTGTGGCCGGCTCGGCTCCCGGGAGGATGCTGTCGGCCCCGATAGGCGCTAACCACTGAGCCTGCCATCCTTAGGGAATCGTGTCGGACACACGGGGCTTCAGAGTCACCGCTTTTAAGATTTAAGCATCTCTCTGATAGCGATTTAATCTTTGCGTGTAATCACAGCGAAAGCTAATCATCTCTTCCTGGCGCAGCATAGAGAGGTGCTGCTTCTGATCACCACGAAGGATCAAAAATGTGTCGGATAATACTGTAAAATGTTCTTCTCTCAACTGGAGCATAAACTAGAACTGCAGAAACAAAATTTCTGTTTGCAGAGTCTGTAATGTTTATTTTTAAAAAGCCTTCTCTGTAAATTTCTGCTAGGTTGCAGTAGCAAAAGAAAAAAAGTAGAACCCTTGCTACGGTTCTAGCAAGCCCCGGTGTCTGATTCAAGGAAAAATATATGATTTTTCGAGGCAAAAAGTCACTTAGTCTTCTTCCTGTGCATTTTGTAGAAAAGGGTTTATTCTTCTAGCGTTTCATCTTTTTGGTTGCAAAAATAAATGATTTAATTACTCTTCAGCCGGTAGAGGAGCCCTTGTAAGTGACGGCCTTTCAAGATATTAAGCATCAAATGCTTCAAAGTAATTTTGATACTAAAGATGAGAAATGAAAAATGAAAGCAGGGTCCCTTCGTTAAGCTAAAACATTAACGTTGGAACCTGTTGTAGGCGTACGGCGCTCGAAGGTCACCGTGAGCATCGGCTCCTGCTCCAGGCGGCCGCAGCGGGACCCTGGGCACGAGCCGTCGGCAGGGCTGGCCCGAGTCCCGCTCCTTCCTCAGGGGAGCGAGTAACCCGCATCGCTAACGACAAAGTGATCAGTGGTAGTTAATCAGCCTCAGTCAGGAGGCTGATGTAAAGTGTGAATGTAAAATTAGTTAAAAATCAGGGTGTTTCTTGTTCTGTTGGTTGACACGAGGTCCGGGTCAGAAGGAGCTGGGAGGGGAACCTCTTCTGCGGAGCTGCACCCTGAGGTCGGAGAAGGAAACTGCTGCTGCTGCTGTCTTTTGGTGGGCTTTTGCTTTAGAATAATGATTATAATTACTTGTGTACATGGGATGTTTCCTTTCTTCTCATACACTGTTTCCTAAAAAGGCAGTCTGTATCTTGTTTAATTTCGTATGTTTGTATGAGGTGATACTATGATTTTCCTTAAAATGCAAAACTAGTGGTACAAAAATTTCTCAAAACTAGTCTCTGACAACACGTAAAAGATACTCTCTCAGGGTACTACATTTTTCAGGATTTTTTTTTTTGGTCACTGCGGATTGATTGATTTATTTACTTACAGGGACGGGATTATGCTGTCACATGCCTGGTAGTTAAAGCTAAATAAAAATCAAAAGGAGTTGGTTAGAATTAGTTTAATATACACGTTCTTCAAATATTTCCAGTAGCTATAAAAGTGTTTTCCAAACCTTTTCTGTCTGCAGAATCTCACGGAGAATCTGGTACTGTGCTTTGTAATCCCGGTGTAAATCTCTTGAGAATAGTCGTTTACTCTCCTTGCGATTGCAACCAGAAGCTGCGAGTGAGCACATGTGGGTTTTTCAGTCATCTTAGAAAGGTCCTGGATAGAAATTCAGATCCAGACAGAGAGAAAACCTCATAAAGGAGCATATTGTGATGTGTTGCTACTTTTTTTTTTTTCCAACATTCCTTGCTGAATGCCAAAAATTGCGGAGCCCTGTTGGTGAGGAGGAGTAAAACTGCCGCCCGCGTGCTAAAACGTTGGCTTTTGCTCTTCTGTGTTACAGCTGTTATTTCGCGGAACCAAGAAGGTCCTGGAGAGATGGGAAAGGCTGTGCTCATTCCGAAGGACGACCAGGAGAAGATGAAAGAGCTGTTCAAAATCAACCAGTTTAACCTTATGGCCAGTGACCTGATTGCGCTGAACCGCAGTTTGCCCGACGTGAGGTTGGACGGGTGAGTCCCCGCGGTGCGGGTGCCGTCTGCGGAGCCGCCGCACGGGCTGCGCCTGCATCCTGCCCCCTTCAAGCCGTGCAGTGCAGCGTCGCCTCAAGGTTAATTAGCGGCTGTTATTAGCGGTGGTTGCCCGAGGAAGCTGTTCGGAAGCGCCAGGGTTTACCGGTTCTAGATTTGGCTTCTACTGCAAACTTTCTTAGGAGGAGAGTTCCGGCACCGCAGGCGGTATTATCCCGTGTGGTGTATTTTGTGAACAGGTGAAAATTGCCAACTTAGAGCGATCACTTTACAGAGCGGCACGTAACAAAATACCCTCTGGAGTGTCTTATCACCTGGAATAATTAAGAGGTGCTTTTATTTTTAGGGAAGACTTTATTTTTTAAGTTTTAAAGTGATAAAAATAATCAATGCCAACTTTATAAATTTTCATAATTACGCTGTCAGCATTTTAAAATTGACATTTTAATGCTGATAAAGAGAAGATGCTACCAGTGCCAAAACCGACCTGCAGGAGGTAGTTTTCTTTTAGTTTTATCCATAGCTATTTCTGGAATAAGAAGCATTTTATAGAACATCTTTCAAAATATTTTGCAACAATATCAAAACTGAAGGGAGTTTTGTGGTTGGGTTTGGTTTTTTTTTTCGGGATTGCTTTGTTTTTAAGTCTATTAACTTATAATCATTATTTTTGAGTGAAGCCTGAAGTCTGTGTGGTAACTTTGAGACTGTGGAAGAGCTCAGGGGAGTGTTTCACCGAGACCATCGAGTTATTTCCAGGGGAATTTAAAGATTAATTTTTCCAGTAACAAGAGTGGGCTTGTGTTTACACTTGTATTTATTGTTAAAGTACAAATGTGCATGTTTATCTCAATTTCAATAGGGATTCTGATTGCTATCTAAAGATCCTGGAGCAATTTATGGTGCTTAAAAAAAAAAGGTCTCGGCCTGTTGTATGTATTGTTTTCAGCCATCAGAGAGTTTCCTCCCGTCTCCCAGGAGCGGTGTTGCAGCTGCCTGATGGGGTAGGCTATGAAGCCCTTTTTATTTAACTTGAAACTTTTGCATAAAGGGACGTTCTGCTAAGAATCTTTAACTGAAATTGCATGCGTGGAAGATTATCCAAACTTACTGACTTTTGGAGGTAAATTTTTAGAGATGAGAATTCTTTTTTTCCACTTAGTTTTTATAGAACCCTAGTGTTGATTGAAGTTTTATCTTTTTCCAATTCAGTTTTTTTCCCTGTTCTCCTTCGGCTATATAAATGGTCCGATTTATAGGTACTGCAGCTTATAACAAATAAAAATTTACAGAAATATAAGCAGAGCTAAATATATAAAGTGATCAGGTCATCTAAAATCTTCCATTGCTTTTGCTTTTTAGACTGAATTGTCTCTTAGCGGAAATCTGACTCATTAGGCTTTGTTTGAAATTAAATTCCTCAGGTTCCCATGAAATTTAAAATAAAATAAATACTTTGTTCCTTGGACTTTATTTGTAAATGCCTGCAAACGATAGAAGTAGAAGCGTTACTTTTAACAGTGGACCTTGTTCACAAACAACATAGGTGCTGCTTCTCCACAGCATGCTCGTTTGTAATTTTTTGGTGCCAGGTTTCCGTAAAACAGCCCCTCGGATCACTGCCAGCAAAGATGTAGCTCACGAAATGGAAGCATCGGAAAAGCTTTATTGCTTATTACTTGTTCGTTCTTTATTGCTTGCCCTTTGCGAGAGCGCCGAGGGTAGTCAGGACGAGCTGGTGGAGCTGGCTTCAGTGGTGAAAGGACTCCAGGAGGCACGGGAAACATCTTGCAGGCTTTTTGGGAGGCGAGGAGGATGTGATGCACTGCTGGGCTGCGTTTTCCCTTGTTGCTGCCTAACGGCTTTCTCGCCCCGTGATGCCCATGGCAGGTGGGACAGCTGGTGTTCATAGAGTCACCCTAGAATCACAGAACGGTTTGGGTCGGAAGGGACCTTGAAGACCATCTTGTTCCACCCCCTGCCCTGGGCAGGGACACCTCCCCCCAGCCCAGGGTGCTCCCAGCCCCGTCCAACCCGGCCTGGAACACCTCCAGGGATGGGGCAGCCACAGCTTCTCGGGGTACCCTGTGCCAGGGGCTCACCACCCTCACAATCAAGAATTTCTTCCTCATATCTCATATCTGCCCTCTTTCAGTGTAATACCGTTCCCCCTCGTCCCGTGGCTCCCCTCCCTGACCCAGAGTCCCCCCCAGCTCTCCCGGAGCCCCTTTAGGCACTGGAAGGGGCTCTGAGGTCTCCGCGGAGCCTTCTCTTCCCCAGGCTGAAGAACACCAGCTCTCTTGTAGCAGAGGTGCTCCAGCCCTCTGAAACTGTTAAACTGCCCAGGCGGTGGTCAGTTCGGTGTTACGTGCCCCTCTCTCGCTCCCGTAGCCTTCGCAGCCCCCAGAGAAAGGTGCCCTGAGCATCGCACACACCAGAAGGAGGGGGGCCCTTGCGAAGCCTCTTGCTCTGCTGTGGAGAGCTTTCTCCTTGCCCCGGGAGCCGGCCTTGGAAAGAAAGCACCTATTGGAAAAACAGGTAAAATGTTCAACTTAATGAATAGTTCTGCTTGGTCTAAGGGAGCTGAGCTGTTTAGTACTGAGGAAAATCTGTCCAACTGCATTTCCTTGATGGAAAGAAGTTTCGTATTCTTTGTTGAAAGGACAGAAAGTTATTATGGGATTTAGAAAAAAAAATAATTTTCTTTTCTCATTTTCCTCTTCAGACAGATGCTTTCTTTCCGTATTCTTTAGGGAGCATTAAATTGTTCTGAAAGCCAATTTATAATGCTTTGCTATTAAGGAAAAATATGATTTTATGGTTAATATATTTACTGTGTGACAGGAAGACGTATTTGTATTGACATGGAGGACGGAGGCATCCGATTTGCGCTGGGTATCTAACTCACCGTGCCTTTCACATTATAAATGCACGCTTTGCTTTCCGAGGCTGGGAATTTTTCTGTGACAAAATTAGATGAATAGAAGAGCAGAAAATAAAAAAAGTTCTCGCTGGACGTGCTGTCTAGCGGGGAATTCGTAATAACCCGTGTAGCTGTGGGTACTGCTGTGTTGCGGGTGGTCATGAGCTGATGGAAAGATCAGTGTTACCGAGGTGTGAATGTGTTAAATCAGTGTGTTGGCTATGGAGCGGCCGCACTAAATGCGGCAGAAGACTCAAGGGTGGAGAGGAAAACTTTGCTGGAGGGTCACGGGGGTGGTTTTGGTCGATTGTCGGGCGAGAGCGGGGGCAGCGGGAGGAGGGCAGGCTGCGTCGGGGACGGGATCAGCCCCGCCGAGCTGCTGTCCCCACCAAGTTGTTGGCACGCTGTGGGCTGGGAAACGGCCGAGCTGTTCTGTTCTCCGCTTCTGTTCTGATGCTGGGGGACTGAAGGAGTGAAGGGCAGTTTATATAATGCCAATTAACTCTTGGCATGACTCGACCTTTTTATGGTATCTACCGCATGTCAATGTTTCGCTGCGTGTCAGCAGCGTTTTTGCGTTTCTCGGAGCGTGTGCTGTGCCATTCAGTCGCGGTCCCCGTTCTGGCTGCCTGCGCAAGCAGTTAGGGATTGATGTGCCATTGGGGGTCTCCGGGGGCGGAGGGGGGAAACCGCTACTGGCGGCGGTCCTGAGCACATCTCCTCTTCTCTGCCTGGCATGGGACGTCCCCGACAGACACGGCGACTTCCAGTCTTGCGCCGGTTTGAGATGGAGTTGTTGGAAAAGCGGCTGAAGGCCTTTTTCTCTGTGATGTCCTGTTCCCACCTCCGATGGTGGCAAGTATAGGCTTAAAGCAGAAAATGAAGCGTCCAACTTCCCACAGCCTGTCTTCAATGAAAATAAAACCTCGGCTTACCTGTTAGTCCCGATTTCCAACTGAATTAACCCTAAAGGCAAAGTCTCGTCTCCTGGTGAGATTTCCCACTGCCTTTATACCTCTATGAGAATGATCTAGATTTATGCATTATAATATTATGTCTGTGTCACAAATGAATATCTACAAACAGACGTAAGAATTCTGATAAGAAACAAACAGCCCAAGAAAAAGAGGAGTCTTGTGGAAATCGCTCACTCTAGAAATTCATCCTTCAGTTACGCTACAGTACATTTATTGGCAAAGTCATTGGGAAGAGGGCAGTGAAGGGGAAGCCGTATGCTGACACAGTAGCTTTTTCATTGTTGTGGGGTGTATATATATATTTTATATAAATTTTATATATATACACACATAAAATTAATCCATTCCCATTCTGTTCCTGTTCTGGCCTTTCTCCTTCCCTTTCCCTCTTTGATCCCCACTGCACTTTTTACGCATGTGGGCAATTTTATCCTGTCCTCTCGCTGGGGCTGTACAGGTTTCTCTTGCTTTGCCAAGGCTGCCGCTGCCTACGGAGTGCTTTGCATGTACTTCTGGGAGCCCATCTACAGCGCACAAACTGGGAGTAAGGATCAAAGATGCTCGTCAGTCCTTTTCTGTCTCCTCCGCAGCTTGGTACTCATATCCCACGGCGGCAGATAGTGCTCTCCCTGTTTGGGATCGTTGCTGCTGCTGTGCCTCCAAATGATCAAAGCAGTGCTGTGGCGGATGGGGGTGTGTGTGTAAGTGTCATAAGAGTCTAAATAAGAAACACATATTTAAGAGGGGGAAAAAAAATCTGAAGGAATCTTAATTTTTTCACATTAGCACACGAAAGAGCTCCTGGAACCTTGCATGGCTCTCTGTTTCTGAGAAGAAGTTTGATGGCTGTGAGCTAATTCTGGATTTGCACTGTGACCACAGTACTTGTGTTTGTAAGATGAGGGAGATTTTTTTCCCCTAAGGAAAAGTGGTAGATTTCTTAACAAAAAAAAAAAAGTTGGATTTTGAGTTGCAGGAAGACGGGGAAGGCTGGGTTGGCTGCTGGCTCATGAGAAATTCCCTTTACAGTTTTGTGAGCTCTCTCTTGTCTCGTCCTTCTCCCAGGCAGGGGTGTTTGGGAATAGACCCGATGTGAAGTTCGGACCTCCGTGGGATCAATGAGAGTTTGCTTTGACTTCTGCGGGAATGAGTTCTCTCATCAGGGGACCGCAAAATCCACCTCCCGTGTGCTGTAGCGAACGAGTATGGCTGAGCCCATCCTCTCTCTGCTCCTGTGTTGGTCCTGTAGTTCCAGCCCATGAATGCCACTGGCACACCGACAGCTTCACTTGTCCCATTACATCTAGCGTTGTCCACCAAGGAGTGTCCCTCAATTGCCTGAGTTCTGTTGGTAATGGCCAACTTGAAGATTTTAATCAGTGTCAGGACTAATTTGAAGTAGCTATTGATTAAACCTTAAACTCAATTTAATTTAACATAGAAATGTTTAATTTTATTTCCAAGTATTTTCTCCGGCAAAGGAAGAAATCCATCTTCAATCTTTTCTGGATGAGTAAGGTTGCGAGTGCTATTCTACAAATTGCTAAACCATTATAATTGGATTTTCTTACTGAAATCTAGGTTGAAGTTAGCTGTTGCAGTGTGTGTGCGTGCGTGTGTGTGTATGTGCTTATGAGCATACATTTCTGATCGGAAACAAACTCACATTATGATTTTCTAAACAGTAATTGTGGCTTAAACTCGGTGCCATAGTTTTGTGTTGGCTTCTTCAAAGCAAAAGCCTTGACAGGGGGCCCCAGGGTGGGGAAGGCGGCTCTGGAAGAAGCAGTGCAGAAGTGGCAATCACTGCCTGTGAAAATTTGCTTTGTGAAACGCCTGTGAAAATCCTTGGGTGCCTCGCACTCCATGTTACAGGGCAGGAAACTTTGATTAGATTTTTTTGGCAAGGCCACTATTTGTTCTTCATGCAATTTAGCCCTGATAAGGGAGGGTAAATTGTTTTATTTTGTGATGTTCACTTCTAATCCATTTGTCTTGCACCAGAAAGTGTTGTATTAGGTTTTTTCCCCAGCTCTAAGTTGTGGTGGATAAAGTACGTACAAGTTCCTTTGTCGCCAGGTTTATCTGCTTACAGCTTCATATAATTAAAAGGTAATTCATTTTTTAAGATTTTACTGTGTCTATACAGTTACGCATAGAGAGTCTATAAACCACCCAGGAAGAAGTAAGCTCAGGGAGAAATCAGTAATTAGTTTTGGCTAGAAATTACTTTGAAATGACAGTTAAATTATTTCACCTTGGGTGTGTGGGGGGGAATTGCCCAGGGCGACTGCCAGTAGGGAGAGAAAGTGCATGCAGGTAATGTGTGTAAGAGCAGAGCCAATTCCCCATGTATAAATTAGCTAAAGACTGTCAAGATTAAAAAAAGAAAAGTAATTCTCCAGCAATGAGAAGAGTACGTTCATGAGCCAACAGATGGCTTGTAAACTGGTCTTGTGAGTTTTTCATCTGTACTTTCATAGAACAAAAAAAGCCAATTAGAATTTGTTGCTATTTCCCCTTTGCTGCTGTTTCTCCCATAAAAGTTGGGCTCTGATTCCGTTCTCACTTTGGGCGCTGTTGGGGCTCGGCGGTGCCGGTCCCCGTTCCCACAGGGAGCTGGGGCAGACCGGGGCCCGTCTGGAGAGCGCACCTCAGTTCCAGTTAGCTTAGCGAAGCGCAGGAGAGGAGATCTTTTTGGTCACATTTCCAGGTAAACGTAAGTTGGCATTTGTAAAATGTGTCCTCGCTGAGGACCATCGTGGTAGAATCTGGTGTTTCTAAAGATAGCTATAATAAACCACAATAACTTGCTGGGTTTTTTATTCCTTACTTGCATTGTGACCACTGGAAGCCTAATGAGCTGCAGCTGTAACTCAAGTCATGCTTGGGGTCCTTTCTCGACTAGCTTGCCGTCTTATTAGCTCATTTCTAATTGCTGAACTCTGAATTTCCCCATACTGCCAAAGCAATAGCAGCCGCCATGAGATTCTTATGCACAGGGCTGTGCCTCAAATTAAAAATCCACTGCTGTCATAGCTTTGATAGAGGGTAATCAATGCCGGGAAACTGCTGGTCGCTGCCTGGCACTGGAGAGCTGTTGGAGCACATCTTCTTCACTGGTGGACCTTGGGTCGCTCCCAGGGGCCAGGTTCAACACAGACCAGCAGTTTGCTTTGCTGTATACTGTACTGTTCAGCAAAAAACGCTGTTCTTCAAATCAATTTATCAACTTGGCAGTTACTTATGTGTGGTCTTAACTAGGAATGAGCGATGTGTAGGTAAGGATGTGCAAGTGTAGGGTACTGCATCTGGGGAGGAATGACCCCATGCACCAGTACAGGTTGGGGGCTGACCTCCTGGAGAGCAGCTCTGTGGAAAGGGACCTGGGAGTCCTGGGGGCCAACAGGGTGACCATGAGCCAGCAATGTGCCCTGGTGGCCAAGAAGGCCAATGGCACCCTGGGGGGCACCCAGCAGAGTGTGGCCAGCAGGTCAAGGGAGGTCATCCTCCCCCTCTGCTCTGCCCTGGGGAGGCCGCAGCCGGAGCACTGTGTGCAGTTCTGGGCTCCCCGGGTCAGGAAGGACAGGGAACTGCTGGAGAGGGTCCAGCAAAGGGCTACGGAGATGATGAGGGCATTGGAGCATCTCTCTGATGAGGAAAGGCTGAGGGCCGTGGGGCTTTTTAGTCTGGAGAAGAGAAGACTGAGGGGGGATCTGATCAATGCTTATAAACACTCAAAGGGAGGGTGCCAGGGGGATGGGAACAGTCTTTTTCCAGTGTTGCCCAGGGACAGGACAAGAGGGAACGGGCACAAACTTGACCATAGGCAGTTCCATCTCAACCTGAGGAGGGACTTCTTCCCTGTGCGGGTGGCAGAGCAGTGGCACAGCTGCCCAGAGAGGTGGGGGAGTCTCCCACTCTGGAGCCATCCCAAACCCGCCTGGACGCCGTCCTGTGCCACTGCTGGAGGTGCCCCTGCTGTGGCAGGGGGTTGGGCTGGGGGAGCTCCAGAGGGCTCTTCCAGCCCCCACCACTCTGGGATTCTGTGTTATCTCTATGGATGCGTGTGCCGGGTGAAGCCTGCTGTGTGTGACGGAACAGCCACGGGTACAGCGGGGAGACTGGCGATTCACACACCGTCAGCAAAGCACCCGTGTGTGCGAAGAGAAGACAATGTGAACTCTCAGTAGAGGTATGTTTGTACAACTCACTTAAATAGAAGTGGCTTGCTCTTGCTAATCTGGAAGCGGATTAAGCTTCTCCACGTCTGGAGGTGTACCAAAGGAGCAGGAATGCTGTGAGGGAGAAGGGATTGTGTCTGGAGGTTGTGTAAGTGGTCTTGACTGTTGACCTAGTTAGTTCTTCGTACGTAGTACTGGTGTTTATTTGTAGGCCACGTGAATCTTTGAAGATGTCCTTTGTTCAGAGAACTTCCGAAGAGTTTGATTTCCAGAAAGATAAACCTACTTCTTGTTGACACGCGGTTTCATGTGGACGGTAGCCTGCTTTGGAGTAAGGCAGTTAATATGAGGAGATCTGATTGTAAAATGGATGAAGTCAGCTCCTTACTTAGTGTTAAAATAGTTGAAAACAAATTTCAGTTCCCGGGCAACACTGCTGTGAGCCTGGGACAGTGGCCTTACTAGAGGGGCCCTCGAAATATCACTCTACTGAGTATAAAGAATGAGTCTATTTATAGAAAAATTGATCTGAAGAAGATATTTATTTATGGCTTCAAGTGACTTTGGACACTGGTAAATGCTTAAATGGTTCGTATAACAGAAGGGGTAGCCTCAGTGTTACCTGGCAGGTATGGGTTGCATTGTTTTTTTTTCTAGGAATGAACTTGCAGGCTGCCTTGGAAGCCAGCCCTGGTGGGACCTCACCTCCTTCCCATCCTCTCTGCTGCCACAGAGCCTGCAGGACAGCTGGGATGCAGCTTTTCCCCCGGACCTTTGAAAATGGGGATGGTGAGGGTGCTTAATTGAAGATTTTGATTTGCATGGCTTACTTATCTTTAAAAAACATACGGCTATTTCACATTTCTGAAGTGTGTCGAGGTTATCTGCATTGCAGGGATAAGCACGTTCCTAGTTTTCCCATAAATACCCTAAAAAATGTAACGATAGGTGAAACCATTAGGTATTTAGTCCTCGTGCGGTGTGCACTTTGAGAAGATATGTAGGATTTAAACAGAAAGGGTGAGTATTTCAGGTAGATTGATTTTGTATCCGTTGTGCTTTTCCGGCAGCAGCTCTTCCCGGGACCGCTCCCCGGCGTGCCCGCAGGCTGATCCTGACCCTGGCTGCCAGCAGCATCCGCCCCGTGAAGTGGCTGCAACTCAATTTTCCGATTTAATAGTGCGAAGCTGTTCAAGCATGAAATTGCTTCCTTGGTGTAGAGCCGTCCCCTTTGCCTGGCGAGTGGAGGCTCAGAAGCCGGGGGTCACTGGGATTGCTGCTCTTGGCCCAACTGGTTGGCGAGAGCAGCAAAGTGCAGCTTTTTTACGTGCCTGTAAGGGGAACGTGGGAAGGCATCTCTCCGTTCGGACGAGAAGTGAGAAGAGCCTGCAAAATTGTATTTGGCAGCAAGAAGCAAACTAATTATAGTTTCTTCACGAAAACAAGAGTCCTTAATGATTAAACCATGTAGGGGAGGCTTGAGGTTATCTTGGTGAGTTTCAAGGATTCAGTGATGATATAATAAAAAGTGGCACTGGAAGTGGAGCAGCATTAATGATAAGGCTTTCTTGGATGGCTTTTTATCTGATCTGTAATTTACATTGAAGATCTTTGATTTTTATTGGAAAAAGTGGAGAAAGTACAAAAGGGCCTCTAGCACAGTCCTCTGAAAAAGAAATGGTCCCCTCTACGCTATGTTGTTTGCTTTGGGTAATACGGTGCTGTATTATTGTGTTCTTCGTCAAACAAAAGGAACTTTGAGTGTTTAGTAAAAGACTTCTCAAGTGGCCTCTAAAATACTAAAATGGAGTTTGGGGTTGAAAATCCCCAAGGAAGAGTTGCTATTCGAGGCTGTGCCCAAAGCTTTATGAACAGCGACGGCTGAAGGTGTGAGTGAAGGGTCTTTGCTCCTACAAACTGCAAACCTATTTATGCTCTGTAATGAAACACCAAAGAACAATTTTCATAAGGTATTTTCATACCCATCATCTGCTGGATATAAAAATCGGGTAGCTTTGGAGTGTTTTGATACGGGAAAATTCAGTAAGACAAGGCAGCTGCGGTTCTGGCACAGTCCTACTTTCCTCTAAGTGGAATGAATTCCCGCTCAATTATTTTCTATTCACCTTCCATTGGCATAAATTCCAATTTAAAATATGAACTGGTGCAATTTAAGTAAATTTAATGGAGCTTAAAGCTGTGTGCGTGGCAATGCTGGAGCAGAACCTGTTGCAGGATAAGGCATTGTTTCTCTGGGTTGAGAGGGGTCGCGCTCGGTAGAGGCGCCAGCCGCCGGCTCCCCTGCACCGCCGGCACAGCTCAGCGCCGCACGTGGCTGTGCGAAGGGGGACACCACACACCGAGCTTCAATTAATGCTCTTCTGGCAGGGGATTCAAACGCTCAGGCAGTCTTTTTGTCTGTTCATAATACCATGCCGTATTTGTCATTTCCGTGCTTTCAATTTCCCTAAGTAACGTAAAGATTTCATTTAAACTAGATAGGAGGAGACTATATCAGGCAGTAGGATTCTCATAGTACAAGAGTTACCACTTACCTTAGAAATAAATTATTCTGGGGGCGGTTAACTTATACTCCAATGTGGGATTTTTAGAAAGCAAACCCAAAACCCCCAAACGAGCAGTGGAGATCTGCATGTGGCACAATGAGCAGTTTTGAAGGGAAAGTTTGCAGTATGGAAGTAGTCTCTAAATGTAGTTTTCCGTAGCTTGGGTCCAGTGCTGTTCAATATATTCATCACTGACCTGGATGAAGGGATGGAGTGTACCATCAGCCAGTTTGCTGATGACACCGAACTGGGAGGGGTGGCTGACACGCGGGAAGGCTGTGCCGCCATCCAGCGTGACCTGGACAGGCTGGAGAGTTGGGCAGAGAAAAACCTGATGAAGTTCAACAAAGGCAGTGTAGGGTACTGCATCTGGGGAGGAATAACCCCATGCATCAGTACAGGTTGGGGGCTGACGTCCTGGAGGGCAGCTCTGTGGAAAGGGACCTGGGAGTCCTGGTGGACAACAGGGTGCCCATGAGCCAGCAATGTGCCCTGGTGGCCAAGAAGGCCAATGGCATCCTTGGGTGCATCAAGCAGAGCATGGCCAGCAGGTGGAGGGAGGTCATGTCCAGTTCTGGGCTCCGCGGTTCAAGAAGGACAGGGAACTGCTGGAGAGAGTCCAGCAAAGGGCTACAAAGATGATGAGGGGATTGGAGCATCTCTCTGATGAGGAAAGGCTGAGGGCCTTGGGGCTTTTTAGTCTGGAGAACAGAAGACTGAGGGGGGATCTCATCAATGCTTATAAATACTCAAAGGGAGGGTGCCAGGGGGATGGGAACAGTCTTTTTCCAGCGGTGCCCAGTGACAGGACAAGAGGTAATGGGCACCAACTTGAGCATAGGCAGTTCCATCTAAACCTGAGGAGGGACTTCTTCCCTGTGCGGGTGGCAGAGCAGTGGCACAGCTGCCCAGAGAGGTGGGGGAGTCTCCCACTCTGGAGCCATCCCAAACCCGCCTGGACGCCGTCCTGTGCCACTGCTGGAGGTGCCCCTGCTGTGGCAGGGGGTTGGGCTGGGGGAGCTCCAGAGGGCCCTGCCAACCCCCACCACTCTGGGGTTCTGGGATTCTGTAAAAGTGCCAGCCGAAGGCCGGGCTTCGGAGTGGTCTGTGGGGTGTTGCGGTGGGGCTGACGGCTGGGGTTACGCCAGTGCTGCATTTGGCATCCTGTGAGGCGCTTGGGCTTCCAAAACCCCTTCAGCAAGGAGAGCTGGGGATTTTGGTTGCCATTCTTTGTGGAGGGAAACCAGAAATGGCCTTCCATTACTACTGATCGTTGTTGTTTTGCTGGAATATTTGTTTAAGTGCACCTTTCCTTATGTTTTTAAATCCTGTTCAAGGTTAGAGGAAGGTAGAAAAACTTTGAGTATTTCCGTGGGTACCAACACTACCCCACTGGCATAATGCGATCTACAGGTGCGCTCTCGAAAGCACACAGCAGAGCACAGATAACATCCGTTATGTCCTATTAGCGTGGAATAAAGCATCATCGTGTGCCTTGTATATAATCAATACGCATTGATGTGATTTGGCATCTCATGAGGTATCTGAGCATGATGATGGCGTGTTTCAGGTCTAGAGGGAGATAAAGAAACATGACCGGCTGCCAGCTTCACTACGCAGTGATGCATTCATCTCCGCCACAGTAAGTAATACCTGGGCGTTGTGACCATGCATGCTGACATGCTCTTGGGAGGTACTGACGTAGGGGATGATGAGAAAGGGAAGATTTTGGGCTTTCTGCATTTCGTAGTAACAGGAGGTATGCCGGAATTTCAGCTCTTGCTCCACAAAGCTGCGGGGTGATGTTGGAGAATTGCTGGGAGTGAACCCGCGGGGGGATGGCCGAGATGCTGGCGTCGTGGATTGGTGCTGATGGGAACATCTCAGGCTGTTCCTCAGGGTTTCTTGAGGGCATCCAGCGGCTCAGGAGATAGCACTGAGGGCTGCAGAAATGCTTCCTGAGGGAGGAAGGCGGGTGGCTGCAAGCGCCCAGAGACGGCTTCTTCTCAAGCCTTGAGCTGTGGGTCTTCACAGGGCAAAACTGGCGTTGCTGAGCGATCTGGGGGGTTTTCTGAGAAGCAAAGGTGCTTTCCTTGAATGGGTGATCTGGAGTTTTTTACATGCCTCACTGCGGTGGGAGCAGTATGCTACAGAACCCGCACCTTTACAAGGCGGCCAAGCCACTCCAGCCATCAGCTGGGAGTCCTAAACACCAGAATAACCTGGAAATAGTCTGTCATGATAAGCAGTTTCATAATCTTTTTCGGGGTGTACCTTGCCATCTGTTTTCATTGGGAAGGTGCTGGGAGGGGGTAGAAGAAGGATGGTGATATGCAATTACTGACGGTGCAGCAGGGTCTACCCTTGTCCGGTCTCTGTGGGAACTGCCCTGGTGAGGCCACAACTGGAATACTGTGTGCAGTTCTGGGCTCCCTGGTTCAAGAGAGACAGGGAACTGCTGGAGAGAGTCCAGCGTAGGACAACAAAGATGACTGAGGGATTGGAGCATCTCCCTTGTGAGGAAAGGCTGAGAGCTGGGACTCTTTAGCCTGGAGAAGAGAAGGTTGAGGGGAGACCTTATTATGGCATACAAGTATCTAAAGGGTGGGGTGAAGGAGGATGGAGCAGACTCTTTCCAGTGGCCCCCAGTGACAGGACGAGGGGCAATGGGCACCAGTTGGAACATGGGCGGTTCCATTCTAACATGAGGAAGAACTTCTTCCCGGTTGGGGTGGCAGAGCGCTGGCCCGGGCTGCCCGGGGGGGTTGGAGTCCCCTTCGCTGGAGATTTTCAAGACCCGCCGGGATGCAGTCCTGAGTAATGTGCTCCGGGCAATCCTGCTCTGGCAGGGGCGTTGGACTGGATGGTCTCTAGAGGTCCCTTCCGACTCTGAAAATTCCATGATTCCGTGAACCATCGATCCTTTCAGGTCATCCCTCCGCCTGCTTTTGAGAGAGAACCTCCGCGACACTAATCAATATGGGATCAGGAACTTTTGGAAGGCTTTTGACAGCGTTGTACAGCTGAGATGGAGTGCTTTGTCACAGGGACAGCTTTCAGAATGAAATCCCTGAATTCAGAGGCAGCAAGGCATAGTTAAGGTTGTCCAACATCTACCCTTCCTCGCTGTTGTTGGGGCTGCCGTCAGTTCCTGCTGTTGGCGCAGGCACAACCCTGCTGCCACCCCTGCCCTCCTCAGCCTCTGCGGACCGAGAGCACTCCGGTAAAAATATTAGTGTTTAAGTTGTCCTATAAATACTTGAGTTTCCCTGAGCTTGTTCAAGAACTGGTGAACGTTTTCCTAAGAATTGGCATGTGAGATATTATGCCAAATCAGACCATATTTACACCCAGGGAGTTGTTTCAGCAGGTGGGATGAGCTGGTTAAAGGTGAACGCTTCCATTTTGTGTGAAATCATTCTTGACCATTCTTCAAAAACAATGTGTGAATGAGATGCTAAATTAAGACAGTAAAAGAACTGTGAGGTATAAAGTTCACTGGAAGGTAACCACACCTATAAAAAGATGAATTTATTGATTTAACTTGCTTTATAACTTCTGATGTTTTGGCAGTTTGCTTAACTGCAGCGTTGTCATTTCTAAGAGGCACTTTTGCAGAGGACCTTGCTGCATAATGATAAATTCATCGCTTCTGCTGACGCCACTTACGGGTTTTTATGTGCAGTACTGTGAAATTAGGAGTGAGTTTTTCTCGTGTCTTGGTACTGCTTTCAGTGTTTGCGCTACAGCCTTGTGCCGTGTCGAACCGGTACCGGTGGAGGCAGGGAGGTGATCGGAGGGGCAGCGGCTGCCTCGGACCGGCGGATGGTTTGCGGTTGCAGTAGCTGACGTTAGTCGTCGGTGCTCGGGACGTGGGGTGCACTAAGGTCCTTCCCGGCGGTAATAGTAGGTAAGAGTCAAGGTGATTGTGTTAGCTGGAAAGAAATAGAGCAGCAGGTTGGGATACGACATCACAGGTTTTTAAACTGGGCTAATTTTAAAATGCAAGAATTCGGTGGGGAAAGAGGCAGGAACTGGGCAGGAAAAGAGAAACAAGTGGAAAAAGAGAGATTACGTGTCACGAAGGTGAAGAAGTGAGGAGCTTGCTTAGGTTTCTTTCAGCTGTTACCTACTTACTGCACATATTAACGGTTTTGCACAACCATAGGTACTTTATAATGCTGGAAGTCATGATTCCAGTGCAATCTGGTATTGCATCAGCACGTTCAAGAACATCGTCATAAATACTAAATACCCTTCTGTGAGGAGAGAGACCTTGCTATCCCGCAGAGGTAAGTTAAGGTTTCATACGTGTGTATGTGTAGGTTTTTATGTACGTATAGATAAATAAAACTATCTACGTACATATATAAATATATATAAAACTACATATGTTAGGTATTTGAATAAGTGTATTGCCACTGTTGCTGCACGTGTAATATTAATCAGAACGTAAATCTGAATTAGAAGCAGAGACAGAGATGCAGTGTGTGGCAAGTCAAGAGTTTATTAATTTAGCACTGGGAAACGGTGCATTCGCCCCTTTTGTTCTTCCCACCCCCTGCGATTGCTGCAGACTGCAGCGTGCGCTCTTACCGCACTCTTTCGCAGTCTGTCTGCACCTGGGATTTGGGATCCCCTCAGCGTATGCTAACCAGCAGCTCCTCCGTTTCACTCGATTTCCAGCCCGTTCCATGTTTCTCTGATCGGAACTTGGCTGCGAAGCTCCTCTACAGCACACCTGCCTTGCTTGCCGCCTGTGGGAGTGCCTTCGCACGCGCGTCAGCCACGGCTCCGCAGCAGAGGTACCGCCAGTCCTGCCGCAGACGGGTTTCCAGTGCCCTGCTGGCACTGGGGGGTACAGTAAATCCCGTCACAGAGAGGAATCATACCAGTGATCTGCGTTACCAGCCTTGTCTGGAGGGGTGTTAATCTTTTGTGTTTTCACTAAAGCACAGCAATAAAAGGTAATGACTAAATAATCATGAAAATCCCTCAAGTCGTATAAACTGCAAATGCTTAACAGAGTTCTAGATGTCCCCAAATGCATCCTATAAAAAATACTACATAATAAATTGTATATAACAGGTATAGTCTCATTTTTTTCTCTCCAAATACTTTGCTTTCGTGCATGATCTTTTGCCTTGTGTTGCTTCCCCGAGAGCTTCAGCACAGTTCTGGAAGGGATAAAATGGCAGTGCAGCCCTCCACGCTCACATAATTTGCGCGCAGCCAATGGGAAGGATGGTAAATAGGTAGTGTCTCACTCTGTTTCCATGTTACTGATCTTAGAAAATGTGTTTTTCTCACATTTAAACAGCTGTATTTACTTCATGTGTATTCATAAAGAAACATCTAATGACTGCATGGGAAAAAACAGTGTTTCTGGGGGAGTATTTCCAGTGTCGGTGTATGTTGAACAATCAGTATGCATTGTAAATAGCGTTGGGGTGGCGGAGAGGGAGTCCTTGTCTTTGATAGCGTGTGAGTAGCAGATGACTTATTTATCACTTCTTCAGCGCGTGGTGTATTTTTGAATTAGAAAAAATGCAGTGTGAGTCACCATCATCGTTTCAGTAAAGGGACGCGAAAGGTTCTTGTCTTTTGTGCGCTTACAAACGCTTTTGAGTGAGTAGTGTGGGGACGGTGTCTCTTTGGGGCTGAAACACCATTAGAGGTGTGCCGCAGGGGCAGAATGGAAATCGGTGGTGACTGAGCCTTCCCTGGGGAGGAACACGGGGCACTACAGAGCCCAAATCCCCAAGGAATTACTCCTCTCGCAGATGCACTGCACCGAGATACTCAGCCCAGCAGATGGTGTCTGGGTAGGTACCCTTGGACATACCCTTCCAGTCCCCAAAGGGGCTCCAGGAGAGCTGGGGAGGGACTCTGGGTCAGGGAGGGGAGCCATAGGATGAGGGAGAATGGTTTTAAACTGAAAGAGGGGCGATTGAGATGAGATATTAGAACTTCTCTACTGTGCGGGTGGTGAGCCCCTGGCGCAGGCTGCCCCGAGAAGCTGTGGCTGCCCCATTCCTGGAGTTGTTCAAGGCCAGGTTGGACGGGGCTTTGGAACTTGATCTTTAAGGCTCCTTCCAATCTAAACCATTCTATGATTTGAGCAACCTGGTCTAGTGGAAGGTGTTTGTGCAGAGGGCGGCGGGGTGTTGGAACTAGGTGGTCTTCAAGGTCCCTTCCAACCTAAACCATTCTATGATTCTATAAGAGTGTGCAAGAGCCGACCTACAGCAGAAAGCCATGAATTTGTTGCCACAGTCATTGAGGGAAAGCAGAGGAGGGTGAGCTCACCGCCGTCAGCACGTGCCAGCTCCCCGTGGCTGGGGAGGGGAGGTTTCGGTACGCCGGGTCTTTCCCGACCATCCCCTTCTGCTGGTCTTGCACCATCTCTACAGCCTCCCCGGCCATCTGTGCACTGCGTTCCTTCACTGACCGTGCAGAAACATGGGCCAAGGGGAGGGCTTGGGGGCATCTTAGTGAGGTGTATCAGTCCGCGAAGAGGTGTAATGGGGCTCAGAGCATGGCCGTACGCAGCCAGGAGCGAGGCGGGGGCAGGGTAAAAATTAGTCACATTTGATTGTTTTCCACTGCACATCTTGTAAATGGCAATGGGAATTACTTTACGAGCGAGAGCAGTGATTATACACCCACTGTATGGTTGTATTATTACTGATCTGTGTTGTTTAACTTTTGAAGTGAATCAAATACTCATGAAAATTGCTTTGAGTGAGTTTAGTGAAAACTAATCAATGTCTCGCTTCCGCCAGACAGCAAAGGCGTGTTGGTAGGAGCATAACCATCCCATCCAGAGCAGTCTCAGCCTCACGCCAGCCGGCGCTTCACATTCTGTGTCTCCTGCTTGCTTCCTTACTTCATCTCCGTCATCTTCAACTACCGAGCTGGCCGTGGCAGGTTCCCCGCGGAGCGGTGCCATTGCTGTTTGCTGGGCAATGCTGAAATGGGACCCAGATGGCGGCGCGTGTGTAAGTTAAGTGTGTAAATGGAGCCCTGTGCCTCATCGTTGGGAAATAAAGTGGCAGCTCTCTGGTGTTAGGTGTGTGGCAGCTACATCAACCAGCCAAGGAAGTTTTTTGTTTCGTTCAAACAATAAATGTTTTCACCGTGGGAGCGGTGGTTCTGCGCTCGAGTTGTCCCAATGACCGGTGCAGGAGGCCGCTGTGTCACACACGCACTCATCAGTTAACGAGCGCTAATGGCTTCTTGCCTGGGCACGCTTTGCCAGCTCCGGAGCAACTGCTTTTTTAAAATTTGGTCCTTAAGTCACTGTCTTCCTGTGGTGAGAACTTGCCAAGGGAGGGAGGAAGGAATACTTGGTAAGGAATAAAACGTAACGCAACATGAAATACAGCTTGAGCTTCTGCCCCAAAATGTTACTGCTCTTTAAGGTGAGGGTGACATGCTGCTGTCCCGTGACACTTCGTGGGTATCTTACAGCCAAAGCGGCCACAACCAGCATATTGCCCAAATACCTTAGGTTGTCATAGTCTATGTTGTGCTCAGGGCTTTCGAGGGAGCCCAAAAACTTGTACCTGTATGATAGCTAAAACAGAAATATAAACAACCCGAAACTATATCTAAAAATCTCAGCAGATCTCATTCCCGGTGTGAGAGCTGGGATTACGAGTGCCCACTGTTCCCAGTGCTGATGCCTAGCTAACATCTCGCCCTTGGCCTCTGCTTTGCTAAACCAGCTCTCCACTAGTGCAGGTGGCTTTCCAGAAACTCCCAGAAAGCAGAAAAAAATTAGTTGTGGAGCGGCTCCTCTTGGAGTGCCCGTCTGTTCTTCTGCCTCTCTGCTTTTCGGCGTGGTGTGGGGGTCGGCACCGGGCACGGCTTGTTGTTCCGACTGGATAAATGTTCCCCGCGGTGGGTTAAGTGCTGCGATAACATCTAATAAAATGCAGGTACGCAATAATTTAATGCTGTAGTATGGGCAAACCAGCAGCATTTGCATGTTCTGCTGAAATCAAATAACCCAAATTTAAAAAAAAAAAGCCAATAGATTTAATTTAGTTTCTGATGAGCAGAGGCGATACCAACAAGTCCCTGTACATGGCTTGGTGTACCTGGGGAGCTATATGAAGCGGACCTACAGAATGAAACCCATTTGGAAATTGAATAATGCCCCTCCCCAGAGGGTAATCCCAGCGTGTAACTGTCTCTGCAGCTAAGGAGGGACCTGCAGCAGCGCCTTCTGGTGTGGGTAGAGGCGAATGTCATTAAAAGAGAAGGATTCCTCACTTTATGGTGCAGTGTCGGATGTAGGGTCATTGCAGAAGATCTCCAAGAAGGACGCATAGTTAGGATGCCGTTCATAAGTTTTTCCGGTGGGACTTCTGGTCATTTAGATGGGCCTGCTGCAGTACAGAGGGCACGCGACCTCGTCGTGGGTGCCCTCAGCTCACCTGGCCCTTAGCTTCTCTGGGTACCCTAAGATACCTTGGAGAATGATAAGAACGATAGTTAAAATACTGAAGATTCTGGCAAATGCTACGTGGTGATAAACATTCGGTCCCTTAACATTCCGTTTGCACTACAAAATTAGTGTTAAACTGCAAACAAGGAAATACCCTCTTCTTCTTGTCTCGTTTCACTACTGGCGTGTGTTTCTGAGTATTTTAAAACATACTCTTGTGCGGTGCTTCTTTTTCGATTTCCAAAACTGTATCTGTTTGAAATGTAATTAAAGTGAGCGTTGTGAAATGTGGGACAGGCAGAATTTGTTCTGGCTTTGTCTGTCCTTTGAAGTAGGATGTTAAGCTCTGGAAGACAACTCTGAACGTAAACAGGGCTGAGCTCTGCGCTACAGCCTGTCTGGCTCTCGGGCTTTGATATCTGACTCTCAGCTGCCCGGGTTGACACGAGACGCCTTCCAAGGGCGGTTATGCGTTGGGGGAAACTTCTACTGTGCCTTGGAAACAAACGTGTTCACAATGTCCTTTTTGAGACATACGGTCCTGCTGGGCTCGCCCTGCTTTCCGCAGCTCTGGGTAAACAGGGGCTGCCGTCATGGGTGGTGATTAGTAAAGGACTTTCTTTGTCTGAACTCTGAATCTAAATCGTAATCGATGGGTGGCCGTATCGTTAAGTAGAGAAGTTGTGTAGGTGGGATGGCGACCAGCAAACTTCAGTGGTCCTCATCAAATTGATGTCAAGATGGGGGTGTGTGTGTGTATATTTTTATATATCTCTAGTCACTATTAGCATTGGAATTCCTGCTGTCACATCCAGTTACCAGTGACTTATATATGTATGTATATATACACATATTACCTATATGTACGTACATATATATAGGTCATTGTGGATATACATACATACACAATGAACCTTTGACCTGTGCCGTAGAAATCAGTGTTATTCTGTATTCTCTCCTCACCTTGTACTTTGAAAGCTGTGGTCACGATGGGTTTTTTTTAATCTATTTTTCTTTAAATGTCAGTGAGGCGGAAGAAAAGGTTACAGAGAGTTTTGTTATGGTAGGTCATGTTTAAGAACGAAACTCTATGGACAAGCTGACTTTTCCTCAGGGATCATATTCGTTTGTTCTCCTGGCCCTCGACGGAGAAGTTTTCCCGTAAGGAGGCGGCTGCTCCTGCACAAGGGCCGCATCGGGACTGGGGGATTTTTCACATCACGCAGGCAAACGCGCTGTGCTGAGCCTGCGCCCCAGTCGGAGAATACAGGGTATGTAAATGCTCAGGAATAACGCCCTAATTCAAGATTATTTTTCTTTTAGTTATGCTTCGAATTTGTGGTGTTACAAAGAAGATATGCTAAAAAGCTGTACGTAACTTTTTCTCTTCTCTTCAACTTTACATACAGTTGAATTCACTGCGGGGTGTGTGTCGCTGCTGAGGAAAGTACGTACGCGCTCCCCTGTCCCTTCTGGCAGGGCTGGCCTCGGCCAGAGGGAACAGTAGAGACACAAGATCATACAATAGCAAAATATCCCCCAGAAGTGTGAATTATTTTAACTTGTAGTGGTTAAGAACCCATATTAGGAGTGTTTAAGTGATGTGACTTGGCCTGTGTTGGCAGGTTGATGAAGGTGTGTTTATATTTTTGATTTATGTCCAAGGTCTGGAAGGAATATACAGAATTTTGGGTTGCCTTTTGCAATAAGCAAATAGCTTTAATTTGCTTCCACAAAATCAGCAATGTTTGCTATCTGTTGCTCTCTTTACCTTAATTCCTACATTTTCCAAAAATAGGTGAAATTATTGACCTCTCTTTTTTCCACTGAATGGGCATATAGAGTGTTTGAGAAAACTGTAATTTTTTTTCTTCTTTTTGAGAAACCACCAAAGATGGGAAGGTCTCAGAGGCCTGTGTGCTTCAAACGGTAGAATTTGGGCTCTGTCACAATAAAAGACTTATTTTTGACCTAACTGTACCCGCTCGATGCACTTTCTGTGGGTGGAGTTTTCCGTTTGCGGTGCGGAGGCTGAGGCTGCTGATTCCCCGCGCACCGAGCGGGAGCCGGGAGAGCTGGAGTCGGAGGTGGCTGTGAACGCAGCAGCGTGTGTTCTGCCGGCTTTCCTGAGCAAGAAAACACAATTTGACGTTCCTTCTGCCTTTGGGCTTCTGGCTTGGGAGCTTGAAGAGATCTGTACCTGGTTTTCAGGGACTCCTGCTCGACAGGCTTGAAGCCCCTTTTCCAGGCTGCCCCTTTGGTAGAACTCTTTCAGATTTTCTTAAAGATTAACCTCCCCTTTCCTTCTGTGGTTTTTTTCTGTATTGTTTGGCAGGTGCAAGACCAAAGTCTACCCTGATGAACTGCCCAACACAAGCGTAGTTATTGTGTTTCACAACGAAGCCTGGAGTACTCTGCTCCGCACGGTGTACAGCGTTATAAACCGCTCGCCGCACCGCCTGCTTTCCGAAATCATCCTGGTGGACGACGCCAGCGAGAGAGGTGGGTGCGGGGAGAGGGGAGGCCCCGGTTCAGCGCCGCGTTGGAGGATGCTGCGGAAAGGGCTGTGCGGTGCGGTTCCCTTCCGTCAGCGCCGAGCCCGACCTGCGCCTCTGTGGCCCCACGTCCCCGTGGGCTGGAGGAGGGACGGGCAGAGGGGACGCGCGCGCACAGAGCTTGGTTATCGGCTTGTACGCCGTACGGATGGTGCTCCCATCCAGAGCTGCACGAGTGCTGCTTTGCACTGGCGTTTATCATTTCATATGACTGTAAAAGCCAGTCCTTGTTCACATCTCTCGCCGTCTCTCAAAACCCCCTTGTTCCGGGTTCCAGGTTTTCCTGAACATCCAGACCGAGCCAATTTCCTCGTATTTCTTTTGGTCTTGGCTTTTTTCTTCTTTTTTTTTTTTTTTTGTGTGTTTTTTTTTTTTTTAAACCTAGGCTTTAGAAAGAAAACTCTCTCCATGTGAAACTGATGCTGCCTGGAAAAGAAATCACATCACACTCTATAAATGAAATCAATGGGATGATAATTTTTCCTGGAGTAGCCAAACGTGTAGAATGGCAAATACAACGTACGGTTGCAATTGTTCAAGGGACAGAGGATGCAAGATGAGCTGTCCTTTATTTCTGCCCTATGTAGCATTAACTTAACTCTAGTTACTCTCCTGGATTTCCCTGCTTCAGAGAGCAAGTAGCCTTAATGTTTCTCTGTGCCAGAAGGTGGAGGAAGACTTTAGCCCAAGTAACTACAATTTTTCCTAAAAGCAAAATTTTGGATTCCTAAAGGGATCAAGTGGTGAAATTCAGCAAAACTAGCTGCGTTTGCATTTAACCATAGACAAATTAGCAAAAATTAGCATTTTGCACTCACTGCTGATTGCCGATTTATTTCAAGGAAGCTGATAATGGCTTATTTAAACTTTCTGTGATGTTTCCCTGAGATGCTCTGGCAGGGGTGTGTGTCTGTCTGGGCTGTTTTCCGCGTGGCTGCACCGAACAGAGTGTGGGTGTGAACCGCCGTAGCTCAGCTCCCCGTATTCAGAAAAACTCTAAAAATGTCAAAATGCATTCCCCGTGTTCCGGCAGTGTTCCTGCACGGCAGTCCTTAGAGGGCTGAGCATGATGCATGAACTCTGCCGTTACATTTGGAGTCCTCGGTCGTTGCTGAACGTAACTAAAAATAATGTTTTTCTTCTTGGGATTTGTTTTTTGTTTGGGTTTTTGTTTTGTTTTGTTTTTTTCCCAATTCTCTTCGGCAGAGTTTTTGAAGGCCTCATTAGAGAATTATGTGAAAAATCTGGAAGTCTCCATCAAAATCATTCGGATGGAGCAGAGGTCAGGACTGATCCGCGCGCGGCTCCGGGGGGCGGCCGCCTCGAAAGGGCAGGTGATAACGTTCCTGGACGCGCACTGCGAGTGCACCCTGGGCTGGCTGGAGCCGCTGCTGGCCAGGATAAAGGAGGACAGGTAAGGGCGGCTCTGCTGCGCCCGGCTGCAGGGGACCTGCCTCCTGCCTCCAGGCCGTTCCTTGGTTTCGCTGTGCTGCTGGAAAACAGAAATGAAAACAGTTCATTGATCAGAAAAGGAAGATTTGGGTTTTTAATTTATTAGGAAGGTAGAGTATTCTCTAGTGTTTGTATCAAAATCTAATTTCTAAATGAATACGTGATGAGTTTTTGATTCTCACAGCAGGATTTCTGATGCTGTCAGAATAATCGTGCCAGTAATGACAGCAATGTGCCGTTTACTGTCACAAGGTCCAGGTGTCTCCCACCCTGATGGCCGTCTTTCTCCCTTCCTTTTACCAGGAGTGGCTTTTCGTCCATGTGACCTGCAGTACTCTTGAAGGTCCCTTCCAACCAAAACCATTCTCGGATTCTATAAAATTTGCTCTCCCTCCTGCTCTCCCTCCCTCTTTTGCGCGCTCTTTTGCTCTCTCTTGCGCTCTTTTGCTCTCTCTTGCGCTCTTTTGCTCTCTCTTGCTCTCTCTTGCTCTCTCTTGCTCTCTTTTGCTCTCTCTTGCGCTCTTTTGCTCTCTCTTGCTCTCTCTTGCTCTCTCTTGCTCTCTCTTGCTCTCTCTTGCGCTCTTTTGCTCTCTCTTGCGCTCTTTTGCTCTCTCTTGCGCTCTTTTGCTCTCTCTTGCGCTCTTTTGCTCTCTCTTGCGCTCTTTTGCTCTCTCTTGCGCTCTTTTGCTCTCTCTTGCGCTCTTTTGCTCTCACGCGCTCTTTCTTGCGCTCTTTCGCTTGTGCTTGCTTGCGCTCTTTCGCTCGCGCTCTTTCTTGCTCTTGCTCTCTTGCTCGCTCTCGCTCTTTCTCTTGCTTGCTCTCTTGCACTCTTTCTCTTTCTTTCTTCATCATCATCTTCTCTCCCTTTGCATCGTCTACTGAAAAAAGAGAAATTTCCCCCTTTTTTGTGCGTAAGTGCACATAGTCCCTGCAAGTGAAACCCTAAACCCACCCTGTCCTCCCCGGCAGTGTCGCAGTGTCCTCGCTGTGCTCGATGGAGGAGCAGCTGCGCATGTGTGGGCAGCACCCGCCTGCCCAAGGACGCACGTGGGAGATGGGATTCGTTCTCATTTATGAAACACCTTGCGGGTGCTCCTCGAGACATGCACACGGGATCACAACAGCACCGCTCGAGCCGCGCAGCCACAAGCAAAAACCACCTCTGTTGTGTTTGTCCTGACACTGCCAGCCTTAGAGAGGCGTAGAGAAAACCTGCCTGTGTTGCGAGGACCTTATCAATCCGACGTAGTTCCCGCGTATTGATAAGGAGCGTGCGGCACGCGCTGCCGCCGCTGGGGGAGGATTCGGCAGAGCAGCGGGAGCCGCGGGCAGGGCTGGGTGGTGGCGGCTTTCAGCTCTTGGGAGCGCAGCGAGGAGTCAGGGCGCCCAAAAAGTTGTAGACAGCAGAAGAGGGGAATTTTGCACGGCCTCATTTCTGGCAGAGAAGAGCTTCACAGCATGGTGGGGAACGGGGTACTATGCAGAGAAGCCTCAAAATAAGCGCAGTATTCAGCACATCAACATGAAAAAATATTTAGTTTTAAAAAAGCCATTTTTTTTTTGCTCACAGGAAAACTGTTGTCTGCCCAATCATTGATGTGATCAGCGATGACACGTTTGAATACATGGCTGGATCAGATATGACTTACGGAGGGTTTAACTGGAAACTGAACTTCCGCTGGTATCCGGTTCCCCAGAGGGAGATGGACAGGAGGAAAGGGGACAGGACCCTGCCTGTAAGGTAAGGAGAGTGAATCAAGTACTGTGCTATTTGACTCTACTGTGTACTTGTTTATGTAGATAGTAGTGCTTAATATCTTAAGATTTTGCTGCAGTATCAGAGAACACACTTCAGATAGTTGTGGCACACTGTTCAGGGTAGAGAAGACCAAAATCTGACATGTCCTTAGTGCTGCAACGTAGTTATCAGAGCTGAGAAAACTCATTTGTATCTTCTTTTCAACATTCAGTAATTCAAAATATTACCTGCTTTTTAAGTTCCTTCTATGTTTGTTTTCTGCAAATAGCCTGTTGACCTTGTCTTTACAGATGTTACTGTTTTTTTGAAATTTAAGGCAAATATTAGAACGTATTTCTGAAACACATGTTTTTGAACATTGAACCCAAGTATTTGGTTATGATGATTTGCACTTAAAATGCATGCTTTTATTGCCCGAGAAAGTGAAATTGATGACTGTGCACACTGAGTCAAAAATGATCTAAGAGTGTGTCCTCAATTCCCGTGATCATTCCTGACCTCTTTCATTTAATTGCTCAAACCACGGACTGTAACAAAACCTCTAGAAAAATTTTAAATGAAGCTGAAACAGAACAAATTGAATAAATGACTTGCGATGAGTTATGTGCTCAGCTCTAATAGCTTCTGTGGTCTTCATGAAAAGTTTAAAAAAAAAAAAAATTTAAAAAAAAAAAAAAAAAGCTTTCACAAGTGGATGTAATGGTTTCAAACCTGTCTGAGAGACATGATGAAGTGGACAGAATTCCAGTCCTGCATGCCCCTGATTGTGCGCAACAGGCAGATAAAGGGAGAGCCAACTCAGGGGACAGCAGTCACAGCCCAGCTTTGCGAAACACTCCCAGGTAAGGCAGTGGATGGGCAGAGAAAAGCCTCTCAAAATTGCTTATGCTGCAAAATGGCCCAAATCTGTGTCATTGCATGTCCTTCAAAGCCTGGAGTCAGGGAAGGGCTGGATTTTTTAGGTTTTGCTCTCGGGAAGAGCAAGCGGGGTCCCCAGGAGCAGGAGCGGACCCTGGCATTAGTGGAGGGGAGACAAAGCTATTCTTGAGTCAAGAGAAGCGTTTTTCTCATGCTCTGAAATACTGTCACTCAGCTGTGGACGCTGCCAGCAGCTGTTTCATTAAAGCCGAGGTGTGCGTTAAAATTGGCAGAGTTAATTATCCTAACGAGCTGCACAGCCTCACGCTGTGCTCCGTTTATCCTGTCTCGCCCGTGCTGAATCGATTCACAGACGCAGGGAGCTGTCAAAGACGTGCAAAGCCGAGTTCCCATTTCCTTATCTTGAAATGGTGTAGTACTTAAAGTTAATCCAGAATCAGATGTGTAATTGACTCTTAAAATTATTAAAACAAAAAAATAGTTGGTTTTTTTTTTTTTTCTATTTTTCCCCCACCAGCTTCTAACTGGTGGTTCCCCGGGCTTTTGGGGGTTCTGCTGGTACTATGGGTGTTAGTGAGCAGAGCGTGGGTGAAGAAGGAGTCAGAGGATAATGCCAAGTGCCACTTGTCCCATAATTATCACTTACACGAGGGCTTTCGAGTGAAGAGGTGGCTCTGAGGGCGTGTAATTGTGCTGTCTTAAACCCAAGTGTCAGCTTTTAGACATACAGATGCCCTTTCGGACCACGTAGCAGAGGCGTTTCGGTCTCTTCGGTGTCAGAAGAAAGTTCTCCCTCTTTCATTTTCTGTTTTACCTCACGTGAGGGGAAGCAGCAAAGCAAGCGAGCCGTGGAGCTGCCCGGGTGTAATGGCCTTCCTATAGGAAACAACATTTAGTAAGCCATCAGCTGCTTTCAGTGCTAGCTGCTATTTCCAAATGCTTACCAAGCGCAGTCCAAGGACTGCGGCCGTACATCAGTCCTGACGTGTCAGAAACACAATCACGAATTCTGCAGCTAAGGAGGAAAAAAAAAAAAGTATAATATTTCAGCACAGTTAAGAATGGTTTTGGCAGCTGCTGCCACCTGAATATTCAAAAAATGGGGGGATAAAAGTAAACAAAAGCCTAACCCGTACCAAAAATTTAGAAACAAATTGGTGAGTTCCTTTTCTCATTCCATGTTTTGTGTGCATGTATGCGTAATACAACCGTTGCACTCAAATTTTGCTTTTTGTTACATTAAAAAATCCATGTAATTGACCAAAGTTTCACTGAAAATAATTGGTACGTTGATAAATTGAATAATTGATAAATTCCTGCCTTTGCTTTTTCGATTTAAAATCATGATGCATACATTTTCAAACTATGAGTTATTTTATATACAACTTATTATTTATGTATAATTTGTATTATTGTTGGGGTAGTTTCTGGAAAAGATCAGGATAGCGTACTGCTAAGAGCTCACTGTCGCTACGACCAGAGTTCAGCCGTCCCATGCGCTGTGACCAGTAACCCCAGTGGAGTTAAAGGCAGAAGCGGGTGCCTGATTCTCTGTAGTTCGTAGAGCTGAAACGCTGCTTGTTTGCTTGCCTAGGCAATTAAAGTAACTGTTAAATTCCTGAGTTAGGTATTTGAGTCAAGTATCCACCTTTGTCGGACTCTCTAGATTTAGTGGGAAAAGGTTAATTAATTCAGTGACTGCTGTTAAAACCCCACAGCTAATTGTCACGCAGTACAGCCCTGAAAGAGCTTTCTTACTGCCATCCAGTAGAAAAGTTAGATTGTTTGTCGTGTTTTTGGCAAACAGAACGGTGGGGATTCGCAGGTGCCTCTCAGACTGATGGGGGACGCCGTGCCTCGGCCGGGTCGGGTTCTGAGCCGCGATCCGGACGTGGGTGCTGTTCCTGCTCTTCACACACTGCTCCCCGCCACTTTCGCTCATTATTTGCTTCTTCTGGTTCTTAAACCCCACTCTGACGACCCTTCTCGTGTTCTCATTTTCTTCTTCCCTTACCTAGCTTTCTCTCAGGTCAGCTAACGCCATGGTAGCGTAACCTTTCCCAGAATAGTCTGAAATGGTTACTCTTCCCCAAAGAATCACGAGCTGTGCACAGGTAGCAAAAGCCTTTCCAGTTCACAAATGCTCCCAGTTCGAAGGTGGTAGATGATGTCCTCTCTCCCCATCCTGTGGGAAGAGAGGACAGGGGTCGATGGCATCAGATACTGGGATTTCTTGTTGGGTTTTTTTGGTGTTTTGTTTTTTTTTTTTTTTAAATGTACTTACAATTTTTTTACGTGTACAATGATCAGAAGCAAAAGTAACATCAGAGAGCTGCCAGTTCACAGAGGTGTCTTTGCTGGGACTGAAACTGTAAAGTGAGAACAGGAGAGGGACATTTAGAAGAAATCCTTGAAGAAAAGGTCTCCTGCACCTGGGGAGGAAGAATGCTGGGCACCAGTACAGGTTAGGGGGGGACCTGCTGGGAAGTAGTTCTGAGGAGAAGGATCTGGGGGTCCTGGTAGATAGTAAATTCTCCATGAGGCAGCAATGTGCCCTGGTCGCCAGGAAGGCCAATGGCACCCTGGGCTACATAGGGAAGAGTGTGGCCAGCAGGGCGAGGGAGGTCATTTTCCCCCTCTGCTCTGCCCTGGGGAGGCCGCAGACGGAGCACTGTGTGCAGTTCTGGGCTCCCCGGGTCAGGAAGGACAGGGAACTGCTGGAGAGGGTCCAGCAAAGGGCTACGGAGATGATGAGGGGATTGGAGCATCTCTCTTATGAGGAAAGGCTGAGAGCTGGGACTCTGTAGCCTGGAGAAGAGAAGGCTGAGGGGAGACCTTATTATGGCGTACGAGTATCTAAAGGGTGGGGTGAAGGAGGATGGAGCAGACTCTTTCCAGTTGTTCCCAGTGACAGGACGAGGGGCAACGGGCACCAGTTGGAACATGGGAGGTTCCATTCTAACACGAGGAAGAACTTCTCTCCGGTTGGGGTGGCAGAGCGCTGGCCCAGGCTGCCCAGGGGGGTTGGGGAGTCCCCTTCGCTGGGGATTTTCAAGACCCGCCGGGATGCAGTCCTGAGTAATGTGCTCCGGGCAATCCTGCTCTGGCAGGGGAGCTGGACTGGATGGTCTCTAGAGGGCCCTTCCAACTCTGAAAATTCTGTGATTCTGTGTAAAGATTGTTCCTGGAGACAGAGCTGCTCAGGACAAATGTAGCAGTCTGTGAGGTTCCTTAGGATCAGTTGAAACATATTTTTTCAGCTGTATTTGCAGAAATCAAATATGAACTGTGGCTTTGAGCACAAATGTGACCTGAGCGGTGGAGCTTGCAGGGCTTCCAGGCGCTGCTTAGGGCTGCGTTTCTTGCTCAGAAGGTACAGCAGCCCCCAAGGACTCGTGTCAGTGGGTATATATGTATTTTTTTGTTTGTTTGAATAGCACAGGCTGTTCATTGCTGTTCTGATGCACCTCAGGATTTTATCTTGTTTCCAGATAGAGTGAACGCTGTAACTTCCACTGTCGCTGGAGTAACCTCCGGCTTTGTAATCTTCGTAAATGCTTAGACCTTCTCAAAGTGTGTTATTTTAAGTGCGAAGCTCGTTTCTGTTCCCAGAGGGCTCTCTGGGAGCAAATCCTGGATGGTTGCCCGTGCCGAGGTGGAGCTTAAAGCTGAAGCTTCCCGCAGGTGATGCAGTGGCGGTGGGTAGGTCCAGGGATTAGGGAAAGCCAGAGGTGTGGGCAGTGTGGCTCCCTCTAAGTGTGGGCTGGTGGTAAGCGCTCATGGGCAGTGCCAGCTGAAGCCCGCAGCCTCGCTAAACCTTCCCTTCTTTTTCCACTGAAAGATCCTTGCGCGATATTTGCACTTTGCGGAACGTCCTTTGTCTTTAAGTGAACTCAGTTCTCCTTCTGTGGTTTTGCCTGTGGCAAGAGAAGACTTGTGTGTGCTAAGATCAGTTTACAAGCATCTTGTCTTCTTGCATCTACAGTGTTAAAAACAGAAAGTGTTTCTGTGCTGGGCATTTACAGTCTCTGCACAGCACATTTCTATGGATATTTCTATACTTGCCCTTCATTTTTTTTAAGCTGAAGACATTCCAGGCAAGTATTGTAAATACTAAAAAATATAATCTCTTCCAGAAAATCTTTTTGCAAGTATAAATTAGTTATTGAGAGGAAAAATGAAAGATCAAATATTAGGAGCATATTGTATTTATCTTCTTATTATTATGCATTATTGTATTATCTTCTTCTTATTGCCCCATCCCTGGAGGTGTCCAAGGCCGGGTTGGACGGGGCTTGGAGCACCCTGGGCTGGGGGGAGGTGTCCCTGCCCAGGGCAGGGGGGTGGAACGAGATGGTCTTTAAGGTCCCTCCCGACCCAAACCATTCTATGAATCTGTGATTCTATGATCTGGCACAAAACCAGTTCAATTAAGACAGATTTCCGAGTCAGCTTTATTTTGTGTGCCCCATACTAGACGGTGCTCGGCTCTCCCGATGTCAGTCAGGCGGAGGGTCGCGCCGCCCGGCCGTTCCCATCCGCTCCGCGTGCTTGCCACCTACCGCAGGGCAGCTCCGGGGCCGGCGCAGTTGCTCGTGGTGGAAACCCAGCGGGGCTGAGAGCAGTAAAGCGGCTTTGAAACCGGGGAAGGTTTAGCCCTGTCCAAATGACAGACGGTTAATTAATTGAGCTTCGGGTGCTGGGAGCACAGTGTGAAAAATAGAAACGAAGGGTTGGTAAGCTCAGGGTCCGGTGTTATTTCGTTGCTAACCCATGTGTTGTTTCTGGGAGCAAGGATAGTCAGCTCTTGCAGAAGAGGAAAGAATTGCAGAGCCGGCAAATTACCCGGATTTGTTGAGTTGGAGGGTAAGCGCGGACTCCTTACTGCCAGGGCTGTGTCCAGCGCCGGCGCGGGAGAAGCGCTGTGCAGCACCGCGCCGTCCCTGCGGGGCTGCGCCGCTGCCACTGCCTGCGACACCCGCGCTCGCCCGTCCCTTCGCACTTGGTTCTGTGCGCGGGCAGCGGGGCGCGCCGGCTAATTAGTGTGGCACGTAGGACATGCAAAAACTCCTGAAGGAAGATCTGAGAAACGCCCGAGCGATTCGGGTTCTGCCACCCATGAAGCCCCTCTTCCAGCTTCTCCTGCGCTGCACGTGAACCGCTTTGCTGCTGTTCACTTGCGTTTTCAGAAAAACCCTCGGCACTGGGTTTGTGTCAGAGTTTGCACAGGGCTGGCTCCAAACACGGGAGCTCTCGCGGAAACTGAGCTCTGGATGGGCAGGATGGGCGAGCTGCACTCGCACAGGTTCAGGTGCCTAATCGGATAGTCCGACAGATAATCCCCTGGGTACGGGCTATTCCTGGCAGTCTTCACAAGCAGTTTGCTAAATAACTGAATGAATGAGTCCGTTTTGATGATCAGAGGGCTGGAGCAGATGCTGCGAGGGCTGAGCCCCTCTGCGGGGAGGACAGGCTGGGAGAGGGGGGGTTCAGCCTGGAGAAGAGAAGGCTCCGCGGAGACCTCAGAGCCCCTTCCAGTGCCTAAAGGGGCTCCAGGAGAGCTGGGGAGGGACTTTTTCCAAGGGCACGGAGTGATAGGACGAGGGGGAATGGCTTCAAACTGGAAGAGGGGAGATTTAGATGAGATATGAGGAAGAAATTGTTGCCTGTGCGGGTGGTGAGCCCCTGGCGCAGGTTGCCCCGAGAAGCTGTGGCTGCCCCATCCCTGGAGGTGTCCAAGGCCGGGTTGGACGGGGCTGGGAGCACCCTGGGCTGGGGGGAGGTGTCCCTGCCCAGGGCAGGGGGTGGAACGAGATGGTCTTCAAGGTCCCTTCCATCCTAAACCATTCTGTGATTCTTGTGACCGAATCCTTTGCAGACAGGCTGTAGTTACTGGTGTGTTTGTGTGTGGTTGTACATATATACGTGTCATGGATGGAGTGATGCCCTTCATTCGTAGAGAGAAGCAGCGATACATTTATTGATACAAAACAGGGATTTAGCAAAGTTTGATAGTAAACGCCACAGCAGTTTAACAAGATTCGGGCTGGGACAACTCACTCGGTCATTTCCCGCCTGGAGGACGGGGTCAGACAGAGCCGCTGGGGAGACCCTTGTGGTGAGTGGAGGTTCAGAGAGGACCCCCGCCTCTCTAACCGCCTCCTCGGAGAGGAGTCGCGGTGCTGCTGGACCCACTCCTTGTCCCAGACGCGGTTGGTGGTTTATGTCTGAAGGATTATACACGCGCAATTAATCTTTTATATCGCGTAGCTAAGATTTCAGAGTTTAGCAGGGTGTGCTGCGGCAGGGAATCTCTGAACCTCAAGGAGGAGCCACGAGTGGCGTCCCTGCCCAGGGGGAGATCCTGGCATGCAGCCGCTGCCGTGCAGGAGAGCTCAGAGGGCTCTTGGGATGGTCCCTGTGTGTGGGGGTGAGATGATTGACCTACAGTCACATTTGCATATCGACCACAGTGCCAGCATTGCTCAAGCCAGCTCTTGGCTGTTGTGGTGTTCTCTGTCTCCCCAAAACCACGTTGAGCAGGGTGCCACTGCCACGACTACGTGCACCCATGGTGACCACCACGGGTGGTTATCATCTGGGCAGGGTTCCACCAGGAGATACAGGCCAGGTTGGCGTCTAGGGGGGAGCACCCCGTCACAACGCATTGAGCTACATTAGGCGATGCATTGTCGAAATCCGGTCTCGCCCACTTGGCGGTTGTTTTTGAAGCCGAGGACAGAAACACGAGGGATCCTTGACCAGCAGGGCTTGATCCACAGCTCCATCAAGGTGCCCGGAGGTCCGCCCCAGCACGGCCCGTGGGTGTGGGGATGCCGAGACCTCGGCAGAGCCCTTGCAGCGAAGCCCCTCTGTCGCTGGCTGCGGGGGCTGTCGCCCCCCGTCGTGCTGAGCTCTGCAGGCACCAGTTTGGGTGAAAGCCCCTTCAGCTGCGCACTGGAGTTTGAGGTTTGGTGGGTCTGCATCGGGGCGGGCCCTGGGAGTTAGTCCCTGCTGACTGGGGTCAGGGTTTTTCATCGCCATGTAGACTTTAAATGCTGAAAAAACACAGAGCAGATATTTACAGGGAAATAGGACATCTTTACACAAAGAGAAGTTGCACTCTGACTGGATTTGCCTGTTGTAAGGATTTATAATCCTGTTAAGAGAGATTATGCCTGGTAATTTTATGCACATTTAGTCTCCCTCTAAGGCAAAGCTGAGGCATTAAACTCTCTTCACTAAGCATTTCGGATTGGATTTGAACTGCTGTTCCGGATGCAGAAGGCCAAAATTCCATCCACTTTACCATTACAATGCTCCTGAAATAATCTATGGAAATGTGATTTGGCGGGTGGGAAGCGGTCCTGCAGTTCTCGCTCGGGCAGCGCTCTCGTCGGCGCCGGGGGGAGCTCTGCCCGAACGGCAAGCGCCCGGAGCACGCAGGCGAAACCCCGGCGTTGCTGTTAGTCGCTTGTATTTAAGTTGCTGTGCATAGAATATATTTATAGTCAAAATGTCTGAGGTAGTGAAATGTACTGTAGTGTCACTGAATAAATTCCGCAGTGTCTTTCAAAAGGTATTTTTTCTTTTCTTTTCTTTTTCTTCTTTTTTTTTTGTTTTTTCTTTTTTTCTTCTGTTTGTTTTCAACTAGGACCCCTACTATGGCTGGTGGCTTATTTTCTATTGACAGAAACTACTTTGAAGAGATAGGAACTTACGATGCAGGAATGGATATCTGGGGTGGCGAGAATCTTGAAATGTCTTTTAGGGTAATTGCCGTTTTCCTTCATTTTCTGTCAACAAACACAGTTGTGCTGTAACGGTTCCCGCGCTGTGGACAGGGCGCTTCTGCTTTAGCTGTCATGCAAGTCATGGGTTAATTTAAATTCTCAAGGTATTGGGGGATGCCTCATTATGGTATTTTGGTCCTATTTACTGCATGAAATGTTTTATTACTGTTTGGAAATTTTTACACTTTCAAAATGATCTATATTTTAGTAATACGTTTCTTTCGAAGAGAAACGAGGCTTTCTGTGAGCTAGCGCAAATGCTACCTGACATAAACAAGGTACAATTTGTACGATGTAAGAAAAGAAAATGAATTCAAATATGTGTTTTAACAGAAGTTTTTGAAAGTGTATGTCATCGTGAACTTGCAAGTTCTGGCTGGGATTTTTATTCTGTGTGAGAGCCGAGCTCACAGAGACATTACTGTGTCCGGTTCTGGGCTCCCTGGGTCAGGAAGGACAGGGAACTGCTGGAGACGGTCCAGCAAAGGGCTACGGAGATGATGAGGGGATTGGAGCATCTCTCTGCTGAGGAAAGGCTGAGGGCTTTGGGGCTTTTTAGTCTGGAGAAGAGAAGGCTGAGGGGGGATCTTATTAATGCTTATAAACACTCAAAGGGAGGGTGCCAGGGGGATGGGAACAGTCTTTTTCCAGCGGTGCCCAGTGACAGGACAAGAGGGAACGGGCACAAACCTGACCATAGGCAGTTCCATCTCAACCTGAGGAGGGACTTCTTCCCTGTGCGGGTGGCAGAGCAGTGGCACAGCTGCCCAGAGAGGTGGGGGAGTCTCCCACTCTGGAGCCATCCCAAACCCGCCTGGACGCCGTCCTGTGCCACTGCTGGAGGTGCCCCTGCTGTGGCAGGGGGGTTGGGCTGGGGGAGCTCCAGAGGGCCCTTCAAGAACTGACGATACTGTGATACTGTGATTTCCTGTCCCGCAGAAAAGTGACTGTGTTTCTGCCAGGGATAGGTATGTTACCCATGACAAGAATAAAATCTCTTTGAGTGAAATGCATTTAGTAATTGTCCTCTAGACATAAAGGAAAATTGGAAAATTGGGTCTTTGATAAATAATGGCTAGAAAGGATGTTGAAAATTACTTTGAAGATCTCTGATGTATCGCAGTTTCTGCATTTTAAGTAAGTATGCACACTAAACCCTGGTGTAGCCACAGCACAGCGTGGGGATAGTCTTCCTTCCTTTTTTTTTTTTTCTTGTCTTTTGTCTCCAGCTAGGGCTGATAGACTGTTTTCTGTTGACAGAATCTGCTTTGAAGATTTTTGTGAAGCAGGTATTTCTGGAGAAGATCAACGGAGAATTTGAAAGCATTTTCAGGCCATTTTTTATAAACTAATCGTTCACTTTCCAGTGAAACAGAAGGGTAGAGTTACTTCTTCTGAGTGTCCGTGTTTTTTAAATCAGTGGATTTCAACATTTTTGGTGTATAGACCCCTAAAAATATTCCTTGGATGTATATAGGCTCCTATATAGGAGCTTATTTTTAACTTCAGTCTGTCAGCGGGCTTCTTTTTCACGTCCTTCAAAGTGATCCCTGGAGCAGAGAGTGATTACACTGCTTTATAGCATTAAATAGGTGCCTCTCGTAGACTAAATCTGCGTATTACTACTGTTCATTTTTCACCCAGTACCACGGCGTGTGATTTCGGTAGAGTGGAGTTCCCCTGGTTCATTGAGATTTTGCGATGGGGGTTGCTGATGGACGTTAAACCCCGACAGAGGGAACCTTGAAGCTGTTTGTCATTGCTGGCGTTTGTTATCGCTCACGGAAAACCTTTTGCAGGACTGATTTGGGGTCATTTTTGTGGAAAGGTCCCATTGTCATTAGTGAAGAGGCTGAAATATTTAACTCTCCATTTGGAAGAACGCTGGGTTTTCATCATAAAAATGGTCATCCCTGAAAACCTGACTCTGATACAAAGGGACAGACCGTGACTTTTGTTCAGAGTCCGTATCGGAGAATATGTGGAAGGGGATTCTCCGTGGGCTCCTTTTGGCAGTGACTATTTGTGTTAACAAAGATACAAATATTGATCATTTTTCTGTCAGGCCTTATAAGGAGCAACGGAATAAAATAATGTACGATTCCATGGCCTTTTCCCGCTCCCCGGCGTAAAAGATTCATTTCGGCAGAAAGCATTTGATCTTCTGCTGAGAGCAGCACATGAACGTGTATTCTGCTTCCAGCGCCCTAATTAGGATATTCTTAATGGATACTCTTGCTTGAATAACGCTAATATACTTTGGAAACCTTTCCTGAGAAGTTTAGCAATGTAATGGTGTTCTGTCGTCGCCCTGTGCTGTTCTGCTCTGGCTCTCGGCAGCCTGGGAAACTCCCTGGGCTCCTGGTCGGGAGGATTCGGGGTTACTTGGATGTTTGGAGGGTTTGTTTTTCTTTTTTTTTCTTGTTTTTCTTGTTTTTTTTTCTTTTTTCATTCCCTAAATAATCGTTCCTTCAGTCCCATTTCAAAGTGGACTTGAATTCTATTCAATGCTTACATGAGTAAGCCAGTGATGGGCTTCACTTGCATAAATTTTGTGAGAATGCTGCTATGACATCTTCATTTCAGCTTTAAATTCCTGTTCAGTATATTCATCACTGACCTGGATGAAGGGATAGAGTGTACCGTCAGCAACTTTGCTGATGACACTGAACTGGGAGGGGTGGCTGACACGCGGGAAGGCTGTGCCGCCATCCAGTGTGACCTGGACAGGCTGGAGAGTTGGGCAGAGAGAAACCTGATGAAGTTCAAGAAGGGCAGTGTGGGGTACTGCATCTGGGGAGGAATAACCCCATGCACCAGTACAGGTTGGGGGCTGACCTCCTGGAGAGCAGCTCTGGGGAAAGGGACCTGGGAGTCCTGGGGGCCAACAGGGTGACCATGAGCCAGCAATGTGCCCTGGTGGCCAAGAAGGCCAATGGCACCCTGGGGTGCACCCAGCAGAGTGTGGCCAGCAGGGCGAGGGAGGGCATCCTCCCCCTCTGCTCTGCCCTGGGGAGGCCGCAGCCGGAGCACTGTGTGCAGTTCTGGGCTCCCCGGGTCAGGAAGGACGGGGAACTGCTGGAGAGGGTCCAGCAAAGGGCTACGGAGATGATGAGGGGATTGGAGCATCTCTCTGCTGAGGGAAGGCTGAGGGCCTTGGGGCTTTTCAGTCTGGAGAAGAGAAGACTGAGGGGGGATCTGATCAATGCTGATCAATACTCAAAGGGAGGGTGCCAGGGGGATGGGAACAGTCTTTTTCCAGTGGTGCCCAGTGACAGGACAAGAGGGAACGGGCACAAACCTGAACATAGGCAGTTCCATCTCAACCTGAGGAGGGACTTCTTCCCTGTGCGGGTGGCAGAGCAGTGGCACAGCTGCCCAGAGAGGTGGGGGAGTCTCCCACTCTGGAGCCATCCCAAACCCGCCTGGACGCCGTCCTGTGCCACTGCTGGAGGTGCCCCTGCTGTGGCAGGGGGTTGGGCTGGGGGAGCTCCAGAGGGCCCTTCCAGCCCCCACCACTCTGGGATCCTGTGAAATTAAAAATCTCAGTCCATAATGTATGGAAAGGTGAAAACCAGCAGTAGCCGTGCTCTCTGCAGAAAGCCCTAGTGATAAGAGCAGGGGAGCAGCTCTGCCGTTATTCTTATTTTACTCGTTAAGACTGAGGTGGTGGGCGCGAGGAGAGAAAGCACATGCATTTTCTGATGAACTCTTTGGGCATCGTATTAGAGAACATTATTTTATGTCTCTGGAAGATTGTCCTACTTAAACTTCAAGAAACATTACCAGCCTGGAAAGCGTGCGTCAGCCTAATGAGGGGGCACAGTGTCAAGAACAGAAAGGAAATGATGTGCTTCCAGCGCCGGGAGATTGCCGTGGAAGAGCCAGGCAGCCACACAATGCTATTTCTTGGTATTTAGAGCCGTCGTCTGCAAAGAATACCAACCAAACAGTCAAGTACGGCTGGATCGATAAAATACCGAGGCGTCTACATTTAAAAACCCATCTGATGTAAAACATCTGCCGAAAATTGGTAGCAAAGAGTGCCAAGGGGCTGGGAAGGCTCCTCCAGCCGCCGCGTTACAAACCTGCAATTATCCAGTGGGTTTCTGGCGTATCTCGTTGCAGTCGGGCAAACACCGAGACTAAATCTTGTTTTGGAAAATTACTGTAACAGGAGTCAGGCACAAGGACGTGTCTAGAGCTCTTACTGCATTGGATGCTTTCTCATAAGATGGGAGGGGGTTTGTTTTGGCGTTGCCCCCAAAAAAAACCCCAAAATCCCCGTTTTGTTGATGCCCACATCCTTAAAAACTATTCCAAAGTGCCTTTGCCGTCCCTGGCAGATGGCTGCGACCGTCTCATCTGCAGCCGGTGACGGCGGCGGCGTTCTCCTGAGGGTGATGGTGAAAAGGAGTGGGTGGGTTTGGTCTCAGGGGGGCAGGCGGGCATGTCTCGGCTGGACGCGGTGCCGCGGGGAGGGCTCCTGCAGCATCACCGGGGCTCCCACAGCATCGCCGGGGCTCCTGCATCCCCCACCGCCCAGCTGGGCAGCACAGACTGACGGCCGGCAGTGACCATCCGTCTGTCCTGGGGTGGCAGCCACTCTCTTCCCATCAAACACCCCCCAGGAGCGCGGCGAGGGCTGTGGCTGCGTGCAATTTCCTTATTTCTGGGTAAATTGATACTTCATCTTTTCGCTGCACCGGTGCTCATTGCTGAGCAGTCTTTAATGATGCCTTTTGGGGGACATCTTTTAATAATGGCCATGGGGGAAAATAAAATAATGAAGCTGGCAGGAATCTTTTACAGCTGTGGGAGTCTACTTTAGTAAATGAAAACCTCTTTTATTCTTAAACATTTACCATATTTTTATTTGTAGAATTCCTTAAACATTTTTAATTTTCTTTCAAATTCTGTAAGTGTTTTTTCCCCAGAGTTCCCTGAAAACTTGATAGTCAGAAAGGAGCTCATATGGCTTTACAAAGGGCACTAAAAATAACCCGTCGATCAGAAAGACAAGATTATTCCTTAGAATAATCCAAATAGGCCAAGGCAAGGCTAGAGGAAGCACATGCCGACTCTAGCAGGAATAAGATGCTGTTTGCTTCTGCTTTTCTGGCAGCGGATAGAAGGGCGGGAGAGGGTACGCAGACGTTTCCGTGGGCATTTCCTGAGCAGCGTGATGTATTAATACCTTGTTCTCAGTCTCTGACATTCCTGGGTTTACTGCTGTAGGAAGTCTTCTAGTAAAGGAATAAGGAGCGAGGATGTTTAATTCACTTGTAACTCGGTGTAGCATCCCGTCTATAGAAATGCTGGTGTTGCAGCACGCGTAAAGGGCAAGCGCACGGTGCGCACCCCACGTGGTGCGGCAGAAGGGACAGTCCCGGTGCGAGGAGGCGGGCACGGCCGGGCGCAGCCCTCGCCCTGTCCCGACCACGGCTGCGGCTGCTGCACCAGCGGGAACATCCCGAAGGTGGCTGCGCTCCCAGCGTAAGTACCGATGAGGCTGGATGCTGTTGAGGAAGCTTTTCCGCATCTGCACAGATAGCAGTTTTCCATCCTGACTGTACGCGAGGTTTCAGCTTTCAGCTGCAAAATTACAGGTGTGGGAGAGCAGTTGAACACGTTTAAGCAAACGGTTTTAGCAGGATCGTGGCTGTAGATGACGCGCGGACCAGCGCGGCGTAATGGCGGGAATAGCGGCGTGTCGCTCCTGGCGGGGCTGGCAAGGCTGCGAGCGTGCGAGATTGTTTTCAGAAGTGCGCTGTGACATTGGAAAGAATTTTGTGTGTTGGTGAGGGGAGTCGGGGATATATCGATCCCTAATCAGCTGGCAAACCGATTGGAAGTCGATCTCTGGGCGTTTCAGTCTTCCTTAGCTATTTGACTGTATTAACTAATTTTAGGAGCACAGTTTGCTCACAAATTGTACTCAAAATACGTTTGTGTGCTTACATTTGAAGCATACAACATTTTCCCTTTCTTCGGACTGCATTAATTTTTCTGAATGTCAGGATTCTTATGTTTCTATAGGGAAAATACCCAAGAAAGACCCCTTCAGTTGATCTCATTATAGAGATCTTTGGTATCAGAGTTTTCAGGGTTTTTTTTCCCTCTAATTATTACTTACGAATCACTGTGTAGCAGCATTTAGCTCATTTAACATAACTGTGCTTACGTGTTAACTTACTTTCCGACTGCAGTAATCTTTGTGGATTTTTTTATCGTAGCTTTGGTCTGTGCATATACATGAGGCATGTATATAACACCATCATCGATAAACACACACGTGTACCAAAAGAACCCCTTTATGGAAAGAAACATTTTCTACAATGAAGTAAATAGAATTATTAACATGTAAAGCATTTGCTTTTGGGGTTTGTATCTCTGTAACCTGAGATTTTAGTTTTATTTTACCCTGAACTTTAAAGAGTGACGTTGACTCAGTGTTCAAAAACGATGGAAGAAAAAAAATCCTGATAGTGGGCTGCACAGAGATCAGATGGGGTTTAACGCGCTCGTTTTATGGAGTAATAGGAACAGTTTTAAAATGTCTGTGAAATCAAAGATAGTTCTAAATAATTAATGCCTATATTTGAAAAGGCATAAATTTGGTGTGCGAATACAAGCCTTAGTTTGAATTCCATGGCGTGCAGCGTCCTACCACAAATTTTGAAGGAATTAATATTTGTAAGCAAAAAGATAAATAGAAAATGGGTTAGTCCCGCATGGGTTTATCGGAAGCTGAACTATAACGTGCTGGCTTTGGCAGCTCATTTTCCAGACCAGGGAAATGCGGCAGATCTGCTGGATCTGTTCTTCACCATAACATTTCAGTAAGAGGCACTCTGGAAGTTATCTCCTGAATCGGAAGAAGATGGAGATAAATGAAGTGGTGGGTGGGAAAACGGGTAGTGCTGAAGGACGAGATGTCAGGCTGGGGACAGGTCACCGTCAAGAGTGTCTCAATTGTAAAGTTGCAGCTAGATGTTGGTTTTGGTGGTTTTTGGTTTTGGTTTTTTTTTTTTCACTAAATACCTTTTCGCAAAAGGTGGAAAACAAACTTGCGGAATGTGCTGGGTTGGAAGATGCAGAGAGGGACTCGAAGTACGATTGAAGTACCATGCTTGGAAGGATGTCTGATTTTGGGGAATTCATTCAGGTGGAAGGAGAAGGGTTAAACTTCATGGGAGGAGGGAAGGAAGACACCTTCAACCTTAAAAATTGTGATGTGACAATAACAGGTTTATGAATAATTCAGTTTGAAAATTAGAGTTGGTTTTGTTTTGTTTTGTTTTTAAAAATGAGATACATCAGTGTTGTACCAGAATATTTGCAGCCCCACTGTCTTTAGTCCCTCGGTGCTTTTAGTCGCCGTTGGGGCCTGCATTGCCTGTCACGACGGGTGGGAGGTGAGTGAGTCTTTTCCTGGGAAGAGAGAACCAAGATGACCAGAAGGATCGTTGTAAAGCAATAATTTGTAAAAGCGTTGCCATGTTTAGAAAAACCTAGGCGTGTTGGAGGAAAGATATGATTCGTTGGAAATACCCGATTCCCACGCTATGGGATCAAGTAAATGGTTTCCCTGGAAATTTTGCTGGATTAAATATACGATGAATATTAAAATGAAAAAGCCCGCAATAAAATTTATTAGTGGTTTCTCTCCAAGATTTTGTGGAGTATTGCATAGCATAGTCAGCGGCGTGGGTGTAAGGTGTGGGCAGGTAGTGAACGCCCGAATTGAGGTAGTGTCCACAAATATCTCTTCAACAGCAAAGCAGCGGGGGCAATTCCGGTGTCCACCGTAGCTGCAATGGAGAGTCATCAAATGTAGTACCATGGGGTATCTTGGCAGTAGGGTGAACAGGTCTCCGGAATCCCGCGATCCTGAACTTTTGGAAAGCAGTCATTTTAGCAGGGAATATTCAGGAAGGTTGGTTTGCTTTTTTAATAGTGCTGGAAAGATAAAAGTCCTCATCTGCACAGAGAGCAGGTTCCTCTGCATTCCTATGACAACTGTACTAGATAGCAGATTGTACCGAGATCAGCCAAAAATGTGCTTTAAGAAATATACAGGAGCACATATTTTAAAAAAGCGGTGGCGTGGGAGGAATTTCCTGCCAGGGAGAGCAGTCGGAGGGAGAGAGCGGGACCAGCCCGGGGAGGGATGCTGGTCCTTCGGCAGAGACCGTGGGTTAAAGCACACCTGAAATTGCGTGTGCTCATTGCTGTCCTGCCCCGTGAGGTCCTCCCAGGTTGCTTTGTGAACATATCTGTGGTGTATTTTGGGGTTCCCTTTTGGTACAGCCACGTCTTCCTCGGCATCCATCAGCTTGAAGTTTCACCTGAACCGAGTCTTTGTCACCGAGCTGCAAAACACAAGATGTTAAACACAAGAATATTTTGGTGTTGTCATTGCGTATCCCAGCAGAGTACATCAGTTAGCATACTAATGAAATTATATAAAAGGGTTTAGCCCTAATTAAATAAAGTCTGCATTAAGTTACTATGGTAACTGTTATGTCTGTGTCAAGGAGCTCTTATTACAAGTCGGTACCAGCATTCCTGTTCAAAACACCCGGTGGTTCTTAAACTCTGTGTTTTATTGCCAGGAGGTACTGGAAATTTTAGGCTGCTTAGGGAGGAGACTAAAGCAAAGGGTGGGATGAGCCTAAATAAGGAACTGGGCCGTTGGCGATGCCTTTGTTGATGCCAAAAATGTCAGTGAACCTTAGCAAAGAGTGAATCCCAAGGAATCGATATTATCTGGCAGAACAGCAGAGCTCTGTAACCCTGTGAGCATCCGCTGGAGCTCCTCGTTTGCCCCCGTTGTTTGCCCGGCTGCCCGCCTTGCGCCGTCGGTTCTGCAAACTTGGACCTTCAGCCTTCTGTAGCTTCTCCTCTAGTTCTTTGCAGAGCCTGGAAAGATGGGAGATTGCAGAGCAGCTGTTAATAGACAAACTGATGGATATCATACCAAGACTCTAGTGATCCAACAGAAAAATACGCTACTTCGTTTAACAGCAGAGTATTAAAGTGCAGGTTTATATGATTTTTTTTGTATTCTTGTGCAGTCCTATTGAAGGCAGGGAGCTTAGATTTTGGCTCCAGTAGTGGAAAGGGACAGTTTGCATCTAGAAGTTCATCAAATTATCTTCTTTGTCTATAATTTTTTTGAGTTGATCATGGCACTCACCAGCATACGAACCAGAGAACATATGTTTTGCATCTGTGTTTCACTTCTGTGGGTCTGCGATGTCCAGAGTACCTGTGCTTGCTGCTTTCTCGTGCTGTCTGTGATACTAACCAAGATCTGCTGTGCCTTTGCTCAGGAGAGTCATGAACATTATTCTGCTGTGAAAAATACATACCTATTTTAAAGTAAAAGTTCTTCCCTGTTTCTCTAAATATTTTGGAATCCTGGAAAATTCAAATACACAGATGACATCCTTACCCTACCCTTCGTCCACTGCAGTGTGACCCCTTTCTAAGACCATGGTTTGTCTGTGTCTGGGCTGTAAGGATGCAAAACCTGGTGAACCATTCACACAAGCTTTCACGTTGTACTTAAAGTCTGTGCGCTTTCGTCACTGTCAAGAGTTGCACCCCCGCTGTTTCCCTTAAACTTTTGCTTGAAATTCCCTGTTGGATTGTGACCTGGGGAAATAAATTGGGAGATAGCTGCTAACCTGTCTGAGTCCCTCCTGCTGTAAACTCGGCGTGTTTTGTATTTGTTTTAGTCAACATTTTCTGTGTACTTTAATTCCAGATTTGGCAGTGCGGTGGCTCCCTGGAGATTGTCACCTGCTCGCATGTTGGCCACGTTTTCCGAAAGGCAACACCTTACACCTTCCCTGGTGGCACGGGACACGTCATCAACAAGAACAACAGGAGACTGGCTGAGGTCTGGATGGATGAGTTCAAGGACTTCTTCTATATAATATCCCCAGGTAAGAAATTATATTTTCTTACCATATTCTGGCCTGTAAAGCTGTCCAAAAAAAGGAAAGTATAAATGTAACATACATTTAAGGGTATGCGTGCATATGGACTAAAAGTTGAGACAGAACAGGCAAAAGTGCTTTCAAAGTTCAAGGGAATGTCCTTCCCGTGTGTCAAAACCTTCTACATTCTGTTCTCAAGACAGAAATATTAGTTAAGGCTTCTCCTCTCCCGAAGATCATAAGGGTTGGGTTTTTTTTCAGAATGTGATTCTCATCACGTTAGTTTGCGCCCTAGTAGGAAAGCTCTTTGACCCATTTAGTTGAAGAAATGCAGAATTTGGCCAGGTTATCCTTATGATCCCTGAAGGTCCCTTCAGAAGGCACCAGTGGGAGGGACAGCAGAGGTGCTTGGGGTCACTGTGTGGACAGCACGAGCGCCTCGGAGCGCACGACTCAGTGCTGTGAAGTATCTTCACCACATCCTTCTGTCCCACCCCTGCCAAGTATCAGTCCTCAGGAGAAACACTCTTCTAGTCCTACAGATTTCTCTTCCTTTTTATTGGTGAGTTTCGTTTATATTTCATTATAGTGCACATAGCACATACAAATTATGTACAGTGTAATCAAATATATCATACACAATTATGTGGGATAAAAACCATATTCCTGTTTGACCTTAGAACAGTTGTTAAGGGTTATATTGTGGATTGATATTTTGACGAAATAACCTAGTGTTGTTATATTAAAGCTGGGGATGCTTTTCTCTAAAGGTAATTATGGCCTCCATACGAGTGAGCTTAATGGAGTAGATACACTGAAAATGGAGTGGGACATGAGGTTTCAACTGTTAGTCTCCATGCCTCTCCGAGGCCTCCCTCTGCAAAGGATGTGTTGTGTTCAGCGTGGCATAGAGCTGCTGCCACGGGGCGCCCTCCCTGTGGCTTGTACAGGCAGTCAGCCTGCCCCCGGCAAGTGCCGTCACATTTTGGTTTGACTTTTTTTTTTCCTCTTTATTTAACCATCGGTTTCCTTTGTGCAACTAACTCTTAAAGAAACCTTGGTCTTTAGAATCATGTAACAACTACCCTTCGGTCTCCTGCACGGCAGCTTTTGTGTTCTTGCTTTCATCATTCAAAATTTACCCCTTCGCTTGGAAAATTAGACTTGGAGACAATTCAATTGTTATCAAACTCAGGGTTTTAAACAAAACTTTTTTTATTTCTGAACAAACACGAGAATCAAAAATTTAACGAGTGGCCATGATGAGAAAAAAAAGAGTATGTCCCTTCAGTGCTGTGCCTCCAGTAAAGGCTGGTTTGCGCCTGTAGTTCAGGTAGTCCCTTGGTCACAGGCACCCTCGTAAAGCAGGCGTTTTGAGCTGAGCCTTTTCTTTCTGTGAATTGGGACCAGTAATTTTATTTAATTTGATTTGGCTAAATAAATGAAAAAATAAGGTTAATATACTTTATAGTGTTATTTGTCTTTTAAGGATTTGTATATAAAATGTAAAACTATTCTGGGTGGTTTTTGTACTCCGAACGGTTTTACTGATACCTCGAAATTATACAGTTGTTAAAAACTAAATTGCTTCAGTTCAAAAGCCAGAATATACAGTGTCTCAAGTATGAAAAGTAGTTATTTTTCATAGTATTTATCAGTTATTACTTAAAATGTCTGGGGTAGAGAGTAGCCATAGACTATATAAGCTACTGTTGCTGTTTTATCATGTGCTCTGGGATAATCTTCCCATTCTTCCATCTTTAAACTTTCTTCCAATTTAAATTCTGTAGCAACAGAATCAATTTTAAATTTTCACTATCACCAAGAAATAAACCCCAGACCATATTATTACCCGTATGAGTTTTGCGTTTCATCTCCGGCACAGTTTGCTGCTGTTATACCTCAGCTCATCCCGGCTGCAGACCTGCTTGTTTCCACGAGCTGTTTTGGTGCTTGGATTTTTCCAGGGGTTCAGGGCACCTCAGTCAATTGTCAGGTGCCGACATGTAATCACAAGCTGTGAAGTCGGAAAGCTCTTGGCTTCTGCATGGGTTATCGCACGTGTCCTGTGGCTGTCACAGCATGTGCTCTTAAAATATTCTGAGTTTGCCCAGGAAAACCTTTATCAAGCCAAAAAAAAATTCAAAGCACCATAAAAAAAGAGTCTGTGCACATCTTAAGTGCCCTGTAAATGATGTAAAAGAGATATTTATATACCCATACCTTATACATGTACTAAATCTATATGTGTGTATAACCAAAAGATTCAAGCATAAAACAAATCTTAAAAAAAAAAAAACATGTCGACAGACTGATGCTCCCCATCAGTCAGAGGTTTGGGTTGGCTCCGAGTGTTTTTGGGAAGCATTCCTAGGGCTCTGCCTCCAGCTTGGAGGAAGGGCCGTTGCATCGTGAGGGAGAGAGGTGTAGGCAGGTTTCCTCTGTCCTTTTGAAGTACCTTCTCGGGGGCTTCTTGTGGTGCTCTGGCAACAGGGTGCAGAGTGGAACATCTCAGGAAGAAGGTCTGGTCTCCTCAAGAAAAAGTAAGTCTGTTCTCTCCAGGGAACAGCCCGTGAGGAAAGGTTTCTTGGTCTGGTAGGAGGGATGAAACCATGGGAGAAGACTAAATGTTCCTGACTTCAGGAGTGGTAACAAGAGCCAAACTAGCCAGTGAGGTGAACCACCATCCCTCTCCAGCCTGTGGTTCATAGGAGTGGCTGCGGGGTTCCTGGAGGGCAGAGCAGGGTCTCTGCAAACCATCGGTATCTTCGGATCGTGTTTGTCCTCTGCTGTCAGTGTTTCTACTGAGTCATGGCGAGGATGAGCTGCTGCCTTCGTCTGGAGGAACAGGTTTGCTATTAAAGCTACTGGTGTTTGTCATCACTCAGAGCGCTGACCGTACGGACATCCCGTGCCACACCTCGTGGAAGCGCACTATGGATTTCACTTGTACTGGATTTAACAAAATGCGGAGGAGAAACATACCGCGAGTGAAAACCAACCACAGTGACAGGGTCCTCTTCAACGTGGAAATCGAACTTTGTGTGAGATAGGCAGGAATGTGTCCCTTTGTAATTGGTAATTATACCTACCCGATTAACGCTGAAGGAATAGAGTGCATGGCAGAAAATTTGGCTGACTCTTTCTAACATAATTGGTTTCTGTTCTGCAAGAAGAAGGGAAAAAATTGGGAAAAATAGCTATAATGCTGGCAAATGAATGTCTAATATGATGTAAAAGTGAATTCAAAACCCACGTAAGAGGCAGTCAAGTTCAAAGCATAAATATACCGCATGGGATTAGCCATTCTTTAACCCAGCTCTCCCTTATTAAGTTCTTTTTTTGTGCAGTCTCATAATGCCAGGTTCCCGTTGCATTTTTGTTGAACTAAATGCATTTCTAATAATTTATCCTGAAAGCGTAGATTTCCTTAGGAGTGTGAGGCACGCAAGCACTAACAATGCATCTGCACCACACGGTGTATGCGGTGAATACATTGCGCTCTCTGTGCTTTTATATTCTGCCTTGACAGCAAGTTTTTCTGGGCTGATTAGGAGTTAGTTGCTCTAAAGCATTGCAGTGAACTCAAGCTCTAAAAATATCATACTAAGGGCTATTTAAAATACAATACATTTTAAATGAGATATTAGCAAAATGCATTTAAAGGTGACTAGAATAGTGATGGGCATGGTGGAATAACTGAAAAATTCATAGAATCATAGAATGGTTTGGGTTGGAAGGGACCTTAAAGGCCATCTCATTCCACCCCCTGCCCTGGGCAGGGACACCCCCCACCAGCCCAGGGTGCTCCCAGCCCCGTCCAACCCGGCCTTGGACACCTCCAGGGATGGGGCAGCCACAGCTTCTCGGGGCAACCTGGGCCAGGGGCTCACCACCCGCACAGGAAAGACTTTATTCACAATATCTCACCTAAATCTCCCTCCTTTCAATGTAAAACCGTTTCCCCTCATCCCATTGCTCCCTTCCCTGATCCAGAGTCCCTCCCCAGCTCTCCTGGAGCCCCTTTAGGCACTGGAAGGGGCTCTGAGGTCTCCGCGGACCCTTCTCTTCCCCAGGCTGAACCCCCCCTCTCCCAGCCTGTCCTCCCCGCAGAGGGGCTCAGCCCTCGCAGCATCTCCGGGCCCTCCTCTGGCCCCGCTCCACCAGGTCCACGTCTTTCCTATGTCGGTTGCCCCAAAGCTGGACGCAGTACTCCAGGTGGGGTCTCCCCAGAGCAGAGTCGAGGGGCACAATCCCCTCCCTAGTTTCAAAAAGAGCGCCAAATGAAATTGCTGCTGTGTAGTTTTCTAAAATGTATTAGTATTTCAGACAAAAAATTCTCCCAAATGGATCATGTTTTAATTTTCAAATTCCTAAATGCAGCACTTCAAATCCTGGATCAGATCTTTTTTGGTTTTTCTTTCTCTCTTCTGTTGCTTTTCTTTTTGTGTTGGGACATTCTAAGCAAGGGTCCCTGGGTTACAGCACGACTCCCTGTAGGCCTTGATTTATTTTTTTTTTTTCATCCTTTTTTTCACCAAATTTCTACTGAGTTGTTGGAGTGAGGAATTTAGTGCTGAACAAAAGGTTAAGTTCGGATGTAGAAATTAAATGAAAAGGCTGTGGAAAAATATATCCAGTTTAAGCCTACCTTTGACCAGCTTGACTATTTCTCCAGCACGTCTGCAAATCCTGGAGCAGTCCCCCTCGCTACGGACTGTCGCTGCCCTGCTCCTGAACTGACATGACATGTCACCTCCGATGCAACAGGGTGAATTGGAACCACCCAGTTAAAAGAAAATGAAACTGTCAGTAAGACATTTCCATCTATCGGAGCGCCCGCATTGCAGGAGGCCGTGTAAATTGAGCGATGCAGTCATACCTCCGCAGCGCTAAGAATTTTAGATTTGAGATTTAGTTTTGAAAGTGGGTAATGAGGAGCATTTTGGATGATGTAAATCGGGACCTTAATGCTTTCTGCCGCTGGTTCCAGCCTGGGGCTGCCTGTACGGTGCTGCTGTCATGGGGTGTTATTTGGTGTGGCAATCTTCTGTCAAGGCTGTGGATGGGTGGGTGGATGGATGGATGGGTGAGTGGATGGATGGGTCGATGGGTGGATGGGTGGATTGGCTTCTCTCTGGGTTTGGAGGAGTGGTGCATACTGATACATCATCTTCTGAACTGGCCAGAATCCCGCAGTTCAGCTGGGTAGAAAATATCCAATATGGATGGTTGGAAACATGCAGATACTTTTGATGGCAGAAGCCATTGTGGAGCTCTGTCTAGAAGAGCACCTGCCATGTAAGAGGTCAAATGAATGTGCGTTTTGAAGTTTCCTCATTAGCACTTGTATCTCGGGCAGCAATTACAGATTTACATTCAGTATGATATAATACAATATTTATTGTATTAATACAATATCAATTATATTGTGTTAAATATTATATATAATAATTATATATTAATATAATATTGTTGTATTAATACAATATTGTAACACAAATTACAGATTTAATCCCTTTTACATTAGAGAGCAGCTTCTGAAATCCCTCTGAACAGTCAGCTTGGCGGCTACCTTTATGTTTCCTGGGTTTCAGCAAGCAGCGGGGGAGGATTTTGTCAGCAACATTTTTTAACTTGGATGTCCAATATTAGACTTTCTAGCCTGCGTTTCATCAGCTGGTTTCTGAGGTGAGAAGACATCCCTTCTCCCGTTGAAAAGACCGATTCTTGCCCTAGGCCATTTTAATTTAGGCTCCTAAGCACAGAGATAAATGCAAGGCTATCTTTAACGAACCATTTTTCAGCAGTCTGACATCCAGTGCGATACTGTACATTGCAAATACCGCATTCCACAGGAAAAACCTCTAGTGGAAGCATCGTTTTCCTCCTTCCACCTGGGGAGGCCATTTCTCTATCAATTTCCCTGTCAAAATTTCCCCAGGGTTGGCCCAGAGCTGGGGTCCTTTTGTCCTTTCTTTATACCAGCGTGATGCCAAGGCAGGTCTAAAAATGCATTCTCCATCTGAGGAGATGGGAGGATAATAAGACAAAACTCAAAACCACCCTGCAGTATTTCAGCCGTAGGTGCAGGACTGTACGGGGGGACGTTCCCTCTGCACCCCCAGGGTGTCCGGGCTTGAGCGTGCCTTTGGCTGCTGGTCATAAAAACAAGACCTCAATTAGACGAAGCAAAAGGGGCTTTATTGTGCCAGCATTTAAATCCATGTGAACTCTGCTACCTGGGGAGGGGAGGAAGGCAGCCATGTTTTCAAGCCATTTAAATTGCTCTGTACATTCAAGGAGGATTATAGCACAATGTTGGGATTGTGCCGGGGCCTCCCGTGAAGACCCCTTGTGCGCTCGTTGAGGAGACCCTCCTAAATTAACGTGTCTCCCCTTCTCATTGTCCCCCCCCAAGCCAGGCAGGGAGATCATCCCATCTGCTGACTTGTGCTGCGCCTTGGCAAGCTGTCCCTCCCCACGGCCAGCGCTGTCCTGACCGCCGGTTCCTCCCCTCTCCCACCTGGTGGACTTCGCTCTGTCACCCCCAGTGTGCGTTGATGTGCTCCTCAGTGATGGGCGTCCCAGTGGGACTGGCAGCCCACCTTCAGACACGTTAGCCCAGTGATGGCAAACGACCACGGAGAGCTTTTGGCAGGCAAAGGGCAGCCACAAGAGGTGGGGATGGTCTTGGTGGCTCAGCTTCAGCTCTTCTTCACCTCAGCTCGGTGGGCAGGGGCGCAGGTTAATAATTCCTACTGCATTTGCTTGCAATTGTTAGTTACACGTACAACTGCGGAGCCAGTGCGGGATAAAACTACTCATTTTTTTTGTCTCAGCAATTCTTCATGAAACCATATCATAGAATCATAGAATCATAGAATGGTTTGGGTTGGAAGGGACCTTCAAGACATCTCGTTCCAACCCCCTGCCCTGGGCAGGGACACCTCCCCCCAGCCCAGGGTGCTCCCAGCCCCGTCCAACCCGGCCTTGGACACCTCCAGGGATGGGGCAGCCACAGCTTCTCGGGGCACCCTGCGCCAGGGGCTCACTGCCCGCACAGGCAACAATTTCTTCCTCAGATCTCATAGAAATCTCTCCTCTTCCAGTTTAAAACCGTTCCCCCTCGTCCCGTGGCTCCCCTCCCTGACCCAGAGTCCCCCCCAGCTCTCCTGGAGCCCCTTTAGGCACTGGAAGGGGCTCTGAGGTCTCCGTGGACCCTTCTCCTCCCCAGGCTGAACCCCCCCTCTCCCAGCCTGTCCTCCCCGCAGAGGGGCTCAGCCCTCGCAGCATCTCCGGGCCCTCCTCCGGCCCCGCTCCAACAGCTCCGTGTCCTTCTGCTGTTGGGCCCCCCCGAGCTGGAGGCGGCGCTGCAGGGGGGGCTCCCCAGAGTGCAGCAGAGGGGCACAGTCCCCCCTCGCCCGCTGGCCACGCTGCTGGGGATGCAGCCCGGGGTGCCGGGGGCTCGCTGGGCTGCCAGCGCACATTGCCGGCTCATGGAGAGCTCCTCACCCACCAACACCCCCAGGTCCTTCTCCCCAGGGCTGCTCTCAGCCATTCCCCCCCAGCCTGGGTTTGTGCTGGGGATTGCCCCGACCCACGTGCAGGACCTCGCACGTGGCCTGGCTGAACTTCATGAGGTTTGCGCAGGCCCACCTCTCCCGCCTGCCCAGGTCCCTCTGGATGGCATTTCATTTTATTAGAAAAGAAATGCCAGTGCACTTTTTTGTATTTGTTGTTAAGTTACTACTTGCCTTTCTATGATCAAAACTGCTATTTGCATCTGAAATGAGCACAGATCAGCAGAACTGGTGCTTTGAAGTGTACTCTCTCTTCTTTACGTATTTACATGTTTGCATATTTGCACAAGATTGTGATGCAAAATTCAAACAGAAAACCTATGGACAAAATTTTATTGAAACGGAAAGGGCAAATTAGGTCAGTAATAGTGATGTTGGCAGGACAAGATTTGGTTAATGCCAAACTTAATGTCTGTTCCTGTTTCAGTCACTGGAAAGAATTTCAGTATAGGTCTGCTTTATACTATTTCATCTTTTTTGAAGTTATTTATGAATATGCTGTATCAACTGACGATTAAAATGTGATGATGCTGTTCCTCAGGATTAAGAAGCAAATGGAGGAGAAAGGTACTTAGGGGTTTTAGAAAATATAGTTAATAACATTTTAACTGAGAAAAAATCTCAATAAAAATGCATAGGAAGTAGTAAGGTTTTTTAATAGGTCATTTCTAAATGCCAAAAATTGTTCCCAATATTATTAAACTGCGTTTTTATCCTTTTGTCTGGCATGCATTTCTCTTAGTTTATTAATCTGAAAAATACAGATCTCTTGATAATTCTGTTGGAGAACAAAGCAAGTTGCATTTTAGTAATTAGGTCTCTGAAGCTATTATCTGTGGGCGCGCACTCATCTACCCGGTTCTCCGCTGGGACCTGATTAATTTGATTTCTTAGATGATGTCCGAAGAGAAAGAGGAACTGATGGTTGTTCACGGTGGCGTTGTGTTAAATGTATCTCGGCGTAATTCGGGTGCGCTCCTGGTAATTCTATTTCAAGGTAGAAGTCCTGATCGGGTGAGTTGTGAATTGCTTTTTTGAGGCTGTCTGCTTGTGAAAATGTAACTCCGCTGAAGAAGAGCCCATCTGAAATTTTTTGTGGTCTTAGAGGTATTGAAAATTGCTGCCTTCCCTTATCTTTGTGGAAGCTGTGTGTGGGTAAGAATAAAATCTTCTTTCTGCTCTCCTTGAATTCGGCCGTCCTGTGTGTTGCCATGTGCTGAGATGAGTTAGGGCCTGGGATTTTGAATATATCCAACCTAGATTAAAAGAATAAAATAAAATAAAAAAAACTCATACAGATTAAATTCTGTGCAAAATATTTTGAGTTGAACAAAAAGGCTTAATTTCTCACACAGTGAGAGGTTGGAGGAACGTTTCTCGTAGAAACAAAACAGTGTCTTTGTTGAGTATTTGCATTGGTGCGTGGGGAAATGGTGCGGGTTTATTTTCTGCATGTGTTTCGGAGTGAAGAGTGGCTTTGCGGGCTCTGAAGGCTCTGTTTGCGGAGGCTGGGCTGGGTCTGGAGACCGAGAGCGAGCTCACAAAATACTGTTGTAGGGAGGAACATTTACCTTTTTGTTTTAGTATAAATATTTTATTTGACGAGGAGCTTTGACTTTTACTTGGCGGGAGCCTAACTCGTAGCCGGCAGCGTGATTACAGCCTGAAAGCGTACGAGCCAAATCATTCGGGAGAGTTTAAAAAAAAAAAAAAAAGAAAAAAAAAAGGTCTGTAATGTTGGGTACGCGTCAAATGGGATTAAAGGAAACCTCTTTCTTAGAAAAGAAAGAAAATATCTGAACTTGTTCTGAGATACAGCGGAGCTGCTGTGCGTTGCCCGAGTTGCAGATGGCGTCAGCGGCGCTCTGAAGCCGTCTCGTTTACGGCAAGGGGACAATTACGGGTAATTGAGCTGACAGAGGAGACTTGCCTCCTAAAGCAGTACGAGTCCTTGCAATTTTCTGACCGCAAAAAGTGTTCTTTCCTGACTCCTTGGGAATGCCAATTACACAAAAGGAGGACGGGCGACCTCATCCCGGCGAGGCAAAATGCGCCCAATGCAACGCCAACTGCTACATATTCATCTGTTTTCAGCTATTCTCTCTCCTTCCCTCCATATCGGTCTTTTATTGACATCTCTCATTTCAAAAACAAACAAAAAAAAAGCTTAATAACTGCTCTCTGTTAGTATATTTAGCCGTCAGCTTTCTGTTATTGTCACTGTTAGCCGTTAAACTCTCAGGGTAATTGGGGTAAATCAACAGTGTGGGATTACGCACCACGTACTTCTTTGCTGTTATACCAACATCTTTCTCCCTCGCGTGCCAAACCACGCTTCTTTTTTTCTGCACATATCCCCGGGCGGATTTGGGTGCATGTACCTTCCCAGCCGGTTCCAGTCGCCCAGCACACTATTCCCAGCAGCCTTATTCCCTTCTTTTTCAAGTTGTTCCAGCCTGGCTCGTTCCACTCGGCCTGTATATCCCTAAATGCAGGCAGTTATGTCAATTTATGCATTAAAACACCGTATCTAATCATTGAATGGCAATAATTATGTGCTGGGAATAGGCCTGCATTTGCACAGTCAGCTGAAAAAGATAATGTGCACAATAGTTCCCTTTCTCTGTACATTTAGTGCACTGCAAAACCACTTTCTCTTCTTAATAATGGGTGAGGATTCAATTCCCGTGTCCCACCTAGTCTATTAAAGCAAGGCGAAAAGGCAAAGTTACATTATTTTTTCAAGGGCTCCGTTTAAAGCATTATTGAGAATTTAAATATAGGACTTTATAGTTTGAATTTGGGATTACAAGGTAAGTGCTTGTGTTTTACTTAGATTTCCTCAGCAGATGATGTGCAATCCTCCTTTCAAAGTGTAATTATATAATTGGGTTGATAATGACTGTGTCAATTTAGGAAGTAAGAGCTCTTGATAAACATTTTCACTCTTCCCTACCTATTTAGCATTTTTGTGCTAGAGGGCTGCCAGGGCTGCAAGTGCGCTAATTCCGAAATCAGTTCATTGAACCCATGGCGTTAGGACGCCGTGGTGAAACGCGCCCGGTGTCCCGGCGTGCCGGCCGAGCTCGGCAGTGGTCCCCCGGTGAAAGCACTTGCCCAGGGCGAGGAGGATTTTCCGTGGGAGCAAAGCGCTGCGCTGCTGAATTGGGCTGCTCCTCCCAGAGCCGCTTAGGGTTGGGAAACGCGTGTGCTAGGAATAAAAAAGAAAAACAAAATAGGGGAAAGAGGAAAAAGAGAATAAAATAGGAAAAAAAAAAAAAAGAAAGAAAAAGAAAGAAAAAATTGAAAGCAAGTACAAAATTTAATACAACTTTTCCAGCATGGTGGTTACCAAAGGTGCTGCCCAGGTTCCTTGCTCAGCCCCATTCAGCCGCAGGGCCAAAAGCATCATCAGTGCGGGATGCAGCTCCTCGTGGCCGGTCAGTCTCGGGCTCGGCGTTCGTTCTGCCCCCGGCTGCTGTGCACGCGTTCCCGTGGGCGCTCCAGAGCACCCACACTGTCCTTTGACCCCCCGTGCGTAAGGGACTGCGTGTCCTTGCCTTGCTGTGAGCCTTGAAAACCTGAATCATATCGGTAATCCTTGCTTATTGAACTGCTCTCATTGAAAAACACCCAAAAAACCCCCCAAAATATGAAATAAAAGCAGTTGTGCTCCTAGATACTTATCTTTAGTCACTGTTTCTTAACTTTTCAAATAAGAATTGCGTGTGTCTGTATATACGCACGTAGGTTTTTTGCCCGAGGCGGTGTCTGGAAGAAGAGCCGGGCTGTTTCCCACGTTGTCGGTGCAGTGGGGGATGCTGCGGTGGCAGCGGGAGAGGGGACGGGAGGATGGCGGGGACTGCTCTGCGTCCATCCGGGGAGGTCGTGCTGTTCCCCTCTCAAGGAATATTTGGCTGGCATTATTAAACTCTGATTTTTAATATTAACAAACTTGACCTTGGTTTCAAAAGGATGCGCGGAAAAAAGGCTGGAACGAATCTGTGCCCGTACTTGGGATTGGGCTGTGCGGGTGCCAGCATTGGGGAGCACCTACCGCCTTCAGAATTAATGTTTGCCTTCGTTTTTGGGGGTCATCTGTCTCTAATTAAGTTAAAGGTCCTTATGGGGGGGAGTGAGAATTTGGGTTTTCCTGTCTTGCAGTTGTGCCAGAGGTCTTGACTGGTTAATAACCGCCCTAACCTAAAGCTGCAGTGAAAAGGGAGCGTAAACCCCTCCTGCTGAGCTGCGGTCCCTCTTTGGTGTGTATCCTTGGCTTTTTTAAAGGAGAAAGATGACATTTGTAGATCAACGAGCACAGAAGTAAGTGCTCCCGTGTAATTAACATGCAGGAATCAAGACAGATCAAATTCGTGTTTCATCTTTTGTGTCACTTATAGCACTGCTACTCGTAAAGAGCGTTTTATTAAATTTGTAATAAAGCGGAGCGTAAAGTGTGGGTTGGCAGATCGCTGCCAACCAGCCAGGGCCGCCTTAGATTATTTTTTCCTAAAGGTGTCCCTTGTGGGGCATATTACAGCTCTCCAATGATTTAACGTAGCTTTTCGGCTGATCGGGAAGAGTAGAAAGAAAACCTTTATTACTTTGCATGTAATACAAACAGAATAGGAAAAGTAATGCACTCATGGATACTGTGCCCAATTTTTGAAATACCGGGTAATGTCAAACACATACTCGAATACACTGGGGAGAGAGGCTGCCGGTGTATTTTCTCTCTGAAATATCTGAGTTGGGAAGCGATGCTGCTTTGTAGGGTTGCGTGGACATTAAAAGTGAGACTCGTCTAAGATATCTGCAGAGTCGAGACTGGTGCTGACCCACTTCTCTAGTCTTAATACAGTGAATGTCAGTTGAAAACAAATGTTGAAATTTGAAAACAGCATGAATGTGATGGTACTTTATGAAGGCGTTTGGTAATTTTTCCAGCTATAACAGTGATTTTGTTGAAAAACACTCTGTTACAAAATTAGCTCTGGCCTTGCTCTAGTCCCAGTAGCACGGTTTCCACCCTGTTACTCTTGCCCGTCGGTAAAACACACAGAACTTCCCAGGAACGCTTCATTTTCCATAATTTTTGTTCCAGAGAAGAGCCGTAATGTGGCAGGGTTTTATGGTTTCCCCAGCAAAAACCTTTTCACTGTCAAAATTCTTTGAGTACCTTAATAGTTTTACTGCTTAATTTTTACTCTTTGGTGCAGGATGTTTAAAGCACAAGTCAGATTTTTCTTTTCAACTCTGCCTTCTCTTAAAAGCCTTCCTGAGATACGGACTGCAAAAGATCTTAATGCAGGATTAATCTTATCCATAGTAATGTTCCCATTGATATCTATCTCAGTAAAATGGATATTATTTTTCTTTGGTGTCTGGACAGAATTGGCAACACGGGAGGTAATTGGCCTCGCTAAGCCTCTGTCTTTCTCTCTAAAATAGACGTGTATTAATAAGATACATTATGCATATGTTTATAGGGTAAAACAACATTTAAAGTCTTAATGTTTTGCCATAGAAGAAGCTTTAAAAGTGCAATGCACTATCGTGTAATGGTTTATTTGTGGAAATATCGACAGTGTGGACTCATTTTCTGGAGTGATAAGGTTTTTAACGTTAGAAATTCGAAACATATTCTCTCTGAGTATATCTTGCTGACGTTTTCCCGTGACAAGCTCCGAATCTTCATTCCATACCTTATTTTACATTATGAAGCCGCTACCTACATTTATCTGAAATCACTCATGAATTTCTATAAGAAGAGGGAGGAGGGTGGGTGGTGGTGGTGGTGTTTGGTTTTTGTTTTTTTCCTTAGCACATTTTTTGTTTTACTTTTTAACGAGTTAGGCATGGTTTTTGGCAATACAAATAAGACACGCCGAGGAGTTCATGTTTTGGCTAATCAGAAAATGCATGTGCTACCAGTTGATGTGCCTGCTTTTGGTACAGATGCGATGTGAAAGCCCCTGGATTTTAGGAGTAGAGCATGACGTGTGTTGTGTTCTGGAGGGTGGTGTGTGGTCAGGAGCTCCAGCAGAGCCTGCCCGGCTCCTGCGGCCGCGGATGGCTCCTCTCCCGTCGGCAGGGTGATGCTCTGAGCCCCCGGTTCCCGTGGCCCAACTCTCCCCGGCCGTCACCCTCCGGCTCCGTTCAGGACGAGGCAGCAGAGCACGCTGGAGAGAAGCATCCTCCCAGGCACTGGTGTGGTCATCTTAATACAGCAACTAGGATTTTCCCAAAAGTATTGGCAAGTGTTTGGCAAATGTCTGTCGGCGACATGGGCAGTGGGGTCGAGTGCACCCTCAGCGAGTTTGCTGACAACACCAAGCTGTGTAGTGCGGTCGACACGCTGGAGGGGAGGGATGCCATCCAGAGGGACATGGACAGGCTGGAGAGGTGGGCCCGTGCCAACCTCATGAAGTTCAACCGGGCCAAGTGCAGGGTCCTGCACGTGGGTCAGGGCAATCCCCAGCACAACTCCAGGCTGGGGGGGAATGGCTGAGAGCAGCCCTGGGGAGAAGGACCTGGGGGTGTTGGTGGGTGAGGAGCTCACCATGAGCTGGCAATGTGCGCTGGCAGCCCAGCGAGCCCCCGGCACCCCGGGCTGCATCCCCAGCAGCGTGGCCAGCGGGCGAGGGGGGGACTGTGCCCCTCTGCTGCGCTCTGGGGAGCCCCCCCTGCAGCGCCGCCTCCAGCTCGGGGGGGGCCCCACAGCAGAAGGACACGGAGCTGTTGGAGCGGGGCCGGAGGAGGGCCCGGAGATGCTGCGAGGGCTGAGCCCCTCTGCGGGGAGGACAGGCTGGGAGAGGGGGGGTTCAGCCTGGGGAGGAGAAGGCTCCGCGGAGACCTCAGAGCCCCTTCCAGTGCCTAAAGGGGCTCCAGGAGAGCTGGGGGGGACTCTGGGTCAGGGAGGGGAGCCATGGGACGAGGGGGAATGGTTTTAAACTGGAAGAGGAGAGATTTCTATGAGATCTGAGGAAGAAATTGTTGCCTGTGAGGGCGGTGAGCCCCTGGCGCAGGCTGCCCCGAGAAGCTGTGGCTGCCCCATCCCTGGAGGTGTCCAAGGCCGGGTTGGACGGGGCTGGGAGCACCCTGGGCTGGGGGGAGGTGGCCCTGCCCAGGGCAGGGGGTGGAATGAGATGGTCTTGAAGGTCCCTTCCAACCCAAACCATTCTGTGATTCTATCATTCTGATTCTCATTGTTTCTCCGTAACGTGTGCCATACCAGGCATCCTGCTGCTGCAAACTCAGTTTTAATTGAGTGCTTCGCTGTCTTTAATGCTGGGAAGCATAATATAGTTTTCAATGATGATTTGGTAGTTAAAAAAAAAAGCAGATATCAACTTAAACCATCTCCATCTCTGGAGGCTCCCGGTGGCCTCTGCCTTGGTCCTTAGCTCTCATTTAACGGCGGCTCCTCGGGTAACGAGCTGGCTACCGCGCAACACAGTGCAGGTTTCCGAGGCTGAGCTACGGACGGATGCGCACGGACTGGCCTCTGCTCACACCGCTCTCCCGTTGAACACACGGGAATACCGCTTCAATGAAGCACCGGTTTTCTCTTAGGCTTTTTGAGGCAGCGAAAGATAGCAAACGCCTAATTTGGATTAAGTTTGGATCAAGAAAATTGCTCTCAGTTCTGCAACTTCTGTTTCGCTCCAGGTGATTTTTTTTCTTGTCGTCTTCTGCAGAAATGGTACATTTAACCGATTTTGAAAGTATGTCCTTGTATGCCAATTTGCAGGACATGTCCATTAGAAAATATGCAGGTGTAATGCAATGCTGCAACCATTTAATTTGTTCTACTTGGAGCACACCTGCTGCTCTGTTAAAACAATCTGCTGCTTTCCTGAGATATTTTTAACCCATTCTTTTGCACGTTACACTTTCTGTAGCTTCTTGTGATGTTTCCTGTGGTTTTCTTTGCACCCAAGGACGTTTTACTTATGTTTTTTTTTTATTTAAGTGTAAGCAGACGTGTTAGTCATTAATTATTTTTATAATTCCTCTGAGTCCCATCAATTATTTAACAAGTAGTGACAATAAATGGGTATTGATTCATAATAGCTTGGTTTTAAATTGAGCAGAAGGGAATGTGGAGGTTTACTGGGGATCCATACAGATGAGGTCCTTGTGCGAAGGCAGCGCCGGGGGTCTGTGCCAGCATGGCTCCGCGCAACGTGAATGAGCGCTGCCGAAAGGAGCCAGCGCGGTTCCTGCGAGAGGGGGGATATCACGGAATCACAGAATCTCCTCGGCTGGAAAAGTCCTGTAAGATCATCCAGTCCAACCATTAACCCAACACTGACAGCCACCACTAAACCATGTCCCTGAGCACTGTATCCACACCACCCTTACATCCCTCCAGGGATGGGGACTCCACCACTGCCCTGGGGAGCGCCTTCCAATGCCCAATGGCCCTTTCAGTAAAGACATTCTTCCAAATATCCAATCTAATATATATAGATAGATATAATCTAATATATAATATTAGATTACATCTATAATATATATATCTATGTTATTATATATCTATAATAATTATAATATATAGATATAATCTAATATATCTATTTCTATAGATAATAGAGGAACTTTGGGAAGGGAGAACCTGCCAGGGTTGGAGCGGGGAGTATTCTCAACGTGTGTCAGGGCCCTGTGCAGAGAAAGGGAAGAGATAGCGTGAATCCAAGGGGGGATTGATGCCAGTGCCTTGGGGACCAGGGCCACCACCGTGCTGGGGGGACTCATGGCCACGGTCTCTGCGTCTCTTGTGGCATCCCAAGGCTTGAAGAGCCTTAAGAGAAACCTACCCCGGTGAGGTGAGCATGCCAAACCCACCAAAGACTCCCCGTCTTTGCGGTTAAGTTTTATTAAAATGTGAAACTAGAGTTTGTTTTGCTGGAGTTTGTTTAGTTACGGAAAACTCAAGTACAATGTTGAGTCAGATTGAGTGGAAGAAGGTTTATTGCTTTCTATTCCAGCACTTGCAGGGCTGAATCAAATGTGGAAATAGCAATCCCAGTAAGAATTGTAAAGGGAAATGGAAACAAGGTGTTCGGTGAATCCACAGGGTGTTTTCGTTGAGAGGGAGTGTTGCTGATTTGGTTTGTAACTCGAGTATCAAAGCGTGCGCGTGCGGTGGGGGAAGGCTGTGTTGTTTGCGGTCTCAGACTATAATGGTGTTAATATCCTTTTTCCTCATGTTCAGCTTAATCAGATCCCTGCAGTACAAAGCACTATGAAACACAGATATTGCTTTTCTCCTAACACTTCCAGTGCCTCCCCGTGAGGAAGATTACCTTAATTATAGGTAAGGATTGAGTAGCACAAATAACAGCGGTACTGCACGTCTCTTCCTCTGGAAGGGGCGGCAGTCACAGCCCCCCACTCCCCCTTGGCCATAAAAGCTTGCCCAGAAAACGTAATTTTTATTTATTTTTTTTAAATAAAATCTCTTTTCTGAAAGCGGGGATGTTTTAGGCTCAGTCCTGTGTAGCACACATTGCACAGATCGCTTTCAAAGTCAGGCAAGCGTTCCTGGTGCAGCACTGTTCGCACAGACAAATGATAAATCCTCTGCAGCAGAGGACCGTGTCACGGTCCTGTCCCTGCCCAGCCCGGCCGGAGGCAGATGCTCTCTGCTCTCTCTTCCCTGTGGTCCTTTTGTGGCGAATACAGATAGACACAAAGCAATGGAACAGCCATAAGATGCTACTTGATGGAAGGCCAGGGATTAGGCGCCTAGGTGGTTTAGGTAGTGTAGGTTAAATTAGTGACCGTGTGAGTTGTACTTGGAGAAAAATTGTCATTGGAAAAAGTAAAATATTAAATAACAACTGTAGTACTGACCTTTTGATACTTTTCTTCCCCTAAACAGTCAAATGAAACTCTGTGACCAATCTCCTTGATTGCAGAATCATAGAATCACCAGATGGTTTGGGTGGGAAGAGACCTTTAAAGACAATCTCGTCTTTAAAGACACCTCCCCCCAGCCCAGATTGCTCCAAGCCCCGTCCAGCCTGGCCTTGAACACCTCCAGGGATGGGGCAGCCACAGCTTCTCGGGGCAAAACATCTAATAAATCAGATGTTTCTTGGGGAAAAATATAAGAATCTTTGAGCCCTTTAAGACGGTACGAAACCTCCCCAGATACCTTACTGAACGTACTGTAGCCCGGCAGATGTTCTGAGAGCTGCAGAGCAGACGAAGCCTCCTGTCCATCATGTCTGTCCTTTCCAGCCCCTGTGCCCTGAGCTCAGCTTTCTCCTGGATTTAACCTGGGTTTGATTTGTCTTCACTTTTCTGCCATCCCCTAAGTTGTTATGATTGAAGTTCGCTATGTGGGTTACAGTTGAAGGTTTTATTTGAATGCTTCTGTTTACTGAAGTTTAACATTTGATGCTTTGCTAATGCCTGAGGAAGCACCACTTGCCTCCTTGCCTCCAACCAGGAACATTGGGTTTCTGCGGAGTTTCGGCCAACCCAGAGCTGATGATACCCCCAGGCACTGAGGCTGAAGTGCCTCCCAGGGGCACCTGCCTTGATTTTAGCCTGTAGCAATAATTTGTAGATTATCCTGTTTTAGTTATTTATCTAGAGTTACATCATGTCCCGCAATTACATAATGATACATAAACTTAAATGGCCAAAGGTGTAACCGGTACGTATTTGGAAATAGGGATAAGAGTGGTTATCCAAAATAAGATACATTTTTGTTAATCGTAAGGAATGGTTTCACTGTTGTTTACTGAATTTCTTTAAAGGTTGGTATCGCCTTGTGCTTCAGGGCGTGATTTCCTAGCAGCGTACGCTGATATCCTTGGAGCTTCACCTCTGTGATAATTTCAGACTGAGATCCCATAAATAATGGAAAGCAGGAGATGACGGGAACGCAGTGTGGATTTCAGACATAAATCTGGGAGTGTCTTTCAAACTACTTCAGCTGAGTGCTGGCAGTTACTAATGCTTTGCCTACCACTGTTTCTCTGGATGATAGCTCTTGTCTAAAATTAGATTAAATTAGGCCGCAGAGAATATTTGACGTGGTTTTGGTTTTTGGTTATCTTTCTTAATAACTCCAGTTGGCCGGGCACCGTAAGGCTGGCCTCCGTGTTTCTGTGATGCAGGGTTCCTTCCCAAACTCTCCCCTTCCTGGCGTGTGTCGGTGTTGAAAAGGACGTTACAGTTTACTGGTTCAATATTATTTTAAACTCTGAAGATCATATTCACACCTGCAAAAGTCGGCTTGATAAGAGGGTGGAAAATGGAAATGGTATTTTCCCGTTATACTCTCTTCATATAGAAAGTTAAGAAGTTGAATATATGTAGTCTTCCTTTCTTTGGCACTAAAATTGTACACCTGATATTTGTTCTCAGCGGGAGGGATCGCTTTCCGAGGGGCTACGGGGAAGGTGTAGTGCTGCGCTTGCTGCCAGCGGTGCCGGGAGCGGAGCGGAGCCGCTCAGGGAGGATTTCCCGCAGCCTCTGCTGCTCTGTGTCCATGGGGAATCGCCAGCGCGATCGCCAGGGGCGAGCATCGTACCCCTATTTTGTGGACTGGTTGGAGGGCGAATGCTGCATCTCAGAGGCTTCAAGAATACTTTTAAGACTTGGAAGTTCCTTATTTATGCACTTAGGATGTAGATTTTAAGTCCCGTCTCTCTTGGGGTTAATCTGTCGGCGGTACCGGTGTGCTCAGGCCATGGGATGTCGGATGCGCGCTCGTGCCTGGTGCAGGGTCAGTGCTCATCTCTCATTCCATCGCCTGTGTCTGGGACCTGCAGCCGTCTCTGTGTCCTCCCACTTGTATTGCTTCTTTCCTAGGTACGTACTTCAATCATTAACAAATAAATAAATTGCTTGGTTAGTCTTGAGAGCACCATATATTCTTTTAATTTAATAAGAATACACCATACAGGGGGGATTTCTATCTGATTTCCCCTCTCCTTGATTATCATTCTATTTTTTTTCTCTTCATGGCATCATAGAATGGTTTGGGTTGGAAGGGACCTTGAAGACCATCTCATTCCACCCCCTGCCCTGGGCAGGGACCCCTCCCCCCAGCCCAGGGTGCTCCAAGCGCCATCCAACCTGGCCTTGGACACCTCCAGGGATGGGGCAGCCACAGCTTCTCGGGGCAGCCTGCGCCAGGGGCTCACCGCCCGCACAGGCAACAATTTCTTCCTCATATCTCATCTCAGTCTCCCTCCTTTCAGTGTCAAACCGTTCCCCCTCGTCCCATGGCTCCCCTCCCTGACCCAGAGTCCCCCCCAGCTCTCCTGGAGCCCCTTTAGGCACTGGAAGGGGCTCTGAGGTCTCCGCGGAGCCTTCTCCTCTCCAGGCTGACCCCCCCCTCTCCCAGCCTGTCCTCCCCGCAGAGGGGCTCAGCCCTCGCAGCAGAATGTGCTCTCCAGAAACTTGCCACCTCGTTCCCCCTTCCCTGCCTTATTGCAGGAGACATTTAATTTTATAATAGCGTTAATGAGGATGATAGCTCCACTGTGAGGTGTGCCGTGGGCCAAGCCCAAGGTCTGCGGGACCTTGTGGGTCATGGGAGGGAGGGAGCGATGTGGTTTCTCAGGATGGAGGATGCGTCCTTTCTGCTGAGATCGCCCAAGGGGTGATCTGGATTACATCAGTAAAACAGCCATGCCTCGTCCGAGTCGTTTCTCTCAGAACAGAGTGCTGGAAAACACCTGCAGTATGCTTTGGAAGATATGGTTTGTAAAAATGTGAACAGGTTTCTTTATGTACTATGAAGAAATCGAGGAGGTCAGTGGTCCTGCCTTTCCGGATTGATAAATTGTCTCAAAAGAAAAAATGTAATTTTGCAAGCATTTCAATTTGCTAAATTAATTATTTAATGCTTGTAAATATCTACGGTGTAGCAGCTGCACGCGTGTTCGCATAACTCCAGCGAAGGGATATTGATAAAAAGGGAATCATGACAACTGGAGAAGGAGCGGTGATTTATGCTTTGTACCTTTACAGAAACCGTGCTTTGATCATCTATTCTCTTAACAATTCCAGGTGTTGTTAAGGTGGATTATGGCGATGTATCCGTCAGAAAAGCCCTAAGAGAAAATCTGCAGTGTAAACCCTTCTCGTGGTACTTGGAGAACATCTATCCCGACTCCCAGATTCCACGGCGCTATTTCTCACTTGGCGAGGTACGAACCCTTTCCTTTGGCTCAGGGACAGCAATAAGCACGCTGTGCGAACGGAGGCACCGCGAAGATGATGACGTGGTTTCGCAGAAGGGAGTAAAGTGCTCGTGTGCCTTTTCCGTATCTTGTTTTGCCCTTATTTTGAACAGGTTATATTTTCTCTAAATCTTTTATGAGGGGGCATTGCTGTTCTGAATGTATGTGTTCACCATTAAAAATTTAGCTTTTAAATTGAGTAGCGCATTGGAGAAGTGAGGTTTGTGGCTAGTATTTTGGAAATTATTACATAACATGCAGTAGTTGAAGGGAACTTTCCGCCATCGCTTATCACTTGCATAGAAGAAGCTTTTTTTTTTTCTTTTTTGTTTTTGTTTTTTTTTTCTTTTCATGAAATATATTTGTTCCTTGATGCTGTGCTTTCCAGCCTGGAGCTGAGTCGCACAGACATTCCTAATAACCCGATGGTTCCAGTACCAGCAAGAACCAAAGTCTCTTTAAAATTCAGCTAATTCACTGTTATAAATATTCTATTGAGTTGTACCTAGGCTGACTTTTAAAAGCTCTTGAATGGTTTGATTTAAAGATAGCTACAGATAGAATAGCAATCAAACTAGCAAATGGGTTTTTTACATCCCGGAAAGTAATTTACCATTGAAACTTGCAATTGTAGTGAAAAATAAAAGCCACAGCAGGCTTTCCAGCTTAACTATGACAAAATAAAGTGAAACATGGTTTTACAGCAAGGAAAGAAGTCGTCTAACAAGTGTCAAATCATAAGGTTTTGTACGATATTGTCAGGCTGGAAAATAAAAGCACGAGAAAGCAATAAAATAGTTATTAAAACACCTTATTTTTACCAAAACGGCCTCAGTTTCTATGGAAACAGCAATTCAGGCAGGATCTATGAATTAAAACTCATACTTGGCTATTACAGCTGCTGACTGCCAGTTGAGCAGTAAAGTGGATTTTTAGACCTAAAGCTCAGGGACCATCATCAGCAGTAATGGACAATTTTTAACACATCAGAAGTGTATTTCTCAGTCATTTTCCTCTCTTTCAGCAGGTGCTTTGTCTCAGGTAAGGCGAACTGACTTGTGGGTGCAGCTGGGATCATTAGTCCCCAAATGGTCCGTGATGCGCCCAGCGGTGCCGCGAGATGCGCTGGGTGGTGGGCGGACGGTCAGGAGGTGACTGTGCTTCTCCCAGAGAAAAGGAAGCTCTGCAGCCCTCCGGCGGGAGCGGCGCGTGTGCTGCCTGCTGAGAGCCGGGCCTGGGAATAAATCTGGGAAAATTATTCTCCAGTACAGTGCAATCTAAGTGTAATGAGTGTTTCAACCTTGGGCCTCATTATATCGTGTGAGTGCATATTTTGTGCTTTTCTATTATAAACAGTGATAAAAAGAGGGAGTAATTTTGACAGATTTAGAATAGTCATGTTTAATTTACTTATGACCTCCTGCAACAGAGTGCAGGCGTGACTTGAAATCAGGCAATGTTCACTTGCAGCACCCAACATGTTAGAAGTAATAGTCAGTATTGTATTACGTTTTACTTTTGATTTTATTTTGCTATTGCACAACTAATTTGTATCATAGAATCACAGAATGGTTTGGGTTGGAAGGGACCTTGAAGACCATCCAGTGCCACCCCCCTGCCCTGGGCAGGGACCCCTCCCCCCAGCCCAGGGTGCTCCCAGCCCCGTCCAACCCGGCCTTGGACACCTCCAGGGATGGGGCAGCCACGGCTTCTCGGGGCAGCCTGCGCCAGGGGCTCACCACCCTCACAGGAGAGAATTTCTTCCTCAGATCTCATCTCAATCTCCCCTCTTTCAGTGTAAAACCCTTCCCCCTCGTCCCATGGCTCCCCTCCCTGACCCAGAGTCCCCCCCAGCTCTCCTGGAGCCCCTTTAGGCACTGGAAGGGGCTCTGAGGTCTCCGCGGAGCCTTTGACCGCTACCCTCTGGGTGTGACCATCCAACCAATTCCTCATCCGTGGAACACCCCACCCATCAAATCCATATCTCTGCAGTTTAGAGAGAAGGATGTTGTAGGGGACCATGTCAGAGGCCTTACAGAAGTCCAGGTGGACAACATGTATATGTCTGTTGCTTTTATAAATGAAGAACGCAATTTTTAAATGAAATTTTGAAAATGTAGAGTTGTATGGAACTGAAGTTCGTAAGTAGTTTATGGAGTTTATTCATCGTATACTTAATAGGTAGATCCTGAAGACTGCCAAGCCTTTATTTGCAACTAAATTTTCCAGTGAGTTAGAACATAACTTATATACAGTGACTCTATTAGATTTGAATTTCCTAGATGGATGAAAATACGCCTCGGAATGTGCAAAATGTGGTGAATACTGAATATTCTTTTTTACATTTTAATCACGTAACATTGAAAGTGAATACAAAATAAATGGAAGACAAGAATTATTTTATAAACACGAGACAATTGTAGGTGAGTTTTCAAGTCACTTTTCATTTTAGTCCTCTGTTTTCATGAATCAAGGGATTACAAAAAAAAAAAAACCCTACCTTTCTCGTGGAGATACTTGAAACTCTATTTCTACAAAAACGTGATTGAAGAAAAAAGGCTGGGATTATGATGCTGCGAGGGCTGAGCCCCTCTGCTGGGAGGAGAGGCTGGGAGAGTTGGGGCTGTTCCGCCTGAAGAAGAGGAGGCTCCGCAGAGACCTTATTGCGGCCTTCCAGTGCCTAAAGGGGCTTCAAGAGAGCTGGGGAGGGACTTTTTCCAAGGGCATGGAGTGATAGGACGAGGGGGAATGCCTTCAAACTGGAAGAGGGGAGGTGTAGATGAGATATGAGTAAGAAATTCTTGCCTGTGCGGGTGGTGAGCCCCTGGCGCAGGCTGCCCCGAGAAGCTGTGGCTGCCCCATCCCTGGAGGTGTCCAAGGCCGGGTTGGACGGGGCTGGGAGCACCCTGGGCTGGGGGGAGGTGTCCCTGCCCAGGGCAGGGGGGTGGAATGAGGTGGTCTTTAAGGTCCCTTCCAACCCAAACCATTCTGTGATTGGATGAGTAGCGTTTGAGCCAATCACTAGGATACAGTCTGGGGACTGCAGTGGCTTCGGTGGTCTGCAGAGTGGCATGTGCTGGAGAAGAGGAGAGCAGGAAGGGAAGGAGGGGTTGTCCATGAGCTGGCTCGTCCCCACTGTAGCTGCAGCCTTTTCTGCTGCCGGCGATGCTCCGGCTGGTCGTGGGCATGTGCAGCAGGTTACGCCAAAACGCTATGTCCTGCTGCAGCCACGCAGAGCCTCTGACTTTCACTGGGCTCTGGGGTAGGGCCATTTGTTTTAACCGCAGCTGGGAGCTGGTGGAAGCCTGGTTATCAGCTGGAGGTCTGAACTCTCCGTGAGTGACCAGGCTGTGGAGTGCCTGCAGCCCTTCTGACATCGGCTGCTCTTGGAGGATTAAGCAACGGAGAGTGTGAGCCTCTGAGAGATGACTCGCCAGCACAAGGGGCTGCAATCAGCAACATTAGAGCAGATTAAGAAGCCACCACATGGGCTTTGCTGAGCCACTCTTGCCTGCCGTCGCTAATCAGATTGCACATCCTCATTTCACTTGCGCCGCTGCGTTGAGCACGGTCTGGTGGCGTTGGTGCACTCTCGACTGCCGTGCCTGTTGGGGTGGCCCAGGGCATGGCCGGTGACCGAGGTGTACTCGGTGCCACTGCAGCAATTCAGAATACAGAGGTTCACAACAGCGTTACCGAAGGGGTGAGGGACCCGGGGACGCGTTTTTGCTTTGCTCACCTTCGTGAGAAGCTCTCCCCGTGCTGTCGAGGGGGAGCAGGGGGAGCAGTGTGGGTACAGCGGTGCTAGCGGGTGTGTGGGAGGGTTGGGAATAAAGGTATTACGTGCCCACGGTGGGGTTTGTGCAGGCTGAGTGTGCACCCCGTCATGGGGACGGCGACGCAGGAGACCTTCTGGGGGGACTGTGGCCTCTCCCTCTGCTCCTTCTGTACGACGCTGAAGTCGGTTGATTGCTTTTAGACCTCAGCCGTTTTCCTGGATAAACGTGTAGTGTAAAAATCCGTTTTGGGGAGCGGTGCTGTGGTGCTTACCCTGCTGCTCCTTGCCGCTCGGTGGGCTTTTGTGGCATTTGCACGAGCTGAGCGTCGCTGGACGGCGCTCACCCCGTCGCGTACGGTATCACAGCCGCCGTGCTCCGGCCGCCGCCGCCCTCCCAGTGCGCTGCGCACCGACTGCCTGCAAACGCTTTGTGTCAGCAGAGGTGCTCGCGAAGTTTGTCCTTCTTGGAGGACGGATAGATTCGGAGGGGAAAGTTTTATTTAAAAACTTTTTAAAAAGCGTGGGATTAGTCACAAAGCTGCCCAGCAGCCTCTGCTCTGAAGGAGTCAGGCGTCCGACGCTGCTCATACTCTTTTTTTTCTCTCTTGGAGTCGAGTCAGCCCTGCTGGAAGAAAAGAAAAGTGCGTATCTTTGGGGAGCCATTAGTTTCGCATTGTTTAGAAGCAAAAGCGTATTATATTTTTGAACAAAACAACGCGGGGCACTGAATGAGGCTTTCCTTGAATGCGGTTCATACTTACACTTAATATGTAATTTAAAATCTCATTATACTCTTTGCAATTATTTTCATTTTCCTTTGGGAGTGTGACATATTTACAAATTGCAAGTTAAAATATATCCATATAGTTGAATGCATGGATAATGTACTTTCTCCTAGAGTGACGTAATTTTTTCTGCACAGACGTGACATTTGCAGGCTTTTTTTTTTTTTTTCAAGGAACGTTTCATCTCTTTCTTTCTTCAGATCAGGAACGTTGAAACCAACCAGTGTTTAGACAACATGGGCCGCAAGGAAAACGAAAAAGTGGGCATTTTCAACTGCCACGGCATGGGAGGAAACCAGGTAAATTAAAAAAAAAAAAAATATTATTTGTACAATAATTGCTTCTATCTGCTGCTGTGTAAGCACAGGCACAGCGGCTCTCGGGAAGAACTGATTACCGTTCCCGCAGAGCAGCGCGGGAGGGGTGGCGTCACCTCCGGGCGCTGTTCCCCGCTGCAGGGAGCGGGCTGGGTTTGGTGCCGGGGTCGGCTGGCGGCTCCGTCCCGTGGCCCCCTCGGACTGTCCTGGTAGGAAGGGGGTTCCCTCAGCGCTCCCCAGTTAGTGCGGCTCACGTGGAGGCATGTCGGTTCCCGTTAAAAAACAATAGCAGCAATTAGCAAACTTGTTAATGAAAGTTCCAGAATCACAGAATCTCCTCTGTTGGAAAAGCCCTGTAAGGTCATCCAGTCCAACCATTAACCCAACACTGACAGCCCACCACTAAACCATGGCCCTGAGCACTGTATCCACACCACCCTTACATCCCTCCAGGGATGGGGACTCCACCACTGCCCTGGGGAGCGCCTTCCAATGCCCGATGGCCCTTTCAGTAAAGAAATTCTTCCTAATATCCAATCTAAACTTCCCTTGGTGCAACTTGCAGCCATTTCCTCTTGTTCTATCACCCGTTACTTGACAGAACAGGTCGACTCCCAAAATATTTGAGATTTTGAGCTTCAGAGCTTTAGGAGTGCTCAGAAAGCTGTTTTCTCAAGTAACAGCCGCAAATTTTGAGAACGTATCGATAAATATCCATAAGTCCAGTGAATTATCAGAGTGGATATACTGAATATAGTCCTGCTGATTAGAGTGCAGAAAAATGTATTTAAAGTTTCACAAAATTTCATCATTAATTTTAATTTGTTTTTTGGCATTGGGCAGAGAAATCTTTTTTAAAATGGAAGGGGTAGGAATCTACGCGACTTGTGGCTGAATTCATCTCTTTCTGAAACATGTATATGAAAAAATAAGCGTGCAGAATATTCATGCAAGTTGAGCTTTTTTCTTTAGTGGAAATTCAAATAGCTGGGGGCGTGGGTGTTGCACTTGTGTTTGGAAGGGAGTAGAAAGGTATGCGGCAATCATTTAGCTCACGGTCCCACCGATGACTGTACCTGCTCTCTCTATAAATGTATCAGTAAACTTTGCATATTCTAATGCCTCAGGTTCAAATTAGCAGAGCTGGCGCGCTTGGATTGAGTCAGGTTCAGCAATGTAAACCTGTAACGAAGGGACTTTTCCCCAGGGAGGCGGTCGTGTCGGCCGCAGGACGGGCAGCGTGTGGCAGCGAGGGACGCGTGGCCGCTGGCGGGGGATGGCCAGCCTGGCACGGCGGCACTGCCGCTGTGTGCTCCCGTCCACCGCACGTGGTGGGAAAAGGCAGGGATGCCCCTGCACGGGCTCCTGTTTACCCATCGCGGACTTGACCTGGAAATTCGTCAGGACTTGCTGCCGTCTCCTCCTTTTATTTGCACCTCTTGAAGGTGGTTTAGTCTTGTTTCTCTACTTTTTTGGGGGTTGCTCTACCTTTGGAAAAAACCTTTCTCCTGTTCTTCCCCTTAATTCTGACAGCTTTCCCAAATTAAAGACTCCAGGTCCCTTCGTTCAGCTTCTGACACACCCCAGAGCAGAGGACTGCTCTTGCCTTCACCCACTGCGGTTGAAGTCCCCAGAGATCCCTCAGGAGGACCTCAAGTTAGTGCTGGCATCTCTCCCCAGGAAGGTCTTTTGCCCACATACCTACTGGCTAATGCTCCATGAGTGTGGCCTTTTCTAGCACCGCATCTGCTTGAAAAGATGGGAAGATCTTAGTGCAAATTCCCTGTTCCTTTCCGAGGTAAGGTTGTCCATCGTATGTCTCCCAAACTTCGCTCTCTTTCTAAACTTGACTTGGGAGATGGAAGCATTAGCGTTCTAATAAGACTGCATGTGATCCAGGTTGAAGATTCTCTTTATGCTGTGGGTGTTTGGGGTGTTTCCCCTTCTTTCTGTACGTGGTGGGAAGACCCCTGTCTTCTTGTTGGAAGAGGAGAAGACTCCTCAGCGACTGTCGCGTCTCCAAATCCTCAGTTCCTCTGGAGAACCAGCTGTGAGGTTAGGAGGACTGTGAGGCTCTGAGATAAAGATGAGGTTGTGAATGTGTGTGTGGACTGTATAGCCTAAAGGAACCCTAACAACTAATTAATATAACCATTCTTTCTGAGCTTTCCTAAGCCAATACACCTCCAATTTTTTAAAAAAAAAAAGGCTCGAGTCTGCTTTACACCACTCACATCAGCCAGAAACCACAGACAGATGTGTTGTGAGCACCGGCGGGATGAAGGCGCTCCGCTCGCCTGCGCTGGCGTGAGCGAAGGGCACTGTCTGTCTCCTGGGGGAGGTTTTGCTGGGAACACCTGACCTACGTGCAGAGCATTCTTCGTCCTGTAGTGCTCACACACAGCTCCCATGAAAAGTTATCGTTATTAAGTTCTGTTCCAATGAGAAATTGGAACGGAGCTGAGACATGTAAATGCTGGGGGCGGCGGGGGGGGGGAGTTGTTTGGTGACAGAAATAGCTGAGGAGCAAAACTGCTGCAGAAGAATGAAAATGAAGCAAGAACAATACCTGGCTCGTTAGAGCCGAGCGAGATGCATGGGCACAATCCAGCTTGAGGCAGAGGCAAATATCTCACGGCTGTTGGGGTGTCTTAAAGGACTTGGGGATAACCAGATTCTAAAAATACGGGTTTCTTTTAAAAATTAAGACAAATTAAATGCATTAACTGAGGCCCTTTATTTGAGAACTGTTTTCAGAGTATAAAACAGTGGAGGATTTGTATTTCCGATTATCCTAACTCAGTTAGGACCCGGTGGCTATTAATGGTCTTTAAAATAAATGCTACGGATCTCCTAATGCAGTCAGCTGCAGTCTTAGAACTCTGTTCTTTCCTTTATATGGAAAACAAAAAAAAGCAAAGCCTGTGCTCCAGTCCGCTCCGGTGGGGATACGGCTGTAGTGGCTGGACCATCAGGTTGGTGGGTGTATCTCCTGGGCTGGGGGCTGCGCGTCACCTTCCTTCAGTCGCGACGTTTTTCGGGAGGCGGGTGTCCGAGGCTCACTCCTGGCCCAAGAGAGCACTGACCGCCTGTGAATCGGGGGGGGAAAAACCCTGATTATCGGAGGGGGTGACCCCTCACCTCACGCCTTTACTTCCCCACTGCTGACTTCTGGTTTTGTGGTGTTTCAGAGGAGGTTTGTCCCTTTGGGTGGCCTGGCAGCGGGCGAAACAGTCGGGTGGCGGTGCTGCCCTACAGCCGCCCCGGTGGGCATTGCCGGCGAGGCTGTCACTGCGTTACCGTGGGAATGTCATCTCTCTCTGCGGTTATGGGGACGTCGGGCCTCTCTTCCTCACAGCAATCAAAGCAGAGGATTCCCACGCCGGCGGGAGGGGGACGTTATGGAAGAGCGGGGCTGGGGGGGCTCTGCGGGCTCCCCGCTGCGCTGGGGGTGCGCTGCGGGAGCGCCGCGGGGCAGGCGGTGCTGGGGGAGACGGCAGCGAGCAAACCGAGCAACAGACACGCTGCCATCTCATACCTTTTTTTCCTCTGTTTAACACTCTGTGCTGCTGCTTCTTCTGTCTGGAGCTTCACTTGTGCCGGGTATAGCGATGAGCCTGCTTTTGGTCAGAAGGAAAAATCACCAGGCGAGTAGCAAGCGCACCTTCCGTGCGGTCGTAAGAGCACCAAGAAGGGTCACAGAAGTTTCACAGACCAGTGGGGGCTGGAAGGGGCCCTCTGGAGCTCCCCCAGCCCAACCCCCTGCCACAGCAGGGTCACCTCCAGCAGTGGCACAGGACGGCGTCCAGGCGGGTTTGGGATGGCTCCAGAGTGGGAGACTCCCCCCCTTCTCTGGGCAGCTGTGCCACTGCTCTGCCACCCGCACAGGGAAGAAGTCCCTCCTCAGGTTGAGATGGAACTGCCTATGGTCAAGTTTGTGCCCGTTCCCTCTTGTCCTGTCACTGGGCACCGCTGGAAAAAGACTGTTCCCATCCCCCTGGCACCCTCCCTTTGAGTATTGATAAGCATTGATAAGATCGTTTTGCCTTTTTCGGTAGCTGATTTATCAACTACCGCTATTCAGTAAGTCATCTAAAAGCATTTTATGCACAAAGTGGAACAGAACGAAACCTTTAGTTTAGTGAGAGTTAACGCATTTGGTTATGCGACTGAGGGAGGTTATGCAGAGAAAGAGGAATTGGGCAGTACCTGTGCGGCCGACCTCAAACCGAATCACCCCCTGTCTCTCCGTGGAGAGCTCGCCGGGTAAGGGAACGCAGCGCCCATTACAGACTTTGAGTTTAGGGCTTTGATTTTATTGATTGGTGTATCTGAGGTAAATACTAGATTTCATAAGTGTAATACTAGATTTCAGAAAGTAACTTCTTCCTGCCTTTTTCAACTTGTGCAGTCTCCTGTTTTCCCTAACGTGGCTTTGGGTGTAGCTTTTCATCTTCTAAACAGACCCGTTATGTATGAAACTGGTTATTGCTTAGATTTTGTTAGTCCGTTTCGCTGATGTGTGGTTTCCCTTGCAGGCTTTACATCATTCTTAGGGATGGAGGTGATAAACCTTTGGTGCAGGAGCTGTGTAACACTCTGGCTTTGCTCGGGATGCAGCACAGTAGAGCCCTCAGTGATCTTCAGCACCGTTGTAATAGCTGTGATTAATAGGGAACAAAGGGGCCATGCCTGCATGTTAAATCTTTTATTTAGCACAATCAGAATGAGAATAACGCCGCC